>JANJXV010000095.1:0-1200000 GCA_024803745.1 Megascapheus bottae | reverse complement strand
TTGCTACACAAATGCAATTGATAAACATCATTAATGAAAAATGTGAAAATATAAAGAAAGAGATAATGGAGGAAGCCATACCTGAACAAGAGGAAAGCAAAAACAAGGTGATAAGTGAAAAAGAAGAAGCCATAAAGGAGGCCATAATAAAGGTTTTTCAAAGAAAGATGGATGAATTCAAAGAATCCACAAATAAAAACGTGACCAAACTCCAGCAAATGTCCAAAGAAAATAAAGCTACTGAGCTAACCACTCAAAAGGAAATCAAGGAGATTAAGAAGTCCATACATGATCTAAAACAAGGGATGCAAGGCATCAAAAGTGAGCAATTAGAAGCAAGGGAGATGAAAAATAAAGTAGATAGCTTTGATAGCAGGTTAGACATTGCAGAGGAGAGAATTTCCGTGGCTGAAGATAATTTAGGTATTATAAAGAACAGAAAATGAGTCAATCCAAATCTACGAAATATGAGAGAGCGCTTCAGGAGGTCCAAGATACAATTAGGAAGCCTAATTTAAGGCTAGTTGGTACTGAGGAGGGCGTGGAGAAAGAGGTCAATGGTATTGGAAATATACTTCAGGGAATCATCTCAGAGAATTTCCCAAATATCCAGAAGGGCAGGCCCATCCAGATACGAGAAGCTTTTAGAACCCCAAACAGACCTGACCAGAAAAGAACATCCCACCGCCACGTTGTGATCCGAACTGGATCAATAGAAACGAAAGGAAAGATCCTAAAGGCAGCCAGGGAAAAGGGATCAGTAACCTACAAAGGCAAACCAATCAGAATAACCCCAGATTTCTCAGCAGAGACCATGCAAGCACGAAGTGACTGGAAGCATATATGTCATGCCCTTATATCAAATAACTACCAACCAAGAATACTGTAGCCAGCTAAGCTCTCATTCATAACTGAGGGAAAAATAAAAACATTCCATTCCAGGGAAAAGCTGCAACAATATGTCGAAACAAAACCAACACTACAGAGAATTCTCAAAGATGCTCTATACATAGAAAACCAAACTAAATGCAATATAGGGAAAGAAATGGCACCTAAACAGCATACCATCTAAGGACCACAAGAACTGTCAAGACACAGGCCCTACTAAAAGCTTTTAAAAATGGTAGGAACTAATAAATATCTCTCAATCCTAACTCTCAATATCAATGGACTTAACTCTCCAATTAAACGGCATAGGTTGTCTAGTTGGATCAAAAAGCAAGAGCCATCGTTCTGCTGACTTCGAGAGACACATCTTACCCCAAAACAATCATCTTTTGAAAGTGAGAGGTTGGAATAAACTCTATCAAGCTAACTGCCCCCATAAACAGGCTAGAGTTGCCATCCTCATATCAGATACAATAGACTTCAAACTAAAATTAGTAAGAAAAGACAAAGAAGGTTACTACATACTACTAAAGTGATTTTTCCTCCCGGAAGACATAACAATCCTAAATATTTACACACCCAATCCCGGAGCTCCAAACTTCATCAAGCAAACGTTACTTACACTGAAACCATACATAGATCGAAATACAGTGATTGTTGGTGAGTTTAACACACCACTCTCACCTATGGACAGATCAACAAGGCAAAAACTCAACAGAGAAACCTTAGAACTGAACAACTATATAGACCAACTAGATCTAACAGACATCTGCAGAATATTCCACCCAGTAACACCACAATATACGTTTTTCTCAGCAGCACATGGAACATTTTCCAAAATAGACCACATCTTAGGCCATAAAGCAAACCTGGACAGATTCAGAAACACTGAAATTATTCCATGCACACTCTCAGACCATAAAGGCATCAAATTGGAGCTGAACACACATCTCCACCAAAGAAAACCCTGTAACTCATGGAGACTGAACCACACATTGTTGAATCAAAAACAATGGGTAATCGAAGAGATCAGAACAGATATCCAACTGTTTATGAAATTTAACAATAAGGAGCACACAAATATCAACTCCTTAGGGACACAACAAAGGCAGGACTCAGAGGAAAATTTATAGCGCGGAGTGCCTATAACAGCAAGTTGGAAAAATGGCAAACCAACTAGTTAATGTCTCACCTTAAACTCCTGGAAAAAGAGCAACAAACCAACCCTAAACCCATTAGAAGAAAGCAAATTATTAAAATCAAAGCAGAAATAAATGATTTGGAATAAAAAAAACTATAGAAAGAATCAACAAAACAAGGAGTTGGTTCTTGAAAGAATTAACAAAATTGACAAGCCCTTAGCAAATCTTACCAAAAAAAGAAGAGAGCATATCGAAATAAACAAAATCGCAGATGAAAATGGTAATATCACGACAGAAATTACCAAGATCCAGAATATCATGAGGGAATACTTCTCAAACCTTTACGCCAACAAATTTGAGAATCTAGAAGAAATGGATGAATTCCTAGACAATATTAACATACACACACTGAACCAAGAAGAGCTAACCCAACTCAACAGGCCTATTTCAAGCTCTGAAATAGAAATGGAAATTAGACAACTTCCACTTAAAAAGAGCCCAGGGCCAGATGGATTCACAGCTGAATTCTATAAGGTCTTCAAAGCAGAGCTCACACCAATACTCCTCAAGCTCTTCAACGAAATTGAAAATGAAGGTTCTTTACTAAACTGATTCTGTGAAGCCAGTATATCCCTCATCCCCAAACCAGACAGAGATTCATCAAAGAAAGAGATCTATAGACCCATTTCTTTGATGAACATCGATGCAAAACTTCTCAACAAAATACTGGCCAACCGTCTACAACAACTCATCAAAAAAAATATACACTATGATCAAACTGGATTCATCACAGGGAGGCAAAGCTGGTTCAACATACACAAATCAATTAATATAATTCAACACATCAACAGGAGCAGGGATAAAATCACATGATTGTCTCAATAGATGCGGAAAAGGCATTTGACAAGATCCAAAACCCCTTTATGTTAAAAGATGTGGAGAAACTAGGAATCCATGGAACATTTCTCAATGTAATAAAGGCTGTGTATGAGAAACCCACTGCTAGTATTATACTTAATGGTGAAAATCTAAAGCCATTCCCTCTAAAATCAGGAACGAGACAAGGATGCCCACTCTCTCCACTCCTTTTTAACATAGTACTAGAATTCCTAGGCAGTGCAATATGGCAAGAAGCAAGCATAAAGGGGATCCAAGTAGGGAAAGAGGAAATAAAACTATCCCTCTTTGCAGATGACATGATTCTGTATTTAAAGAATCCTATAGACTCTACTCCCAAGCTCCTTGAACTGATTCAAAGCTTTGGAAGGGTAGCAGGCCATAAAATCAACCCTCACAAATCAACTGCCTTACTTTACGCCAACACTGAGAGGAACGAGGCAATAATCAGGAAAGAAAATCCTTTCACAATAGCCTCAAAGAAAATAAAGTACCTAGCAATTAGCTTAACTAAGAATGTAAAGGACCGTTTAGATGAAAACTTTAAAACCCTAAAAAAGGAAATTAAAGCAGAACTAAGGAAAGGGAAAAACCTCCCATGCTCCTGGATTGGAAGAATCAACATTGTGAAAATGACAATCTTGCCAAGAGCTATCTACAAATTCAATGTAATACCCATCAACATCCCAATGTCATTCTTTAAAGACATAGAAGAGGCAATTCAAAATTTCATATGGAATAATAAAAGACCCCGTATAGCAAAAACACTTCTTAGCAGAAAGAACAGCGCTGGAGGAATTTCAATTCCAAACTTAAGGCTCTATTACAGAGCTATAATTCTCAAAACAGCTTGGTACTGGCACAAGAACAGGCCTGAAGTCCAATGGAGTAGAACTGCGGACCCAGATATTAAACCACAGACCTATGGCCACCTAATCTTTGACCAGGGAGCCAAAAAAATAGAATGGAAGAAAGATAGCCTCTTCAACAAGTTGTGCTGGCAGAACTGGTTAAACACCTGCAGAAAACTAAAGTTGGATCCTTCTTTGTCCCCTTGCACTAGAATTAACTCCAATCGGATCAAAGACGTGGAGGTAAAAGCTGACACACTGAAAAGTTTACAGGAAGGAATAGGAGATACACTAGGCCTCCTTGGTACAGGTCGAAACTTTCTTAATAAGGACCAAGAATCACAACAAATCAGAGAAAGGCTGGATAAGTGGGACTGCATTAAACTGCAGAGCTTTTGTATGGCAACGGATATAGCTAGTAAACTAATCAGGAAGCCTACAGAGTGGGAGAAGATCTTCACCACCCAAACAACGGAACAAGGCCTCATATCTAAAATATATCAACAACTCAAAAAATTGAATCACTCCAAAACTAACCTCCAAAGTAACACCCATCCCATTACAAAATGGGCCAAAGACTTAAAGAGAGTGTTCTCTGAAGAAGAAACAAAAATGGCCTATAGACACATGAAGAAATGCTCAACATCTCTGGTCATAAAAGAAATGCAAATGAAAACAAGTCTAAGATTCCACCTAACCCCAGTTAGAATGGCCAGGATCAGAAAAACGAATGACAACAGATGCTGGAGGGGATGTGGTCAGGAGGGATCACTACTACACTGTTGGTGGGAGTGCAAACTCGTTCAACGACTATGGAAAGCAGTGTGGCAGTGCCTCAAAACGCTAAACATACAACTCCCCTATGACCCAGCAATTCCAGTACTTGGCATTTACCCAACAATCCAGAAACAAGGGCATACTAAACCCACTAGCACAACAATGTTCATTGCAGCACTATTCACCATAGCAAAGATATGGAACCAACCCAGATGTCCCTCACTTGATGAGTGGATCAACAAGTTCTGGTGTTTGTACACAATGGAATTCTATGCTGCTGTCAGAAAGAATGACATCGCCCCACTTGTTAGGAAATGGAAAGACTTAGAACAAATCATATTAAGTGAAGTAAGCCAGACTCAAAGGAACTTAGGCTCAGTGGTTTCCCTCATTTGTCATAATCAGTAGAAACCTTGAGCTCTACTAGCAGAGATTGGCAATAGAGCAAAAGGCCATATATAAGGCCATATAATGTGAAGCTAATTGAAAGGACCTCCAGGATATTGACACAAAAGCCATATAATGAATGATTGTTGTCCTTAATGTACTATGTTGTCTCTCATCTCGCTTGCTGTCCCTTGGTTATCCCATATTGGTATAGTATCTCACTTTGTTATCTGATATATTGAATTTATTTGTATTTGGATATTTGAAATTTGATAGGGAAGGGGGAAAACCAAGACGGGTGGGGGGTGTTGGGTTGGAGGGAAATGATCTAGCATGTACATCTTCGAGTAAGACATCCACAACTTCCATGCCTGAGACTCGAGTTTCCTGACCTTTGGCAACAGCACAGCAACATCTTTCTTCCTCCTGAGCCACAGGCCAAGTGAGCTGGCTTGAGCTGATTGTTAGTTACAGTGGCTTGGTTACCAGGGTTCCATATTCTGTTCCATTGTAAGGGAGGCAGGGTCACCTTTCAGGGCCCAATGACCAAAGATACTTGCTCACAAAAGACCTCACCAAAGACATACTGGAGGCTGAATCTCTCCTTCAGTCTCACAATATACATGTGGATGTAGTATACAGCACACCTTATTTGTCCTATCCCAATGTCTTCCACTAGGCCTAACTACCAGTCTGGTCTCAGGCTCAAGGAGCCTTTCTTAGGTAAGATCCAAACTTAAGGGTCAATATTGCCCTCATCCTTTACAAAACATTTGCTTCACAGTGCCTTCTCTGCCTGCATTTTGCCCCTTGTCGAATTTTTTTTTGTTTTTGCTAGTCTTGGGACTTGACCTCAGAGTGTGAACATTGTTCTTTGGCTTTCTTTAGGCTTTAGCTGTCCCACCGAGCCACAGCACCACTTGCAGAGTTTTCTATGTATGTGGTAATGAGGAATCAAACCTGAGGCTTACTGCTTGGTAGCCAAGGACTCTCCCACTAGGTCAAACACACAGGGCATCTTGCACATATTTTTGACGTCAATCTACTAGGATATTATTAGGTTTCTGTATCTTAATCAATTTTTTCCTGATGATTAGCTTTGCTGTCATGTGGAAAAATGCAAGAGGGAAAAACACAGAAGAATTAGTGAAATTAAAAAAAAGTATTAGACACAGTTAAGTGTTTATTCTTTGTAGGAGAAAGGATATTTGGATATGATGATGATGATGATGATGATGATGATGACTTTATGATTACTATGTCAGGGTTGAGAGTTTGGCATAGTGGTAGATTGCTTGCCTAGCATCCATGAAGATCTGGGTTTGATTGCTCAGTACCACATAGATAGAAAATCTAGATGTGGCACTGTGGCTCAAGTGGCAGAGGGCTAGACTTGAGAAAACCCGAGGACAGTGCTCAAGCCCTGAATTCAAGCCCCAAGACTGGCAGAAAGATAAAAGAAAATAAAAATGCTTTTTACGAGCTAATTCACTCACAGCATTTGCTTCTGAAATCTTCGCTTCTGCATCTTGTGAAATACCCCTTTCCCTCAACGTAGACAAGAAAAACAGATCCATCCCATAGTCCACTGTGAGGCCACTGGTTGGGCTAAGAGCTAGTCGTGCAGCAACACATAAGTTTTATTCTAATACTTTCCAAACTTTGTACTCAAATATGCTACCTACTTACCAACTTATGTCAGTTATCCTTATGCTATAACTTTTCTTCATTACTACAATATTCTTACACTCCTACGTTAATCCTCTTGCACCTCCCCTGACCTCTCTCATTCTTTTTTTCTATCTCTGGACCTCTGCTCGTCTTTCAACCCTTATACTGCACGGATCTACACTTGATGGCTGTTGAGCAATATTGTATAAGTAGGTGGTTAATTATTCTCTAGACTCAGAGGGACTTAAAGACAATAGAGATTGGATTGAGAGGCTTATTGTTTTGGGTATAAATCGCTTATCAGTGGTTGTATTAGGCTGGTCTCTAAGTGCACAAAAAGAAAGAGTGATAATACCAATCAAAACTTGTGAACATCTAGTGTCTGCCAGCGACAGAGGTCTAGGATGGTTATATCTGAAAAACTATAATCGTATTTAGTAGTAATCTTGCTCCCATTTTCAAATGGGCAGAACAAGAAACAAAAGAAAAATGTCAAATCAAGAAACAACATCCCCCACCCAATGTAAACAGACAATGGAACAGTCACTGGCAAACCTAGAGGAGAGTCTTCCAATTGCTACACAAATGCAATTGATAAACATCATTAATGAAAAATGTGAAAATATAAAGAAAGAGATAATGGAGGAAGCCATACCTGAACAAGAGGAAAGCAAAAACAAGGTGATAAGTGAAAAAGAAGAAGCCATAAAGGAGGCCATAATAAAGGTTTTTCAAAGAAAGATGGATGAATTCAAAGAATCCACAAATAAAAACGTGACCAAACTCCAGCAAATGTCCAAAGAAAATAAAGCTACTGAGCTAACCACTCAAAAGGAAATCAAGGAGATAAAGAAGTCCATACATGATCTAAAACAAGGGATGCAAGGCATCAAAAGTGAGCAATTAGAAGCAAGGGAGATGAAAAATAAAGTAGATAGCTTTGATAGCAGGTTAGACATTGCAGAGGAGAGAATTTCCGTGGCTGAAGATAATTTAGGTATTATAAAGAACAGAAAATGAGTCAATCCAAATCTACGAAATATGAGAGAGCGCTTCAGGAGGTCCAAGATACAATTAGGAAGCCTAATTTAAGGCTAGTTGGTACTGAGGAGGGCGTGGAGAAAGAGGTCAATGGTATTGGAAATATACTTCAGGGAATCATCTCAGAGAATTTCCCAAATATCCAGAAGGGCAGGCCCATCCAGATACGAGAAGCTTTTAGAACCCCAAACAGACCTGACCAGAAAAGAACATCCCACCGCCACGTTGTGATCCGAACTGGATCAATAGAAACGAAAGGAAAGATCCTAAAGGCAGCCAGGGAAAAGGGATCAGTAACCTACAAAGGCAAACCAATCAGAATAACCCCAGATTTCTCAGCAGAGACCATGCAAGCACGAAGTGACTGGAAGCATATATGTCATGCCCTTATATCAAATAACTACCAACCAAGAATACTGTAGCCAGCTAAGCTCTCATTCATAACTGAGGGAAAAATAAAAACATTCCATTCCAGGGAAAAGCTGCAACAATATGTCGAAACAAAACCAACACTACAGAGAATTCTCAAAGATGCTCTATACATAGAAAACCAAACTAAATGCAATATAGGGAAAGAAATGGCACCTAAACAGCATACCATCTAAGGACCACAAGAACTGTCAAGACACAGGCCCTACTAAAAGCTTTTAAAAATGGTAGGAACTAATAAATATCTCTCAATCCTAACTCTCAATATCAATGGACTTAACTCTCCAATTAAACGGCATAGGTTGTCTAGTTGGATCAAAAAGCAAGAGCCATCGTTCTGCTGACTTCGAGAGACACATCTTACCCCAAAACAATCATCTTTTGAAAGTGAGAGGTTGGAATAAACTCTATCAAGCTAACTGCCCCCATAAACAGGCTAGAGTTGCCATCCTCATATCAGATACAATAGACTTCAAACTAAAATTAGTAAGAAAAGACAAAGAAGGTTACTACATACTACTAAAGTGATTTTTCCTCCCGGAAGACATAACAATCCTAAATATTTACACACCCAATCCCGGAGCTCCAAACTTCATCAAGCAAACTTTACTTACACTGAAACCATACATAGATCGAAATACAGTGATTGTTGGTGAGTTTAACACACCACTCTCACCTATGGACAGATCAACAAGGCAAAAACTCAACAGAGAAACCTTAGAACTGAACAACTATATAGACCAACTAGATCTAACAGACATCTGCAGAATATTCCACCCAGTAACACCACAATATACGTTTTTCTCAGCAGCACATGGAACATTTTCCAAAATAGACCACATCTTAGGCCATAAAGCAAACCTGGACAGATTCAGAAACACTGAAATTATTCCATGCACACTCTCAGACCATAAAGGCATCAAATTGGAGCTGAACACACATCTCCACCAAAGAAAACCCTGTAACTCATGGAGACTGAACCACACATTGTTGAATCAAAAACAATGGGTAATCGAAGAGATCAGAACAGATATCCAACTGTTTATGAAATTTAACAATAAGGAGCACACAAATATCAACTCCTTAGGGACACAACAAAGGCAGGACTCAGAGGAAAATTTATAGCGCGGAGTGCCTATAACAGCAAGTTGGAAAAATGGCAAACCAACTAGTTAATGTCTCACCTTAAACTCCTGGAAAAAGAGCAACAAACCAACCCTAAACCCATTAGAAGAAAGCAAATTATTAAAATCAAAGCAGAAATAAATGATTTGGAATAAAAAAAACTATAGAAAGAATCAACAAAACAAGGAGTTGGTTCTTGAAAGAATTAACAAAATTGACAAGCCCTTAGCAAATCTTACCAAAAAAAGAAGAGAGCATATCGAAATAAACAAAATCGCAGATGAAAATGGTAATATCACGACAGAAATTACCAAGATCCAGAATATCATGAGGGAATACTTCTCAAACCTTTACGCCAACAAATTTGAGAATCTAGAAGAAATGGATGAATTCCTAGACAATATTAACATACACACACTGAACCAAGAAGAGCTAACCCAACTCAACAGGCCTATTTCAAGCTCTGAAATAGAAATGGAAATTAGACAACTTCCACTTAAAAAGAGCCCAGGGCCAGATGGATTCACAGCTGAATTCTATAAGGTCTTCAAAGCAGAGCTCACACCAATACTCCTCAAGCTCTTCAACGAAATTGAAAATGAAGGTTCTTTACTAAACTGATTCTGTAAAGCCAGCATATCCCTCATCCCCAAACCAGACAGAGATTCATCAAAGAAAGGGATCTATAGACCCATTTCTTTGATGAACATCGATGCAAAACTTCTCAACAAAATACTGGCCAACCGTCTACAACAACTCATCAAAAAAAATGTACACTATGATCAAACTGGATTCATCACAGGGAGGCAAAGCTGGTTCAACATACACAAATCAATTAATATAATTCAACACATCAACAGGAGCAGGGATAAAATCACATGATTGTCTCAATAGATGCGGAAAAGGCATTTGAGAAGATCCAAAACCCCTTTATGTTAAAAGATGTGGAGAAACTAGGAATCCATGGAACATTTCTCAATGTAATAAAGGCTGTGTATGAGAAACCCACTGCTAGTATTATACTTAATGGTGAAAATCTAACGCCATTCCCTCTAAAATCAGGAACGAGACAAGGATGCCCACTCTCTCCACTCCTTTTTAACATAGTACTAGAATTCCTAGGCAGTGCAATAAGGCAAGAAGCAAGCATAAAGGGGATCCAAGTAGGGAAAGAGGAAATAAAACTATCCCTCTTTGCAGATGACATGATTCTGTATTTAAAGAATCCTATAGACTCTACTCCCAAGCTCCTTGAGCTGATTCAAAGCTTTGGAAGGGTAGCAGGCCATAAAATCAACCCTCACAAATCAACTGCCTTACTTTACGCCAACACTGAGAGGAACGAGGCAATAATCAGGAAAGAAAATCCTTTCACAATAGCCTCAAAGAAAATAAAGTACCTAGCAATTAGCTTAACTAAGAATGTAAAGGACCGTTTAGATGAAAACTTTAAAACCCTAAAAAAGGAAATTAAAGCAGAACTAAGGAAATGGAAAAACCTCCCGTGCTCCTGGATTGGAAGAATCAACATTGTGAAAATGACAATCTTGCCAAGGGCTATCTACAAATTCAATGTAATACCCATCAACATCCCAATGTCATTCTTTAAAGACATAGAAGAGGCAATTCAAAATTTCATATGGAATAATAAAAGACCCCGTATAGCAAAAACACTTCTTAGCAGAAAGAACAGCGCTGGAGGAATTTCAATTCCAAACTTAAGGCTCTATTACAGAGCTATAATTCTCAAAACAGCTTGGTACTGGCACAAGAACAGGCCTGAAGTCCAATGGAGTAGAACTGCGGACCCAGATATTAAACCACAGACCTATGGCCACCTAATCTTTGACCAGGAAGCCAAAAAAATAGAATGGAAGAAAGATAGCCTCTTCAACAAGCTGTGCTGGCAGAACTGGTTAAACACCTGCAGAAAACTAAAGTTGGATCCTTCTTTGTCCCCTTGCACTAGAATTAACTCCAAATGGATCAAAGACGTGGAGGTAAAAGCTGACACACTGAAAAGTTTACAGGAAGGAATAGGAGATACACTAGGCCTCCTTGGTACAGGTCGAAACTTTCTTAATAAGGACCAAGAATCACAACAAATCAGAGAAAGGCTGGATAAGTGGGACTGCATTAAACTGCAGAGCTTTTGTATGGCAACGGATATAGCTAGTAAACTAATCAGGAAGCCTACAGAGAGGGAGAAGATCTTCACCACCCAAACAACGGAACAAGGCCTCATGTCTAAAATATATAAACAACTCAAAAAATTGAATCACTCCAAAACTAACCTCCAAAGTAACACCCATCCCATTACAAAATGGGCCAAAGACTTAAAGAGAGTGTTCTCTGAAGAAGAAACAAAAATGGCCTATAGACACATGAAGAAATACTCAACATCTCTGGTCATAAAAGAAATGCAAATCAAAACAAGTCTAAGATTCCACCTAACTCCAGTTAGAATGGCCAGGATCAGGAAAACGAATGACAACAGATGCTGGAGGGGATGTGGTCAGGAGGGATCACTACTACACTGTTGATGGGAGTGCAAACTCGTTCAACCACTATGGAAAGCAGTGCGGCAGTGCCTCAAAACGCTAAACATACAACTCCCCTATGACCCAGCAATTCCAGTACTTGGCATTTACCCAACAATCCAGAAACAAGGGCATACTAAAACCACTAGCAGAACAATGTTCATTGCAGCACTATTCACCATAGCAAAGATATGGAACCAACCCAGATGTCCCTCAGTTGATGAGTGGATCAACAAGTTGTGGTGTTTGTACACAATGGAATTCTATGCTGCTGTCAGAAAGAATGACAATGCCCCATTTGTTACAAAATGGAAAGACTTAGAACAAATCATATTAAGTGAAGTAAGCCAGACTCAAAGGAACTTAGGCTCAGTGGTTTCCCTCATTTATCATAATCAGTAGAAACCTTGGGCTCTACTGGCAGAGATTGGCAATAGAGCAAAAGGCCATATATAAGGCCATATAATGTGAAGCTAATTGAAAGGACCTCCAGGATATTGACACAAAAGCCATATAATGAATGATTGTTGTCCTTAATGTACTATGTTGTCTCTCATCTCGCTTGCTGTCCCTTGGTTATCCCATATTGGTATAGTATCTCACTTTGTTATCTGATATATTGAATTTATTTGTATTTGGATATTTGAAATTTGATAGGGAAGGGGGGAAAACCAAGACGGGTGGGGGGTGTGGGGTTGGAGGGAAATGGGTACCAAGACATGTGAAAGGGTATCAATGTATGTGAATTAATGCACCTTCTATCTGGCAAATATCATCTAACCCTTTTACTAATTACAATAAAAAAATGAAAAAAAAGAAAGTTGTAGTGTGTGGGAGGATGATGGGGTCAAATACATTTCTTCTTAGAAATTTACCTCATCTGGTTGCCCTGGATTTTCCTGGCCTTCTTCTTAGAGAAAGTTCTGTTATACTGGATTTGTGGCTTGGCAATGATCTAGCATGTACATCTTCGAGTAAGACATCCACAACTTCCATGCCTGAGACTCGAGTTTCCTGACCTTTGGCAACAGCACAGCAACATCTTTCTTCCTCCTGAGCCACAGGCCAAGTGAGCTGGCTTGAGCTGGTTGTTAGTTACAGTGGCTTGGTTACCAGGGTTCCATATTCTGTTCCATTGTGAGGGAGGCAGGGTCACCTTTCAGGGCCCAATGACCAAAGATCCTTGCTCACAAAAGACCTCACCAAAGACATACTGGAGGCTGAATCTCTCCTCCAGTCTCACAATAAACATGTGGATGTAGTATACAGCACACCTTATTTGTCCAATCCCAATGTCTTCCACTAGGCCCAACTACCAGTCTGGTCTCAGGCTCAAGGAGCCTTTCTTAGGTAAGATCCAAACTTAAGGTTCAATATTGCCCTCATCCTTTACAAAACATTTGCTTCACAGTGCCTTCTCTGCCTGCATTTTGCCCCTTGTCGAATTTTTTTTGTTTTTGCTAGTCTTGGGACTTGACCTCAGAGTGTGAACATTGTTCTTGGGCTTTCTTTAGGCTTTAGCTGTCCCACCGAGCCACAGCACCACTTGCAGCGTTTTCTATGTATGTGGTAATGAGGAATCAAACCTGAGGCTTACTGCTTGGTAGCCAAGGAATCTCCCACTAGGTCAAACACACAGGGCATCTTGCACATATTTTTGACGTCAATCTACTAGGATATTATTAGGTTTCTGTATCCTAATCAATTTTTTCCTGATGATTAGCTTTGCTATCATGTGTAAAAAATGCAAGAGGGAAAAACACAGAAGAATTAGTGAAATTAAAAAAAAAAGCATTAGACACAGTTAAGTGTTCATTCTTTGTAGGAGAAAGGATATTTGGATATGATGATGATGATGATGACTTTATAAATATTATGTCAGGGTTGAGAGTTTGGCATAGTGGTAGAGTGCTTGCCTAGCATCCATGAAGATCTGGGTTTGATTGCTCAGTACCACATAGATAGAAAATCTAGATGTGGCACTGTGGCTCAAGTGGCAGAGGGCTAGACTTGGGAAAACCCGAGGACAGTGCTCAGGCCCTGAATTCAAGCCCCAAGACTGGCAGAAAGATAAAAGAAAATAAAAATGCTTTTTACGAGCTAATTCACTCACAGCATTTGCTTCTGAAATCTTCGCTTCTGCATCTTGTGAAATACCCCTTTCCCTCAACGTAGACAAGAAAAACAGATCCATCCCATGGTCCACTGTGAGGCCACTGGTTGGGCTAAGAGCTAGTCGTGCAGCAACACATAAGTTTTATTCTAATACTTTCCAAACTTTGTACTCAAATATGCTACCTACTTACCAACTTATGTCAGTTATCCTTATGCTATAACTTTTCTTCATTACTACAATATTCTTACACTCCTACGTTAATCCTCTTGCACCTCCCCTGACCTCTCTCATTCTTTTTTTCTATCTCTGGACCTCTGCTCGTCTTTCAACCCTTATACTGCACGGATCTACACTTGATGGCTGTTGAGCTATATTGTATATGTAGGTGGTTAATTATTCTCTAGGCTCAGAGGGACTTAAAGACAATAGAGATTGGATTGAGAGGCTTATTGTTTTGGGTATAAATCGCTTATCAGTGGTTGTATTAGGTTGGTCTGTAAGTGCACAAAAAGAAAGAGTGATAATACCAATCAAAACTTGTGAACATCTAGTGTCTGCCAGCTACAGAGGTCTAGGTTGGTTTTATCTGAAATACTATAATCGTATTTAGTAGTAATCTTGCTCCCATTTTCAAATGGGCAGAACAAGAAACTCAAGAAAAATGTCAAATCAAGAAACAACATCCCCCACCCAATATAAACAGACAATGAAACAGTCACTGGCAAACCTAGAGGAGAGTCTTCCAATTGCTACACAAATGCAAATGATAAACATCATTAATGAAAAATGTGAAAATATAAAGAAAGAGATAATGGAGGAAGCCATACCTGAACAAGAGGAAAGCAAAAACAAGGTGATAAGTGAAAAAGAAGAAGCCATAAAGGAGGCCATAATAAAGGTTTTTCAAAGAAAGATGGATGAATTCAAAGAATCCACAAATAAAAACGTGACCAAACTCCAGCAAATGTCCAAAGAAAATAAAGCTATTGAGCTAACCACTCAAAAGGAAATCAAGGAGATAAAGAAATCCATACATGATCTAAAACAAGGGATGCAAGGCATCAAAAGTGAGCAATTAGAAGCAAAGGAGATGAAAAATAAAGTAGATAGCTTTGAAAGCAGGTTAGACATTGCAGAGGAGAGAATTTCCGTGGCTGAAGATAATTTAGGTATTATAAACAACAGAAAATGAGTCAATCCAAATCTAGGAAATATGAGAGAGCGCTTCAGGAGGTCCAAGATACAATTAGGAAGCCTAATTTAAGGCTAGTTGGTACTGAGGAGGGCGTGGAGAAAGAGGTCAATGGTATTGGAAATATACTTCAGGGTATCATCTCAGAGAATTTCCCAAATATCCAGAAGGGCAGGCCCATCCAGATACGAGAAGCTTTTAGAACCCCAAACAGACCTGACCAGAAAAGAACATCCCACCGCCACATTGTGATCCGAACTGGATCAATAGAAACGAAAGGAAAGATCCTAAAGTCAGCCAGGGAAAAGGGATCAGTAACCTACAAAGGCAAACCAATCAGAATAACCCCAGATTTCTCAGCAGAGACCATGCAAGCACGAAGTGAATGGAAGCATATATGTCATGCCCTTATATCAAATAACTACCAACCAAGAATACTGTAGCCAGCTAAGCTCTCTTTCATAACTGAGGGAAAAATAAAAACATTCCATTCCAGGGAAAAGCTGCAACAATATGTCGAAACAAAACCAACACTACAGAGAATTCTCAAAGATGCTCTATACATAGAAAACCAAACTAAATGCAATATAGGGAAAGAAATGGCACCTAAATAGCATACCATCTAAGGACCACAAGAACTGTCAAGACACAGGCCCTACTAAAAGCTTTTAAAAATGGTAGGAACTAATAAATATCTCTCAATCCTAACTCTCAATATCAATGGACTTAACTCTCCAATTAAACGGCATAGGTTGTCTAGTTGGATCAAAAAGCAAGAGCCATCGTTCTGCTGACTTCGAGAGACACATCTTACCCCAAAACAATCATCTTTTGAAAGTGAGAGGTTGCAATAAACTCTATCATGCTAACTGCCCCCATAAACAGGCTAGAGTTGCCATCCTCATATCAGATACAATAGACTTCAAACTAAAATTAGTAAGAAAAGACAAAGAAGGTTACTACATACTACTAAAGGGATCTTTCCTCCCGGAAGACATAACAAACCTAAATATTTACACACCCAATCCCGGAGCTCCAAACTTCATCAAGCAAACTTTACTTACACTGAAACCATACATAGATCGAAACACAGTGATTGTTGGTGAGTTTAACACACCACTCTCACCTATGGACAGATCAACAAGGCAAAAACTCAACAGAGAAACCTTAGAACTGAACAACTCTATAGACCAACTAGATCTAACAGACATCTGCAGAATATTCCACCCAGTAACACCACAATATACGTTTTTCTCAGCAGCACATGGAACATTTTCCAAAATAGACCACATCTTAGGCCATAAAGCAAACCTGGACAGATTCAGAAACACTGAAATTATTCCATGCACACTCTCAGACCATAAAGGCATCAAATTGGAGCTGAACACACATCTCCACCAAAGAAAACCCTGTAACTCATGGAGACTGAACCACACATTGTTGAATCAAAAACAATGGGTAATCGAAGAGATCAGAACAGATATCCAACTGTTTATGAAATTTAACAATAAGGAGCACACAAATATCAACTCCTTAGGGACACAACAAAGGCAGGACTCAGAGGAAAATTTATAGCGTGGAGTGCCTACAACAGCAAGTTGTGAAAATGGCAAACCAACTAGTTAATGTCTCACCTTAACCTCCTGGAAAAAGAGCAACAAACCAGCCCTAAACCCATTAGGAGAAAGCAAATTATTAAAATCAAAGCAGAATTAAATGATTTGGAATAAAAAAAACTATAGAAAGAATCAACAAAACAAGGAGTTGGTTCTTGAAAGAATTAACAAAATTGACAAGCCCTTAGCAAATCTTACCAAAAAAAGAAGAGAGCATATCGAAATAAACAAAATCGCAGATGAAAATGGTAATATCACGACAGAAATTACCAAGATCCCGAATATCATGAGGGAATACTTCTCAAACCTTTACGCCAACAAATTTGAGAATCTAGAAGAAATGGATGAATTCCTAGACAATATTAACATACACACACTGAACCAAGAAGAGCTAACCCAACTCAACAGGCCTATTTCAAGCTCTGAAATAGAAATGGAAATTAGACAACTTCCACTTAAAAAGAGCCCAGGGCCAGATGGATTCACAGCTGAATTCTATAAGGTCTTCAAAGCAGAGCTCACACCAATACTCCTCAAGCTCTTCAACGAAATTGAAAATGAAGGTTCTTTACTAAACTGATTCTGTGAAGCCAGCATATCCCTCATCCCCAAACCACACAGAGATTCATCAAAGAAAGAGATCTATAGACCCATTTCTTTGATGAACCTCGATGCAAAACTTCTCAACAAAATACTGGCCAACCGTCTACAACAACTCATCAAAAAAAAATATACACTATGATCAAACTGGATTCATCACAGGGAGGCAAAGCTGGTTCAACATACACAAATCAATTAATATAATTCAACACATTAACAGGAGCAGGGATAAAATCACATGATTGTCTCAATAGATGCGGAAAAGGCATTTGAGAAGATCCAAAACCCCTTTATGTTAAAAGATGTGGAGAAACTAGGAATCCATGGAACATTTCTCAATGTAATAAAGGCTGTGTATGAGAAACCCACTGCTAGTATTATACTTAATGGTGAAAATCTAAAGCCATTCCCTCTAAAATCAGGAACGAGACAAGGATGCCCACTCTCTCCACTCCTTTTTAACATAGTACTAGAATTCCTAGGCAGTGCAATATGGCAAGAAGCAAGCATAAAGGGGATCCTGGTAGGGAAAGAGGAAATAAAACTATCCCTCTTTGCAGATGACATGATTCTGTATTTAAAGAATCCTATAGACTCTACTCCCAAGCTCCTTGAGCTGATTCAAAGCTTTGGAAGGGTAGCAGGCCATAAAATCAACCCTCACAAATCAACTGCCTTACTTTACGCCAACACTGAGAGGAACGAGGCAATAATCAGGAAAGAAAATCCTTTCACAATAGCCTCAAAGAAAATAAAGTACCTAGCAATTAGCTTAACTAAGAATGTAAAGGATCGTTTAGATGAAAACTTTAAAACCCTAAAAAAGGAAATTAAAGCAGAACTAAGGAAATGGAAAAACCTCCCATGCTCCTGGATTGGAAGAATCAACATTGTGAAAATGACAATCTTGCCAAGGGCTATCTACAAATTCAATGTAATACCCATCAACATCCCAATGTCATTCTTTAAAGACATAGAAGAGGCAATTCAAAATTTCATATGGAATAATAAAAGACCCCGTATAGCAAAAACACTTCTTAGCAGAAAGAACAGCGCTGGAGGAATTTCAATTCCAAACTTAAGGCTCTATTACAGAGCTATAATTCTCAAAACAGCTTGGTACTGGCACAAGAACAGGCCTGAAGTCCAATGGAGTAGAACTGCGGACCCAGATATTAAACCACAGACCTATGGTCACCTAATCTTTGACCAGGGAGCCAAAAAAATAGAATGGAAGAAAGATAGCCTCTTCAACAAGTTGTGCTGGCAGAACTGGTTAAACACCTGCAGAAAACTAAAGTTGGATCCTTCTTTGTCCCCTTGCACTAGAATTAACTCCAAATGGATCAAAGACGTGGAGGTAAAAGCTGACACACTGAAAAGTTTACAGGAAGGAATAGGAGATACACTAGGCCTCCTTGGTACAGGTCGAAACTTTCTTAATAAGGACCAAGAATCACAACAAATCAGAGAAAGGCTGGATAAGTGGGACTGCATTAAACTGCAGAGCTTTTGTATGGCAACGGATATAGCTAGTAAACTAATCAGTAAGCCTACAGAGTGGGAGAAGATCTTCACCACCCAAACAACGGAACAAGGCCTCATATCTAAAATATATCAACAACTCAAAAAATTGAATCACTCCAAAACTAACCTCCAAAGTAACACCCATCCCATTACAAAATGGGCCAAAGACTTAAAGAGAGTCTTCTCTGAAGAAGAAACAAAAATGGCCTATAGACACAAGAAGAAATGCTCAACATCTCTGGTCATAAAAGAAATGCAAATCAAAACAAGTCTAAGATTCCAACTAACTCCAGTTAGAATGGCCAGGATCAGGAAAACGAATGACAACAGATGCTGGAGGGGATGTGGCCAAGAGGGATCACTACTACACTGTTGGTGGGAGTGCAAACTCGTTCAACCACTATGGAAAGCAGTGCGGCAGTGCCTCAAAACGCTAAACATACAACTCCCCTATGACCCAGCAATTCCAGTACTTGGCATTTACCCAACAATCCAGAAACAAGAGCATACTAAACCCACTAGCACAACAAAGTTCATTGCAGCATTATTCACCATAGCAAAGATATGGAACCAACCCAGATGTCCCTCAGTTGATGAGTGGATCAACAAGTTGTGGTATTTGTACACAATGGAATTCTATGCTGCTGTCAGAAAGAATGACATCGCCCCATTTGTTAGGAAATGGAAAGACTTAGAACAAATCATATTAAGTGAAGTAAGCCGGACTCAAAGGAACTTAGGATCAGTGGTTTCCCTCATTCGTCATAATTATTAGAAACCTTGGGCTCTACTAGCAGAGATTGGCAATGGAGCAAAAGGCCATATATAAGGCCATATAATGTGAAGCTAATTGAAAGGACCTCCAGGATATTGACACAAAAGCCATATAATGAATGATTGTTGTCCTTAATGTACTATGTTGTCTCTCATCTCGTTTGCTGTCCCTTGGTTATCCCATATTGGTATAGTATCTCACTTTGTTATCTGATATATTGAATTTATTTGTATTTGGATATTTGAAATTTGATAGGGAAAGGGGGAAAACCAAGACGGGTGGGGGGTGTGGGGTTGGAGGGAAATGGGTACCAAGACATGTGAAAGGGTATCAATGTATGTGAATTAATGCACCTTCTATCTGGCAAATATCATCTAACCCTTTTACTAATTACAATAAAAAATGAAAAAAAAGAAAGTTGTAGTGTGTGGAGAGGATGATGGGGTCCAAAATATTTCTTCTTAGAAATTTACCTCATCTGGTTGCCCTGGATTTTCCTGGCCTTCTTCTTAGAGAAAGTTCTGTTATACTGGATTTGTGGCTTGGCAATGATCTAGCATGTACATCTTCGAGTAAGACATCCACAACTTCCATGCCTGAGACTCGAGTTTCCTGACCTTTGGCAACAGCACAGCAACATCTTTCTTCCTCCTGAGCCACAGGCCAAGTGAGCTGGCTTGAGCTGGTTGTTAGTTACAGTGGCTTGGTTACCAGGGTTCCATATTCTGTTCCATTGTGAGGGAGGCAGGGTCACCTTTCAGGGCCCAATGACCAAAGATCCTTGCTCACAAAAGACCAATGTCTTCCTCTAGGCCCAACTACCAGTCTGGTCTCAGGCTCAAGGAGCCTTTCTTAGGTAAGATCCAAACTTAAGGGTCAATATTGCCCTCATCCTTTACAAAACATTTGCTTCACAGAGCCTTCTCTGCCTGTATTTTGCCCCTTGTCGATTTTTTTTTGTTTTTGCTAGTCTTGCGACTTGACCTCAGAGTGTGAACATCGTTCTTGGGCTTTCTTTAGGCTTTAGCTGTCCCACCGAGCCACAGCACCACTTGCAGCGTTTTCTATGTATGTGGTAATGAGGAATCAAACCTGAGGCTTACTGCTTGGTAGCCAAGGACTCTCCCAGTAGGTCAAACACACAGGGCATCTTGCACATATTTTTGACGTCAATCTACTAGGATATTATTAGGTTTCTGTATCCTAATCAATTTATTCCTGATGATTAGCTTTGCTGTCATGTGTAAAAAATGCAAGAGGGAAAAACACAGAAGAATTAGTGAAATTAAAAAAAAGCATTAGACACAGTTAAGTGTTCATTCTTTGTAGGAGAAAGGATATTTGGATATGATGATGATGATGGTGACTTTATCATTACTATGTCAGGCTTGAGAGTTTGGCATAGTGGTAGAGTGCTTGCCTAGCATCCATGAAGATCTGGGTTTGATTGCTCAGTACCACATAGATAGAAAATCTAGATGTGGCACTGTGGCTCAAGTGGCAGAGGGCTAGACTTGGGAAAACCCGAGGACAGTGCTCAGGCCCTGAATTCAATCCCCAAGACTGGCAGAAAGATAAAAGAAAATAAAAATGCTTTTTACGAGCTAATTCACTCACAGCATTTGCTTCTGAAATCTTCGCTTCTGCATCTTGTGAAATACCCCTTTCCCTCAACGTAGACAAGAAAAACAGATCCATCCCATGGTCCACTGTGAGGCCACTGGTTGGGCTAAGAGCTAGTCGTGCAGCAACACATAAGTTTTATTCTAATACTTTCCAAACTTTGTACTCAAATATGCTACCTACTTACCAACTTATGTCAGTTATCCTTATGCTATAACTTTTCTTCATTACTACAATATTCTTACACTCCTACGTTAATCCTCTTGCACCTCCCCTGACCTCTCTCATTCTTTTTTTCTATCTCTGGACCTCTGCTCGTCTTTCAACCCTTATACTGCACGGATCTACACTTGATGGCTGTTGAGCAATATTGTATATGTAGGTGGTTAATTATTCTCTAGGCTCAGAGGGACTTAAAGACAATAGAGATTGGATTGAGAGGCTTATTGTTTTGGGTATAAATCGCTTATCAGTGGTTGTATTAGGCTGGTCTGTAAGTGCACAAAAAGAAAGAGTGATAATACCAATCAAAACTTGTGAACATCTAGTGTCTGCCAGCGACAGAGGTCTAGGTTGGTTATATCTGAAAAACTATAATCGTATTTAGTAGTAATCTTGCTCCCATTTTCAAATGGGCAGAACAAGAAACTCAAGAAAAATGTCAAATCAAGAAACAACATCCCCCACCCAATGTAAACAGACAATGGAACAGTCACTGGCAAACCTAGAGGAGAGTTTTCCAATTGCTACACAAATGCAATTGATAAACATCATTAATGAAAAATGTGAAAATATAAAGAAAGAGATAATGGAGGAAGCCAAACCTGAACAAGAGGAAAGCAAAAACAAGGTGATAAGTGAAAAAGAAGAAGCCATAAAGGAGGCCATAATAAAGGTTTTTCAAAGAAAGATGGATGAATTCAAAGAATCCACAAATAAAAACGTGACCAAACTCCAGCAAATGTCCAAAGAAAATAAAGCTACTGAGCTAACCACTCAAAAGGAAATCAAGGAGATAAAGAAATTCATACATGATCTAAAACAAGGGATACAAGGCATCAAAAGTGAGCAATTAGAAGCAAGGGAGATGAAAAATAAAGTAGATAGCTTTGATAGCAGGTTAGACATTGCAGAGGAGAGAATTTCCGTGGCTGAAGATAATTTAGGTATTATAAAGAACAGAAAATGAGTCAATACAAATCTAGGAAATATGAGAGAGCGCTTCAGGAGGTCCAAGATACAATTAGGAAGCCTAATTTAAGGCTAGTTGGTACTGAGGAGGGCGTGGAGAAAGAGGTCAATGGTATTGGAAATATACTTCAGGGAATCATCTCAGAGAATTTCCCAAATATCCAGAAGGGCAGGCCCATCCAGATACGAGAAGCTTTTAGAACCCCAAACAGAACTGACCAGAAAAGAACATCCCACCGCCACATTGTGATCCGAACTGGATCAATAGAAACGAAGGGAAAGATCCTAAAGGCAGCCAGGGAAAAGGGATCAGTAACCTGCAAAAGCAAACCAATCAGAATAACCCCAGATTTCTCAGCAGAGACCATGCTCACACGAAGTGACTGGAAGCATATATGTCATGCCCTTAAATCAAATAACTACCAACCAAGAATGCTGTAGCCAGCTAAGCTCTCATTCATAACTGAGGGAACAATAAAAACATTCCATTCCAGGGAAAAGCTGCAACAATATGTCGAAACAAAACCAACACTACAGAGAATTCTCAAAGATGCTCTATACATAGAAAACCAAAATAAATGCAATATAGGGAAAGAAAAGGCACCTAAACAGCATACCATCTAAGGACCACAAGAATTGTCAAGACACAGGCCCTACTAAAAGCTTTTAAAAATGGTAGGAACTAATAAATATCTCTCAATCCTAACTCTCAATATCAATGGACTGAACTCTCCAATTAAACGGCATAGGTTGTCTAGTTGGATCAAAAAGCAAGAGCCATCGTTCTGCTGTCTTCAAGGGACACATCTTACCCAAAAACAATCATCTTTTGAAAGGGAGAGGTTGGAATAAACTCTATCAAGCTAACTGCCCCCATAAACAGGCTGGAGTTGCCATCCTCCTATCAGATACAATAGACTTCAAACTAAAATTAGTAAGAAAAGACAAAGAAGGTTACTACATACTACTAAGGGGATCTTTCCTCCCGGAAGACATAACGAACCTAAATATTTACCCACCCAATCCCGGAGCTCCAAACTTCATCAAGCAAACTTTACTTATACTGAAACCATACATAGATCGAAATACAGTGGTTGTTGGTGAGTTTAACACACCACTCTCACCTATGGACAGATCATCAAGGCAAAAACTCAAAAGAGAAACCTTAGAACTGAACAACTATATAGACCAACTAGATCTAACAGACATCTGCAGAATATTCCACCAACTAACACCACAATATACGTTTTTCTCAGCAGAACATGGAACATTTTCCAAACTAGACCACATCTTAGGCCATAAAGCAAACCTGGACAGATTCAGAAACACTGAAATTATTCCATGCACACTCTCAGACCATAAAGGCATGAAATTGGAGCTGAACACAAATCTCCACCAAAGAAAACCCTGTAACTCATGGAGAATAAACAACGCATTGTTGAATCAAAATCAATGGGTAATCGAAGAGATCAGAACAGATATCCAACTGTTTATGAAATTTAACAATAAGGAGCACACAAATATCAACTTCTTAGGGACACAACAAAGGCAGTACTCAGAGGAAAATTTATAGCGCTGAGTGCCTACAACAGCAAGTTGGAAAAATGGCAAACCAACTAGTTAATGTCTCACCTTAACCTCCTGGAAAAAGAGCAACAAACCAACCCTAAACCCATTAGGAGAAAGCAAATTATTAAAATCAAAGCGGAATTAAATGATTTGGAATAAAAAAATCTATAGAAAGAATCAACAAAACAAGGAGTTCGTTCTTTGAAAGAATTAACAAAATTGACAAGCCCTTAGCAAATCTTACCAAAAAAAGAAGAGAGCATATCGAAATAAACAAAATCGCAGATGAAAATGGTAATATCACGACAGAAATTACCAAGATCCAGAATAACATGAGGGAATACTTCTCAAACATTTACGCCAACAAATTTGAGAATCTAGAAGAAATGGATGAATTCCTAGACAATATTAACATACCCACACTGAACCAAGAAGGGCTAACCCAACTCAACAGACCTATTTCAAGCTCTGAAATAGAAATGGAAATTAGACAACTTCCACTTAAAAAGAGCCCTGGGCCAGATGGATTCACAGCTGAATTCTATAAGGTCTTCAAAGCAGAGCTCACACCAATACTCCTCAAGCTCTTCAACGAAATTGAAAATGAAGGTTCTTTACTAAACTGATTCTGTGAAGCCAGCATATCCCTCATCCCCAAACCAGACAGAGATTCATCAAAGAAAGAGATCTATAGACCCATTTCTTTGATGAACCTCGATGCAAAACTTCTCAACAAAATACTGGCCAACCGTCTACAACAACTCATCAAAAAAAATATACACTATGATCAAACTGGATTCATCACAGGGAGGCAAAGCTGGTTCAACATACACAAATCAATTAATATAATTCAACACATCAACAGGAGCAGGGATAAAATCACATGATTGTCTCAATGATGCGGAAAAGGCATTTGAGAAGATCCAAAACCCCTTTATGTTAAAAGATGTGGAGAAACTAGGAATCCATGGAACAATTCTCAATGTAATAAAGGCTGTGTATGAGAAACCCACTGCTAGTATTATACTTAATGGTGAAAATCTAAAGCCATTCCCTCTAAAATCAGGAACGAGACAAGGATGCCCACTCTCTACACTCCTTTTTAACATAGTACTAGAATTCCTAGGCAGTGCAATATGGCAAGAAGCAAGCATAAAGGGGATCCAAGTAGGGAAAGAGGAAATAACACTATCCCTCTTTGCAGATGACATGATTCTGTATTTAAAGAATCCTATAGACTCTACTCCCAAGCTCCTTGAGCTGATTCAAAGCTTTGGAAGGGTAGCAGGCCATAAAATCAACCCTCACAAATCAGCTGCCTTACTTTACGCCAACAGTGAGAGGAAGGAGGCAATAATCAGGAAAGAAAATACTTTCACAATAGCCTCAAATAAAATAAGTACCTAGCAATTAGCTTAACTAAGAATGTAAAGGACCGTTTAGATGAAAACTTTAAAATGATAAAAAAAAGGAAATTAAAGCAGAACTAAGGAAATGGAAAAACCTCCCATGCTCCTGGATTGGAAGAATCAACATTGTGAAAATGACAATCTTGCCAAGGGCTATCTACAAATTCAATGTAATACCCATCAACATCCCAATGTCATTCTTTAAAGACATAGAAGAGGCAATTCAAAATTTCATATGGAATAATAAAAGACCCCGTATAGCAAAAACACTTCTTAGCAGAAAGAACAGCGCTGAAGGAATTTCAATTCCAAACTTAAGACTCTATTACAGAGCTATAATTCTCAAAACAGCTTGGTACTGGCACAAGAACAGGCCTGAAGTCCAATGGAGTAGAACTGCGGACCCAGATATTAAACCACAGACCTATGGCCACCTAATCTTTGACCAGGGAGCCAAAAAAATAGAATGGAAGAAAGATAGCCTCTTCAACAAGTTGTGCTGGCAGAACTGGTTAAACACCTGCAAAAACTAAAGTTGGATCCTTCTTTGTCACCTTGCACTAGAATTAACTCCAAATGGATCAAAGACGTGGAGGTAAAAGCTGACACACTGAAAAGTTTACAGGAAGGAATAGGAGATACACTAGGCCTCCTTGGCAAAGGTCGAAACTTTCTTAATAAGGACCAAGAATCACAACAAATCAGAGAAAGGCTGGATAAGTGGGACTGCATTAAACTGCAGAGCTTTTGTATGGCAACGGATATAGCTAGGAAACTAATCAGGAAGCCTACAGAGTGGGAGAAGATCTTCACCAACCAAACAACGGACCAAGGCCTCATATCTAAAATATATCAACAACTCAAAAAATTGAATCACTCCAAAACTAACCTCCAAAGTAACACCCATCCCATTAAAAATGGGCCAAAGACTTAAAGAGAGTCTTCTCTGAAGAAGAAACAAAAATGGCCTATAGACACATGAAGAAATACTCAACATCTCTGGTCATAAAAGAAATGCAAATCAAAACAAGTCTAAGATTCCACCTAACTCCAGTTAGAATGGCCAGGATCAGGAAAACGAATGACAACAGATGCTGCAGGGGATGTGGCCAGAAGGGATCACTACTACATTGTTGATGGGAGTGCAAACTCGTTCAACCACTATGGAAAGCAGTGCGGCAGTGCTTCAAAGGCTAAACATACAACTCCCCTATGACCCAGCAATTCCACTACTTAGCATTTACCCAACAATCCAGAAACAAGGGCATACTAAACCCACTAGCACAACAATGTTCATTGCAGCACTATTCACCATAGCAAAGATATGGAACCAACCCAGAGGTCCCTCAAAAAGATGAGTGGATCAACAAGTTGTGGTATTTGTACACAATGGAATTCTATGCTGCTGTCAGAAAGAATGACATCGCCCCATTTGTTACGAAATGGAAAGACTTAGAACAAATCATATTAAGTGAAGTAAGCCAGACTCAAAGGAACTTAGGCTCAATGGTTTCCCTCATTCGTCATAATCAGTAGAAACCTTGGGCTCTACTAGAGAGCTTGGCAATAGAGCAAAAGGCCATATATAAGGCCATATAATGTGAAGCTAATTGAAAGGACCTCCAGGATATTGAAACAAAAGCCATATAATGAATGATTGTTGTCCTTAATGTACTATGTTGTCTCTCATCTCGTTTGCTGTCCCTTGGTTATCCCATATTGGTATAGTATCTCACTTTGTTATCTGATATATTGAATTTATTTGTATTTGGATATTTGAAATTTGATAGGGAAGGGGGGAAAACCAAAACGGGTGGGGGGTGTGGGGTTGGAGGGAAATGGGTACCAAGACATGTGAAAGGGTATCAATGTATGTGAATTAATGCACCTTCTATCTGGCAAATATCATCTAACCCTTTTACTAATTACAATAAAAAAATGAAAAAAAAGAAGTTGCAGTGTGTGGGGAGGATAATGGGGTCAAATACATTTCTTCTTAGAAATTTACCTCATCTGGTTGCCCTGGATTTTCCTGGCCTTCTTCTTAGAGAAAGTTCTGGTATACTGGATTTGTGGCTTGGCAATGATCTAGCATGTACATCTTCGAGTAAGACATCCACAACTTCCATGCCTGAGACTCGAGTTTCCTGACCTTTGGCAACAGCACAGCAACATCTTTCTTCCTCCTGAGCCACAGGCCAAGTGAGCTGGCTTGAGCTGGTTGTTAGTTACAGTGGCTTGGTTACCAGGGTTCCATATTCTGTTCCATTGTGAGGGAGGCAGGGTCACCTTTCAGGGCCCAATGACCAAAGATCCTTGCTCACAGAAGACCTCACCAAAGACATACTGGAGGCTGAATCTCTCCTCCAATCTCACAATATACATGTGGATGTAGTATACAGCACACCTTATTTGTCCAATCCCAATGTCTTCCACTAGGCCCAACTACCAGTCTGGTCTCAGGCTCAAGGAGACTTTCTTAGGTAAGATCCAGACTTAAGGGTCAATATTGCCCTCATCCTTTACAAAACATTTGCTTCACAGTGCCTTCTCTGCCTGCATTTGCCCCTTGTCGAATTTTTTTTTGTTTTTGGTAGTCTTGGGACTTGACCTCAGAGTGTGAACATTGTTCTTGGGCTTTCTTTAGGCTTTAGCTGTCCCACCGATCCACAGCACCACTTGCAGCGTTTTCTATGTATGTGGTAATGAGGAATCAAACCTGAGGCTTATTGCTTGGAAGCCAAGTACTCTACCACTAGGTCAAACACACAGGGCATCTTGCACATATTTTTGACGTCAATCTACTAGGATATTATTAGGGTTCTGTATCCTAATCAATTTTTTCCTGATGATTAGCTTTGCTGTCATGTGTAAAAAATGCAAGAGGGAAAAACACAGAAGAATTAGTGAAATTAAAAAAAAGTATTAGACACAGTAATGTGTTCATTCTTTGTAGGAGAAAGGATATTTGGATATGATGATGATGATGATGACTTTATAATTACTATGTCAGGGTTGAGAGTTTGGCATAGTGGTAGAGTGCTTGCCTAGCATCCATGAAGATCTGGGTTTGATTGCTCAGTATCACATAGATAGAAAATCTAGATGTGGCACTGCGGCTCAAGTCGCAGAGGGCTAGACTTGAGAAAACCCGAGGAGAGTGCTCAGGCCCTGAATTCAAGCCCCAAGAATGGCAGAAAGATAAAAGAAAATGAAAATGCTTTTTACGAGCTAATTCACTCACAGCATTTGCTTCTGAAATCTTCGCTTCTGCATCTTGTGAAATACCCCTTTCCCTCAACGTAGACAAGAAAAAGAGATCCATCCCATGGTCCACTGTGAGGCCACTGGTTGGGCTAAGAGCTAGTCGTGCAGCAACACATAATTTTTATTCTAATACTTTCCAAACTTTGTACTCAAATATGCTACCTACTTACCAACTCAGGTCAGTTATCCTTATGCTATAACTTTTCTTCATTACTACAATATTCTTACACTCCTACGTTAATCCTCTTGCACCTCCCCTGACCTCTCTCATTCCTTTTTTCTATCTCTGGAACTCTGCTCGTCTTTCAACCCTTATACTGCACGGATCTACACTTGATGGCTGTTGAGCAATATTGTATATGTAGGTGGTTAATTATTCTCTAGGCTCAGAGGGACTTAAAGACAATAGAGATTGGATTGAGTGGCTTATTGTTTTGGGTATAAATCGCTTATCAGTGGTTGTATTAGGCTGGTCTGTAAGTGCACAAAAAGAAAGAGTGATAATACCAATCAAAACTTGTGAACATCTAGTGTCTGCCAGCTACAGAGGTCTAGGTTGGTTATATCTGAAAAACTATAATCGTATTTACTAGTAATCTTGCTCCCATTTTCAAATGGGCAGAACAAGAAACTCAAGAAAAATGTCAAATCAAGAAACAACATCCCCCACCCAATAAAACAGACAATGGAACAGTCACTGGCAAACCTAGAGGAGAGTCTTCCAAGTGCTACACAAATGCAATTGATAAACATCATTAATGAAAAATGTGAAAATATAAAGAAAGAGATAATGGAGGAAGCCATACCTGAACAAGAGGAAAGCAAAAACAAGGTGATAAGTGAAAAAGAAGAAGCCATAAAGGAGGCCATAATAAAGGTTTTTCAAAGAAAGATGGATGAATTCATAGAATCCACAAATAAAAACGTGACCAAACTCCAGCAAATGTCCAAAGAAAATAAAGCTACTGAGCTAACCACTCAAAAGGAAATCGTGGAGATAAAGAAATCCATACATGATCTAAAACAAGAGATGCAAGGCATCAAAAGTGAGCAATTAGAAGCAAGGGAGATGAAAAATAAAGTAGATAGCTTTGATAGCAGGTTAGACAATGCAGAGGAGAGAATTTCGGTGGCTGAATATAATTTAGGTATTATAGAGAAAGAACAGAAAATGAGTCAATCCAAATCTAGGATATATGAGAGAGCGCTTCAGGAGGTCCAAGATACAATTAGGAAGCCTAATTTAAGGCTAGTTGGTATTGAGGAGGGCATGGAGGAAGAGGTCAATGGTATTGGAAATATACTTCAGGGAATCATCTCAGAGAATTTCCCAAATATCCAGAAGGGCAGGCCCATCCACATACGAGAAGCTTTTAGAACCCCAAACAGAACTGACCAGAAAAGAACATCCCACCGCCACATTGTGATCCGAACTGGATCAATAGAAACGAAGGGAAAGATCCTAAAGGCAGCCAGGGAAAAGGGATCAGTAACCTGCAAAAGCAAACCAATCAGAATAACCCCATATTTCTCAGCAGAGACCATGCTAGCACGAAGTGACTGGAAGCATATATGTCATGCCCTTAAATCAAATAACTACCAACCAAGAATACTGTAGCCAGCTAAGCTCTCATTCATAACTGAGGGAACAATAAAAACATTCCATTCCAGGGAAAAGCTGCAACAATATGTCGAAACAAAACCAACACTACAGAGAATTCTCAAAGATGCTCTATACATAGAAAACCAAAATAAATGCAATATAGGGAAAGAAAAGGCACCTAAACAGCATACCATCTAAGGACCACAAGAACTGTCAAGACACAGGCCCTACTAAAAGCTTTTAAAAATGGTAGGAACTAATAAATATCTCTCAATCCTAACTCTCAATATCAATGGACTGAACTCTCCAATTAAACGGCATAGGTTGTCTAGTTGGATCAAAAAGCAAGAGCCATCGTTCTGCTGACTTCAAGAGACACATCTTACCCAAAAACAATCATCTTTTGAAAGGGAGAGGTTGGAATAAACTCTATCAAGCTAACTGCCCCCATAAACAGGCTGGAGTTGCCATCCTCCTATCAGATACAATAGACTTCAAACTAAAATTAGTAAGAAAAGACAAAGAAGGTTACTACATACTACTAAGGGGATCTTTCCTCCCGGAAGACATAACGATCCTAAATATTTACACACCCAATCCCGGAGCTCCAAACTTCATCAAGCAAACTTTACTTATACTGAAACCATACATAGATCGAAATACAGTGGTTGTTGGTGAGTTTAACACACCACTCTCACCTATGGACAGATCATCAAGGCAAAAACTCAAAAGAGAAACCTTAGAACTGAAGAACTATATAGACCAACTAGATCTAACAGACATCTGCAGAATATTCCACCAACTAACACCACAATATACGTTTTTCTCAGCAGCACATGGAACATTTTCCAAACTAGACGACATCTTAGGCCATAAAGCAAACCTGGACAGATTCAGAAACACTGAAATTATTCCATGCACACTCTCAGACCATAAAGGCATCAAATTGGAGCTGAACACAAATCTCCACCAAAGAAAACCCTGTAACTCATGGAGACTGAACAACACATTGTTGAATCAAAATCAATGGGTAATCGAAGAGATCAGAACAGATATCCAACTGTTTATGAAATTTAACAATAAGGAGCACACAAATATCAACTCCTTAGGGACACAACAAAGGCAGTACTCACAGGAAAATTTATAGCGCTGAGTGCCTACAACAGCAAGTTGGAAAAATGGCAAACCAACTAGTTAATGTGTCACCTTAACCTCCTGGAAAAAGAGCAACAAACCAACCCTAAACCCATTAGGAGAAAGCAAATTATTGAAATCAAAGCAGAATTAAATGATTTGGAATAAAAAAAATCTATAGAAAGAATCAACAAAACAAGGAGTTCGTTCTTTGAAAGAATTAACAAAATTGACAAGCCCTTAGCAAATCTTACCAAAAAAAGAAGAGAGCATATCGAAATAAACAAAATCGCAGATGAAAATGGTAATATCACGACAGAAATTACCAAGATCCAGAATAACATGAGGGAATACTTCTCAAACATTTACGCCAACAAATTTGAGAATCTAGAAGAAATGGATGAATTCCTAGACAATATTAACATACCCACACTGAACCAAGAAGGGCTAACCCAACTCAACAGACCTATTTCAAGCTCTGAAATAGAAATGGAAATTAGACAACTTCCACTTAAAAAGAGCCCTGGGCCAGATGGATTCACAGCTGAATTCTATAAGGTCTTCAAAGCAGAGCTCACACCAATACTCCTCAAGCTCTTCAACGAAATTGAAAATGAAGGTTCTTTACTAAACTGATTCTGTGAAGCCAGCATATCCCTCATCCCCAAACCAGACAGAGATTCATCAAAGAAAGAGATCTATAGACCCATTTCTTTGATGAACATCGATGCAAAACTTCTCAACAAAATACTGGCCAACCGTCTACAACAACTCATCAAAAAAAATATACACTATGATCAAACTGGATTCATCACAGGGAGGCAAAGCTGGTTCAACATACACAAATCAATTAATATAATTCAACACATCAACAGGAGCAGGGATAAAATCACATGATTGTCTCAATAGATGCGGAAAAGGCATTTGACAAGATCCAAAACCCCTTTATGTTAAAAGATGTGGAGAAACTAGGAATCCATGGAACATTTCTCAATGTAATAAAGGCTGTGTATGAGAAACCCACTGCTAGTATTATACTTAATGGTGAAAATCTAAAGCCATTCCCTCTAAAATCAGGAACGAGACAAGGATGCCCACTCTCTCCACTCCTTTTTAACATAGTACTAGAATTCCTAGGCAGTGCAATATGGCAAGAAGCAAGCATAAAGGGGATCCAAGTAGGGAAAGAGGAAATAACACTATCCCTCTTTGCAGATGACATGATTCTGTATTTAAAGAATCCTGTAGACTCTACTCCCAAGCTCCTTGAGCTAATTCAAAGCTTTGGAAGGGTAGCAGGCCATAAAATCAACCCTCACAAATCAGCTGCCTTACTTTACGCCAACACTGAGAGGAACGAGGCAATAATCAGGAAAGAAAATACTTTCACAATATCCTCAAAGAAAATAAGTACCTAGCAATTAGCTTAACTAAGAATGTAAAGGACCGTTTAGATGAAAACTTTAAAACGATAAAAAAGGAAATTAAAGCAGAACTAAGGAAATGGAAAAACCTCCCATGCTCCTGGATTGGAAGAATCAACATTGTGAAAATGACAATCTTGCCAAGGGCTATCTACAAATTCAATGTAATACCCATCAACATCCCAATGTCATTCTTTAAAGACATAGAAGAGGCAATTCAAAATTTCATATGGAATAATAAAAGACCCCGTATAGCAAAAACACTTCTTAGCAGAAAGAACAGCGCTGAAGGAATTTCAATTCCAAACTTAAGACTCTATTACAGAGCTATAATTCTCAAAACAGCTTGGTACTGGCAAAAGAACAGGCCTGAAGTCCAATGGAGTAGAACTGCGGACCCAGATATTAAACCACAGACCTATGGCCACCTAATCTTTGACCAGGGAGCCAAAAAAATAGAATGGCAGAAAGATAGCCTCTTCAGCAAGTTGTGCTGGCAGAACTGGTTAAACACCTGCAGAAAACTAAAGTTGGATCCTTCTTTGTCACCTTGCACTAGAATTAACTCCAAATGGATCAAAGACGTGGAGGTAAAAGCTGACACACTGAAAAGTTTACAGGAAGGAATAGGAGATACACTAGGCCTCCTTGGCAAAGGTCGAAACTTTCTTAATAAGGACCAAGAATCACAACAAATCAGAGAAAGGCTGGATAAGTGGGACTGCATTAAACTGCAGAGCTTTTGTATGGCAACGGATATAGCTAGTAAACTAATCAGGAAGCCTACAGAGTGGGAGAAGATCTTCACCAACCAAACAACGGACCAAGGCCTCATATCTAAAATATATCAACAACTCAAAAAATTGAATCACTCCAAAACTAACCTCCAAAGTAACACCCATCCCATTCAAAATGGGCCAAAGACTTAAAGAGAGTCTTCTCTGAAGAAGAAACAAAAATGGCCTATAGACACATGAAGAAATGCTCAACATCTCTGGTCATAAAAGAAATGCAAATCAAAACAAGTCTAAGATTCCACCTAACTCCAGTTAGAATGGCCAGGATCAGGAAAACGAATGACAACAGATGCTGCAGGAGATGTGGCCAGAAGGGATCACTACTACATTGTTGATGGGAGTGCAAACTCGTTCAACCACTATGGAAAGCAGTGCGGCAGTGCTTCAAAGGCTAAACATACAACTCCCCTATGACCCAGCAATTCCACTACTTAGCATTTACCCAACAATCCAGAAACAAGGGCATACTAAACCCACTAGCACAACAATGTTCATTGCAGCACTATTCACCATAGCAAAGATATGGAACCAACCCAGAGGTCCCTCAAAAAGATGAGTGGATCAACAAGTTGTGGTATTTGTACACAATGGAATTCTATGCTGCTGTCAGAAAGAATGACATCGCCCCATTTGTTAGGAAATGGAAAGACTTAGAACAAATCATATTAAGTGAAGTAAGCCAGACTCAAAGGAACTTAGGCTCAATGGTTTCCCTCATTCGTCATAATCAGTAGAAACCTTGGGCTCTACTAGAGAGCTTGGCAATAGAGCAAAAGGCCATATATAAGGCCATATAATGTGAAGCTAATTGAAAGGACCTCCAGGATATTGACACAAAAGCCATATAATGAATGATTGTTGTCCTTAATGTACTATGTTGTCTCTCATCTCGTTTGCTGTCCCTTGGTTATCCCATATTGGTGTAGTATCTCACTTTGTTATCTGATATATTGAATTTATTTGTATTTGGATATTTGAAATTTGATAGGGAAGGGGGGAAAACCAAAACGGGTGGGGGGTGTGGGGTTGGAGGGAAATGGGTACCAAGACATGTGAAAGGGTATCAATGTATGTGAATTAATGCACCTTCTATCTGGCAAATATCATCTAACCCTTTTACTAATTACAATAAAAAATGGAAAAAAAAAGTTGTAGTGTGTGGGGAGGATAATGGGGTCAAATACATTTCTTCTTAGAAATTTACCTCATCTGGTTGCCCTGGATTTTCCTGGCCTTCTTCTTAGAGAAAGTTCTGTTATACTGGATTTGTGGCTTGGCAATGATCTAGCATGTACATCTTCGAGTAAGACATCCACAACTTCCATGCCTGAGACTCGAGTTTCCTGACCTTTGGCAACAGCACAGCAACATCTTTCTTCCTCCTGAGCCACAGGCCAAGTGAGCTGGCTTGAGCTGGTTGTTAGTTACAGTGGCTTGGTTACCAGGGTTCCATATTCTGTTCCATTGTGAGGGAGGCAGGGTCACCTTTCAGGGCCCAATGACCAAAGATCCTTGCTCACAGAAGACCTCACCAAAGACATACTGGAGGCTGAATCTCTCCTCCAATCTCACAATATACATGTGGATGTAGTATACAGCACACCTTATTTGTCCAATCCCAATGTCTTCCACTAGGCCCAACTACCAGTCTGGTCTCAGGCTCAAGGAGACTTTCTTAGGTAAGATCCAGATTAGGGGTCAATATTGCCCTCATCCTTTACAAAACATTTGCTTCACAGTGCCTTCTGTGCCTGCATTTGCCCCTTGTCGAATTTTTTTTTGTTTTTGGTAGTCTTGGGACTTGACCTCAGAGTGTGAACATTGTTCTTGGGCTTTCTTTAGGCTTTAGCTGTCCCACCGATCCACAGCACCACTTGCAGCGTTTTCTATGTATGTGGTAATGAGGAATCAAACCTGAGGCTTATTGCTTGGTAGCCAAGTACTCTACCACTAGGTCAAACACACAGGGCATCTTGCACATATTTTTGACGTCAATCTACTAGGATATTATTAGGGTTCTGTATCATAATCAATTTTTTCCTGATGATTAGCTTTGCTGTCATGTGTAAAAAATGCAAGAGGGAAAAACACAGAAGAATTAGTGAAATTAAAAAAAAGTATTAGACACAGTAATGTGTTCATTCTTTGTAGGAGAAAGGATATTTGGATATGATGATGATGATGATGACTTTATAATTACTATGTCAGGGCTGAGAGTTTGGCATAGTGGTAGAGTGCTTGCCTAGCATCCATGAAGATCTGGGTTTGATTGCTCAGTATCACATAGATAGAAAATCTAGATGTGGCACTGCGGCTCAAGTCGCAGAGGGCTAGACTTGAGAAAACCCGAGGACAGTGCTCAGGCCCTGAATTCAAGCCCCAAGACTGGCAGAAAGATAAAAGAAAATAAAAATGCTTTTTACGAGCTAATTCACTCACAGCATTTGCTTCTGAAATCTTCGCTTCTGCATCTTGTGAAATACCCCTTTCCCTCAACGTAGACAAGAAAAAGAGATCCATCCCATGGTCCACTGTGAGGCCACTGGTTGGGCTAAGAGCTAGTCGTGCAGCAACACATAAGTTTTATTCTAATACTTTCCAAACTTTGTACTCAAATATGCTACCTACTTACCAACTCAGGTCAGTTATCCTTATGCTATAACTTTTCTTCATTACTACAATATTCTTACACTCCTATGTTAATCCTCTTGCACCTCCCCTGACCTCTCTCATTCTTTTTTTCTATCTCTGGAACTCTGCTCGTCTTTCAACCCTTATACTGCACGGATCTACACTTGATGGCTGTTGAGCAATATTGTATATGTAGGTGGTTAATTATTCTCTAGGCTCAGAGGGACTTAAAGACAATAGAGATTGGATTGAGAGGCTTATTGTTTTGGGTATAAATCGCTTATCAGTGGTTGTATTAGGCTGGTCTGTAAGTGCACAAAAAGAAAGAGTGATAATACCAATCAAAACTTGTGAACATCTAGTGTCTGCCAGCTACAGAGTTCTAGGTTGGTTATATCTGAAAAACTATAATCGTATTTAGTAGTAATCTTGCTCCCATTTTCAAATGGGCAGAACAAGAAACTCAAGAAAAATGTCAAATCAAGAAACAACATCCCCCACCCAATGTAAACAGACAATGGAACAGTCACTGGCAAACCTAGAGGAGAGTCTTCCAAGTGCTACACAAATGCAATTGATAAACATCCTTAATGGAAAATGTGAAAATATAAAGAAAGAGATAATGGAGGAAGCCATAGCTGAACAAGAGGAAAGCAAAAACAAGGTGATAAGTGAAAAAGAAGAAGCCATAAAGGAGGCCATAATAAAGGTTTTTCAAAGAAAGATGGATGAATTCAAAGAATCCACAAATAAAAACGTGACCAAACTCCAGCAAATGTCCAAAGAAAATAAAGCTACTGAGCTAACCACTCAAAAGGAAATCGTGGAGATAAAGAAATCCATACATGATCTAAAACAAGGGATGCAAGGCATCAAAAGTGAGCAATTAGAAGCAAGGGAGATGAAAAATAAAGTAGATAGCTTTGATAGCAGGTTAGACAATGCAGAGGAGAGAATTTCGGTGGCTGAATGTAATTTAGGTATTATAGAGAAAGAACAGAAAATGAGTCAATCCAAATCTAGGAAATATGAGAGAGCGCTTCAGGAGGTCCAAGATACAATTAGGAAGCCTAATTTAAGGCTAGTTGATATTGAGGAGGGCGTGGAGAAAGAGGTCAATGGTATTGGAAATATACTTCAGGGAATCATCTCAGAGAATTTCCCAAATATCCAAAAGGGCAGGCCCATCCACATACGAGAAGCTTTTAGAACCCCAAACAGACCTGACCAGAAAATAACATCCCACCGCCACATTGTGATCCGAACTGGATCGATAGAAAAGAAAGGAAAGATCCTAAAGGCAGCCAGGAAAAAGGGATCAGTAACATACAAAAGCAAACCAATCAGAATAACCCCAGATTTCTCAGCAGAGACCATGCAAGCACGAAGTGACTGGAAGATTATATGTCATGCCCTTAAATCAAATAACTACCAACCAAGAATACTGTAGCCAGCTAAGCTCTCATTCATAACTGAGGGAACAATAAAAACATTCCATTCCAGGGAAAAGCTGCAACAATATGTCGAAACAAAACCAACACTACAGAGAATTCTCAAAGATGCTCTATACATAGAAAACCAAAATAAATGCAATATAGGGAAAGAAAAGGCACCTAAACAGCATACCATCTAAGGACCACAAGAACTGTCAAGACACAGGCCCTACTAAAAGCTTTTAAAAATGGTAGGAACTAATAAATATCTCTCAATCCTAACTCTCAATATCAATGGACTGAACTCTCCAATTAAACGGCATAGGTTGTCTAGTTGGATCAAATGCAAGAGCCATCGTTCTGCTGTCTTCAAGGGACACATCTTACCCAAAAACAATCATCTTTTGAAAGGGAGAGGTTGGAATAAACTCTATCAAGCTAACTGCCCCCATAAACAGGCTGGAGTTGCCATCCTCATATGAGATAGAATAGACTTCAAACTAAAATTAGTAAGAAAAGACAAAGAAGGTTACTACATACTACTAAAGGGATCTTTCCTCCCGGAAGACATAACGATCCTAAATATTTACACACCAATTTGAAGGTTCTCAAAAGACTGAAGATTCTGACAGTGTAAGTTAGATTCCGGCATTGATATTAAATAATGCAATGAGTAGGGATTTATATTTGAAATATCACTGGTGGCAAAATCTAACACACATTTGCTTAGTATTTGCTTTTAATTTCCCAAGAAGTTCAGTACAAGCCAATATGTGTGGCATATATCGACTGGGAAAATTATTCAGAGTATGTGACTCATTTGAACAGGAGTCAGTGAAAAGATACAGAAGCAGGATACCCATATTGTGATAATTTGTATCTTTTGCATATTTTGTGTTTGTTATTATTTCCATTTGTAGTGTACATTTCTAGGTAAAAACTTTTAAAATGTTTAGAAAGAATTTGTTATTTCAACAGCAAAAAAAGACATTTATATGCCTGATAAAATTCACAGAATCCAAATTTTTCCATATTATTTTTTTTTGTGGTTCATAGATCTTGAACTCAGCCTGGGCACTATCCCTGAGCTCTTCAGCTCCAGGCTACCACCTTACTCTGGAGCCAAGCCCCACTTCCCATTTTCTAAAAGTAAATTGGAGATAAGTGTCTCAGGTCTTTTTGTGCCAGGATGGCTTTAAACCTTGATCCTCAGATCTCAGCCTCCTGAGTAGCTAGGATTATAGTAGTGAGCCACCACCCCATCATGCTCAGCTTTCTGGTTTTTTTTTAAACAAGCCCTTTGGCTGGAACTCGGTCTGAGCACTGTCCTTCAGCTTTCCTCAAGCCTAGTGATCTTCTACTTGAGCCACAGCACTACTTCTGGTTTTTTCTGTGTATGTGGTACTGCGGAATTGAACCTTCGTCTTCATACAAGCACTCTACAACTATGCCAAACTCCCAGCCCCTCCACATTAGTTTTTATGATAGATCTTTCCATGCATCCAGGTTGGCTAGAAATCCTTCTTGAGTTTCCCAAGATCAGGGAGTATAGGTGTGTCCCATCCTGTGTGGCTACATAACCATTGTTTAGGGTACAGTTCTCTCTTCATTCTACCCATCTAGAGCAATTTTCATCTTCCATGTATAATCATTAAACATTCAGCTCCTGTTCCTCTCTACTCCATTCTCTGGAACCATCGTGCTTTTTGGCTCTAAGGGTTTGTTGATCCTTGGAAGCTCTGGAAGGGAAAACATACCCTAGCTCTTCCTTTATGACTGCTGTATTTTTAGTTTACTGTAATCAAGATTCATCTGTAAAATATAGTAAAATGTTCTTCCTTTTCAATGCATTGTTTTGCATATTTCTATCTTTGGATTATTATTAATAGTTGTGAATGGATTCTCCACATATTTGTTCTAGTCTCTGCTTTCTCCTCCATTAGGTACAAATCTAGAAATAGAAGTGTTGGACCATATTTCTATGTAATTCTATATTTAGTACTTTTTTAGCACTCTCCACGCAATTTTTGATTGTTTTATATTCCTTGCAGAACTATTCCAAAGTTCTACTTCTTCTCACTACCTTCCCAGTAATAGTTAGACTTTGATATTTGTTTTTTTGTATGCGTGTGTGTGTGTGTGTGTTTGTGTGTGTGTATGTGGATCTTTTTGTTTAAAACTATATTTATATTAATATACTTAAAGTAAAGATTTCATTGTAATTTTAATTTTTCTCATGACTGTTAATATTGAACTTCTTTCTACATTTTGAACTACTATTTCTATATATTCTTTTTAGAAAATCCTCTCAAATCTCCAATTATTTTCCCTTTTTTTGTGGGGTAGTGGGGAAAGTCATGGGGCTTGGACCTTGGGCCGCGAGCTCTTTAGTTAAGGCTATTGTCCTACCCTGAGTATTGCCCCTCAGTTCTTCTGCTCCCAGCTCCCTACCCCTCTTCCCATTATATACAGAACAAAGGTCATCCTCAGTCTTTTTGAAAAAGTAAAACATACAGTAAATTTGTAGTATAAAACAGCAAGAAATAAATTTCTTGCCAGGTGCAGTGCCTTATACCTGTAATCCTAGCTACTCAGATATCAGGCTGATATCTAAAGATTTGGTTCAAAGCCAGCCTGGGCATTAGAAAGTCTATGAGACTCTTATCGACAGTTAACCACTAGAATATGGGAAATGGCACTGTGGCTTCATAGGTAGGGTGATAGCCTTGAGTTGAAGAGCTCAGGAACAGTGCCCAGGCCCAGAGTTCAAGCCTTACAAATCCCCCAGCCAAAAAAAAGAAAAAAAAGTTTCTTCCCCAAGTGATTATTATGCCAGCCATAGAACATTAACATTCTTGGTGTACTTCACAGTATTATTACTTGATACCCTAAGATTTTGCAATATTCTCAGAGTACCAGCATATGTCATCATATAATGTAGTTCCTTTTCAATGGAATAATTCCATTTATAACCTAAATCTACTCCCCTGACTTATTTTTTTGATACCACAATTTCTCTACCATGATATGCCACAAGCCATTAAACATTTTATGGTGGGTAATTGGAAAGGAGTCTCATGGAATTTTGTGCCAGGCTGGCTTTGAACCATGGTCCTCAGATCTCAGTCTCCTGAGTAGCTAGGATGACAGGCGTGAGCCACCAACACCTGGCTTGCCTTGTTATTTTTTTGTGGGTCTTGGGACTTGAACTCTGGGCCTAGGCACCATCCCTAAGCTTTTCAGGTCAATAGTAAGTCTAAACATTTAAGTAAAGGAATACAATTCCAACAAAAAAAAAGAATAAAATTCCAGACATGGTGTGTTTATAACTCAGTGATAATTACTTGATGAAAATGTGCCATTCCAGAAGCTGGTGTCATTTGATGATGTAGCTGTGGATTTCAGCTGGGAGGAGTGGCAGCATCTGGACAATGCTCAGAGGACCCTGTACAGACATGTAATGCTGGAGACCTACAGCAACCTGGTGTCCTTAGGTGAGCAAAAGTCAAATTCACTTGCAAGGCCAAGTGCCTTGTTATTTTGCAGATACGTGAATGTTTATGAAACTTTCAGTACTATTTAAATGAAAGATTCCAGGCCCTGAGAAGTATCATTACTTTCTAAAGAAAACCTAAGGTAATTTTGTACTCATTCTTCAGGATACCTTCAGGATACTTTGACAACAGTTCTAAATTATGTTTCCTCTAATGGAGATGACATTCGAAACTTACACAGTAATTGTAAGTGGATAAACCATCCAGAATAGAATATATATCATTATTGGAAATAGGATCTACAAATCACTAAACAGTGAGTTTATAATGGAAACCTGGCACTAGGTGCAATGTTTCATGCCTGTAATCTTAAAATATTCAGGAGGAAGAAATCTAAGAATTCTAATTTGAAGCCAGCAATGGCATAAAAATTGCCATGAAACTCTATAACTCCAAGTAACCCCTCAAAAATGTTAGTGGAGTGTCAAGAGTTTGACTTTGTGGTTGAGTGCTTGCCTAGCATGCATGAAGACCTATGCATGTAAGTGGAGCGGGGACTCAAACTGGTATTTTTCTAGCCTTGAGCAAGACAGCTAAGTTTATGCCATACAAAATGAATCCAGAGCTGGGGAAAAGTCAACCATGGAGCCAGTGAGAAATGAGAAAAAAATTTAATAGATAACTTGTGAGTAGGATGTCTGTGAACTTAAAGCAATGATGACACAGCATAAGCAATAATTCTCTACTGTTTCTAATTTACAGGTCCCTGTGTTCCCAAACCTGTATTAATTGACAAGCTAGAGCACTGTGCAGAACTCTGGATAGGAAATTCCTCTGACAAGAATATCACAGGTGAGTGAATGCATCTTCATATTGATGTTGGAGCCTGAGCCCCATTGGTAAGTTCATGTTGTGATGTACTGAGCAATAATATTCTTAGTTACCCTAAATCCTGTGTGGAACCTATGGAATTCTTTGTGAATGAATCAAGAATCATTTTCTTTTCCCAATCCTATGCCTGGTCTCAGGGACTGACCATGGTCCTTGGGTTTTCTCAAGGCTAGCTCTCTACTTCTTGAGTCATAGCACCACTTCTGGCTTTTTCTTTGTATGTAGTACCAAGGAACTGAACCAGGTCTTTGTGCATGCTAGCCCAAACCCCCGGCACCAAGAATCATAGGGTGATATGACGAATTCTATGTGGCAGTAGAGTTAAAGTTAGATTTCTCTGTAGAAATCACTGTGAAACAAAATAAAATGAGAAAGCCATGAGCCCGTGGCTCATGCCTGTAATCCTAGCTACTTAGGAGGCTGAGATCTGAGGATCAAGGTTCAAAGACTGACCTATCACAAAAACACCTTAGACTCTTCTCTCCAATGAACCAATAGAAAATGAGAAGTAGGGTTGAGGCTAAAGACATAGGGCAGTAGCCTTGAGCTGAAGAGCTCAGGAAGAACAGTCAGGTCTAGAATTCAAGTCCCATGACTACAAAACAAGAAAGAAAGAAAGAAAGAAAGAAAGAAAGAAAGAAAGAAAGAAAGAAAGAAAGAAAGAAAGAAAGAAGAAAGAGGGAAGAAAGAGGGAAGGAAGGAAAGGAAGAAAGAAAGAAAGAAAGAAAGAAAGAAAGAAAGAAAGAAAGAAAGAAAGAAAAAAGAAAGATCTTTCATTTCTTTAAAACTAAGACTATAAATGATTGAGCAAACAAGGAGTAAGTCAGGGCATTATTCTCTGATAAGGATAATATCTTTTTGCTGGTAGGAAGAGACTGGTATTCAGAACCAGATCTTTCCACCAGAAATTGAGCCTAGTGGTAGAGTGCTTGCCTAGCATGCACAAAGACAGAGGTTTGATTCCTTATTACCACATACATAGAAAAAGCCAGAAGTAATGACTTCATTGGTAGGGTTCTAGTCTTGAGAAAACCCAAGGACAGTGGTTAGGTCTTAAGTTTAAACCTAGGAATGGAAGGAAAAGAAAAACAACAAAGTTTCAATCAACATAAGAAAATTAACTAGACAATGAGCTGGGGATTTTCTGGTCTTCCATGGTTCTGAGGGACAGGAGTGTTAGAAAAGGAATTTTTATAAGACTTCAAATGGAAAGAAACAAATTTCAAAATTCCCACAAATACCTAAATTGAGACTTTAGTGAGAAGTTGTAACTGAAGGGATATAGGTGTAAGTCCTTACTCTCAAGAATCGTTCTTGCTTGGATCAAAGGCAAACAGACATATACACCAAACTTGTGGCCGCTGAATCTAGAAAAAATTCGTGTTCCTCAGTTAATGGTTAATAAGCAAACAGCATTGAAACTGGCTAAAGTAATCCTATCTGCTACTCAGGACCTGAGACTCTTATCTGTAGTTAACTCTAGAAAAGAGTATGTGGGGCTGTAGCTCAAGGATAGGGGTTATAGTCTTCTGCTGAAGTGTTCAGGGACAGGGCCAAGGCCTATGAACTACAAAAAAAAGAAAAGAAAAGAGAAAAAAGTTTTAAAATGATGCAAAACAGCACAATATTTAGATTATTTCTCAAAAATAAAAGAAAGGCAGCTATTCCTCAATGTATAAACAAAACAGTATTTCAAAAAAACAGCTGCAGGTATGCTATAGTTAGTACTCAGCTTAAAACTGTAGCAATACATAGATGGGTAATTTCAATAAATATTTCCTGTGATATAAAAAGAGAACTAAAACACAGAAAAACATTATTGGTCATTGTAAAATATCATTTTCTTAATATGTTAGGGAGAAAAGCATATATTTCTCACAAATCAATTTCCACTTTTATATTTTAAAATATCTAACACTTAGGATGGGAAAGTAAAGTCATTACCTTTACAGTAAGGAATATTTGTATCTCATGTATGTTTGTGTCTTTTTTTCTAGGACTCATTTTAGATGTCCAGGTAATGGAAAATGTGTTCAAAACTTGCCAGGAAAGTCCACATGAATGTCTATGTGAAGTAGCAGTTGCAAGTAGTATCGAAGTGGAGGAAAATGTGAGATTTGCAAGAACTTTAAATTTGAGCTCTACACATAATCTAGAGCTGATTAGTAATAACGGTAACAACTTAGGGGTGAGGACTGAGGAGTTCATTAAGTGTCAGAACATGCTTCTGTCTCCTAAGCCTGATGAGATGCATGCTGCATATAGATCTCGTATGTCTCCTGTTCTTAAAAAATCCATCGGCTATTCAGAGCATTTTATTCATGATTGTGACAGTCCAAAAGATCTGCAGTATCATAATTCTGTTCTCCCTGCCAAAGAAATTCTTCAGGGAGGGAGGAAAACTGCTAAATGTACTGTGTGATGAAAAATATTGTACTTAACACCGACCATCACTACACATCCGAAAATGTACACAGGAGAGACTCCTCATACATGTAGTGAATGTGAGAAATCTTTCAGTAATGAAATACGCCTTACAATACCTCAGAGCAAATATCCTGAGATATGTGATGCGTACATCAAGTGTGAAAATTAATTTCTGAGAAGTCAGACCTGACGCTCCAACCTCGATCTCCAAGAGAAGACAAACCTTATGAATATGAGGAACGTAATAAAATTTCTGCCCAGAATTCAGCTCTCAGCACACATCAGAGATCTCACACAGAAGAGAAATCTTATGAATGGGATAAATGTGGGAAGACTTTTAGACTGAAATCATACCTCACTTTGCACCAGAGAAGACACACAGTAGAGAAACCTTATGAATGTAACAAATGTGAAAAGTCTTTCACCCAGAAGATACACCTTCGAGTTCATCAAATAACACACACAGGAGAGAGAAATCTTCTAAGTGTAATGAATGTGGAAAGTCTTTCCAAGGGAAGGGAAAACTTCGTGTTCATCAGAGAATACACACAGGAGTGAAACCTTATGAATGTAACCAATGTGTAAAGTCTTTCCGACAGAAATCTTCCCTCAAATTGCATCAAAGAACACACACAGGAGAGAAACCTTATGTGTGCAACAAATGTGGAAAGACCTTCAAGTGGAAGTCATATCTTGATGGGCATAATAGAACACACACAGGAGAGAAACCTTATGCATGTAGTGAATGCGGAAAGTCTTTCAAATGGAAGGTAAAACTCCATGTTCATCAGAGAATATACTCAGGAGAAACACCTTATGAGTGTAACATATGTGGAAAGTCCATCACACAGAAGCCAAACCTCAACATGCATAAGACAATTCAAACAGGAGAAAAACCTTATGAATGTAACCGATGTGGAATGTCTTTCAAATGGAAGTCTTCCCTCAAATTGCATCAGAGAACACACACCGGAGAGAAACAAATGTGGTAAGACCTTCAGATGGAAGTCACATTACAGGAGGCATAACAGAATTCACACATATTAGAAACCTTAGGAATATAACCAAAGTTGAAAGTCTTTCGTGCAGTATTCACCCTTCAGGAAGCGTAAGAGAGTTCACACATATGAGAAGCCTTAGCAATGTAATAAATAGGAAAGACTTTTTAGTCTGTGGAAGAAAACTCAGCTTGTGTCACAGAACCAACACAAGATAAAACCCTTAATGAATGTAGCAAATGTTCAGTCTTTTCCCCAGAAGGCACAAGTCAAGATATATCACTAAACACCCACAGGATAGAATCCTATGAATAAAATGAAAGGGAAATTTTTTTGAAGAACTCATAGTTGAGTTTGCATGATACCACACAGACACAGGATAAAAATCGTATGAATATAAGAATATGAAAAATCCATCATGAACGCATGACTAAGTATAAAATGCACATAGGAGAGAAAAACCTTATGAATATTACAAATGTGGAAAGTGTATGACCTGGAAGGCATACTTCTGTGTTCATCACAAACCTGATTCCCATAGAAGAAAAGAAAACTAATGAATAGAACAAATGTGCAATGACTTTTAATCAGAAGTCAGTCTTCAGTACATTTCACAACATACACAATAGAGAAATTCTGAGTAATGAAAAACATTTAGCTATATATAGAATCTCTGTATATGGGAGCATTAGGGTAAGTCTTCTAAACAAAGTCAACCTTCAGCAAGCATTAAGAGCACTCACAGAAGAAATAATAGCATGTAGGAGAACCTTTGTCAGGAACCTCTAAAAGCTGACTGTGTGGCTTAGTGGTAGAGTGCTAACCTATCAAGGATGAAGGCCTGGGTTAGATTCCTCAATACTACGTGAAAAGAGCAAGCCAGAAGCAGCACTGTTGTTCAAATGGTAGAGTGCTAACCTTGAGCAAAAGTAGCTCAGGCCCTGAGTTCAAGCCTAAGGATTGGAGAAAGAGAGAGAGAGAGAGAGAGAGAGAGAGAGAGAGAGAGAGAGAGAGAGAGAGAGAGAGAGAGAGAGAGAGAAAGAGAGAGAGAAAGAGAGAAAAGAGAGAGAAACAGGAACTTCTAAATTTTACAGAGATAGAGAAGGAGAGAGAGAAGGAAACAGAAACTAAATTCTAAACTTTAGAAGTCTTTCTATTTCCTTACAAATTCGTCTATGTCATTCTTTCTGACAGAAGCACAGAATTCCATTGTGTAAAAATACCATATTTGATCTACTCATCAACTGACGGGCATCTGGGTTGGTTCCATACCTTTGTTATAGTAAATAGTGCTGTGATAAATGTTATTGTTCTAGTGAATTTAGTGTGTCCTATCTGGACGATTGGCAAGTAGTGAAATTGCTGGATCACAGGGGAGCTCTATGTTTAGTCTTTTTGGGATACTGCCATAGTGCTTTCCATAGTGGTTGAACGAGTTTGCAATCCCACCAGCAGTGTAGTAGTGATCCCTCCTGGCCACATCCCCTCCAGCATAAGTTATTAGATTTCTGGATCTTGGCCATTCTAACTGGAGTGAGGGGGAAAAGGGAAAGAGGAACTGAAACTTTCTCTCCTTACAGATGACATGATTCTGTATTTAAAGAACCCTATAGACTCTACTCCAAAGCTGCTTGAGCTGATATAAAACTTTGGTAAGGTAGCAAGGTATAAAATTAACCCTCAATGTCAACTGCCTTCCTATATGCCAACAAATGAGAGGAATGAGGCAAGAATCAGGATAGCAACTCATTTTGCTATCAAAGAAAATAAAATACCTAGGAATTAACTTAGAATGTAAAGCACCTTTTTGATGGAACTATAAACCCTGGAGAATGAAATTAACGCAGAACTGAGGAAATGCAAAAACCTATGCTCCTGGTTTGGAAGAAGTAATATTGTAAAAATGTCAATCTTGATAAGGACTATCTACAAATTCAGTGTAATATTCATCAATATCCCAATGTCATTCTTTAAAGAAACAGAAGAGGAAATCCAAAATTTCACTTGGAATAATAAAAGACCCCTTATAGTCTGTCTTCTGGCATGATACATAATGTTTAATCTCACCTTCTCCACCAAAATCTCACCTTTCTCATTGAGACATAGGTGGCCCTGTTTACTAGCAGCAAAGGCTCAAACGCGCAGTTTCAGTTGTCACCACTGCCTCTGTTACTGGGTAGATCCAACTCTGTCATCGATTCTGAGGTCTGCTCTGGGAGTCTTGGTCACAAGTTGTTCTGTGGCATCTGCTGCCAGCCTGTGCCTATTTGCTTCCTTTTCCTCCAGCAGCCTACAACAGGGAATGAAGTTCACTCGAGGATGCTCTCCTTCATTTGCAGGGCAGGATGAGCCCAACCCTCCCTCATCTTCCTCTTCCAATTTTTGGGAAAAAATGTGCTGGCAGAAGTCCTCAGGTGTGGCGCATGGCTGATCCACACTTTTAATCCAGGCTGGTCAGGAGGCTGAGATCTGAGTATGGAAGTTCCAAGTCACCTAGAACAGGAAAGTCTGATAGATTCTTACTACCAAAAATAAAAGCAGCTGGGAATGGAATTTGGGCTCAAGTGGTAAAGGGCTGGTCTTGAGTACAAATGCTTAGTGCCCAGGCCCTGAGTTCAGGCTCCAGCACTGCCAACAACCTCACTTTAGTGAGATTTTAGCTTTATCCATGTAGGCACATCTCACTGGAATCTTTGCTGGTAGAGATAGTCTTCATAATTTTGTCTCAAGGTAAAGGTCCTCCTGGGGTAGTACACAAAAGGTGTCATGGAGAGAGGAGCCCCACTTGCTCCAGGTTTGAAGATGGCATAGGTCAAGCCAGCATGGAGTTGGCACATCAGTCTTTTTCCTAGCACCACCTACCAGTGAATGTCAAATGACATTGATTGTTGTGGGATTGTGTGATTGAAGTGCCCCATTAAGGGCAGTGTTAGCACATCCAAACTTGGATACCAGGAATGCTGAAATCTCAAAGCTAAGATTTCTGTTGGCTACAGAAATGCTGGTGTGTCTGTTATTCACTAAAAGTTCAGGTGCAAAGATTCTGAAGCTTGATGCCATGTGTTTATTCCATTTAGTAAAATTATTTTAATGCACTGTATAAGTTAAAACATTTGATAAGAGTCAGGGGTAGTGAAAACATTGTCCTTGAATTCAGGTGTCTGGCAGGGTAATGGGGGGGGTGTTGGTGGCTGGGACTATGAAACTGGAGCTGCTATCAAACCATGGATCATGTTCCTCTTTGTCTGGGAGAAATGACTCCAAAGATGAAATTTGAATGGTGAGGAAAAGATGATGATGTACTCAGGAAATTTCTCCTAAACAAATGCTCATGTGGAAGTGGGATGGGAGCTGGGCATGTCTGAGGCAGAGCTTAAGGGGGCTTCTCATGGCGTTGAGAACGTTCCTTGCGACTTCAGGCATGCAGCAGGGTGCTTTAGATGACCATTGTGAGATGGATGGAATAAGACTGGAGACAAGATGAATGCTGGGATCTTGCAATGCTCTTGTATGAGTGGCTGGTGGCTCACCTGAAAGAACTAATTATGTCTAAAAAAGAAATCAGGAATTTGTTTTGATTAGATAATACCTGTAATCCGAGGCATATTCAGGATCCTGATCTTAGTATTATGGTTTAAAACCAACCCAGCAAAGGGAAAAATGCATGAGACTCATACTCCCAGTTTAGAGCAAGAACAAAGATTGAAGTAGAGCTGTGGCTCAAGAGCTAGAGTGCTACCTTGAGCAAAGAACAGCTAGGAAAAAGGTCCAGGTTTTGAGTTCAAGGCCAGGAATGAAAGAAGGAAGGTAAAAAAAGAGAAGTATGTGAGGAAGGGAAATATATAAAAGAAAAAGAGAACGAAGTAGAAATTTAAAACTAGAGAATATTTAAAAGTCATCAGTCCTTCTAAGAAAAGGGTTGGAGTATGGGTTCTATATGTGGTGAACTGGAAGCCCAGCAGTGACTTGTTAACCAAAGAGTCACCATGATGAGCAAAGAATAGAAATCTGCATGAGTCTCTTAGCGGATGGAGTCACAGAAGAGAACCTCAGCTCCCATCCCATAGTTAGAAGTATATAGAGATGGGGAAGTTGGCATCACCTTGATGTCATTGTGTCCATGGAGACTGGAAGCCATGGCTCTGTGAAAGCACAATGTTCTGGTTACTGAGCTGAGAGGCTGAGGAGAGCCAGGTCCTGGCCATGAAGAAATCAGAGTGGCAGCAGAGCAACTCTGCTGCAGTGTGTGCCTGCTTGGCTGTTCTTATTCTGTGGTGGATCAGGCCGGAGCGGGTGATAGTAACTGTTTTGTGGTCACAAGCCCTTCACCAAGAGCTTCCTCTGGGATCCTCATAAGCTAGAGGGTGGCTGGTGGTGAGATGTGTGTGGGGTGGAAGTGACAGAGGGATGGACGCATGGCAAGGTGGGTGAAGAGATGAGAGGAATGATGAGAGCCCAGTTCATTGGTTTCCAAGGTTAATGGGTGGGAGGTAGAGAGGCATGATGGAGGAAGGATGGAGGCAGGGGAAGGTGCTGACAGATTGAGGCCATCTTTTAGTGCCAGCCTGGCCATCATCTGAAGCCCATAGGCAGCTTCCTGATCCTTCACTTAGTCCTGCTCCTTGTGGAGGGAATGTCACATGTACCCAGAGCTAGGGGTGGGGCAATGTTAGTAGCACCTGGAAAACCATTGGCCTCTACCTGGGTGGGGGGTGGTTATGGCTCCCATGCTGGGTGGCCTGATAGCTATGGAACAGATCTCTCCTTAGATACCACAGTCAGTGGATGCTCTCCATCTAGGGTTAGGGCACCTGCTCAGCCATCAGGACACCCCATGCAGGACAGAGGCCTACAATTCAGATGGCAGCACAGGGGTGAAGATGATCTCACCATAGCCCTAGTTACATGGCTGTCCCTGCATGCAGGACAGGATGAGCTGGGGGAAGATGTTCTCTGTGTTTTTCCACAGCCTATCCCGGCCTCTTCTTGTGTCTGATTAGACCAAGAGAGTACCAGGTTCCCTCTCATAGTCCTGGTTCTTTTTCTTTTACAGTCATGAGGCTTGAACTCATGTCCTGGGTATTGTCCCTGAGCTCTTTTGCTCAAGGTTGATGCTCTACCATTTGAACCATAGTGCCATTTCCAGCTTTTCCTTTTCATGTGGATCTCTGATATGTCCAGTGCTGTGCCTGCAGGGAGGCACTCACCCCACAGACAGAGCCACCTCTGCCGTGACTGTGACTGCCCACAACCCTCACACCCACTCCTTGCACACCCCTCGACTCCAGTTTTAGCTCCTCTTGGACTGGGTGTCCAGCCTACCCCTTCCTACACTCACAAAGGGTCTACAATTGTCTTCCCAGGGTCCTTACTTCTGCCAGCCAGAGTACAGAGTGGGCACATCTTGACGATCACAGAGCTCAAAGCCAAAGGCTGAGATGAAGAAGGGGGTGACCCAGTAGCTGCACAGGGCCCATGGATCATCCTGTGAATCCCCCAGCCTGTGACTTTCCCTACCCCCTTGGCAGGGAAGCTCCATGCCCACATCCTGCTCCCTGGTCCCCTCCAATTCCATTCTCCCTTGGATTTTGCAGACTGTCTACCATCAGGATCTAAAATTCTATTCATCACTTTATGTCCTTATCACTGATTTGCTACTTTGGCAGGATCTCCCCGTGCCTGGAGAGTGCGCATGTCATGTACTCTCTGTGGGGAAGTTGCCCCAGGAGAAGAAAAATGCACTTCATGTGAGTGTTGGACAGGGCAGGAGGGCTCCCTAGGATCAGAAGCCACAGGAGGGGTGCAGATGGGGGAATGCTAGGGGCCCCAGGGGACAGTGGGAGTTAGGGCACAGTTGGGTCCTTCTGCAGGGTTGACACCGCTTCACAAACCCAACAGAATGAGGTTCACATTACAGATGTCAGAGACAGTGCAGATTGCCAATGGGCGCAGGGGTCACTGTCACCCCCAGATGCTGGCTGCATGCTGGGATGCACGCAGAGATGTTTTCAAGATCAGGTAATGAGGATGTTGCAGGGTGTAACCATTCTTTTCAGATGGCTCTCTAGCTCTCTTGAGCTTCATCTCTATCTTTGGCTTTTTCTTGGCAGTTAACTGGAAATGAGAGTTTCATGGACTTTCCTTTCTGGACTGGCTTCAAACAGAAGCTATGCACAGTTTTCAAACCATACCCTACTGAAGAAGGGAAGCTTGATCTGGTGCATAACTGGGTTGCACTTTGGCTCCGTTTGCTATGCCTCACGGGAGGGGGCTCATCATTTGTAGACTAAGATCTCATGACCTTCAAAGCCAAATGCTACCTGAAAGTTCAGGGTCCCAGCCTATGTGTTGGGCAGGGGTGAATACATTCACTGTTATGCTGGGTCATGAACCCATGTTTTAAGCTGGAAGTAGGCAGTGCCACATTTGATAAGAACATCTGCCAGAGATTGTCACCTCATGAAAGCAGATTCTAAATTTGTATTCCATTTCCTGTGGTGGAGAAATCCCCTCCAACTTAGACAGGCTCACATCCACCTGCAGGTCACACTCCTAATGCACCCTTGAGTGTCCTCATGTTATTGGGATCTAAGTTTGTAGGGAATGCTGCTTTAGTCCATGAATTAGCTGGACAAGTGATGACAAACGTGTTGTGGATTAATATGAGAACAATTTAAGAAGCCCTGGAGGAGCATCAACCTGACCCTCTGTGGTGCTATAAATCTGATAGGATGTTCCAGACTGAGAAACAATCACATGGCTTTGTGTTTGGCATCCATACAAGTGAGTGCATGTCTTAGCTGTCAGCCAATACAGAGGAGGACATGAATAAGTGGGTGGAAAGCATCTGTCAGACCCCTGTCTGGGGGCAGGTGGAGAGAACATAGGAAGGTAGATACCATGGCTGTGGTGGGGCCAAAAAAGGGTAAAAGAGGCAAAGGAACCAGGTACTGGTAGCTCAAGACTGTCATCCTAGCTACTCAGGAGTTTGAGATCTGAGGATCGCAATTCAAAGCCAGCCCAGGACAGAAACTCCATGAGACTCTTATCTGCAATAAACTACTGAATGCAAGAAGCTCAAGCTCAGTGACAGCATCCAGGCCTAGCGTTCAAAACCCAGGACTGGCAGAAAAAAGTATCAAAGGACAAGAAGCTGGCCAAAAGTTAGAGGGACTCTATCTTGACAAACAATACAATGGTAAGTTGTACTCAGAAGACTTGCACAAAATCTGGATATGCCTGAGACCTATCTATGTATGTTTCCTGTTTGTCTAAATACATATGTTTATGCATTAATATATTAGTATAGAGAGACAGATCAATACATATGACTATAGATATATACATAGCCAGACACTTATGGGTGGGTGGTATACTGTGTGAGAGTTTGTGTTTGTGTTTTGTGGATGGCTATCTCTGTTTAAGAGAGATAGAAAATATGTAAATATCTTTAAAAAAACTTGAAAAAAATATAGAGAGACATAAGCTCTTGAGGGAATCTGAAATGACAAGATTATTCACAGGCACGTTTATCCTTATGGATTCCTCAGCAAGTTTTAATTTTTTTTCATTATTTTCTTTCTTTTTTTGAACCAGTGCTAAGGATTTCTCTCAGGGACCAGGTGCTGCCAATTACTAATTTTCTCATGGCTGCTACAAGAGGAACTGAGCCACAGTTCCACTTTTGCCTTATTTATTCGTGCTTAACTGAAGATAAAGATTTCTATCAGTGACTTTCTTTCAGGGGCTGGATTCTAACGAGAGTCCCCAGACCTCAGGCTTCTCTATAGCTACAATTAACAATATGAGAACCCAGCACTGGGTTCCAATGCACAGGGCAAGAAATTGAGTGAATCTCTCAACTCCAATTAGCTATAATAAGCTAGAAGTGAAAGACCAATACCTTTGAGGAAAGGATGCTGAGGGTTATCACACAGGCCCTATGAGTAAGCCCTAAACCCTGTACACATGTGTGCATGCACACATTGGCAGATACACACACATGCACACACACAATATTTCAGGCAATTTTGTATTTTGAATTAATATCCAAAGATTGGACAACAGGATAGCAAGTAAAAAATCTGTTTTTCTTGTCTACATTGAGGGAAAGGGATAAGTCACAAGATGCAGAAGCGAAGAATTCAGAGGCAAATGCTGTGAGTGAATAACTTGTAAAAAGCACATTTCTTTTCTTTTCTTTTCTTTTGTTTTTTCTGCCATTTCTGGGGCTTGAACTCAGGGCCTGAGCACTGCTCTTGGCTTTTCCCAAGTCTAGCCCTCTGCCACTTGAGCCACATTGCCATATGAATTTTTATATCTGTGTGATATTAAGGACTCAAACCTAGATCTTCATGGATGCTAGGCAAGCACTCTACCACTGGGCCAAAGTCTAAACCCCGATTAAGTATTTATAAATAGTCATCATCTTCATATCAAAATATCCTTTCTCCTACAAAGAATGAACACTTATCTATGTCTGTAAGACTTTTTTTTATGTCACCAATGCTTCTGTGATTTTCCCACTTGCATTTTTACAGATGACAGCACAGATATTCATCAGGAAGAAAAATAGATTAGGATACAGAAACCTAACAACGTCCTAGTAGATTGAAGTGAAAAATATGTGCAAGATGGCCTGGGTCTTTCATCTATTTGTAGAGTGCTTGGCTACCACACAAAAAGACTCTGGTTTGATTCTGGAGTACTATATACATAGAAAACGCTGGAAGTGGTGCTGTGGCTTGGTGGGACAGCTATAGCCTAAAGAAAGCCTAAGAACAATGGTCAGGCTCTGAGGTCAAGTCCCAGGACTAGCAAAAAAAATGTGCAAGAGGCAAAATGAAAGCTGAGAAGGCACTGTGAAGCAAAATGTCTTGTGAAGTCTAAGGGGAATAGTGACAGTTAAGTTTGGATCTTACCTAAGAAAGGCTCCTTGAGCCTGAGACCAGGCTAGCACTTACGCCTAGTTAATGACTTGGGATTTGAACAAAAAGGTGTGCTGTTTACTACATCCATATGTGAGGTGGGAAGGGAGATTCAGCCTCCAGTATGTCTTTGGGGAGGTCTTCTGTGAGCAAGGAGCTTTGGTCATTGGGCCTTGAAAGGTGACCCTACCTCCCTCACAATGGAACAGAATATGGAACCCTGGTAACCAAGCCACTGTATGTGACAACCAGCTCAAGTCAGCTCCCTTGGCCTGTGGCTCAGGAGGAAGAAAGATGTTGCTGTGCTGTTGCCAAAGGTCAGGAGGCTCGGATCTCAGGCATGAGAGATATGGATGTCTCACTTGAAGAAGTAGATGCTGGATCAGGGCCAAGACAAAATTCCAGTATATCAGGCATTTCTCTAGGAAGAAAGCCAGGAAACTCCAGGGAAACTCAGATGAGGTATATTGAGAGGAAACCTATTTGAACCCATCATCCTGCCCACAAACTACAACCTTCTTGTGTGCTTTCAAGTGACTATACTGAGATTAGAGTGTGTCATTTCCAATCTACTCTATACCAATTCCTCAGTGTGAAGTGTGGTCCCATTCCTACGTTTGAAATATCCACTGTTTTGCCAATACAGTGTGATGGTAAGTCAGCTCAGACTCTGAATGAGCCTTGTAACCTATGGATCCTGGAGGAAGGCCTGTTGGAGATGCTGCTGACAAAGCTGATCCCTGCCTACCAGAAAGGTGATCTCTTTTATGTGGGAAACTTCCTGCACAATTTCAAATAGTGGAGGACAATGTAGTAGTTGCTGGAAATTCTCTTGAAAAAGTGAGTGTTCCCCCTCCAAACCCATGTTTGCTCACCACTCCTGGCCAAGCCTTGGAATAGTTGGCTCCTCTCTGAGCCTGTTTGTTTCACTGGGGTGTTCACAGGGGAGCTAAGCATGATACAAGTGCACAAACTACTTCATTATGACTGGGACACCATGCCATTTCATTTCCCTCACAAGCTACTGGAGTCTCAACAGTGTGCTTACTGAGAAGTTGGATTTCAGGAATGAGTAAGTGGCTCCCAACTGCAGCCCTCACCTAGGTGACATCCTAGGACATCCCATTTCCCAGTAAGAAATGAGGTGTCAGTACTAATGGCGCAGGCCTGTGAAATACTGGAGTCAGAGGAAAAGCTGGGGGCTGAATCACTTTTGAGCCATCAGGGAGGGATTGTGATAGCTTTGCCTGTTAGAACCTGAAAGCATTTACATTTTGGTGTGTGGTCCAGTGCTGCCACTTGAACCTGAACCCAGGTCTAAATGCCATCCGTTTGGTGTTCAAAAATTAGCACTGTACCATTTGAGTCATAGGTCAAGTTCTGGCTTTTTGCTGCCTAATTGAAGACAAGTGCCTTTAGACTTTTACTGACTAGACTGGCTTTCCACTGTGATCTTCAGAGCTCAGCCTGCTGGGTGGCTAAGATTAGAGCAATGAGCATTTAGTTCTTTATGTAGAGCATTCACTTATTGATTTATTTAGAGCATTTACTTAGTTAATTTAAGGTGCGTTTACTTTGGACAGATGCATAGAGGCCTCTCTCAGAAGCTTCTGGAAGTGGGGTGTAAAAGTCATCCTGTTCTCGAGTGTCTCTTACACCCCTCCCAGCACATAAGTGCACATCTCTGCAGGACAGCCACAGCATTAGAATCCTGCAAGAAAGGGGCTTTGGTAAAAGGCTCAGGATGGAGAGAGAAGGCTCTCACTTTCCTTGTACCGAATGTGCCCACAGCATCATGTGTTCCATCTATACGATGTGAATGGACTTCTACCCCAGTGATTTCTATGAGTTCAAGAACTGCCACACCCTGACACAACTCAAGCTCTATATGAGGCTCCACATGTCGGCTTTGGACTTGCTCTTCTAAACACAAACTTTTTGACCAGCTGGAGGAATATGTGACCAGTAAGACCAAGAAAAAGTAGAAGTCCTGGTGTGGGTGCCTCAGAACCTGTGAGTAGGAAGCCCATGTGGTCTAGATATTGGTTGGCCCTTACTTCTACAGAGCTTAGCAAAATGCCCTTTATGGGTGGTGTCAGCCAGGTAATGTCTGTCCTCTGAAAGGACTCGGGAATAAGCACTCATTAGAAAGACCCTACACCTCCTCAGTGTTCAGTCCACACTCCAGTTCTACAGGTTCCTCCATTAGATCCTCATGGAAGTTGAGTGACACTTCAACTTGCAGAGTCCACTCTGTCCACTCTGTACCTATTTCCATTCTTAGGTTTGGGTCATCGTGTAAGAGCTTATCCTGAACTCCGGATGAAAAACCCACCAATGGAGCTGGTGACTGATGGAGACTGAGAATCATCCCTGCACTCCAGAAAGCATGGGCCTTCTGTAGAAATTACCAAACAGGTTTAGAGTCCTATGGATATACCTTTTGCTCTGAACCCCATGTGTGACACAGTTGAACCTGCAGATACTATGGAGGAAGAAAAAGAGCAGCCAGATTTCCTTCCGTTTCCTTTCACACTCCACCCAGAGTCAGTCCATTTGAGTCAGAGAACACTCCACTTACTGTGTAAGCTGAAGGGGCACACGCTGGGCTCATGGAAAATGTCCCCATGGGAAGCAGCAAGTGTACTCTCAATACTGGATTCATTGGAGGAAAATGAATCCATCCTCACAGAATATCCAGACCCATCCATCTCACTAAAAGAGACTCAATCTCCATTCGACAAACCAGAATCCATCCCCCTCTTAACTCAGGAAGGACATTCTGTTTCTCATGAGGAAGGAGACCCTTCTGAGGACTTGGAAGTAGAATTACTGTCTGAAGGCAACTTGGAGGCCAGTCTGGATTTAGAGCTTCCCTGTCCCCTTCCTAAAAAGACGTCTCTTTATCTTGCTCTCATGATTCTTGTCAAGTATTCATTGTATTTACTTTGCTAACTATTAAACTCTCATTGTTAATATTATGGTGTGCAGTTCTTCAGTGCTTATTATACTGTGTTTTATTTTCCACTTATAATGTAAGACCTCAGACACATAGGTCCTGGGTGGGCCAAAAACCAGACAGGTCTGGTCCCATAGAAGACAACCTTACTGGATATACAGGGAACTATGAAATGCATGGAATCACCAGGAATCCAGGCCAGGCCTCCATGGAAAGACAAGTCAGCTACCAAAGCTTAAGGACAGAGCAGATGCCTGGAAATGTGTTTTGTCAATCGGGAGAAGTGCCAGAGTAACTGTAATATTATGTGGGACTCTGTTCTGTGAGTTCAAGTCTGATTATATATCCATTGTGCTTTGTACAAATATTTAAGAAAATTAAAACTCCACAATAGCATCAAAAATCTAATTTGGCTTTTAATGTAGCCTAGTTGTAGAGTGCTCGCCTAGTATAAAAGAAGACCTTGATTCAATTCTTCAACACTGCATACACAGAAAAAGCAGATGGGGCACTGTTGCTCAGGTGTAAGAGTGCCACCCTTGAACAAATGTGGCCAAGGACAGTTCCTGGTCCCTCAGGTCAAGCCCAGGACTAGCCAAACAAGAAATCATACCATTTTCCACACATTTGGAAATAAATCTGTTTTATCTAACGCTACTTCTTTTTTGCCAGTCCAGGGTATGTGCCACCAAGCCAAACTACTGGCCCCCAACCTTACTATTTTTAATCATTTAATTTTTTTACATAATCATATTTCATGCTGTCTGTATTAATACCATAAACAGTATGCTTAGTGTAATAATGTTAAAGGTAAAACATAAGAAATTAATAACTAAAATTCCTTTTATATTAGTTTTATAGCATTACTACAATTTTATGAGAAAAATTACTTTGAATGTTTATTTTAGAGTTCAAGTAATCCATTTTGATAAATATATCAACCTACATCATTTATTTGAACACATTTTAAACTATTTTTTTCAGGAATGAAAATACATATATATTTGTTGTAAATGAAATTTATGACTTGGGGGGAAGGGAAAGAGAAAACGGGGGAGGGGGTAACAGTGTTTACAAGAAATGTACTCATTACATATGTAACAGCAATCTCTTTGTATATCACCTTGAACAACAAATTTTTTGAAAAGTACAATAAGTTTAAATGTCTACTTTGGGCAGAATTTTTTTTGCCAGTACTGGGCTTAGACTCAGGACCTGAGCACGATCCTTGTTTTTGTTTTTGTTTATTCTTAAGGCGCAAGTTCTATCACATGTGCCACAGCACCACTTTTATCTTTTTTTATCAATGTTGTGATGAGGAATTGAACTTGGGTCTTCATTCATGCTCGGCAAGAACGCTTCCACTAGGCTTAACTTATGGCCCCAGTGGGAAGGAAGTTTTCCATAAAATATGTAGGAAATATGTACACTAAGGAAAAGCCATCAAAAATAGAAGAAAAATTATATACTTAGATAACAACATGCCAGTATTATGGCAGATCTCTGTAATTCTAGCTTCAAGAGTGGCCTATTTGGACCGGGAGTTGGCTGGCTGAAGTAAAGTGCTATCCTTGAGCAAGCCCTAGGATAGTGCTCTGGCCATGAGTTGAAGCCATAGGACATGCAAAAAATAATAATTTAATGCCCGTGACTGGTGGCTCACTCTGGTAATCCTAGCTACCCTGGAGGATCGAGGTTCAAAGACGGCACAGGCATAAAAATCTGTGAGAATCTTATTTCCAAATAATCCAGAAAATTCAAAATGACAATGTGCCTCAAGTGGTAGAGCTCTTGCCTTGAGCTGAAGAGCTTAAGGTAAACATCCAGGCCCAGAGTTCAAGCCCCATGAGTGAAAAAAAGAAAAAGAAAAAGAAAGCCCTTATCTAAGGCTGGAGTGCACACTAGTGGTAGTTTGCTTGCCTAGTATGCACAAAGCCCTGTGTTCAATTACTCTGTACCACTTACACTAAAAAAAAAAGCTGGAAATGATCTCAGAAGGTTGGGTGCTGAGGATCACAGTTCAAAGCCAGGCCAGACACTAAAGTCCATGAAACTGTTACTTCCACTTAAGCACCAGAAAACCAGAAGTGACAATGTGGCTCAAGGTGTTTAAGGTTGTAGCCTTGAGCTGAAGAGCCCAGGGACACTGCCCAGGTGCACAATTAAAGTCTTACAACCAAAAGAGAGAGAGAGAGAGAGAGAGAGAGAGAGAGAGAGAGAGAGAGAGAGAGAGAGAGAGAAAGAGAGAGAGAGAGAGAGACAGAGACAGAGAGAGAGAGACAGAGACAGAAAAAGACAGAAAGACAGAGAGACAGAGAGACAGACAGGCAGACAGACAGAGACAGACAGACAGAGAGACAGAGACAGAGACATCAAACAGTCAGGCACTGCTGGCTGAAGCGTGTAATTCTACCTACTATGGAGGCTGAGATTGGAGGATCTTGGTTCAAGGCCCAAAGCCAGCCTGGACACATATGTTTGTGAGACTTACATCACCAATTAACTACCAGAAACCAAAAATGGAGCTGTAGAGGAAGAGCGCTAGCCTTGAGCTGAAGAGGTCAGGGACAGTCCAGGCCCAAAGTCCAAGCAACATGACGAATCAATAATAAAAAAAAGAAGATAGCTAATAGTAATGATGAATAATTTTGGGCTGGGAGTTTGGCCTAGTGGTAGAGTGCTTGCCTAGCATGCACGAAGACCTGGGTTCAATTCCTCAATATCACATACATAGAAAAATGCTGGAAGTGGTGCTGAGGCTGAAGTGGTAGAGCCCTAGCCTTGAGAAAATATAAGGACAGTGCTCAGTCCCTGAGTTCAAGCCCAGGACTGGCCAAATCAAAAGTAGTAGAGCACTGGCATTGAACTGAAGATCTGAGGAACAGCCCAGGCACAGAGTTCAAGCACCGCAAACAACAACAACACAATCTAGGAAATGGCAGTGGTGGATTTAAGCTAAGCAAAAATAGAGTCGAAATTGGTAAAATACATATTTGTGTGTAAGCAAAATAGCCAGACTTATGCATTAGAACAGGATAGCAACTTGAAAAAAAAATTTGTTTTCCATCTCACTAGGTCCTGTCTCTTAATTTATTCAAGTAAGTAAAATGCTGGGTTTTATAATCATTGCTCTGAATATTAGAAAATCATACTATCTCTCATTAACAAACAAAGACCAGGAACTGGGGCTTCGTTCAAATGGCAGAGTTTCAGGCAAGAGAAGAAAAAATTGAAGTAAGAACTTGAAGTTCTTGATCCAGAACCTGCATAGTAACAGTGCAGCAGCCTGGTGATGGTACCTCACACCTATAATCTTAGCTACTCAGGAGGCTAAAATCTGAGAATCAAAGTTTAAAGCCAGCCAAAGTACCCAGTTAACTGCCAGAAAAACCAGAAGTGGCACTGTGGCTCACAGATTAAAGCACTAGCCTTGAGCTGAAGAGCTCAGGGACAGTGCCCAGGCCCAGAGTTCAAGCCCCACAATTGACAAAAATCAAACAAGCAAACAAAACTCACAAAGAAGCCTGCAGACCACAGTGGTTCTGCTGAGTCTCTTCTCTATGGCGATCAGGAAACATTTCACTTTTTCTGTCTCTTCCCATCTCAACATTCATACTAAAATAAGACTGTGTTGAAAGTTTCAATTTATAAAAATGTTTTTCATGAAGCACCCTGAAATATTCATCGCTTATATCTCAATTGAAGATAGTTGATTTGGGGCTGCATTGGTAGAGTGCTAGCCTTGAGCAGAAAAGGTCAGGGATAGAGCTGAAGCACTCAGTTGAAGACCCAGTGCCAACACACAAAAGAAATTATGCACTTTATACATATTTTCTAATTTCTTAATGAATTTTTCAGTCTCTATAAATATAGGGTACATTCCTTGTTACTTAAGTAAGATTGCTCTTTTTTTTCTTTTTGCCAGTCCTACGGCTTGGACTCAGGGCCTAGACATTTTCATTGGACTCGCTTGCCCAAGGTGAGTGCTCTGCCTCTTGAAACACAGCGCCACTTCTAGCTTTTTTCTGAATATGCGGTACCGGTGAATAGAACCTAGGTCTTCATGCATTCTAGGTGAGCACTCTACCATTAGGCTACATTCCCAGGCAGTGAGATTCCTCTTACAGTCATTGTATGTTCACAGAGTTTGATCTCACACACTGTAGGGCCCTGGTTGGCTTTGACCTGTGATCCTAAGCCCTGAGCCTCCTAAGTAGCTGAAATTAAGTTGTGAGCCAGCAGGATGACTTCCATTCTTTTTTCTACAAAAATATATGTAGTTATCTAAAATATATCTATAGCTGAAAAAAATGAATCTCTCCCAAACAAATCTTCAAAGAAACAACCATCCTATTAAAAGGTGGGCTAAAGACTTAAAAGACTATTCTCTGAAGAAAAAATTAAAATGGGCTTTAGACACATGAAGAAATGCTCCATATCTCTAGCAATAAGGGAAATGAAAATCAAAACAACTTTGAGATTCCACCTGACTCCAGTCAGAATGGCCATTATCAAAAAATCTAATAAGAGATACTGGTGGGGAAGTGACCAGGTGGGATCACACCTACACTGTTGGTGTGAGTGTAAACTCGTTCAACCACTAGGGAAAGCAGTGTGGTGGTTCCTCAAAAGACTGAACATAGAGCTCCCCTATGATCCAGCAAATCCACTACTTGGCATCTACCCAATTGTCCAGAAAAAAGGACATTCTAAAGCCACTACCACAATGATGCTCATTGCAGCACTATTTACCATAGCAAAGATATGAAACCAACCCAGATGCCACTCAGTAGATGACTGAATCAAGAAGATGTGGTACTTATACACAATGGAATGCTATGCTGCCATCAGAAGGAATGACATCGCCCCATTTGTAAGGAAATGGAAAGACTTGGAAAAATTCATATTAAGTGAAGCAGCCAGACCCAAAGAAACATAAGCTCAATGGTTTCCCTCATTTGTAATAATTAGTTCACATCTAGGACTCTCCTAGCAGAGGATTACAATAACTCAAAAACCTAGGTATATAAGGTCATATAGGATGAGACTAAATGAAAGGATCTCTAGGATATGGGAACAAGAGCTATATCTTGTGTCATCGTTGCTCTTAATCTTGTGTGATTTTTGTCCTTAATCTACTATGTTATTTCTCATCTCTTATTTTGCCCTTTGGTTAATGTCAGATTGTTACTGTATCTGATTTTTCCCTGGCATATTGTATATATGTTTATTTGTTTATGTCAAATAGGAAAGGGAAGGGGGGAAACAAGCTGATTGGGAAGGGGAGGGGAGAGGGAACTGGGGACAAAAACATGTGGAGTGGAATAAATGTGTGAGAAGTAATGCAGTCCACTACCTGTAAATGTAATCGTAACCCCTCTATACATTACCCTGAAAATAAAAAAGAGACTATAAAAATATCTGTAGAAAATGAGGTTGGATGATGGAAACAACCAGATGCCCTACTACAAAAAATGTCATACACGCACGCACACACACACACACACACACACACACACACACACACACACACACACAAACGCACACACACACAATGGAATGATACATAGCCAATCGACAAGATAAAATAATGGCATTCTCGGGGAAGTGGATGAAAAGGAAAAAAATCATATTAAGTGAAGTAAGCCAAACTCAAAGGAACATAGGCCCAAGAGTCTCCCTCATTTGTCAAATTCAGTAGAAACCTTGGGCTCTGCTACCAGAGATTTACAATAGAACAAAATCTAGAGACATCGTGACAAATAGTATGACACTAAATGTAAGGACCTCCAAGATAAAGAAACAAAACTCATATAATGAGTGATTGTTGTCCTTAATGAACTATGTGATCTCTTATCTCTTTTGCTATCCCTTGGTTATATCATATTGTTACAATATTTCACCTTGTTTTCTGATATATTTCATATGTGCCTAATTGGTTATTTGAAATTGGATAGGGAAGGGGGGAAATGAACATGAATGGGGGTAGGGGAAGGGAAATGGGGACCATATCATTACATGGGGTATCAAAGTTTGAGAAGTATTGCACCTTCTATCTGGTGAATATAATGTAACCCTTCTATAAATTACAATAAATATAAATACATAAAAAGAAGATCTGCACAGAAAAAAATAATAATGGCATTTTTGGGGTAGTGGATGAAATTACAGTGAATCCTGTTGAGTGAGATAAGTCAAGACCAAGGAACAAAAGGTACATGACATCCTTAATATATGGATATTAGTTTCAAACAGTAGTAGAGCGATGATTGAATAGTTGATACCCAAAGTTCTGGACATAATTTTGGAGATATAAACATAACTACATAGACATAAAAATCTAGGATAGACTATACACTCTATAGACATGTGTTTTATTATAGATTAATCTGTATCTATGACATACAAAGGCTCAGCTTAATTTTTACTATATTCTAAAATCTATGTGCCAGTGATTGTATAGCGATTCCCTTCTTGAATACTTGTTGGTTAAACATGACATTTGAAATATGATGTAAAATTCAATGTTAATAAATTTTTTTAAAAAGAGGCTAGAGGTAAATACCACTAATGTACTTGCTCTAAGTGGTACAGAAATTTTCTTAATGAATCAAGGGGTTTTATTACATCTTTATGCAATTATTTTAGTTCTGAGTGTTCTACACTCAATGATACTTCTGGAAAGATGATATAGCTGACTGTGTAGATGGTATGAAGACATACTGGCCTAAACGTAGAATAAAGCATTGGTAAGTGGCTGTTAGCTGTCCAGATTCTACTGGAATATGTGGAATGAATTTATTAAGCACAATGCAGGCTCTTAGTCAGATCAGGATCAAGATTATGTGGTTCCATCAGATGAATGAGGAAAGATCAGAAAAATCTACTAAGATATCCAGATATACTTTTTAAACTAAGGTATCTGGACTCCATTTTTTTCTTTCTTGGTGGGGAGGTTGAACTTTGGACCTGGGCAAGGTCTCTTAGTTCTTTTTCCTCAAGGCTAATGCGGTACCAGTTTTAGCCACAACTCCACTTAGTTTTTGGGTGGATAAGTGGAGAGTAGAATCTTACAGTTTTTTTGTTTTCATTTTATTTGCTTGCAAAGGCTTTGATTCACCTTCTCCCTGGCTAGTAGAATGACAATTATGACCCTCCAGCGCCTGGCTAGTGATTTTTTGAAAACTGGACTTTATTCCAAATCACATAACTGGTTCCTAGCAAAGTTTTGAAGCCTGACTTAAATGTGACAGATTTTTGTCACTTGGAGACACTCTGTGCTGAACGTAAGAAATCTACCAGCTGAGTCACAGTGGCACTTCCAGTTTTTTGTTTATGTGGTGCTGAGGAATGGAATCCAGGGTTTCATACATGCTAGGCAAGCTTCATTTTCAGCCCAAGGTTTATGTTTTGTTTTTTCAGTGTTGTTGCTTCTAAGGTACTGTATGATGTTCTTTCATTTTCTTTGCTTTTTACCTCTTTTCTTCTTTTTCCCTTTAGTTTTATTCTCTGTAGTCACTGTGTTGAATTCGGGTACCCTGTGTCTTGTACATAGGTTTATGTGATTTGGGGAATGGAGAGGGTATAATAAAATGGTAAAAAAAAAACAAAGGAAAAAGGGTGAACCAATTGAACAGTGATACTTGGAAGACACTAAACGGAAATGAACTGAACAATCTGGGTGGAGAGGGGGCTGAGGGTAGGAAAACAGAGAAAATGAGGGAGGGGATAACAATTTTCTTAAGAAATATGTTCATTACTTATGTAACCGTATGCCAACTATATATTGACTTAACAAAATAAATTAACTTAAAAAATAATTTAGCCGGGTATGGTGGCTCACACTTGTAAATGTAGCTACTCAAGAGGCTGGGATCCAAGGATAGCAGTTCAAAGTCAGCCTGGGCACTGAAGTCCATGTGACTCTTATCTCCAATTAACCACCAGAAACCCAGAAGTGGCCCTATGGCTCAAGGGATAGGGCAGTAGTCTTGAGCTGAAAAGCTCAGTGACAAGACCCAGGTGCAGAATTGCAGTCCCATGACTTGAATGATGAATGATACTAGCCAGGCTCTGTGCGCTCACACTTGGAATCCTATCTACACAGAATCAGGTTTGAATCCAGCCCAAACAAATTGCATGATATTCTGATTTACAGTTCATTACCAAAAATCTGGAAGTGGAGCTGTGGATAAAGTGGTAGAACACTAGCCTGAAGCAAAAAAAAAAACTTTTAAGGACAGTTCCCAGGCCCTGGGTTCAAGTCCCAGGACTTGCATAAAACAACAAAATGTAACGCTGAGTCCTCCATCATTTGGTGTTATAGTTCAATATTCTTGATATGCGTCTTAGAAATTAAGTCCCTAGCAAATACTCTCCCCTGAAATTCTGCTTCATAGCTGATTCATAGAATTTCAGCATCATTACTATCACCTACCAGTTAGCATAGCAGTCTACTACTGAAAATTTGAAGAAAACTTTTGAGTAATCCTAATAAATCTGTGTATCATCTGCACACACATCAAATCAGCAGGAGCTATGTTCTACTATTATATAAATGTATTTAATCCCTTCTTGACTTAATGAGCCTTAAAGAGTAAAACGTATGAAGTAGTTATGAAACTAACAGTCACCATTCTTCTACCTAATGTTGTAATATAAGTTTATAAATGCAAGGACTATTCTGAAGTGTGCAGAAGATAGCTTCTAATTATAATATTCTCATGAAGTATAGTTTTTAAGAAACATGTTGCTTGCTTTGGGAAAGCAAAGGCAAGGAATAATGATATAAGTAAGTTCCCTATTTATCAGAAGGAAAATACTATTGGGTATAGATCAACTTCATTCATTCCGTGCTGATGAAACAAATATTTGCAATTCCTGAGGCCAATCACTTCATTGTGAAGCACAATCAGCCAGCTTAGATCAATCTTCCAAAAAAGGAAAGGAACAAATGAGAAGCAATTAAGGTTTCCAAAATGAACCAGGTGGTGGTGGCAGCTCACACTTGTAATTCTATCTACTCAAGGCCTGAAATCCAAGGATCTGGATTAAGTCTGTCTGGGATGAAAATATTATGTCTGTAACATCATCTCTGTTATCACAGCCCAGCTGATACACTCTGCTCAACAGGTTCCAAACACCAAAGTCCATCTCCTATCTGAAATACTATCAAACGTACTCACATATTATTTCCTCTTTGGGAGATAGTTGAAACATGTACCAGAAACATTTCCCTGGCTTCAGAGTGGAAGTGGAAATATATACTCACTAGAATCCCATCTAGTGAATTACAGTCAATCATCGTTCCTCACATCTTGTTTGTTAAATTGAACAATGAGTGTTTGGATCAGAAGCAATGTGTATGAGCATACATGTTGTAAAATACTGTAATCCTAGCTACCCAAGATAAGCTGACAACTGAGGATTCCAGTTCAAATTCAGCCACGCAATAAATTCCATAAGATTTTTACCTCTAATTAACCAGCAAAAAACAGAGCGTTGAATTGTGCTTAAAATGCCACAGCCCTAAGCTTTGCATTAAAGAGCTAGGGGGTAGCATTCAGGATGCCCACTCCCTCCACTCCTTTTTAACATAGTACTAGAATTCCTAGGCAGTGCAATAAGGCAAGAAGCAAGCATAAAGAGGATCCAAGTAGGGAAAGAGGAAATAAAACTATCCCTCTTTGCCGATGACATGATTCTGTATTTAAAGATTCTACTTCCAAGCTCCTTGAGCTGATTCAAAGATTTGGAAAGGTAACAGGCCATAAAATGAACCCTTACAAATCAACTACCTTACTTTACGCCAACACAGAGAGGAACGAGGCAATAATCAGGAAAGAAATTCCTTTCACAGTAGCCTCAAAGAAAATAAAGTACCTAGCAATTAGCTTAACTAAGAATGTAAAGGACCGTTTAGATGAAAACTTTAAAACCACAAAAAAGGAAATAAAAGCAGAACTAAGGAAATGGAAAAACCTCCCATGCTCCTGGATTGGAAGAATCAACATTGTGAAAATGACAATCTTGCCAAGGGCTACCTACAAATTCAATGTAATACCAATCAACATCCCAATGTCATTCTTTAAAGAAATAGAAGAGGCAATTCAAAATTTCATATGGAATAATAAAAGACCCCGTAGAGCAAAAATACTTCTTAGCAGAAAGAACAGAGCTGTAGGAATTTCAATTCCAAACTTAAGACTGTCTTGCAGAGCTATAATTCTCAAAACAGCTTGGTACTGGCACAAGAACAGGCCTGAAGTCCATTGGAGTAGAACTGCGGACCCAGATATTAAACCACAGACCTATGGCCACCTAATCTTTGACCAGGGAGCCAAAAAAATAGAATGGAAGAAAGATAGCCTCTTCAACAAGTTGTGCTGGCAGAACTGGTTAAACACCTGCAGAAAACTAAAGTTGGATCCTTCTTTGTCACCTTGCACTAGAATTAACTCCAAATGGATCAAAGACCTGGAGGTAAAAGCTGACACACTGAAAAGTTTACAGGAAGGAATAGGAGATACACTAGGCCTCCTTGGCACAGGTCGAAACTGTCTTAATAAGGGCCAAGAATCACAACAAATCAGAGAAAGGCTGGATAAGTGGGACTGCATTAAACTGCAGAGCTTTTGTATGGCAACGGATATAGCTAGTAAACTAATCAGGAAGCCTACAGAGTGGGAGAAGATCTTCACCAACCAAACAACGGACAAAGGCCTCATATCTAAAATATATCAACAACTCAAAAAATTGAATCACTCCAAAACTAGCCTCCAAAGTAACACCCATCCCATTAAAAATGGTGCAAAGACTTAAGAGAGTCTTCTCTGAAGAAGAAACAAAAATGGCGTATAGACACATGAAGAAATGCTTAACATCTCTGGTCATAAAAGAAATGCAAATCAAAACAACTCTAAGAATCCACCTCACTCCAGTTAGAATGGTCAGGATCAGGAAAATGAATGACAACAGATGCTGGAGGCGATGTGGCCAGGAGGGATCAATACTACACTGTTGATGGGAGTGCAAACTCGTTCAACCACTATGGAAAGCAGTGCGGCAGTGCCTCAAAAGGCAAAAAATAGAACTCCCCTATGACCCAGCAATTCCAGTACTTGGCATTTACCCAACAATCCAGAAACAAGGGCATACTAAACCCACTAGCACAACAATGTTCATTGCAGCACTATTCACCATAGCAAAGATATGGAACCAACCCATATGTCCCTCAGTTGATGAGTGGATGAACAAGTTGTGGTATTTGTACACAATGGAATTCTATGCTGCTGTCAGAAAGAATGACATCGCCCCATTTGTTAGGAAATGGAAAGACTTAGAACAAATCATATTAAGTGAAGTAAGCCAGACTCAAAGGAACTTAGGCTCAGTGGTTTCCCTCATTCATCATAATCAGTACAAACCTTGGGCTCTACTAGCAGAGATTGGCAATAGAGCAAAAGGCCATATATAAGGCCATATAATGTGAAGCTAATTGAAAGGACCTCCAGGATATTGACACAAAAGCCATATAATGAATGATTGTTGTCCTTAATGTACTATGTTGTCTCTCATCTCGCTTGCTGTCCCTTGGTTATCCCATATTGGTATAGTATCTCACTTTGTTATCTGATATATTGAATTTATTTGTATTTAGATATTTGAAATTTGATAGGGAAGGGGGGAAAACCAAGACGGGTGGGGGGTGTGGGGTTGGAGGGAAATGGGTACCAAGACATGTGAAAGGGTATCAATGTATGTGAATTAATGCACCTTCTATCTGGCAAATATCATCTAACCCTTTTACTAATTACAATAAAAAATGAAAAAAAAGAAAGTTGTAGTGTGTGGGGAGGATGATGGGGTCAAATACATTTCTTCTTAGAAATTTACCTCATCTGGTTGCCCTGGATTTTCCTGGGCTTCTTCTTAGAGAAAGTTCTGTTATACTGGATTTGTGGCTTGGCAATGATCTAGCATGTACATCTTCGAGTAAGACATCCACAACTTCCATGCCTGAGACTCGAGTTTCCTGAACTTTGGCAATAGCACAGCAACATCTTTCTTCCTCCTGAGCCACAGGCCAAGTGAGCTGGCTTGAGCTGGTTGTTAGTTACAGTTGCTTGGTTACCAGGGTTCCATATTCTGTTCCATTGTGAGGGAGGCAGGGTCACCTTTCAGGGCCCAATGACCAAAGATCCTTGCTCACAAAAGACCTCAACAAAGACATACTGGAGGCTGAATCTCTCCTCCAATCTCACAATATACATGTGGATGTAGTATACAGCACACCTTATTTGTCCAATCCCAATGTCTTCCACTAGGCCCAACTACCAGTCTGGTCTCAGGCTCAAGGAGCCTTTCTTAGGTAAGATCCAAACTTAAGGGTCAATATTGCCCTCATCCTTTACAAAACATTTGCTTCACAGTGACTTCTCTGCCTGCATTTTGCCCCTTGTCAAATTTTTTTTTGTTTTTGCTAGTCTTGGGACTTGACCTCAGAGTGTGAACATTGTTCTTGGACTTTCTTTAGGCTTTAGCTGTCCCACCGAGCCACAGCACCACTTGCAGCGTTTTCTATGTATGTGGTAATGAGGAATCAAACCTGAGGCTTACTGCTTGGTAGCCAAGGACTCTCCCACTAGGTCAAACACACAGGGCATCTTGCACATATTTTTGACGTCAATCTACTAGGATATTATTAGGTTTCTGTATCCTAATCAATTTTTTCCTGATGATTAGCTTTGCTGTCATGTGTAAAAAATGCAAGAGGGAAAAACACAGAAGAATTAGTGAAATTAAAAAAAAAGCATTAGACACAGTTAAGTGTTCATTCTTTGTAGGAGAAAGGATATTTGGATATGATGATGATGATGATGACTTTATAATTGCTATGTCAGGGTTGAGAGTTTGGCATAGTGGTAGAGTGCTTGCCTAGCATCCATGAAGATCTGGGTTTGATTGCTCAGTATCACATAGATAGAAAATCTAGATGTGGCACTGTGTCTCAAGTGGCAGAGGGCTAGACTTGAGAAAACCCGAGGACAGTGCTCAGGCCCTGAATTCAAGCCCCAAGACTGGCAGAAAGATAAAAGAAAATAAAAATGCTTTTTACGAGCTAATTCACTCACAGCATTTGCTTCTGAAATCTTCGCTTCTGCATCTTGTGAAATACCCCTTTCCCTCAACGTAGACAAGAAAAACAGATCCATCCCATGGTCCACTGTGAGGCCACTGGTTGGGCTAAGAGCTAGTCGTGCAGCAACACATAAGTTTTATTCTAATCCTTTCCAAACTTTGTACTCAAATATGCTACCTACTTACCAACTTATGTCAGTTATCCTTATGCTATAACTTTTCTTCATTACTACAATATTCTTACACTCCTACGTTAATCCTCTTGCACCTCCCCTAACCTCTCTCATTCTTTTTTTCTATCTCTGGAACTCTGCTCGTCGTTCAATCCTTACACTGCACGGATCTACACTTGATGGCTGTTGAGCAATATTGTATATGTAGGTGGTTAATTATTCTCTAGGCTCAGAGGGACTTAAAGACAATAGAGATTGGATTGAGAGGCTTATTGTTTTGGGTATAAATCGCTTCTCAGTGGTTGTATTAGGCTGGTCTGTAAGTGCACAAAAAGTAAGAGTGATAATACCAATCAAAACTTGTGAACATCTAGTGTCTGCCAGCTACAGAGGTCTAGGTTGGTTATATCTGAAAAACTATAATCGTATTTAGTAGTAATCTTGCTCCCATTTTCAAATGGGCAGAACAAGAAACTCAAGAAAAATGTCAAATCAAGAAACAACATCCCCCACCCAATGTAAACAGACAATGGAACAGTCACTGGCAAACCTAGAGGAGAGTCTTCCAATTGCTACACAAATGCAATTGATTAACATCATTAATGAAATATGTGAAAATATAAAGAAAGAGATAATGGAGGAAGCCATACCTGAACAAGAGGAAAGCAAAAACAAGGTGATAAGTGAAAAAGAAGAAGCCATAAAGGAGGCCATAATAAAGGTTTTTCAAAGAAAGATGGATGAATTCAAAGAATCCACAAATAAAAACGTGACCAAACTCCAGCAAATGTCCAAAGAAAATAAAGCTACTGAGCTAACCACTCAAAAGGAAATCAAGAAGATAAAGAAATCCATACATGATCTAAAACAAGGGATGCAAGGCATCAAAAGTGAGCAATTAGAAGCAAGGGAGATGAAAAATAAAGTAGATAGCTTTGATAGCAGGTTAGACATTGCAGAGGAGAGAATTTCCGTGGCTGAAGATAATTTAGGTATTATAAAGAACAGAAAATGAGTCAATCCAAATCTAGGAAATATGAGAGAGCGCTTCAGGAGGTCCAAGATACAATTAGGAAGCCTAATTTAAGGCTAGTTGGTATTGAGGAGGGCGTGGAGAAAGAGGTCAATGGTATTGGAAATATACTTCAGGGAATCATCTCAGAGAATTTCCCAAATATCCAGAAGGGCAGGCCCATCCACATACGAGAAGCTTTTAGAACCCCAAACAGACCTGACCAGAAAAGAACATCCCACCGCCACATTGTGATCCGAACTGGATCAATAGAAACGAAAGAAAAGATCGTAAAGGCAGCCAGGGAAAAGGGATCAGTAACCTATAAAGGAAAACCAATCAGAATAACCCCAGATTTCTCAGCAGAGACCATGCTAGCACGAAGTGACTGGAAGCATATATGTCATGCCCTTAAATCAAATAACTACCAACCAAGAATACTGTAGCCAGCTAAGCTCTCATTCATAACTGAGGGAACAATAAAAACATTCCATTCCAGGGAAAAGCTGCAACAATATGTCGAAACAAAACCAACACTACAGAGAATTCTCAACGATGCTCTATACATACAAAACCAAAATAAATGCATTATAGGGAAAGAAATGGCACCTAAACAGCATACCATCTAAGGACCACAAGAACTGTCAAGACACAGGCCCTACTAAAAGCTTTCAAAAATGGTAGGAACTAATAAATATCTCTCAATCCTAACTCTCAATATCAATGGACTTAACTCTCCAATTAAACGGCATAGGCTGTCTAGTTGGATCAAAAAGCAAGAGCCATCGTTCTGCTGTCTTCAAGAGACATATCTTACCCAAAAACCATCATCTTTTGAAAGTGAGAGGTTGGAATAAATTCTATCAAACTAACTGCCCCCATAAACAGGCTGGAGTTGCCATCCTCATATCAGATAGAATAGACTTCAAACTAAAATTAGTAAGAAAAGACAAAGAAGGTTACTACATACTACTAAAGGGATCTTTCCTCCCGGAAGACATAACGATCCTAAATATTTACACACCAATTTGAAGGTTCTCAAAAGATTGAAGATTCTGACAGTGTAAGTTAGATTCCGGCATTGATATTAAATAATGCAATGAGTAGGGATTTATATTTGAAATATCACTGTTGGCAAAATCTAACACACATTTGCTTAGTATTTGCTTTTAATTTCCCAAGAAGTTCAGTACAAGCCAATATGTGTGGCATATATCGACTGGGAAAATTATTCAGAGTATGTGACTCATTTGAACAGGAGTCAGTGAAAAGATACAGAAGCAGGATACCCATATTGTGATAATTTGTATCTTTTGCATATTTTGTGTTTGTTATTATTTCCATTTGTAGTGTACATTTCTAGGTAAAAACTTTTAAAATGTTTAGAAAGAATTTGTTATTTCAACAGCAAAAAAAGACATTTATATGCCTGATAAAATTCACAGAATCCAAATTTTTCCATATTATTTTTTTTTTGTGGTTCATAGATCTTGAACTCAGCCTGGGCACTATCCCTGAGCTCTTCAGCTCCAGGCTACCACCTTACTCTGGAGCCAAGCCCCACTTCCCATTTTCTAAAAGTAAATTGGAGATAAGTGTCTCAGGTCTTTTTGTGCCAGGATGGCTTTAAACCTTGATCCTCAGATCTCAGCCTCCTGAGTAGCTAGGATTATAGTAGTGAGCCACCACCCCATCATGCTCAGCTTTCTGGTTTTTTTTTAAACAAGCCCTTTGGCTGGAACTCGGTCTGAGCACTGTCCTTCAGCTTTCCTCAAGCCTAGTGATCTTCTACTTGAGCCACAGCACTACTTCTGGTTTTTTCTGTGTATGTGGTACTGCGGAATTGAAACTTCATCTTCATACAAGCACTCTACAACTATGCCAAACTCCCAGCCCCTCCACATTAGTTTTTATGATAGATCTTTCCATGCATCCAGGTTGGCTAGAAATCCTTCTTGAGTTTCCCAAGATCAGGGAGTATAGGTGTGTCCCATCCTGTGTGGCTACATAACCATTGTTTAGGGTACAGTTCTCTCTTCATTCTACCCATCTAGAGCAATTTTCATCTTCCATGTATAATCATTAAACATTCAGCTCCTGTTCCTCTCTACTCCATTCTCTGGAACCATCGTGCTTTTTGGCTCTAAGGGTTTGTTGATCCTTGGAAGCTCTGGAAGGGAAAACATACCCTAGCTCTTCCTTTATGACTGCTGTATTTTTAGTTTACTGTAATCAAGATTCATCTGTAAAATATAGTAAAATGTTCTTCCTTTTCAATGCATTGTTTTGCATATTTCTATCTTTTGATTATTATTAATAGTTGTGAATGGATTCTCCACATATTTGTTCTAGTCTCTGCTTTCTCTTCCATTAGGTACAAATCTAGAAATAGAAGTGTTGGACCATATTTCTATGTAATTCTATATTTAGTACTTTTTTTAGCACTCTCCACGCAATTTTTGATTGTTTTATATTCCTTGCAGAACTATTCCAAAGTTCTACTTCTTCTCACTACCTTCCCAGTAATAGTTAGACTTTGAAAGTTGTTTTTTTGTATGCGTGTGTGTGTGTGTGTGTGTTTGTGTGTGTGTATGTGGATCTTTTTGTTTAAAACTATATTTATATTAATATACTTAAAGTAATGATTTCATTGTAATTTTAATTTTTCTCATGACTGTTAATATTGAGCTTCTTTCTACATTTTGAACTACTATTTCTATATATTCTTTTTAGAAATTCCTCTCCAATCTCCAATTATTTTCCCTTTTTTTGTGGGGTAGTGGGGAAAGTCATGGGGCTTGGATCTTGGGCCGCGAGCTCTTTAGTTAAGGCTATTGTCCTACCCTGAGTATTGCCCCTCAGTTCTTCTGCTCACAGCTCCCTACCCCTCTTCCCATTATATACAGAACAAAGGTCATCCTCAGTCTTTTTGAAAAAGTAAAACATACAGTAAATTTGTAGTATAAAACAGCAAGAAATAAATTTCTTGCCAGGTGCAGTGCCTTATACCTGTAATCCTAGCTACTCAGATATCAGGCTGATATCTAAAGATTTGGTTCAAAGCCAGCCTGGGCATTAGAAAGTCTATGAGACACTCATCGACAGTTAACCACTAGAATATGGGAAATGGCACTGTGGCTTCATAGGTAGGGTGATAGCCTTGAGTTGAAGAGGTCAGGAACAGTGCCCAGGCCCAGAGTTCAAGCCTTACAAATCCCCCAGCCAAAAAAAAGAAAAAAAAGTTTCTTCCCCAAGTGATTATTATGCCAGCCATAGAACATTAACATTCTTGGTGTACTTCACAGTATTATTACTTGATACCCTAAGATTTTGCAATATTCTCAGAGTACCAGCATATGTCATCATATAATGTAGTTCCTTTTCAATGGAATAATTCCATTTATAACCTAAATCTACTCCCCTGACTTATTTTTTTGATACCACAATTGCTCTACCATGATATGCCACAAGCCATTAAACATTTTATGGTGGGTAATTGGAAAGGAGTCTCATGGAATTTTGTGCCAGGCTGGCTTTGAACCATGGTCCTCAGATCTCAGTCTCCTGAGTAGCTAGGATGACAGGCGTGAGCCACCAACACCTGGCTTGCCTTGTTATTTTTTTGTGGGTCTTGGGACTTGAACTCTGGGCCTAGGCACCATCCCTAAGCTTTTCTGGTCAATAGTAAGTCTAAACATTTAAGTAAAGGAATACAATTCCAACAAAAAAAAGAATAAAATTCCAGACATGGTGTGTTTATAACTCAGTGCTAATTACTTGATGAAAATGTGCCATTCCAGAAGCTGGTGTCATTTGATGATGTAGCTGTGGATTTCAGCTGGGAGGAGTGGCAGCATCTGGACAATGCTCAGAGGACCCTGTACAGAGATGTAATGCTGGAGACCTACAGCAACCTGGTGTCCTTAGGTGAGCAGAAGTCAAATTCACTTGCAAGGCCAAGTGCCTTGTTATTTTGCAGATACGTGAATGTTTATGAAACTTTCAGTACTATTTAAATGAAAGATTCCAGGCCCTGAGAAGTATCATTACTTTCTAAAGAAAACCTAAGGTAATTTTGTACTCATTCTTCAGGATACCTTCAGGATACTTTGACAACAGTTCTAAATTATGTTTCCTCTAATGGAGACAACATTCCAAACTTACACAGTAATTGTAAGTGGATAAACCATCCAGAATAGAATATATATCATTATTGGAAATAGGATCTACAAATCACTAAACAGTGAGTTTATAATGGAAACCTGGCACTAGGTGCAATGTTTCATGCCTGTAATCTTAAAATATTCAGGAGGAAGAAATCTAAGAATTCTAATTTGAAGCCAGCAATGGCATAAAAATTGCCATGAAACTCTATAACTCCAAGTAACCCCTCAAAAATGTTAGTGGAGTGTCAAGAGTTTGACTTTGTGGTTGAGTGCTTGCCTAGCATGCATGAAGACCTATGCATGTAAGTGGAGCTGGGACTCAAACTGGTATTTTTCTAGCCTTGAGCAAGACAGCTAAGTTTATGCCATACAAAATGAATCCAGAGCTGGGGAAAAGTCAACCATGGAGCCAGTGAGAAATGAGAAAAAAGTTTTAATAGATAACTTGTGAGTAGGATGTCTGTGAACTTAAAGCAATGATGACACAGCATAAGCAAAAATTCTCTACTGTTTCTAATTTACAGGTCCCTGTGTTCCCAAACCTGTATTAATTGACAAGCTAGAGCACTGTGCAGAACTCTGGATAGGAAATTCCTCTGACAAGAATATCACAGGTGAGTGAATGCATCTTCATATTGATGTTGGAGCCTGAGCCCCATTGGTAAGTTCATGTTGTGATGTACTGAGCAATAATATTCTTAGTTACCCTAAATCCTGTGTGGAACCTATGGAATTCTTTGTGAATGAATCAAGAATCATTTTCTTTTCCCAATCCTATGCCTGGTCTCAGGGACTGACCATGGTCCTTGGGTTTTCTCAAGGCTAGCTCTCTACTTCTTGAGTCATAGCACCACTTCTGGCTTTTTCTTTGTATGTAGTACCAAGGAACTGAACCAGGTCTTTGTGCATGCTAGCCCAAACCCCCGGCACCAAGAATCATAGGGTGATATGACGAATTCTATGTGGCAGTAGAGTTAAAGTTAGATTTCTCTGTAGAAATCACTGTGAAACAAAATAAAATGAGAAAGCCATGAGCCCGTGGCTCATGCCTGTAATCCTAGCTACTTAGGAGGCTGAGATCTGAGGATCAAGGTTCAAAGACTGACCTATCACAAAAACACCTTAGACTCTTCTCTCCAATGAACCAATAGAAAATGAGAAGTAGGGTTGAGGCTAAAGACATAGGGCAGTAGCCTTGAGATGAAGAGCTCAGGAAGAACAGCCAGGTCTAGAATTCAAGTCCCATGACTACAAAACAAGAAAGAAAGAAAGAAAGAAAGAAAGAAAGAAAGAAAGAAAGAAAGAAAGAAAGAAGAAAGAGGGAAGAAAGAGGGAAGGAAGGAAAGGAAGAAAGAAAGAAAGAAAGAAAGAAAGAAAGAAAGAAAGAAAGAACGAAAGAATGATCTTTCATTTCTTTAAAACTAAGACTATAAATGATTGAGCAAACAAGGAGTAAGTCAGGGCATTATTCTCTGATAAGGATAATATCTTTTTGCTGTTAGGAAGAGACTGGTATTCAGAAACAGATCTTTCCACCAGAAATTGAGCCTAGTGGTAGAGTGCTTGCCTAGCATGCACAAAGACAGAGGTTTGATTCCTTATTACCACATACATAGAAAAAGCCAGAAGTAATGACTTCATTGGTAGGGTTCTAGTCTTGAGAAAACCCAAGGACAGTGGTTAGGTCTTAAGTTTAAACCCAGGAATGGAAGGAAAAGAAAAACAACAAAGTTTCAATCAACATAAGAAAATTAACTAGACAATGAGCTGGGGATTTTCTGGTCTTCCATGGTTCTGAGGGACAGGAGTGTTAGAAAAGGAATTTTTATAAGACTTCAAATGGAAAGAAACAAATTTCAAAATTCCCACAAATACCTAAATTGAGACTTTAGTGAGAAGTTGTAACTGAAGGGATATAGGTGTAAGTCCTTACTCTCAAGAATCGTACTTGCTTGGATCAAAGGCAAACATACATATACACCAAACTTGTGGCCGCTGAATCTAGAAAAAATTCGTGTTCCTCACTTAATGGTTAATAAGCAAACAGCATTGAAACTGGGTAAGGTAATCCTATCTGCTACTCAGGACCTGAGACTCTTATCTGTAGTTAACTCTAGAAAAGAGTATGTGGGGCTGTAGCTCAAGGATAGGGGTTATAGTCTTCTGCTGAAGTGTTCAGGGACAGGGCCAAGGCCTATGAACTACAAAAAAAAGAAAAGAAAAGAGAAGAAAGTTTTAAAAAGATGCAAAACAGCACAATATTTAGATTATTTCTCAAAAATAAAAGAAAGGCAGCTATTCCTCAATGTATAAACAAAACAGTATTTCAAAAAAAACAGCTGCAGGTATGCTATAGTTAGTACTCAGCTTAAAACTGTAGCAATACATAGATGGGTAATTTCAATAAATATTTCCTGTGATATAAAAAGAGAACTAAAACACAGAAAAACATTATTGGTCATTGTAAAATATCATTTTCTTAATATGTTAGGGAGAAAAGCATATATTTCTCACAAATCAATTTCCACTTTTATATTTTAAAATATCTAACACTTAGGATGGTAAAGTCATTACCTTTACAGTAAGGAATATTTGTATCTCATGTATGTTTGTGTCTTTTTTTCTAGGACTCATTTTAGATGTCCAGGTAATGGAAAATGTGTTCAAGACTTGCCAGGAAAGTCCACATGAATGTCTATGTGAAGTAGCAGTTGCAAGTAGTATCGAAGTGGAGGAAAATGTGAGATTAGCAACAACTTTAAATTTGAGCTCTACACATAATCCAGAGCTGATTAGTAATAACGGTAACAACTTAGGGGTGAGGACTGAGGAGTTCATTAAGTGTCAGAACATGCTTCTGTCTCCTAAGCCTGATGAGATGCATGCTGCATATAGATCTCGTATGTCTCCTGTTCTTAAAAAATCCATCGGATATTCAGAGCATTTTATTCATGATTGTGACAGTCCAAAAGATCTGCAGTATCATAATTCTGTTCTCCCTGCCCAGGAAATTCTTCAGGGAGGGAGGAAAACTGCTAAATGTACTGTGTGATGAAAAATATTGTACTTAACACCGACCATCACTACACATCCGAAAATGTACACAGGAGAGACTCCTCATACATGTAGTGAATGTGAGAAATCTTTCAGTAATGAAATATGCCTTACAATACCTCAGAGCAAATATCCTCAGATATGTGATGCGTACATCAAGTGTGAAAATTAATTTCTGAGAAGTCAGACCTGACGCTCCAACCTCGATCTCCAAGAGAAGACAAACCTTATGAATATGAGGAACGTAATAAAATTTCTGCCCAGAATTCAGCTCTCAGCACACATCAGAGATCTCACACAGAAGAGAAATCTTATGAATGGGATAAATGTGGGAAGACTTTTAGACTGAAATCATACCTCACTTTGCACCAGAGAAGACACACAGAAGAGAAACCTTATGAATGTAACAAATGAGAAAAGTCTTTCACCCAGAAGATACACCTTCGAGTTCATCAAATAACACACACAGGAGAGAAATCTTCTAAGTGTAATGAATGTGGAAAGTCTTTCCAAGGGAAGGGAAAACTTCGTGTTCATCAGAGAATACACACAGGAGTGAAACCTTATGAATGTAACCAATGTGTAAAGTCTTTCAGACAGAAATCTTCCCTCAAATTGCGTCAAAGAACACACACAGGAGAGAAACCTTATGTGTGCAACAAATGTGGAAAGACCTTCAATTGGAAGTCATATCTTGATGGGCATTATAGAAAACACACAGGAGAGAAAACTTATGCATGTAGAGAATGCGGAAAGTCTTTCAAATGGAAGGTAAAACTCCATGTTTATCAGAGAATATACTCAGGAGAAACACCTTATGAGTGTAACATATGTGGAAAGTCCTTCACACAGAAGCCAAACCTCAACATGCATAAGACAATTCAAACAGGAGAAAAACTTATGAATGTAACCGATGTAGAATGTCTTTCAAATGGAAGTCTTCCCTCAAATTGCATCAGAGAACACACACAGGAGAGAAACTGTACGAGTGCATCAAATGTGGTAAGACCTTCAGATGGAAGTCACATTACAGGAGGCATAACAGAATTCACACATATTAGAAACCTTAGGAATATAACCAAATTTGAAAGTCTTTCGTGCAGTATTCACCCTTCAGGAAGCGTAAGAGAGTTCACACATATGAGAAGCCTTAGCAATGTAATAAATAGGAAAGACTTTTTAGTCTGTGGAAGAAAACTCAGCTTGTGTCACAGAACCAACACAAGATAAAACCCTTAATGAATGTAGCAAATGTTCAGTCTTTTCCCCAGAAGGCACAAGTCAAGATTTATCACTAAACACCCACAGGATAGAATCCTATGAATAAAATGAAAGGGAAATTTTTTTGAAGAACTCATAGTTGAGTTTGCATGATACCACACAGACACAGGATAAAAATCGTATGAATATAAGAATATGAAAAATCCATCATGAACGCATGACTAAGTATAAAATGCACATAGGAGAGAAAAACCTTATGAATATTACAAATGTGGAAAGTGTTTGACCTGGAAGGCATACTTCTGTGTTCATCACAAACCTGATTCCCATAGAAGAAAAGAAAACTAATGAATACAACAAATGTGCAATGACTTTTAATCAGAAGTCAGTCTTCAGTACATTTCAGAACATACACAATAGAGAAATTCTGAGTAATGAAAAACATTCAGCTATATATAGAATCTCTGTATATGGGAGCATTAAGGTAAGTCTTCTAAACAAAGTCAACCTTCAGCAAGCATTAAGAGCACTCACAGAAGAAATAATAGCATGTAGGAAAACCTTTGTCAGAAACCTCTAAAAGCTGACTGTGTGGCTTAGTGGTAGAGTGCTAACCTATCAAGGATGAAGGCCTGGGTTAGATTCCTCAATACTACGTGAAAAGAGCAAGCCAGAAGCAGCACTGTGGTCCAAATGGTAGAGTGCTAACCTTGAGCAAAAGTAGCTCAGTCCCTGAGTTCAAGCCTAAGTATGAGAGAGAGAGAGAGAGAGAGAGAGAGAGAGAGAGAGAGAGAGAGAGAGAGAGGGAGAGAAAGAGAGAGAGAGAGAGAGGAAGAGAGAGAAAGAGAGAGACAGAGAGAGACAGAAAGAGAGAGAGAAAAAGAGAAAAGAGACAGAAAGTGAGAGAAACAGGAACTTCTAAATTGTACAGAGATAGAGAAGGAGACAGAAACTAATTTCTAAACTTTACAGTCTTTCTATTTCCTTACAAATTCGTCTATGTCATTCTTTCTGACAGAAGCACAGAATTCCATTGTGTAAAAATACCAAATTTGATCTACTCATCAACTGACGGGCATCTGGGTTGGTTCCATACCTTTGCTATAGTAAATAGTGCTGTGATAAATGTTATTGTTCTAGTGAATTTAGTATGTCCTATCTGGACGATTGGCAGGTAGTGAAATTGCTGGATCACAGGGGAGCTCTATGTTTAGTCTTTTTGGGATACTGCCATAGTGCTTTCCATAGTGGTTGAACGAGTTTGCAATCCCACCACAGTGTAGTAGTGATCCCTCCTGGCCACATCCCCTCCAGCATAAGTTATTAGATTTCTGGATCTTGGCCATTCTAACTGGAGTGAGGAGGAAAAGGGAAAGAGGAACTGAAACTTTCTCTCCTTACAGATGACATGATTCTGTATTTAAAGAACCCTATAGTCTCTACTCCGAAGCTGCTTGAGCTGATATAAAACTTTGGTAAGGTAGCAGGGTATAAAATTAACCTTCAATGTCAACTGCCTTCTTATATGCCAAGAAACGAGAGGAATGAGGCAAGAATCAGGATAGCAACTCATTTTGCTATCAAAGAAAATAAAATACCTAGGAATTAACTTAGAATGTAAAGCACCTTTTTGATGGAACTATAAACCCTGGAGAAGGAAATTAACGCAGAACTGAGGAAATGCAAAAACCTATGCTCCTGATTTGGAAGGAGTAATATTGTAAAAATGGCAATCTTCAATCAATATCCCAATGTCATTCTTTAAAGAAACAGAAGAGGAAATCCAAAATTTCACTTGGAATAATAAAAGACCCCTTATAGTCTGTCTTCTTGCATGATACATAATGTTTAATCTCACCTTCTCCACCAAAATCTCACCTTTCTCATTGAGACATAGGAGGCCCTGTTTACTAGCAGCAAAGGCTCAAACGCGCAGTTTCAGGTGTCACCACTGCCTCTGTTACTGGATAGATCCAACTCTGTCATCGATTCTGAGGTCTGCTCTGGGAGTCTTGGTCACAAGTTGTTCTGTGGCATCTGCTGCCAGCCTGTGCCTATTTGCTTCCTTTTCTGCAGCAGCCTACAACAGGGAATGAAGTTCACGGGCTGATGCTCTCCTTCATATGCAGGTCAGGATGAGCCCAATCCTCCCTCATCTTGCTCTTCCAATTTTTGGGAAAAAATGTTCTGGCAGAAGTCCTCAGGTGTGGCGCATGGCTGATCCACACTTTTAATCCAGGCTGGTCAGGATGCTGAGATCTGAGTATGGAAGTTCCAAGTCACCTAGAACAGGAAAGTCTGATAGATTCTTACTACCAAAAATAAAAACAGCTGGGAATGCAGTTTGGGCTCAAGTGGTAAAGGGCTAGTCTTGAGTACAAATGCTTAGTGCCCAGGCCCTGAGTTCAGGCTCCAGCACTGCCAACAACCTCACTTTAGTGAGATTTTAGCTTTATCCATGTAGGCACATCTCACTGGAATCTTTGCTGGTAGAGATAGTCTTCATAATTTTGACTCAAGGTAAAGGTCCTCCTGGGGTAGTACACAAAAGATGTCACAGAGAGAGGAGCCCCACTTGCTCCAGGTTTGAAGATGGCATAGGTCAAGCCAGCATGGAGTTGGCACATCAGTCTTTTTCCTAGCACCACCTACCAGTGAATGTCAAATGACATTGATTGTTGTGGGATTGTGTGGTTGAAGTGCCTCATTAAGGGCAGTGTTAGCACATCCAAACTTGGATACCAGGAATGCTGAAATCTCAAAGCTAAGATTTCTGTTGGCTACAGAAATGCTGGTGTGTCTGTTATTCACTAAAAGTTCAGGTGCAAAGATTCTGAAGCTTGATGCCATGTGTTTATTCCATTTAGGAAAATTATTTTAATGCACTGTATAAGTTAAAACATTTGATAAGAGTCAGGGGTAGTGAAAACATTGTTCTTGAATTCAGGTGTCTGGCAAGGTAATGGGGGGGTATTGGTGGCTGGGACTATGAAGCTGGAGCTGCTATCAAACCATGGATCATGTTCCTCTTTGTCTGGGAGAAATGACTCCAAAGATGAAATTTGAATGGTGAGGAAAAGATGATGATGTACTCAGGAAATTTCTCCTAATCAAATGCTCATGTGGAAGTGGGATGGGGGCTGGGCATGTCTGAGGCAGAGCTTAAGGGGGCTTTTCATGGCGTTGAGAACGTTCCTTGTGACTTCAAGCATGCAGCAGGGTGTTTTAGATGACCATTGTGAGATGGATGGAATAAGACTGGAGACAAGATGAATGCTGGGATCCTGCAATGCTCTTGCATGAGTGGCTGGTGGTTCACCTGAAAGAACTAATTATGTCTAAAAAAGAAATCAGGAATTTGTTTTGATTAGATAATACCTGTAATCCGAGGCATATTCAGGATCCTGATCTTAGTATTGTGGTTTAAAACCAACCCAGCAAAGGGAAAGATGCATGAGACTCATACTCCCAGTTTAGAGCAAGAACAAAGATTGAAGTAGAGCTGTGGCTCAAGAGCTAGAGTGCTACCTTGAGCAAAGAAAAGCTAAGAAAAAGCTCCAGGTTTTGAGTTCAAGGCCAGGAATGAAAGAAGGAAGGTAAAAAAGAGAAGGATGTGAGGAAGGGAAATATATAAATGAAAGAGAGAAGGAACTAGAAATTTAAAACTAGAGAATATTTAAAAGTCATCAGTCCTTCTAAGAAAAGTGTTGGAGTATGGGTTCTATATGTGGTGAACTGGAAGCCCAGCAGTGACTTGTTAACCAAAGAGTCACCATGATGAGCAAAGGATAGAAATCTGCATGAGCCTCTTAGCGGATGGAGTGACAGAAGAGAACCTCAGCTCCCATCCCATAGTTAGAAGTATATAGAGATGGGGAAGTTGGCATCACCTTGATGTCATTGTGTCCATGGAGACTGGAAGCCATGGCTCTGTGAAAGCACAATGTTCTGGTTACTGAGCTGAGAGGCTGAGGAGAGCCAAGTCCTGGCCATGAAGAAATCAGAGTGGCAGCAGAGCAACTCTGCTGCAGTGTGTGCCTGCTTGGCTGTTCTTATTCTGTGGTGGATCAGGCCGGAGCGGGTGATAGTAACTGTTTTGTGGTCACAAGCCCTTCACCAAGAGCTTCCTCTGAGATCCTCATAAGCTAGAGGGTGGCTGGTGGTGGGATGTGTGTGGGGTGGAAGTGACAGAGGGATGGACGCATGGCAAGGTGGGTGAAGAGATGAGAGGAATGATGAGAGCCCAGTTCATTGGTTTCCAAGGTTAATGGGTGGGAGGTAGAGAGGCATGATGGAGGAATGATGGAGGCAGGGGAAGGTGGTGACAGATTGAGGCCATCTGTAGTGCCAGCCTGGCCATCATCTGAAGCCCATAGGCAGCTTCCTGATCCTTCACTTAGTCCTGCTCCTTGTGGAGGGAATGTCACGTGTACCCAGAGCTAGGGGTGGGGCAATATTAGTAGCACCTGGAGAACCATTGGCCTCTACCTGGGTGGGGGGTGGTTATGGCTCCCATGCTGGGTGGCCTGATAGCTATGGAACAGATCTCTCCTTAGCTACCACAGTCAGTGGCTGCTCTCCATCTAGGGTTAGGGCACCTGCTCAGCCATCAGGACACCCCATGCAGGACAGAGGCCTACAATTCAGATGGTAGCACAGGGGTGAACATGATCTCACCGTAGCCCTAGTTACATGGCTGTCCCTGCATGCAGGACAGGATGAGCTGGGGGAAGATGTTCTCTGTGTTTTTCCACAGCCTATCCCGGCCTCTTCTTGTGTCTGATTAGACCAAGAGAGTACCAGGTTCCATCTCATAGTCCTGGTTCTTTTTCTTTTACAGTCATGAGGCTTGAACTCAGGTCCTGGGTACTGTCCCTGAGCTCTTTTGCTCAAGGTTGATGCTCTACCATTTGAACCATAGTGCCATTTCCAGCTTTTCCTTTTCATGTGGATCTCTGATATGTCCAGTTCTGTGCCTGCAGGGAGGCACTCACCCCACAGACAGAGCCACCTCTGCCGTGACTGTGACTGCCCACAACCCTCACACCCACTCCTTGCACACCCCTCGACTCCAGTTTTAGCTCCTCTTAGACTGGGTGTCCAGCTTAACCCTTCCTCACTCACAAAGGGTCTACAATTGTCTTCCCAGGGTCCTTTCTTCTGCCAGCCAGAGTACAGAGTGTGCACATCTTGACGATCACAGAGCTCAAAGCCAAAGGCTGAGATGACCTAGTAGCTGCACAGGGCCATGGATCATCCTGTGCATCCCCCAGCCTGTGACTTCCCCAACCCCCTTGGCAGGGAAGCTCCATGCCCACATCCTGATCGCTGGTCCCCTCCAATTCCATTCTCCCTTGGATTTTGCAGACTGTCTACCATCAGAATCTAAAATTCTATTCATCACTTTATGTCCTTATCACTGATTTGCTACTTTGGCAGGATCTCCCCGTGCCTGGAGAGTGGGCATGTCATGTACTCTCTGTGGAGAAGTTGCCCCAGGAGAAGAAAAATGCACTTCATGTGAGTGTTGGACAGGGCAGGAGGGCTCCCTAGGATCAGAAGCCACAGGAGGGGTGCAGATGGGGGAATGCTAGGGGCCCCAGGGGACAGTGGGAGTTAGGGCACAGTTGGGTCCTTCTGCAGGGTTGACACCGCTTCACAAACCCAACAGAATGAGGTTCACATTACAGATATCAGAGACAGTGCAGATTGCCAATGGGCGCAGGGGTCACTGTCAATCCCAGATGCTGGCTGCATGCTGGGATGCACGCAGAGATGTTTTCAAGATCAGATAATGAGGATGTTGCAGGGTGTAACCATTCTTTTCAGATGGCTCTCTAGCTCTCTTGAGTTTCATCTCTATCTTTGGCTTTTTCTTGGCAGTTAACTGGAAATGAGAGTTTCATGGACTATCCTTTCTGGACTGGCTTCAAACAGAAGCTATGCACAGTTTTCAAACAATACCCCACTGTAGAAGGGAAGCTTGATCTGGTGCTTAACTGGGTTGCACTTTGGCTCCGTTTGCTATGCCTCACGGGAGGGGGCTCATCATTTATAGACTAAGATCTCATGACCTTCAAAGCCAAATGCTACCTGAAAGTTCAGGGTCCCAGCCTATATGTTGGGCCAGGGTGAATACATTCCCTGTTATGCTGGGTCATGAACCCATGTTTTAAGCTGGAAGTAGGCAGTGCCACATTTGATAAGAACATCTGCCAGAGATTGTCACCTCATGAAAGCAGATTCTAAATTTGTATTCCATTTCCTGTGGTGGAGAAATCCCCTCCAACTTAGACAGGCTCACATCCACCTGCAGGTCACACTCCTAATGCACCCTTGAGTGTCCTCATGGTATTGGGATCTAAGTTTGTAGGGAATGCTGCTTTAGTCCATGAATTAGCTGGACAAAGTGATGACAAACGTGTTGTGGATTAATATGAGAACAATTTAAGAAGCCCTGGAGGAGCATCAACCTGACCCTCTGTGGTGCTATAAATCTGATAGGATGTTCCAGACTGAGAAACAATCACATGGCTTTGTGTTTGGCATCCAGACAAGTGAGTGCATGTCTTAGCTGTCAGCCAATACAGAGGAGAACATGAATAAGTGGGTGGAAAGCATCTGTCAGACCCCTGTCTGGGGGAAGGTGGAGAGAACATAGGAAGGTAGATACCATGCCTGTGGTGAGGCCAAAAAAAGGGTAAAAGAGGCAAAGGAACCAGGTACTGGTAGCTCAAGACTGTCATCCTAGCTACTCAGGAGTTTGAGATCTGAGGATCACAAGTCAAAGCCAGCCCAGGACAGAAACTCCATGAGACTCTTATCTGCAATAAACTACTGAATGCAAGAAGCTCAAGCTCAGTGACAGCATCCAGGCCTAGCGTTCAAAACCGAGGACTGGCAGAAAAAAGTATCAAAGGACAAGAAGCTGGCCAAAAGTTAGAGGGACTCTATCTTGACAAACAATACAATGGTAAGTTGTACTCAGAAGACTTGCACAAAATCTGGAAATGCCTGAGACCTATCTATGTATGTTTCCTGTTTGTCTAAATACATATGTTTATGCATTAATATATTAGTATAGAGAGACAGATCAATACATATGACTATAGATATATACATAGCCAGACACTTATGGGTGGGTGGTATACTGTGTGAGAGTTTGTGTTTGTGTTTTGTGGATGGCTATCTCTGTTTAAGAAAGATAGAAAATATGTAAATATCTTTAAAAAAACTTGAAAAAAATATAGAGAGACATAAGCTCTTGAGGGAATCTGAAATGACAAGATTATTCACAGGCACGATTATCCTTATGGATTCCTCAGCAAGTTTTAATTTTTTTCATTATTTTCTTTCTTTTTTGAACCAGTGCTAAGGATTTCTCTCAGGGACCAGGTGTTGCCAATTACTAATTTTCTCATGGCTGCTACAAGAGGAACTGAGCCACAGTTCCACTTTTGCCTTATTTATTCATGCTTAACTGAAGATAAAGATTTCTATCAGTGACTTTCTTTCAGGGGCTGGATTCTAACGAGGATCCCCAGACCTCAGGCTTCTCTATAGCTACAATTAACAATATGAGAACCCAGCAGTGGGTTCCAATGCACAGGGCAAGAAATTGAGTGAATCTCTCAACTCCAATTAGCTATAATAAGCTAGAAGTGAAAGACCAATACCTTTGAGGAAAAGATGCTGAGGGTTATCACACAGGCCCTATGAGTAAGCCCTAAACCCTGTACACATGTGTGCATGCACACATTGGCAGATACACACACACATGCACACACACAATATCTCAGGCAATATTGTATTTTGAATTAATATCCAAAGATTGGACAACAGGATAGCAAGTAATAAAATCTGTTTTTCTTGTCTACATTGAGGGAAAGGGATAAGTCACAAGATGCAGAAGCGAAGAATTCAGAGGCAAATGCTGTGAGTGAATAACTTGTAAAAAGCACATTTCTTTTCTTTTCTTTTCTTTTGTTTTTTCTGCCATTTCTGGGGCTTGAACTCAGGGCCTGAGCACTGCTCTTGGCTTTTCCCAAGTCTAGCCCTCTGCCACTTGAGCCACATTGCCATATGAATTTTTATATCTGTGTGATATTAAGGACTCAAACCTAGATCTTCATGGATGCTAGGCAAGCACTCTACCACTGGGCCAAAGTCTAAACCACGATTAAGTATTTATAAATAGTCATCATCTTCATATCAAAATATCCTTTCTCCTACAAAGAATGAACACTTATCTATGTCTGTAAGACTTTTTTTTATGTCACCAATGCTTCTGTGATTTTCCCACTTGCATTTTTACAGATGACAGCACAGATATTCATCAGGAAGAAAAATAGATTAGGATACAGAAACCTAACAACGTCCTAGTAGATTGAAGTGAAAAATATGTGCAAGATGGCCTGGGTCTTTCATCTATTTGTAGAGTGCTTGGCTAAAACACAAAAAGAGTCCGGTTTGATTCTGCAGTACCATATACATAGAAAACTCTGGAAGTGGTGCTGTGGCTTGGTGGGACAGCTATAGCCTAAAGAAAGCCTAAGAACAATGGTCAGGCTCTGAGGTCAAGTCCCAGGACTAGCAAAAAAAATGTGCAAGAGGCAAAATGAAAGCTGAGAAGGCACTGTGAAGCAAAATGTCTTGTGAAGTCTAAGGGGAATAGTGACAGTTAAGTTTGGATCTTACCTAAGAAAGGCTCCTTGAGCCTGAGACCAGGCTAGCACTTACGCCTAGTTAATGACTTGGGATTTGAACAAAAAGGTGTGCTGTTTACTACATCCATATGTGAGGTGGGAAGGGAGATTCAGCCTCCAGTATGTCTTTGGGGAGGTCTTCTGTGAGCAAGGAGCTTTGGTCATTGGGCCTTGAAAGGTGACCCTACCTCCCTCACAATGGAACAGAATATGGAACCCTGGTAACCAAGCCACTGTATGTGACAACCAGCTCAAGTCAGCTCCCTTGGCCTGTGGCTCAGGAGGAAGAAAGATGTTGCTGTGCTGTTGCCAAAGGTCAGGAGGCTCGGATCTCAGGCATGAGAAATATGGATGTCTCACTTGAAGAAGTAGATGCTGGATCAGGGCCAAGAGAAAATTCCAGTATATCAGGCATTTCTCTAGGAAGAAAGCCAGGAAACTCCAGGGAAACTCAGATGAGGTATATTGAGAGGAAACCTATTTGAACCCATCATCCTGCCCACAAACTACAACCTTCTTGTGTGCTTTCAAGTGACTATACTGAGATTAGAGTGTGTCATTTCCAATCTACTCTATACCAATTCCTCAGTGTGAAGTGTGGTCCCATTCCTACGTTTGAAATATCCACTGTTTTGCCAATACAGTGTGATGGTAAGTCAGCTCAGACTCTGAATGAGCCTTGTAACGTATGGATCCTGGAGGAAGGCCTGTTGGAGATGCTGCTGACAAAGCTGATCCCTGCCTACCAGAAAGGTGATCTCTTTTATGTGGGAAACTTCCTGCACAATTTCAAATAGTGGAGGACAATGTAGTAGTTGCTGGAAATTCTCTTGAAAAAGTGAGTGTTCCCCCTCCAAACCCATGTTTGCTCACCACTCCTGGCCAAGCCTTGGAATACTTGGTTCCTCTCTGAGCCTGTTTGTTTCACTGGGGTGTTCACAGGGGAGCTAAGCATGATACAAGTGCACAAACTACTTCATTATGACTGGGACACCATGCCATTTCATTTCCCTCACAAGCTACTGGAGTCTCAACAGTGTGCTTACTGAGAAGTTGGATTTCAGGCATGAGTAAGTGGCTCCCAACTGCAGCCCTCACCTAGGTGACATCCTAGGACATCCCATTTCCCAGTAAGAAATGAGGTGTCAGTACTAATGGCGGAGGCCTGTGAAATACTGGAGTCAGAGGAAAAGCTGGGGGCTGAATCACTTTTGAGCCATCAGGGAGGGATTGTGATAGCTTTGCCTGTTAGAACCTGAAAGCATTTACATTTTGGTGTGTGGTCCAGTGCTGCCACTTGAACCTGAACCCAGGTCTAAATGCCATCCGTTTGGTGTTCAAAAATTAGCACTGTACCATTTGAGTCATAGGTCAAGTTCTGGCTTTTTGCTGCCTAATTGAAGACAAGTGCCTTTAGACTTTTACTGACTAGACTGGCTTTCCACTGTGATCTTCAGAGCTCAGCCTGCTGGGTGGCTAAGATTAGAGCAATGAGCATTTAGTTCTTTATGTAGAGCATTCACTTATTGATTTATTTAGAGCATTTACTTAGTTAATTTAAGGTGCGTTTACTTTGGACAGATGCATAGAGGCCTCTCTCAGAAGCTTCTGGAAGTGGGGTGTAAAAGTCATCCTGTTCTCGAGTGTCTCTTACCCCCCTCCCAGCACATAAGTGCACATCTCTGCAGGACAGCCACAGCATTAGAATCCTGCAAGAAAGGGGCTTTGGTAAAAGGCTCAGGATGGAGAGAGAAGGCTCTCACTTTCCTTGTACCGAATGTGCCCACAGCATCATGTGTTCCATCTATACGATGTGAATGGACTTCTACCCCAGTGATTTCTACGAGTTCAAGAACTGCCACACCCTGACACAACTCAAGCTCTATATGAGACTCCACATGTCGGCTTTGGACTTGCTCTTCTAAACACAAACTTTTTGACCAGCTGGAGGAATATGTGACCAGTAAGACCAAGAAAAAGTAGAAGTCCTGGTGTGGGTGCCTCAGAACCTGTGAGTAGGAAGCCCATGTGATCTAGATATTGGTTGGCCCTTACTTCTACAGAGCTTGGCAAAATGCCCTTTATGGGTGGTGTCAGCCAGGTAATGTCTGTCCTCTGAAAGGACTCGGGAATAAGCACTCATTAGAAAGACCCTACACCTCCTCAGTGTTCAGTCCACACTCCAGTTCTACAGGTTCCTCCATTAGATCCTCATGGAAGTTGAGTGACACTTCAACTTGCAGAGTCCACTCTGTCCACTCTGTACCTATTTCCATTCTTAGGTTTGTGTCATCGTGGAAGAGCTTATCCTGAACTCCGGATGAAAAACCCACCAATGGAGCTGGTGACTGATGGAGACTGAGAATCATCACTGCACTCCAGAAAGCATGGGCCTTCTGTAGAAATTACCAAACAGGTTTAGAGTCCTATGGATATACCTTTTGCTCTGAACCCCATGTGTAACACAGTTGAACCTGCAGATACTATGGAGGAAGAAAAAGAGCAGCCAGATTTCCTTCCGTTTCCTTTCACACTCCACCCAGAGTCAGTCCATCTGAGTCAGAGAACACTCCACTTATTGTGCAAGCTGAAGGGGCACACGCTGGGCTCATGGAAAATGTCCCCATGGGAAGCAGCAAGTGTACTCTCAATACTGGATTCATTGGAGGAAAATGAATCCATCCTCACAGAATATCCAGACCCATCCATCTCACTAAAAGAGACTCAATCTCCATTCGACAAACCAGAATCCATCCCCCTCTTAACTCAGGAAGGACATTCTGTTTCTCATGAGGAAGGAGACCCTTCTGAGGACTTGGAAGTAGAATTACTGTCTGAAGGCAACTTGGAGGCCAGTCTGGATTTAGAGCTTCCCTGTCCCCTTCCTAAAAAGACGTCTCTTTATCTTGCTCTCATGATTCTTGTCAAGTATTCATTGTATTTACTTTGCTAACTATTAAACTCTCATTGTTAATATTATGGTGTGCAGTTCTTCAGTGCTTATTATACTGTGTTTTATTTTCCACTTATAATGTGAGACCTCAGACACATAGGTCCTGGGTGGGCCAAAAACCAGACAGGTCTGGTCCCATAGAAGACAACCTTACTGGATATACAGGGAACTATGAAATGCATGGAATCACCAGGAATCCAGGCCAGGCCTCCATGGAAAGACAAGTCAGCTACCAAAGCTGAAGGACAGAGCAGATGCCTGGAAATGTGTTTTGTCAATCGGGAGAAGTGCCAGAGTAACTGTAATATTATGTGGGACTCTGTTCTGTGAGTTCAAGTCTGTTTATATATCCATTGTGCTTTGTACAAATATTTAAGAAAATTAAAACTCCACAATAGCATCAAAAATCTACTTTGGCTTTGAATGTGGCCTAGTTGTAGAGTGCTCGCCTAGTATACAAGAAGACCTTGATTCAATTCCTCGACACTGCATACACAGAAAAAGCAGATGGGGCACTGTTGCTCAGGTGTAAGAGTGCCACCCTTGAACAAATGTGGCCAAGGACAGTTCCTGGTCCCTCAGTTCAAGCCGCAGGACTAGCCAAACAAGAAATCATACCATTTTCCACACATTTGGAAATAAATCTGTTTTATCTGACCCTACTTCTTTTTTGCCAGTCCAGGGTGTGTGCCACCAAGCCAAACTACTGGCCCCCAACCTTACTATTTTTAATCATTTAATTTTTTTACATAATCATATTTCATGCTGTCTGTATTAATACCATAAACAGTATGCTTAGTGTAATAATGTTAAAGGTAAAACATAAGAAATTAATAACTAAAATTCCTTTTATATTAGTTTTATAGCATTACTACAATTTTATGAGAAAAATTACTTTGAATGTTTATTTTAGAGTTCAAGTAATCCATTTTGATAAATATATCAACCTACATCATTTATTTGAACACATTTTAAACTATTTTTTTCAGGAATGAAAATACATATATATTTGTTGTAAATGAAATTTATGACTTGGGGGGAAAGGAAAGAGAAAATGGGGGAGGGGGTAACAGTGTTTACAAGAAATGTACTCATTACATATGTAACAGCAATCTCTTTGTATATCACCTTGAACAACAAATTTTTTGAAATGTACAATAAGTTTAAATGTCTACTTTCGCAGAATTTTTTTTGCCAGTACTGGGCTTAGACTCAGGACCTGAGCACGATCCTTGTTTTTGTTTTTGTTTATTTTTAAGGCGCAAGTTCTATCACATGTGCCACAGCACCACTTTTATCTTTTTTTATCAATGTTGTGCTGAGGAATTGAACTTGGGTCTTCATTCATGCTCGGCAAGAACGCTTCCACTAGGCTTAACTTATGGCCCCAGTGGGAAGGAAGTTTTCCATAAAATATGTAGGAAATATGTACACTAAGGAAAAGCCATCAAAAATAGAAGAAAAATTATATACTTAGATAACAACATGCCAGTATCATGGCCGATCTCTGTAATTCTAGCTTCAAGAGTGGCCTATTTGGACCGGGAGTTGGCTGGCTGAAGTAAAGTGCTATCCTTGAGCAAGCCCTAGGATAGTGCTCTGGCCATGAGTTGAAGCCATAGGACATGCAAAAAATAATAATTTAATGCCCGTGACTGGTGGCTCACCCTGGTAATCCTAGCTACCCTGGAGGATCGAGGTTCAAAGACGGCCCAGGCATAAAAATCTGTGAGAATCTTATTTCCAAGTAATCCAGAAAATTCAAAATGACAATGTGCCTCAAGTGGTAGAGCTCTTGCCTTGAGCTGAAGAGCTTAAGGTAAACATCCAGGCCCAGAGTTCAAGCCCCATGAGTGAAAAAAAGAAAAAGAAAAAGAAAGCCCTTATCTAAGGCTGGAGTGCACACTAGTGGTAGTTTGCTTGCCTAGTATGCACAAAGCCCTGTGTTCAATTACTCTGTACCACTTACACCAAAAAAAAGCTGGAAATGATCTCAGAAGGTTGGGTTCTGAGGATCACAGTTCAAAGCCAGGCCAGACACTAAAGTGCATGAAACTGTTTCTTCCACTTAAGCACCAGAAAACCAGAAGTGACACTGTGGCTCAAGATGTTTAAGGTTGTAGCCTTGAGCTGAAGAGCCCAGGGACACTGCCCAGGTGCACAATTAAAGTCTTACAACCAAAAGAGAGACAGAGAGTGAGAGAGAGAGAGAGAGAGAGAGAAAGAGAGAGAGAGAGAGAGAGAGAGACAGAGACAGAGAGAGACAGAAAGACAGAGAGACAGAGAGACAGACAGACAGAGACAGACAGACAGAGAGACAGAGACAGAGACATCAAACAGTCAGGCACTGCTGGCTGAAGCGTGTAATTCTACCTACTATGGAGGCTGAGATTGGAGGATCTTGGTTCAAAGCCCAAAGCCAGCCTGGACACATATGTTTGTGAGACTTACATCACCAATTAACTACCAGAAACAAAAAATGGAGCTGTAGAGGAAGAGCGCTAGCCTTGAGCTGAAGAGGTCAGGGACAGTCCAGGCCCAAAGTCCAAGCAACATGACGAATCAATAATAAAAAAAAGAAGATAGCTAATAGTAATGATGAATAATTTTGGGCTGGGAGTTTGGCCAAGTGGTAGAGTGCTTGCCTAGCATGCACGAAGACCTGGGTTCAATTCCTCCATATCACATTCATAGAAAAATGCTGGAAGTGGTGCTGAGGCTGAAGTGGTAGAGCCCTAGCCTTGAGAAAATATAAGGACAGTGCTCAGTCCCTGAGTTCAAGCCCAGGACTGGCCAAATCAAAAGTAGTAGAGCACTGGCATTGAACTGAAGATCTGAGGAACAGCCCAGGCACAGAGTTCAAGCACCGCAAACAACAACAACACAATCTATGAAATGGCAGTGGTGGATTTAAGCTAAGCAAAAATAGAGTAGAAATTGGTAAAATACATATTTGTGTGTAAGCAAAATAGCCAGACTTATGCATTAGAACAGGATAGCAACTTGAAAAAAAAATTTGTTTTCCATCTCACTAGGTCCTGTCTCTTAATTTATTCAAGTAAGTAAAATGCTGGGTTTTATAATCATTGCTCTGAATATTAGAAAATCATAATATCTCTCATTAACCAACAAAGACCAGGAACTGGGGCTTCGTTGAAATGGCAGAGTATCAGGCAAGAAAAGAAAAAATTGAAGTAAGAACTTGAAGTTCTTGATCCAGAACCTGCATAGTAAGAGAGCAGCAGCCTGGTGATGGTACCTCACATGTATAATCTTAGCTACTCAGGAGGCTAAGATCTGAGAATCAAAGTTTAAAGCCAGCCAAAGTACCCAGTTAACTGCCAGAAAAACTAGAAGTGGCACTGTGGCTCACAGATTAAAGCACTAGCCTTGAGCTGAAGAGCTCAGGGACAGTGCCCAGGCCCAGAGTTCAAGCCCCACAATTGACAAAAATCAAACAAGCAAACAAAACTCACAAAGAAGCCTGCAGACCACAGTGGTTCTGCTGAGTCTCCTCTCTATGGGGATCAGGAAACATTTCACTTTTTCTGTCTCTTCCCATCTCAACATTCATACTAAAATAAGACTGTGTTGAAAGTTTCAATTTATAAAAATGTTTTTCATGAAGCACCCTGAAATATTCATCGCTTATATCTCAATTGAAGATAGTTGATTTGGGGCTGCATTGGTAGAGTGCTAGCCTTGAGCAGAAAAGGTCAGGGATAGAGCTGAAGCACTCAGTTGAAGACCCAGTGCCAACACACAAAAGAAATTATGCACTTTATACATATTTTCTAATTTCTTAATGAATTTTTCAGTCTGTATAAATATAGGGTATATTCCTTGTTACTTAAGTAAGATTGCTCTTTTTTTTCTTTTTGCCAGTCCTACGGCTTGGACTCAGGGCCTAGACATTTTCATTGGACTCGCTTGCCCAAGGTGAGTGCTCTGCCTCTTGAAACACAGCGCCACTTCTAGCTTTTTTCTGAATATGCGGTACCGGTGAATAGAACCTAGGTCTTCATGCATTCTAGGTGAGCACTCTACCATTAGGCTACATTCCCAGGCAGTGAGATTCCTCTTACAGTCATTGTATGTTCACAGAGTTTGATCTCACACACTGTAGGGCCCTGGTTGGCTTTGACCTGTGATCCTAAGCCCTGAGCCTCCTAAGTAGCTGAAATTAAGTTGTGAGCCAGCATGATGGCTTCCATTCTTTTTTCTACAAAAATATATGTAGTTATCTAAAATATATCTATAGCTGAAAAAAATGAATCTCTCCCAAACAAATCTTCAAAGAAACAACCATCCTATTAAAAGGTGGGCTAAAGACTTAAAAGAGTATTCTCTGAAGAAAAAATTAAAATGGGCTTTAGACACATGAAGAAATGCTCCATATCTCTAGCAATAAGGGAAATGAAAATCAAAACAACTTTGAGATTCCACCTGACTCCAGAATGGCCATTATCAAAAAATCTAATAAGAGATACTGGTGGGGAAGTGACCAGGGGGGATCACACCTACACTGTTGGTGTGAGTGTAAACTCGTTCAACCACTAGGGAAAGCAGTGTGGTGGTTCCTCAAAAGACTGAACATAGAGCTCCCCTATGATCCAGAAAATCCACTACTTGTCATCTACCCAATTGTCCAGAAAAAAGGACATACTAAAGCCACTACCACAATGATGCTCATTGCAGCACTATTTACCATAGCAAAGATATGAAACCAACCCAGATGCCACTCAGTAGATGACTGAATCAAGAAGATGTGGTGCTTATACACAAAGGAATGCTATGCTGCCATCAGAAGGAATGACATCGCCCCATTTGTAAGGAAATGGAAAGACTTGGAAAAATTCATATTAAGTGAAGCAGCCAGACCCAAAGAAACATAAGCTCAATGGTTTCCCTCATTTGTAATAATTAGTTCACATCTAGGACTCTCCTAGCAGAGGATTACAATAACTCAAAAACCTAGGTATATAAGGTCATATAGGATGAGACTAAATGAAAGGATCTCTAGGATATGGGAACAAGAGCTATATCTTGTGTCATCGTTGCTCTTAATCTTGTGTGATTTTTGTCCTTAATCTACTATGTTATTTCTCATCTCTTATTTTGCCCTTTGGTTAATGTCAGATTGTTACTGTATCTGATTTTCCCTGGAATATTGTATATATGTTTATTTGTTTATGTCAAATAGGAAAGGGAAGGGGGGAAACAAGATGATTGGGAAGGGGAGGGGAGAGGGAACTGGGGACAAAAACATGTGGAGTGGAATAAATGTGTGAGAAATAATGCAGTCCACTACCTGTAAATGTAATTTTAACCCATCTATACATTACCCTGAAAATAAAAAAGAGACTATAAAAATATCTGTAGAAAATGAGGTTGGATGATGGAAACAACCAGATGCCCTACTACAAAAAATGTGATACACGCACACACACACACACACACACACACACACACACACACACACACACACACAAACGCACACACACACAATGGAATGATATATAGCCAACCGACAAGATAAAATAATGGCATTCTCGGGGAAGTGGATGAAAAGGAAAAAAAATCATATTAAGTGAAGTAAGCCAAACTCAAAGGAACATAGGCCCAAGAGTCTCCCTCATTTGTCAAATTCAGTAGAAACCTTGGGCTCTGCTACCAGAGATTTACAATAGAACAAAATCTAGAGACATCGTGACAAATAGTATGACACTAAATGTAAGGACCTCCAAGATAAAGAAACAAAACTCATATAATGAGTGATTGTTGTCCTTAATGAACTATGTGATCTCTTATCTCTTTTGCTATCCCTTGGTTATATCATATTGTTACAATATTTCACCTTGTTTTCTGATATATTTCATATGTGCCTAATTGGTTATTTGAAATTGGATAGGGAAGGGGGAAAATGAACATGAATGGGGGTAGGGGAAGGGAAATGGGGACCATATCATTACATGGGGTATCAAAGTTTGAGAAGTAATGCACCTTCTATCTGGTGAATATAATGTAACCCTTCTATAAATTACAATAAATATAAATACATAAAAAGAATATCTGCACAGAAAAAAATAATAATGGCATTTTTGGGGTAGTGGATGAAATTAGAGTGAATCCTGTTGAGTGAGATAAGTCAAGACCAAGGAACAAAAGGTACATGATATCCTTAATATATGGATATTAGTTTCAAACAGTAGTAGAGCGATGATTGAATAGTTGATGCCCAAAGTTCTGGACATAATTTTGGAGATATAAACATAACTATATAGACATAAAAATCTAGGATAGACTATACACTCTATAGACATGTGTTTTATTATAGATTAATCTGTATCTATGACATACAAAGACTCAGCTTAATTTTTACTATATTCTAAAATCTATGTGCCCGTGATTGTATAGCGATTCCCTTCTTGAATACTTGTTGGTTAAACATGACATTTGAAATATGATGTAAAATTCAATGTTAATAAATTTTTTTAAAAAGAGGCTAGAGGTAAATACCACTAATGTACTTGCTCTAAGTGGTACAGAAATTTTCTTAATGAATCAAGGGGTTTTATTACATCTTTATGCAATTATTTTAGTTCTGAGTGTTCTACACTCAATGATACTTCTGGAAAGATGATATAGCTGACTGTGTAGATGGTATGAAGACATACTGGCCTAAACGTAGAATAAAGCATTGGTAAGTGGCTGTTAGCTGTCCAGATTCTACTGGAATATGTGGAATGAATTTATTAAGCACAATGCAGGCTCTTAGTCAGATCAGGATCAAGATTATGTGGTTCCATCAGATGAATGAGGAAAGATCAGAAAAATCTACTAAGATAACCAGATATACTTTTTAAACTAAGGTATCTGGACTCCATTTTTTTCTTTCTTGGTGGGGAGGTTGAACTTTGGACCTGGGCAAGGTCTCTTAGTTCTTTTTCCTCAAGGCTAATGCTGTACCAGTTTTAGCCACAACTCCACTTAGTTTTTGGGTGGATAAGTGGACAGTAGAATCTTACAGTTTTTTTGTTTTCATTTTATTTGCTTGCAAAGGCTTTGAATCACCTTCTCCCTGGCTAGTAGAATGACAATTATGACCCTCCAGCGCCTGGCTAGTGATTTTTTGAAAACTGGACTTTATTTCAAATCACATAACTGGTTCCTAGCAAAGTTTTGAAGCCTGACTTAAATGTGACAGATTTTTGTCACTTGGAGACACTCTGTGCTGAACGTAAGAAATCTACCAGCTGAGTCACAGTGGCACTTCCAGTTTTTTGTTTATGTGGTGCTGAGGAATGGAATCCAGGGTTTCATACATGCTAGGCAAGCTTCATTTTCAGCCCAAGGTTTATGTTTTGTTTTTTCAGTGTTGTTGCTTCTAAGGTACTGTATGATGTTCTTTCATTTTCTTTGCTTTTTACCTCTTTTCTTCTTTTTCCCTTTAGTTTTATTCTCTGTAGTCACTGTGTTGAATTCGGGTACCCTGTGTCTTGTACATAGGTTTATGTGATTTGGGGAATGGAGAGGGTATAATAAAATGGTAAAAAAAAAACAAAGGAAAAAGGGTGAACCAATTGAACAGTGATACTTGGAAGACACTAAACGGAAATGAACTGAACAATCTGGGTGGAGAGGGGGCTGAGGGTAGGAAAACAGAGAAAATGAGGGAGGGGATAACAATTTTCTTAAGAAATATGTTCATTACTTATGTAACCGTATGCCAACTATATATTGACTTAACAAAATAAATTAACTTAAAAAATAATTTAGCCGGGTATGGTGGCTCACACTTGTAAATGTAGCTACTCAAGAGGCTGGGATCCAAGGATAGCAGTTCAAAGTCAGCCAGGGCACTGAAGTCCATGTGACTCTTATCTCCAATTAACCACCAGAAACCCAGAAGTGGCCCTATGGCTCAAGGGATAGGGCAGTAGTCTTGAGCTGAAAAGCTCAGTGACAAGATCCAGGTGCAGAATTGCAGTCCCATGACTTGAATGATGAATGATACTAGCCAGGCTCTGTGCGCTCACACTTGGAATCCTATCTACACAGAATCAGGTTTGAATCCAGCCCAAACAAATTGCATGATATTCTGATTTACAGTTCATTACCAAAAATCTGGAAGTGGAGCTGTGGATAAAGTGGTAGAACACTAGCCTGAAGCAAAAAAAAACTTTTAAGGACTGTTCCCAGGCCCTGGGTTCAAGTCCCAGGACTTGCATAAAACAACAAAATGTGACGCTGAGTCCTCCATCATTTGGTGTTATAGTTCAATATTCTTGATATGCGTCTTAGAAATTAAGTCCCTAGCAAATACTCTCCCCTGAAATTCTGCTTCATAGCTGATTCATAGAATTTCAGCATCATTACTATCACCTACCAGTTAGCATAGCAGTCTACTACTGAAAATTTGAAGAAAACTTTTGAGTAATCCTAATAAATCTGTGTATCATCTGCACACACATCAAATCAGCAGGAGCTATGTTCTACTATTATATAAATGTATTTAATCCCTTCTTGACTTAATGAGCCTTAAAGAGTAAAACATATGAAGTAGTTATGAAACTAACAGTCACCATTCTTCTACCTAATATTGTAATATAAGTTTATAAATGCAAGGACTATTCTGAAGTGTGCAGAAGATAGATTCTAATTATAATATTCTCATGAAGTATAGTTTTTAAGAAACATGTTGCTTGCTTTGGGAAAGTAAAGGCAAGGAAAAATGATATAAGTAAGTTCCCTATTTATCAGAAGGAAAATACTATTGGGTTTAGATCAAATTCATTCCTTCCGTGCTGATGAAACAAATATTTGCAATTCCTGAGGCCAATCACTTCATTGTGATGCACAATCAGCCAGCTTAGATCAATCTTCCAAAAAAGGAAAGGAACAAATGAGAAGCAATTAAGGTTTCCAAAATGAACCAGGTGGTGGTGGCAGCTCACACTTGTAATTCTATCTACTCAAGGCCTGAAATCCAAGGATCTGGATTAAGTCTGTCTGGGATGAAGATATTATTGTCTGTAACATCATCTCTGTTATCACAGCCCAGCTGATACACTCTGCCCAACAGGTTCCAAACACCAAAGTCCATCTCCTATCTGAAATACTAACAAACGTACTCACATATTATTTCCTCTTTGGGAGATAGTTGAAACATGTACCAGAAACATTTCCCTGGCTTCAGAGTGGAAGTGGAAATATATACTCACTAGAATCCCATCTAGTAAATTACAGTCAATCATCGTTCCTCACATCTTGTTAGTTAAATTGAACAATGAGTGTTTGAATCAGAAGCAATGTGTATGAGCATACATGTTGTAAAAGTACTGTAATCCTAGCTACTCAAGATAAGCTGAGAACTGAGGATTCCAGTTCAAAATCAGCCACGCAATACATTGCATAAGATTTTTACCTCTAATTAACCAGCAAAAAACAGAGCGTTGAATTGTGCTTAAAATGCCACAGCCCAAAGCTTTGCATTAAAGTACTAGGGGGTAGCATTCAGGATGCCCACTCCCTCCACTCCTTTTTAACATAGTACTAGAATTCCTAGGCAGTGCAATAAGGCAAGAAGCAAGCATAAAGGGGATCCAAGTAGGGAAAGAGGAAATAAAACTATCCCTCTTTGCAGATGACATGATTCTGTATTTAAAGAATCCTATAGACTCTACTCCCAAGCTCCTTGAGCTGATTCAAAGCTTTGGAAGGGTAGCAGGACATAAAATCAACCCTCACAAATCAACTGCCTTACTTTACGCCAACACTGAGAGGAACGAGGCAATAATCAGGAAAGAAAATCCTTTCACAATAGCCTCAAAGAAAATAAAGTACCTAGCAATTAGCTTAAGTAAGAATGTAAAGGACCGTTTAGATGAAAACTTTAAAACCCTAAAAACGGAAATTAAATCAGAACTAAGGAAATGGAAAAACCTCCCGTGCTCCTGGATTGGAAGAATCAACATTGTGAAAATGACAATCTTGCCAAGGGCTATCTACAAATTCAATGTAATACCCATCAACATCCCAATGTCATTCTTTAAAGACATAGAAGAGGCAATTCAAAATTTCATATGGAATAATAAAAGACCCCGTATAGCAAAAACACTTCTTAGCAGAAAGAACAGCGCTGGAGGAATTTCAATTCCAAACTTAAGGCTCTATTACAGAGCTATAATTCTCAAAACAGCTTGGTACTGGCACAAGAACAGGCCTGAAGTCCAATGGAGTAGAACTGCGGACCCATATATTAAACCACAGACCTATGGCCACCTAATCTTTGACCAGGGAGCCAAAAAAATAGAATGGAAGAAAGATAGCCTCTTCAACAAGTTGTGCTGGCAGAACTGGTTAAACACCTGCAGAAAACTAAAGTTGGATCCTTCTTTGTCCCCTTGCACTAGAATTAACTCCAAATGGATCAAAGACGTGGAGGTAAAAGCTGACACACTGAAAAGTTTACAGGAAGGAATAGGAGATACACTAGGCCTCCTTGGTACAGGTCGAAACTTTCTTAATAAGGACCAAGAATCACAACAAATCAGAGAAAGGCTGGATAAGTGGGACTGCATTAAACTGCAGAGCTTTTGTATGGCAACGGATATAGCTAGTAAACTAATCAGGAAGCCTACAGAGTGGGAGAAGATCTTCACCACCCAAACAACGGAACAAGGCCTCATATCTAAAATATATCAACAACTCAAAAAATTGAATCACTCCAAAACTAACCTCCAAAGTAACACCCATCCCATTACAAAATGGGCCAAAGACTTAAAGAGAGTCTTCTCTGAAGAAGAAACAAAAATGGCCTATACACACATGAAGAAATGCTCAACATCTCTGGTCATAAAAGAAATGCAAATCAAAACAAGTCTAAGATTCCACCTAACTCCAGTTAGAATGGCCAGGATCAGGAAAACGAATGACAACAGATGCTGGAGGGGATGTGGTCAGGAGGGATCACTACTACACTGTTGGTGGGAGTGCAAACTCGTTCAACCACTATGGAAAGCAGTGCGGCAGTGCCTCAAAACGCTAAACATACAACTCCCCTATGACCCAGCAATTCCAGTACTTGGCATTTACCCAACAATCCAGAAACAAGAGCATACTAAACCCACTAGCACAACAATGTTCATTGCAGCACTATTCACCATAGCGAAGATATGGAACCAACCCAGATGTCCCTCAGTTGATGAGTGGATCAACAAGTTGTGGTATTTGTACACAATGGAATTCTATGCTGCTGTCAGAAAGAATGACATCGCCCCATTTGTTAGGAAATGGAAAGACTTAGAGCAAATCATATTAAGTGAAGTAAGCCAGACTCAAAGGAACTTAGGATCAGTGGTTTCCCTCATTCGTCATAATCAGTAGAAACCTTGGGCTCTACTAGCAGAGATTGGCAATAGAGCAAAAGGCCATATATAAGACCATATAATGTGAAGCTAATTGCAAGGACCTCCAGGATATTGACACAAAAGCCATATAATGAATGATTGTTGTCCTTAATGTACTATGTTGTCTCTCATCTCGCTTGCTGTCCCTTGGTTATCCCATATTGGTATAGTATCTCACTTTGTTATCTGATATATTGAATTTATTTGTATTTGGATATTTGAAATTTGATAGGGAAGGGGGGAAAACCAAGACGGGTGGGGGGTGTGGGGTTGGAGGGAAATGGGTACCAAGACATGTGAAAGGGTATCAATGTATGTGAATTAATGCACCTTCTATCTGGCAAATATCATCTAACCCTTTTACTAATTACAATAAAAAAATGAAAAAAAAAGAAAGTTGTAGTGTGTGGGGAGGATGATGGGGTCAAATACATTTCTTCTTAGAAATTTACCTCATCTGGTTGCCCTGGATTTTCCTGGCCTTCTTCTTAGAGAAAGGCCTGTTATACTGGATTTGTGGCTTGGCAATGATCTAGCATGTACATCTTCGAGTAAGACATCCACAACTTCCATGCCTGAGACTCGAGTTTCCTGACCTTTGGCAACAGCACAGCAACATCTTTCTTCCTCCTGAGCCACAGGCCAAGTGAGCTGGCTTGAGCTGGTTGTTAGTTACAGTGGCATGGTTACCAGGGTTCCATATTCTGTTCCATTGTGAGGGAGGCAGGGTCACCTTTCAGGGCCCAATGACCAAAGATCCTTGCTCACAAAAGACCTCACCAAAGACATACTGGAGGCTGAATCTCTCCTCCAGTCTCACAATATACATGTGGATGTAGTATACAGCACACCTTATTTGTCCAATCCCAATGTCTTCCACTAGGCCCAACTACCAGTCTGGTCTCAGGCTCAAGGAGCCTTTCTTAGGTAAGATCCAAACTTAAGGGTCAATATTGCCCTCATCCTTTACAAAACATTTGCTTCACAGTGCCTTCTCTGCCTGCATTTTGCCCCTTGTCGAATTTTTTTTGTTTTTGCTAGGCTTGGGAATTGACCTCAGAGTGTGAACATTGTTCTTGGGCTTTCTTTAGGCTTAAGCTGTCCCACAGAGCCACAGCACCACTTGCAGCGTTTTCTATGTATGTGGTAATGAGGAATCAAACCTGAGGCTTACTGCTTGGTAGCCAAGGACTCTCCCACTAGGTCAAACACACAGGGCATCTTGCACATATTTTTGACGTCAATCTACTAGGATATTATTAGGTTTCTGTATCCTAATCAATTTTTTCCTGATGATTAGCTTTGCTGTCATGTGTAAAAAATGCAAGAGGGAAAAACACAGAAGAATTAGTGAAATTAAAAAAAAAGCATTAGACACAGTTAAGTGTTCATTCTTTGTAGGAGATAGGATATTTGGATATGATGATGATGATGATGATGACTTTATAATTACTATGTCAGGGTTGAGAGTTTGGCATAGTGGTAGATTGCTTGCCTAGCATCCATGAAGATCTGGGTTTGATTGCTCAGTATCACATAGATAGAAAATCTAGATGTGGCACTGCGGCTCAAGTCGCAGAGGGCTAGACTTGAGAAAACCCGAGGACAGTGCTCAGGCCCTGAATTCAAGCCCCAAGACTGGCAGAAAGATAAAAGAAAATAAAAATGCTTTTTACGAGCTAATTCACTCACAGCATTTGCTTCTGAAATCTTCGCTTCTGCATCTTGTGAAATACCCCTTTCCCTCAACGTAGACAAGAAAAAGAGATCCATCCCATGGTCCACTGTGAGGCCACTGGTTGGGCTAAGAGCTAGTCGTGCAGCAACACATAATTTTTATTCTAATACTTTCCAAACTTTGTACTCAAATATGCTACCTACTTACCAACTCAGGTCAGTTATCCTTATGCTATAACTTTTCTTCATTACTACAATATTCTTACACTCCTACGTTAATCCTCTTGCACCTCCCCTGACCTCTCTCATTCTTTTTTTCTATCTCTGGACCTCTGCTCGTCTTTCAACCCTTATACTGCACGGATCTACACTTGATGGCTGTTGAGGAATATTGTATATGTAGGTGGTTAATTATTCTCTAGGCTCAGAGGGACTTAAAGACAATAGAGATTGGATTGAGAGGCTTATGGTTTTGGGTATAAATCACTTATCAGTGGTTGTATTAGGCTGGTCTGTAAGTGCACAAAAAGAAAGAGTGATAATACCAATCAAAACTTGTGAACATCTAGTGTCTGCCAGCTACAGAGGTCTAGGTTGGTTATATCTGAAAAACTATAATCGTATTTACTAGTAATCTTGCTCCCATTTTCAAATGGGCAGAACAAGAAACTCAAGAAAAATGTCAAATCAAGAAACAACATCCCCCACCCAATAAAACAGACAATGGAACAGTCACTGGCAAACCTAGAGGAGAGTCTTCCAAGTGCTACACAAATGCAATTGATAAACATCATTAATGAAAAATGTGAAAATATAAAGAAAGAGATAATGGAGGAAGCCATACCTGAACAAGAGGAAAGCAAAAACAAGGTGATAAGTGAAAAAGAAGAAGCCATAAAGGAGGCCATAATAAAGGTTTTTCAAAGAAAGATGGATGAATTCATAGAATCCACAAATAAAAACGTGACCAAACTCCAGCAAATGTCCAAAGAAAATAAAGCTACTGAGCTAACCACTCAAAAGGAAATCGTGGAGATAAAGAAATCCATACATGATCTAAAACAAGAGATGCAAGGCATCAAAAGTGAGCAATTAGAAGCAAGGGAGATGAAAAATAAAGTAGATAGCTTTGATAGCAGGTTAGACAATGCAGAGGAGAGAATTTCGGTGGGTGAAGATAATTTAGGTATTATAGAGAAAGAACAGAAAATGAGTCAATCCAAATCTAGGAAATATGAGAGAGTGCTTCAGGAGGTCCAAGATACAATTAGGAAGCCTAATTTAAGGCTAGTTGGTATTGAGGAGGGCGTGGAGAAAGAGGTCAATGGTATTGGAAATATACTTCAGGGAATCATCTCAGAGAATTTCCCAAATGTCCAGAAGGGCAGGCCCATCCACATACGAGAAGCTTTTAGAACCCCAAACAGACCTGACCAGAAAAGAACATCCCACCGCCACATTGTGATCCGAACTGGATCAATAGAAACGAAGGGAAAGATCCTAAAGGCAGCCAGGGAAAAGGGATCAGTAACCTGCAAAAGCAAACCAATCAGAATAACCCCAGATTTCTCAGCAGAGACCATGCTAGCACGAAGTGACTGGAAGCATATATGTCATGCCCTTAAATCAAATAACTACCAACCAAGAATACTGTAGCCAGCTAAGCTCTCATTCATAACTGAGGGAACAATAAAAACATTCCATTCCAGGGAAAAGCTGCAACAATATGTCGAAACAAAACCAACACTACAGAGAATTCTCAAAGATGCTCTATACATAGAAAACCAAAATAAATGCAATATAGGGAAAGAAAAGGCACCTAAACAGCATACCATCTAAGGACCACAAGAACTGTCAAGACACAGGCCCTACTAAAAGCTTTTCAAAATGGTAGGAACTAATAAATATCTCTCAATCCTAACTCTCAATATCAATGGACTGAACTCTCCAATTAAACGGCACAGGTTGTCTAGTTGGATCAAAAAGCAAGAGCCATCGTTCTGCTGTCTTCAAGAGACACATCTTACCCAAAAACAATCATCTTTTGAAAGGGAGAGGTTGGAATAAACTCTATCAAGCTAACTGCCCCCATAAACAGGCTGGAGTTGCCATCCTCCTATCAGATACAATAGACTTCAAACTAAAATTAGTAAGAAAAGACAAAGAAGGTTACTACATACTACTAAGGGGATCTTTCCTCCCGGAAGACATAACGATCCTAAATATTTACACACCCAATCCCGGAGCTCCAAACTTCATCAAGCAATCTTTACTTACACTGAAACCATACATAGATCGAAATACAGTGGTTGTTGGTGAGTTTAACACACCACTCTCACCTATGGACAGATCATCAAGGCAAAAACTCAAAAGAGAAACCTTAGAACTGAACAACTATATAGACCAACTAGATCTAACAGACATCTGCAGAATATTCCACCAACTAACACCACAATATACGTTTTTCTCAGCAGCACATGGAACATTTTCCAAACTAGACCACATCTTAGGCCATAAAGCAAACTTGGACAGATTCAGAAACACTGAAATTATTCCAGGCACACTCTCAGACCATAAAGGCATCAAATTGGAGCTGAACACAAACCTCCACCAAAGAAAACCCTGTAACTCATGGAGACTGAACAACACATTGTTGAATCAAAATCAATGGGTAATCGAAGACATCAGAACAGATATCCAACTGTTTATGAAATTTAACAATAAGGAGCACACAAATATCAACTCCTTAGGGACACAACAAAGGCAGTACTCACAGGAAAATTTATAGCGCTGAGTGCCTACAACAGCAAGTTGGAAAAATGGCAAACCAACTAGTTAATATCTCACCTTAACCTCCTGGAAAAAGAGCAACAAACCAACCCTAAACCCATTAGGAGAAAGCAAATTATTAAAATCAAAGCAGAATTAAATGATTTGGAATAAAAAAAATCTATAGAAAGAATCAACAAAACAAGGAGTTGGTTCTTTGAAAGAATTAACAAAATTGACAAGCCCTTAGCAAATCTTACCAAAAAAGAAGAGAGCATATCGAAATAAACAAAATCGCAGATGAAAATGGTAATATCACGACAGAAATTACCAAGATCCAGAATAACATGAGGGAATACTTCTCAAACATTTACGCCAACACATTTGAGAATCTAGAAGAAATGGATGAATTCCTAGACAATATTAACATACCCACACTGAACCAAGAAGGGCTACCCCAACTCAACAGACCTATTTTAAGCTCTGAAATAGAAATGGAAATTAGAAAACTTCCACTTAAAAAGAGCCCAGGGCCAGATGGATTCACAGCTGAATTCTATAAGGTCTTCAAAGCAGAGCTCACACCAATACTCCTCAAGCTCGTCAACGAAATTGAAAATGAAGGTCCTTTACCAAACTCATTCTGTGAAGCCAGCATATCCCTCATCCCCAAACCAGACAGAGATTCATCAAAGAAAGAGATCTATAGACCCATTTCTTTGATGAACATCGATGCAAAACTTCTCAACAAAATACTGGCCAACCGTCTACAACAACTCATCAAAAAATTATACACTATGATCAAACTGGATTCATCACAGGGAGGCAAAGCTGGTTCAACATACACAAATCAATTAATATAATTCAACACATCAACAGGAGCAGGGATAAAAATCACATGATTGTCTCAATAGATGCGGAAAAGGCATTTGACAAGATCCAAAACCCCTTTATGTTAAAAGATGTGGAGAAACTAGGAATCCATGGAACATTTCTCAATGTAATAAAGGCTGTGTATGAGAAACCCACTGCTAGTATTATACTTAATGGTGAAAATCTAAAGCCATTCCCTCTAAAATCAGGAACGAGACAAGGATGCCCACTCTCTCCACTCCTTTTTAACATAGTACTAGAATTCCTAGACAGTGCAATAAGGCAAGAAGCAAGCATAAAGGGGATCCAAGTAGGGAAAGAGGAAATAACACTATCCCTCTTTGCAGATGACATGATTCTGTATTTAAAGAATCCTATAGACTCTACTCCCAAGCTCCTTGAGCTGATTCAAAGCTTTGGAAGGGTAGCAGGCCATAAAATCAACCCTCACAAATCAGCTGCCTTACTTTACGCCAACACTGAGAGGAACGAGGCAATAATCAGGAAAGAAAATCCTTTCACAGTAGCCTCAAAGAAAATAAAGTACCTAGCAATTAGCTTAACTAAGAATGTAAAGGACCGTTTAGATGAAAACTTTAAAACGATAAAAAAGGAAATTAAATCAGAACTAAGGAAATGGAAAAACCTCCCATGTTCCTGGATTGGAAGAATCAACATTGTGAAAATGACAATCTTGCCAAGGGCTATCTACAAATTCAATGTAATACCCATCAACATCCCAATGTCATTCTTTAAAGACATAGAAGAGGCAATTCAAAATTTCATATGGAATAATAAAAGACCCCGTATAGCAAAAACTCTTCTTAGCAGAAAGAACAGCGCTGAAGGAATTTCAATTCCAAATTTAAGACTCTATTACAGAGCTATAATTCTCAAAACAGCTTGGTACTGGCACAAGAACAGGCCTGAAGTCCAATGGAGTAGAACTGCGGACCCAGATATTAAACCACAGACCTATGGCCACCTAATCTTTGACCAGGGAGCCAAAAAAATAGAATGGCAGAAAGATAGCCTCTTCAACAAGTTGTGCTGGCAGAACTGGTTAAACACCTGCAGAAAACTAAAGTTGGATCCTTCTTTGTCACCTTGCACTAGAATTAACTCCAAATGGATCAAAGACGTGGAGGTAAAAGCTGACACACTGAAAAGTTTACAGGAAGGAATAGGAGATACACTAGGCCTCCTTGGCAAAGGTCGAAACTTTCTTAATAAGGACCAAGAATCACAACAAATCAGAGAAAGGCTGGATAAGTGGGACTGCATTAAACTGCAGAGCTTTTGTATGGCAACGGATATAGCTAGTAAACTAATCAGGAAGCCTACAGAGTGGGAGAAGATCTTCACCACCCAAACAACGGACCAAGGCCTCATACCTAAAATATATCAACAACTCAAAAAATTGAATCACTCCAAAACTAACCTCCAAAGTAACACCCATCCCATTAAAAATGGGCCAAAGACTTAAAGAGAGTCTTCTCTGAAAAAGAAACAAAAATGGCCTATAGACACATGAAGAAATACTCAACATCTCTGGTCATAAAAGAAATGCAAATCAAAACAAGTCTAAGATTCCACCTAACTCCAGTTAGAATGGCCAGGATCAGGAAAACGAATGAGAACAGATGCTGGAGGGGATGTGGCCAGGAGGGATAACTACTACATTGTTGATGGGAGTGCAAACTCGTTCAACCACTATGGAAAGCAGTGCGGCAGTGCCTCAAAACGCTAAACATACAACTCCCCTATGACCCAGCAATTCCAGTACTTGGCATTTACCCAACAATCCAGAAACAAGGGCATACTAAACCCACTAGCACAACAATGTTCATTGCAGCACTATTCACCATAGCAAAGATATGGAACCAACCCAGATGTCCCTCAGTTGATGAGTGGATCAACAAGTTGTGGTATTTGTACACAATGGAATTCTATGCTGCTGCCAGAAAGAATGACATCGCCCCATTTGTTAGGAAATGGAAAGACTTAGAACAAATCATATTAAGTGAAGTAAGCCAGACTCAAAGGAACTTAGGCTCAGTGGTTTCCCTCATTCGTCATAATCAATAGAAAACTTGGGCTCTACTAGCAGAGATTGGCAATAGAGCAAAAGGCCATATATAAGACCATATAATGTGAAGCTAATTGCAAGGACCTCCAGGATGTTGACACAAAAGCCATATAATGAATGATTGTTGTCCTTAATGTACTATGTTTTCTCTCATCTCGCTTGCTGTCCCTTGGTTATCCCATATTGGTATAGTATCTCACTTTGTTATCTGATATATTGAATTTATTTGTATTTGGATATTTGAAATTTGATAGGGAAGGGGGGAAAACCAAGAAGGGTGGGGGGTGTGGGGTCGGAGGGAAATGGGTACCAAGACATGTGAAAGGGTATCAATGTATGTGAATTAATGCACTTTCTATCTGGCAAATATCATCTAACCCTTTTACTAATTACAATAAAAAAATGAAAAAAAAGAAAGTTGTAGTGTGTGGGGAGGATGATGGGGTCAAATACATTTCTTCTTAGAAATTTACCTCATCTGGTTGCCCTGGATTTTCCTGGCCTTCTTCTTAGAGAAAGGCCTGTTATACTGGATTTGTGGCTTGGCAATGATCTAGCATGTACATCTTCGAGTAAGACATCCACAACTTCCATGCCTGAGACTCGAGTTTCCTGACCTTTGGCAACAGCACAGCAACATCTTTCTTCCTCCTGAGCCACAGGCCAAGTGAGCTGGCTTGAGCTGGTTGTTAGTTACAGTGGCATGGTTACCAGGGTTCCATATTCTGTTCCATTGTGAGGGAGGCAGGGTCACCTTTCAGGGCCCAATGACCAAAGATCCTTGCTCACAAAAGACCTCACCAAAGACATACTGGAGGCTGAATCTCTCCTCCAGTCTCACAATATACATGTGGATGTAGTATACAGCACACCTTATTTGTCCAATCCCAATGTCTTCCACTAGGCCCAACTACCAGTCTGGTCTCAGGCTCAAGGAGCCTTTCTTAGGTAAGATCCAAACTTAAGGGTCAATATTGCCCTCATCCTTTACAAAACATTTGCTTCACAGTGCCTTCTCTGCCTGCATTTTGCCCCTTGTCGAATTTTTTTTGTTTTTGCTAGGCTTGGGAATTGACCTCAGAGTGTGAACATTGTTCTTGGGCTTTCTTTAGGCTTAAGCTGTCCCACAGAGCCACAGCACCACTTGCAGCGTTTTCTATGTATGTGGTAATGAGGAATCAAACCTGAGTCTTACTGCTTGGTAGCCAAGGACTCTCCCACTAGGTCAAACACACAGGGCATCTTGCACATATTTTTGACGTCAATCTACTAGGATATTATTAGGTTTCTGTATCCTAATCAATTTTTTCCTGATGATTAGCTTTGCTGTCATGTGTAAAAAATGCAAGAGGGAAAAACACAGAAGAATTAGTGAAATTAAAAAAAGCATTAGACACAGTTAAGTGTTCATTCTTTGTAGGAGATAGGATATTTGGATATGATGATGATGACTTTATAATTACTATGTCAGGGTTGAGAGTTTGGCATAGTGGTAGAGTGCTTGCCTAGCATCCATGAAGATCTGGGTTTGATTGCTCAGTACCACATAGATAGAAAATCTAGATGTGGCACTGTGGCTCAAGTGGCAGAGGGCTAGACTTGAGAAAACCCGAGGACAGTGCTCAGGCCCTGAATTCAAGCCCCAAGACTGGCAGAAAGATCAAAGAAAATAAAAATGCTTTTTACGAGCTAATTCACTCACAGCATTTGCTTCTGAAATCTTCGCTTCTGCATCTTGTGAAATACCCCTTTCCCTCAACGTAGACAAGAAAAAGAGATCCATCCCATGGTCCACTGTGAGGCCACTGGTTGGGCTAAGAGCTAGTCGTGCAGCAACACATAATTTTTATTCTAATACTTTCCAAAATTTGTACTCAAATATGCTACCTACTTACCAACTTATGTCAGTTATCTTTATGCTATAACTTTTCTTCATTACTACAATATTCTTACACTCCTACGTTAATCCTCTTGCACCTCCCCTGACCTCTCTCATTCTTTTTTTCTATCTCTGGACCTCTGCTCGTCTTTCAACCCTTATACTGCACGGATCTACACTTGATGGCTGTTGAGCAATATTGTATATGTAGGTGGTTAATTATTCTCTAGGCTCAGAGGGACTTAAAGACAATAGAGATTGGATTGAGAGGCTTATTGTTTTGGGTATAAATCGCTTATCAGTGGTTGTATTAGGCTGTTCTGTAAGTGCACAAAAAGAAAGAGTGATAATACCAATCAAAACTTGTGAACATCTGGTGTCTGCCAGCTACAGAGGTCTAGGTTGGTTATATCTGAAAAACTATAATCGTATTTAGTAGTAATCTTGCTCCCATTTTCAAATGGGCAGAACAAGAAACTCAAGAAAAATGTCAAATCAAGAAACAACATCCCCCACCCAATGTAAACAGACAATGGAACAGTCACTGGCAAACCTAGAGGAGAGTCTTCCAATTGCTACACAAATGCAATTGATAAACATCATTAATGAAAAATGTGAAAATATAAAGAAAGAGATAATGGAGGAAGACATACCTGAACAAGAGGAAAGCAAAAACAAGGTGATAAGTGAAAAAGAAGAAGCCATAAAGGAGGCCATAATAAAGGTTTTTCAAAGAAAGATGGATGAATTCAAAGAATCCACAAATAAAAACGTGACCAAACTCCAGCAAATGTCCAAAGAAAATAAAGCTACTTAGCTAACCACTCAAAAGGAAATCAAGGAGATAAAGAAATCCATACATGATCTAAAACAAGGGATGCAAGGCATCAAAAGTGAGCAATTAGAAGCAAGGGAGATGAAAAATAAAGTAGATAGCTTTGATAGAAGGTTAGACATTGTAAAGGAGAGAATTTCCGTGGCTGAAGATAATTTAGGTATTATAAAGAACAGAAAATGAGTCAATCCAAATCTAGGAAATATGAGAGAGCGCTTCAGGAGGTCCAAGATACAATTAGGAAGCCTAATTTAAGGCTAGTTGGTATTGAGGAGGGCATGGAGAAAGAGGTCAATGGCATTGGAAATATACTTCAGGGAATCATCTCAGAGAATTTCCAAAATATCCAGAAGGGCAGGCCCATCCAGATACGAGAAGCTTTTAGAACCCCAAACAGACCTGACCAGAAAAGAACATCCCACCGCCACATTGTGATCCAAACTGGATCAATAGAAACGAAAGGAAAGATCCTAAAGGCAGCCAGGGAAAAGGGATCAGTAACCTACAAAGGCAACCCAATCAGAATAACCCCAGATTTCTCAGCAGAGACCATGCAAGCACGAAGTGACTGGAAGCATATATGTCATGCCCTTATATCAAATAACTACCAACCAAGAATACTGTAGCCAGCTAAGCTCTCATTCATAACTGAGGGAACAATAAAAACATTCCATTCCAGGGAAAAGCTGCAACAATATGTCGAAACAAAACCAACAGTACAGAGAATTCTCAACGATGCTCTATACATACAAAACCAAAATAAATTCATTATAGGGAAAGAAATGGCACCTAAACAGCATACCATCTAAGGACCACAAGAACTGTCAAGACACAGGCCCTACTAAAAGCTTTTAAAAATGGTAGGAACTAATAAATATCTCTCAATCCTAACTCTCAATATCAATGGACTTAACTCTCCAATTAAACGGCATAGGCTGTCTAGTTGGATCAAAAAGCAGGAGCCATCGTTCTGCTGTCTTCAAGAGACATATATTACCCAAAAACCATCATCTTTTGAAAGTGAGAGGTTGGAATAAATTCTATCAAGCTAACTGCCCCCATAAACAGGCTGGAGTTGCCATCCTCATATGAGATAGAATAGACTTCAAACTAAAATTAGTAAGAAAAGACAAAGAAGGTTACTAATACTACTAAAGGGATCTTTCCTCCCGGAAGACATAACGATCCTAAATATTTACACACCAATTTGAAGGTTCTCAAAAGATTGAAGATTCTGACAGTGTAAGTTAGATTCTGGCATTGATATTAAATAATGCAATGAGTAGGGATTTATATTTGAAATATCACTGTTGGCAAAATCTAACACACATTTGCTTAGTATTTGCTTTTAATTTCCCAAGAAGTTCAGTACAAGCCAGTATGTGTGGCATATATCGAGTGGGAAAATTATTCAGAGTATGTGACTCATTTGAACAGGAGTCAGTGAAAAGATACAGAAGCAGGATACCCATATTGTGATAATTTGTATCTTTTGCATATTTTGTGTTTGTTATTATTTCCATTTGTAGTGTACATTTCTAGGTAAAAACTTTTAAAATGTTTAGAAACAATTTGTTATTTCAACAGCAAAAAAGACATTTATATGCCTGATAAAATTCACAGAATCCAAATTTTTCCATATTATTTTTTTTTGTGGTTCATAGATCTTGAACTCAGCCTGGGCACTATCCCTGAGCTCTTCAGCTCCAGGCTACCACCTTACTCTGGAGCCAAGCCCCACTTCCCATTTTCTAAAAGTAAATTGGAGATAAGTGTCTCAGGTCTTTTTGTGCCAGGATGGCTTTAAACCTTGATCCTCAGATCTCAGCCTCCTGAGTAGCTAGGATTATAGTAGTGAGCCACCACCCCATCATGCTCAGCTTTCTGGTTTTTTTTTAAACAAGCCCTTTGGCTGGAACTCGGTCTGAGCACTGTCCTTCAGCTTTCCTCAAGCCTAGTGATCTTCTACTTGAGCCACAGCACTACTTCTGGTTTTTTCTGTGTATGTGGTACTGCGGAATTGAAACTTCGTCTTCATACAAGCACTCTACAACTATGCCAAACTCCCAGCCCCTCCACATTAGTTTTTATGATAGATCTTTCCATGCATCCAGGTTGGCTAGAAATCCTTCTTGAGTTTCCCAAGATCAGGGAGTATAGGTGTGTCCCATCCTGTGTGGCTACATAACCATTGTTTAGGGTACAGTTCTCTCTTCATTCTACCCATCTAGAGCAATTTTCATCTTCCAGGTATAATCATTAAACATTCAGCTCCTGTTCCTCTCTACTCCATTCTCTGGAACCATCGTGCTTTTTGGCTCTAAGGGTTTGTTGATCCTTGGAAGCTCTGGAAGGGAAAACATACCCTAGCTCTTCCTTTATGACTGCTGTATTTTTAGTTTACTGTAATCAAGATTCATCTGTAAAATATAGTAAAATGTTCTTCCTTTTCAATGCATTGTTTTGCATATTTCTATCTTTGGATTATTATTAATAGTTGTGAATGGATTCTCCACATATTTGTTCTAGTCTCTGCTTTCTCTTCCGTTAGGTACAAATCTAGAAATAGAAGTGTTGGACCATATTTCTATGTAATTCTATATTTAGTACTTTTTTAGCACTCTCCACGCAATTTTTGATTGTTTTATATTCCTTGCAGAACTATTCCAAAGTTCTACTTCTTCTCACTACCTTCCCAGTAATAGTTAGACTTTGAAAGTTGTTTTTTTGTATGCGTGTGTGTGTGTGTGTGTGTGTGTGTGTTTGTGTGTGTGTATGTGGATCTTTTTGTTTAAAACTATATTTATATTAATATACTTAAAGTAAAGATTTCATTGTAATTTTAATTTTTCTCATGACTGTTAATATTGAACTTCTTTCTACATTTTGAACTACTATTTCTATATATTCTTTTTAGAAAATCCTCTCCAATCTCCAATTATTTTCCCTTTTTTTGTGGGGTAGTGGGGAAAGTCATGGGGCTTGGATCTTGGGCCGCGAGCTCTTTAGTTAAGGCTATTGTCCTACCCTGAGTATTGCCCCTCAGTTCTTCTGCTCACAGTTCCCTACCCCTCTTCCCATTATATACAGAACAAAGGTCATCCTCAGTCTTTTTGAAAAAGTAAAACATACAGTAAATTTGTAGTATAAAACAGCAAGAAATAAATTTCTTGCCAGGTGCAGTGCCTTATACCTGTAATCCTAGCTACTCAGATATCAGGCTGATATCTAAAGATTTGGTTCAAAGCCAGCCTGGGCATTAGAAAGTCTATGAGACTCTCATCGACAGTTAACCACTAGAATATGGGAAATGGCACTGTGGCTTCATAGGTAGGGTGATAGCCTTGAGTTGAAGAGCTCAGGAACAGTGCCCAGGCCCAGAGTTCAAGCCTTACAAATCCCCCAGCCAAAAAAAAGAAAAAAAAGTTTCTTCCCCAAGTGATTATTATGCCACCCAGAGAACATTAACATTCTTGGTGTACTTCACAGTATTATTACTTGATACCCTAAGATTTTGCAATATTCTCAGAGTACCAGCATATGTCATCATATAATGTAGTTCCTTTTCAATGGAATAATTCCATTTATAACCTAAATCTACTCCCCTGACTTATTTTTTTGATACCACAATTTCTCTACCATGATATGCCACAAGCCATTAAACATTTTATGGTGGGTAATTGGAAAGGAGTCTCATGGAATTTTGTGCCAGGCTGGCTTTGAACCATGGTCCTCAGATCTCAGTCTCCTGAGTAGCTAGGATGACAGGCGTGAGCCACCAACACCTGGCTTGCCTTGTTATTTTTTTGTGGGTCTTGGGACTTGAACTCTGGGCCTAGGCACCATCCCTAAGCTTTTCAGGTCAATAGTAAGTCTAAACATTTAAGTAAAGGAATACAATTCCAACAAAAAAAAGAATAAAATTCCAGACATGGTGTGTTTATAACTCAGTGCTAATTACTTGATGAAAATGTGCCATTCCAGAAGCTGGTGTCATTTGATGATGTAGCTGTGGATTTCAGCTGGGAGGAGTGGCAGCATCTGGACAATGCTCAGAGGACCCTGTACAGAGATGTAATGCTGGAGACCTACAGCAACCTGGTGTCCTTAGGTGAGCAAAAGTCAAATTCACTTGCAAGGCCAAGTGCCTTGTTATTTTGCAGATACGTGAATGTTTATGAAACTTTCAGTACAATTTAAATGAAAGATTCCAGGCCCTGAGAAGTATCATTACTTTCTAAAGAAAACCTAAGGTAATTTTGTACTCATTCTTCAGGATACATTCAGGATACTTTGACAACAGTTCTAAATTATGTTTCCTCTAATGGAGACGACATTCCAAACTTACACAGTAATTGTAAGTGGATAAACCATCCAGAATAGAATATATATCATTATTGGAAATAGGATCTACAAATCACTAAACAGTGAGTTTATAATGGAAACCTGGCACTAGGTGCAATGTTTCATGCCTGTAATCTTAAAATATTCAGGAGGAAGAAATCTAAGAATTCTAATTTGAAGCCAGCAATGGCATAAAAATTGCCATGAAACTCTATAACTCCAAGTAACCCCTCAAAAATGTTAGTGGAGTGTCAAGAGTTTGACTTTGTGGTTGAGTGCTTGCCTAGCATGCATGAAGACCTATGCATGTAAGTAGAGCTGGGACTCAAACTGGTATTTTTCTAGTCTTGAGCAAGACAGCTAAGTTTATGCCATACAAAATGAATCCAGAGCTGGGGAAAAGTCAACCATGGAGCCAGTGAGAAATGAGAAAAAAGATTTAATAGATAACTTGTGAGTAGGATGTCTGTGAACTTAAAGCAATGATGACACAGCATAAGCAATAATTCTCTACTGTTTCTAATTTACAGGTCCCTGTGTTCCCAAACCTGTATTAATTGACAAGCTAGAGCACTGTGCAGAACTCTGGATAGGAAATTCCTCTGACAAGAATATCACAGGTGAGTGAATGCATGTTCATATTGATGTTGGAGCCTGAGCCCCATTGGTAAGTTCATGTTGTGATGTACTGATCAATAATATTCTTAGTTACCCTAAATCCTGTGTGGAACCTATGGAATTCTTTGGGAATGAATCAAGAATCATTTTCTTTTCCCAATCCTATGCCTGGTCTCAGGGACTGACCATGGTCCTTGGGTTTTCTCAAGGCTAGCTCTCTACTTCTTGAGTCATAGCACCACTTCTGGCTTTTTCTTTGTATGTAGTACCAAGGAACTGAACCAGGTCTTTGTGCATGCTAGCCCAAACCCCCGGCACCAAGAATCATAGGGTGATATGACGAATTCTATGTGGCAGTAGAGTTAAAGTTAGATTTCTCTGTAGAAATCACTGTGAAACAAAATAAAATGAGAAAGCCATGAGCCCGTGGCTCATGCCTTTAATCCTAGCTACTTAGGAGGCTGAGATCTGAGGATCAAGGTTCAAAGACTGACCTATCACAAAAATACCTTAGACTCTTCTCTCCAATGAACCAATAGAAAATGAGAAGTAGGGTTGAGGCTAAAGACATAGGGCAGTAGCCTTGAGCTGAAGAGCTCAGGAAGAACAGCCAGGTCTAGAATTCAAGTCCCATGACTACAAAACAAGAAAGAAAGAAAGAAAGAAAGAAAGAAAGAAAGAAAGAAAGAAAGAAAGAAAGAGAGAAAGAGAGAAAGAAAGAAGAAAGAGGGAAGAAAGAGGGAAGAAAGAGGGAAGGAAGGAAAAGAAGGAAGGAAGAAAGAAAGAAATAAAGAAAGAAAGAAAGAAAGAAAGAAAGAAAGATCTTTCATTTCTTTAAAACTAATACTATAAATGATTGAGCAAACAAGGAGTAAGTCAGGGCATTATTCTCTGATAAGGATAATATCTTTTTGCTGGTAGGAAGAGACTGGTATTCAGAACCAGATGTTTCCACCAGAAATTGAGCCTAGTGGTAGAGTGCTTGCCTAGCATGCACAAAGACAGAGGTTTGATTCCTTATTACCACATACATAGAAAAAGCCAGAAGTAATGACTTCATTGGTAGGGTTCTAGTCTTGAGAAAACCCAAGGACAGTGGTTAGGTCTTAAGTTTAAACCTAGGAATGGAAGGATAAGAAAAACAACAAAGTTTCAATCAACATAAGAAAATTAACTAGACAATGAGCTGGGGATTTTCTGGTCTTCCATGGTTCTGAGGGACAGGAGTGTTAGAAAAGGAATTTTTATAAGACTTCAAATGGAAAGAAACAAATTTCAAAATTCCCACAAATACCTAAATTGAGACTTTAGTGAGAAGTTGTAACTGAAGGGATATAGGTGTAAGTCCTTACTCTCAAGAATCGTTCTTGCTTGGATCAAAGGCAAACAGACATATACACCAAACTTGTGGCCGCTGAATCTAGAAAAAATTCGTGTTCCTCACTTAATGGTTAATAAGCAAACAGCATTGAAACTGGGTAAGGTAATCCTATCTGCTACTCAGGACCTGAGACTCTTATCTGTAGTTAACTCTAGAAAAGAGTATGTGGGGCTGTAGCTCAAGGATAGGGGTTATAGTCTTCTGCTGAAGTGTTCAGGGACAGGGCCAAGGCCTATGAACTACAAAAAAAAGAAAAGAAAAGAGAAGAAAGTTTTAAAAAGATGCAAAACAGCACAATATTTAGATTATTTCTCAAAAATAAAAGAAAGGCAGCTATTCCTCAATGTATAAACAAAACAGTATTTCAAAAAAAACAGCTGCAGGTATGCTATAGTTAGTACTCAGCTTAAAACTGTAGCAATACATAGATGGGTAATTTCAATAAATATTTCCTGTGATATAAAAAGAGAACTAAAACACAGAAAAACATTATTGGTCATTGTAAAATATCATTTTCTTAATATGTTAGGGAGAAAAGCATATATTTCTCACAAATCAATTTCCACTTTTATATTTTAAAATATCTAACACTTAGGATGGAAAAGTAAAGTCATTACCTTTACAGTAAGGAATATTTGTATCTCATGTATGTTTGTGTCTTTTTTTCTAGGACTCATTTTAGATGTCCAGGTAATGGAAAATGTGTTCAAGACTTGCCAGGAAAGTCCACATGAATATCTATGTGAAGTAGCAGTTGCAAGTAGTATCGAAGTGGAAGAAAATGTGAGATTTGCAAGAACTTTAAATTTGAGCTCTACACATAATCTAGAGCTGATTAGTAATAACGGTAACAACTTAGGGGTGAGGACTGAGGAGTTCATTAAGTGTCAGAACATGCTTCTGTCTCCTAAGCCTGATGAGATGCATGCTGCATATAGATCTCGTATGTCTCCTGTTCTTAAAAAATCCATCGGATATTCAGAGCATTTTATTCATGATTGTGACAGTCCAAAAGATCTGCAGTATCATAATTCTGTTCTCCCTGCCCAAGAAATTCTTCAGGGAGGGAGGAAAAGTGCTAAATGTACTGTGTGATGAAAAATATTGTACTTAACACCGACCATCACTACACATCCGAAAATGTACACAGGAGAGACTCCTCATACATGTAGTGAATGTGAGAAATCTTTCAGTAATGAAATACGCCTTACAATACCTCAGAGCAAATATCCTGAGATATGTGATGCGTACATCAAGTGTGAAAATTAATTTCTGAGAAGTCAGACATGACGCTCCAACCTTGATCTCCAAGAGAAGACAAACCTTATGAATATGAGGAACGTAATAAAATTTCTGCCCAGAATTCAGCTCTCAGCACACATCAGAGATCTCACACAGAAGAGAAATCTTATGAATGGGATAAATGTGGGAAGACTTTTAGACTGAAATCATACCTCACTTTGCACCAGAGAAGACACACAGAAGAGAAACCTTATGAATGTAACAAATGAGAAAAGTCTTTCACCCAGAAGATACACCTTCGAGTTCATCAAATAACACACACAGGAGAGAAACCTTATAAGTGTAATGAATGTGGAATGTCTTTCCAAGGGAAGGGAAAACTTCGTGTTCATCAGAGAATACACACAGGAGTGAAACCTTATGAATGTAACCAATGTGTAAAGTCTTTCCGACAGAAATCTTCCCTCAAATTGCGTCAAAGAACACACACAGGAGAGAAACCTTATGTGTGCAACAAATGTGGAAAGACCTTCAATTGGAAGTCATATCTTGATGGGCATTATAGAAAACACACAGGAGAGAAAACTTATGCATGTAGTGAATGCGGAAAGTCTTTCAAATGGAAGGTAAAACTCCATGTTCATCAGAGAATATACTCAGGAGAAACACCTTATGAGTGTAACATATGTGGAAAGTCCTTCACACAGACGCCAAACCTCAACATGCATAAGACAATTCAAACAGGAGAAAAACCTTATGAATGTAACCGATGTGGAATGTCTTTCAAATGGAAGTCTTCCCTCAAATTGCATCAGAGAACACACACAGGAGAGAAACTGTACGAGTGCATCAAATGTGGTAAGACCTTCACATGGAAGTCACATTACAGGAGGCATAACAGAATTTACACATATTAGAAACCTTAGGAATATAACCAAAGTTGAAAGTCTTTCGTGCAGTATTCACCCTTCAGGAAGCGTAAGAGAGTTCACACATATGAGAAGCCTTAGCAATGTAATAAATAGGAAAGACTTTTTAGTCTGTGGAAGAAAACTCAGCTTGTGTCACAGAACCAACACAAGATAAACCCTTAAAGAATGTAGCAAATGTTCAGTCTTTTCCCCAGAAGGCACAAGTCAAGATTTATCACTAAACACCCACAGGATAGAATCCTATGAATAAAATGAAAGGGAAATTTTTTTGAAGAACTCATAGTTGAGTTTGCATGACACCACACAGACACAGGATAAAAATCATATGAATATAAGAATATGAAAAATCCATCATGAACGCATGACTAAGTATAAAATGCACATAGGAGAGAAAAACCTTATGAATATTACAAATGTGGAAAGTGTTTGACCTGGAAGGCATACTTCTGTGTTCATCACAAACCTGATTCCCATAGAAGAAAAGAAAACTAATGAATACAACAAATGTGCAATGACTTTTAATCAGAAGTCAGTCTTCAGTACATTTCAGAACATACACAATAGAGAAATTCTGAGTAATGAAAAACATTCAGCTATATATAGAATCTCTGTATATGGGAGCATTAAGGTAAGTCTTCTAAACAAAGTCAACCTTCAGCAAGCATTAAGAGCACTCACAGAAGAAATAATAGCATGTAGGAAAACCTTTGTCAGAAACCTCTAAAAGCTGACTGTGTGGCTTAGTGGTAGAGTGCTAACCTATCAAGGATGAAGGCCTGGGTTAGATTCCTCAATACTACGTGAAAAGAGCAAGCCAGAAGCAGCACTGTGGTCCAAATGTTAGAGTGCTAACCTTGAGCAAAAGTAGCTCAGTCCCTGAGTTCAAGCCTAAGGATCAGAGAGAGAGAGAGAGAGAGAGAGAGAGAGAGAGAGAGAGAGAGAGAGAGAGAGAGAGAGAGAGAGAAAGAGAGAGAGAGATAGGAAGAGAGAGAAAGAGAGAGACAGAGAGAGAAAGAAAGAGAGAGAGAAAAGAGAAAAGAGACAGAAAGTGAGAGAAACAGGAACTTCTAAATTGTACAGAGATAGAGAAGGAGACAGAAACTAATTTCTAAACTTTACAGTCTTTCTATTTCCTTACAAATTCGTCTATGTCATTCTTTCTGATAGAAGCACAGAATTCCATTGTGTAAAAATACCATATTTGATCTACTCATCAACTGACGGGCATCTGGGTTGGTTCCATACCTTTGCTATAGTAAATAGTGCTGTGATAAATGTTATTGTTCTAGTGAATTTAGTATGTCCTATCTGGACGATTGGCAAGTAGTGAAATTGCTGGATCACAGGGGAGCTCTATGTTTAGTCTTTTTGGGATACTGCCATAGTGCTTTCCATAGTGGTTGAACGAGTTTGCAATCCCACCACAGTGTAGTAGTGATCCCTCCTGGCCACATCCCCTCCAGCATAAGTTATTAGATTTCTGGATCTTGGCCATTCTAACTGGAGTGAGGAGGAAAAGGGAAAGAGGAACTGAAACTTTCTCTCCTTACAGATGACATGATTCTGTATTTAAAGAACCCTATAGTCTCTACTCCGAAGCTGCTTGAGCTGATATAAAACTTTGGTAATGTAGTAGGGTATAAAATTAACCTTCAATGTCAACTGCCTTCTTATATGCCAAGAAATGAGAGGAATGAGGCAAGAATCAGGATAGCAACTCATTTTGCTATCAAAGAAAATAAAATACCTAGGAATTAACTTAGAATGTAAAGCACCTTTTTGATGGAACTATAAACCCTGGAGAAGGAAATTAACGCAGAACTGAGGAAATGCAAAAACCTATGCTCCTGGTTTGGAAGGAGTAATATTGTAAAAATGGCAATCTTCAATCAAAATCCCAATGTCATTCTTTAAAGAAACAGAAGAGGAAATCCAAAATTTCACTTGGAATAATAAAAGACCCCTTATAGTCTGTCTTCTTGCATGATACATAATGTTTAATCTCACCTTCTCCACCAAAATCTCACCTTTCTCATTGAGACATAGGTGGCCCTGTTTACTAGCAGCAAAGGCTCAAACGCGCAGTTTCAGGTGTCACCACTGCCTCTGTTACTGGATAGATCCAACTCTGTCATCGATTCTGAGGTCTGCTCTGGGAGTCTTGGTCACAAGTTGTTCTGTGGCATCTGCTGCCAGCCTGTGCCTATTTGCTACCTTTTCTCCAGCAGCCTACAACAGGGAATGAATTTCACGGGCCGATGCTCTCCTTCATATGCAGGTCAGGATGAGCCCAATCCTCCCTCATCTTCCTCTTCCAATTTTTGGAAAAAAATGTGCTGGCAGAAGTCCTCAGGTGTGGCGCATGGCTGATCCACACTTTTAATCCAGGCTGGTCAGGATGCTGAGATCTGAGTATGGAAGTTCCAAGTCACCTAGAACAGGAAAGTCTGATAGATTCTTACTTCCAAAAATAAAAACAGCTGGCAATGGAGTTTGGGCTCAAGTGGTAAAGGGCTAGTCTTGAGTACAAATGCTTAGTGCCCAGGCCCTGAGTTCAGGCTCCAGCACTGCCAACAACCTCACTTTAGTGAGATTTTAGCTTTATCCATGTAGGCACATCTCACTGGAATCTTTGCTGGTAGAGATAGTCTTCATAATTTTGACTCAAGGTAAAGGTCCTCCTGGGGTAGTACACAAAAGATGTCACGGAGAGAGGAGCCCCACTTGCTCCAGGTTTGAAGATGGCATAGGTCAAGCCAGCATGGGGTTGGCACATCAGTCTTTTTCCTAGCACCACCTACCAGTGAATGTCAAATGACAGTGATTGTTGTGGGATTGTGTGGTTGAAGTGCCTCATTAAGGGCAGTGGATACCAGGAATGCTGAAATCTCAAAGCTAAGATTTCTGTTGGCTACAGAAATGCTGGTGTGTCTGTTATTCACTAAAAGTTCAGGTTCAAAGATTCTGAAGCTTGATGCCATGTGTTTATTCCATTTAGTAAAATTATTTTAATGCACTGTATAAGTTAAAACATTTGATAAGAGTCAGGGGTAGTGAAAACATTGTTCTTGAATTCAGGTGTCTGGCAAGGTAATGGGGGGGATGTTGGTGGCTGGGACTATGAAGCTGGAGCTGCTATCAAACCATGGATCATGTTCCTCTTTGTCTGGGAGAAATAACTCCAAAGATGAAATTTGAATGGTGAGGAAAAGATGATGATGTACTCAGGAAATTTCTCCTAATCAAATGCTCATGTGGAAGTGGGATGGGGGCTGGGCATGTCTGAGGCAGAGCTTAAGGGGGCTTCTCATGGCGTTGAGAACATTCCTTGCGACTTCAAGCATGCAGCAGGGTGTTTTAGATGACCATTGTGAGATGGATGGAATAAGACTGGAGACAAGATGATTGCTGGGATCCTGCAATGCTCTTGCATGAGTGGCTGGTGGCTCACCTGAAAGAACTAATTATGTCTAAAAAAGAAATCAGGAATTTGTTTTGATTAGATAATACCTGTAATCCGAGGCATATTCAGGATCCTGATCTTAGTATTGTGGTTTAAAACCAACCCAGCAAAGGGAAAAATGCATGAGACTCATACTCCCTGTTTAGAGCAAGAACAAAGATTGAAGTAGAGCTGTGGCTCAAGAGCTAGAGTGCTACCTTGAGCAAAGAACAGCTAAGAAAAAGCTCCAGGTATTGAGTTCAAGGCCAGGAATGAAAGAAGGAAGGTAAAAAAGAGAAGGATGTGAGGAAGGGAAATATATAAATGAAAGAGAGAAGGAACTAGAAATTTAAAACTAGAGAATATTTAAAAGTCATCAGTCCTTCTAAGAAAAGTGTTGGAGTATGGGTTCTATATGTGGTGAACTGGAAGCCCAGCAGTGACTTGTTAACCAAAGAGTCACCATGATGAGCAAAGGATAGAAATCTGCATGAGCCTCTTAGCGGATGGAGTGACAGAAGAGAACCTCAGCTCCCATCCCATAGTTAGAAGTATATAGAGATGGGGAAGTTGGCATCACCTTGATGTCATTGTGTCCATGGAGACTGGAAGCCATGGCTCTGTGAAAGCACAATGTTCTGGTTACTGAGCTGAGAGGCTGAGGAGAGCCAAGTCCTGGCCATGAAGAAATCAGAGTGGCAGCAGAGCAACTCTGCTGCAGTGTGTGCCTGCTTGGCTCTTCTTATTCTGTGGTGGATCAGGCCGGAGCGGGTGATAGTAACTGTTTTGTGGTCACAAGCCCTTCACCAAGAGCTTCCTCTGAGATCCTCATAAGCTAGAGGGTGGCTGGTGGTGGGATGTGTGTGGGGTGGAAGTGACAGAGGGATGGACGCATGGCAAGGTGGGTGAAGAGATGAGAGGAATGATGAGAGCCCAGTTCATTGGTTTCCAAGGTTAATGGGTGGGAGGTAGAGAGGCATGATGGAGGAATGATGGAGGCAGGGGAAGGTGGTGACAGATTGAGGCCATCTGTAGTGCCAGCCTGGCCATCATCTGAAGCCCATAGGCAGCTTCCTGATCCTTCACTTAGTCCTGCTCCTTGTGGAGGGAATGTCACGTGTACCCAGAGCTAGGGGTGGGGCAATGTTAGTAGCACCTGGAGAACCATTGGCCTCTACCTGGGTGGGGGGTGGTTATGGCTCCCAGGCTGTGTGGCCTGATAGCTATGGAACAGATCTCTCCTTAGCTACCACAGTCAGTGGCTGCTCTCCATCTAGGGTTAGGGCACCTGCTCAGCCATCAGGACACCCCATGCCAGGACAGAGGCCTACAATTCAGATGGCAGCACAGGGGTGAAGATGATCTCACCGTAGCCCTAGTTACATGGCTGTCCCTGCATGCAGGACAGGATGAGCTGGGGGAAGATGTTCTCTGTGTTTTTCCACAGCCTATCCCGGCCTCTTCTTGTGTCTGATTAGACCAAGAGAGTACCAGGTTCCCTCTCATAGTCCTGGTTCTTTTTCTTTTACAGTCATGAGGCTTGAACTCAGGTCCTGGGTACTGTCCCTGAGCTCTTTTGCTCAAGGTTGATGCTCTACCATTTGAACCATAGTGCCATTTCCAGCTGTTCCTTTTCATGTGGATCTCTGATATGTCCAGTTCTGTGCCTGCAGGGAGGCACTCACCCCACAGACAGAGCCACCTCTGCCGTGACTGTGACTGCCCACAACCCTCACACCCACTCCTTGCACACCCCTCGACTCCAGTTTTAGCTCCTCTTGGACTGGGTGTCCAGCCTACCCCTTCCTACACTCACAAAGGGTCTACAATTGTCTTCCCAGGGTCCTTTCTTCTGCCAGCCAGAGTACAGACTGTTCACATCTTGACGATCACAGAGCTCAAAGCCAAAGGCTGAGATGCAGAAGGGGGTGACCCAGTAGCTGCACAGGGCCCATGGATCATCCTGTGCATCCCCCAGCCTGTGACTTCCCCCACCCCCTGGCAGGGAAGCTCCATGCCCACATCCTGATCGCTGGTCCCCTCCAATTCCATTCTCCCTTGGATTTTGCAGACTGTCTACCATCAGAATCTAAAATTCTATTCATCACTTTATGTCCTTATCACTGATTTGCTACTTTGGCAGGATCTCCCCGTGCCTGGAGAGTGGGCATGTCATGTACTCTCTGTGGAGAAGTTGCCCCAGGAGAAGAAAAATGCACTTCATGTGAGTGTTGGACAGGGCAGGAGGGCTCCATAGGATCAGAAGCCACAGGAGGGGTGCAGATGGGGGAATGCTAGGGGCCCCAGGGGACAGTGGGAGTTAGGGCACAGTTGGGTCCTTCTGCAGGGTTGACACCGCTTCACAAACCCAACAGAATGAGGTTCACATTACAGATGTCAGAGACAGTGCAGATTGCCAATGGGCGCAGGGGTCACTGTCAATCCCAGATGCTGGCTGCATGCTGGGATGCACGCAGAGATGTTTTCAAGATCAGATAATGAGGATGTTGCAGGGTGTAACCATTCTTTTCAGATGGCTCTCTAGCTCTCTTGAGTTTCATCTCTATCCTTGGCTTTTTCTTAGCAGTTAACTGGAAATGAGAGTTTCATGGACTTTCCTTTCTGGACTGGCTTCAAACAGAAGCTATGCACAGTTTTCAAACCATACCCTACTGTAGAAGGGAAGCTTGATCTGGTGCTTAACTGGGTTGCACTTTGGCTCCGTTTGCTATGCCTCACGGGAGGGGGCTCATCATTTATAGACTAAGATCTCATGACCTTCAAAGCCAAATGCTACCTGAAAGTTCAGGGTCCCAGCCTATGTGTTGGGCCGGGGTGAATACATTCTCTGTTATGCTGGGTCATCAACCCATGTTTTAAGCTGGAAGTAGGCAGTGCCACATTTGATAAGAACATCTGCCAGAGATTGTCACCTCATGAAAGCAGATTCTAAATTTGTATTCCATTTCCTGTGGTGTAGAAATCCCCTCCAACTTAGACAGGCTCACATCCACCTTCAGGTCACACTCCTAATGCACCCTTGAGTGTCCTCATGGTATTGGGATCTAAGTTTGTAAGGAATGCTGCTTTAGTCCATGAATTAGCTGGACAAGTGAAGACAAACGTGTTGTGGATTAATATGAGGACAATTTAAGAAGCCCTGGAGGAGCATCAACCTGACCCTCTGTGGTGCTATAAATCTGATAGGATGTTCCAGACTGAGAAACAATCACATGGCTTTGTGTTTGGCATCCAGACAAGTGAGTGCATGTCTTAGCTGTCAGCCAATACAGAGGAGAACATTTATAAGTGGGTGGAAAGCATCTGTCAGACCCCTGTCTGGGGGAAGGTGGAGAGAACATAGGAAGGTAGATACCATGCCTGTGGTGGGGCCAAAAAAAGGGTAAAAGAGGCAAAGGAACCAGGTACTGGTAGCTCAAGACTGTCATCCTAGCTACTCAGGAGTTTGAGATCTGAGGATCACAATTCAAAGCCAGCCCAGGACAGAAACTCCATGAGACTCTTATCTGCAATAAACTACTGAATGCAAGAAGCTCAAGCTCAGTGACAGCATCCAGGCCTAGCGTTCAAAACCCAGGACTGGCAGAAAAAAGTATCAAAGGACAAGAAGCTGGCCAAAAGTTAGAGGGACTCTATCTTGACAAACAATACAATGGTAAGTTGCACTCAGAAGACTTGCACAAAATCTGGAAATGCCTGAGACCTATCTATGTATGTTTCCTGTTTGTCTAAATACTTATGTTTATGCATTAATATATTAGTATAGAGAGACAGATCAATACATATGACTATACATATATACATAGCCAGACACTTATGGGTAGGTGGTATACTGTGTGAGAGTTTGTGTTTGTGTTTTGTGGATGGCTATCTCTGTTTAAGAAAGATAGAAAATATGTAAATATCTTTAAAACAACTTGAAAAAAAATATAGAGAGACATAAGCTCTTGAGGGAATCTGAAATGACAAGATTATTCACAGGCACGTTTATCCTTATGGATTCCTCAGCAAGTTTTAATTTTTTTCATTATTTTCTTTCTTTTTTTGAACCAGTGCTAAGGATTTCTCTCAGGGACCAGGTGCTGCCAATTACTAATTTTCTCATGGCTGCTACAAGAGGAACTGAGCCACAGTTCCACTTTTGCCTTATTTATTCGTGCTTAACTGAAGAGAAAGATTTCTATCAGTGACTTTCTTTCAGGGGCTGGATTCTAACGAGGATCCCCAGACCTCAGGCTTCTCTATAGCTACAATTAACAATATGAGAACCCAGCACTGGGTTCCAATGCACAGGGCAAGAAATTGAGTGAATCTCTCAACTCCAATTAGCTATAATAAGCTACAAGTGAAACAGCAATGCCTTTGAGGAAAAGATGCTGAGGGTTATCACACAGGCCCTATGAGTAAGCCCTGAACCCTGTACACATGTGTGCATGCACACATTGGCAGATACACACACACATGCACACACACAATATCTCAGGCAATATTGTATTTTGAATTAATATCCAAAGATTGGACAAAGGATAGCAAGTAATAAAATCTGTTTTTCTTGTCTACATTGAGGGAAAGGGATAAGTCACAAGATGCAGAAGCGAAGAATTCAGAGGCAAATGCTGTGAGTGAATAACTTGTAAAAAGCACATTTCTTTTCTTTTCTTTTCTTTTGTTTTTTCTGGGGCTTGAACTCAGGGCCTGAGCACTGCTCTTGGCTTTTCCCAAGTCTAGCCCTCTGCCACTTGAGCCACATTGCCATATGGATTTTTATATCTGTGTGATATTAAGGACTCAAACCTAGATCTTCATGGATGCTAGGCAAGCACTCTACCACTGGGCCAAAGTCTAAACCCCGATTAAGTATTTATAAATAGTAATCATCATCATATCAAAATATCCTTTCTCCTACAACGAGTGAACACTTATCTATGTCTGTAAGACTTTTTTTATGTCACCAATGCTTCTGTGATTTTCCCACTTGCATTTTTACAGATGACAGCACAGATATTCATCAGGAAGAAAAATAGATTAGGATAGAGAAACCTAACAACGTCCTAGTAGATTGAAGTGAAAAATATGTGCAAGATGGCCTGGGTCTTTCATCTATTTGTAGAGTGCTTGGCTACCACACAAAAAGAGTCCGGTTTGTTTCTGCAGTACCATATACATAGAAAACTCTGGAAGTGGTGCTGTGGCTTGGTGGGACAGCTATAGCCTAAAGAAAGCCTAAGAACAATGGTCAGGCTCTGAGGTCAAGTCCCAGGACTAGCAAAAAAATGTGCAAAAGGCAAAATGCAAGCTGAGAAGGCACTGTGAAGCAAAATGTCTTGTGAAGTCTAAGGGGAATAGTGACAGTTAAGTTTGGATCTTACCTAAGGAAGGCTCCTTGAGCCTGAGACCAGGCTAGCACTTACGCCTAGTTAATGACTTGGGATTTGAACAAAAAGGTGTGCTGTTTACTACATCCATATGTGAGGTGGGAAGGGAGATTCAGCCTCCAGTATGTCTTTGGGGAGGTCTTCTGTGAGCAAGGAGCTTTGGTCATTGGGCCTTGAAATGTGACCCTACCTCCCTCACAATGGAACAGAATATGGAACCCTGGTAACCAAGCCACTGTATGTGACAACCAGCTCAAGTCAGCTCCCTTGGCCTGTGGCTCAGGAGGAAGAAAGATGTTGCTGTGCTGTTGCCAAAGGTCAGGAGGCTCGGATCTCAGGCATGAGAGATATGGATGTCTCACTTGAAGAAGTAGATGTTGGATCAGGGCCAAGACAAAATTCCAGTATATCAGGCATTTCTCTAGGAAGAAAGCCAGGAAACTCCAGGGCAACTCAGATGAGGTATATTGAGAGGAAACCTATTTGAACCCATCATCCTGCCCACAAACTTCAACCTTCTTGTGTGCTTTCAAGTGACTATACTGAGATTAGAGTGTGTCATTTCCAATCTACTCTATACCAATTCCTCAGTGTGAAGTGTGGTCCCATTCCTACGTTTGAAATATCCACAGTTTTGCCAATACAGTGTGATGGTAAGTCAGCTCAGACTCTGAATGAGCCTTGTAACCTATGGATCCTGGAGGAAGGCCTGTTGGAGATGCTGCTGACAAAGCTGATCCCTGCCTACCAGAAAGCTGATCTCTTTTATGTGGGAAACTTCCTGCACAATTTCAAACAGTGGAGGACAATGTAGTAGTTGCTGGAAATTCTCTTGAAAAAGTGAGTGTTCCCCCTCCAAACCCATGTTTGCTCACCACTCCTGGCCAAGCCTTGGAATACTTGGCTCCTCTCTGAGCCTGTTTGTTTCACTGGGGTGTTCACAGGGGAGCTAAGCATGATACAAGTGCACAAACTACTCCATTATGACTGGGACACCATGCCATTTCATTTCCCTCACAAGCTACTGGAGTCTCAACAGTGTGCTTACTGAGAAGTTGGATTTCAGGCATGAGTAAGTGGCTCCCAACTGCAGCCCTCACCTAGGTGACATCCTAGGAAATCCCATTTCCCAGTAAGAAATGAGATGTCAGTACTAATGGCGGAGGCCTGTGAAATACTGGAGTCAGAGGAAAAGCTGGGGGCTGAATCACTTTTGAGCCATCAGGGAGGGATTGTGATAGCTTTGCCTGTTAGAACCTGAAAGCATTTACATTTTGGTGTGTGGTCCAGTGCTGCCACTTGAACCTGAACCCAGGTCTAAATGCCATCCCTTTGGTGTTCAAAATTAGCACTGTACCATTTGAGTCATAGGTCAAGTTCTGGCTTTTTGCTGCCTAATTGAAGACAAGTGCCTTTAGACTTTTACTGACTAGACTGGCTTTCCACTGTGATCTTCAGAGCTCAGCCTGCTGGGTGGCTAAGATTAGAGGAATGAGCATTTAGTTCTTTATTTAGAGCATTCACTTATTGATTTATTTAGAGCATTTACTTAGTTAATTTAAGGTGCGTTTACTTTGGACAGATGCATAGAGGCCTCTCTCAGAAGCTTCTGGAAGTGGGGGGTAAAAGTCATCCTGTTCTCGAGTGTCTCTTACCCCCCTCCCAGCACATAAGTGCACATCTCTGCAGGACAGCCACAGCATTAGAATCCTGCAAGAAAGGGGCTTTGGTAAAAGGCTCAGGATGGAGAGAGAAGGCTCTCACTTTCCTTGTACCGAATGTGCCCACAGCATCATGTGTTCCATCTATACGATGTGAATGGACTTCTACCCGAGTGATTTCTACGAGTTCAAGAACTGCCACACCCTGACACAACTCAAGCTCTATATGAGGTTCCACATGTCGGCTTTGGACCTGCTCTTCTAAACACAAACTTTTTGACCAGCTGGAGGAATATGTGACCAGTAAGACCAAGAAAAAGTAGAAGTCCTGGTGTGGGTGCCTCAGAACCTGTGAGTAGGAAGCCCATGTGGTCTAGATATTGGTTGGCCCTTACTTCTACAGAGCTTGGCAAAATGCCCTTTATGGGTGGTGTCAGCCAGGTAATGTCTGTCCTCTGAAAGGACTCTGGAATAAGCACTCATTATAAAGACCCTACACCTCCTCAGTGTTCAGTCCAAACTCCAGTTCTACAGGTTCCTCCATTAGATCCTCATGGAAGTTGAGTGACACTTCAACTTGCAGAGTCCACTCTGTCCACTCTGTACCTATTTCTATTCTTAGGTTTGGGTCATCGTGTAAGAGCTTATCCTGAACTCCGGATGAAAAACCCACCAATGGAGCTGGTGACTGATGGAGACTGAGAATCATCACTGCACTCCAGAAAGCATGGGCCTTCTGTAGAAATTACCAAACAGGTTTAGAGTCCTATGGATATACCTTTTGCTCTGAACCCCATGTGTGACACAGTTGAACCTGCAGATACTATGGAGGAAGAAAAAGAGCAGCCAGATTTCCTTCCGTTTCCTTTCACACTCCACCCAGAGTCAGTCCATCTGAGTCAGAGTAACACTCCACTTATTGTGCAAGCTGAAGGGGCACACGCTGGGCTCATGGAAAATGTCCCCATGGGAAGCAGCAAGTGTACTCTCAATACTGGATTCATTGGAGGAAAATGAATCCATCCTCACAGAATATCCAGACCCATCCATCTCACTAAAAGAGACTCAATCTCCATTCGACAAACCAGAATCCATCCCCCTCTTAACTCAGGAAGGACATTCTGTTTCTCATGAGGAAGGAGACCCTTCTGAGGACTCGAAAGTAGAATTACTGTCTGAAGGCAACTTGGAGGCCAGTCTGGATTTAGAGCTTCCCTGTCCCCTTCCTAAAAAGACGTCTCTTTATCTTGCTCTCATGATTCTTGTCAAGTATTCATTGTATTTACTTTGCTAACTATTAAACTCTCATTGTTAATATTATGGTGTGCAGTTCTTCAGTGCTTATTATACTGTGTTTTATTTTCCACTTATAATGTGAGACCTCAGACACATAGGTCCTGGGTGGGCCAAAAACCAGACAGGTCTGGTCCCATAGAAGACAACCTTACTGGATATACAGGGAACTATGAAATGCATGGAATCACCAGGAATCCAGGCCAGGCCTCCATGGAAAGACAAGTCAGCTACCAAAGCTGAAGGACAGAGCAGATGCCTGGAAATGTGTTTTGTCAATCGGGAGAAGTGCCAGAGTAACTGTAATATTATGTGGGACTCTGTTCTGTGAGTTCAAGTCTGTTTATATATCCATTGTGCTTTGTACAAATATTTAAGAAAATTAAAACTCCACAATAGCATCAAAAATCTACTTTGGCTTTGAATGTTGCCTAGTTGTAGAGTGCTCGCCTAGTATACAAGAAGACCTTGATTCAATTCCTCGACACTGCATACACAGAAAAAGCAGATGGGGCACTGTTGCTCAGGTGTAAGAGTGCCACCCTTGAACAAATGTGGCCAAGGACAGTTCCTGGTCCCTCAGTTCAAGCCGCAGGACTAGCCAAACAAGAAATCATACCATTTTCCACACATTTGGAAATAAATCTGATTTATCTAACCCTACTTCTTTTTTGCCAGTACAGGGTGTGTGCCACCAAGCCAAACTACTGGCCCCCAACCTTACTATTTTTAATCATGTAATTTTTTTACATAATCATATTTCATGCTGTCTGTATTAATACCATAAACAGTATGCTTAGTGTAATAATGTTAAAGGTAAAAAAAATGAAATTAATAACTAAAATTCCTTTTATATTAGTTTTATAGCATTACTACAATTTTATGAGAAAAATTACTTAGAATGTTTATTTTAGAGTTCAAGTAATCCATTTTGATAAATATATCAACCTACATCATTTATTTGAACACATTTTAAACTATTTTTTTCAGGAATGAAAATACATACATATTTGTTGTAAATGAAATTTATGACTTGGGGGGAAAGGAAAGAGAAAATGGGGAGGGGGTAACAGTGTTTACAAGAAATGTATTCATTACATATGTAACAGCAATCTCTTTGTATATCACCTTGAACAACAAATTTTTTGAAAAGTACAATAAGTTTAAATGTCTACTTTGGGCAGAATTTTTTTTGCCAGTACTGGCCTTAGACTCAGGACCTGAGCACGATCCTTGTTTTTGTTTTTGTTTATTCTTAAGGCGCAAGTTCTATCACATGTGCCACAGCACCACTTTTATCTTTTTTTATCAATGTTGTGCTGAGGAATTGAACTTGGGTCTTCATTCATGCTCGGCAAGAACGCTTCCACTAGGCTTAACTTATGGCCCCAGTGGGAAGGAAGTTTTCCATAAAATATGTAGGAAATATGTACACTAAGGAAAATCCATCAAAAATAGAAGAAAAATTATATACTTAGATAACAACATGCCAGTATTATGGCAGATCTCTCTAATTCTAGCTTCAAGAGTGGCCTATTTGGACCGGGAGTTGGCTGGCTGAAGTAAAGTGCTATCCTTGAGCAAGCCCTAGGATGTGCTCTGGCCATGAGTTGAAGCCATAGGACATGCAAAAATAATAATTTAATGCCCGTGACTGGTGGCTCACCCTGGTAATCCTAGCTACCCTGGAGGATCGAGGTTCAAAGACGGCCCAGGCATAAAAATCTGTGAGAATCTTATTTCCAAGTAATCCAGAAAATTCAAAATGACAATGTGCCTCAAGTGGTAGAGCTCTTGCCTTGAGCTGAAGAGCTTAAGGTAAACATCCAGGCCCAGAGTTCAAGCCCCATGAGTGAAAAAAAGAAAAAGAAAAAGAAAGCCCTTATCTAAGGCTGGAGTGCACACTAGTGGTAGTTTGCTTGCCTAGTATGCACAAAGCCCTGTGTTAAATTACTCTGTACCACTTACACCAAAAAAAAGCTGGAAATGATCTCAGAAGGTTGGGTTCTGAGGATCACAGTTCAAAGCCAGGCCAGACACTAAAGTCCATGAAACTGTTACTTCCACTTAAGCACCAGAAAACCAGAAGTGACACTGTGGCTCAAGGTGTTTAAGGTTGTAGCCTTGCGCTGAAGAGCCCAGGGACACTGCCCAGGTGCACAATTAAAGTCTTACAACCAAAAGAGAGACAGAGAGAGAGAGAGAGAGAGAGAGAGAGAGAGAGAGAGAGAGAGAGAGAGAGACAGAGACAGACAGAGAGAGAGACAGAGACACAGAGAGACAGACAGGCAGACAGACAGAGACAGACAGACAGAGACAGACACAGAGACATCAAACAGTCAGGCACTGCTGGCTGAAGCGTGTAATTCTACCTACTATGGAGGCTGAGATTGGAGGAACTTGGTTCAAAGCCCAAAGCCAGCCTGGACACATATGTTTGTGAGACTTACATCACCAATTAACTACCAGAAACCAAAAATGGAGCTGTAGAGGAAGAGCGCTAGCCTTGAGCTGAAGAGGTCAGGGAGAGTCCAGGCCCAAAGTCCAAGCAACATGACGAATCAATAATAAAAAAAGAAGATAGCTAATAGTAATGATGAATAATTTTGGGCTGGGAGTTTGGCCTAGTGGTAGAGTGCTTGCCTAGCATGCACGAAGACCTGGGTTCAATTCCTCAATATCACATACATATAAGGACAGTGCTCAGTCCCTGAGTTCAAGCCCAGGACTGGCCAAATCAAAAGTAGTAGAGCACTGGCATTGAACTGAAGATCTGAGGAACAGCCCAGGCACAGAGTTCAAGCACCGCAAACAACAACAACAAAATCTATGAAATGGCAGTGGTGGATTTAAGCTAAGCAAAAATAGAGTAGAAATTGGTAAAATACATATTTGTGTGTAAGCAAAATAGCCAGACTTATGCATTAGAACAGGATAGCAACTTGAAAAAAAAATTTGTTTTCCATCTCACTAGGTCCTGTCTCTTAATTTATTCAAGTAAGTAAAATGCTGGGTTTTATAATCATTGCTCTGAATATTAGAAAATCATAATATCTCTCATTAACCAACAAAGACCAGGAACTGGGACTTCGTTGAAATGGCAGAGTATCAGGCAAGAGAAGAAAAAATTGAAGTAAGAACTTGAAGTTCTTGATCCAGAACCTGCATAGTAACAGAGCAGCAGCCTGGTGATGGTACCTCACACCTATAATCTTAGCTACTCAGGAGGCTAAGATCTGAGAATCAAAGTTTAAAGCCAGCCAAAGTACCCAGTTAACTGCCAGAAAAACCAGAAGTGGCACTGTGGCTCACAGATTAAAGCACTAGCCTTGAGCTGAAGAGCTCAGGGACAGTGCCCAGGCCCAGAGTTCAAGACCCACAATTGACAAAAATCAAACAAGCAAACAAAACTCACAAAGAAGCCTGCAGACCACAGTGGTTCTGCTGAGTCTCTTCTCTATGGGGATCAGGAAACATTTCACTTTTTCTGTCTCTTCCCATCTCAACATTCATACTAAAATAAGACTGTGTTGAAAGTTTCAATTTATAAAAATGTTTTTCATGAAGCACCCTGAAATATTCATCGCTTATATCTCAATTGAAGATAGTTGATTTGGGGCTGCATTGGTAGAGTGCTAGCCTTGAGCAGAAAAGGTCAGGGATAGAGCTGAAGCACTCAGTTGAAGACCCAGTGCCAACACACAAAAGAAATTATGCACTTTATACATATTTTCTAATTTCTTAATGAATTTTTCAGTCTGTATAAATATAAGGTACATTCCTTGTTACTTAAGTAAGATTGCTCTTTTTTTCTTTTTGCCAGTCCTACGGCTTGGACTCAGGGCCTAGACATTTTCATTGGACTCGCTTGCCCAAGGTGAGTGCTCTGCCTCTTGAAACACAGCGCCACTTCTAGCTTTTTTCTGAATATGCGGTACCGGTGAATAGAACCTAGGTCTTCATGCATTCTAGGTGAGCACTCTACCATTAGGCTATATTCCCAGGCAGTGAGATTCCTCTTACAGTCATTGTATGTTCACAGAGTTTGATCTCACACACTGTAGGGCCCTGGTTGGCTTTGACCTGTGATCCTAAGCCCTGAGCCTCCTAAGTAGCTGAAATTAAGTTGTGAGCCAGCATGATGGCTTCCATTCTATTTTCTACAAAAATATATGTAGTTATCTAAAATATATCTATAGCTGAAAAAAATGAATCTCTCCCAAACAAATCTTCAAAGAAACAACCATCCTATTAAAAGGTGGGCTAAAGACTTAAAAGAGTATTCTCTGAAGAAAAAATTAAAATGGGCTTTACACATGAAGAAATGCTCCATATCTCTAGCAATAAGGGAAATGAAAATCAAAACAACTTTGAGATTCCACCTGACTCCAGTCAGAATGGCCATTATCAAAAAATCTAATAAGAGATACTGGTGGGGAAGTGACCAGGTGGGATCACACCTACACTGTTGGTGTGAGTGTAAACTCGTTCAACCACTTGGGAAAGCAGTGTGGTGGTTCCTCAAAAGACTGAACATAGAGCTCCCCTATGATCCAGCAAATCCACTACTTGGCATCTACCCAATTGTCCAGAAAAAAGGACATACTAAAGCCACTACCACAATGATGCTCATTGCAGCACTATTTACCATAGCAAAGCTATGAAACCAACCCAGATGCCACTCAGTAGATGACTGAATCAAGAAGATGTGGTACTTATACACAATGGAATGCTATGCTGCTATCAGAAGGAATGACATCGCCCCATTTGTAAGGAAATGGAAAGACTTGGAAAAATACATATTAAGTGAAGCAGCCAGACCCAAAGAAACATAAGCTCAATGGTTTCCCTCATTTGTAATAATTCGTTCACATCTAGGACTCTCCTAGCAGAGGATTACAATAACTCAAAAACCTAGGTATATAAGGTCATATAGGATGAGGCTAAATGAAAGGATCTCTAGGATATGGGAACAAGAGCTATATCTTGTGTCATCGTTGCTCTTAATCTTGTGTGATTTTTGTCCTTAATCTACTATGTTATTTCTCATCTCTTATTTTGCCCTTTGGTTAATGTCAGATTGTTACTGTATCTGATTTTTCCCTGGCATATTGTATATATGTTTATTTGTTTATGTCAAATAGGAAAGGGAAGGGGGGAAACAAGATGATTGGGAAGGGGAGTGGAGAGGGAACTGGGGACAAAAACATGTGGAGTGGAATAAATGTGTGAGAAGTAATGCAGTCCACTACCTGTAAATGTAATCGTAACCCCTCTATACATTACCCTGAAAATAGAAAAGAGACTATAAAAATATCTGTAGAAAATGAGGTTGGATGATGGAAACAACCAGATGCCCTACTACAAAAAATGTGATACACGCACACACACACACACAAACACACACACACACACACACAAACGCACACACACACAATGGAATGATATATAGCCAACCGACAAGATAAAATAATGGCATTCTCGGGGAAGTGGATGAAAAGGAAAAAAATCATATTAACTGAAGTAAGCCAAACTCAAAGGAACATAGGCCCAAGAGTCTCCCTCATTTGTCAAATTCAGTAGAAACCTTGGGCTCTGCTACCAGAGATTTACAATAGAACAAAATCTAGAGACATCGTGACAAATAGTATGACACTAAATGTAAGGACCTCCAAGATAAAGAAACAAAACTCATATAATGAGTGATTGTTGTCCTTAATGAACTATGTGATCTCTTATCTCTTTTGCTATCCCTTGGTTATATCATATTGTTACAATATTTCACCTTGTTTTCTGATATATTTCATATGTGCCTAATTGGTTATTTGAAATTGGATAGGGAAGGGGGAAAATGAACATGAATGGGGGTAGGGGAAGGGAAATGGGGACCATATCATTACATGGGGTATCAAAGTTTGAGAAGTAATGCACCTTCTATCTGGTGAATATAATGTAACCCTTCTATAAATTACAATAAATATAAATACTTAAAAAGAAGATCTGCACAGAAAAAAATAATAATGGCATTTTTGGGGTAGTGGATGAAATTAGAGTGAATCCTGTTGAGTGAGATAAGTCAAGACCAAGGAACAAAAGGTACATGATATCCTTAATATATGGATATTAGTTTCAAACGGTAGTAGAGCGATGATTGAATAGTTGATACCCAAAGTTCTGGACATAATTTTGGAGATATAAACATAACTACATAGACATAAAAATCTAGGATAGACTATACACTCTATAGACATGTGTTTTATTATAGATTAATCTGTATCTATGACATACAAAGACTCAGCTTAATTTTTACTATATTCTAAAATCTATGTGCCAGTGATTGTATAGCGATTCCCTTCTTGAATACTTGTTGGTTAAACATGACATTTGAAATATGATGTAAAATTCAATGTTAATAAAATTTTTAAAAAAGAGGCTAGAGGTAAATACCACTAATGTACTTGCTCTAAGTGGTACAGAAATTTTCTTAATGAATCAAGGGTTTTTATTACATCTTTATGCAATTATTTTAGTTCTGAGTGTTCTACACTCAATGATACTTCTGGAAAGATGATATAGCTGACTGTGTAGATGGTATGAAGACATACTGGCCTAAACGTAGAATAAAGCATTGGTAAGTGGCTGTTAGCTGTCCAGATTCTACTGGAATATGTGGAATGAATTTATTAAGCACAATGCAGGCTCTTAGTCAGATCAGGATCAAGATTATGTGGTTCCATCAGATGAATGAGGAAAGATCAGAAAAATCTACTAAGATATCCAGATATACTTTTTAAACTAAGGTATCTGGACTCCTTTTTTTTTTGTTTCTTGGTGGGGAGGTTGAACTTTGGACCTGGGCAAGGTCTCTTAGTTCTTTTTCCTCAAGGCTAATGCTGTACCAGTTTTAGCCACAACTCCACTTAGTTTTTGGGTGGATAAGTGGAGAGTAGAATCTTACAGTTTTTTTTGTTTTCATTTTTTTTGCTTGCAAAGGCTTTGAATCACCTTCTCCCTGGCTAGTAGAATGACAATTATGACCCTCCAGCGCCTGGCTAGTGATTTTTTGAAAACTGGACTTTATTCCAAATCACATAACTGGTTCCTAGCAAAGTTTTGAAGCCTGACTTAAATGTGACAGATTTTTGTCACTTGGAGACACTCTGTGCTGAACGTAAGAAATCTACCAGCTGAGTCACAGTGGCACTTCCAGTTTTTTGTTTATGTGGTGCTGAGGAATGGAATCCAGGGTTTCATACATGCTAGGCAAGCTTCATTTTCAGCCCAAGGTTTATGTTTTGTTTTTTCAGTGTTGTTGATTCTAAGGTACTGTATGATGTTCTTTCATTTTCTTTGCTTTTTACCTCTTTTCTTCTTTTTCCCTTTAGTTTTATTCTCTGTAGTCACTGTGTTGAATTCGGGTACCCTGTGTCTTGTACATAGGTTTATGTGATTTGGGGAATGGAGAGGGTATAATAAAATGGTAAAAAAAAAAAACAAAGGAAAAAGGGTGAACCAATTGAACAGTTATACTTGGAAGACACTAAACGGAAATGAACTGAACAATCTGGGTGGAGAGGGGGCTGAGGGTAGGAAAACAGAGAAAAATGAGGGAGGGGATAACAATTTTCTTAAGAAATATGTTCATTACTTATGTAACCGTATGCCAACTATATATTGACTTAACAAAATAAATTAACTTAAAAAATAATTTAGCCGTGTATGGTGGCTCACACTTGTAAATGTAGCTACTCAAGAGGCTGGGATCCAAGGATAGCAGTTCAAAGTCAGCCTGGGCACTGAAGTCCATGTGACTCTTATCTCCAATTAACCACCAGAAACCCAGAAGTGGCCCTATGGCTCAAGGGATAGGGCAGTAGTCTTGAGCTGAAAAGCTCAGTGACAAGACCCATGTGCAGAATTGCAGTCCCATGACTTGAATGATGAATGATACTAGCCAGGCTCTGTGCGCTCACACTTGGAATCCTATCTACACAGAATCAGGTTTGAATCCAGCCCAAACAAATTGCATGATATTCTGATTTACAGTTCATTACCAAAAATCTGGAAGTGGAGCTGTGGATAAAGTGGTAGAACAGTAGCCTGAAGCAAAAAAAAACTTTTAAGGACAGTTCCCAGGCCCTGGGTTCAAGTCCCAGGACTTGCATAAAACAACAAAATGTGACGCTGAGTCCTCCATCATTTGGTGTTATAGTTCAATATTCTTGATATGCGTCTTAGAAATTAAGTCCCTAGCAAATACTCTCCCCTGAAATTCTGCTTCATAGCTGATTCATAGAATTTCAGCATCATTACTATCACCTACCAGTTAGCATAGCAGTCTACTACTGAAAATTTGAAGAAAACTTTTGAGTAATCCTAATAAATCTGTGTATCATCTGCACACACATCAAATCAGCAGGAGCTATGTTCTACTATTATATAAATGTATTTAATCCCTTCTTGAGTTAATGAGCCTTAAAGAGTAAAACATATGAAGTAGTTATGAAACTAACAGTCACCATTCTTCTACCTAATATTGTAATATAAGTTTATAAATGCAAGGACTATTCTGAAGTGTGCAGAAGATAGCTTCTAATTATAATATTCTCATGAAGTATAGTTTTTAAGAAACATGTTGCTTGCTTTGGGAAAGCAAAGGCAAGGAAAAATGATATAAGTAAGTTCCCTATTTATCAGAAGGAAAATACTATTGGCTTTAGATCAACTTCATTCATTCCGTGCTGATGAAACAAATATTTGCAATTCCTGAGGCCAATCACTTCATTGTGATGCACAATCAGCCAGCTTAGATCAATCTTCCAAAAAAGGAAAGGAACAAATGAGAAGCAATTAAGGTTTCCAAAATGAACCAGGTGGTAGTGGCAGCTCACACTTGTAATTCTATCTACTCAAGGCCTGAAATCCAAGGATCTGGATTAAGTCTGTCTGGGATGAAGATATTACTGTCTGTAACATCATCTCTGTTATCACAGCCCAGCTGATACACTCTGCCCAACAGGTTCCAAACACCAAAGTCCATCTCCTATCTGAAATACTACCAAACGTACTCACATATTATTTCCTCTTTGGGAGATAGTTGAAACATGTACCAGAAACATTTCCCTGGCTTCAGAGTGGAAGTGGAAATATATACTCACTAGAATCCCATCTAGTAAATTACAGTCAATCATCGTTCCTCACATCTTGTTAGTTAAATTAAACAATGAGTGTTTGGATCAAAAGCAATGTGTATGAGCATGCATGTTGTAAAAGCACTGTAATCCTAGCTACTCAAGATAAGCTGAGAACTGAGGATTCCAGTTCAAAATCAGCCACGCAATACATTCCATATGATTTTTACCTCTAATTAACCAGCAAAAAACAGAGCGTTGAATTGTGCTTAAAATGCCACAGCCCAAAGCTTTGCATTAAAGTACTAGGAGGTAGCATTCAGGATGCCCACTCCCTCCACTCCTTTTTAACATAGTACTAGAATTACTAAGCAGTGCAATAAGGCAAGAAGCAAGCATAAAGGGGATCCAAGTAGGGAAAGAGGAAATAAAACTATCCCTCTTTGCCAATGACATGATTCTGTATTTAAAGAATCCTATAGACACTACTCCCAAGCTCCTTGAGCTGATTCAAAGATTTGGAAAGGTGCACAAAAAGAAAGAGTGATAATACCAATCAAAACTTGTGAACATCTAGTGTCTGCCAGCTACAGAGGTCTAGGTTGGTTATATCTGAAAAACTATAATAGTATTTAGTAGTAATCTTGCTCCCATTTTCAAATGGGCACACCCAATCCCGGAGCTCCAAACTTCATCAAGCAAACTTTACTTATACTGAAACCATACATAGATCGAAATACAGTGATTGTTGGTGAGTTTAACACACCACTCTCACCTATGGACAGATCAACAAGGCAAAAACTCAACAGAGAAACCTTAGAACTGAACAACTATATAGACCAACGAGATTTAACAGACATCTGAAGAATATTCCACCCAGTAACAACACAATATACGTTTTCCTCAGCAGGACATGGAACATTTTCCAAAATAGACCACATCTTAGGACATAAAACAAACCTGGACAGATTCAGAAACACTGAAATTATTCCATGCACACTCTCAGACCATAAAGGCATCAAATTGGAACTGAACACACATCTCCACCAACGAAAACCCTGTAACACATGGAGACTGAACAACACATTGTTGAATCAAAAACAATGGGTAATCGAAGAGATCAGAACAGATATCCAACTGTTTATGAAATTTAACAATAAGGAGCACACAAATATCAACTCCTTAGGCACAACAAAGGCAGTACTCAGAGGAAAATTTATAGCGCTGAGTGCCTACAACTGCAAGTTGGAAAAATGGCAATCCACGTGGTTAAGGTCTCAACTTAACCTCCTGGAAAAAGAGCAACATACCAATCCTAAACCCATTAGGAGAAAGCAAATTATTAAAATCAAAGCAGAATTAAATGATTTGGAATAAAAAAAACTATAGAAAGAATCAACAAAACAAGGAGTTGGTTCTTTGAAAGAATTAACAAAATTGACAAGCCCTTAGCAAATCTTACCAAAAAAAGACGAAAGCATATCAAAATAAACAAAATCGCAGATGAAAATGGTAATATCACGACAGAAATTACCAAGATCCAGAATATCATGTGGGAATACTTCTCAAACCTTTACGCCAACAAATTTGAGAATCTAGAAGAAATGGATGAATTCCTAGACAACATTAACATACCCACACTGAATGAAGAAGAGGTAACCCAACTCAACAGGCCTATTTCAAGCTCTGAAATAGAAATGGAAATTAGACAACTTCCACTTAAAAAGAGCCCAGGGCCAGATGGATTCAGAGCTGAATTGTGTAAGGTCTTCAAAGCAGAGCTCACACCAATACTCCTCAAGCTCTTCAACGAAATTGAAAATGAAGGTTCTTTACCAAACTCATTCTGTGAAGCCAGTATATCCCTCATCCCCAAACCAGACATTGATTCATCAAAGAAAGAGAACTATAGACCCATTTTTTTGACGAACATCGATGCGAAACTTCTCAACAAAATACTGGCCAATCGTCTACAACAACTCATCAAAAAAATTATACACTATGATCAAACAGGATTCATCACAGGGAGGCAAAGCTGGTTCATCATAGACAAATCAATTAATATAATTCGACTTCTCAACAGGAGCAAAGACAAAACTCACATGAATGTCTCTATAGATGCGGAAAGGCATTTTACAAGATACAAAACCCCTTTATGTTAAAAGATGTGGAGAAACTAGGAATCCATGGAACATTTCTCAATGTAATAAAGGCTGTGCATGAGAAACCCACTGCTAGTATTGTACTTAATGGTGAAAATCTAAAGCCATTCTATCTAAAATCAGGAAAGAGAAAATAATGTCCACTCTCTCCACTCCTTTTTAACATAGTACTAGAATTCCTAGGTAGTGCAATATGGCAAGAAGCAAGCATAAAGGGGATCCAAGTAGGGAAAGAGGAAATAAAACTATCCCTCTTTGCAGATGACATGATTCTGTATTTAAAGAATCCTATAGACTCTACTCCCAAGCTCCTTGAGCTGATTCAAAGCTTTGGAAGGGTAGCAGGCCATAAAATCAACCCTCACAAATCAACTGCCTTACTTTACGCCAACACTGAGAGGAACGAGGCAATAATCAGGAAAGAAAATCCTTTCACAATAGCCTCAAAGAAAATAAAGTACCTAGCAATTAGCTTAACTAAGAATGTAAAGGACCGTTTAGATGAAAACTTTAAAACCCTAAAAAAGGAAATTAAAGCAGAACTAAGGAAATGGAAAAAACCTCCCATGCTCCTGGATTGGAAGAATCAACATTGTGAAAATGACAATCTTGCCAAGGGCTATCTACAAATTCAATGTAATACCCATCAACATCCCAATGTCATTCTTGAAAGACGTAGAAGAGGCAATTCAAAATTTCATATGGAATAATAAAAGACCCCGTATAGCAAAAACACTTCTTAGCAGAAAGAACAGCGCTGGAGGAATTTCAATTCCAAACTTAAGGCTCTATTACAGAGCTATAATTCTCAAAACAGCTTGGTACTGGCACAAGAACAGGCCTGAAGTCCAATGGAGTAGAACTGCGGACCCAGATATTAAACCACAGACATATGGCCACCTAATCTTTGACCAGGGAGCCAAAAAAATAGAATGGAAGAAAGATAGCCTCTTCAACAAGTTGTGCTGGCAGAACTGGTTAAACACCTGCAGAAAACTAAAGTTGGATCCTTCTTTGTCCCCTTGCACTATAATTAACTCCAAATGGATCAAAGACGTGGAGGTAAAAGCTGACACACTGAAAAGTTTACAGGAAGGAATAGGAGATACACTAGGCCTCCTTGGTACAGGTCTAAACTTTGTTAATAAGGACCAAGAATCACAACAAATCAGAGAAAGGCTGGATAAGTGGGACTGCATTAAACTGCAGAGCTTTTGTATGGCAACGGATATAGCTAGTAAACTAATCAGGAAGCCTACAGAGTGGGAGAAGATCTTCACCACCCAAACAACGGAACAAGGCCTCATATCTAAAATATATCAACAACTCAAAAAATTGAATCACTCCAAAACTAACCTCCAAAGTAACACCCATCCCATTACAAAATGGGCCAAAGACTTAAAGAGAGTCTTCTCTGAAGAAGAAACAAAAATGGCCTATAGACACATGAAGAAATGCTCAACATCTCTGGTCATAAAAGAAATGCAAATCAAAACAAGTCTAAGATTCCACCTAACTCCAGTTAGAATGGCCAGGATCAGGAAAACGAATGATAACAGATGCTGGAGGAGATGTGGCCAGGAGGGATCACTACTACACTGTTGGTGGGAGTGCAAACTCGTTCAACAACTATGGAAAGCAGTGAGGCAGTGCCTCATAACGCTAAACATACAACTCCCCTATGACCCAGCAATTCCAGTACTTGGCATTTACCCAACAATCCAGAAACAAGGGCCTACTAAACCCACTAGCACAACAATGTTCATTGCAGCACTATTCACCATAGCAAAGATATGGAACCAACCCAGATGTCCCTCAGTTGATGAGTGGATCAACAAGTTGTGGTATTTGTACACAATGGAATTCTATGCTGCTGTCAGAAAGAATGACATCGCCCCATTTGTTAGGAAATGGAAAGACTTAGAACAAATCATATTAAGTGAAGTAAGCCAGACTCAAAGGAACTTAGGCTCAGTGGTTTCCCTCATTCGTCATAATCAGTAGAAACCTTGGGCTCTACTAGCAGAGATTGTGAATAGAGCAAAAGGCCATATATAAGGCCATATAATGTGAAGCTAATTGAAAGGACCTCCAGGATATTGACACAAAAGCCATATAATGAATGATTGTTGTCCTTAATGTACTATGTTGTCTCTCATCTCGCTTGCTTTCCCTTGGTTATCCCATATTGGTATAGTATCTCACCTTGTTATCTGATATATTGAATTTATTTGTATTTGGATATTTGAAATTTGATAGGGAAGGGGGGAAAACCAAGACGGGTGGGGGGTGTGGGGTTGGAGGGAAATGGGTACCAAGACATGTGAAAGGGTATCAACGTATGTGAATTAATGCACCTACTATCTGGCAAATATCATCTAACCCTTTTACTAATTACAATAAAAAAATGAAAAAAAAAGAAAGTTGTAGTGTGTGCGGAGGATGATGGGGTCAAATACATTTCTTCCTAGAACTTTACCTCATCTGGTTGCCCTAGATTTTCCTGGCCTTCTTCTTAGAGAAATTTCTGTTATACTGGATTTGTGGCTTGGCAATGATCTAGCATGTACATCTTCGAGTAAGACATCCACAACTTCCATGCCTGAGACTCGAGTTTCCTGACCTTTGGCAACAGCACAGCAACACCTTTCTTCCTCCTGAGCCACAGGCCAAGTGAGCTGGCTTGAGCTGGTTGTTAGTTACAGTGGCTTGGTTACCAGGGTTCCATATTCTGTTCCATTGTGAGGGAGGCAGAGTCACCTTTCAGGGCCCAATGACCAAAGATCCTTGCTCACAAAAGACCTCACCAAAGACATACTGGAGGCTGAATCTCTCCTCCAGTCTCTCAATATACATGTGGATGTAGTATACAGCACACCTTATTTGTCCAATCCCAATGTCTTCCACTAGGCCCAACTACCAGTCTGGTCTCAGGCTCAAGGAGCCTTTCTTAGGTAAGATCCAAACTTAAGGGTCAATATTGCCCTCATCCTTTACAAAACATTTGCTTCACAGTGCCTTCTCTGCCTGCATTTTGCCCCTTGTCGAATTCTTTTTGTTTTTGCTAGTCTTGGGACTTGACCTCAGAGTGTGAACATTGTTCTTGGACTTTCTTTAGGCTTTAGCTGTCCCACCGAGCCACAGCACCACTTGCAGCGTTTTCTATGTATGTGGTAATGAGGAATCAAACCTGAGGCTTACTGCTTGGTAGCCAAGGACTCTCCCACTAGGTCAAACACACAGGGCATCTTGCACATATTGTTGACGTCAATCTACTAGGATATTATTAGGTTTCTGTATCCTAATCAATTTTTTCCTGATGATTAGCTTTGCTGTCATGTGTAAAAAATGCAAGAGGGAAAAACACAGAAGAATTAGTGAAATTAAAAAAAAAGCATTAGACACAGTTAAGTGTTCATTCTTTGTAGGAGAAAGGATATTTGGATATGATGATGATGATGATGATGATGATGACTTTATAATTACTATGTCAGGGTTGAGAGTTTGGCATAGTGGTAGAGTGCTTGCCTAGCATCCATGAAGATCTGGGTTTGATTGCTCAGTACCACATAGATAGAAAATCTAGATGTGGCACTGTGGCTCAAGTGGCAGAGGGCTAGACTTGAGAAAACCCGAGGACAGTGCTCAGGACCTGAATTCAAGCCCCAAGACTGGCAGAAAGATAAAAGAAAATAAAAATGCTTTTTACGAGCTAATTCACTCACAGCATTTGCTTCTGAAATCTTCGCTTCTGCATCTTGTGAAATAGCCCTTTCCCTCAACGTAGACAAGAAAAACAGATCCATCCCATGGTCCACTGTGAGGCCACTGGTTGGGCTAAGAGCTAGTCGTGCAGCAACACATAAGTTTTATTCTAATACTTTCCAAACTTTGTACTCAAATATGCTACCTACTTACCAACTTATGTCAGTTATCCTTATGCTATAACTTTTCTTCATTACTACAATATTCTTACACTCCTACGTTAATCCTCTTGCACCTCCCCTGACCTCTCTCATTCTTTTTTTCTATCTCTGGACCTCTGCTCGTCTTTCAACCCTTATACTTCACTAATCTACACTTGATGAGTGTTGAGCAATATTGTATATGTAGGTGGTTAATTATTCTCTAGGCTCAGAGGGACTTAAAGACAATAGAAATTGGATTGAGAGGCTTATTGTTTTGGGTATAAATCGCTTATCAGTGGTTGTATTAGGCTGGTCTGTAAGTGCACAAAAAGAAAGAGTGATAATACCAATCAAAACTTGTGAACATCTAGTGTCTGCCAGCGACAGAGGTCTAGGTTGGTTATATCTGAAAAACTATAATCGTATTTAGTAGTAATCTTGCTCCCATTTTCAAATGGGCAGAACAAGAAACTCAAAAAAATGTCAAATCAAGAAACAACTTCCCCCACCCAATGTAAACAGACAATGGAACAGTCACTGGCAAACCTAGAGGAGAGTCTTCCAAGTGCTACACAAATGCAATTGATAAACATCATTAATGAAAAATGTGAAAATATAAAGAAAGAGATAATGGAGGAAGCCATACCTGAACAAGAGGAAAGCAAAAACAAGGTGATAAGTGAAAAAGAAGAAGCCATAAAGGAGGCCATAATAAAGGTTTTTCAAAGAAAGATGGATGAATTCAAAGAATCCACAAATAAAAACGTGACCAAACTCCAGCAAATGTCCAAAGAAAATAAAGCTACTGAGCTAACCACTCAAAAGGAAATCAAGGAGATAAAGAAATCCATACATGATCTAAAACAAGGGATGCAAGGCATCAAAAGTGAGCAATTAGAAGCAAGGGAGATGAAAAATAAAGTAGATAGCTTTGATAGCAGGTTAGACATTGCAGAGGAGAGAATTTCCGTGGCTGAAGATAATTTAGGTATTATAAAGAACAGAAAATGAGTCAATCCAAATCTAGGAAATATGAGAGAGCGCTTCAGGAGGTCCAAGATACAATTAGGAAGCCTAATTTAAGGCTAGTTGGTACAGAGGAGGGCGTGGAGAAAGAGGTCAATGGTATTGGAAATATACTTCAGGGAATCATCTCAGAGAATTTCCCAAATATCCAGAAGGGCAGGCCCATCCAGATACAAGAAGCTTTTAGAACCCCAAACAGACCTGACCAGAAAAGAACATCCCACCGCCACATTGTGATCCGAACTGGATCAATAGAAACGAAAGGAAAGATCCTAAAGGCAGCCAGGGAAAAGGGATCAGTAACCTATAAAGGCAAACCATTCAGAATAACCCCAGATGTCTCAGCAGAGACCATGCTAGCACGAAGTGACTGGAAGCATATATGTCATGCCCTTAAATCAAATAACTACCAACCAAGAATACTGTAGCCAGCTAAGCTCTCATTCATAACTGAGGGAACAATAAAAACATTCCATTCCAGGGATAAGCTGCAACAATATGTCGAAACAAAACCAACACTACAGAGAATTCTCAAAGATGCTCTATACATAGAAAACCAAAATAAATGCAATATATGGAAACAAATGGCACCTAAACAGCATACCGTCTAAGGACCACAAGAACTGTCAAGACACAGGCCCTACTAAAAGCTTTTTAAAATGGTGGGAACTAATAAATATCTCTCAATCCTAACTCTCAATATCAATGGACTTAACTCTCCAATTAAATGGCATAGGCTGTCTAGTTGGATCAAAAATCAAGAGCCATCGTTCTGCTGTCTTCAAGAGACACATGTTACCCCAAAACAATCATCTTTTGAAAGTGAGAGGTTGGAATAAACTCTATCAAGCTAACTGCCCCCATAAACAGAATGGAGTTGCCATCCTCATATCAGATACAATAGACTTCAAACTAAAATTAGTAAGAAAAGACAAAGAAGGTTACTACATACTACTAAAGGGATCTTTCCTCCAGGAAGACATAACGATCCTAAATATTTACACACCCTTTTGAAGATTCTCAAAAGATTGAAGATTCTGCCAGTGTAAGTTAGATTCCGGCATTGATATTAAATAATGCAATGAGTAGGGATTTATATTTGAAATATCACTGTTGACAAAATCTAAGACACATTTGCTTAGTATTTGCTATTGATTTCCCAAGAAGTACAGTACAAGCTAACACTTGTGGCATATATCGACTGGGAGAAATGATTCAGAATATGTGACTCATTTGAACAAGAGTCAGTGAAAGATACAGAAGCAGGATACCCATATTGTGATAATTTGTATCTTTTGCATATTTTGTGTTTGTTGTTAATTCCATTTGTAGTGTACATTTCTAGGTAAAAACTTTTTTCCAAACAATTTGTTATTTCAACCGTAAAAAAAGACATTTATATGCCTGATAAAATTCACAGAATCCAATTTTTTCCATCTTATTTTTTGTTTTTTGGGTTTTTTTTGGTGGGTCATAGATCTTGAACTCAGCCTGGGCACTATCCCTGAGCTCTTCAGCTCCAGGCTACCACCTTACCCTGGAGCCAAGCCCCACTTCCCATTTTCTAAAGGTAAATTGGAGATAAGTGTCTCAGGTCTTTTTGTGCCAGGATGGCTTTAAACCTTGATCCTCAGATCTCAGCCTCCTGAGTATCTAGGATTATAGAAGTGAGCCACCACCCCATCATGCTCAGCTTTCTGGTTTTTTGTTAAACTCGGTTTAAGCACTGTCCTTCAGCTTTCCTCAAGCCTAGTGATCTTCTACTTGAGCCACAGCACTACTTCTGTGTATGTGGTACTGCGGAATTGAACCTTCGTCTTCATACAAGCACTCTACAACTATGCCAAACTCCCAGCCCCTCCACATTAGTTTTTATGATAGATCTTTCCATGCATCCAGGATGGCTAGAAATCCTTCTTGAGTTTCCCAAGATCAGAGAGTATAGGTGTGTCCCATCCTGTGTGGCTACATAACCATTGTTTAGGGTACAGTTCTCTCTTCATTCTACCCATCTAGAGCAATTTTATTCTTCCATGTATAATCATTAAACATTCAGCTCCTGTTCCTCTCTACTCCATTCTCTGGAACCATCGTGCTTTTTGGCTCTAAGGGTTTGTTGATCCTTGGAAGCTCTGGAAGGGAAAACATACCCTAGCTCTTCCTTTATGACTGCTGTATTTTTAGTTTACTGTAATCAAGATTCATCTGTAAAATATAGTAAAATGTTCTTCCTTTTCAATGCATTGCTTTGCATATTTCTATCTTTGGATTATTATTAATAGTTGTGAATGGATTCTCCACATATTTGTTCTAGTCTCTGCTTTCTCTTCCATTAGGTCCAAATCTAGAAATAGAAGTGTTGGACCATATTTCTATGTAATTCTATATTTAGTACTTTTTTTAGCACTCTCCACGCAATTTTTGATTGTTTTATATTCCTTGCAGAACTATTCCAAAGTTCTACTTCTTCTCACTACCTTCCCAGTAATAGTTAGACTTTGAAAGTTGTTTTTTTGTATGCGTGTGTTTGTGTGTGTGTATGTGGATCTTTTTGTTTAAAACTATATTTATATTAATATACTTAAAGTAATGATTTCATTGTAATTTTAATTTTTCTCATGACTGTTAATATTGAACTTCTTTCTACATTTTGAACTACTATTTCTATATATTCTTTTTAGAAAATCCTCTCCAATCTCCAATTTTTTCCCTTTTTTTTGTGGGGTAGTGGGGAAAGTCATGGGGCTTGGACCTTGGGCCGTGAGCTCTTTAGTTTAAGGCTATTGTCCTACCCTGAGTATTGCCCCTCAGTTGTTCTGCTCACAGCTCCCTACCCCTCTTCCCATTATATACAGAACAAAGGTCATCCTCAGTATTTTTGAAAAAGTAAAACACACAGTAAATTTGTAGTATAAAACAGCAAGAAATAAATTTCTTGCCAGGTGCAGTGAATTCTACCTGTAATCCTAGCTACTCAGATATCAGGCTGATATCTAAAGATTTGGTTCAAAGCCAGCCTGGGCATTAGAAAGTCTATGAGACTCTCATCGACAGTTAACCACTAGAATATGGGAAATGGCACTGTGGCTTCATAGGGAGGGTGATAGCCTTGAGTTGAAGAGCTCAGGAACAGTGCCCAGGCCCAGAGTTCAAGCCTTACAAATCCCCCAGCCAAAAAAAAAAGAAAAAATAGTTTCTTCCCCAAGTGATTATTATGCCAGACATAGAACATTAACATTCTGGGTGTACTTCACAGTATTATTACTTGATACCCTAAGATTTTGCAATATTCTCTCAGTATCAGCATATGTCATCATATAATGTAGTTCCTTTTCAATGGAATAATTCCATTTATAACCTAAATCTACTCCCCTGACTTATTTCTGTCGATACCACAATTGCTCTACAATGATATGCCACAAGCCATTAAACATTTTATGGTGGGTAATTGGAAAGGAGTCTCATGGAATTTTGTGCCAGGAAGGCTTTGAAACCATGGTCCTCAGATCTCAGTCTCCTGAGTAGCTAGGATGACAGGCGTGAGCCACCAACACGTGGCTTGCCTTTTTATTTTTTTGTGGGTCATGGGACTTGAAGTCTGGGCCTAGGCACCATCCCTAAGCTTTTCAGGTCAATATTTCATGTAAGTCTAAACATTTAAGTAAAGGAATACAATTCCAACAAAAAAAGAATAAAATTCCAGACATGGTGTGTTTATAACTCAGTGCTAATTACTTGATGAAAATGTGCCATTCCAGAAGCTGGTGTCATTTGATGATGTAGCTGTGGATTTCAGCTGGGAGGAGTGGCAGCATCTGGACAATGCTCAGAGGACCCTGTACAGAGATGTAATGCTGGAGACCTACAGCAACCTGGTGTCCTTAGGTGAGCAAAAGTCAAATTCACTTGCAAGGCCAAGTGCCTTGTTATTTTGCAGATATGTGAATGTTTATCAAACTTTCAATACTATTTAAATGAAAGATTCCAGGCCCTGAGAAGTATCATTACTTTCTAAAGAAAACCTAAGGTAATTTTGTACTCATTCTTCAGGATATCTTCAGGATACTTTGACAACAGTTCTAAATTATGTTTCCTCTAATGGAGACGACATTCCAAACTTACACAGTAATTTTAAGTGGATAAACCATCCAGAATAGAATATATATCATTATTGGAAATAGGATCTACAATTCACTAAACAGTGAGTTTATAATGGAAACCTGGCACTAGGTGCAATGTTTCATGCCTGTAATCTTAAAATATTCAGGAGGAAGAAATCTAAGAATTCTAATTTGAAGCCAGCAATGGCATAAAAATTGCCATGAAACTCTATAACTCCAAGTAACCCCTCAAAAATGTTAGTGGAGTGTCAAGAGTTTGACTTTGTGGTTGAGTGCTTGCCTAGCATGCATGAAGACCTATGCATGTAAGTGGAGCTGGGACTCAAACTGGTATTTTTCTAGCCTTGAGCAAGACAGCTAAGTTTATGCCATACAAAATGAATCCAGAGCTGGGGAAAAGTCAACCATGGAGCCAGTGAGAAATGAGAGAAAAGATTTAATAGATAACTTGTGAGTAGGATGTCTGCGAACTTAAAGCAATGATGACACAGCATAAGCAATAATTCTCTACTGTTTCTAATTTACAGGGCCCTGTGTTCCCAAACCTGTATTAATTGACAAGCTAGAGCACTGTGCAGAACTCTGGATAGGAAATTCCTCTGACAAGAATATCACAGGTGAGTGAATGCATGTTCATATTGATGTTGGAGCCTGAGCCCCATTGGTAAGTTCATGTTGTGATGTACTGAGCAATAATATTCTTAGTTACCCTAAATCCTGTGTGGAACCTATGGAATTCTTTGTGAATGAATCAAGAATCATTTTCTTTTCCCAATCCTATGCTTGGTCTCAGGGCCTGAGCATGGTCCTTGGGTTTTCTCAAGGCTAGCTCTCTACTTCTTGAGTCATAGCACCACTTCTGGCTTTTTCTTTGTATGTAGTACCAAGGAACTGAACCAGGTCTTTGTGCATGCTAGCCCAAACCCCCGGCACCAAGAATCATAGGGTGATATGATGAATTCTATGTGTCAGTAGAGTTAAAGTTAGATTTCTCTGTAGAAATCACTGTGAAACAAAATAAAATGAGAAAGCCATGAGCCCGTGGCTCATGCCTGTAATCCTAGCTACTTAGGAGGCTGAGATCTGAGGATCAAGGTTCAAAGACTGACCTATCACAAAACACCTTAGACTCTTCTCTCCAATGAACCAATAGAAAATGAGAAGTGGGGTTGAGTCTAAAGACATAGGGCAGTAGCCTTGAGCTGAAGAGCTCAGGAAGAACAGCCAGGTCTAGAATTCAAGTCCCATGACTGCAAAACAAGAAAGAAAGAAAGAAAGAAAGAAAGAAAGAAAGAACGAAAGAAAGAAAGAAAGAAATATCATTCTTTCATTTCTTTAAAACTAAGACTATAAATGATTGAGGAAACAAGGAATATGTCACGGCATTATTCTCTGATAAGGATAATATCTTTATGCTGGTAGGAAGAGACTGGTATTCAAAACCAGACGTTTCCACCAGAAATTGAGCCTAGTGGTAGAGTGCTTGCCTAGCATGCACAAAGACACAGGTTTTATTCCTTATTACAACTAGGGTTCTAGTCTTGAGAAAACCCAAGGACAGTGGTTAGGTCCTAAGTTCAAACCCAGGAATGGAAGGAAAAAAAAGAACAAAGTTACAATCAACATAAGAAAATTAACTAGACAATGAGCTGGGGATTTTCTGGTCTTCCATGGTTCTGAGGGACAGGAGTGTTAGAAAAGGAATTTTTATAAGACTTCAAATGGAAAGAAATAAATTTCAAAATTCCCACAAATACCTAAATTGAGACTTTAGTGAGAAGTTGTAACTGAAGGGATATAGGTGTAAGACCTTACTCTCAAGAATCGTTCTTGCTTGGATCAAAGGCAAAGAGACATATAAACCAAACTTGTGGCCGCTGAATCTAGAAAAAAATTCGTGTTCCTCACTTAATGGTTAATAAGCAAACAGCATTGAAACTGGGTAAGGTAATCCTATCTGGTACTCAGGACGTGAGACTCTTATCTGTAGTTAACTCTAGAAAACAGGAAGTGGGGCTGTAGCTCAAGAATAGGGGTTAGAGTCTTCTGCTGAAGTGTTCAGGGACAGGGCCGAGGCCTATGAACTACAAAAAAAAAAGAAAAGAAAAGAAAAGAAAGTTTTAAAAAGATGCAAAACAGCACAATCTTTAGAGTATTTCTCAAAAATAAAAGAAAGGCAGCTATTCCTCAATGTATAAACAAAACAGTATTTGAAAAAAAACAGCTGCAGGTATGCTATAGATAGTACTCAGCTTAAAACTGTAGCAATACATAGATGGGTAATTTCAATAAATATTTTCTGTGATATAAAAAGAGAACTAAAACACAGAAAAACATTATTGGTCATTGTAAAATATCATTTTCTTAATAGGTTAGGGAGAAAAGCATATTTTCTCACAAATCAATTTCCACTTTTATATTTTAAAATATCTAACACTTAGGATGGGAAAGTAAAGTCATTATCTTTACAGTAAGGAATATTTGTATCTCATGTATGTTTGTGTCTTTTTTTCTATGACTCATTTTAGATGTCCAGGTAATGGAAAATGTGTTCAAGACATGCCAGGAAAGTCCACATGAATGTCTTTGTGAAGTAGCAGTTGCAAGTAGTATCGAAGTGGAGGAAAACGTGAGATTTGCAACAACTTTAAATTTGAGCTCTACACATAATCCACAGCTGATTAGTAATAACGGTAACAACTTAGGGGTGAGGACTGAGGAGTTCATAAAATGTCAGAACATGCTTCTGTCTCCTAAGCCTGATGAGATGCATACTGCATATAGATCTCGTATGTCTCCTGTTCTTAAAAAATCCATCGGATATTCAGAGCATTTTATTCATGATTGTGACAGTCCAAAAGATCTGCAGTATCATAATTCTGTTCTCCCTGCCCAAGAAATTCTTCAGGGAGGGAGGAAAACTGCTAAATGTACTGTGTGATGAAAAATATTGTACTTAACACCGACCATCACTACACATCCGAAAATGTACACAGGAGAGACTCCTCATATATGTAGTGAATGTGAGAAATCTTTCAGTAATGAAATACGCCTTACAATACCTCAGAGCAAATATCCTGAGATATGTGATGCGTACGTCAAGTGTGAAAATTAATTTTTGAGAAGTCAGACCTGACGCTCCAACCTCGATGTCCAAGAGAAGACAAACCTTATGAATATGAGGAACGTAATAAAATTTCTGCCCAGAATTCAGCTCTCAGCACACATCAGAGATCTCACACAGAAGAGAAATCTTATGAATGGGATAAATGTGGGAAGACTTTTAGACTGAAATCATACCTCACTTTGCACCAGAGAAGACACACAGAAGAGAAACCTTATGAATGTAACAAATGTGAAAAGTGTTTCACCCAGAAGATACACCTTCGAGTTCATCAAATAACACACACAGGAGAGAAATCTTATAAGTGTAATGAATGTGGAAAGTCTTTACAAGGGAAGGGAAAACTTCGTGTTCATCAGAGAATACACACAGGAGTGAAACCTTATGAATGTAACCAATGTGTAAAGTCTTTCAGACAGAAATCTTCCCTCAAATTGCATCAAAGAACACACACAGGAGAGAAACCTTATGTGTGCAACAAATGTGGAAAGACCTTCAAGTGGAAGTCATATCTTGATGGGCATAATAGAACACACACAGGAGAGAAAACTTATGCATGTAGTGAATGCGGAAAGTCTTTCAAATGGAAGGTAAAACTCCATGTTCATCAGAGAATATACTCAGGAGAAACACCTAATGAGTGTAACATATGTGAAAAGTCCTTCACACAGAAGCCAAACCTCAACATGCATAAGACAATTCAAACAGGAGAAAAACCTTATGAAGGTAACCGATGTGGAATGTCTTTCAAATGGAAGTCTTCCCTCAAATTGCATCAGAGAACACACACAGGAGAGAAACTGTACGAGTGCATCAAATGTGGTAAGACCTTCAGATGGAAGTCACATTACAGGAGGCATAACAGAATTCACACATATTAGAAACCTTAGGAATATAACCAAAGTTGAAAGTCTTTCGTGCACTATTCACCCTTCAGGAAGCGTAAGAGAGTTCACACATATGAGAAGCCTTAGCAATGTAATAAATAGGAAAGACTTTTTAGTCTGTGGAAGAAAACTCAGCTTGTGTCACAGAACCAACACAAGATAAAACCCTTAATGAATGTAGCAAATGTTCAGTCTTTTCCCCAGAAGGCACAAGTCAAGATTTATCACTAAACACCCACAGGATAGAATCCTATGAATAAAATGAAAGGGAAATTTTTTTGAAGAACTCATAGTTGAGTTTGCATGATACCACACAGACACAGGTTAAAAATCGTATGAATATAAGAATATAAAAAATCCATCATGAACACATGACTAAGTATAAAATGCACATAGGAGAGAAAAACCTTATGAATATTACAAATGTGGAAAGTGTTTGACCTGGAAGGCATACTTCTGTGTTCATCACAAATCTGATTCCCATAGAAGAAAAGAAAACTAATGAATAGAACAAATGTGCAATGACTTTTAATCAGAAGTCAGAACATTTCAGAACATACACAATAGAGAAATTCTGAGTAATGAAAAACATTTAGCTATATATAGATTCTCTGTATATGGGAGCATTAGGGTAAGTCTTCTAAACAAAGTCAACCTTCAGCAAGCATTAATAGCACTCACAGAAGAAATAATAGCATGTAGGAAAACCTTTGTCAGGAACCTCTAAAAGCTGACTGTGAGGCTTAGTGGTAGAGTGCTAACCTATCAAGGATGAAGGCCTGGGTTAGATTCCTCAATACTACGTGAAAAGAGCAAGCCAGAAGCAGCACTGTGGTTCAAATGTAGAGTGCTAACCTTGAGCAAAAGTAGCTCAGGCCCTGAGTTCAAGCCTAAGGATTGGAGAGAGAGAGAGAGAGAGAGAGAGAGAGAGAGAGAGAGAGAGAGAGAGAGAGAGAGAGAGAGAGAGACAGAGAGAGAGAGACAGAGAGAGAGAGACAGAGAGAGACAGAAAGAGAGAGACAGAAAGAGAGAGACAGAAAGAGAGAGAGAAAGAGAGAAAAGAGAGAGAAACAGGAACTTCTAAATTTTACAGAGATAGAGAAGGAGAGAGAGAAGGAGACAGAAACTAATTTCTAAACTTTACAGTCTTTCTATTTCCTTACAAATTCGTCTATGTCATTCTTTCTGACAGAAGCACAGAATTCCATTGTGTAAAAATACCATATTTGATCTACTCATCAACTGACGGGCATCTGGGTTGGTTCCATACCTTTGCTATAGTAAATAGTGCTGTGATAAATGTTATTGTTCTAGTGAATTTAGTATGTCCTATCTGGACGATTGGCAGGTAGTGAAATTGCTGGATCACAGGGGAGCTCTATGTTTAGTCTTTTTGGGATACTGCCATAGTGCTTTCCATAGTGGTTGAACGAGTTTTCAATCCCACCACAGTGTAGTAGTGATCCCTCCTGGCCACATCCCCTCCAGCATAAGTTATTAGATTTCTGGATCTTGGCCATTCTAACTGGAGTGAGGAGGAAAAGGGAAAGAGGGACTGAAACTTTCTCTCCTTACAGATGACATGATTCTGTATTTAAAGAACCCTATAGACTCTACTCCGAAGCTGCTTGAGCTGATATAAAACTTTGGTAAGGTAGCAGGGTATAAAATTAACCCTCAATGTCAACTGCCTTCCTATATGCCAACAAATGAGAGGAATGAGGCAAGAATCAGGATAGCAACTCATTTTGCTATCAAAGAAAATAAAATACCTAGGAATTAACTTAGAATGTAAAGCACCTTTTTGATGGAACTATAAACTCTGGAGAAGGAAATTAACGCAGAACTGAGGAAATGAAAAAACCTATGCTCCTGGTTTGGAAAAAGTAATATTGTAAAAATGGCAAACTTGATAGGGACTATCTACAAATTCAGTGCAATATTCATCAATATCCCAATGTCATTCTTTAAAGAAACAGAAGAGGAAATCCAAAATTTCACTTGGAATAATAAAAGACCCCTTATAGTCTTCTGGCATGATACATAATGTTTAATCTCACCTTCTCCACCAAAATCTCACCTTTCTCATTGAGACATAGGTGGCCCTGTTTACTAGCAGCAAAGGCTCAAACGCGCAGTTTCAGGTGTCACCACTGCCTCTGTTACTGGGTAGATCCAACTCTGTCATCGATTCTGAGGTCTGCTCTGGGAGTCTTGGTCACAAGTTGTTCTGTGGCATCTGCTGCCAGCCTGTGCCTATTTGCTTCCTTTTCCTCCAGCAGCCTACATCAGGGAATGAAGTTCAGGCACTGATGCTCTCCTTCATATGCAGGGCAGGATGAGCCCAACCCTCCCACATCTTCCTCTTCTAATTTTTGGGAAAAAATGTGCTGGCAAAAGTCCTCAGGTGTGGCGCATGGCTGACCTACACTTTTAATCCAGGCTGGTCACGAGGCTGAGATCTGAGTATGGAAGTTCCAAGTCACCTAGAACAGGAAAGTCTGATAGATTCTTACTACCAAAAATAAAAACAGCTGGGAATGGAATTTGGGCTCAAGTGGTAAAGGGCTAGTCTTGAGTACAAATGCTTAGTGCCCAGGCCCTGAGTTCAGGCTCCAGCACTGCCAACAACCTCACTTTAGTGAGATTTTAGCTTTATCCATGTAGGCACATCTCACTGGAATCTTTGCTGGTAGAGATAGTCTTCATAATTTTGTCTCAAGGTAAAGGTCCTCCTGGGGTAGTACACAAAAGATGTCATGGAGAGAGGAGCCCCACTTGCTCCAGGTTTGAAGATGGCATAGGTCAAGCCAGCATGGAGTTGGCACATCAGTCTTTTTCCTAGCACCACCTACCAGTGAATGTCAAATGACAGTGATTGTTGTGGGATTGTGTGATTGAAGTGCCCCATTAAGGGCAGTGTAAGCACATCCAAACTTGGATACCAGGAATGCTGAAATCTCAAAGCTAAGATTTCTGTTGGCTACAGAAATGCTGGTGTGTCTGTGATTCACTAAAAGTTCAGGTGCAAAGATTCTGAAGCTTGATGCCATGTGTTTATTCCATTTAGTAAAATTATTTTAATGCACTGTATAAGTTAAAACATTTGATAAGAGTCAGGGGTAGTGAAAACATTGTCCTTGAATTCAGGTGTCTGGCAGGGTAATGGGGGGGGGTGTTGGTGGCTGGGACTATGAAGCTGGAGTTGCTATCAAACCATGGATCATGTTCCTCTTTGTCTGGGAGAAATGACTCCAAAGATGAAATTTGAATGGTGAGGAAAAGATGATGATGTACTCAGGAAATTTCTCCTAAACAAATGCTCATTTGGAAGTGGGATGGGGGCTGGGCATGTCTGAGGCAGAGCTTAAGGGTGATTCTCATGGCGTTGAGAACGTTCCTTGCGACTTCAAGCATGCAGCAGGGTGTTTTAGATGACCATTGTGAGATGGATGGAATAAGACTGGAGACAAGATGAATGCTGGGATCCTGCAATGCTCTTGCATGAGTGGCTGGTGGCTTACCTGAAAGAACTAATTATGTCTAAAAAAGAAATCAGGAATTTGTTTTGATTAGATAATACCTGTAATCCGAGGCATATTCAGGATCCTGATCTTAGTATTGTGGTTTGAAACCAACCCAGCAAAGGGAAAAATGCATGAGACTCATACTCCCAGTTTAGAGCAAGAACAAAGATTGAAGTAGAGCTGTGGCTCAAGAGCTAGAGTGCTACCTTGAGCAAAGAAAAGCTAAGAAAAAGCTCCAGGTCTTGAGTTCAAGGCCAGGAATGAAAGAAGGAAGGTAAAAAAAGGGAAGTATGTGAGGAAGGGAAATATATAAATGAAAGAGAGAAGGAACTAGAAATTTAAAACTAGAGAATATTTAAAAGTCATCAGTCCTTCTAAGAAAAGTGTTGGAGTATGGGTTCTATATGTGGTGAACTGGAAGCCCAGCAGTGACTTGTTAAACAAAGAGTCACCATGATGAGCAAAGGATAGAAATCTGCATGAGCCTCTTAGCGGATGGAGTGACTGAAGAGAACATCAGCTCCCATCCCATAGTTAGAAATATATAGAGATGGGGAAGTTGGCATCACCTTGATGTCATTGTGTCCATGGAGACTGGAAGCCATGGCTCTGTGAAAGCACAATGTTCTGGTTACTGAGCTGGGAGGCTGAGGAGAGCCAAGTCCTGGCCATGAAGAAATCAGGGTGGCAGCAGAGCAACTCTGCTGCAGTGTGTGCCTGCTTGGCTGTTCTTATTCTGTGGTGGATCAGGCTGGAGCGGGTGATAGTAACTGTTTTGTGGTCACAAGACCTTCACCAAGAGCTTCCTCTGGGATCCTCATAAGCTAGAGGGTGGCTGGTGGTGGGATGTGTGTGGGGTGAAAGTGACAGAGGGATGGATGCATGGCAAGGTGGGTGAAGAGATGAGAGGAATGATGAGAGCCCAGTTCATTGGTTTCCATGGTTAATGGGTGGGAGGTAGAGAGGCATGATGGAGGAATGATGGAGGCAGGGGAAGGTGTTGACAGAGTGAGGCCATCTGTAGTGCCAGCCTGGCCATCATCTGAAGCCCATAGGCAGCTTCCTGATCCTTCACTTAGTCCTGCTCCTTGTGGAGGGAATGTCACGTGTACCCAGAGCTAGGGGTGGGGCAATGTTAGTAGCACCTGGAAAACCATTGGCCTCTACCTGGGTGGGGGGTGGTTATGGCTCCCATGCTGGGTGGCCTGATAGCTATGGAACAGATCTCTCCTTAGCTACCACAGTCAGTGGCTGCTCTCCATCTAGGGTTAGGGCACCTGCTCAGCCATCAGGACACCCCATGCCAGGACAGAGGCCTACAATTCAGATGGCAGCACAGGGGTGAAGATGATCTCACCGTAGCCCTAGTTACATGGCTGCCCCAGCATAAAGGACAGGATGAGCTGGGGGAAGATGTTCTCTGTGTTTTCCACAGCCTATTCCGGCCTCTTCTTGTGTCTGATTAGACCAAGAGAGTACCAGGTTCCCTCTCATAGTCCTGGTTCTTTTTCTTTTACAGTCATGAGGCTTGAACTCAGGTCCTGGGTACTGTCCCTGAGCTCTTTTGCTCAAGGTTGATGCTCTACCATTTGAACCATAGTGCCATTTCCAGCTTTTCCTTTTCATGTGGATCTCTGATATGTCCAGTACTGTGCCTGCAGGGAGGCACTCACCCCACAGACAGAGCCACCTCTGCTGTGACTGTGACTGCCCACAACCCTCACACCCACTCCTTGCACACCCCTCGACTCCAGTTTTAGCTCCTCTTGGACTGGGTGTCCAGCCTACCCCTTCCTACACTCACAAATGGTCTACAATTGTCTTCCCAGGGTCCTTTCTTCTGCCAGCCAGAGTACAGACTGTGCACATCTTGACGATCACAGAGCTCAAAGCCAAAGGCTGAGATGCAGAAGGGGGTTACCCAGTAGCTGCACAGGGCCCATGGATCATCCTGTGCATCCCCCAGCCTGTGACTTCCCCCACCCCCTTGGCAGTTAACTGGAAATGAGAGTTTCATGGACTTTCCTTTCTGGACTGGCTTCAAACAGAAGCTATGCACAGTTTTCAAACCATACCCTACTGAAGAAGAGAAGCTTGATCTGGTGCTTAACTGGGTTGCACTTTGGCTCCGTTTGCTATGCCTCACGGGAGGGGGCTCATCATTTGTAGACTAAGATCTCATGACCTTCAAAGCCAAATGCTACCTGAAAGTTCAGGGTCCCAGCCTATGTGTTGGGCCGGGGTGAATACATTCTCTGTTATGCTGGGTCATCAACCCATGTTTTAAGCTGGAAGTAGGCAGTGCCACATTTGATAAGAACATCTGCCAGAGATTGTCACCTCATGAAAGCAGATTCTAAATTTGTATTCCATTTCCTGTGGTGGAGAAATCCCCTCCAACTTAGACAGGCTCACATCCACCTGCAGGTCACACTCCTAATGCACCCTTGAGTGTCCTCATGGTATTGGGATCTAAGTTTGTTGGGAATGCTGCTTTAGTCCATGAATTAGCTGGACAAGTGATGACAAACGTGTTGTGGATTAATATGAGAACAATTTAAGAAGCCCTGGAGGAGCATCAACGTGACCCTCTGTGGTGCTATAAATCTGATAGGATGTTCCAGACTGAGAAACAATCACATGGCTTTGTGTTTGGCATCCAGACAAGTGAGTGCATGTCTTAGCTGTCAGCCAATACAGAGGAGGACATGAATAAGTGGGTGGAAAGCATCTGTCAGACCCCTGTCTGGGGGCAGGTGGAGAGAACATAGGAAGGTAGATACCATGGCTGTGGTGGGGTCAAAAAAAAGGGTAAAAGAGGCAAAGGAACCAGGTACTGGTAGCTCAAGACTGTCACCCTAGCTACTCAGGAGTTTGAGATCTGAGGATCACAATTCAAAGCCAGCCCAGGACAGAAACTCCATGAGACTCTTATCTGCAATAAACTACTGAATGCAAGAAGCTCAAGCTCAGTGACAGCATCCAGGCTTAGCGTTCAAAACCCAGGACTGGCAGAAAAAAGTATCAAAGGACAAGAAGCTGGCCAAAAGTTAGAGGGACTCTATCTTGACAAACAATACAATGATAAGTTGCACTCAGAAGACTTGCACAAAATCTGGAAACGCGTGAGTCCTATCTATGTATGTTTCCGGTTTGTCTAAATATATATGTTTATGCATTTATATATTAGTATAGAGAGACAGATCAATACATATGACTATACATATATACATAGCCAGACACTTATGGGTGGGTGGTATACTGTGTGAGAGTTTGTGTTTGTGTTTTGTGGATGGCTATCTCTGTTTAAGAAAGATAGAAAATATGTAAATATCTTTAAAAAAACTTGATAAAATACGGAGAGACCTAAGCTCTTGAGGGAATCGGTGTGCTGTTTACTACATCCATATGTGAGGTGGGAAGGGAGATTCTGCCTCCAGTATGTCTTTGGGGAGGTCTTCTGTGAGCAAGGAGCTTTGGTCATTGGGCCTTGAAAGGTGACCCTACCTACCTCACAGTGGAACAGAATATGGAACCCTGGTAACCAAGCCACTGCATGTGACAACCAGCTCAAGCCAGCTCCCTTGGCCTGTGGCTCAGGAGGAAGAAAGATGTTGCTGTGCTGTTGCCAACGGTCAGTAGGCTCGGATCTCAGGCATGAGAGATATGGATCTCTCACTTGAAGAAGTAGATTCTGGACCAGTGCCAAGCCAAAATTCCAGTATATCAGGCATTTCTCTAGGAAGAAAGCCAGGAAACTCCAGGGAAACTCAGATGAGGTATATTGAGAGGAAACCTATTTGAACCCATCGTCCTGCCCACACACTACAACCTTCTTGTGTACTTTCAAGTGACTATACTGAGATTAGAGTGTGTCATTTCCAATCTACTCTATTCCAATTCCTCAGTGTGAAGTGTGGTCCCATTCCTACGTTTGAAATATCCACTGTTTTGCCAACATAATGTCATGGTAAGTCAGCTCAGACTCTGAATGAGCCTTGTAACGTATGGATCCTGGAGGAAGGCCTGTTGGAGATGCTGCTGACAAAGCTGATCGCTGCCTACCAGAAAGGTGATCTCTTTTACGTGGGAAACTTCCTGCACAATTTCAAATAGTGGAGGACAATGTAGTAGTTGCTGGAAATTCTCTTGAAAAAGTGAGTGTTCCCACCCAAACCCAGGTTTGCTCACCCCTCCTGGCCAAGCCTTGGAATACTTGGATCCTCTCTGAGCCTGTTTGGTTCACTGGGGTGTTCACAGGGGAGCTAAGCATGATACAAGTGCACAAACTACTTCATTATGACTGGGACACCATGCCATTTCATTTCCCTCACAAGCTACTGGAGTCTCAACAGTGTGCTTACTGAGAAGTTGGATTTCAGGCATGAGTAAGTGGCTCCCAACTGCAGCCCTCACCTAGGTGACATCCTAGGAAATCCCATTTCCCAGTAAGAAATGAGGTGTCAGTACTAATGGCGGAGGCCTGTGAAATACTGGCGTCAGAGGAAAAGCTGGGGGCTGAATCACTTTTGAGCCATCAGGGAGGGATTGTGATAGCTTTGCCTGTTAGAACCTGAGAGCCTTTACATTTTGGTGTGTGGTCCAGTGCTGCCACTTGAACCTGAACCCAGGTCTAAATACCATTCCTTTGGTGTTCAAAAATTAGCACTGTACCATTTGAGTCATAGGTAAAGTTCTGGCTTTTTGCTGCCTAATTGAAGACAAGTGCCTTTAGACTTTTACTGACTAGACTGGCTTTCCACTGTGATCTTCAGAGCTCAGCCTGCTGGGTGGCTAAGATTAGAGGAATGATCATTTAGTTCTTTATTTAGAGCATTCACTTATTGATTTATTTAGAGCATTTACTTAGTTAATTTAAGGTGCGTTTACTTTGGACAGATGCATAGAGGCCTCTCTCAGAAGCTTCTGGAAGTGGGGTGTAAAAGTCATCCTGTTCTCGAGTGTCTCTTACCCCCCTCCCAGCACATAAGTGCACATCTCTGCAGGACAGCCACAGCATTAGAGTCCTGCAAGAAAGCGGCTTTGGTAAAAGGCTCAGGATGGAGAGAGATTTCTACGAGTTCAAGAACTGCCACACCCTGACACAACTCAAGCTCTATATGAGGCTCCACATGCCGGCTTTGGACGTGCTCTTCTAAACACATACTTTTTGACCAGCTGGAGGAATGTGCGACCAGTAAGACCAAGAAAAAGTAGAAGTCCTGGTGTGGGTGCCTCAGAGCCTGTGAGTAGGAAGCCCATGTGGTCTAGATATTGGTTGGCCCTTACTTCTACAGAGCTTGGCAAAATGCCCTTTATGGGTGGTGTCAGCCAGGTAATGTCTGTCCTCTGAAAGGACTCGGGAATAAGCACTCATTAGAAAGACCCTACACCTCCTCAGTGTTCAGTCCAAACTCCAATTCTACAGGTTCCTCCATTAGATCCTCATGGAAGTTGAGTGACACTTCAACTTGCAGAGTCCACTCTGTCCACTCTGTACCTATTTCCATTCTTAGGTTTGGGTCATCGTGGAAGAGCTTATCCTGAACTCCGGATGAAAAACCCACCAATGGAGCTGGTGACTGATGGAGACTGAGAATCATCACTGCACTCCAGAAAGCATGGGCCTTCTGTAGAAATTACCAAACAGGTTTAGAATCCTATGGATATACCTTTTGCTCTGAACCCCATGTGTGACACAGTTGAACCTGCAGATACTATGGAGGAAGAAAAAGAGCAGCCAGATTTCCTTCCGTTTCCTTTCACACTCCACCCAGAGTTAGTCCATCTGAGTCAGAGAACACTCCACTTATTGTGCAAGCTGAAGGGGCACACGCTGGGCTCATGGAAAATGTCCCCATGGGAAGCAGCAAGTGTACTCTCAATACTGGATTCATTGGAGGAAAATGAATCCATCCTCACAGAATATCCAGACCCATCCATCTCACTAAAAGAGACTCAATCTCCATTCGACAAACCAGAATCCATCCCCCTCTTAACTCAGGAAGGACATTCTGTTTCTCATGAGGAAGGAGACCCTTCTGAGGACTCGGAAGTAGAATTACTGTCTGAAGGCAACTTGGAGGCCAGTCTGGATTTAGAGCTTCCCTGTCCCCTTCCTAAAAAGACGTCTCTTTATCTTGCTCTCATGATTCTTGTCAAGTATTCATTGTATTTACTTTGCTAACTATTAAACTCTCATTGTTAATATTATGGTGTGCAGTTCTTCAGTGCTTATTATACTGTGTTTTATTTTCCACTTATAATGTGAGACCTCAGACACATAGGTCCTGGGTGGGCCAAAAACCAGACAGGTCTGGTCCCATAGAAGACAACCTTACTGGATATACAGGGAACTATGAAATGCATGGAATCACCAGGAATCCAGGCCAGGCCTCCATGGAAAGACAAGTCAGCTACCAAAGCTTAAGGACAGAGCAGATGCCTGGAAATGTGTTTTGTCAATCGGGAGAAGTGCCAGAGTAACTGTAATATTATGTGGGACTCTGTTCTGTGAGTTCAAGTCTGATTATATATCCATTGTGCTTTGTACAAATATTTAAGAAAATTAAAACTCCACAATAGCATCAAAAATCTACTTTGGCTTTGAATGTTGCCTAGTTGTAGAGTGCTCGCCTAGTATACAAGAAGACCTTGATTCAATTCCTCGGCACTGCATACAAAGAAAAAGCAGATGGGGCACTGTGGCTCAGGTGTCAGAGTGCCACCCTTGAACAAATGTGGCCAAGGACAGTTCCTGGTCCTTCAGTTCAAGCCCCAGGACTAGCGACACAAGAAATCATACCATTTTCCACACATTTGGAAATAAATCTGTTTTATCTAACCCTACTTCTTTTTTGCCAGTCCAGAGTGTGTGCCACCAAGCCAAACTACTGGCCCCCAAACTTACTATTTTTAATCATTTAATTTTTTTACATAATCATATTTCATGCTGTCTGTATTAATAGCATAAACAGTATGCTTAGTGTAATAATGTTAAAGGTAAAACATAAGAAATTAATAACTAAAATTCCTTTTTTATTATTTTATAGCATTACTACAATTTTATGAGAAAAATTCCTTAGAATGTTTATTTTAGAGTTCAAGTAATCCATTTTGATAAATATATCAACCTACATCATTTATTTGAACACATTTTAAACTATTTTTTTCAGGAATGAAAATACATATATATTTGTTGTAAATGAAATTTATGACTTGGGGGGAAAGGAAAGAGAAAATGGGGGAGGGGGTAACAGTGTTTACAAGAAATGTACTCATTACATATGTAACAGCAATCTCTTTTTATATCACCTTGAACAACAAATTTTTTGAAAAGTACAATAAGTTTAAATGTCTACTTTGGGCAGAATTTTTTTTGCCAGTACTGGGCTTAGACTCAGGACCTGAGCACGATCCTTGTTTTTGTTTTTGTTTATTCTTAAGGCGCAAGTTCTATCACATGTGCCACAGCACCACTTTTATCTTTTTTTATCAATGTTGTGCTGAGGAATTGTACTTGGGTCTTCATTCATGCTCGGCAAGAACGCTTCCACTAGGCTTAACTTATGGCCCCAGTGGGAAGGAAGTTTTCCATAAAATATGTAGGAAATATGTACACTAAGGAAAAGCCATCAAAAATAGAAGAAAAATTATATACTTAGATAACGACATGCCAGTATTATGGCAGATCTCTGTAATTCTAGCTTCAAGAGTGGCCTATTTGGACCGGGAGTTGGCTGGCTGAAGTAAAGTGCTATCCTTGAGCAAGCCCTAGGACAGTGCTCTGGCCATGAGTTGAAGCCATAGGACATGCAAAAAATAATAATTTAATGCCCGTGACTGGTGGCTCACCCTGGTAATCCTAGCTACCCTGGAGGATCGAGGTTCAAAGACGGCCCAGGCATAAAAATCTGTGAGAATCTTATTTCCAAATAATCCAGAAAATTCAAAATGACAATGTGCCTCAAGTGGTAGAGCTCTTGCCTTGAGCTGAAGAGCTTAAGGTAAACATCCAGGCCCAGAGTTCAAGCCCCATGAGTGAAAAAAAGAAAAAGAAAAAGAAAGCCCTTATCTAAGGCTGGAGTGCACACTAGTGGTAGTTTGCTTGCCTAGTATGCACAAAGCCCTGTGTTCAATTACTCTGTACCACTTACACCAAAAAAAAGCTGGAAATGATCTCAGAAGGTTGGGTTCTGAGGATCACAGTTCAAAGCCAGGCCAGACACTAAAGTCCATGAAACTGTTACTTCCACTTAAGCACCAGAAAACCAGAAGTGACACTGTGGCTCAAGGTGTTTAAGGTTGTAGCCTTGAGCTGAAGAGCCCAGGGACACTGCCCAGGTGCACAATTAAAGTCTTACAACCAAAAGAGAGACAGAGAGAGAGAGAGAGAGAGAGAGAGAGAGAGAGAGAGAGAGAGAGAGAGAGACAGAGAGAGAGACAGAGACAGAGACAGAGACAGAGACAGAGAGACAGAGAGACAGACAGGCAGACAGACAGAGACAGACAGACAGAGAGACAGAGACAGAGACATCAAACAGTCAGGCACTGCTGGCTGAAGCGTGTAATTCTACCTACTATGGAGGCTGAGATTGGAGGATCTTGGTTCAAAGCCCAAAGCCAGCCTGGACACATATGTCTCACAAACGTGAGACTTACATCACCAATTAACTACCAGAAACCAAAAATGGAGCTGTAGAGGAAGAGCGCTAGCCTTGAGCTGAAGAGGTCAGGGACAGTCCAGGCCCAAAGTCCAAGCACCATGACGAATCAATAATAAAAAAGAAGATAGCTAATAGTAATGATGAATAATTTTGGGCTGGGAGTTTGGCCTAGTGGTAGAGTGCTTGCCTAGCATGCACGAAGACCTGGGTTCAATTCCTCAATATCACATTCATAGAAAAATGCTGGAAGTGGTGCTGAGGCTGAAGTGGTAGAGCCCTAGCCTTGAGAAAATATAAGGACAGTGCTCAGTCCCTGAGTTCAAGCCCAGGACTGGCCAAATCAAAAGTAGTAGAGCACTGGCATTGAACTGAAGATCTGAGGAACAGCCCAGGCACAGAGTTCCAGCACCACAAACAACAACAACAAAATCTATGAAGTGGCAGTGGTGGTTTTAAGCTAAGCAAAAATAGAGTAGAAAGTGGTAAAATACATATTTGTGTGTAAGAAAAATAGCCAGACTTATGCATTAGAACAGGATAGCAACTTGAAAAAAAATTTTGTTTTCCATCTCACTAGGTCCTGTCTCTTAATTTATTCAAGTAAGTAAAATGCTGGGTTTTATAATCGTTGCTCTGAATATTAGAAAACCATAATATCTCTCATTAACCAACAAAGACCAGGAACTGGGGCTTCGTTCAAATGGCAGAGTATCAGGCAAGAGAAGAAAAAATTAAAGTAAGAACTTGAAGTTCTTGATCCAGAACCTGCATAGTAACAGAGCAGCATCCTGGTGATGGTACCTCACACCTATAATCTTAGCTACTCAGGAGGCTAAGATCTGAGAATCAAAGTTTAAAGCCAGCCAAAGTACCCAGTTAACTGCCAGAAAAACCAGAAGTGGCACTGTGGCTCACAGATTAAAGCACTAGCCTTGAGCTGAAGAGCTCAGGGACAGTGCCCAGGCCCAGAGTTCAAGACCCACAATTGACAAAAATCAAACAAGCAAACAAAACTCACAAAGAAGCCTGCAGACCACAGTGGTTCTGCTGAGTCTCTTCTCTATGGCGATCAGGAAACATTTCACTTTTTCTGTCTCTTCCCATCTCAACATTCATACTAAAATAAGACTGTGTTGAAAGTTTCAATTTATAAAAATGTTTTTCATGAAGCACCCTGAAATATTCATCGCTTATATCTCAATTGAAGATAGTTGATTTGGGTCTGCATTGGTAGAGTGCTAGCCTTGAGCAGAAAAGGTCAGGGATAGAGCTGAAGCACTCAGTTGAAGACCCAGTGCCAACACACAAAAGAAATTATGCACTTTATACATATTTTCTAATTTCTTAATGAATTTTTCAGTCTGTATAAATATAGGGTACATTCCTTGTTACTTAAGTAAGATTGCTCTTTTTTTTTCTTTTTGCCAGTCCTACGGCTTGGACTCAGGGCCTAGACATTTTCATTAGACTCGCTTGCCCAAGGTGAGTGCTCTGCCTCTTGAAACACAGCGCCACTTCTAGCTTTTTTCTGAATATGCGGTACCGGTGAATAGAACCTAGGTCTTCATGCATTCTAGGTGAGCACTCTACCATTAGGCTACATTCCCAGGCAGTGAGATTCCTCTTACAGTCATTGTATGTTCACAGAGTTTGATCTCACACACTGTAGGGCCCTGGTTGGCTTTGACCTGTGATCCTAAGCCCTGAGCCTCCTAAGTAGCTGAAATTAAGTTGTGAGCCAGCATGATGGCTTCCATTCTTTTTTCTACAAAAATATATGTAGTTATCTAAAATATATCTATAGCTGAAAAAAATGAATCTCTCCCAAACAAATCTTCAAAGAAACAACCATCCTATTAAAAGGTGGGCTAAAGACTTAAAAGAGTATTCTCTGAAGAAAAAATTAAAATGGGCTTTAGACACATGAAGAAATGCTCCATATCTCTAGCAATAAGGGAAATGAAAATCAAAACAACTTTGAGATTCCACCTGACTCCAGTCAGAATGGCCATTATCAAAAAATCTAATAAGAGATACTGGTGGGGAAGTGACCAGGTGGGATCACACCTACACTGTTGGTGTGAGTGTAAACTCGTTCAACCACTTGGGAAAGCAGTGTGGTGGTTCCTCAAAAGACTGAACATAGAGCTCCCCTATGGTCCAGCAAATCCACTACTTGGCCTCTACCCAATTGTCCAGAAAAAAGGACATACTAAAGCCACTACCACAATGATGCTCATCGCAGCACTATTTACCATAGCAAAGATATGAAACCAACCCAGATGCCACTCAGTAGATGACTGAATCAAGAAGATGTTGTACTTATACACAATGGAATGCTATGCTGCCATCAGAAGGAAAGACATCGCCCCATTTGTAAGGAAATGGAAAGACTTGGAAAAATTCATATTAAGTGAAGCAGCCAGACCCAAAGAAACATAAGCTCAATGGTTTCCCTCATTTGTAATAATTAGTTCACATCTAGGACTCTCCTAGCAGAGGATTACAATAACTCAAAAACCTAGGTATATAAGGTCATATAGGATGAGACTAAATGAAAGTATCTCTAGGATATGGGAACAAGAGCTATATCTTGTGTCATCGTTGCTCTTAATCTTGTGTGATTTTTGTCCTTAATCTACTATGATATTTCTCATCTCTTATTTTGCCCTATGGTTAATGTCAGATTGTTACTGTATCTGATTTTTCCCTGGCATATTGTATATATGTTTATTTGTTTATGTCAAATAGGAAAGGGAAGGGGGGAAACAAGATGATTGGGAAGGGGAGGGGAGAGGGAACTGGGGACAAAAACATGTGGAGTGGAATAAATGTGTGAGAAGTAATGCAGTCCACTACCTGTAAATGTAATCGTAACCCCTCTATACATTACCCTGAAAATAAAAAAGAGACTATAAAAATATCTGTAGAAAATGAGGTTGGATGATGGAAACAACCAGATGCCCTACTACAAAAAATGTCATACACGCACGCACACACACACACACACACACACACACACACACACACACACAAACGCACACACACACAATGGAATGATACATAGCCAACCGACAAGATAAAATAATGGCATTTTCGGGGAAGTGGATGAAAAGGAAAAAAATCATATTAAGTGAAGTAAGCCAAACTCAAAGGAACATAGGCCCAAGAGTCTCCCTCATTTGTCAAATTCAGTAGAAACCTTGGGCTCTGCTACCAGAGATTTACAATAGAACAAAATCTAGAGACATCGTGACAAATAGTATGACACTAAATGTAAGGACCTCCAAGATAAAGAAACAAAACTCATATAATGAGTGATTGTTGTCCTTAATGAACTATGTGATTTCTTATCTCTTTTGCTATCCCTTGGTTATATCATATTGTTACAATATTTCACCTTGTTTTCTGATATATTTCATATGTGCCTAATTGGTTATTTGAAATTGGATAGGGAAGGGGTGAAATGAACATGAATGGGGGTAGGGGAAGGGAAATGGGGACCATATCATTACATGGGGTATCAAAGTTTGAGAAGTAATGCACCTTCTATCTGGTGAATATAATGTAACCCTTCTATAAATTACAATAAATATAAATACATAAAAAGAAGATCTGCACAGAAAAAAATAATAATGGCATTTTTGGGGTAGTGGATGAAATTAGAGTGAATCCTGTTGAGTGAGATAAGTCAAGACCAAGGAACAAAAGGTACATGATGTCCTTAATATATGGATATTAGTTTCAAACGGTAGTAGAGCGATGATTGAATAGTTGATACCCAAAGTTCTGGACATAATTTTGGCGATATAAACATAACTACATAGACATAAAAATCTAGGATAGACTATACACTCTATAGACATGTGTTTTATTATAGATTAATCTGTATCTATGACATACAAAGACTCAGCTTAATTTTTACTATATTCTAAAATCTATGTGCCAGTGATTGTATAGCGATTCCCTTCTTGAATACTTGTTGGTTAAACATGACATTTGAAATATGATGTAAAATTCAATGTTAATAAATTTTTTAAAAAAGAGGCTAGAGGTAAATACCACTAATGTACTTGCTCTAAGTGGTACAGAAATTTTCTTAATGAATCAAGGGTTTTTATTACATCTTTATGCAATTATTTTAGTTCTGAGTGTTCTACACTCAATGATACTTCTGGAAAGATGATATAGCTGACTGTGTAGATGGTATGAAGATCTCCCGACCCGCGGGTTCAGCTATTCATGCGGCTCGAAGAGGCACCTCCTGAAAGAAGAAAACCAATGGGGGAAAGAGAGGAAGGAGACCAGGCGCATAAAGAAAGACAGAGACAATCTGAGTCGCGTCAAGGTCTCATTTATTAAAAGTAAAGCAGGGTTTATATACCCTGAGTGTAAGGAAGGGAGTATAGAGGGGAGGGATGGAGAGTTTTTGTGATAACAAGAAGGAGAAGTCTCAAGGTTAGGGGTGGGTCAGGCTGTTCTTTTGGCCGTTGTGCTAACCCAAGCAACCACCTGCGGTTATTCCGAGAAGTATTTTGTGCAGATGACTCAACCAGATGCGATTTGCTCAAGGCTAGAGGGTCTTTGCTTTGTTCCGTTTAACTCCTTGGTCTCTGACAATTCCCCCTTTCCTTTAAAGAACAAGGTCTCTATAGGTGGAGAGAACACCCTGTCTTAGGCTATATGGAGGGACCCTTACTCCTGGCAACATGCCTTGTTGAGCCGGCCTTGACGGCCTCTGTATGTTGTGCCACCCAGGGTAAGCTCCATAATAATCCCGTCATTGGATGCTCTCTAGCCGCTTGGGGTTTATCAGCCAAGAAGTGTGTGAAACGGGAGCCCTCTTTCGGGAGTGCTTGTTTCGGACCCTACAGGGTCATCCTGAGCCTCTAAGCGATGATAATGCACCGAGATTGAGTTTTTGGAAAAGGCAGAATCAATTTGATTTTTTATAAATTGCGTAAGGCGCTGAAAAGCCCAAGGGCCAAAAGAAATTAGGAGGAGAAGTCCCACAAGGGGGCCCAAGAGGGAGGGTAAAAGAGTTGATAGCCAGGGAGATGTGGAGAACCAATTTTGATACCAAGATTCTTGTTTTTCCCTTTCTCTTTTTCGCTTTTCTAGGCTAGCTGTAATTTTTTCTAAGCTATCCTTAACAAGTCCTGTTCTATCTACATATACGCAGCATTTTTCCTTTAAAGCTGCGCATAAGCCTCCTTGCTGTAGAAAAAGTAAGTCTAATCCTCGTCGATTTTGGAGGACAACTTCTGCCAGAGAGCATCACCGTCAATAGCATCATGCCGAGTGATGACGGGGAAGGCCTCATCATCATGGTTGTTGACCTGTAAAAGAAAAATATTTTTGTTCTCAGGCGCCACCCTGGAATTAGTTATATGGCTTTATTGTTTACTATATGGCTTTATTAATCTTTCAGGCAACCATCTAGCTCCCCCTTCTTTAGAATTATAAATGCAAGCTGATCCTTTTCCCCAGATAATGACTGGGTCAGGGCCATTCCATATTCCCGTCAGTGGGTCTTTCCATAGGGCCTGGGCGTAGTCTGTTTGTGTGGTGGGATGCCAAAGGCGCTCTGCAGCAGATTTGCCATTAGCGTCAAGGGTTAAAAAGTTTAAAACAAAGAGAGCATGTAATAGCAAAGTCTTATAGTTTCCTTTAAGGGAATATAATGTTTCTTGTGAGGCAAGTTTAATGAGGGTGTTTTTTAAAGTCTGATGAGCCCTTTCCACTATTCCTTGTCCTTGGGGGTTGTAGGGGATTCCAGTAATATGTTTTATGCTCATTTGGGAGCAAAATTGTTTGAACTTTTGACTGGTATATCCAGGCCCATTGTCCGTCTTTATAGTTTGGGGTTGTCCCATGACAGAAAAAACATATAGGAGATGGTTTATAACATCTTTTGTGGCCTCCCCTAAATGAGCAGAGGCACAAATAAATCCACTAAAGGTATCAATGGTAACATGTACATATTTTAACCTTCCAAAGGATGGGACATGAGTAACATCCATCTGCCAAAGTTGTCCAGGTATGAGCCCTCTAGGGTTTACACCTACATGGGGTTCAGGGAGTAGGGTTAGGCAATTTCTGCAGTTTTTAACAATTTGTCTTGCCTGTTCTCTAGTAATTTTAAATTTTAAGCGCAGGGTATGAGCATTAAGGTGGTGAACAGCATGGGCCTCTTGTGCAAGGGTCACCGGATCAACTGTTTGAGATAAGGTAACTATTTGGGTTGCCAAATCAGCTAATTCATTGCCCCGAGTTAGTGGCCCAGGTAGGCCAGAATGAGCACGAATATGTCCTACAAAGAAAGGGTACGAACGTTGTCTAATAAGTTTTTGCAATTCAAAAAATAATTGAAAAGTAGTTGTAGTAGGCTGAATAACTGGAACCATTTCTAAAACTTGTAAAGCTCTAACAACATAATGACTATCCGAAAACAGATTAAAAGGGTGGGTCTTTAATAACCGAAAAACACAAAGCGCAGCAAATAATTCTACTAACTGAGCAGATTTAAAGGAAGTATTTACAAAGTGGGAAACATTATTAATAACATATGAAGCTTTTCCATTTTTTGAACCATCAATAAAGATGCTCAAAGTATTGGGGATGGGCTTTATCAAGGTATTTTTTAGAAAAACGAAAGGAGTGATATTAAGGAATTGAATAAGTCTGTCGCTGGGCATGTGAGTATCAAAGCTACCCTGGAACCCAGTGCATAAAACAGCCCAATCATCTTGTCTTTGTTGTAACCAATTAATTTGTTCCTTAGAGTAAGGGGTGATTATGATATCATGATCCTTGCCAAAATATCTGACAGAAGTCTTGAGCCCCAGAAAAATAAGTTGGGAGACCAAAGAGGGGTAGGAGGGGAGTACCTTGGACTGAGAGGAGGAAGCATGAATCCATAACAGGGGCACGGTTTTTTGCCACAATAAACCGGTGGGTGTAAATTCTGTGGCAAAAATGATTAAATAAAGGGTCAAGGAGGGGTTGAAGTAACCTATATTTTGTTGTGTAATGGCCTCCTCTAACTTTATTAGGGCTTTTTCAGCTTCGGGCGTAAGTTTCCTGGGGGAGGAAGGGTCAGAATCTCCCTGTAGAATATTAAACAGGGGTTTGAGATCTCCTGTTGTTAATTTAAGGTGAGGACGTAGCCAATTAATGTCTCCAAGGAGTTTTTGGAAATCATTTGGACAATTTAGCTTATTCCTTTTGATTTGAATTTTTTGAGTATATATTAAAGAGGGTTCTAATTGAAAACCCAGGAACAAGAAGGGATAGCAAGTTTGAATTTTTTCTGGGGAGATAAAAAGTCCTCTGTCTTGTAAAGCAATAACTATTCTTTGAGTCACTTGATGTGCCTCCAGTTCTAGTTTGGCAGCAATTAATAGGTCATCCATATAATGTATAATATATATATGAGGGTATTCAACACGAATTGGGTCTATGGATTGAGCCACAAATTTTTGACAAAGAGTGGGAGAATTAGCCATACCCTGTGGCAACACTCGCCATTGAAAGCGGGGATTAGGGCCCTTATGGTTTATCACAGGTATGGAAAAGGCAAATCTTTTACAATCTCCAGGATCGAGGGGAATGGAGAAAAAACAGTCTTTTATATCTATTACAATTTTAAAATATTCTTTAGGGATAGCTTTGGGAGAGCCAGGATGTTAGAAACCAGACGATGAACATGTCCCTAGATCAACCTGTAAGGCCTGGAAGGACTGGACTGAATCATGGTTAGCACTGTCAGCTAGTTTAGCTTTCCCAAGTTTTCCTTTAAATGACTCCTGGGGCTGCCTCTGATACCAGAGATAACATATGGCCTGGTGGGGGGGGGGTGCTAACAATTGCTATCAGACCTGGGCAGAATGCTGGGCAGACAGCATTCTTTGGTTTGGAGGGGCATACAGTATTCCCTCCCAGTTTTGCACCCAAGAAAACCCACACAATTAGAAAATATACATCCAAGTATAGCAACCCCTCACATCAGTGTATCAATTCTGACTCTATTTACATTACTGCAGTTTAACTGCATACCAACTTTACTCAAGACATACTCATACCATTGGCCACATACTCAAACCTTTTACGACTTACATGAACATTCCATGATTATTTTCCCTTTTGAGCAAACATTTAAGAGAATTCCTTTCAGATCCTTTTTTTATTCAGATAAACCATTTTAAAGGAGAGTCCTTGCAGTGAGCTTGAAGCTCGGCCTATAATAAGAAAAAACATTCCTGGCGGGGGAGGCCCGAACCTTCCAGAGTTTATAACAACTGTTCCTTCCTCTGGAGTTATAATTCTGGTGGTGGAGGAACAGAGGTCCAGTCCTGCGCTGCCTGCAGTGGCTCCGAACAAGTCTGAGTCAGCGATGTTTGCATTAGAGGCAGATTTTGGGCGGGAGGGGTCATTGGTTGTCGTGGTGGGTAGGTAGGGCCCCCTGCTGGGGCCCGTAGCCCGTTTCCCGAAACCGCAGATAAAGGCTGGCCATTTATATCGGTCTTGGACCGGCACTCTTTAGCCCAGTGACGGCCTCTTCTGCATTTAGGACAAAGGCCAAGGGGAAGGGGGAGGGGAATTGTCCCAGGAACGTTGGGTTGTTTAATAGTTCCAGGGCATTCTCTAGCAAAATGTCCAATTTGTCCACATTTAAAACAGTATTTAGGGCTAGATATTTGTCCTAGTTTTCCTGAAGGTGGAGTCTGGTTTTGGAGTATGGCTCCAATGGCCAAATTAATAGATTTAGACATTTTATGTTCAAAGGAATCCACATCATTGCAAATTTTAATCATACCATTTAAATCTAGGGTCTTTGTTTTGCCTCTTAAAGCAGCTTTACAGGCTGCATTAGCATTTTCTATGGCCAACTGTCTAACTATAATATCATCTGTATCTACCTCACCTAATATTCTTTCAGCTGCTTCTAACAGTCTGGCAACGAATTGAGAATATGGTTCATTATTGCCTTGTACTACCCTGGAAAGAGAGGTAGTAACCGCTCCTGCAGCAGGCACGGCTCTCCAGGCGGCCAGGGCAGCCTGAGCAGTCTGGGTTAATATTCCTGCAGGGAGTTTTTGTTGTTTTTCCTCCGAGGCAAATTTGCCCCTCCCTGAAATTTTATCAGAAGACCATGAAGCCATTTGTGTATGTTTTTTATTGGTAATAGCTTGATTTTCTGCCTTATCTATAAATTCAGCTTTCCAGGTTAGATATTGACTCCTGGTTAAAACAGACTGCACAATCTTGTGCCACTCAAGAGGCAATAAATGTCCCTCACCCCCGAGGCCCTCCAGTACTGTTAAAGTAAAAGGGGCGTTAATTCCATAATTCTTAACAGCCGAATGCAGTTCTTTAATTTGTTTAAACGTCAGTCTCCTATATGTAATTTGAGAATCTCTCCTTGCCTCCTCCTGATCACCCCCTTCCTCCTCGGAGGCAGAGGAATCTAGGTTTTGTCCCTCCTCCTGCCTTCTGGTGGTGTCCGCCTCCTCCTCTCCCGCTTCTCCTCCCTCCCCCTCTTGTTCCCGAGGTTGAGTGTTAGAGCGAGTAATTACGGGGAAGGAGAGGGAAACAGTTTGCGCCCCAGATCTGAGTCTACTATTGCGGGTCTTTGAGGCCGAAGGTGTTTTAGCGGGCTTGTTACCCGAGGCATGGGGGGTAGTCACGGCTTCCCCAACAAGATCCATTTGTAAATCATGAATTTGCAAAGTGAGGTCCCTTAACTCTTTTTTTAAATGAAGCACGTTTTTTAATTCTGTCACTTGTTTCAAGAGAGAGTCTTTGGATTTAAGGAGACCTTGCACCTCCGGAGGAACAGAAAATGATCTCACCATTTCCTGTGGTGGGGCTGACGGGAGAGAGGTGTCTGGATAGGGGGGAGGGGTGGGCCAGTGAAGGGCCCTTATCTCTGGAGTCTGTGTAGCTGCCTCCTCCTCTAGCTCCACCTCAGAGGGGGGGTTGAGCCTGCCATTATCAGGAGAAGTCTTAGGAATAATAGGATAAATATTTTTATAAGGTTTTAGTGACATATTTTTCTTTCAACAAAACAAATGAATTTTTACCAAATCTTTCTTTTTAACTCTTATTCCTCTCTCCCTAAGTGATCCTTTCATTTCTTTTATAAATATAACCTCCTTTTCATTTCTTTTATAAATAAAACCTCTTTTGATAACGCTTTGCCCATGGTTGATGGGACGGCAGAACTTACCTCAAGACTCTCCCACGGTGCACGAGCGATGCGGTGTGGGCGTCTCTACCTTAATATAATCGGGGTCCCCTGTTCTCCACGCCGTCCGGTAGGTCACCGTGCTTCGAGCCCCACGTTGGGCGCCACTTCCCCCGACCCGCGGGTTCAGCTATTCATGCGGCTCGAAGAGGCACCTCCTGAAAGAAGAAAACCAATGGGGGAAAGAGAGGAAGGAGACCAGGCGCATAAAGAAAGACAGAGACAATCTGAGTCGCGTCAAGGTCTCATTTATTAAAAGTAAAGCAGGGTTTATATACCCTGAGTGTAAGGAAGGGAGTATAGAGGGGGGGGGATGGAGAGTTTTTGTGATAACAAGAAGGAGAAGTCTCAAGGTTAGGGGTGGGTCAGGCTGTTCTTTTGGCCGTTGTGCTAACCCAAGCAACCACCTGCGGTTATTCCGAGAAGTATTTTGTGCAGATGACTCAACCAGATGCGATTTGCTCAAGGCTAGAAGGTCTTTGCTTTGTTCCGTTTAACTCCTTGGTCTCTGACATGAAGACATACTGGCCTAAACGTAGAATAAAGCATTGGTAAGTGGCTGTTAGCTGTCCAGATTCTACTGGAATATGTGGAATGAATTTATTAAGCACAATGCAGGCTCTTAGTCAGATCAGGATCAAGATTATGTGGTTCCATCAGATGAATGAGGAAAGATCGGAAAAATCTACTAAGATATCCAGATATACTTTTTAAACTAAGGTATCTGGACTCCATTTTTTTCTTTCTTGGTGGGGAGGTTGAACTTTGGACCTGGGCAAGGTCTCTTAGTTCTTTTTCCTCAAGGCTAATGCTGTACCAGTTTTAGCCACAACTCCACTTAGTTTTTGGGTGGATAAGTGGAGAGTAGAATCTTACAGTTTTTTTGTTTTCATTTTTTTTGCTTGCAAAGGCTTTGAATCACCTTCTCCCTGGCTAGTAGAATGACAATTATGACCCTCCAGCGCCTGGCTAGTGATTTTTTGAAAACTGGACTTTATTCCAAATCACATAACTGGTTCCTAGCAAAGTTTTGAAGCCTGACTTAAATGTGACAGATTTATCTCACTTGGAGACACTCTGTGCTGAACGTTAGAAATCTACCAGCTGAGTCACAGTGGCACTTCCAGTTTTTTGTTTATGTGGTGCTGAGGAATGGAATCCAGGGTTTCATACATGCTAGGCAAGCTTCATTTTCAGCCCAAGGTTTTATGTTTTGTTTTTTCAGTGTTGTTGATTCTAAGGTACTGTATGATGTTCTTTCATTTTCTTTGCTTTTTACCTCTTTTCTTCTTTTTCCCTTTAGTTTTATTCTCTGTAGTCACTGTGTTGAATTCGGGTACCCTGTGTCTTGTACATAGGTTTATGTGATTTGGGGAATGGAGAGGGTATAATAAAATGGTAAAAAAAAAAAAAACAAAGGAAAAACGGTGAACCAATTGAACAGTGATACTTGGAAGACACTAAACGGAAATGAACTGAACAATCTGGGTGGAGAGGGGGCTGAGGGTAGGAAAACAGAGAAAAATGAGGGAGGGGATAACAATTTTCTTAAGAAATATGTTCATTACTTATGTAACCGTATGCCAACTATATATTGACTTAACAAAATAAATTAACTTAAAAAATAATTTAGCCGGGTATGGTGGCTCACACTTGTAAATGTAGCTACTCAAGAGGCTGGGATCCAAGGATAGCAGTTCAAAGTCAGCCTGGGCACTGAAGTCCATGTGACTCTTATCTCCAATTAACCACCAGAAACCCAGAAGTGGCCCTATGGCTCAAGGGATAGGGCAGTAGTCTTGAGCTGAAAAGCTCAGTGACAAGACCCAGGTGCAGAATTGCAGTCCCATGACTTGAATGATGAATGATACTAGCCAGGCTCTGTGCGCTCACACTTGGAATCCTATCTACACAGAATCAGGTTTGAATCCAGCCCAAACAAATTGCATGATATTCTGATTTACAGTTCATTACCAAAATTCTGGAAGTGGAGCTGTGGATAAAGTGGTAGAACACTAGCCTGAAGCAAAAAAAAACTTTTAAGGACAGTTCCCAGGCCCTGGGTTCAAGTCCCAGGACTTGCATAAAACAACAAAATGTGACGCTGAGTCCTCCATCATTTGGTGTTATAGTTCAATATTCTTGATATGCGTCTTAGAAATTAAGTCCCTAGCAAATACTCTCCCCTGAAATTCTGCTTCATAGCTGATTCATAGAATTTCAGCATCATTACTATCACCTACCAGTTAGCATAGCAGTCTACTACTGAAAATTTGAAGAAAACTTTTGAGTAATCCTAATAAATCTGTGTATCATCTGCACACACATCAAATCAGCAGGAGCTATGTTCTACTATTATATAAATGTATTTAATCCCTTCTTGACTTAATGAGCCTTAAAGAGTAAAACATATGAAGTAGTTATGAAACTAACTGTCACCATTCTTCTACCTAATATTGTAATATAAGTTTATAAATGCAAGGACTATTCTGAAGTGTGCAGAAGATAGCTTCTAATTATAATATTCTCATGAACTATAGTTTTTAAGAAACATGTTGCTTGCTTTGGGAAAGCAAAGGCAAGGAAAAATGATATGAGTAAGTTCCCTATTTATCAGAAGGAAAATACTATTGGGTTTAGATCAACTTCATACATTCCGTGCTGATGAAACAAATATTTGCAATTCCTGAGGCCAATCACTTCATTGTGATGCACAATCAGCCAGCTTAGATCAATCTTCCAAAAAAGGAAAGGAACAAATGAGAAGCAATTAAGGTTTCCAAAATGAACCAGGTGGTGGTGGCAGCTCACACTTGTAATTCTATCTACTCAAGGCCTGAAATCCAAGGATCTGGATTAAGTCTGTCTGGGATGAAAATATTCCTGTCTGAAACATCATCTCTGTTATCACAGCCCAGCTGATACACTCTGCCCAACAGGTTCCAAACACCAAAGTCCATCTCCTATCTGAAATACTATCAAACGTACTCACATATTATTTCCTCTTTGGGAGATAGTTGAAACATGTACCAGAAACATTTCCCTGGCTTCAGAGTGGAAGTGGAAATATATACTCACTAGAATCCCATCTAGTAAATTACAGTCAATCATCCTTCCTCACATCTTGTTAGTTAAATTGAACAATGAGTGTTTGGATCAGAAGCAATGTGTATGAGTATACATGTTGTAAAAGTACTGTAATCCTAGCTACTCAAGATAAGCTGAGAACTGAGGATTCCAGTTCAAAATCAGCCACGCAATAAATTCCATAAGATTTTTACCTCTAATTAACCAGCAAAAAACAGAGCGTTGAATTGTGCTTAAAATGCCACAGCTCTAAGCTTAGCATTAAAGAGCTAGGGGGTAGCATTCAGGATGCCCACTCCCTCCACTCCTTTTTAACATAGTACTAGAATTCCTAGGCAGTGCAATAAGGCAAGAAGCAAGCATAAAGGGGATCCAAGTAGGGAAAGAGGAAATAAAACTATCCCTCTTTGCCGATGACATGATTCTGTATTAAAAGAATCCTATAGATACTACTCCCAAGCTCCTTGACCTGATTCAAAGATTTGGAAGGGTAACAGGCCATAAAATGAACCCTCACAAATCAACTACCTTACTTTATGCCAACACTGAGAGGAACGAGGCAATAATCAGGAAAGAAATTCCTTTCACAGTAGCCTCAAAGAAAATAAAGTACCTAGCAATTAGCTTAACTAAGAATGTAAAGGACCGTTTAGATGAAAACTTTAAAACCACAAAAAAGGAAATAAAAGCAGAACTAAGGAAATGGAAAAACCTCCCATGCTCCTGGATTGAAAGAATCAACATTGTGAAAATGACAATCTTGCCAAGGGCTATCTACAAATTCAATGTAATACCAATCAACATCCCAATGTCATTATTTAAAGAAATAGAAGAGGCAATTCAAAATTTCATATGGAATAATAAAAGACCCCGTAGAGCAAAAATACTTCTTAGCAGAAAGAACAGAACTGGAGGAATTTCAATTCCAAACTTAAGACTCTCTTACAGAGCTATAATTCTCAAAACAGCTTGGTACTGGCACAAGAACAGGCCTGAAGTCCAATGGAGTAGAACTGCGGACCCAGATATTAAACCACAGACCTATGGCCACCTAATCTTTGACCAGGGAGCCAAAAAAATAGAATGGAAGAAAGATAGCCTCTTCAACAAGTTGTGCTGGCAGAACTGGTTAAACACCTGCAGAAAACTAAAGTTGGATCCTTCTTTGTCACCTTGCACTAGAATTAACTCCAAATGGATCAAAGACCTGGAGGTAAAAGCTGACACACTGAAAAGTTTACAGGAAGGAATAGGAGATACACTAGGGCTCCTTGGCACAGGTCGAAACTTTCTTAATAAGGACCAAGAATCACAACAAATCAGAGAAAGGCTGGATAAGTGGGACTGCATTAAACTGCAGAGCTTTTGTATGGCAACGGATATAGCTAGTAAACTAATCAGGAAGCCTACAGAGTGGGAGAAGATCTTCACCAACCAAACAACGGACAAAGGCCTCATATCTAAAATATATCAACAACTCAAAAAATTGAATCACTCCAAAACTAACCTCCAAAGTAACACCCATCCCATTAAAAATGGGCCAAAGACTTAAGAGAGTCTTCTCTGAAGAAGAAACAAAAATGGCGTATAGACACATGAAGAAATGCTCCACATCTGTGGTCCTAAAAGAAATGCAAATCAAAACAACTCTAAGATTCCACCTCACTCCAGTTAGAATGGCCAGGATCAAGATAATGAATGACAACAGATGCTGGAGGCGATGTGGCCAGGAGGGATCAGTACTACACTGTTGATGGGAGTGCAAACTCGTACAACCACTATGGAAAGCAGTGCGGCAGTGCCTCAAAAGGCAAAAAATAGAACTCCCCTATGACCCAGCAATTCCAGTACTTGGCATTTACCCAACAATCCAGAAACAAGGGCATATTAAACCCACTAGCACAACAATGTTCATTGCAGCACTATTCACCATAGCAAAGATATGGAACCAACCCAGATGTCCCTCAGTTGATGAGTGGATCAACAAGTTGTGGTATTTGTACACAATGGAATTCTATGCTGCTGTCAGAAAGAATGACATCGCCCCATTTGTTAGGAAATGGAAAGACTTAGAACAAATCATATTAAGTGAAGTAAGCCAGACTCAAAGGAACTTAGGCTCAGTGGTTTCCCTCATTCATCATAATCAGTAGAAACCTTGGGCTCTACTAGCAGAGATTGTCAATAGAGCAAAAGGCCATATATAAGGCCGTATAATGTGAAGCTAATTGAAAGGACCTCCAGGATATTGACACAAAAGCCATATAATGAATGATTGTTGTCCTTCATATATTATGTTGTCTCTCATCTCGCTTGCTGTACCTTGGTTATCCCATATTGGTATAGTATCTCAATTTGTTATCTGATATTTTGAATTTATTTGTATTTGGATATTTGAAATTTGATAGGGAAGGGGGGAAAACCAAGACGGGTGGGGGGTGTGGGGTTGGAGGGAAATGGGTACCAAGACATGTGAAAGGGTATCAATGTATGTGAATTAATGCACCTTCTATCTGGCAAATATCATCTAACCCTTTTACTAATTACAATAAAAAAATGAAAAAAAAGAAAGTTGTAGTGTGTGGGGAGGATGATGGGGTCAAATACATTTCTTCTTAGAAATTTACCTCATCTGGTTGCCCTGGATTTTCCTGGCCTTCTTCTTAGAGAAAGTTCTGTTATACTGGATTTGTGGCTTGGCAATGATCTAGCATGTACATCTTCGAGTAAGACATCCACAACTTCCATGCCTGAGACTCGAGTTTCCTGACCTTTGGCAACAGCACAGCAACATCTTTCTTCCTCCTGAGCCACAGGCCAAGTGAGCTGGCTTGAGCTGGTTGTTAGTTACAGTGGCTTGGTTACCAGGGTTCCATATTCTGTTCCATTGTGAGGGAGGCAGGGACACCTTTCAGGGCCCAATGACCAAAGATCCTTGCTCACAAAAGACCTCACCAAAGACATACTGGAGGCTGAATCTCTCCTCCAATCTCACAATATACATGTGGATGTAGTAAACAGCACACCTTATTTGTCCAATCCCAATGTCTTCCACTAGGCCCAACTACCAGTCTGGTCTCAGGCTCAAGGAGCCTTTCTTAGGTAAGATCCAAACTTAAGGGTCAATATTGCCCTCATCCTTTACAAAACATTTGCTTCACAGTGCCTTCTCTGCCTGCATTTTGCCCCTTGTCGAATTTTTTTTTGTTTTTGGTAGTCTTGGGACTTGACCTCAGAGTGTGAACATTGTTCTTGGGCTTTCTTTAGGCTTTAGCTGTCCCACCGAGCCACAGCACCACTTGCAGCATTTTGTATGTATGTGGTAATGAGGAATCAAACCTGAGGCTTACTGCTTGGTAGCCAAGGACTCTACCACTAGGTCAAACACACAGGGCATCTTGCACATATTTTTGACGTCAATCTACTAGGATATTATTAGGGTTCTGTATCCTAATCAATTTTTTCCTGATGATTAGCTTTGCTGTCATGTGTAAAAAATGCAAGAGGGAAAAACACAGAAGAATTAGTGAAATTAAAAAAAAGCATTAGACACAGTTAAGTGTTCATTCTTTGTAGGAGAAAGGATATTTGGATATGATGATGATGATGATGACTTTATAATTACTATGTCAGGGTTGAGAGTTTGGCATAGTGGTAGAGTCCTTGCCTAGCATCCTTGAAGATCTGGGTTTGATTGCTCAGTATCACATAGATAGAAAATCTAGATGTGGCACTGTGGCTCAAGTGGCAGAGGGCTAGACTTGAGAAAACCCGAGGACAGTGCTCAGGCCCTGAATTCAAGCCCCAAGACTGGCAGAAAGATAAAAGAAAATAAAAATGCTTTTTATGAGCTAATTCACTCAAAGCATTTGCTTTTGAAATCTTCGCTTCTGCATCTTGTGAAATAGCCCTTTCCCTCAACGTAGACAAGAAAAACAGATCCATCCCATGGTCCACTGTGAGGACACTGGTTGGGCTAAGAGCTAGTCGTGCAGCAACACATAAGTTTTATTCTAATACTTTCCAAACTTTGTACTCAAATATGCTACCTACTTATCAACTTATGTCAGTTATCCTTATGCTATAACTTTTCTTCATTACTACAATATTCTTACACTCCTACGTTAATCCGCTTGCACCTCCCCTAACCTGTCTCATTCTTTTTTTCTCTCGCTGGACCACTGCTCGTCGTTCAATCCTTACACTGCACGGATCTACACTTGATGCCTGTTGAGCAATATTGTATATGTAGGTGGTTAATCATTCTCTAGGCTCAGAGGGACTTAAAGACAATAGAGATTGGATTGAGAGGCTTATTGTTTTGGGTATAAATCGCTTATCAGTGGTTGTATTAGGCTGGTCTGTAAGTGCACAAAAAGAAAGAGTGATAATACCAATCAAAACTTGTGAACATCTAGTGTCTGCCAGCTACAGAGGTCTAGGTTGGTTATATCTGAAAACCTATAATCGTATTTAGTAGTAATCTTGCTCCCATTTTCAAATGGGCAGAACAAGAAACTCAAGAAAAATGTCAAATCAAGAAACAACATCCCCCACCCAATGTAAACAGACAATGGAACAGTCACTGGCAAACCTAGAGGAGAGTCTTCCAATTGCTACACAAATGCAATTGATAAACATCATTAATGAAAAATGTGAAAATATAAAGAAAGAGATAATGGAGGAAGCCATACCTGAACAAGAGGAAAGCAAAAACAAGGTGATAAGTGAAAAAGAAGAAGCCATAAAGGAGGCCATAATAAAGGTTTTTCAAAGAAAGATGGATGAATTCAAAGAATCCACAAATAAAAACGTGACCAAACTCCAGCAAATGTCCAAAGAAAATAAAGCTACTGAGCTAACCACTCAAAAGGAAATCAAGGAGATAAAGAAATCCATACATGATCTAAAACAAGGGATGCAAGGCATCAAAAGTGAGCAATTAGAAGCAAGGGAGATGAAAAATAAAGTAGATAGCTTTGATAGCAGGTTAGACATTGCAGAGGAGAGAATTTCCGTGGCTGAAGATAATTTAGGTATTATAAAGAACAGAAAATGAGTCAATCCAAATCTAGGAAATATGAGAGAGCGCTTCAGGAGGTCCAAGATACAATTAGGAAGCCTAATTTAAGGCTAGTTGGTATTGAGGAGGGCGTGGAGAAAGAGGTCAATGGTATTGGAAATATACTTCAGAGAATCATCTCAGAGAATTTCCCAAATATCCAGAAGGGCAGGCCCATCCAGATACGAGAAGCTTTTAGAACCCCAAACAGACCTGACCAGAAAAGAACATCCCACCGCCACATTGTGATCCGAACTGGATCAATAGAAACGAAAGGAAAGATCCTAAAGGCAGCCAGGGAAAAGGGATCAGTAACCTACAAAGGCAAACCAATCAGAATAACCCCAGATTTCTCAGCAGAGACCATGCTAGCACGAAGTGACTGGAAGCATATATGTCATGCCCTTAAATCAAATAACTACCAACCAAGAATACTGTAGCCAGCTAAGCTCTCATTCATAACTGAGGGAACAATAAAAACATTCCATTCCAGGGAAAAGCTGCAACAATATGTCGAAACAAAACCAACACTACAGAGAATTCTCAACGATGCTCTATACATAAAAAACCAAAATAAATGCATTATAGGGAAAGAAATGGCACCTAAACAGCATACCATCTAAGGACCACAAGAACTGTCAAGACACAGTCCCTACTAAAAGCTTTTAAAAATGGTAGGAACTAATAAATATCTCTCAATCCTAACTCTCAATATCAATGGACTTAACTCTCCAATTAAACGGCATAGGCTGTCTAGTTGGATCAAAAAGCAAGAGCCATCGTTCTGCTGTCTTCAAGAGACATATCTTTCCCAAAAGCCATCATCTTTTGAAAGTGAGAGGTTGGAATAAATTCTGTCAAACTAACTGCCCCCATAAACAGCCTGGAGTTGCCATCCTCATATCAGATAGAATAGACTTCAAACTAAAATTAGTAAGAAAAGACAAAGAAGGTTACTACATACTACTAAAGGGATCTTTCCTCCCAGAAGACATAACGATCCTAAATATTTACACACCAATTTGAAGGTTCTCAAAAGATTGAAGATTCTGACAGTGTAAGTTAGATTCCGGCATTGATATTAAATAATGCAATGAGTAGGGATTTATATTTGAATTATCACTTTTGGCAAAATCTAACACACATTTGCTTAGTATTTGCTTTTAATTTCCCAAGAAGTTCAGTACAAGCCAATATGTGTGGCATATATCGACTGGGAAAATTATTCAGAGTATGTGACTCATTTGAACAGGAGTCAGTGAAAAGATACATAAGCAGGATACCCATATTGTGATAATTTGTATCTTTTGCATATTTTGTGTTTGTTATTATTTCCATTTGTAGTGTACATTTCTAGGTAAAAACTTTTAAAATGTTTAGAAACAATTTGTTATTTCAACAGCAAAAAAAAGACATTTATATGCCTGATAAAATTCACAGAATCCAAATTTTTCCATATTATTTTTTTTTTGTGGTTCATAGATCTTGAACTCAGCCTGGGCACTATCCCTGAGCTCTTCAGCTCCAGGCTACCACCTTACTCTGGAGCCAAGCCCCACTTCCCATTTTCTAAAAGTGAATTGGAGATAAGTGTCTCAGGTCTTTTTGTGCCAGGATGGCTTTAAACCTTGATCCTCAGATCTCAGCCTCCTGAGTAGCTAGGATTATAGTAGTGAGCCACCACCCCATCATGCTCAGCTTTCTGTTTTTTTTTTAAACAAGCCCTTTGGCTGGAACTCGGTCTGAGCACTGTCCTTCAGCTTTCCTCAAGCCTAGTGATCTTCTACTTGAGCCACAGCACTACTTCTGGTTTTTTCTGTGTATATGGTACTGCGGAATTGAAACTTCGTCTTCATACAAGCACTCTACAACTATTCCAAACTCCCAGCCCCTCCACATTAGTTTTTATGATAGATCTTTCCATGCATCCAGGTTGGCTAGAAATCCTTCTTGAGTTTCCCAAGATCAGGGAGTATAGGTGTGTCCCATCCTGTGTGGCTACATAACCATTGTTTAGGGTACAGTTCTCTCTTCATTCTACCCATCTAGAGCAATTTTCATCTTCCATATATAATCATTAAACATTCAGCTCCTGTTCCTCTCTACTCCATTCTCTGGAACCATCGTGCTTTTTGGCTCTAAGGGTTTGTTGATCCTTGGAAGCTCTGGAAGGGAAAACATACCCTAGCTCTTCCTTTATGACTGCTGTATTTTTAGTTTACTGTAATCAAGATTCATCTGTAAAATATAGTAAAATGTTCTTCCTTTTCAATGCATTGTTTTGCATATTTCTATCTTTTGATTATTATTAATAGTTGTGAATGGATTCTCCACATATTTGTTCTAGTCTCTGCTTTCTCTTCCGTTAGGTACAAATCTAGAAATAGAAGTGTTGGACCATATTTCTATGTAATTCTATATTTAGTACTTTTTTAGCACTCTCCACGCAATTTTTGATTGTTTTATATTCCTTGCAGAACTATTCCAAAGTTCTACTTCTTCTCACTACCTTCCCAGTAATAGTTAGACTTTGAAAGTTGTTTTTTTGTATGCGTGTGTGTGTGTGTGTGTTTGTGTGTGTGTATGTGGATCTTTTTGTTTAAAACTATATTTATATTAATATACTTAAAGTAAAGATTTCATTGTAATTTTAATTTTTCTCATGACTGTTAATATTGAACTTCTTTCTACATTTTGAACTACTATTTCTATATATTCTTTTTAGAAAATCCTCTCCAATCTCCAATTATTTTCCCTTTTTTTGTGGGGTAGTGGGGAAAGTCATGGGGCTTGGACCTTGGGCCGTGAGCTCTTTAGTTAAGGCTATTGTCCTACCCTGAGTATTGCCCCTCAGTTCTTCTGCTCACAGCTCCCTACCCCTCTTCCCATTATATACAGAACAAAGGTCATCCTCAGTATTTTTGAAAAAGTAAAACATACAGTAAATTTGTAGTATAAAACAGCAAGAAATAAATTTCTTGCCAGGTGCAGTGCCTTATACCTGTAATCCTAGCTACTCAGATATCAGGCTGATATCTAAAGATTTGTTTCAAAGCCAGCCTGGGCATTAGAAAGTCTATGAGACTCTCATCGACAGTTAACCACTAGAATATGGGAAATGGCACTGTGGCTTCATAGGTAGGGTGATAGCCTTGAGTTGAAGAGCTCAGGAACAGTGCCCAGGCCCAGAGTTCAAGACTTACAAATCCCCCAGCCAAAAAAAAGAAAAAAAAGTTTCTTCCCCAAGTGATTATTATGCCAGCCATAGAACATTAACATTCTTGGTGTACTTCACAGTATTGTTACTTGATACCCTAAGATTTTGCAATATTCTCAGAGTACCAGCATATGTCATCATATAATGTAGTTCCTTTTCAATGGAATAATTCCATTTATAACCTAAATCTACTCCCCTGACTTATTTTTTTGATACCACAATTGCTCTACCATGATATGCCACAAGCCATTAAACATTTTATGGTGGGTAATTGGAAAGGAGTCTCATGGAATTTTGTGCCAGGCTGGCTTAGAACCATGGTCCTCAGATCTCAGTCTCCTGAGTAGCTAGGATGACAGGCGTGAGCCACCAACACGTGGCTTGCCTTGTTATTTTTTTGTGGGTCTTGGGACTTGAACTCTGGGCCTAGGCACCATCCCTAAGCTTTTCAGGTCAATAGTAAGTCTAAACATTTAAGTAAAGGAATACAATTCCAACAAAAAAAAGAATAAAATTCCAGACATGGTGTGTTTATAACTCAGTGCTAATTACTTGATGAAAATGTGCCATTCCAGAAGCTGGTGTCATTTGATGATGTAGCTGTGGATTTCAGCTGGGAGGAGTGGCAGCATCTGGACAATGCTCAGAGGACCCTGTACAGAGATGTAATGCTGGAGACCTACAGCAACCTGGTGTCCTTAGGTGAGCAAAAGTCAAATTCACTTGCAAGGCCAAGTGCCTTGTTATTTTGCAGATACGTGAATGTTTATGAAACTTTCAGTACAATTTAAATGAAAGATTCCAGGCCCTGAGAAGTATCATTACTTTCTAAAGAAAACCTAAGGTAATTTTGTACTCATTCTTCAGGATACATTCAGGATACTTTGACAACAGTTCTAAATTATGTTTCCTCTAATGGAGACGACATTCCAAAGTTACACAGTAATTGTAAGTGGATAAACCATCCAGAATAGAATATATATCATTATTGGAAATAGGATCTACAAATCACTAAACAGTGAGTTTATAATGGAAACCTGGCACTAGGTGCAATGTTTCATGCCTGTAATCTTAAAATATTCAGGAGGAAGAAATCTAAGAATTCTAATTTGAAGCCAGCAATGGCATAAAAATTGCCATGAAACTCTATAACTCCAAGTAAACCCTCAAAAATGTTAGTGGAGTGTCAAGAGTTTGACTTTGTGGTTGAGTGCTTGCCTAGCATGCATGAAGACCTATGCATGTAAGTGGAGCTGGGACTCAAACTGGTATTTTTCTAGCCTTGAGCAAGACAGCTAAGTTTATGCCATACAAAATGAATCCAGAGCTGGGGAAAAGTCAACCATGGAGCCAGTGAGAAATGAGAAAAAAGATTTAATAGATAACTTGTGAGTAGGATGTCTGTGAACTTAAAGCAATGATGACACAGCATAAGCAATAATTCTCTACTGTTTCTAATTTACAGGTCCCTGTGTTCCCAAACCTGTATTAATTGACAAGCTAGAGCACTGTGCAGAACTCTGGATAGGAAATTCCTCTGACAAGAATATCACAGGTGAGTGAATGCATCTTCATATTGATGTTGGAGCCTGAGCCCCAATGGTAAGTTCATGTTGTGATGTACTGAGCAATAATATTCTTAGTTACCCTATATCCTGTGTGGAACCTATGGAATTCTTTGTGAATGAATCAAGAATCATTTTCTTTTCCCAATCCTATGCCTGGTCTCAGGGAATGACCATGGTCCTTGGGTTTTCTCAAGGCTAGCTCTCTACTTCTTGAGTCATAGCACCACTTCTGGCTTTTTCTTTGTATGTAGTACCAAGGAACTGAACCAGGTCTTTGTGCATGCTAGCCCAAACCCCCGGCACCAAGAATCATAGGGTGATATGACGAATTCTATGTGGCAGTAGATTTAAAGTTAGATTTCTCTGTAGAAATCACTGTGAAACAAAATAAAATGAGAAAGCCATGAGCCCGTGGCTCATGCCTGTAATCCTAGCTACTTAGGAGGCTGAGATCTGAGGATCAAGGTTCAAAGACTGACCTATCACAAAAACACCTTAGACTCTTCTCTCCAATGAACCAATAGAAAATGAGAAGTAGGGTTGAGGCTAAAGACATAGGGCAGTAGCCTTGAGCTGAAGAGCTCAGGAAGAACAGCCAGGTCTAGAATTCAAGTCCCATGACTATAAAACAAGAAAGAAAGAAAGAAAGAAAGAAAGAAAGAAAGAAAGAAAGAAAGAAAGAAAGAAAGAAAGAAGAAAGAGGGAAGAAAGAGGGAAGGAAGGAAAGGAAGAAAGAAAGAAAGAAAGAAAGAAAGAAAGATCTTTCATTTCTTTAAAACTAAGACTATAAATGATTGAGCAAACAAGGAGTAAGTCAGGGCATTATTCTCTGATAAGGATAATATCTTTTTGCTGGTAGGAAGAGACTGGTATTCAGAACCAGATCTTTCCACCAGAAATTGAGCCTAGTGGTAGAGTGCTTGCCTAGCATGCACAAAGACAGAGGTTTGATTCCTTATTACCACATACATAGAAAAAGCCAGAAGTAATGACTTCATTGGTAGGGTTCTAGTCTTGAGAAAACCCAAGGACAGTGGTTAGGTCTTAAGTTTAAACCCAGGAATGGAAGGAAAAGAAAAACAACAAAGTTTCAATCAACATAAGAAAATTAACTAGACAATGAGCTGGGGATTTTCTGGTCTTCCATGGTTCTGAGGGACAGGAGTGTTAGAAAAGGAATTTTTATAAGACTTCAAATGGAAAGAAACAAATTTCAAAATTCCCACAAATACCTAAATTGAGACTTTAGTGAGAAGTTGTAACTGAAGGGATATAGGTGTAAGTCCTTACTCTCAAGAATCGTTCTTGCTTGGATCAAAGGCAAACAGACATATACACCAAACTTGTGGCCGTTGAATCTAGAAAAAATTCGTGTTCCTCAGTTAATGGTTAATAAGCAAACAGCATTGAAACTGGCTAAGGTAATCCTATCTGCTACTCAGGACCTGAGACTCTTATCTGTAGTTAACTCTAGAAAAGAGTATGTGGGGCTGTAGCTCAAGGATAGGGGTTATAGTCTTCTGCTGAAGTGTTCAGGGACAGGGCCAAGGCCTATGAACTACAAAAAAAAAGAAAAGAAAAGAGAAGAAAGTTTTAAAAAGATGCAAAACAGCACAGTATTTAGATTATTTCTCAAAAATAAAAGAAAGGCAGCTATTCCTCAATGTATAAACAAAACAGTATTTCAAAAAAAACAGCTGCAGGTATGCTATAGTTAGTACTCAGCTTAAAACTGTAGAAATACATAGATGGGTAATTTCAATAAATATTTCCTGTGATATAAAAAGAGAACTAAAACACAGAAAAACATTATTGGTCATTGTAAAATATCATTTTCTTAATATGTTAGGGAGAAAAGCATATATTTCTCATAAATCAATTTCCACTTTTATATTTTAAAATATCTAACACTTAGGATGGGAAAGTAAAGTCATTACCTTTACAGTAAGGAATATTTGTATCTCATGTATGTTTGTGTCTTTTTTTCTAGGACTCATTTTAGATGTCCAGGTAATGGAAAATGTGTTCAAGACTTGCCAGGAAAGTCCACATGAATGTCTATGTGAAGTAGCAGTTGCAAGTAGTATCGAAGTGGAGGAAAACGTGAGATTAGCAACAACTTTAAATTTGAGCTCTACACATAATCCAGAGCTGATTAGTAATAACGGTAACAACTTAGGGGTGAGGACTGAGGAGTTCATTAAGTGTCAGAACATGCTTCTGTCTCCTAAGCCTGATGAGATGCATGCTGCATATAGATCTCGTATGTCTCCTGTTCTTAAAAAATCCATCGGCTATTCAGAGCATTTTATTCATGATTGTGACAGTCCAAAAGATCTGCAGTATCATAATTCTGTTCTCCCTGCCCAAGAAATTCTTCAGGGAGGGAGGAAAACTGCTAAATGTACTGTGTGATGAAAAATATTGTACTTAACACCGACCATCACTACACATCTGAAAATGTACACAGGAGAGACTCCTCATACATGTAGTGAATGTGAGAAATCTTTCAGTAATGAAATATGCCTTACAATACCTCAGAGCAAATATCCTGAGATATGTGATGCGTACATCAAGTGTGAAAATTAATTTCTGAGAAGTCAGACCTGATGCTCCAACCTCGATCTCCAAGAGAAGACAAACCTTATGAATATGAGGAACGTAATAAAATTTCTGCCCAGAATTCAGCTCTCAGCACACATCAGAGATCTCACACAGAAGAGAAATCTTATGAATGGGATAAATGTGGGAAGACTTTTAGACTGAAATCATACCTCACTTTGCACCAGAGAAGACACACAGAAGAGAAACCTTATGAAAGTAACAAATGTGAAAAGTCTTTCACCCAGAAGATACACCTTCGAGTTCATCAAATAACACACACTGGAGAGAGAAATCTTATAAGTGTAATGAATGTGGAAAGTCTTTCCAAGGGAAGGGAAAACTTCGTGTTCATCAGAGAATACACACAGGAGTGAAACCTTATGAATGTAACCAATGTGTAAAGTCTTTCAGACAGAAATCTTCCCTCAAATTGCATCAAAGAACACACACAGGAGAGAAACCTTATGTGTGCAACAAATGTGGAAAGACCTTCAAGTGGAAGTCATATCTTGATGGGCATAATAGAACACACACAGGAGAGAAAACTTATGCATGTAGTGAATGCGGAAAGTCTTTCAAATGGAATGTAAAACTCCATGTTCATCAGAGAATATACTCAGGAGAAACACCTTACGAGTGTAACATATGTGGAAAGTCCTTCGCACAGAAGCCAAACCTCAACATGCATAAGACAATTCAAACAGGAGAAAAACCTTATGAATGTAACCGATGTGGAATGTCTTTCAAATGGAAGTCTTCCCTCAAATTGCATCAGAGAACACACACAGGAGAGAAACTGTACGAGTGCATCAAATGTGGTAAGACCTTCAGATGGAAGTCACATTAAAGGAGGCATAACAGAATTCACACATATTAGAAACCCTAGGAATATAACCAAAGTTGAAAGTCTTTCGTGCAGTATTCACCCTTCAGGAAGCGTAAGAGAGTTCACACATATGAGAAGCCTTAGCAATGTAATAAATATGAAAGACTTTTTAGTCTGTGGAAGAAAACTCAGCTTGTGTCACAGAACCAACACAAGATAAAACCCTTAATGAATGTAGCAAATGTTCAGTCTTTTCCCCAGAAGGCACAAGTCAAGATTTATCACTAAACACCCACAGGATAGAATCCTATGAATAAAATGAAAGGGAAATTTTTTTGAAGAACTCATACTTGCGTTTGCATGATACCACACAGACACAGGATAAAAATAGTATGAATATAAGAATATGAAAAATCCATCATGAACGCATGACTAAGTATAAAATGCACATAGGAGAGAAAAACCTTATGAATATTACAAATGTGGAAAGTGTTTGACCTGGAAGGCATACTTCTGTGTTCATCACAAACCTGATTCCCATAGAAGAAAAGAAAACGAATGAATAGAACAAATGTGCAATGACTTTTAATCAGAAGTCAGTCTTCAGTACATTTCAGAACATACACAATAGAGAAATTCTGAGTAATGAAAAACATTCAGCTATATATAGAATCTCTGTATATGGGAGCATTAAGGTAAGTCTTCTAAACAAAGTCAACCTTCAGCAAGCATTAATAGCACTCACAGAAGAAATAATAGCATGTAGGAAAACCTTTGTCAGAAACCTCTAAAAGCTGACTGTGTGGCTTAGTGGTAGAGTGCTAACCTATCAAGGATGAAGGCCTGGGTTAGATTCCTCAATACTACATGAAAAGAGCAAGCCAGAAGCAGCACTGTGGTCCAAATGTTAGAGTGCTAACCTTGAGCAAAAGTAGCTCAGTCCCTGAGTTCAAGCCTAAGAATGAGAGAGAGAGAGAGAGAGAGAGAGAGAGAGAGAGAGAGAGAGAGAGAGAGAGAGAGGAAGAGAGAGAAAGAGAGACAGAAAGAGAGAGAGAAAAAGAGAAAAGAGACAGAAAGTGAGAGAAACAGGAACTTCTAAATTGTACAGAGATAGAGAAGGAGACAGAAACTAATTTCTAAACTTTACAGTCTTTCTATTTCCTTACAAATTCGTCTATGTCATTCTTTCTGACAGAAGCACAGAATTCCATTGTGTAAAAATACCATATTTGATCTACTCATCAACTGACGGGCATCTGGGTTGGTTCCATACCTTTGCTATAGTAAATAGTGCTGTGATAAATGTTATTGTTCTAGTGAATTTAGTATGTCCTATCTGGACGATTGGCAAGTAGTGAAATTGCTGGATCACAGGGGAGCTCTATGTTTAGTCTTTTTGGGATACTGCCATAGTGCTTTCCATAGTGGTTGAACGAGTTTGCAATCCCACCACAGTGTAGTAGTGATCCCTCCTGGCCACATCCCCTCCAGCATAAGTTATTAGATTTCTGGATCTTGGCCATTCTAACTGGAGTGAGGAGGAAAAGGGAAAGAGGAACTGAAACTTTCTCTCCTTACAGATGACATGATTCTGTATTTAAAGAACCCTATAGTCTCTACTCCGAAGCTGCTTGAGCTGATATAAAACTTTGGTAAGGTAGCAGGGTATAAAATTAACCTTCAATGTCAACTGCCTTCTTATGTGCCAAGAAACGAGAGGAATGAGGCAAGAATCAGGATAGCAACTCATTTTGCTATCAAAGAAAATAAAATACCTAGGAATTAACTTAGAATGTAAAGCACCTTTTTGATGGAACTATAAACCCTGGAGAAGGAAATTAACGCAGAACTGAGGAAATGCAAAAACCTATGCTCCTGGTTTGGAAGGAGTAATATTGTAAAAATGGCAATCTTCAATCAACATCCCAATGTCATTCTTTAAAGAAACAGAAGAGGAAATCCAAAATTTCACTTGGAATAATAAAAGACCCCTTATAGTCTGTCTTCTTGCATGATACATAATGTTTAATCTCACCTTCTCCACCAAAATCTCACCTTTCTCATTGAGACATAGGTGGCCCTGTTTACTAGCTGCAAAGGCTCAAACTCGCAGTTTCAGGTGTCACCACTGCCTCTGTTACTGGATAGATCCAACTCTGTCATCGATTCTGAGGTCTGCTCTGGGAGTCTTGGTCACAAGTTGTTCTGTGGCATCTGCTGCCAGCCTGTGCCTATTTGCTATCTTTTCTCCAGCAGCCTACAACAGGGAATGAATTTCACGGGCTGATGCTCTCCTTCATATGCAGGTCAGGATGAGCCCAATCCTCCCTCATCTTCCTCTTCCAATTTTTGGGAAAAAATGTGCTGGCAGAAGTCCTCAGGTGTGGCGCATGGCTGATCCACACTTTTAATCCAGGCTGGTCAGGAGGCTGAGATCTGAGTATGGAAGTTCCAAGTCACCTAGAACAGGAAAGTCTGATAGATTCTTACTACCAAAAATAAAAACAGCTGGGAATGGAGTTTGGGCTCAAGTGGTAAAGGGCTAGTCTTGAGTACAAATGCTTAGTGCCCAGGCCCTGAGTTCAGGCTCCAGCACTGCCAACAACCTCACTTTAGTGAGATTTTAGCTTTATCCATGTAGGCACATCTCACTGGAATCTTTGCTGGTAGAGATAGTCTTCATAATTTTGTCTCAAGGTAAAGGTCCTCCTGGGGTAGTAGACAAAAGATGTCACGGAGAGAGGAGCCCCACTTGCTCCAGGTTTGAAGATGGCATAGGTCAAGCCAGCATGGAGTTGGCACATCAGTCTTTTTCCTAGCACCACCTACCAGTGAATGTCAAATGACATTGATTGTGTGGTTGAAGTGCCCCATTAAGGGCAGTGTTAGCACATCCAAACTTGGATACCAGGAATGCTGAAATCTCAAAGCTAAGATTTCTGTTGGCTACAGAAATGCTGGTGTGTCTGTTATTCACTAAAAGTTCAGGTGCAAAGATTCTGAAGCTTGATGCCATGTGTTTATTCCATTTAGTAAAATTATTTTAATGCACTCTATAAGTTAAAACATTTGATAAGAGTCAGGGGTAGTGAAAACATTGTTCTTGAATTCAGGTGTCTGGCAGGGTAATGGGGGGTGGGTGTTGGTGGCTGGGACTATGAAGCTGGAGCTGCTGTCAAACCATGGATCATGTTCCTCTTTGTCTGGGAGAAATGACTCCAAAGATGAAATTAGAATGGTGAGGAAAAGATGATGATGTACTCAGGAAATTTCTCCTAAACAAATGCTCATGTGGAAGTGGGATGGGGGCTGGGCATGTCTGAGGCAGAGCTTAAGGGGGCTTCTCATGGCGTTGAGAACGTTCCTTGCGACTTCAAGCATGCAGCAGGGTGTTTTAGATGACCATTGTGAGATGGATGGAATAAGACTGGAGACAAGATGAATGCTGGGATCCTGCAATGCTCTTGCATGAGTGGCTGGTGGCTCACCTGAAAGAACTAATTATGTCTAAAAAAGAAATCAGGAATTTGTTTTGATTAGATAATACCTGTAATCCGAGGCATATTCAGGATCCTGATCTTAGTATTGTGGTTTAAAACCAACCCAGCAAAGGGAAAAATGCATGAGACTCATACTCCCAGTTTAGAGCAAGAACAAAGATTGAAGTAGAGCTGTGGCTCAAGAGCTAGAGTGCTACCTTGAGCAAAGAAAAGCTAAGAAAAAGCTCCAGGTTTTGAGTTCAAGGACAGGAATGAAAGAAGGAAGGTAAAAAAGAGAAGGATGTGAGGAAGGGAAATATATAAATGAAAGAGAGAAGGAACTAGAAATTTAAAACTAGAGAATATTTAAAATTCATCAGTCCTTCTAAGAAAAGTGTTGGAGTATGGGTTCTATATGTGGTGAACTGGAAGCCCAGCAGTGACTTGTTAACCAAAGAGTCACCATGATGAGCAAAGGATAGAAATCTGCATGAGCCTCTTAGCGGATGGAGTGACAGAAGAGAACCTCAGCTCCCATCCCATAGTTAGAAGTATATAGAGATGGGGAAGTTGGCATCACCTTGATGTCATTGTGTCCATGGAGACTGGAAGCCATGGCTCTGTGAAAGCACAATGTTCTGGTTACTGAGCTGAGAGGCTGAGGAGAGCCAAGTCCTGGCCATGAAGAAATCAGAGTGGCAGCAGAGCAACTCTGCTGCAGTGTGTGCCTGCTTGGCTGTTCTTATTCTGTGGTGGATCAGGCCGGAGCGGGTGATAGTAACTGTTTTGTGGTCACAAGCCCTTCACCAAGAGCTTCCTCTGAGATCCTCATAAGCTAGAGGGTGGCTGGTGGTGGGATGTGTGTGGGGTGGAAGTGACAGAGGGATGGACGCATGGCAAGGTGGGTGAAGAGATGAGAGGAATGATGAGAGCCCAGTTCATTGGTTTCCAAGGTTAATGGGTGGGAGGTAGAGAGGCATGATGGAGGAATGATGGAGGCAGGGGAAGGTGGTGACAGATTGAGGCTCTTAGTCAGATCAGGATCAAGATTATGTGGTTCCATCAGATGAATGAGGAAAGATCGGAAAAATCTACTAAGATATCCAGATATACTTTTTAAACTAAGGTATCTGGACTCCATTTTTTTCTTTCTTGGTGGGGAGGTTGAACTTTGGACCTGGGCAAGGTCTCTTAGTTCTTTTTCCTCAAGGCTAATGCTGTACCAGTTTTAGCCACAACTCCACTTAGTTTTTGGGTGGATAAGTGGAGAGTAGAATCTTACAGTTTTTTTGTTTTCATTTTTTTTGCTTGCAAAGGCTTTGAATCACCTTCTCCCTGGCTAGTAGAATGACAATTATGACCCTCCAGCGCCTGGCTAGTGATTTTTTGAAAACTGGACTTTATTCCAAATCACATAACTGGTTCCTAGCAAAGTTTTGAAGCCTGACTTAAATGTGACAGATTTATCTCACTTGGAGACACTCTGTGCTGAACGTTAGAAATCTACCAGCTGAGTCACAGTGGCACTTCCAGTTTTTTGTTTATGTGGTGCTGAGGAATGGAATCCAGGGTTTCATACATGCTAGGCAAACTTCATTTTCAGCCCAAGGTTTTATGTTTTGTTTTTTCAGTGTTGTTGATTCTAAGGTACTGTATGATGTTCTTTCATTTTCTTTGCTTTTTACCTCTTTTCTTCTTTTTCCCTTTAGTTTTATTCTCTGTACTCACTGTGTTGAATTCGGGTACCCTGTGTCTTGTACATAGGTTTATGTGATTTGGGGAATGGAGAGGGTATAATAAAATGGTAAAAAAAAAAACAAAGGAAAAAGGGTGAACCAATTGAACAGTGATACTTGGAAGACACTAAACGGAAATGAACTGAACAATCTGGGTGGAGAGGGGGCTGAGGGTAGGAAAACAGAGAAAAATGAGGGAGGGGATAACAATTTTCTTAAGAAATATGTTCATTACTTATGTAACCGTATGCCAACTATATATTGACTTAACAAAATAAATTAACTTAAAAAATAATTTAGCCGGGTATGGTGGCTCACACTTGTAAATGTAGCTACTCAAGAGGCTGGGATCCAAGGATAGCAGTTCAAAGTCAGCCTGAGCACTGAAGTCCTTGTGACTCTTATCTCCAATTAACCACCAGAAACCCAGAAGTGGCCCTATGGCTCAAGGGATAGGGCAGTAGTCTTGAGCTGAAAAGCTCAGTGACAAGACCCAGGTGCAGAATTGCAGTCCCATGACTTGAATGATGAATGATACTAGCCAGGCTCTGTGCGCTCACACTTGGAATCCTATCTACACAGAATCAGGTTTGAATCCAGCCCAAACAAATTGCATGATATTCTGATTTACAGTTCATTACCAAAATTCTGGAAGTGGAGCTGTGGATAAAGTGGTAGAACACTAGCCTGAAGCAAAAAAAAAACTTTTAAGGACAGTTCCCAGGCCCTGGGTTCAAGTCCCAGGACTTGCATAAAACAACAAAATGTGACGCTGAGTCCTCCATCATTTGGTGTTATAGTTCAATATTCTTGATATGCGTCTTAGAAATTAAGTCCCTAGCAAATACTCTCCCCTGAAATTCTGCTTCATAGCTGATTCATAGAATTTCAGCATCATTACTATCACCTACCAGTTAGCATAGCAGTCTACTACTGAAAATTTGAAGAAAACTTTTGAGTAATCCTAATAAATCTGTGTATCATCTGCACACACATCAAATCAGCAGGAGCTATGTTCTACTATTATATAAATGTATTTAATCCCTTCTTGACTTAATGAGCCTTAAAGAGTAAAACATATGAAGTAGTTATGAAACTAACTGTCACCATTCTTCTACCTAATATTGTAATATAAGTTTATAAATGCAAGGACTATTCTGAAGTGTGCAGAAGATAGCTTCTAATTATAATATTCTCATGAACTATAGTTTTTAAGAAACATGTTGCTTGCTTTGGGAAAGCAAAGGCAAGGAAAAATGATATGAGTAAGTTCCCTATTTATCAGAAGGAAAATACTATTGGGTTTAGATCAACTTCATACATTCCGTGCTGATGAAACAAATATTTGCAATTCCTGAGGCCAATCACTTCATTGTGATGCACAATCAGCCAGCTTAGATCAATCTTCCAAAAAAGGAAAGGAACAAATGAGAAGCAATTAAGGTTTCCAAAATGAACCAGGTGGTGGTGGCAGCTCACACTTTTAATTCTATCTACTCAAGGCCTGAAATCCAAGGATCTGGATTAAGTCTGTCTGGGATGAAAATATTCCTGTCTGAAACATCATCTCTGTTATCACAGCCCAGCTGATACACTCTGCCCAACAGGTTCCAAACACCAAAGTCCATCTCCTATCTGAAATACTATCAAACGTACTCACATATTATTTCCTCTTTGGGAGATAGTTGAAACATGTACCAGAAACATTTCCCTGGCTTCAGAGTGAAAGTGGAAATATATACTCACTAGAATCCAATCTAGTAAATTACAGTCAATCATCCTTCCTCACATCTTGTTAGTTAAATTGAACAATGAGTGTTTGGATCAGAAGCAATGTGTATGAGTATACATGTTGTAAAAGTACTGTAATCCTAGCTACTCAAGATAAGCTGAGAACTGAGGATTCCAGTTCAAAATCAGCCACGCAATAAATTCCATAAGATTTTTACCTCTAATTAACCAGCAAAAAACAGAGCGTTGAATTGTGCTTAAAATGCCACAGCTCTAAGCTTAGCATTAAAGAGCTAGGGGGTAGCATTCAGGATGCCCACTCCCTCCACTCCTTTTTAACATAGTACTAGAATTCCTAGGCAGTGCAATAAGGCAAGAAGCAAGCATAAAGGGGATCCAAGTAGGGAAAGAGGAAATAAAACTATCCCTCTTTGCCGATGACATGATTCTGTATTAAAAGAATCCTATAGATACTACTCCCAAGCTCCTTGAGCTGATTCAAAGATTTGGAAGGGTAACAGGCCATAAAATGAACCCTCACAAATCAACTACCTTACTTTACGCCAACACTGAGAGGAACGAGGCAATAATCAGGAAAGAAATTCCTTTCACAGTAGCCTCAAAGAAAATAAAGTACCTAGCAATTAGCTTAACTAAGAATGTAAAGGACCGTTTAGATGAAAACTTTAAAACCACAAAAAAGGAAATAAAAGCAGAACTAAGGAAATGGAAAAACCTCCCATGCTCCTGGATTGAAAGAATCAACATTGTGAAAATGACAATCTTGCCAAGGGCTATCTACAAATTCAATGTAATACCAATCAACATCCCAATGTCATTCTTTAAAGAAATAGAAGAGGCAATTCAAAATTTCATATGGAATAATAAAAGACCCCGTAGAGCAAAAATACTTCTTAGCAGAAAGAACAGAACTGGAGGAATTTCAATTCCAAACTTAAGACTCTCTTACAGAGCTATAATTCTCAAAACAGCTTGGTACTGGCACAAGAACAGGCCTGAAGTCCAATGGAGTAGAACTGCGGACCCAGATATTAAACCACAGACCTATGGCCACCTAATCTTTGACCAGGGAGCCAAAAAAATAGAATGGAAGAAAGATAGCCTCTTCAACAAGTTGTGCTGGCAGAACTGGTTAAACACCTGCAGAAAACTAAAGTTGGATCCTTCTTTGTCACCTTGCACTAGAATTAACTCCAAATGGATCAAAGACCTGGAGGTAAAAGCTGACACACTGAAAAGTTTACAGGAAGGAATAGGAGATACACTAGGGCTCCTTGGCACAGGTCGAAACTTTCTTAATAAGGACCAAGAATCACAACAAATCAGAGAAAGGCTGGATAAGTGGGACTGCATTAAACTGCAGAGCTTTTGTATGGCAACGGATATAGCTAGTAAACTAATCAGGAAGCCTACAGAGTGGGAGAAGATCTTCACCAACCAAACAACGGACAAAGGCCTCATATCTAAAATATATCAACAACTCAAAAAATTGAATCACTCCAAAACTAACCTCCAAAGTAACACCCATCCCATTAAAAATGGGCCAAAGACTTAAGAGAGTCTTCTCTGAAGAAGAAACAAAAATGGCGTATAGACACATGAAGAAATGCTCCACATCTGTGGTCCTAAAAGAAATGCAAATCAAAACAACTCTAAGATTCCACCTCACTCCAGTTAGAATGGCCAGGATCAAGATAATGAATGACAACAGATGCTGGAGGCGATGTGGCCAGGAGGGATCAGTACTACACTGTTGATGGGAGTGCAAACTCGTACAACCACTATGGAAAGCAGTGCGGCAGTGCCTCAAAAGGCAAAAAATAGAACTCCCCTATGACCCAGCAATTCCAGTACTTGGCATTTACCCAACAATCCAGAAACAAGGGCATATTAAACCCACTAGCACAACAATGTTCATTGCAGCACTATTCACCATAGCAAAGATATGGAACCAACCCAGATGTCCCTCAGTTGATGAGTGGATCAACAAGTTGTGGTATTTGTACACAATGGAATTCTATGCTGCTGTCAGAAAGAATGACATCGCCCCATTTGTTAGGAAATGGAAAGACTTAGAACAAATCATATTAAGTGAAGTAAGCCAGACTCAAAGGAACTTAGGCTCAGTGGTTTCCCTCATTCATCATAATCAGTAGAAACCTTGGGCTCTACTAGCAGAGATTGTCAATAGAGCAAAAGGCCATATATAAGGCCGTATAATGTGAAGCTAATTGAAAGGACCTCCAGGATATTGACACAAAAGCCATATAATGAATGATTGTTGTCCTTCATGTACTATGTTGTCTCTCATCTCGCTTGCTGTCCCTTGGTTATCCCATATTGGTATAGTATCTCAATTTGTTATCTGATATTTTGAATTTATTTGTATTTGGATATTTGAAATTTGATAGGGAAGGGGGGAAAACCAAGACGGGTGGGGGGTGGGGGGTTGGAGGGAAATGGGTACCAAGACATGTGAAAGGGTATCAATGTATGTGAATTAATGCACCTTCTGTCTGGCAAATATCATCTAACCCTTTTACTAATTACAATAAAAAAATGAAAAAAAAGAAAGTTGTAGTGTGTGGGGAGGATGATGGGGTCAAATACATTTCTTCTTAGAAATTTACCTCATCTGGTTGCCCTGGATTTTCCTGGCCTTCTTCTTAGAGAAAGTTCTGTTATACTGGATTTGTGGCTTGGCAATGATCTAGCATGTACATCTTCGAGTAAGACATCCACAACTTCCATGCCTGAGACTCGAGTTTCCTGACCTTTGGCAACAGCACAGCAACATCTTTCTTCCTCCTGAGCCACAGGCCAAGTGAGCTGGCTTGAGCTGGTTGTTAGTTACAGTGGCTTGGTTACCAGGGTTCCATATTCTGTTCCATTGTGAGGGAGGCAAGGACACCTTTCAGGGCCCAATGACCAAAGATCCTTGCTCACAAAAGACCTCACCAAAGACATACTGGAGGCTGAATCTCTCCTCCAATCTCACAATATACATGTGGATGTAGTAAACAGCACACCTTATTTGTCCAATCCCAATGTCTTCCACTAGGCCCAACTACCAGTCTGGTCTCAGGCTCAAGGAGCCTTTCTTAGGTAAGATCCAAACTTAAGGGTCAATATTGCCCTCATCCTTTACAAAACATTTGCTTCACAGTGCCTTCTCTGCCTGCATTTTGCCCCTTGTCGAATTTTTTTTTGTTTTTGCTAGTCTTGGGACTTGACCTCAGAGTGTGAACATTGTTCTTGGGCTTTCTTTAGGCTTTAGCTGTCCCACCGAGCCACAGCACCACTTGCAGCATTTTCTATGTATGTGGTAATGAGGAATCAAACCTGAGGCTTACTGCTTGGTAGCCAAGGACTCTACCACTAGGTCAAACACACAGGGCATCTTGCACATATTTTTGACGTCAATCTACTAGGATATTATTAGGGTTCTGTATCCTAATCAATTTTTTCCTGATGATTAGCTTTGCTGTCATGTGTAAAAAATGCAAGAGGGAAAAACACAGAAGAATTAGTGAAATTAAAAAAAAGCATTAGACACAGTTAAGTGTTCATTCTTTGTAGGAGAAAGGATATTTGGATATGATGATGATGATGATGACTTTATAATTACTATGTCAGGGTTGAGAGTTTGGCATAGTGGTAGAGTCCTTGCCTAGCATCCTTGAAGATCTGGGTTTGATTGCTCAGTATCACATAGATAGAAAATCTAGATGTGGCACTGTGGCTCAAGTGGCAGAGGGCTAGACTTGAGAAAACCCGAGGACAGTGCTCAGGCCCTGAATTCAAGCCCCAAGACTGGCAGAAAGATAAAAGAAAATAAAAATGCTTTTTATGAGCTAATTCACTCAAAGCATTTGCTTTTGAAATCTTCGCTTCTGCATCTTGTGAAATAGCCCTTTCCCTCAACGTAGACAAGAAAAACAGATCCATCCCATGGTCCACTGTGAGGCCACTGGTTGGGCTAAGAGCTAGTCGTGCAGCAACACATAAGTTTTATTCTAATACTTTCCAAACTTTGTACTCAAATATGCTACCTACTTACCAACTTATGTCAGTTATCCTTATGCTATAACTTTTCTTCATTACTACAATATTCTTACACTCCTACGTTAATCCGCTTGCACCTCCCCTAACCTGTCTCATTCTTTTTTTCTCTCGCTGGACCACTGCTCGTCGTTCAATCCTTACACTGCACGGATCTACACTTGATGCCTGTTGAGCAATATTGTATATGTAGGTGGTTAATCATTCTCTAGGCTCAGAGGGACTTAAAGACAATAGAGATTGGATTGAGAGGCTTATTGTTTTGGGTATAAATCGCTTCTCAGTGGTTGTATTAGGCTGGTCTGTAAGTGCACAAAAAGAAAGAGTGATAATACCAATCAAAACTTGTGAACATCTAGTGTCTGCCAGCTACAGAGGTCTAGGTTGGTTATATCTGAAAAACTATAATCGTATTTAGTAGTAATCTTGCTCCCATTTTCAAATGGGCAGAACAAGAAACTCAAGAAAAATGTCAAATCAAGAAACAACATCCCCCACCCAATGTAAACAGACAATGGAACAGTCACTGGCAAACCTAGAGGAGAGTCTTCCAATTGCTACACAAATGCAATTGATAAACATCATTAATGAAAAATGTGAAAATATAAAGAAAGAGATAATGGAGGAAGCCATACCTGAACAAGAGGAAAGCAAAAACAAGGTGATAAGTGAAAAAGAAGAAGCCATAAAGGAGGCCATAATAAAGGTTTTTCAAAGAAAGATGGATGAATTCAAAGAATCCACAAATAAAAACGTGACCAAACTCCAGCAAATGTCCAAAGAAAATAAAGCTACTGAGCTAACCACTCAAAAGGAAATCAAGGAGATAAAGAAATCCATACATGATCTAAAACAAGGGATGCAAGGCATCAAAAGTGAGCAATTAGAAGCAAGGGAGATGAAAAATAAAGTAGATAGCTTTGATAGCAGGTTAGACATTGCAGAGGAGAGAATTTCCGTGGCTGAAGATAATTTAGGTATTATAAAGAACAGAAAATGAGTCAATCCAAATCTAGGAAATATGAGAGAGCGCTTCAGGAGGTCCAAGATACAATTAGGAAGCCTAATTTAAGGCTAGTTGGTATTGAGGAGGGCGTGGAGAAAGAGGTCAATGGTATTGGAAATATACTTCAGAGAATCATCTCAGAGAATTTCCCAAATATCCAGAAGGGCAGGCCCATCCACATATGAGAAGCTTTTAGAACCCCAAATAGACCTGACCAGAAAAGAACATCCCACTGCCACATTGTGATCCGAACTGGATCAATAGAAACGAAAGGAAAGATCCTAAAGGCAGCCAGGGAAAAGGGATCAGTAACCTACAAAGGCAAACCAATCAGAATAACCCCAGATTTCTCAGCAGAGACCATGCTAGCACGAAGTGACTGGAAGCATATATGTCATGCCCTTAAATCAAATAACTACCAACCAAGAATACTGTAGCCAGCTAAGCTCTCATTCATAACTGAGGGAACAATAAAAACATTCCATTCCAGGGAAAAGCTGCAACAATATGTCGAAACAAAACCAACACTACAGAGAATTCTCAACGATGCTCTATACATAAAAAACCAAAATAAATGCATTATAGGGAAAGAAATGGCACCTAAACAGCATACCATCTAAGGACCACAAGAACTGTCAAGACACAGTCCCTACTAAAAGCTTTTAAAAATGGTAGGAACTAATAAATATCTCTCAATCCTAACTCTCAATATCAATGGACTTAACTCTCCAATTAAACGGCATAGGCTGTCTAGTTGGATCAAAAAGCAAGAGCCATCGTTCTGCTGTCTTCAAGAGACATATCTTACCCAAAAACCATCATCTTTTGAAAGTGAGAGGTTGGAATAAATTCTGTCAAACTAACTGCCCCCATAAACAGCCTGGAGTTGCCATCCTCATATCAGATAGAATAGACTTCAAACTAAAATTAGTAAGAAAAGACAAAGAAGGTTACTACATACTACTAAAGGGATCTTTCCTCCCAGAAGACATAACGATCCTAAATATTTACACACCAATTTGAAGGTTCTCAAAAGATTGAAGATTCTGACAGTGTAAGTTAGATTCCGGCATTGATATTAAATAATGCAATGAGTAGGGATTTATATTTGAATTATCACTTTTGGCAAAATCTAACACACATTTGCTTAGTATTTGCTTTTAATTTCCCAAGAAGTTCAGTACAAGCCAATATGTGTGGCATATATCGACTGGGAAAATTATTCAGAGTATGTGACTCATTTGAACAGGAGTCAGTGAAAAGATACAGAAGCAGGATACCCATATTGTGATAATTTGTATCTTTTGCATATTTTGTGTTTGTTATTATTTCCATTTGTAGTGTACATTTCTAGGTAAAAACTTTTAAAATGTTTAGAAACAATTTGTTATTTCAACAGCAAAAAAAGACATTTATATGCCTGATAAAATTCACAGAATCCAAATTTTTCCATATTATTTTTTTTTGTGGTTCATAGATCTTGAACTCAGCCTGGGCACTATCCCTGAGCTCTTCAGCTCCAGGCTACCACCTTACTCTGGAGCCAAGCCCCACTTCCCATTTTCTAAAAGTGAATTGGAGATAAGTGTCTCAGGTCTTTTTGTGCCAGGATGGCTTTAAACCTTGATCCTCAGATCTCAGCCTCCTGAGTAGCTAGGATTATAGTAGTGAGCCACCACCCCATCATGCTCAGCTTTCTGTTTTTTTTTTAAACAAGCCCTTTGGCTGGAACTCGGTCTGAGCACTGTCCTTCAGCTTTCCTCAAGCCTAGTGATCTTCTACTTGAGCCACAGCACTACTTCTGGTTTTTTCTGTGTATATGGTACTGCGGAATTGAAACTTCGTCTTCATACAAGCACTCTACAACTATTCCAAACTCCCAGCCCCTCCACATTAGTTTTTATGATAGATCTTTCCATGCATCCAGGTTGGCTAGAAATCCTTCTTGAGTTTCCCAAGATCAGGGAGTATAGGTGTGTCCCATCCTGTGTGGCTACATAACCATTGTTTAGGGTACAGTTCTCTCTTCATTCTACCCATCTAGAGCAATTTTCATCTTCCATATATAATCATTAAACATTCAGCTCCTGTTCCTCTCTACTCCATTCTCTGGAACCATCGTGCTTTTTGGCTCTAAGGGTTTGTTGATCCTTGGAAGCTCTGGAAGGGAAAACATACCCTAGCTCTTCCTTTATGACTGCTGTATTTTTAGTTTACTGTAATCAAGATTCATCTGTAAAATATAGTAAAATGTTCTTCCTTTTCAATGCATTGTTTTGCATATTTCTATCTTTTGATTATTATTAATAGTTGTGAATGGATTCTCCACATATTTGTTCTAGTCTCTGCTTTCTCTTCCGTTAGGTACAAATCTAGAAATAGAAGTGTTGGACCATATTTCTATGTAATTCTATATTTAGTACTTTTTTAGCACTCTCCACGCAATTTTTGATTGTTTTATATTCCTTGCAGAACTATTCCAAAGTTCTACTTCTTCTCACTACCTTCCCAGTAATAGTTAGACTTTGAAAGTTGTTTTTTTGTATGCGTGTGTGTGTGTGTGTGTTTGTGTGTGTGTATGTGGATCTTTTTGTTTAAAACTATATTTATATTAATATACTTAAAGTAAAGATTTCATTGTAATTTTAATTTTTCTCATGACTGTTAATATTGAACTTCTTTCTACATTTTGAACTACTATTTCTATATATTCTTTTTAGAAAATCCTCTCCAATCTCCAATTATTTTCCCTTTTTTTGTGGGGTAGTGGGGAAAGTCATGGGGCTTGGACCTTGGGCCGTGAGCTCTTTAGTTAAGGCTATTGTCCTACCCTGAGTATTGCCCCTCAGTTCTTCTGCTCACAGCTCCCTACCCCTCTTCCCATTATATACAGAACAAAGGTCATCCTCAGTATTTTTGAAAAAGTAAAACATACAGTAAATTTGTAGTATAAAACAGCAAGAAATAAATTTCTTGCCAGGTGCAGTGCCTTATACCTGTAATCCTAGCTACTCAGATATCAGGCTGATATCTAAAGATTTGTTTCAAAGCCAGCCTGGGCATTAGAAAGTCTATGAGACTCTCATCGACAGTTAACCACTAGAATATGGGAAATGGCACTGTGGCTTCATAGGTAGGGTGATAGCCTTGAGTTGAAGAGCTCAGGAACAGTGCCCAGGCCCAGAGTTCAAGACTTACAAATCCCCCAGCCAAAAAAAAAGAAAAAAAAGTTTCTTCCCCAAGTGATTATTATGCCAGCCATAGAACATTAACATTCTTGGTGTACTTCACAGTATTGTTACTTGATACCCTAAGATTTTGCAATATTCTCAGAGTACCAGCATATGTCATCATATAATGTAGTTCCTTTTCAATGGAATAATTCCATTTATAACCTAAATCTACTCCCCTGACTTATTTTTTTGATACCACAATTGCTCTACCATGATATGCCACAAGCCATTAAACATTTTATGGTGGGTAATTGGAAAGGAGTCTCATGGAATTTTGTGCCAGGCTGGCTTAGAACCATGGTCCTCAGATCTCAGTCTCCTGAGTAGCTAGGATGACAGGCGTGAGCCACCAACACGTGGCTTGCCTTGTTATTTTTTTGTGGGTCTTGGGACTTGAACTCTGGGCCTAGGCACCATCCCTAAGCTTTTCAGGTCAATAGTAAGTCTAAACATTTAAGTAAAGGAATACAATTCCAACAAAAAAAAGAATAAAATTCCAGACATGGTGTGTTTATAACTCAGTGCTAATTACTTGATGAAAATGTGCCATTCCAGAAGCTGGTGTCATTTGATGATGCAGCTGTGGATTTCAGCTGGGAGGAGTGGCAGCATCTGGACAATGCTCAGAGGACCCTGTACAGAGATGTAATGCTGGAGACCTACAGCAACCTGATGTACTTAGGTGAGCAAAAGTCAAATTCACTTGCAAGGCCAAGTGCCTTGTTATTTTGCAGATACGTGAATGTTTATGAAACTTTCAGTACTATTTAAATGAAAGATTCCAGGCCCTGAGAATTATCATTACTTTCTAAAGAAAACCTAAGGTAATTTTGTACTCATTCTTCAGGATACCTTCAGGATACTTTGACAACAGTTCTAAATTATGTTTCCTCTAATGGAGACGACATTCCAAAGTTACACAGTAATTGTAAGTGGATAAACCATCCAGAATAGAATATATATCATTATTGGAAATAGGATCTACAAATCACTAAACAGTGAGTTTATAATGGAAACCTGGCACTAGGTGCAATGTTTCATGCCTGTAATCTTAAAATATTCAGGAGGAAGAAATCTAAGAATTCTAATTTGAAGCCAGCAATGGCATAAAAATTGCCATGAAACTCTATAACTCCAAGTAAACCCTCAAAAATGTTAGTGGAGTGTCAAGAGTTTGACTTTGTGGTTGAGTGCTTGCCTAGCATGCATGAAGACCTATGCATGTAAGTGGAGCTGGGACTCAAACTGGTATTTTTCTAGCCTTGAGCAAGACAGCTAAGTTTATGCCATACAAAATGAATCCAGAGCTGGGGAAAAGTCAACCATGGAGCCAGTGAGAAATGAGAAAAAAGATTTAATAGATAACTTGTGAGTAGGATGTCTGTGAACTTAAAGCAATGATGACACAGCATAAGCAATAATTCTCTACTGTTTCTAATTTACAGGTCCCTGTGTTCCCAAACCTGTATTAATTGACAAGCTAGAGCACTGTGCAGAACTCTGGATAGGAAATTCCTCTGACAAGAATATCACAGGTGAGTGAATGCATCTTCATATTGATGTTGGAGCCTGAGCCCCATTGGTAAGTTCATGTTGTGATGTACTGAGCAATAATATTCTTAGTTACCCTATATCCTGTGTGGAACCTATGGAATTCTTTGTGAATGAATCAAGAATCATTTTCTTTTCCCAATCCTATGCCTGGTCTCAGGGAATGACCATGGTCCTTGGGTTTTCTCAAGGCTAGCTCTCTACTTCTTGAGTCATAGCACCACTTCTGGCTTTTTCTTTGTATGTAGTACCAAGGAACTGAACCAGGTCTTTGTGCATGCTAGCCCAAACCCCCGGCACCAAGAATCATAGGGTGATATGACGAATTCTATGTGGCAGTAGAGTTAAAGTTAGATTTCTCTGTAGAAATCACTGTGAAACAAAATAAAATGAGAAAGCCATGAGCCCGTGGCTCATGCCTGTAATCCTAGCTACTTAGGAGGCTGAGATCTGAGGATCAAGGTTCAAAGACTGACCTATCACAAAAACACCTTAGACTCTTCTCTCCAATGAACCAATAGAAAATGAGAAGTAGGGTTGAGGCTAAAGACATAGGGCAGTAGCCTTGAGCTGAAGAGCTCAGGAAGAACAGCCAGGTCTAGAATTCAAGTCCCATGACTATAAAACAAGAAAGAAAGAAAGAAAGAAAGAAAGAAAGAAAGAAAGAAAGAAAGAAAGAAAGAAAGAAAGAAGAAAGAGGGAAGAAAGAGGGAAGGAAGGAAAGGAAGAAAGAAAGAAAGAAAGAAAGAAAGATCTTTCATTTCTTTAAAACTAAGACTATAAATGATTGAGCAAACAAGGAGTAAGTCAGGGCATTATTCTCTGATAAGGATAATATCTTTTTGCTGGTAGGAAGAGACTGGTATTCAGAACCAGATCTTTCCACCAGAAATTGAGCCTAGTGGTAGAGTGCTTGCCTAGCATGCACAAAGACAGAGGTTTGATTCCTTATTACCACATACATAGAAAAAGCCAGAAGTAATGACTTCATTGGTAGGGTTCTAGTCTTGAGAAAACCCAAGGACAGTGGTTAGGTCTTAAGTTTAAACCCAGGAATGGAAGGAAAAGAAAAACAACAAAGTTTCAATCAACATAAGAAAATTAACTAGACAATGAGCTGGGGATTTTCTGGTCTTCCATGGTTCTGAGGGACAGGAGTGTTAGAAAAGGAATTTTTATAAGACTTCAAATGGAAAGGAACAAATTTCAAAATTCCCACAAATACCTAAATTGAGACTTTAGTGAGAAGTTGTAACTGAAGGGATATAGGTGTAAGTCCTTACTCTCAAGAATCGTTCTTGCTTGGATCAAAGGCAAACAGACATATACACCAAACTTGTGGCCGTTGAATCTAGAAAAAATTCGTGTTCCTCAGTTAATGGTTAATAAGCAAACAGCATTGAAACTGGCTAAGGTAATCCTATCTGCTACTCAGGACCTGAGACTCTTATCTGTAGTTAACTCTAGAAAAGAGTATGTGGGGCTGTAGCTCAAGGATAGGGGTTATAGTCTTCTGCTGAAGTGTTCAGGGACAGGGCCAAGGCCTATGAACTACAAAAAAAAAGAAAAGAAAAGAGAAGAAAGTTTTAAAAAGATGCAAAACAGCACAGTATTTAGATCATTTCTCAAAAATAAAAGAAAGGCAGCTATTCCTCAATGTATAAACAAAACAGTATTTCAAAAAAAACAGCTGCAGGTATGCTATAGTTAGTACTCAGCTTAAAACTGTAGAAATACATAGATGGGTAATTTCAATAAATATTTCCTGTGATATAAAAAGAGAACTAAAACACAGAAAAACATTATTGGTCATTGTAAAATATCATTTTCTTAATATGTTAGGGAGAAAAGCATATATTTCTCACAAATCAATTTCCACTTTTATATTTTAAAATATCTAACACTTAGGATGGGAAAGTAAAGTCATTACCTTTACAGTAAGGAATATTTGTATCTCATGTATGTTTGTGTCTTTTTTTCTAGGACTCATTTTAGATGTCCAGGTAATGGAAAATGTGTTCAAGACTTGCCAGGAAAGTCCACATGAATGTCTATGTGAAGTAGCAGTTGCAAGTAGTATCGAAGTGGAGGAAAACGTGAGATTAGCAACAACTTTAAATTTGAGCTCTACACATAATCCAGAGCTGATTAGTAATAACGGTAACAACTTAGGGGTGAGGACTGAGGAGTTCATTAAGTGTCAGAACATGCTTCTGTCTCCTAAGCCTGATGAGATGCATGCTGCATATAGATCTCGTATGTCTCCTGTTCTTAAAAAATCCATCGGCTATTCAGAGCATTTTATTCATGATTGTGACAGTCCAAAAGATCTGCAGTATCATAATTCTGTTCTCCCTGCCCAAGAAATTCTTCAGGGAGGGAGGAAAACTGCTAAATGTATTGTGTGATGAAAAATATTGTACTTAACACCGACCATCACTACACATCTGAAAATGTACACAGGAGAGACTCCTCATACATGTAGTGAATGTGAGAAATCTTTCAGTAATGAAATACGCCTTACAATACCTCAGAGCAAATATCCTGAGATATGTGATGCGTACATCAAGTGTGAAAATTAATTTCTGAGAAGTCAGACCTGACGCTCCAACCTCGATCTCCAAGAGAAGACAAACCTTATGAATATGAGGAACGTAATAAAATTTCTGCCCAGAATTCAGCTCTCAGCACACATCAGAGATCTCACACAGAAGAGAAATCTTATGAATGGGATAAATGTGGGAAGACTTTTAGACTGAAATCATACCTCACTTTGCACCAGAGAAGACACACAGAAGAGAAACCTTATGAAAGTAACAAATGTGAAAAGTCTTTCACCCAGAAGATACACCTTCGAGTTCATCAAATAACACACACTGGAGAGAGAAATCTTATAAGTGTAATGAATGTGGAAAGTCTTTCCAAGGGAAGGGAAAACTTCGTGTTCATCAGAGAATACACACAGGAGTGAAACCTTATGAATGTAACCAATGTGTAAAGTCTTTCAGACAGAAATCTTCCCTCAAATTGCATCAAAGAACACACACAGGAGAGAAACCTTATGTGTGCAACAAATGTGGAAAGACCTTCAAGTGGAAGTCATATCTTGATGGGCATAATAGAACACACACAGGAGAGAAAACTTATGCATGTAGTGAATGCGGAAAGTCTTTCAAATGGAAGGTAAAACTCCATGTTCATCAGAGAATATACTCAGGAGAAACACCTTACGAGTGTAACATATGTGGAAAGTCCTTCGCACAGAAGCCAAACCTCAACATGCATAAGACAATTCAAACAGGAGAAAAACCTTATGAATGTAACCGATCTGGAATGTCTTTCAAATGGAAGTCTTCCCTCAAATTGCATCAGAGAACACACACAGGAGAGAAACTGTACGAGTGCATCAAATGTGGTAAGACCTTCAGATGGAAGTCACATTAAAGGAGGCATAACAGAATTCACACATATTAGAAACCCTAGGAATATAACCAAAGTTGAAAGTCTTTCGTGCAGTATTCACCCTTCAGGAAGCGTAAGAGAGTTCACACATATGAGAAGCCTTAGCAATGTAATAAATAGGAAAGACTTTTTAGTCTGTGGAAGAAAACTCAGCTTGTGTCACAGAACCAACACAAGATAAAACCCTTAATGAATGTAGCAAATGTTCAGTCTTTTCCCCAGAAGGCACAAGTCAAGATTTATCACTAAACACCCACAGGATAGAATCCTATGAATAAAATGAAAGGGAAATTTTTTTGAAGAACTCATACTTGCGTTTGCATGATACCACACAGACACAGGATAAAAATAGTATGAATATAAGAATATGAAAAATCCATCATGAACGCATGACTAAGTATAAAATGCACATAGGAGAGAAAAACCTTATGAATATTACAAATGTGGAAAGTGTTTGACCTGGAAGGCATACTTCTGTGTTCATCACAAACCTGATTCCCATAGAAGAAAAGAAAACTAATGAATAGAACAAATGTGCAATGACTTTTAATCAGAAGTCAGTCTTCAGTACATTTCAGAACATACACAATAGAGAAATTCTGAGTAATGAAAAACATTCAGCTATATATAGAATCTCTGTATATGGGAGCATTAAGGTAAGTCTTCTAAACAAAGTCAACCTTCAGCAAGCATTAATAGCACTCACAGAAGAAATAATAGCATGTAGGAAAACCTTTGTCAGAAACCTCTAAAAGCTGACTGTGTGGCTTAGTGGTAGAGTGCTAACCTATCAAGGATGAAGGCCTGGGTTAGATTCCTCAATACTACATGAAAAGAGCAAGCCAGAAGCAGCACTGTGGTCCAAATGTTAGAGTGCTAACCTTGAGCAAAAGTAGCTCAGTCCCTGAGTTCAAGCCTAAGAATGAGAGAGAGAGAGAGAGAGAGAGAGAGAGAGAGAGAGAGAGAGAGAGGAAGAGAGAGAAAGAGAGAGAGACAGAAAGAGAGAGAGAAAAAGAGAAAAGAGACAGAAAGTGAGAGAAACAGGAACTTCTAAATTGTACAGAGATAGAGAAGGAGACAGAAACTAATTTCTAAACTTTACAGTCTTTCTATTTCCTTACAAATTCGTCTATGTCATTCTTTCTGACAGAAGCACAGAATTCCATTGTGTAAAAATACCATATTTGATCTACTCATCAACTGACGGGCATCTGGGTTGGTTCCATACCTTTGCTATAGTAAATAGTGCTGTGATAAATGTTATTGTTCTAGTGAATTTAGTATGTCCTATCTGGACGATTGGCAAGTAGTGAAATTGCTGGATCACAGGGGAGCTCTATGTTTAGTCTTTTTGGGATACTGCCATAGTGCTTTCCATAGTGGTTGAACGAGTTTTCAATCCCACCACAGTGTAGTAGTGATCCCTCCTGGCCACATCCCCTCCAGCATAAGTTATTAGATTTCTGGATCTTGGCCATTCTAACTGGAGTGAGGAGGAAAAGGGAAAGAGGAACTGAAACTTTCTCTCCTTACAGATGACATGATTCTGTATTTAAAGAACCCTATAGTCTCTACTCCGAAGCTGCTTGAGCTGATATAAAACTTTGGTAAGGTAGCAGGGTATAAAATTAACCTTCAATGTCAACTGCCTTCTTATATGCCAAGAAACGAGAGGAATGAGGCAAGAATCAGGATAGCAACTCATTTTGCTATCAAAGAAAATAAAATACCTAGGAATTAACTTAGAATGTAAAGCACCTTTTTGATGGAACTATAAACCCTGGAGAAGGAAATTAACGCAGAACTGAGGAAATGCAAAAACCTATGCTCCTGGTTTGGAAGGAGTAATATTGTAAAAATGGCAATCTTCAATCAACATCCCAATGTCATTCTTTAAAGAAACAGAAGAGGAAATCCAAAATTTCACTTGGAATAATAAAAGACCCCTTATAGTCTGTCTTCTGGCATGATACATAATGTTTAATCTCACCTTCTCCACCAAAATCTCACCTTTCTCATTGAGACATAGGTGGCCCTGTTTACTAGCTGCAAAGGCTCAAACTCGCAGTTTCAGGTGTCACCACTGCCTCTGTTACTGGATAGATCCAACTCTGTCATCGATTCTGAGGTCTGCTCTGGGAGTCTTGGTCACAAGTTGTTCTGTGGCATCTGCTGCCAGCCTGTGCCTATTTGCTATCTTTTCTCCAGCAGCCTACAACAGGGAATGAATTTCACGGGCTGATGCTCTCCTTCATATGCAGGTCAGGGTGAGCCCAATCCTCCCTCATCTTCCTCTTCCAATTTTTGGGAAAAAATGTGCTGGCAGAAGTCCTCAGGTGTGGCGCATGGCTGATCCACACTTTTAATCCAGGCTGGTCAGGAGGCTGAGATCTGAGTATGGAAGTTCCAAGTCACCTAGAACAGGAAAGTCTGATAGATTCTTACTACCAAAAATAAAAACAGCTGGGAATGGAGTTTGGGCTCAAGTGGTAAAGGGCTAGTCTTGAGTACAAATGCTTAGTGCCCAGGCCCTGAGTTCAGGCTCCAGCACTGCCAACAACCTCACTTTAGTGAGATTTTAGCTTTATCCATGTAGGCACATCTCACTGGAATCTTTGCTGGTAGAGATAGTCTTCATAATTTTGTCTCAAGGTAAAGGTCCTCCTGGGGTAGTAGACAAAAGATGTCACGGAGAGAGGAGCCCCACTTGCTCCAGGTTTGAAGATGGCATAGGTCAAGCCAGCATGGAGTTGGCACATCAGTCTTTTTCCTAGCACCACCTACCAGTGAATGTCAAATGACATTGATTGTGTGGTTGAAGTGCCCCATTAAGGGCAGTGTTAGCACATCCAAACTTGGATACCAGGAATGCTGAAATCTCAAAGCTAAGATTTCTGTTGGCTACAGAAATGCTGGTGTGTCTGTTATTCACTAAAAGTTCAGGTGCAAAGATTCTGAAGCTTGATGCCATGTGTTTATTCCATTTAGTAAAATTATTTTAATGCACTCTATAAGTTAAAACATTTGATAAGAGTCAGGGGTAGTGAAAACATTGTTCTTGAATTCAGGTGTCTGGCAGGGTAATGGGGGGTGGGTGTTGGTGGCTGGGACTATGAAGCTGGAGCTGCTGTCAAACCATGGATCATGTTCCTCTTTGTCTGGGAGAAATGACTCCAAAGATGAAATTAGAATGGTGAGGAAAAGATGATGATGTACTCAGGAAATTTCTCCTAATCAAATGCTCATGTGGAAGTGGGATGGGGGCTGGGCATGTCTGAGGCAGAGCTTAAGGGGGCTTCTCATGGCGTTGAGAACGTTCCTTGCGACTTCAAGCATGCAGCAGGGTGTTTTAGATGACCATTGTGAGATGGATGGAATAAGACTGGAGACAAGATGAATGCTGGGATCCTGCAATGCTCTTGCATGAGTGGCTGGTGGCTCACCTGAAAGAACTAATTATGTCTAAAAAAGAAATCAGGAATTTGTTTTGATTAGATAATACCTGTAATCCGAGGCATATTCAGGATCCTGATCTTAGTATTGTGGTTTAAAACCAACCCAGCAAAGGGAAAAATGCATGAGACTCATACTCCCAGTTTAGAGCAAGAACAAAGATTGAAGTAGAGCTGTGGCTCAAGAGCTAGAGTGCTACCTTGAGCAAAGAAAAGCTAAGAAAAAGCTCCAGGTTTTGAGTTCAAGGACAGGAATGAAAGAAGGAAGGTAAAAAAGAGAAGGATGTGAGGAAGGGAAATATATAAATGAAAGAGAGAAGGAACTAGAAATTTAAAACTAGAGAATATTTAAAATTCATCAGTCCTTCTAAGAAAAGTGTTGGAGTATGGGTTCTATATGTGGTGAACTGGAAGCCCAGCAGTGACTTGTTAACCAAAGAGTCACCATGATGAGCAAAGGATAGAAATCTGCATGAGCCTCTTAGCGGATGGAGTGACAGAAGAGAACCTCAGCTCCCATCCCATAGTTAGAAGTATATAGAGATGGGGAAGTTGGCATCACCTTGATGTCATTGTGTCCATGGAGACTGGAAGCCATGGCTCTGTGAAAGCACAATGTTCTGGTTACTGAGCTGAGAGGCTGAGGAGAGCCAAGTCCTGGCCATGAAGAAATCAGAGTGGCAGCAGAGCAACTCTGCTGCAGTGTGTGCCTGCTTGGCTGTTCTTATTCTGTGGTGGATCAGGCCGGAGCGGGTGATAGTAACTGTTTTGTGGTCACAAGCCCTTCACCAAGAGCTTCCTCTGAGATCCTCATAAGCTAGAGGGTGGCTGGTGGTGGGATGTGTGTGGGGTGGAAGTGACAGAGGGATGGACGCATGGCAAGGTGGGTGAAGAGATGAGAGGAATGATGAGAGCCCAGTTCATTGGTTTCCAAGGTTAATGGGTGGGAGGTAGAGAGGCATGATGGAGGAATGATGGAGGCAGGGGAAGGTGGTGACAGATTGAGGCCATCTGTAGTGCCAGCGTGGCCATCATCTGAAGCCCATAGGCAGCTTCCTGATCCTTCACTTAGTCCTGCTCCTTGTGGAGGGAATGTCACGTGTACCCAGAGCTAGGGGTGGGGCAATGTTAGTAGCACCTGGAGAACCATTGGCCTCTACCTGGGTGGGGGGTGGTTATGGCTCCCATGCTGGGTGGCCTGATAGCTATGGAACAGATCTCTCCTTAGCTACCACAGTCAGTGGCTGCTCTCCATCTAGGGTTAGGGCACCTGCTCAGCCATCAGGACACCCCATGCCAGGACAGAGGCCTACAATTCAGATGGCAGCACAGGGGTGAAGATGATCTCACCGTAGCCCTAGTTACATGGCTGTCCCTGCATGCAGGACAGGATGAGCTGGGGGAAGATGTTCTCTGTGTTTTTCCACAGCCTATCCCGGCCTCTTCTTGTGTCTGATTAGACCAAGAGAGTACCAGGTTCCATCTCATAGTCCTGGTTCTTTTTCTTTTACAGTCATGAGGCTTGAACTCAGGTCCTGGGTACTGTCCCTGAGCTCTTTTGCTCAAGGTTGATGCTCTACCATTTGAACCATAGTGCCATTTCCAGCTTTTCCTTTTCATGTGGATCTCTGATATGTCCAGTGCTGTGCCTGCAGGGAGGCACTCACCCCACAGACAGAGCCACCTCTGCCGTGACTGTGACTGCCCACAACCCTCACACCCACTCCTTGCACACCCCTCGACTCCAGTTTTAGCTCCTCTTGGACTGGGTGTCCAGCCTAACCCTTCCTACACTCACAAAGGGTCTACAATTGTCTTCCCAGGGTCCTTTCTTCTGCCAGCCAGAGTACAGACTGTGCACATCTTGACGATCACAGAGCTCAAAGCCAAAGGCTGAGATGCAGAAGGGGGTGACCCAGTAGCTGCACAGGGCCATGGATCATCCTGTGCATCCCCCAGCCTGTGACTTCCCCTACCCCCTTGGCAGGGAAGCTCCATGCCCACATCCTGATCGCTGGTCCCCTCCAATTCCATTCTCCCTTGGATTTTGGAGACTGTCTACCATCAGGATCTAAAATTCTATTCATCACTTTATGTCCTTATCACTGATTTGCTACTTTGGCAGGATCTCCCCGTGCCTGGAGAGTGGGCATGTCATGTACTCTCTGTGGAGAAGTTGCCCCAGGAGAAGAAAAATGCACTTCATGTGAGTGTTGGACAGGGCAGGAGGGCTCCATAGGATCAGAAGCCAAAGGAGGGGTGCAGATGGGGGAATGCTAGGGGCCCCAGGGGACAGTGGGAGTTAGGGCACAGTTGGGTCCTTCTGCAGGGTTGACACCGCTTCACAAACCCAACAGAATGAGGTTCACATTACAGATGTCAGAGACAGTGCAGATTGCCAATGGGCGCAGGGGTCACTGTCAATCCCAGATGCTGGCTGCATGCTGGGATGCACGCAGAGATGTTTTCAAGATCAGAAAATGAGGATGTTGCAGGGTGTAACCATTCTTTTCAGATGGCTCTCTACCTCTCTTGAGTTTCATCTCTATCTTTGGCTTTTTCTTGGCAGTTAACTGGAAATGAGAGTTTCATGGACTTTCCTTTCTGGACTGGCTTCAAACAGAAGCTATGCACAGTTTTCAAACCATACCCAACTGTAGAAGTGAAGCTTGATCTGGTGCTTAACTGGGTTGCACTTTGGCTCCGTTTGCTATGCCTCACGGGAGGGGGCTCATCATTTATAGACTAAGATCTCATGACCTTCAAAGCCAAATGCTACCTGAAAGTTCAGGGTCCCAGCCTATGTGTTGGGCCGGGGTGAATACATTCTCTGTTATGCTGGGTCATCAACCCATGTTTTAAGCTGGAAGTAGGCAGTGCCACATTTGATAAGAACATCTGCCAGAGATTGTCACCTCATGAAAGCAGATTCTAAATTTGTATTCCATTTCCTGTGGTGTAGAAATCCCCTCCAACTTAGACAGGCTCACATCCACCTTCAGGTCACACTCCTAATGCACCCTTGAGTGTCCTCATGGTATTGGGATCTAAGTTTGTAGGGAATGCTGCTTTAGTCCATGAATTAGCTGGACAAGTGATGACAAACGTGTTGTGGATTAATATGAGAACAATTTAAGAAGCCCTGGAGGAGCATCAACCTCCTCTGTGGTGCTATAAATCTGATAGGATGTTCCAGACTGAGAAACAATCACATGGCTTTGTGTTTGGCATCCAGACAAGTGATTGCATGTCTTAGCTGTCAGCCAATACAGAGGAGAACATGAATAAGTGGGTGGAAAGCATCTGTCAGACCCCTGTCTGGGGGAAGGTGGAGAGAACATAGGAAGGTAGATACCATGCCTGTGGTGGGGCCAAAAAAAGGGTAAAAGAGGCAAAGGAACCAGGTACTGGTAGCTCAAGACTGTCATCCTAGCTACACAGGAGTTTGAGATCTGAGGATCACAATTCAAAGCCAGCCCAGGACAGAAACTCCATGAGACTCTTATCTGCAATAAACTACTGAATGCAAGAAGCTCAAGCTCAGTGACAGCATCCAGGCCTAGCGTTCAAAACCGAGGACTGGCAGAAAAAAGTATCAAAGGACAAGAAGCTGGCCAAAAGTTAGAGGGACTCTATCTTGACAAACAATACAATGGTAAGTTGTACTCAGAAGACTTGCACAAAATCTGGAAATGCCTGAGACCTATCTATGTATGTTTCCTGTTTGTCTAAATACATATGTTTATGCATTAATATATTAGTATAGAGAGACAGATCAATACATATGACTATACATATATACATAGCCAGACACTTATGGGTGGGTGGTATACTGTGTGAGAGTTTGTGTTTGTGTTTTGTGGATGGCTATCTCTGTTTAAGAAAGATAGAAAATATGTAAACATCTTTAAAAAAACTTGAAAAAAATATAGAGAGACATAAGCTCTTGAGGGAATCTGAAATGACAAGATTATTCACAGGCACGTTTATCCTTATGGATTCCTCAGCAAGTTTTAATTTTTTTCATTATTTTCTTTCTTTTTTTGAACCAGTGCTAAGGATTTCTCTCAGGGACCAGGTGCTGCCAATTACTAATTTTCTCATGGCTGCTACAAGAGGAACTGAGCCACAGTTCCACTTTTGCCTTATTTATTCGTGCTTAACTGAAGATAAAGATTTCTATCAGTGACTTTCTTTCAGGGGCTGGATTCTAACGAGGATCCCCAGACCTCAGGCTTCTCTATAGCTACAATTAACAATATGAGAACCCAGCACTGGGTTCCAATGCACAGGGCAAGAAATTGAGTGAATCTCTCAACTCCAATTAGCTATAATAAGCTACAAGTGAAAGACCAATACCTTTGAGGAAAAGATGCTGAGGGTTATCACACAGGCCCTATGAGTAAGCCCTAAACCCTGTACACATGTGTGCATGCACACATTGGCAGATACACACACACATGCACACACACAATATCTCAGGCAATATTGTATTTTGAATTAATGACCAAAGATTGGACAACAGGATAGCAAGTAATAAAATCTGTTTTTCTTGTCTACATTGAGGGAAAGGGATAAGTCACAAGATGCAGAAGCGAAGAATTCAGAGGCAAATGCTGTGAGTGAATAACTTGTAAAAAGCACATTTCTTTTCTTTTCTTTTCTTTTGTTTTTTCTGCCATTCCTGGGGCTTGAACTCAAGAGCACTGCTCTTGGCTTTTCCCAAGTCTAGCCCTCTGCCAGTTGAGGCACATTGCCATATGGATTTTTATATCTGTGTCATATTAAGGACTCAAACCTAGATCTTCATGGATGCTAGGCAAGCACTCTACCACTGGGCCAAAGTCTAAACCCAGATTAAGTATTTATAAATAGTCATCATCATCATATCAAAATATCCTTTCTCCTACAAAGAATGAACACTTATCTATGTCTGTAAGACTTTTTTTATGTCACCAATGCTTCTGTGATTTTCCCACTTGCATTTTTACAGATGACAGCACAGATATTCATCAGGAAGAAAAATAGATTAGGATAGAGAAACCTAACAACGTCCTAGTAGATTGAAGTGAAAAATATGTGCAAGATGGCCTGGGTCTTTCATCTATTTGTAGAGTGCTTGGCTACCACACAAAAAGAGTCCGGTTTGATTCTGCAGTACCATATACATAGAAAACTCTGGAAGTGGTGCTGGGGCTTGGTGGGACAGCTATAGCCTAAAGAAAGCCTAAGAACAATGGTCAGGCTCTGAGGTCAAGTACCAGGACTAGCAAAGAAAATGTGCAAGAGGCAAAATGCAAGCTGAGAAGGCACTGTGAAGCAAAATGTCTTGTGAAATCTAAGGGGAATAGTGACATTTAAGTTTGGATCTTACCTAAGAAAGGCTCCTTGAGTCTGAGACCAGGCTAGCACTTACGCCTAGTTAATGACTTGGGATTTGAACAAAAAGGTGTGCTGTTTACTACATCCATATGTGAGGTGGGAAGGGAGATTCAGCCTCCAGTATGTCTTTGGGGAGGTCTTCTGTGAGCAAGGAGCTTTGGTCATTGGGCCTTGAAAGATGACCCTACCTACCTCCTTGGCCTGTGGCTCAGGAGGAAGAAAGATGTTGCTGTGCTGTTGCCAAAGGTCAGGAGGCTCGGATCTCAGGCATGAGAGATATGGATGTCTCACTTGAAGAAGTAGATGCTGGATCAGGGCAAAGACAAAATTCCAGTATATCCGGCATTTCTCTAGGAAGAAACCAGGAAACTCCAGGGAAACTCAGATGAGGTATATTGAGAGGAAACTTATTTGAACCCATCATCCTGCCCACAAACTACAACCTTCTTGTGTGCTTTCAAGTGACTGTACTGAGATTAGAGTGTGTCATTTCCAATCTACTCTATACCAATTCCTCAGTGTGAAGTGTGGTCCCATTCCTACGTTTGAAATATCCACTTTTGCCAATACAGTGTGATGGTAAGTCAGCTCAGACTCTGAATGAGCCTTGTAACCTATGGATCCTGGAGGAAGGCTTGTTGGAGATGCTGCTGACAAAGCTGATCCCTGCCTACCAGAAAGGTGATCTCTTTTATGTGGGAAACTTCCTGCACAATTTCAAATAGTGGAGGACAATGTAGTAGTTGCTGGAAATTCTCTTGAAAAAGTGAGTGTTCCCCCTCCAAACCCATGTTTGCTCACCACTCCTGGCCAAGCCTTGGAATACTTGGCTCCTCTCTGAGCCTGTTTGGTTCACTGGGGTGTTCACAGGGGAGCTAAGCATGATACAAGTGCACAAACTACTTCATTATGACTGGGACACCATGCCATTTCATTTCCCTCACAAGCTACTGGAGTCTCAACAGTGTGCTTACTGAGAAGTTGGATTTCAGGCATGAGTAAGTGGCTCCCAACTGCAGCCCTCACCTAGGTGACATCCTAAGAAATCCCATTTCCCAGTAAGAAATGAGGTGTCAGTACTAATGGCGGAGGCCTGTGAAATACTGGAGTCAGAGGAAAAGCTGGGGGCTGAATCACATTTGAGCCATCAGGGAGGGATTGTGATAGCTTTGCCTGTTAGAACTTGAAAGCATTTACATTTTGGTGTGTGGTCCAGTGCTGCCACTTGAACCTGAACCCAGGTCTAAATGCCATCCCTTTGGTGTTCAAAAATTAGCACTGTACCATTTGAGTCATAGGTCAAGTTCTGGCTTTTTGCTGCCTAATTGAAGACAAGTGCCTTTAGACTTTTACAGACTAGACTTGCTTTCCACTGTGATCTTCAGAGCTCAGCCTGCTGGGTGGCTAAGATTAGAGGAATGAGAATTTAGTTCTTTATTTAGAGCATTCACTTATTGATTTATTTAGAGCATTTACTTAGTTAATTTAAGGTGCGTTTACTTTGGACAGATGCATAGAGGCCTCTCTCAGAAGCTTCTGGAAGTGGGGTGTAAAAGTCATCCCGTTCTCGAGTATCTCTTACCCCCCTCCCAGCACATAAGTGCACATCTCTGCAGGACAGCCACAGCATTAGAATCCTGCAAGAAAGGGGCTTTGGTAAAAGGCTCAGGATGGAGAGAGAAGGCTCTCACTTTCCTTGTACCGAATGTGCCCACAGCATCATGTGTTCCATCTATACGATGTGAATGGACTTCTACCCGAGTGATTTCTACGAGTTCAAGAACTGCCACACCCTGACACAACTCAAGCTCTATATGAGGCTCCACATGTCGGCTTTGGACCTGCTCTTCTAAACACAAACTTTTTGACCAGCTGGAGGAATATGTGACCAGTAAGACCAAGAAAAAGTAGAAGTCCTGGTGTGGGTGCCTCAGAACCTGTGAGTAGGAAGCCCATGTGGTCTAGATATTGGTTGGCCCTTACTTCTACAGAGCTTGGCAAAATGCCCTTTATGGGTGGTGTCAGCCAGGTAATGTCTGTCCTCTGAAAGGACTCGGGAATAAGCACTCATTAGAAAGACCCTACACCTCCTCAGTGTTCAGTCCAAACTCCAGTTCTACAGGTTCCTCCATTAGATCCTCATGGAAGTTGAGTGACACTTCAACTTGCAGAGTCCACTCTGTCCACTCTGTACCTATTTCCATTCTTAGGTTTGTGTCATCGTGGAAGAGCTTATCCTGAACTCCGGATGAAAAACCCACCAATGGAGCTGGTGAGTGATGGAGACTGAGAATCATCACTGCACTCCAGAAAGCATGGGCCTTCTGTAGAAATTACCAAACAGGTTTACAGTCCTATGGATATACCTTTTACTCTGAACCCCATGTGTGACACAGTTGAACCTGCAGATACTATGGAGGAAGAAAAAGAGCAGCCAGATTTCCTTCCGTTTCCTTTCACACTCCACCCAGAGTCAGTCCATCTGAGTCAGAGTAACACTCCACTTATTGTGCAAGCTGAAGGGGCACACGCTGGGCTCATGGAAAATGTCCCCATGGGAAACAGCAAGTGTACTCTCAATACTGGATTCATTGGAGGAGAATGAATCCATCCTCACAGAATATCCAGACCCATCCATCTCACTAAAAGAGACTCAATCTCCATTCGACAAACCAGAATCCATCCCCCTCTTAACTCAGGAAGGACATTCTGTTTCTCATGAGGAAGGAGACCCTTCTGAGGACTCGGAAGTAGAATTACTGTCTGAAGGCAACTTGGAGGCCAGTCTGGATTTAGAGCTTCCCTGTCCCCTTCCTAAAAAGACGTCTCTTTATCTTGCTCTCATGATTCTTGTCAAGTATTCATTGTATTTACTTTGCTAACTATTAAACTCTCATTGTTAATATTATGGTGTGCAGTTCTTCAGTGCTTATTATACTGTGTTTTATTTTCCACTTATAATGTGAGACCTCAGACACATAGGTCCTGGGTGGGCCAAAAACCAGACAGGTCTGGTCCCATAGAAGACAACCTTACTGGATATACAGGGAACTAGGAAATGCGTGGAATCACCAGGAATCCAGGTCAGGCCTCCATGGAAAGACAAGTCAGCTACCAAAGCTGAAGGACAGAGCAGATGCCTGGAAATGTGTTTTGTCAATCGGGAGAAGTGCCAGAGTAACTGTAATATTATGTGGGACTCTGTTCTGTGAGTTCAAGTCTGTTTATATATCCATTGTGCTTTGTACAAATATTTAAGAAAATTAAAACTCCACAATAGCATCAAAAATCTACTTTGGCTTTGAATGTTGCCTAGTTGTAGAGTGCTCGCCTAGTATACAAGAAGACCTTGATTCAATTCCTCGACACTGCATACACAGAAAAAGCAGATGGGGCACTGTTGCTCAGGTGTAAGAGTGCCACCCTTGAACAAATGTGGCCAAGGACAGTTCCTGGTCCCTCAGTTCAAGCCGCAGGACTAGCCAAACAAGAAATCATAACATTTTCCACACATTTGGAAATAAATCTGATTTATCTAACGCTCCCTCTTTTTTGCCAGTCCAGGGTGTGTGCCACCAAGCCAAACTACTGGCCCCCAACCTTACTATTTTTAATCATTTAATTTTTTTACATAATCATATTTCATGCTGTCTGTATTAATACCATAAACAGTATGCTTAGTGTAATAATGTTAAAGGTAAAACATAAGAAATTAATAACTAAAATTCCTTTCATATTAGTTTTATAGCATTACTACAATTTTATGAGAAAAATTACTTAGAATGTTTATTTTAGAGTTCAAGTAATCCATTTTGATAAATATATCAACCTACATCATTTATTTGAACACATTTTAAACTATTTTTTTCAGGAATGAAAATACATATATATTTGTTGTAAATGAAATTTATGACTTGGGGGGAAAGGAAAGACAAAATGGGGGATGGGGTAACAGTGTTTACAAGAAATGTACTCATTACATATGTAACAGCAATCTCTTTGTATATCACCTTGAACAACAAATTTTTTGAAAAGTACAATAAGTTTAAATGTCTACTTTGGGCAGAATTTTTTTTGCCAGTACTGGGTTTAGACTCAGGACCTGAGCACGATCCTTGTTTTTGTTTTTGTTTATTCTTAAGGCGCAAGTTCTATCACATGTGCCACAGCACCACTTTTATCTTTTTTTATGAATGTTGTGCTGAGGAATTGAACTTGGGTCTTCATTCATGCTCGGCAAGAACTCTTCCACTAGGCTTAACTTATGGCCCCAGTGGGAAGGAAGTTTTCCATAAAATATGTAGGAAATATGTACACTAAGGAAAAGCCATCAAAAATAGAAGAAAAATTATATACTTAGATAACAACATGCCAGTATTATGGCCGATCTCTGTAATTCTAGCGTCAAGAGTGGCCTATTTGGACCGGGAGTTGGCTGGCTGAAGTAAAGTGCTATCCTTGAGCAAGCCCTAGGATAGTGCTCTGGCCATGAGTTGAAGCCATAGGACATGCAAAAAATAATAATTTAATGCCCGTGACTGGTGGCTCACCCTGGTAATCCTAGCTACCCTGGAGGATCGAGGTTCAAAGACAGCCCAGGCATAAAAATCTGTGAGAATCTTATTTCCAAGTAATCCAGAAAATTCAAAATGACAATGTGCCTCAAGTGGTAGAGCTCTTGCCTTGAGTTGAAGAGCTTAAGGTAAACATCCAGGCCCAGAGTTCAAGCCCCATGAGTGAAAAAAGAAAAAGAAAAAGAAAGCCCTTATCTAAGGCTGGAGTGCACACTAGTGGTAGTTTGCTTGCCTAGTATGCACAAAGCCCTGTGTTCAATTACTCTGTACCACTTACACCAAAAAAAAGCTGGAAATGATCTCAGAAGGTTGGGTTCTGAGGATCACAGTTCAAAGCCAGGCCAGACACTAAAGTGCATGAAACTGTTTCTTCCACTTAAGCACCAGAAAACCAGAAGTGACACTGTGGCTCAAGGTGTTTAAGGTTGTAGCCTTGAGCTGAAGAGCCCAGGGACACTGCCCAGGTGCACAATTAAAGTCTTACAACCAAAAGAGAGAGAGAGAGAGAGAGAGAGAGAGAGAGAGAGAGAGAGAGAGAGAGAGAGACAGAGAGAGAGAGAGAGAGAGAGAGACAGAGAGAGAGAGAGATAGAGAGAGAGAGAGACAGAGAGAGAGAGACAGAGAGAGAGACAGAGAGACAGAGAGACAGACAGGCAGACAGACAGAGATAGACAGACAGAGAGACAGAGACAGGGACATCAAACAGTCAGGCACTGCTGGCTGAAGCGTGTAATTCTACCTACTATGGAGGCTGAGATTGGCGGATCTTGGTTCAAAGCCCAAAGCCAGCCTGGACACATATGTTTGTGAGACTTACATCACAAATTAACTACCAGAAACCAAAAATGGAGCTGTAGAGGAAGAGCGCTAGCCTTGAGCTGAAGAGGTCAGGGACAGTCCAGGCCCAAAGTCCAAGCAACATGACGAATCAATAATAAAAAAAAGAAGATAGCTAATAGTAATGATGAATAATTTTGGGCTGGGAGTTTGGCCTAGTGGTAGAGTGCTTGCCTAGATGCACGAAGACCTGGGTTCAATTCCTCAATATCACATACATAGAAAAATGCTGGAAGTGGTGCTGAGGCTGAAGTGGTAGAGCCCTAGCCTTGAGAAAATATAAGGACAGTGCTCAGTCCCTGAGTTCAAGCCCAGGACTGGCCAAATCAAAAGTAGTAGAGCACTGGCATTGAACTGAAGATCTGAGGAACAGCCCAGGCACAGAGTTCAAGCACCGCAAACAACAACAACAAAATCTATGAAATGGCAGTGGTGGTTTTAAGCTAAGCAAACATAGAGTAGAAATTGGTAAAATACATATTTGTGTGTAAGCAAAATAGCCAGACTTATGCATTAGAACAGGATAGCAACTTGAAAAAAAATTTTGTTTTCCATCTCACTAGGTCCTGTCTCTTAATTTATTCAAGTAAGTAAAATGCTGGGTTTTATAATCATTGCTCTGAATATTAGAAAATCATAATATCTCTCATTAACCAACAAAGACCAGGAACTGGGGCTTCGTTGAAATGGCAGAGTATCAGGCAAGAGAAGAAAAAATTGAAGTAAGAACTTGAAGTTCTTGATCCAGAACCTGCATAGTAACAGAGCAGCAGCCTGGTGATGGTACCTCACACCTATAATCTTAGCTACTCAGGAGGCTAAGATCTGAGAATCAAAGTTTAAAGCCAGCCAAAGTACCCAGTTAACTGCCAGAAAAACCAGAAGTGGCACTGTGGCTCACAGATTAAAGCACTAGCCTTGAGCTGAAGAGCTCAGGGACAGTGCCCAGGCCCAGAGTTCAAGCCCCACAATTGACAAAAATCAAACAAGCAAAGAGAATTCACAAAGAAGCCTGCAGACCACAGTGGTTCTGCTGAGTCTCTTCTCTATGGGGATCAGGAAACATTTCACTTTTTCTGCCTCTTCCCATCTCAACATTCATACTAAAATAAGACTGTGTTGAAAGTTTCAATTTATAAAAATGTTTTTCATGAAGCACCCTGAAATATTCATCGCTTATATCTCAATTGAAGATAGTTGATTTGGGGCTGCATTGGTAGAGTGCTAGCCTTGAGCAGAAAAGGTCAGGGATAGAGCTGAAGCACTCAGTTGAAGACCCAGTGTCAACACACAAAAGAAATTATGCACTTTATACATATTTTCTAATTTCTTAATGAATTTTTCAGTCTGTATAAATATAGGGTACATTCCTTGTTACTTAAGTAAGATTGCTCTTTTTTTTCTTTTTGCCAGTCCTATGGCTTGGACTCAGGGCCTAGACATTTTCATTGGACTCGCTTGCCCAAGGTGAGTGCTCTGCCTCTTGAAACACAGCGCCACTTCTAGCTTTTTTCTGAATATGCTGTACCGGTGAATAGAACCTAGGTCTTCATGCATTCTAGGTGAGCACTCTACCATTAGGCTACATTCCCAGGCAGTGAGATTCCTCTTACAGTCATTGTATGTTCACAGAGTTTGATCTCACACACTGTAGGGCCCTGGTTGGCTTTGACCTGTGATCCTAAGCCCTGAGCCTCCTAAGTAGCTGAAATTAAGTTGTGAGCCAGCATGATGACTTCCATTCTTTTTTCTACAAAAATATATGTAGTTATCTAAAATATATCTATAGCTGAAAAAAATGAATCTCTCCCAAACAAATCTTCAAAGAAACAACCATCCTATTAAAAGGTGGGCTAAAGACTTAAAAGAGTATTCTCTGAAGAAAAAATTAAAATGGGCTTTAGACACATGAAGAAATGCTCCATATCTCTAGCAATAAGGGAAATGAAAATCAAAACAACTTTGAGATTCCACCTGACTCCAGTCAGAATGGCCATTATCAAAAAATCTAATAAGAGATACTGGTGGGGAAGTGACCAGGTGGGATCACACCTACACTGTTGGTGTGAGTGTAAACTCGTTCAACCACTAGGGAAAGCAGTGTGGTGGTTCCTCAAAAGACTGAACATAGAGCTCCACTATGATCCAGCAAATCCACTACTTGGCATCTACCCAATTGTCCAGAAAAAAGGACATACTAAAGCCACTACCACAATGATGCTCATTGCAGCACTATTTACCATAGCAAAGATATGAAACCAACCCAGATGCCGCTCAGTAGATGACTGAATCAAGAAGATGTTGTACTTATACACAATGGAATGCTATGCTGCCATCAGAAGGAATGACATCGCCCCATTTGTAAGGAAATGGAAAGACTTGGAAAAATTCATATTAAGTGAAGCAGCCAGACCCAAAGAAACATAAGCTCAATGGTTTCCCTCATTTGTAATAATTAGTTCACATCTAGGACTCTCCTAGCAGAGGATTACAATAACTCAAAAACCTAGGTATATAAGGTCATATAGGATGAGACTAAATGAAAGGATCTCTAGGATATGGGAACAAGAGCTATATCTTGTGTCATCGTTGCTCTTAATCTTGTGTGATTTTTGTCCTTAATCTACTATGTTATATCTCATCTCTTATTTTGCCCTATGGTTAATGTCAGATTGTTACTGTATCTGATTTTTCCCTGGCATATTGTATATATGTTTATTTGTTTATGTCAAATAGGAAAGGGAAGGGGGGAAATAAGATGATTGGGAAGGGGAGGGGAGAGGGAACTGGGGACAAAAACATGTGGAGTGGAATAAATGTGTGAGAAGTAATGCAGTCAACTACCTGTAAATGTAATCGTAACCCCTCTATACATTACCCTGAAAATAAAAAAGAGACTATAAAAATATCTGTAGAAAATGAGGTTGGATGATGGAAACAACCAGATGCCCTACTACAAAAAATGTCATACATGCACGCACACACACACACACACACACACACACACACACACAAACGCACACACACACACAATGGAATGATACATAGCCAACCGACAAGATAAAATAATGGCATTCTCGGGGAAGTGGATGAAAAGGAAAAAAATCATATTAACTGAAGTAAGCCAAACTCAAAGGAACATAGGCCCAAGAGTCTCCCTCATTTGTCAAATTCAGTAGAAACCTTGGGCTCTGCTACCAGAGATTTACAATAGAACAAAATCTAGAGACATCGTGACAAATAGAATGACACTAAATGTAAGGACCTCCAAGATAAAGAAAAAAAACTCATAATGAGTGATTGTTGTCCTTAATGAACTATGTGATCTCTTATCTCTTTTGCTATCCCTTGGTTATATCATATTGTTACAATATTTCACCTTGTTTTCTGATATATTTCATATGTGCCTAATTGGTTATTTGAAATTGGATAGGGAAGGGGGGAAATGAACATGAATGGGGGTAGGGGAAGGGAAATGGGGACCATATCATTACATGGGGTATCAAAGTTTGAGAAGTAATGCACCTTCTATCTGGTGAATATAATGTAACCCTTCTATAAATTACAATAAATATAAATACATAAAAAGAAGATCTGCACAGAAAAAAATAATAATGGCATTTTTGGGGTAGTGGATGAAATTAGAGTGAATCCTGTTGAGTGAGATAAGTCAAGACCAAGGAACAAAAGGTACATGATATCCTTAATATATGGATATTAGTTTCAAACGGTAGTAGAGCGATGATTGAATAGTTGATACCCAAAGTTCTGGACATAATTTTGGAGATATAAACATAACTACATAGACATAAAAATCTAGGATAGACTATACACTCTATAGACATGTGTTTTATTATAGATTAATCTGTATCTATGACATACAAAGACTCAGCTTAATTTTTACTATATTCTAAAATCTATGTGCCAGTGATTGTATAGCGATTCCCTTCTTGAATACTTGTTGGTTAAACATGACATTTGAAATATGATGTAAAATTCAATGTTAATAAATTTTTTAAAAAAGAGGCTAGAGGTAAATACCACTAATGTACTTGCTCTAAGTGGTACAGAAATTTTCTTAATGAATCAAGGGTTTTTATTACATCTTTATGCAATTATTTTAGTTCTGAGTGTTCTACACTCAATGATACTTCTGGAAAGATGATATAGCTGACTGTGTAGATGGTATGAAGACATACTGGCCTAAACGTAGAATAAAGCATTGGTAAGTGGCTGTTAGCTGTCCAGATTCTACTGGAATATGTGGAATGAATTTATTAAGCACAATGCAGGCTCTTAGTCAGATCAGGATCAAGATTATGTGGTTCCATCAGATGAATGAGGAAAGATCAGAAAAATCTACTAAGATATCCAGATATACTTTTTAAACTAAGGTATCTGGACTCCTTTTTTTGTTTCTTGGTGGGGAGGTTGAACTTTGGACCTGGGCAAGGTCTCTTAGTTCATTTTCCTCAAGGCTAATGCTGTACCAGTTTTAGCCACAACTCCACTTAGTTTTTGGGTGGATAAGTGGAGAGTAGAATCTTACAGTTTTTTTTGTTTTCATTTTTTTTGCTTGCAAAGGCTTTGAATCACCTTCTCCCTGGCTAGTAGAATGACAATTATGACCCTCCAGCGCCTGGCTAGTGATTTTTTGAAAACTGGACTTTATTCCAAATCATATAACTGGTTCCTAGCAAAGTTTTGAAGCCTGACTTAAATGTGACAGATTTTTGTCACTTGGAGACACTCTGTGCTGAACGTAAGAAATCTACCAGCTGAGTCACAGTGGCACTTCCAGTTTTTTGTTTATGTGGTGCTGAGGAATGGAATCCAGGGTTTCATACATGCTAGGCAAGCTCTTTTCAGCCCAAGGTTTATGTTTTGTATTTTCAGTGTTGTTGCTTCTAAGGTACTGTATGATGTTCTTTCATTTTCTTTGCTTTTTACCTCTTTTCTTCTTTTTCCCTTTAGTTTTATTCTCTGTAGTCACTGTGTTGAATTCGGGTACCCTGTGTCTTGTACATAGGTTTATGTGATTTGGGGAATGGAGAGGGTATAATAAAATGGTAAAAAAAAAAACAAAGGAAAAAGGGTGAACCAATTGAACAGTGATACTTGGAAGACACTAAACGGAAATGAACTGAACAATCTGGGTGGAGAGGGGGCTGAGGGTAGGAAAACAGAGAAAAATGAGGGAGGGGATAACAATTTTCTTAAGAAATATGTTCATTACTTATGTAACCGTATGCCAACTATATATTGACTTAACAAAATAAATTAACTTAAAAAATAATTTAGCCGGGTATGGTGGCTCACACTTGTAAATGTAGCTACTCAAGAGGCTGGGATCCAAGGATAGCAGTTCAAAGTCAGCCTGAGCACTGAAGTCCTTGTGACTCTTATCTCCAATTAACCACCAGAAACCCAGAAGTGGCCCTATGGCTCAAGGGATAGGGCAGTAGTCTTGAGCTGAAAAGCTCAGTGACAAGACCCAGGTGCAGAATTGCAGTCCCATGACTTGAATGATGAATGATACTAGCCAGGCTCTGTGCGCTCACACTTGGAATCCTATCTACACAGAATCAGGTTTGAATCCAGCCCAAACAAATTGCATGATATTCTGATTTACAGTTCATTACCAAAATTCTGGAAGTGGAGCTGTGGATAAAGTGGTAGAACACTAGCCTGAAGCAAAAAAAAACTTTTAAGGACAGTTCCCAGGCCCTGGGTTCAAGTCGCAGGACTTGCATAAAACAACAAAATGTGACGCTGAGTCCTCCATCATTTGGTGTTATAGTTCAATATTCTTGATATGCGTCTTAGAAATTAAGTCCCTAGCAAATACTCTCCCCTGAAATTCTGCTTCATAGCTGATTCATAGAATTTCAGCATCATTACTATCACCTACCAGTTAGCATAGCAGTCTACTACTGAAAATTTGAAGAAAACTTTTGAGTAATCCTAATAAATCTGTGTATCATCTGCACACACATCAAATCAGCAGGAGCTATGTTCTACTATTATATAAATGTATTTAATCCCTTCTTGACTTAATGAGCTTTAAAGAGTAAAACATATGAAGTAGTTATGAAACTAACAGTCACCATTCTTCTACCTAATATTGTAATATAAGTTTATAAATGCAAGGACTATTCTGAAGTGTGCAGAAGATAGCTTCTAATTATAATATTCTCATGAAGTATAGTTTTTAAGAAACATGTTGCTTGCTTTGGGAAAGCAAAGGCAAGGAAAAATGATATAAGTAAGTTCCCTATTTATCAGAAGGAAAATACTATTGTGTTTAGATCAACTTCATTCATTCCGTGCTGATGAAACAAATATTTGCAATTCCTGAGGCCAATCACTTCATTGTGATGCACAATCAGCCAGCTTAGATCAATCTTCCAAAAAAGGAAAGGAACAAATGAGAAGCAATTAAGGTTTCCAAAATGAACCAGGTGGTGGTGGCAGCTCACACTTGTAATTCTATCTACTCAAGGCCTGAAATCCAAGGATCTGGATTAAGTCTGTCTGGGATGAAGATATTACTGTCTGTAACATCATCTCTGTTATCACAGCCCAGCTGATACACTCTGCCCAACAGGTTCCAAACACCAAAGTCCATCTCCTAACTGAAATACTAACAAACGTACTCACATATTATTTCCTCTTTGGGAGATAGTTGAAACATGTACCAGAAACATTTCCCTGGCTTCAGAATGGAAGTGGAAATATATACTCACTAGATTCCCATCTAGTAAATTACAGTCAATCATCGTTCCTCACATCTTGTTAGTTAAATTGAACAATGAGTGTTTGGATCAGAAGCAATGTGTATGAGCATACATGTTGTAAAAGTACTGTAATCCTAGCTACTCAAGATAAGCTGAAAACTGAGGATTCCAGTTCAAAATCAGCCACGCAATACATTCCATAAGATTTTTACCTCTAATTAACCAGCAAAAAACAGAGCGTTGAATTGTGCTTAAAATGCCACAGCCCAAAGCTTTGCATTAAAGTACTAGGGGGTAGCATTCAGGATGCCCACTCCCTCCACTCCTTTTTAACATAGTACTAGAATTCCTAGGCAGAGCAATAAGGCAAGAAGCAAGCATAAAGGGGATCCAAGTAGGGAAAGAGGAAATAAAACTATCCCTCTCTGCCGATGACATGATTTTGTATTTAAAGAATCCTATAGACTCTACTCCCAAGCTCCTTGAGCTGATTCAAAGATTTGGAAGGATCTTCACCAACCAAACAACGGACAAAGGCCTCATATCTAAAATATATCAACAACTCAAAAAATTGAATCACTCCAAAACTCACCTCCAAAGTAACACCCATCCCATTAAAAATGGGCCAAAGACTTAAGAGAGTCTTCTCTGAAGAAAAAACAAAATTGCCTATAGACACATGAAGAAATGCTCAACATCTCTGGTCATAAAAGAAATGCAAATCAAACCAACTCCAAGATTCCACCTCACTCCAGTTAGAATGGCCAGGATCAGGAAAATGAATGACAACAGATGCTGGAGGCGATGTGGCCAGGAGGGATCAGTACTACACTGTTGATGGGAGTGCAAACTCGTTCAACCACTATGGAAAGCAGTGCGGCAGTGCCTCAAAACGCTAAACATACAACTCCCCTATGACCCAGCAATTCCACTTCTTGGCATTTACCCAACAATCCAGAAACAAGGGCATACTATACCCACTAGCACAACAATGTTCATTGCAGCACTATTCATCATAGCAAAGATATGGAACCAACCAAGATGTCCCTCAGTTGATGAGTGGATCAATAAGTTTTGGTATTTGTACACAATGGAATTCTATGCTGCTGTCAGAAAGAATGACATCGCCCCATTTGTTAGGAAGTGGAAAGACTTAGAACAAATCATATTAAGTGAAGTAAGCCAGACTCAAAGGAACTTAGGCTCAGTGATTTCCCTCATTCGTCATAATCAGTAGAAACCTTGGGCTCTACTAACAGAGATTGTCAATAGAGCAAAAGGCCATATATAAGGCCACATAATGTGAAGCTAATTGAAAGGACCTCCAGGATATTGACACAAAAGCCATATAATGAATGATTGTTGTCTTTAATGTAATATGTTGTCTCTCATCTCGCTTGCTGTCCCTTGGTTATCCCATATTGGTATAGTATCTCACTTTGTTATCTGATATATTGAATTTATTTGTATTTGGATATTTGAAATTTGATAGGGAAGGGGGGAAAACCAAGACGGGTGGGGGGTGTGGGGTTGGAGGGAAATGGGTACCAAGACATGTGAAAGGGTATCAATGTATGTGAATTAATGCACCTTCTATCTGGCAAATATCATCTAACCCTTTTACTAATTACAATAAAAAATGAAAAAAAAGAAAGTTGTAGTGTGTGGGGAGGATGATGGGGTCAAATATATTTCTTCTTAGTAATTTACCTCATCTGGTTGCCCTGGATTTTCCTGGCCTTCTTCTTAGAGAAAGCTCTGTTATAATGGATTTGTGGCTTGGCAATGATCTAGCATGTACATCTTCGAGTAATACATCCACAACTTCCATGCCTGAGACTCGAGTTTCCTGACCTTTGGCAACAGCCAAAGGTTTCTGTATCCTAATCAATTTTTTCCTGATGATTAGCTTTGCTGTCATGTCTAAAAAATGCAAGAGGGAAAAACACAGAAGAATTAGTGAAATTAAAAAAAAGCATTAGACACAGTTAAGTGTTCATTCTTTGTAGGAGAAAGGATATTTGGATACGATGATGATGATGATGACTTTATAATTACTATGTCAGGGTTGAGAGTTTGGCATAGTGGTAGAGTGCTTGCCTAGCATCCATGAAGATCTGGGTTTGAGTGCTCAGTACCACATAGATAGAAAATCTAGATGTGGCACTGTGGCTCAAGTGGCAGAGGGCTAGACTTGAGAAAACCCGAGGACAGTGCTCAGGCCCTGAATTCAAGCCCCAAGACTGGCAGAAAGATAAAAGAAAATAAAAATGCTTTTTACGAGCTAATTCACTCACAGCATTTGCTTCTGAAATCTTCGCTTCTGCATCTTGTGAAATACACCTTTCCCTCAACGTAGACAAGAAAAACAGATCCATCCCATGGTCCACTGTGAGGCCACTGGTTGGGCTAAGAGCTAGTCGTGCAGCAACACATAAGTTTTATTCTAATACTTTCCAAACTTTGTACTCAAATATGCTACCTACTTACCAACTTATGTCAGATATCCTTATGCTATAACTTTTCTTCATTACTACAATATTCTTACACTCCTACGTTAATCCTCTTGCACCTCCCCTGACCTCTCTCATTCTTTTTTTCTATCTCTGGACCTCTGCTCGTCTTTCAACCCTTATACTGCACGGATCTATACTTGATGGCTGTTGAGCAATATTGTATATGTAGGTGGTTAATTATTCTCTAGGCTCAGAGGGACTTAAAGACAATAGAGATTGGATTGAGAGGCTTATTGTTTTGGGTATAAATCGCTTATCAGTGGTTGTACTAGGCTGGTCTGTAAGTGCACAAAAAGAAAGAGTGATAATACCAATCAAAACTTGTGAACATCTAGTGTCTGCCAGCTACAGAGGTCTAGGTTGGTTATATCTGAAAAACTATAATCGTATTTAGTAGTAATCTTGCTCCCATTTTCAAATGGGCAGAACAAGAAACTCAAGAAAAATGTCAAATCAAGAAACAACATCCCCCACCCAATGTAAACAGACAATGGAACAGTCACTGGCAAACCTAGAGGAGAGTCTTCCAATTGCTACACAAATGCAATTGATAAACATCATTAATGAAAAATGTGAAAATATAAAGAAAGAGATAATGGAGGAAGCCATACCTGAACAAGAGGAAAGCAAAAACAAGGTGATAAGTGAAAAAGAAGAAGCCATAAAGGAGGCCATAATAAAGGTTTTTCAAAGAAAGATGGATGAATTCAAAGAATCCACAAATAAAAACGTGACCAAACTCCAGCAAATGTCCAAAGAAAATAAAGCTACTGAGCTAACCACTCAAAAGGAAATCAAGGAGATAAAGAAATCCATACATGATCTAAAACAAGGGATGCAAGGCATCAAAAGTGAGCAATTAGAAGCAAGGGAGATGAAAAATAAAGTAGATAGCTTTGATAGCAGGTTAGACATTGCAGAGGAGAGAATTTCCGTGGCTGAAGATAATTTAGGTATTATAAAGAACAGAAAATGAGTCAATCCAAATCTAGGAAATATGAGAGAGCGCTTCAGGAGGTCCAAGATACAATTAGGAAGCCTAATTTAAGGCTAGTTGGTACAGAGGAGGGCGTGGAGAAAGAGGTCAATGGTATTGGAAATATACTTCAGGGAATCATCTCAGAGAATTTCCCAAATATCCAGAAGGGCAGGCCCATCCAGATACGAGAAGCTTTTAGAACCCCAAACAGACCTGACCAGAAAAGAACATCCCACCGCCACATTGTGATCCGAACTGGATCTATAGAAACGAAAGGAAAGATTCTACAGGCAGCCAGGGAAAAGGGATCAGTAACCTACAAAGGCAAACCAATCAGAATAACCCCAGATTTCTCAGCAGAGACCATGCAAGCACGAAGTGTCTGGAAGCATATATGTCATGCCCTTATATCAAATAACTACCAACCAAGAATACTGTAGCCAGCTAAGCTCTCATTCATAACTGAGGGAAAAATAAAAACATTCCATTCCAGGGAAAAGCTGCAACAATATGTCGAAACAAAACCAACACTACAGAGAATTCTCAAAGATGCTCTATACATAGAAAACCAAAATAAATGCAATATAGGGAAAGAAATGGCACCTAAACAGCATACCATCTAAGGACCACAAGAACGGTCAAGACACAGGCCCTACTAAAAGCTTTTAAAAATGGTAGGAACTAATAAATATCTTTCAATCCTAACTCTCAATATCAATGGCCTTAACTCTCCAATTAAACGGCATAGGTTGTCTAGTTGGATCAAAAAGCAAGAGCCATCGTTCGGCTGACTTCAAGAGACACATCTTACCCAAAAACAATCATCTTTTGAAAGTGAGAGGTTGGAATAAACTCTATCAAGCTAACTGCCCCCATAAACAGGCTAGAGTTGCCATCCTCATATCAGATACAATAGACTTCAAACTAAAATTAGTAAGAAAAGACAAAGAAGGTTACTACATACTACTAAAGGGATCTTTCCTCCCGGAAGACATAACAATCCTAAATATTTACACACCCAATCCCGGAGCTCCAAACTTCATCAAGCAAACTTTACTTACACTGAAACCATACATAGATCGAAACACAGTGATTGTTGGTGAGTTTAACACACCACTCTCACCTATGGACAGATCAACAAGGCAAAAACTCAACAGAGAAACCTTAGAACTGAACAACTATATAGACCAACTAGATCTAACAGACATCTGCAGAATATTCCACCCAGTAACACCACAATATACGTTTTTCTCAGCAGCACATGGAACTTTTTCCAAAATAGACCACATCTTAGGCCATAAAGCAAACCTGGACAGATTCAGAAACACTGAAATTATTCCATGCACACTCTCAGACCATAAAGGCATCAAATTGGAGCTGAACACACATCTCCACCAAAGAAAACCGTGTAACTCATGGAGACTGAACCACACATTGTTGAATCAAAAACAATGGGTAATCGAAGAGATCAGAACAGATATCCAACTGTTTATGAAATTTAACAATAAGGAGCACACAAATATCAACTCCTTAGGGACACAACAAAGGCAGTACTCAGAGGAAAATTTATAGCGCGGAGTGCCTACAACAGCAAGTTGGAAAAATGGCAAACCAACTAGTTAATGTCTCACCTTAACCTCCTGGAAAAAGAGCAACAAACCAACCCTAAACCCATTAGGAGAAAGCAAATTATTAAAATCAAAGCAGAATTAAATGATTTGGAATAAAAAAAAACTATACAAAGAATCAACAAAACAAGGAGTTGGTTCTTGAAAGAATTAAGAAAATTGACAAGCCCTTAGCAAATCTTACCAAAAAAAGAAGAGAGCATATCGAAATAAAAAAAATCGCAGATGAAAATGGTAATATCACGACAGAAATTACCAAGATCCAGAATATCATGAGGGAATACTTCTCAAACCTTTACGCCAACAAATTTGAGAATCTAGAAGAAATGGATGAATTCCTAGACAATATTAACATACACACACTGAACCAAGAAGAGCTAACCCAACTCAACAGGCCTATTTCAAGCTCTGAAATAGAAATGGAAATTAGACAACTTCCACTTAAAAAGTGCCCAGGGCCAGATGGATTCACAGCTGAATTCTATAAGGTCTTCAAAGCAGAGCTCACACCAATACTCCTCAAGCTCTTCAACGAAATTGAAAATGAAGGTTCTTTACCAAACTGATTCTGTGAAGCCAGCATATCCCTCATCCCCAAACCAGACAGAGATTCATCAAAGAAAGAGATCTATAGACCCATTTCTTTGATGAACCTCGATGCAAAACTTCTCAACAAAATGCTGGCCAACCGTCTACAACAACTCATCAAAAAAAATATACACTATGATCAAACTGGATTCATCACAGGGAGGCAAAGCTGGTTCAACATACACAAATCAATTAATATAATTCAACACATCAACAGGAGCAGGGATAAAATCACATGATTGTCTCAATAGATGCGGAAAAGGCATTTGACAAGATCCAAAACCCCTTTATGTTAAAAGATGTGGAGAAACTAGGAATCCATGGAACATTTCTCAATGTAATAAAGGCTGTGTATGAGAAACCCACTGCTAGTATTATACTTCATGGTGAAAATCTAAAGCCATTCCCTCTAAAATCAGGAACGAGACAAGGATGCCCACTCTCTCCACTCCTTTTTAACATAGTACTAGAATTCCTAGGCAGTGCAATAAGGCAAGAAGCAAGCATAAAGGGGATCCAAGTAGGGAAAGAGGAAATAAAACTATCCCTCTTTGCAGATGACATGATTCTGTATTTAAAGAATCCTATGGACTCTACTCCCAAGCTCCTTGAGCTGATTCAAAGCTTTGGAAGGGTAGCAGGCCATAAAATCAACCCTCACAAATCAACTGCCTTACTTTACGCCAACACTGAGACGAACGAGGCAATAATCAGGAAAGAAAATCCTTTCACAATAGCCTCAAAGAAAATAAAGTACCTAGCAATTAGCTTAACTAAGAATGTAAAGGACCGTTTAGATGAAAACTTTACAACCCTAAAATAGGAAATTAAAGCAGAACTAAGGAAATGGAAAAACCTCCCGTGCTCCTGGATTGGAAGAATCAACATTGTGAAAATGACAATCTTGCCAAGGGCTATCTACAAATTCAATGTAATACCCATCAACATCCCAATGTCATTCTTTAAAGACATAGAAGAGGCAATTCAAAATTTCATATGGAATAATAAAAGACCCCGTATAGCAAAAACACTTCTTAGCAGAAAGAACAGCGCTGGAGGAATTTCAATTCCAAACTTACGGCTCTATTACAGAGCTATAATTCTCAAAACAGCTTGGTACTGGCACAAGAACAGGCCTGAAGTCCAATGGAGTAGAACTGCGGACCCAGATATTAAACCACAGACCTATGGCCACCTAATCTTTGACCAGGGAGCCAAAAAAATAGAATGGAAGAAAGATAGCCTCTTCAACAAGTTGTGCTGGCAGAACTGGTTAAACACCTGCAGAAAACTAAAGTTGGATCCTTCTTTGTCCCCTTGCACTAGAATTAACTCCAAATGGATCAAAGACGTGGAGGTAAAAGCTGACACACTGAAAAGTTTACAGGAAGGAATAGGAGATACACTAGGCCTCCTTGGTACAGGTCGAAACTTTCTTAATAAGGACCAAGAATCACAACAAATCAGAGAAAGGCTGGATAAGTGGGACTGCATTAAACTGCAGAGCTTTTGTATGGCAACGGATATAGCTAGTAAACTAATCAGGAAGCCTACAGAGTGGGAGAAGATCTTCACCACCCAAACAACGGAACAAGGCCTCATATCTAAAATATATCAACAACTCAAAAAATTGAATCACTCCAAAACTAACCTCCAAAGTAACACCCATCCCATTACAAAATGGGCCAAAGACTTAGAGTCGTCTCTGAAGAAGAAACAAAAATGGCCTATAGACAGATGAAGAAATGCTCAACATCTCTGGTCATAAAAGAAATGCAAATCAAAACAAGTCTAAGATTCCACCTAACTCCAGTTAGAATGGCCAGGATCAGGAAAACGAATGACAACAGATGCTGGAGGGGATGTGGTCAGGAGGGATCACTACTACACTGTTGGTGGGAGTGCAAACTCGTTCAACCACTATGGAAAGCAGTGCGGCAGTGCCTCAAAACGCTAAACATACAACTCCCCTATGACCCAGCAATTCCAGTACTTGGCATTTACCCAACAATCCAGAAACAAGGGCATACTAAACCCACTAGCACAACAATGTTCATTGCAGCACTATTCACCATAGCAAAGATATGGAACCAACCCAGATGTCCCTCAGTTGATTAGTGGATCAACAAGTTGTGGTATTTGTACACAATGGAATTCTATGCTGCTGTCAGAAAGAATGACATCGCCCCATTTGTTAGGAAATGGAAAGACTTAGAACAAATCATATTAAGTGAAGTAAGCCAGACTCAAAGGAACTTAGGCTCAGTGGTTTCCCTCATTCGTCATAATCATTAGAAACCTTGGGCTCTACTAGCAGAGATTGGCAATAGAGCAAAAGGCCATATATAAGGCCATATAATGTGAAGCTAATTGAAAGGACCTCCAGGATATTGACACAAAAGCCATATAATGAATGATTGTTGTCCTTAATGTACTATGTTGTCTCTCATCTCGCTTGCTGTCCCTTGGTTATCCCATACTGGTATAGTATCTCACTTTGTTATCTGATATATTGAATTTATTTGTATTTGGATATTTGAAATTTGATAGGGAAGGGGGGAAAACCAAGACGGGTGGGGGGTGGGGGGTTGGAGGGAAATGGGTACCAAGACATGTGAAAGGGTATCAATGTATGTGAATTAATGCACCTTCTATCTGGCAAATATCATCTAACCCTTTTACTAATTACAATAAAAAAATGAAAAAAAAGAAAGTTGTAGGGTTTGGGGAGGATGATGGGGTCAAATACATTTCTTCTTAGAAATTTACCTCATCTGGTTGCCCTGGATTTTCCTGGCCTTCTTCTTAGAGAAAGTTCTGTTATACTGGATTTGTGGCTTGGCAATGATCTAGCATGTACATCTTCGAGTAAGACATCCACAACTTCCATGCCTGAGACTCGAGTTTCCTGACCTTTGGCAACAGCACAGCAACATCTTTCTTCCTCCTGAGCCACAGGCCAAGTGAGCTGGCTTGAGCTGATTGTTAGTTACAGTGGCTTGGTACCAGGGATCCATATTCTGTTCCATTGTGAGGGAGGCAGGGACACCTTTCAGGGCCCAATGACCAAAGATCCTTGCTCACAAAAGACCTCACCAAAGACATACTGGAGGCTGAATCTCCTCCAGTCTCACAATATACATGTGGATGTAGTATACAGCACACCTTATTTGTCCTATCCCAATGTCTTCCACTAGGCCCAACTACCAGTCTGGTCTCAGGCTCAAGGAGCCTTTCTTAGGTAAGATCCAAACTTAAGGGTCAATATTGCCCTCATCCTTTACAAAACATTTGCTTCACAGTGCCTTCTCTGCCTGCATTTTGCCCCTTGTCGGATTTTTTTTTGTTTTTGCTAGTCTTGGGACTTGACCTCAGAGTGTGAACATTGTTCTTGGGCTTTCTTTAGGCTTTAGCTGTCCCACCGAGCCACAGCACCACTTGCAGCGTTTTCTATGTATGTGGTAATGAGGAATCAAACCTGAGGCTTACTGCTTGGTAGCCAAGGACTCTCCCACTAGGTCAAACACACAGGGCATCTTGCACATATTTTTGACGTCAATCTACTAGGATATTATTAGGTTTCTGTATCCTAATCAATTTTTTCCTGATGATTAGCTTTGCTGTCATGTGGAAAAAATGCAAGAGGGAAAAACACAGAAGAATTAGTGAAATTTAAAAAAAAGCATTAGACACAGTTAAGTGTTCATTCTTTGTAGGAGAAAGGATATTTGGATATGATGATGATGATGATGATGATGATGACGATGCCGTTATAAATACTATGTCGGGGTTGAGAGTTTGGCATAGTGGTAGAGTGCTTGCCTAGCATCCATGAAGATCTGGGTTTGATTGCTCAGTACCACATAGATAGAAAATCTAGATGTGGCACTGTGGCTCAAGTGGCAGAGGGCTAGACTTGAGAAAACCCGAGGACAGTGCTCAGGCCCTGAATTCAAGCCCCAAGACTGGCAGAAAGATAAAAGAAAATAAAAATGCTTTTTAAGAGCTAATTCACTCACAGCATTTGCTTCTGAATTCTTCGCTTCTGCATCTTGTGAAATACCCCTTTCCCTCAACGTAGACAAGAAAAACAGATCCATCCCATGGTCCACTGTGAGGCCACTGGTTGGGCTAAGAGCTAGTCGTGCAGCAACACATAAGTTTTATTCTAATACTTTCCAAACTTTGTACTCAAATATGCTACCTACTTACCAACTTATGTCAGTTATCCTTATGCTATAACTTTTCTTCATTACTACAATATTCTTACACTCCTACGTTAATCCTCTTGCACCTCCCCTGACCTCTCTCATTCTTTTTTTCTATCTCTGGACCTCTGCTCGTCTTTCAACCCTTATACTGCACGGATCTATACTTGATGGCTGTTGAGCAATATTGTATATGTAGGTGGTTAATTATTCTCTAGGCTCAGAGGGACTTAAAGACCATAGAGATTGGATTGAGAGGCTTATTGTTTTGGGTATAAATCGCTTATCAGTGGTTGTATTAGGCTGGTCTGTAAGTGCACAAAAAGAAAGAGTGATAATACCAATCAAAACTTGTGAACATCTAGTGTCTGCCAGCTACAGAGGTCTAGGTTGGTTATATCTGAAAAACTATAATCGTATTTAGTAGTAATCTTGCTCCCATTTTCAAATGGGCAGAACAAGAAACTCAAGAAAAATGTCAAATCAAGAAACAACATCCCCCACCCAATGTAAACAGACAATGGAACAGTCACTGGCAAACCTAGAGGAGAGTCTTCCAATTGCTACACAAATGCAATTGATAAACATCATTAATGAAAAATGTGAAAATATAAAGAAAGAGATAATGGAGGAAGCCATACCTGAACAAGAGGAAAGCAAAAACAAGGTGATAAGTGAAAAAGAAGAAGCCATAAAGGAGGCCATAATAAAGGTTTTTCAAAGAAAGATGGATGAATTCAAAGAATCCACAAATAAAAACGTGACCAAACTCCAGCAAATGTCCAAAGAAAATAAAGCTACTGAGCTAACCACACAAAAGGAAATCAAGGAGATAAAGAAATCCATACATGATCTAAAACAAGGGATGCAAGGCATCAAAAGTGAGCAATTAGAAGCAAGGGAGATGAAAAATAAAGTAGATAGCTTTGATAGCAGGTTAGACATTGCAGAGGAGAGAATTTCCGTGGCTGAAGATAATTTAGGTATTATAAAGAACAGAAAATGAGTCAATCCAAATCTAGGAAATATGAGAGAGCGCTTCAGGAGGTCCAAGATACAATTAGGAAGCCTAATTTAAGGCTAGTTGCTACTGAGGAGGGCGTGGAGAAAGAGGTCAATGGTATTGGAAATATACTTCACGGAATCATCTCAGAGAATTTCCCAAATATCCAGAAGGGCAGGCCCATCCAGATACGAGAAGCTTTTAGAACCCCAAACAGACCTGACCAGAAAAGAACATCCCACCGCCACATTGTGATCCGAACTGGATCAATAGAAACGAAAGGAAAGATCCTAAAGGCAGCCAGGGAAAAGGGATCAGTAACCTACAAAGGCAAACCAATCAGAATAACCCCAGATTTCTCAGCAGAGACCATGCAAGCACGAAGTGACTGGAAGCATATATGTCATGCCCTTATATCAAATAACTACCAACCAAGAATACTGTAGCCAGCTAAGCTCTCATTCATAACTGAGGGAAAAATAAAAACATTCCATTCCAGGGAAAAGCTGCAACAATATGTCGAAACAAAACCAACACTACAGAGAATTCTCAAAGATGCTCTATACATAGAAAACCAAAATAAATGCACTATAGGGAAAGAAAAGGCACCTAAACAGCATACCATTTAAGGACCACAAGAACGGTCAAGACACAGGCCCTACTAAAAGCTTTTAAAAATGGTAGGAACTAATAAATATCTCTCAATCCTAACTCTCAATATCAATGGACTTTACTCTCCAATTAAACGGCATAGGTTGGCTAGTTGGATCAAAAAGCAAGAGCCATCGTTCTGCTGACTTCAAGAGACACATCTTACCCAAAAACAATCATCTTTTGAAAGTGAGAGGTTGGAATAAACTCTATCAAGCTAACTGCCCCCATAAACAGGCTAGAGTTGCCATCCTCATATCAGATACAATAGACTTCAAACTAAAATTAGTAAGAAAAGACAAAGAAGGTTACTACATACTACTAAAGGGATCTTTCCTCCCGGAAGACATAACAATCCTAAATATTTACACACCCAATCCCGGAGCTCCAAACTTCATCAAGCAAACTTTACTTACACTGAAACCATACATAGATCGAAACACAGTGATTGTTGGTGAGTTTAACACACCACTCTCACCTATGGACAGATCAACAAGGCAAAAACTCAACAGAGAAACCTTAGAACTGAACAACTATATAGACCAACTAGATCTAACAGACATCTGCAGAATATTCCACCCAGTAACACCACAATATACGTTTTTCTCAGCAGCACATGGAACATTTTCCAAAATAGACCACATCTTAGGCCATAAAGCAAACCTGGACAGATTCAGAAACACTGAAATTATTCCATGCACACTCTCAGACCATAAAGGCATCAAATTGGAGCTGAACACACATCTCCACCAAAGAAAACCCTGTAACTCATGGAGACTGAACCACACATTGTTGAATCAAAAACAATGGGTAATCGAAGAGATCAGAACAGATATCCAACTGTTTATGAAATTTAACAATAAGGAGCACACAAATATCAACTCCTTAGGGACACAACAAAGGCAGTACTCAGAGGAAAATTTATAGCGCTGAGTGCCTACAACAGCAAGTTGGAAAAATGGCAAACCAACTAGTTAATGTCTCACCTTAACCTCCTGGAAAAAGAGCAACAAACCAACCCTAAACCCATTAGGAGAAAGCAAATTATTAAAATCAAAGCAGAATTAAATGATTTGGAATAAAAAAACTATAGAAAGAATCAACAAAACAAGGAGTTGGTTCTTGAAAGAATTAAGAAAATTGACAAGCCCTTAGCAAATCTTACCAAAAAAAGAAGAGAGCATATCGAAATAAACAAAATCGCAGATGAAAATGGTAATATCACGACAGAAATTACCAAGATCCAGAATATCATGAGGGAATACTTCTCAAACCTTTACGCCAACAAATTTGAGAATCTAGAAGAAATGGATGAATTCCTAGACAATATTAACATACACACACTGAACCAAGAAGAGCTAACCCAACTCAACAGGCCTATTTCAAGCTCTGAAATAGAAATGGAAATTAGACAACTTCCACTTAAAAAGAGCCCAGGGCCAGATGGATTCACAGCTGAATTCTATAAGGTCTTCAAAGCAGAGCTCACACCAATACTCCTCAAGCTCTTCAACGAAATTGAAAATGAAGGTTCTTTACCAAACTGATTCTGTGAAGCCAGCATATCCCTCATCCCCAAACCAGACAGAGATTCATCAAAGAAAGAGATCTATAGACCCATTTCTTTGATGAACCTCGATGCAAAACTTCTCAACAAAATGCTGGCCAACCGTCTACAACAACTCATCAAAAAAAATATACACTATGATCAAACTGGATTCATCACAGGGAGGCAAAGCTGGTTCAACATACACAAATCAATTAATATAATTCAACACATCAACAGGAGCAGGGATAAAATCACATGATTGTCTCAATAGATGCGGAAAAGGCATTTGACAAGATCCAAAACCCCTTTATGTTAAAAGATGTGGAGAAACTAGGAATCCATGGAACATTTCTCAATGTAATAAAGGCTGTGTATGAGAAACCCACTGCTAGTATTATACTTCATGGTGAAAATCTAAAGCCATTCCCTCTAAAATCAGGAACGAGACAAGGATGCCCACTCTCTCCACTCCTTTTTAACATAGTACTAGAATTCCTAGGCAGTGCAATAAGGCAAGAAGCAAGCATAAAGGGGATCCAAGTAGGGAAAGAGGAAATAAAACTATCCCTCTTTGCAGATGACATGATTCTGTATTTAAAGAATCCTATGGACTCTACTCCCAAGCTCCTTGAGCTGATTCAAAGCTTTGGAAGGGTAGCAGGCCATAAAATCAACCCTCACAAATCAACTGCCTTACTTTACGCCAACACTGAGAGGAACGAGGCAATAATCAGGAAAGAAAATCCTTTCACAATAGCCTCAAAGAAAATAAAGTACCTAGCAATTAGCTTAACTAAGAATGTAAAGGACCGTTTAGATGAAAACTTTACAACCCTAAAATAGGAAATTAAAGCAGAACTAAGGAAATGGAAAAACCTCCCGTGCTCCTGGATTGGAAGAATCAACATTGTGAAAATGACAATCTTGCCAAGGGCTATCTACAAATTCAATGTAATACCCATCAACATCCCAATGTCATTCTTTAAAGACATAGAAGAGGCAATTCAAAATTTCATATGGAATAATAAAAGACCCCGTATAGCAAAAACACTTCTTAGCAGAAAGAACAGCGCTGGAGGAATTTCAATTCCAAACTTACGGCTCTATTACAGAGCTATAATTCTCAAAACAGCTTGGTACTGGCACAAGAACAGGCCTGAAGTCCAATGGAGTAGAACTGCGGACCCAGATATTAAACCACAGACCTATGGCCACCTAATCTTTGACCAGGGAGCCAAAAAAATAGAATGGAAGAAAGATAGCCTCTTCAACAAGTTGTGCTGGCAGAACTGGTTAAACACCTGCAGAAAACTAAAGTTGGATCCTTCTTTGTCCCCTTGCACTAGAATTAACTCCAAATGGATCAAAGACGTGGAGGTAAAAGCTGACACACTGAAAAGTTTACAGGAAGGAATAGGAGATACACTAGGCCTCCTTGGTACAGGTCGAAACTTTCTTAATAAGGACCAAGAATCACAACAAATCAGAGAAAGGCTGGATAAGTGGGACTGCATTAAACTGCAGAGCTTTTGTATGGCAACGGATATAGCTAGTAAACTAATCAGGAAGCCTACAGAGTGGGAGAAGATCTTCACCACCCAAACAACGGAACAAGGCCTCATATCTAAAATATATCAACAACTCAAAAAATTGAATCACTCCAAAACTAACCACCAAAGTAACACCCATCCCATTACAAAATGGGCCAAAGACTTAGAGTCGTCTCTGAAGAAGAAACAAAAATGGCCTATAGACAGATGAAGAAATGCTCAACATCTCTGGTCATAAAAGAAATGCAAATCAAAACAAGTCTAAGATTCCACCTAACTCCAGTTAGAATGGCCAGGATCAGGAAAACGAATGACAACAGATGCTGGAGGGGATGTGGTCAGGAGGGATCACTACTACACTGTTGGTGGGAGTGCAAACTCGTTCAACCACTATGGAAAGCAGTGCGGCAGTGCCTCAAAACGCTAAACATACAACTCCCCTATGACCCAGCAATTCCAGTACTTGGCATTTACCCAACAATCCAGAAACAAGGGCATACTAAACCCACTAGCACAACAATGTTCATTGCAGCACTATTCACCATAGCAAAGATATGGAACCAACCCAGATGTCCCTCAGTTGATGAGTGGATCAACAAGTTGTGGTATTTGTACACAATGGAATTCTATGCTGCTGTCAGAAAGAATGACATCGCCCCATTTGTTAGGAAATGGAAAGACTTAGAACAAATCATATTAAGTGAAGTAAGCCAGACTCAAAGGAACTTAGGCTCAGTGGTTTCCCTCATTCGTCATAATCATTAGAAACCTTGGGCTCTACTAGCAGAGATTGGCAATAGAGCAAAAGGCCATATATAAGGCCATATAATGTGAAGCTAATTGAAAGGACCTCCAGGATATTGACACAAAAGCCATATAATGAATGATTGTTGTCCTTAATGTACTATGTTGTCTCTCATCTCGCTTGCTGTCCCTTGGTTATCCCATATTGGTATAGTATCTCACTTTGTTATCTGATATATTGAATTTATTTGTATTTGGATATTTGAAATTTGATAGGGAAGGGGGGAAAACCAAGACGGGTGGGGGGTGGGGGGTTGGAGGGAAATGGGTACCAAGACATGTGAAAGGGTATCAATGTATGTGAACTAATGCACCTTCTATCTGGCAAATATCATCTAACCCTTTTATTAATTACAATAAAAAAATGAAAAAAAAGAAAGTTGTAGGGTGTGGGGAGGATGATGGGGTCAAATACATTTCTTCTTAGAAATTTACCTCATCTGGTTGCCCTGGATTTTCCTGGCCTTCTGCTTAGAGAAAGTTCTGTTATACTGGATTTGTGGCTTGGCAATGATCTAGCATGTACATCTTCGAGTAAGACATCCACAACTTCCATGCCTGAGACTCGAGTTTCCTGACCTTTGGCAACAGCACAGCAACATCTTTCTTCCTCCTGAGCCACAGGCCAAGTGAGCTGGCTTGAGCTGATTGTTAGTTACAGTGGCTTGGTACCAGGGATCCATATTCTGTTCCATTGTGAGGGAGGCAGGGACACCTTTCAGGGCCCAATGACCAAAGATCCTTGCTCACAAAAGACCTCACCAAAGACATACTGGAGGCTGAATCTCCTCCAGTCTCACAATATACATGTGGATGTAGTATACAGCACACCTTATTTGTCCTATCCCAATGTCTTCCACTAGGCCCAACTACCAGTCTGGTCTCAGGCTCAAGGAGCCTTTCTTAGGTAAGATCCAAACTTAAGGGTCAATATTGCCCTCATCCTTTACAAAACATTTGCTTCACAGTGCCTTCTCTGCCTGCATTTTGCCCCTTGTCGGATTTTTTTTTGTTTTTGCTAGTCTTGGGACTTGACCTCAGAGTGTGAACATTGTTCTTGTCTTTCTTTAGGCTTTAGCTGTCCCACTGAGCCACAGCACCACTTGCAGCGTTTTCTATGTATGTGGTAATGAGGAATCAAACCTGAGGCTTACTGCTTGGTAGCCAAGGACTCTCCCACTAGGTCAAACACACAGGGCATCTTGCACATATTTTTGACGTCAATCTACTAGGATATTATTAGGTTTCTGTATCCTAATCAATTTTTTCCTGATGATAAGCTTTGCTGTCATGTGTAAAGAATGCAAGAGGGAAAAACACAGAAGAATTAGTGAAATTAAAAAAAAGCATTAGACACAGTTAAGTGTTCATTCTTTGTAGGAGAAAGGATATTTGGATATGATGATGATGATGATGACTTTATAATTACTATGTCAGGGTTGAGAGTTTGGCATAGTGGTAGAGTGCTTGCCTAGCATCCATGAAGATCTGGGTTTGATTGCTCAGTACCACATAGATAGAAAATCTAGATGTGGCACTGTGGCTCAAGTGGCAGAGGGCTAGACTTGAGAAAACCCGAGGACAGTGCTCAGGCCCTGAATTCAAGCCCCAAGACTGGCAGAAAGATAAAAGAAAATAAAAATGCTTTTTACGAGCTAATTCACTCACAGCATTTGCTTCTGAATTCTTCGCTTCTGCATCTTGTGAAATACCCCTTTCCCTCAACGTAGACAAGAAAAACAGATCCATCCCATGGTCCACTGTGAGGCCACTGGTTGGGCTAAGAGCTAGTCGTGCAGCAACACATAAGTTTTATTCTAATACTTTCCAAACTTTGTACTCAAATATGCTACCTACTTACCAACTTATGTCAGTTATCCTTATGCTATAGCTTTTCTTCATTACTACAATATTCTTACACTCCTACGTTAATCCTCTTGCACCTCCCCTGACCTCTCTCATTCTTTTTTTCTATCTCTGGACCTCTGCTCGTCTTTCAACCCTTATACTGCACGGATCTATACTTGATGGCTGTTGAGCAATATTGTATATGTAGGTGGTTAATTATTCTCTAGGCTCAGAGGGACTTAAAGACCATAGAGATTGGATTGAGAGGCTTATTGTTTTGGGTATAAATCGCTTATCAGTGGTTGTATTAGGCTGGTCTGTAAGTGCACAAAAAGAAAGAGTGATAATACCAATCAAAACTTGTGAACATCTAGTGTCTGCCAGTGACAGAGGTCTAGGTTGGTTATATCTGAAAAACTATAATCGTATTTAGTAGTAATCTTGCTCCCATTTTCAAATGGGCAGAACAAGAAACTCAAGAAAAATGTCAAATCAAGAAACAACATCCCCCACCCAATGTAAACAGACAATGGAACAGTCACTGGCAAACCTAGAGGAGAGTCTTCCAATTGCTACACAAATGCAATTGATAAACATCATTAATGAAAAATGTGAAAATATAAAGAAAGAGATAATGGAGGAAGGCATACCTGAACAAGAGGAAAGCAAAAACAAGGTGATAAGTGAAAAAGAAGAAGCCATAAAGGAGGCCATAATAAAGGTTTTTCAAAGAAAGATGGATGAATTCAAAGAATCCACAAATAAAAACGTGACCAAACTCCAGCAAATGTCCAAAGAAAATAAAGCTACTGAGCTAACCACTCAAAAGGAAATCAAGGAGATAAAGAAATCCATACATGATCTAAAACAAGGGATGCAAGGCATCAAAAGTGAGCAATTAGAAGCAAGGGAGATGAAAAATAAAGTAGATAGCTTTGATAGCAGGTTAGACATTGCAGAGGAGAGAATTTCCGTGGCTGAAGATAATTTAGGTATTATAAAGAACAGAAAATGAGTCAATCCAAATCTAGGAAATATGAGAGAGCGCTTCAGGAGGTCCAAGATACAATTAGGAAGCCTAATTTAAGGCTAGTTGGTACTGAGGAGGGCGTGGAGAAAGAGGTCAATGGTATTGGAAATATACTTCAGGGAATCATCTCAGAGAATTTCCCAAATATCCAGAAGGGCAGGCCCATCCAGATACGAGAAGCTTTTAGAACCCCAAACAGACCTGACCAGAAAAGAACATCCCACCGCCACATTGTGATCCGAACTGGATCAATAGAAACGAAAGGAAAGATCCTAAAGGCAGCCAGGGAAAAGGGATCAGTAACCTACAAAGGCAAACCAATCAGAATAACCCCAGATTTCTCAGCAGAGACCATGCAAGCACGAAGTGACTGGAAGCATATATGTCATGCCCTTATATCAAATAACTACCAACCAAGAATACTGTAGCCAGCTAAGCTCTCATTCATAACTGAGGGAAAAATAAAAACATTCCATTCCAGGGAAAAGCTGCAACAATATGTCGAAACAAAACCAACACTACAGAGAATTCTCAAAGATGCTCTATACATAGAAAACCAAAATAAATGCACTATAGGGAAAGAAAAGGCACCTAAACAGCATACCATTTAAGGACCACAAGAACGGTCAAGACACAGGCCCTACTAAAAGCTTTTAAAAATGGTAGGAACTAATAAATATCTCTCAATCCTAACTCTCAATATCAATGGACTTTACTCTCCAATTAAACGGCATAGGTTGTCTAGTTGGATCAAAAAGCAAGAGCCATCGTTCTGCTGACTTCAAGAGACACATCTTACCCAAAAACAATCATCTTTTGAAAGTGAGAGGTTGGAATAAACTCTATCAAGCTAACTGCCCCCATAAACAGGCTAGAGTTGCCATCCTCATATCAGATACAATAGACTTCAAACTAAAATTAGTAAGAAAAGACAAAGAAGGTTACTACATACTACTAAAGGGATCTTTCCTCCCGGAAGACATAACAATCCTAAATATTTACACACCCAATCCCGGAGCTCCAAACTTCATCAAGCAAACTTTACTTACACTGAAACCATACATAGATCGAAACACAGTGATTGTTGGTGAGTTTAACACACCACTCTCACCTATGGACAGATCAACAAGGCAAAAACTCAACAGAGAAACCTTAGAACTGAACAACTATATAGACCAACTAGATCTAACAGACATCTGCAGAATATTCCACCCAGTAACACCACAATATACGTTTTTCTCAGCAGCACATGGAACATTTTCCAAAATAGACCACATCTTAGGCCATAAAGCAAACCTGGACAGATTCAGAAACACTGAAATTATTCCATGCACACTCTCAGACCATAAAGGCATCAAATTGGAGCTGAACACACATCTCCACCAAAGAAAACCCTGTAACTCATGGAGACTGAACCACACATTGTTGAATCAAAAACAATGGGTAATCGAAGAGATCAGAACAGATATCCAACTGTTTATGAAATTTAACAATAAGGAGCACACAAATATCAACTCCTTAGGGACACAACAAAGGCAGTACTCAGAGGAAAATTTATAGCGCTGAGTGCCTACAACAGCAAGTTGGAAAAATGGCAAACCAACTAGTTAATGTCTCACCTTAACCTCCTGGAAAAAGAGCAACAAACCAACCCTAAACCCATTAGGAGAAAGCAAATTATTAAAATCAAAGCAGAATTAAATGATTTGGAATAAAAAAACTATAGAAAGAATCAACAAAACAAGGAGTTGGTTCTTGAAAGAATTAAGAAAATTGACAAGCCCTTAGCAAATCTTACCAAAAAAAGAAGAGAGCATATCGAAATAAACAAAATCGCAGATGAAAATGGTAATATCACGACAGAAATTACCAAGATCCAGAATATCATGAGGGAATACTTCTCAAACCTTTACGCCAACAAATTTGAGAATCTAGAAGAAATGGATGAATTCCTAGACAATATTAACATACACACACTGAACCAAGAAGAGCTAACCCAACTCAACAGGCCTATTTCAAGCTCTGAAATAGAAATGGAAATTAGACAACTTCCACTTAAAAAGAGCCCAGGGCCAGATGGATTCACAGCTAAATTCTATAAGGTCTTCAAAGCAGAGCTCACACCAATACTCCTCAAGCTCTTCAACGAAATTGAAAATGAAGGTTCTTTACCAAACTGATTCTGTAAAGCCAGCATATCCCTCATCCCCAAACCAGACAGAGATTCATCAAAGAAAGAGATCTATATACCCATTTCTTTGATGAACCTCGATGCAAAACTTCTCAACAAAATGCTGGCCAACCGTCTACAACAACTCATCAAAAAAAATATACACTATGATCAAACTGGATTCATCACAGGGAGGCAAAGCTGGTTCAACATACACAAATCAATTAATATAATTCAACACATCAACAGGAGCAGGGATAAAATCACATGATTGTCTCAATAGATGCGGAAAAGGCATTTGACAAGATCCAAAACCCCTTTATGTTAAAAGATGTGGAGAAACTAGGAATCCATGGAACATTTCTCAATGTAATAAAGGCTGTGTATGAGAAACCCACTGCTAGTATTATACTTCATGGTGAAAATCTAAAGCCATTCCCTCTAAAATCAGGAACGAGACAAGGATGCCCACTCTCTCCACTCCTTTTTAACATAGTACTAGAATTCCTAGGCAGTGCAATAAGGCAAGAAGCAAGCATAAAGGGGATCCAAGTAGGGAAAGAGGAAATAAAACTATCCCTCTTTGCAGATGACATGATTCTGTATTTAAAGAATCCTATGGACTCTACTCCCAAGCTCCTTGAGCTGATTCAAAGCTTTGGAAGGGTAGCAGGCCATAAAATCAACCCTCACAAATCAACTGCCTTACTTTACGCCAACACTGAGAGGAACGAGGCAATAATCAGGAAAGAAAATCCTTTCACAATAGCCTCAAAGAAAATAAAGTACCTAGCAATTAGCTTAACTAAGAATGTAAAGGACCGTTTTGATGAAAACTTTACAACCCTAAAATAGGAAATTAAAGCAGAACTAAGGAAATGGAAAAACCTCCCGTGCTCCTGGATTGGAAGAATCAACATTGTGAAAATGACAATCTTGCCAAGGGCTATCTACAAATTCAATGTAATACCCATCAACATCCCAATGTCATTCTTTAAAGACATAGAAGAGGCAATTCAAAATTTCATATGGAATAATAAAAGACCCCGTATAGCAAAAACACTTCTTAGCAGAAAGAACAGCGCTGGAGGAATTTCAATTCCAAACTTACGGCTCTATTACAGAGCTATAATTCTCAAAACAGCTTGGTACTGGCACAAGAACAGGCCTGAAGTCCAATGGAGTAGAACTGCGGACCCAGATATTAAACCACAGACCTATGGCCACCTAATCTTTGACCAGGGAGCCAAAAAAATAGAATGGAAGAAAGATAGCCTCTTCAACAAGTTGTGCTGGCAGAACTGGTTAAACACCTGCAGAAAACTAAAGTTGGATCCTTCTTTGTCCCCTTGCACTAGAATTAACTCCAAATGGATCAAAGACGTGGAGGTAAAAGCTGACACACTGAAAAGTTTACAGGAAGGAATAGGAGATACACTAGGCCTCCTTGGTACAGGTGGAAACTTTCTTAATAAGGACCAAGAATCACAACAAATCAGAGAAAGGCTGGATAAGTGGGACTGCATTAAACTGCAGAGCTTTTGTATGGCAACGGATATAGCTAGTAAACTAATCAGGAAGCCTACAGAGTGGGAGAAGATCTTCACCACCCAAACAACGGAACAAGGCCTCATATCTAAAATATATCAACAACTCAAAAAATTGAATCACTCCAAAACTAACCACCAAAGTAACACCCATCCCATTACAAAATGGGCCAAAGACTTAGAGTCGTCTCTGAAGAAGAAACAAAAATGGCCTATAGACAGATGAAGAAATGCTCAACATCTCTGGTCATAAAAGAAATGCAAATCAAAACAAGTCTAAGATTCCACCTAACTCCAGTTAGAATGGCCAGGATCAGGAAAACGAATGACAACAGATGCTGGAGGGGATGTGGTCAGGAGGGATCACTACTACACTGTTGGTGGGAGTGCAAACTCGTTCAACCACTATGGAAAGCAGTGCGGCAGTGCCTCAAAACGCTAAACATACAACTCCCCTATGACCCAGCAATTCCAGTACTTGGCATTTACCCAACAATCCAGAAACAAGGGCATACTAAACCCACTAGCACAACAATGTTCATTGCAGCACTATTCACCATAGCAAAGATATGGAACCAACCCAGATGTCCCTCAGTTGATGAGTGGATCAACAAGTTGTGGTATTTGTACACAATGGAATTCTAGGCTGCTGTCAGAAAGAATGACATCGCCCCATTTGTTAGGAAATGGAAAGACTTAGAACAAATCATATTAAGTGAAGTAAGCCAGACTCAAAGGAACTTAGGCTCAGTGGTTTCCCTCATTCGTCATAATCATTAGAAACCTTGGGCTCTACTAGCAGAGATTGGCAATAGAGCAAAAGGCCATATATAAGGCCATATAATGTGAAGCTAATTGAAAGGACCTCCAGGATATTGACACAAAAGCCATATAATGAATGATTGTTGTCCTTAATGTACTATGTTGTCTCTCATCTCGCTTGCTGTCCCTTGGTTATCCCATATTGGTATAGTATCTCACTTTGTTATCTGATATATTGAATTTATTTGTATTTGGATATTTGAAATTTGATAGGGAAGGGGGGAAAACCAAGACGGGTGGGGGGTGGGGGGTTGGAGGGAAATGGGTACCAAGACATGTGAAAGGGTATCAATGTATGTGAACTAATGCACCTTCTATCTGGCAAATATCATCTAACCCTTTTATTAATTACAATAAAAAAATGAAAAAAAAGAAAGTTGTAGGGTGTGGGGAGGATGATGGGGTCAAATACATTTCTTCTTAGAAATTTACCTCATCTGGTTGCCCTGGATTTTCCTGGCCTTCTGCTTAGAGAAAGTTCTGTTATACTGGATTTGTGGCTTGGCAATGATCTAGCATGTACATCTTCGAGTAAGACATCCACAACTTCCATGCCTGAGACTCGAGTTTCCTGACCTTTGGCAACAGCACAGCAACATCTTTCTTCCTCCTGAGCCACAGGCCAAGTGAGCTGGCTTGAGCTGATTGTTAGTTACAGTGGCTTGGTACCAGGGATCCATATTCTGTTCCATTGTGAGGGAGGCAGGGACACCTTTCAGGGCCCAATGACCAAAGATCCTTGCTCACAAAAGACCTCACCAAAGACATACTGGAGGCTGAATCTCCTCCAGTCTCACAATATACATGTGGATGTAGTATACAGCACACCTTATTTGTCCTATCCCAATGTCTTCCACTAGGCCCAACTACCAGTCTGGTCTCAGGCTCAAGGAGCCTTTCTTAGGTAAGATCCAAACTTAAGGGTCAATATTGCCCTCATCCTTTACAAAACATTTGCTTCACAGTGCCTTCTCTGCCTGCATTTTGCCCCTTGTCGGATTTTTTTTTGTTTTTGCTAGTCTTGGGACTTGACCTCAGAGTGTGAACATTGTTCTTGGGCTTTCTTTAGGCTTTAGCTGTCCCACCGAGCCACAGCACCACTTGCAGCGTTTTCTATGTATGTGGTAATGAGGAATCAAACCTGAGGCTTACTGCTTGGTAGCCAAGGACTCTCCCACTAGGTCAAACACACAGGGCATCTTGCACATATTTTTGACGTCAATCTACTAGGATATTATTAGGTTTCTGTATCCTAATCAATTTTTTCCTGATGATTAGCTTTGCTGTCATGTATAAAAAATGCAAGAGGGAAAAACACAGAAGAATTAGTGAAATTAAAAAAAAGCATTAGACACAGTTAAGTGTTCATTCTTTGTAGGAGAAAGGATATTTGGATATGATGATGATGATGATGATGATGACTTTATAATTACTATGTCAGGGTTGAGAGTTTGGCATAGTGGTAGAGTGATTGCCTAGCATCCATGAAGATCTGGGTTTGATTGCTCAGTACCACATAGATAGAAAATCTAGATGTGGCACTGTGGCTCAAGTGGCAGAGGGCTAGACTTGAGAAAACCCGAGGACAGTGCTCAGGCCCTGAATTCAAGCCCCAAGACTGGCAGAAAGATAAAAGAAAATAAAAATGCTTTTTACGAGCTAATTCACTCACAGCATTTGCTTCTGAAATCTTCGCTTCTGCATCTTGTGAAATACCCCTTTCCCTCAACGTAGACAAGAAAAACAGATCCATCCCATGGTCCACTGTGAGGCCACTGGTTGGGCTAAGAGCTAGTCGTGCAGCAACACATAAGTTTTATTCTAATACTTTCCAAACTTTGTACTCAAATATGCTACCTACTTACCAACTTATGTCAGTTATCCTTATGCTATAACTTTTCTTCATTACTACAATATTCTTACACTCCTACGTTAATCCTCTTGCACCTCCCCTGACCTCTCTCATTCTGTTTTTCTATCTCTGGACCTCTGCTCGTCTTTCAACCCTTATACTGCACGGATCTACACTTGATGGCTGTTGAGCAATATTGTATATGTAGGTGGTTAATTATTCTCTAGGCTCAGAGGGACTTAAAGACAATAGAGATTGGATTGAGAGGCTTATTGTTTTGGGTATAAATCGCTTATCAGTGGTTGTATTAGGCTGGTCTGTAAGTGCACAAAAAGAAAGAGTGATAATACCAATCAAAACTTGTGAACATCTAGTGTCTGCCAGCTACAGAGGTCTAGGTTGGGTATATCTGAAAAACTATAATCGTATTTAGTAGTAATCTTGCTCCCATTTTCAAATGGGCAGAACAAGAAACTCAAGAAAAATGTCAAATCAAGAAACAACATCCCCCACCCAATGTAAACAGACAATATAACAGTCACTGGCAAACCTAGAGGAGAGTCTTCCAATTGCTACACAAATGCAATTGATAAGCATCATTAATCAAAAATGTGAAAATATAAAGAAAGAGATAATGGAGGAAGGCATACCTGAACAAGAGGAAAGCAAAAACAAGGTGATAAGTGAAAAAGAAGAAGCCATAAAGGAGGCCATAATAAAGGTTTTTCAAAGAAAGATGGATGAATTCAAAGAATCCACAAATCAAAACGTGACCAAACTCCAGCAAATGTCCAAAGAAAATAAAGCTACTGAGCTAACCACTCAAAAGGAAATCAAGGAGATAAAGAAATCCATACATGATCTAAAACAAGGGATGCAAGGCATCAAAAGTGAGCAATTAGAAGCAAGGGAGATGAAAAATAAAGTAGATAGCTTTGATAGCAGGTTAGACATTGCAGAGGAGAGAATTTCCGTGGCTGAAGATAATTTAGGTATTATAAAGAACAGAAAATGAGTCAATCCAAATCTAGGAAATATGAGAGAGCGCTTCAGGAGGTCCAAGATACAATTAGGAAGCCTAATTTAAGGCTAGTTGGTATTGAGGAGGGCGTGGAGAAAGAGGTCAATGGTATTGGAAATATACTTCAGGGAATCATCTCAGAGAATTTCCCAAATATCCAGAAGGGCAGGCCCATCCAGATACGAGAAGCTTTTAGAACCCCAAACAGACCTGACCAGAAAAGAACATCCCACCGCCACATTGTGATCCGAACTGGATCAATAGAAACGAAAGGAAAGATCCTAAAGGCAGCCAGGGAAAAGGGATCAGTAACCTACAAAGGCAAACCAATCAGAATAACCCCAGATTTCTCAGCAGAGACCATGCAAGCACGAAGTGACTGGAAGCATATATGTCATGCCCTTATATCAAATAACTACCAACCAAGAATACTGTAGCCAGCTAAGCTCTCATTCATAACTGAGGGAAAAATAAAAACATTCCATTCCAGGGAAAAGCTGCAACAATATGTCGAAACAAAACCAACACTACAGAGAATTCTCAAAGATGCTCTATACATAGAAAACCAAAATAAATGCAATATAGGGAAAGAAATGGCACCTAAACAGCATACCATCTAAGGACCACAAGAACTGTCAAGACACAGGCCCTACTAAAAGCTTTTAAAAATGGTAGGAACTAATAAATATCTCTCAATCCTAACTCTCAATATCAATGGACTTAACTCTCCAATTAAACGGCATAGGTTGTCTAGTTGGATCAAAAAGCAAGAGCCATCGTTCTGCTGACTTCGAGAGACACATCTTACCCAAAAACAATCATGTTTTGAAAGTGAGAGGTTGGAATAAACTCTGTCAAGCTAACTGCCCCCATAAACAGGCTAGAGTTGCCATCCTCATATCAGATACAATAGACTTCAAACTAAAATTAGTAAGAAAAGACAAAGAAGGTTACTACATACTACTAAAGGGATCTTTCCTCCCGGAAGACATAACAATCCTAAATATTTACACACCCAATCCCGGAGCTCCAAACTTCATCAAGCAAACTTTACTTACACTGAAACCATACATAGATCGAAACACAGTGATTGTTGGTGAGTTTAACACACCACTCTCACCTATGGACAGATCAACAAGGCAAAAACTCAACAGAGAAACCTTAGAACTGAACAACTATATAGACCAACTAGATCTAACAGACATCTGCAGAATATTCCACCCAGTAACACCACAATATACGTTTTTCTCAGCAGCACATGGAACATTTTCCAAAATAGACCACATCTTAGGCCATAAAGCAAACCTGGACAGATTCAGAAACACTGAAATTATTCCATGCACACTCTCAGACCATAAAGGCATCAAATTGGAGCTGAACACACATCTCCACCAAAGAAAACCCTGTAACTCATGGAGACTGAACCACACATTGTTGAATCAAAAACAATGGGTAATCGAAGAGATCAGAACAGATATCCAACTGTTTATGAAATTTAACAATAAGGAGCACACAAATATCAACTCCTTAGGGACACAACAAAGGCAGTACTCAGAGGAAAATTTATAGCGTGGAGTGCCTACAACAGCAAGTTGGAAAAATGGCAAACCAACTAGTTAATGTCTCACCTTAACCTCCTGGAAAAAGAGCAACAAACCAACCCTAAACCCATTAGGAGAAAGCAAATTATTAAAATCAAAGCAGAATTAAATGATTTGGAATAAAAAAAACTATAGAAAGAATCAACAAAACAAGGAGTTGGTTCTTGAAAGAATTAACAAAACTGACAAGCCCTTAGCAAATCTTACCAAAAAAAGAAGAGAGCATATCGAAATAAACAAAATCGCAGATGAAAATGGTAATATCACGACAGAAATTACCAAGATCCAGAATATCATGAGGGAATACTTCTCAAACGTTTACGCCAACAAATTTGAGAATATAGAAGTAATGGATGAATTCCTAGACAACATTAACATACACACACTGAACCAAGAAGAGCTACCCCAACTCAACAGGCCTATTTCAAGCTCTGAAATAGAAATGGAAATTAGACAACTTCCACTTAAAAAGAGCCCAGGGCCAGATGGATTCACAGCTGAATTCTATAAGGTCTTCAAAGCAGAGCTCACACCAATACTCCTCAAGCTCTTCAACGAAATTGAAAATGAAGGTTCTTTACTAAACTGATTCTGTGAAGCCAGCATATCCCTCATCCCCAAACCAGACAGAGATTCATCAAAGAAAGAGATCTATAGACCCATTTCTTTGATGAACCTCGATGCAAAACTTCTCAACAAAATACTGGCCAACCGTCTACAACAACTCATCAAAAAAAATATACACTATGATCAAACTGGATTCATCACAGGGAGGCAAAGCTGGTTCAACATACACAAATCAATTAATATAATTCAACACATCAACAGGAGCAGGGATAAAATCACATGATTGTCTCAATAGATGCGGAAAAGGCATTTGACAAGATCCAAAACCCCTTTATGTTAAAAGATGTGGAGAAACTAGGAATCCATGGAACATTTCTCAATGTAATAAAGGCTGTGTATGAGAAACCCACTGCTAGTATTATACTTAATGGTGAAAATCTAAAGCCATTCCCTCTAAAATCAGGAACGAGACAAGGATGCCCACTCCCTCCACTCCTTTTTAACATAGTACTAGAATTCCTAGGCAGTGCAATATGGCAAGAACCAAGCATAAAGGGGATCCAAGTAGGGAAAGAGGAAATAAAACTATCCCTCTTTGCAGATGACATGATTCTGTATTTAAAGAATCCTATAGACTCTACTCCCAAGCTCCTTGAGCTGATTCAAAGCTTTGGAAGGGTAGCAGGCCATAAAATCAACCCTCACAAATCAACTGCCTTACTTTACGCCAACACTGAGAGGAACGAGGCAATAATCAGGAAAGAAAATCCTTTCAGAATAGCCTCAAAGAAAATAAAGTACCTAGCAATTAGCTTAACTAAGAATGTAAAGGACCGTTTAGATGAAAACTTTAAAACCCTAAAAAAGGAAATTAAAGCAGAACTAAGGAAATGGAAAAACCTCCCATGCTCCTGGATTGGAAGAATCAACATTGTGAAAATGACAACCTTGCCAAGGGCTATCTACAAATTCAATGTAATACCCATCAACATCCCAATGTCATTCTTTAAAGACATAGAAGAGGCAATTCAAAATTTCATATGGAATAATAAAAGACCCCGTATAGCAAAAACACTTCTTAGCAGAAAGAACAGCGCTGGAGGAATTTCAATTCCAAACTTACGGCTCTATTACAGAGCTATAATTCTCAAAACAGCTTGGTACTGGCACAAGAACAGGCCTGAAGTCCAATGGAGTAGAACTGCGGACCCAGATATTAAACCACAGACCTATGGCCACCTAATCTTTGACCAGGGAGCCAAAAAAATAGAATGGAAGAAAGATAGCCTCTTCAACAAGTTGTGCTGGCAGAACTGGTTAAACACCTGCAGAAAACTAAAGTTGGATCCTTCTTTGTCCCCTTGCACTAGAATTAACTCCAAATGGATCAAAGACGTGGAGGTAAAAGCTGACACACTGAAAAGTTTACAGGATGGAATAGGAGATACACTAGGCCTCCTTGGTACAGGTCGAAACTTTCTTAATAAGGACCAAGAATCACAACAAATCAGAGAAAGGCAGGATAAGTGGGACTGCATTAAACTGCAGAGCTTTTGTATGGCAACGGATATAGCTAGTAAACTAATCAGGAAGCCTACAGAGTGGGAGAAGATCTTCACCACCCAAACAACGGAACAAGGCCTCATATCTAAAATATATCAACAACTCAAAAAATTGAATCACTCCAAAACTAACCTCCAAAGTAACACCCATCCCATTACAAAATGGGCCAAAGACTTAAAGAGAGTCTTCTCTGAAGAAGAAACAAAAATGGCCTATAGACACATGAAGAAATGCTCAACATCTCTGGTCATAAAAGCAATGCAAATCAAAACAAGTCTAAGATTCCACCTAACTCCAGGTAGAATGGCCAGGATCAGGAAAGCGAATGACAACAGATGCTGGAGGGGATGTGGTCAGGAGGGATCACTACTACACTGTTGGTGGGAGTGCAAACTCGTTCAACCACTATGGAAAGCAGTGCGGCAGTGCCTCAAAACGCTAAACATACAACTCCCCTATGACCCAGCAATTCCAGTACTTGGCATTTACCCAACAATCCAGAAACAAGAGCATTCTAAACCCACTAGCACAACAATGTTCATTGCAGCACTATTCAGCATAGCAAAGATATGGAACCAACCCAGATGTCCCTCACTTGATGAGTGGATCAACAAGTTGTGGTATTTGTACACAATGGAATTCTATGCTGCTGTCAGAAAGAATGACATCGCCCCATTTGTTAGGAAATGGAAAGACTTAGAACAAATCATATTAAGTGAAGTAAGCCAGACTCAACGGAACTTAGGCTCAATGGTTTCCCTCATTCGTCATAATCATTAGAAACCTTGGGCTCTACTAGCAGCGATTGGCAATAGAGCAAAAGGCCATATATAAGGCCATATAATGTGAAGCTAATTGAAAGGACCTCCAGGATATTGACACAAAAGCCATATAATGAATGATTGTTGTCCTTAATGTACTATGTTGTCTCTCATCTCGCTTGCTGTCCCTTGGTTATCCCATATTGGTATAGTATCTCACTTTGTTATCTGATATATTGAATTTATTTGTATTTGGATATTTGAAATTTGATAGGGAAGGGGGGAAAACCAAGACGGGTGGGGGGTGTGGGGTTGGAGGGAAATGGGTACCAAGACATGTGAAAGGGTATCAATGTATGTGAATTAATGCACCTTCTATCTGGCAAATATCATCTAACCCTTATACTAATTACAATAAAAAATGAAAAAAAAGAAAGTTGTAGGGTGTGGGGAGGATGATGGGGTCAAATACATTTCTTCTTAGAAATTTACCTCATCTGGTTGCCCTGTATTTTCCTGGCCTTCTTCTTAGAGAAAGTTCTGTTATACTGGATTTGTGGCTTGGCAATGATCTAGCATGTACATCTTCGAGTAAGACATCCACAACTTCCATGCCTGAGACTCGAGTTTCCTGACCTTTGGCAACAGCACAGCAACATCTTTCTTCCTCCTGAGCCACAGGCCAAGTGAGCTGGCTTGAGCTGGTTGTTAGTTACAGTGGCTTGGTTACCAGGGTTCCATATTCTGTTCCATGGTGAGGGAGGCAGGGGCACCTTTCAGGGCCCAATGACCAAAGATCCTTGCTCACAAAAGACCTCACCAAAGACATACTGGAGGCTGAATCTCTCCTCCAGTCTCACAATATACATGTGGATGTAGTATACAGCACACCTTATTTGTCCTATCCCAATGTCTTCCACTAGGCCCAACTACCAGTCTGGTCTCAGGCTCAAGGAGCCTTTCTTAGGTAAGATCCAAACTTAAGGGTCAATATTGCCCTCATCCTTTACAAAACATTTGCTTCACAGTGCCTTCTCTGCCTGCATTTTGCCCCTTGTCGAATTTTTTTTGTTTTTGCTAGTCTTGGGACTTGACCTCAGACTGTGAACATTGTTCTTGGGCTTTCTTTAGGCTTTAGCTGTCCCACCGAGCCACAGCACCACTTGCAGCGTTTTCTATGTATGTGGTAATGAGGAATCAAACCTGAGGCTTACTGCTTGGTAGCCAAGGACTCTCCCACTAGGTCAAACACACAGGGCATCTTGCACATATTTTTGACGTCAATCTACTAGGATATTATTAGGTTTCTGTATCCTAATCAATTTTTTCCTGATGATTAGCTTTGCTGTCATGTGTAAAAAATGCAAGAGGGAAAAACACAGAAGAATTAGTGAAATTAAAAAAAAGCATTAGACACAGTTAAGTGTTCATTCTTTGTAGGAGAAAGGATATTTGGATATGATGATGATGATGATGATGATGATGACTTTATAATTACTATGTCAGGGTTGAGAGTTTGGCATAGTTGTAGAGTGCTTGCCTAGCATCCATGAAGATCTGGGTTTGATTGCTCAGTACCACATAGATAGAAAATCTAGATGTGGCACTGTGGCTCAAGTGGCAGAGGGCTAGACTTGAGAAAACCCGAGGACAGTGCTCAGGCCCTGAATTCAAGCCCCAAGACTGGCAGAAAGATAAAAGAAAATAAAAATGCTTTTTACGAGCTAATTCACTCACAGCATTTGCTTCTGAAATCTTCGCTTCTGCATCTTGTGAAATACCCCTTTCCCTCAACGTAGACAAGAAAAACAGATCCATCCCATGGTCCACTGTGAGGCCACTGGTTGGGCTAAGAGCTAGTCGTGCAGCAACACATAAGTTTTATTCTAATACTTTCCAAACTTTGTACTCAAATATGCTACCTACTTACCAACTTATGTCAGTTATCCTTATGCTATAACTTTTCTTCATTACTACAATATTCTTACACTCCTACGTTAGTCCTCTTGCACCTCCCCTGACCTCTCTCATTCTTTTTTTCTATCTCTGGACCTCTGCTCGTCTTTCAACCCTTATACTGCACGGATCTACACTTGATGGCTGTTGAGCAATATTGTATATGTAGGTGGTTAATTATTCTCTAGGCTCAGAGGGACTTAAAGACAATAGAGATTGGATTGAGAGGCTTATTGTTTTGGGTATAAATCGCTTATCAGTGGTTGTATTAGGCTGGTCTGTAAGTGCACAAAAAGAAAGAGTGATAATACCAATCAAAACTTGTGAACATCTAGTGTCTGCCAGCTACAGAGGTCTATGTTGGGTATATCTGAAAAACTATAATCGTATTTAGTAGTAATCTTGCTCCCATTTTCAAATGGGCAGAACAAGAAACTCAAGAAAAATGTCAAATCAAGAAACAACATCCCCCACCCAATGTAAACAGACAATATAACAGTCACTGGCAAACCTAGAGGAGAGTCTTCCAATTGCTACACAAATGCAATTGATAAGCATCATTAATGAAAAATGTGAAAATATAAAGAAAGAGATAATGGAGGAAGGCATACCTGAACAAGAGGAAAGCAAAAACAAGGTGATAAGTGAAAAAGAAGAAGCCATAAAGGAGGCCATAATAAAGGTTTTTCAAAGAAAGATGGATGAATTCAAAGAATCCACAAATAAAAACGTGACCAAACTCCAGCAAATGTCCAAAGAAAATAAAGCTACTGAGCTAACCACTCAAAAGGAAATCAAGGAGATAAAGAAATCCATACATGATCTAAAACAAGGGATGCAAGGCATCAAAAGTGAGCAATTAGAAGCAAGGGAGATGAAAAATAAAGTAGATAGCTTTGATAGCAGGTTAGACATTGCAGAGGAGAGAATTTCCGTGGCTGAAGATAATTTAGGTATTATAAAGAACAGAAAATGAGTCAATCCAAATCTAGGAAATATGAGAGAGCGCTTCAGGAGGTCCAAGATACAATTAGGAAGCCTAATTTAAGGCTAGTTGGTATTGAGGAGGGCGTGGAGAAAGAGGTCAATGGTATTGGAAATATACTTCAGGGAATCATCTCAGAGAATTTCCCAAATATCCAGAAGGGCAGGCCCATCCAGATACGAGAAGCTTTTAGAACCCCAAACAGACCTGACCAGAAAAGAACATTCCACCGCCACATTGTGATCCGAACTGGATCAATAGAAACGAAAGGAAAGATCCTAAAGGCAGCCAGGGAAAAGGGATCAGTAACCTACAAAGGCAAACCAATCAGAATAACCCCAGATTTCTCAGCAGAGACCATGCAAGCACAAAGTGACTGGAAGCATATATGTCATGCCCTTATATCAAATAACTACCAACCAAGAATACTGTAGCCAGCTAAGCTCTCATTCATAACTGAGGGAAAAATAAAAACATTCCATTCCAGGGAAAAGCTGCAACAATATGTCGAAACAAAACCAACACTACAGAGAATTCTCAAAGATGCTCTATACATAGAAAACCAAAATAAATGCAATATAGGGAAAGAAATGGCACCTAAACAGCATACCATCTAAGGACCACAAGAACTGTCAAGACACAGGCCCTACTAAAAGCTTTTAAAAATGGTAGGAACTAATAAATATCTCTCAATCCTAACTCTCAATATCAATGGACTTAACTCTCCAATTAAACGGCATAGGTTGGCTAGTTGGATCAAAAAGCAAGAGCCATCGTTCTGCTGACTTCGAGAGACACATCTCACCCAAAAACAATCATCTTTTGAAAGTGAGAGGTTGGAATAAACTCTATCAAGCTAACTGCCCCCATAAACAGGCTAGAGTTGCCATCCTCATATCAGATACAATAGACTTCAAACGAAAATTAGTAAGAAAAGACAAAGAAGGTTACTACATACTACTAAAGGGATCTTTCCTCCCGGAAGACATAACAATCCTAAATATTTACACACCCAATCCCGGAGCTCCAAACTTCATCAAGCAAATTTTACTTACACTGAAACCATACATAGATCGAAACACAGTGATTGTTGGTGAGTTTAACACACAACTCTCACCTATGGACAGATCAACAAGGCAAAAACTCAACAGAGAAATCTTAGAACTGAACAACTATATAGACCAACTAGATCTAACAGACATCTGCAGAATATTCCACCCAGTAACACCACAATATACGTTTTTCTCAGCAGCACATGGAACATTTTCCAAAATAGACCACATCTTAGGCCATAAAGCAAACCTGGACAGATTCAGAAACACTGAAATTATTCCATGCACACTCTCAGACCATAAAGGCATCAAATTGGAGCTGAACACACATCTCCACCAAAGAAAACCCTGTAACTCATGGAGACTGAACCACACATTGTTGAATCAAAAACAATGGGTAATCGAAGAGATCAGAACAGATATCCAACTGTTTATGAAATTTAACAATAAGGAGCACACAAATATCAACTCCTTAGGGACACAACAAAGGCAGTACTCAGAGGAAAATTTATAGCGCGGAGTGCCTACAACAGCAAGTTGGAAAAATGGCAAACCAACTAGTTAATGTCTCACCTTAACCTCCTGGAAAAAGAGCAACAAACCAACCCTAAACCAATTAGGAGAAAGCAAATTATTAAAATCAAAGCAGAATTAAATGATTTGGAATAAAAAAGAACTATAGAAAGAATCAACAAAACAAGGAGTTGGTTCTTGAAAGAATTAAGAAAATTGACAAGCCCTTAGCAAATCTTACCAAAAAAAGAAGAGAGCATATCGAAATAAACAAAATCGCAGATGAAAATGGTAATATCACGACAGAAATTACCAAGATCCAGAATATCATGAGGGAATACTTCTCAAACCTTTACGCCAACAAATTTGAGAATCTAGAAGAAATGGATGAATTCCTAGACAATATTAACATACACACACTGAACCAAGAAGAGCTAACCCAACTCAACAGGCCTATTTCAAGCTCTGAAATAGAAATGGAAATTAGACAACTTCCACTTAAAAAGAGCCCAGGGCCAGATGGATTCACAGCTGAATTCTATAAGGTCTTCAAAGCAGAGCTCACACCAATACTCCTCAAGCTCTTCAACGAAATTGAAAATGAAGGTTCTTTACTAAACTAATTCTGTGACGCCAGTATATCCCTCATCCCCAAACCAGACAGAGATTCATCAAAGAAAGAGATCTATAGACCCATTTCTTTGATGAACGTCGATGCAAAACTTCTCAACAAAATACTGGCCAACCGTCTACAACAACTCATCAAAAAAAATATACACTATGATCAAACTGGATTCATCACAGGGAGGCAAAGCTGGTTCAACATACACAAATCAATTAATATAATTCAACACATCAACAGGAGCAGGGATAAAATCACATGATTGTCTCAATAGATGCGGAAAAGGCATTTGACAAGATCCAAAACCCCTTTATGTTAAAAGATGTGGAGAAACTAGGAATCCATGGAACATTTCTCAATGTAATAAAGGCTGTGTATGAGAAACCTACTGCTAGTATTATACTTAATGGTGAAAATCTAAAGCCATTCCCTCTAAAATGAGGAACGAGACAAGATGCCCACTCCCTCCACTCCTTTTTAACATAGTACTAGAGTTCCTAGGCAGTGCAATATGGCAAGAAGCGAGCATAAAGGGGATCCAAGTAGGGAAAGAGGAAATAAAACTATCCCTCTTAGCAGATGACATGATTCTGTATTTAAAGAATCCTATAGACTCTACTCCCAAGCTCCTTGAGCTGATTCAAACTTTGGAAGGGTAGCAGGCCATAAAATCAACCCTCACAAATCAACTGCCTTACTTTACGCCAACACTGAGAGGAACAAGGCAATAATCAGGAAAGAAAATCCTTTCACAATAGCCTCAAAGAAAATAAAGTACCTAGCAATTAGCTTAACTAAGAGTGTAAAGGACCGTTTAGATGAAAACATTAAAATCCTAAAAAAGGAAATTAAAGCAGAACTAAGGAAATGGAAAAACCTCCCATACTCCTGGATTGGAAGAATCAACATTGTGAAAATGACAATCTTGCCAAGGGCTATCTACAAATTCAATGTAATACCCATCAACATCCCAATGTCATTCTTTAAAGACATAGAAGAGGCAATTCAAAATTTCATATGGAATAATAAAAGACCCCGTATAGCAAAAACACTTCTTAGCAGAAAGAACAGCGCTGGAGGAATTTCAATTCCAAACTTACGGCTCTATTACAGAGCTATAATTCTCAAAACAGCTTGGTACTGGCACAAGAACAGGCCTGAAGTCCAATGGAGTAGAACTGCGGACCCAGATATTAAACCACAGACCTATGGCCACCTAATCTTTGACCAGGGAGCCAAAAAAATAGAATGGAAGAAAGATAGCCTCTTCAACAAGTTGTGCTGGCAGAACTGGTTAAACACCTGCAGAAAACTAAAGTTGGATCCTTCTTTGTCCCCTTGCACTAGAATTAACTCCAAATGGATCAAAGACGTGGAGGTAAAAGCTGACACACTGAAAAGTTTACAGGAAGGAATAGGAGATACACTAGGCCTCCTTGGTACAGGTCGAAACTTTCTTAATAAGGACCAAGAATCACAACAAATCAGAGAAAGGCTGGATAAGTGGGACTGCATTAAACTGCAGAGCTTTTGTATGGCAACGGATATAGCTAGTAAACTAATCAGGAAGCCTACAGAGTGGGAGAAGATCTTCACCACCCAAACAACGGAACAAGGCCTCATATCTAAAATATATCAACAACTCAAAAAATTGAATCACTCCAAAACTAACCTCCAAAGTAACACCCATCCCATTACAAAATGGGCCAAAAACTTAAAGAGAGACTTCTCTGAAGAAGAAACAAAAATGGCCTATAGACACATGAAGAAATGCTCAACATCTCTGGTCATAAAAGAAATGCAAATCAAAAGAAGTCAAAGATTCCACCTAACTCCAGTTAGAATGGCCAGGATCAGGAAAACGAATGACAACAGATGCTGGAGGGGATGTGGTCAGGAGGGATCACTACTACACTGTTGGTGGGAGTGCAAACTCGTTCAACCACTATGGAAAGCAGGGCGGCAGTGCCTCAAAACGCTAAACATACAACTCCCCTATGACCCAGCAATTCCAGTACTTGGCATTTACCCAACAATCCAGAAACAAGGGCATACTAAACCCACTAGCACAACAATGTTCATTGCAGCACTATTCAGCATAGCAAAGATATGGAACCAACCCAGATGTCCCTCAGTTGATGAGTGGATCAACAAGTTGTGGTATTTATACACAATAGAATTCTATGCTGCTGTCAGAAAGAATGACATCGCCCCATTTGTTAGGAAATGGAAAGACTTAGAACAAATCATATTAAGTGAAGTAAGCCAGACTCAAAGGAACTTAGGCTCAGTGGTTTCCCTCATTCGTCATAATCATTAGAAACCTTGGGCTCTACTAGCAGAGATTGGCAATAGAGCAAAAGGCCATATATAAGGCCATACAATGTGAAGCTAATTGAAAGGACCTCCAGGATATTGACACAAAAGCCATATAATGAATGATTGTTGTCCTTAATGTACTATGTTGTCTCTCATCTCGCTTGCTGTCCCTTGGTTATCCCATATTGGTATAGTATCTCACTTTGTTATCTGATATATTGAATTTATTTGTATTTGGATATTTGAAATTTGATAGGGAAGGGGGGAAAACCAAGACGGGTGGGGGGTGTGGGGTTGGAGGGAAATGGGTACCAAGACATGTGAAAGGGTATCAATGTATGTGAATTAATGCACCTTCTATCTGGCAAATATCATCTAACCCTTTTACTAATTACAATAAAAAAATGAAAAAAAAAGAAAGTTGTAGTGTGTGGGGAGGATGATGGGGTCAAATACATTTCTTCTTAGAAATTTCCCTCATCTGGTTGCCCTGTATTTTCCTGGCCTTCTTCTTAGAGAAAATTCTGTTATACTGGACTTGTGGCTTGGCAATGATCTAGCATGTACATCTTCGAGTAAGACATCCACAACTTCCATGCCTGAGACTCGAGTTTCCTGACCTTTGGCAACAGCACAGCAACATCTTTCTTCCTCCTGAGCCACAGGCCAAGTGAGCTGGCTTGAGCTGGTTGTTAGTTACAGTGGCTTGGTTACCAGGGTTCCATATTCTGTTCCATTGTGAGGGAGGCAGGGTCACCTTTCAGGGCCCATTGACCAAAGATCCTTGCTCACAAAAGACCTCACCAAAGACATACTGGAGGCTGAATCTCTCCTCCAGTCTCACAATATACATGTGGATGTAGTATACAGCACACCTTATTTGTCCAATCCCTATGTCTTCCACTATGCCCAACTACCAGTCTGGTCTCAGGCTCAAGGAGCCTTTCTTAGGTAAGATCCAAACTTAAGGGTCAATATTGCCCTCATCCTTTACAAAACATTTGCTTCACAGTGCCTTCTCTGCCTGCATTTTGCCCCTTGTCGGATTTTTTTTTGTTTTTGCTAGTCTTGGGACTTGACCTCAGAGTGTGAACATTGTTCTTGGGCTTTCTTTAGGCTTTAGCTGTCCCACCGAGCCACAGCACCACTTGCAGCTTTTTCTATGTATGTGGTAATGAGGAATCAAACCTGAGGCTTACTGCTTGGTAGCCAAGGACTCTCCCACTAGGTCAAACACACAGGGCATCTTGCACATATTTTTGACGTCAATCTACTAGGATATTATTAGGTTTCTGTATCCTAATCAATTTTTTCCTGATGATTAGCTTTGCTGTCATGTGTAAAAAATGCAAGAGGGAAAAACACAGAATTAGTGAAATTAAAAAAAAAGCATTAGACACAGTTAAGTGTTCATTCTTTGTAGGAGAAAGGATATTTGGATATGATCATGATGATGATGATGATGACTTTATAATTACTATGTCAGGGTTGAGAGTTTGGCATAGTGGTAGAGTGCTTGCCTAGCATCCATGAAGATCTGGGTTTGATTGCTCAGTACCACATAGATAGAAAATCTAGATGTGGCACTGTGGCTCAAGTGGCAGAGGGCTAGACTTGAGAAAACCCGAGGACAGTGCTCAGGCCCTGAATTCAAGCCCCAAGACTGGCAGAAAGATAAAAGAAAATAAAAATGCTTTTTACGAGCTAATTCACTCACAGCATTTTCTTCTGAAATCTTCGCTTCTGCATCTTGTGAAATACCCCTTTCCCTCAACGTAGACAAGAAAAACAGATTCATCCCATGGTCCACTGTGAGGCCACTGGTTGGGCTAAGAGCTAGTCGTGCAGCAACACATAAGTTTTATTCTAATACTTTCCAAACTTTGTACTCAAATATGCTACCTACTTACCAACTTATGTCAGTTATCCTTATGCTATAACTTTTCTTCATTACTACAATATTCTTACACTCCTACGTTAATCCTCTTGCACCTCCCCTGACCTCTCTCATTCTTTTTTTCTATCTCTGGACCTCTGCTCGTCTTTCAACCCTTATACTGCAGAGATCTACACTTGATGGCTGTTGAGCAATATTGTATATGTAGGTGGTTAATTATTCTCTAGGCTCAGAGGGACTTAAAGACAATAGAGATTGGATTGAGAGGCTTATTGTTTTGGGTATAAATCGCTTATCAGTGGTTGTATTAGGCTGGTCTGTAAGTGCACAAAAAGAAAGAGTGATAATACCAATCAAAACTTGTGAACATCTAGTGTCTGCCAGCTACAGAGGTCTAGGTTGGGTATATCTGAAAAACTATAATCGTATTTAGTAGTAATCTTGCTCCCATTTTCAAATGGGCAGAACAAGAAACTCAAGAAAAATGTCAAATCAAGAAACAACATCCCCCACCCAATGTAAACAGACAATGGAACAGTCACTGGCAAACCTAGAGGAGAGTCTTCCAATTGCTACACAAATGCAATTGATAAACATCATTAATGAAAAATGTGAAAATATAAAGAAAGAGATAATGGAGGAAGCCAGACCTGAACAAGAGGAAAGCAAAAACAAGGTGATAAGTGAAAAAGAAGAAGCCATAAAGGAGGCCATAATAAAGGTTTTTCAAAGAAAGATGGATGAATTCAAAGAATCCACAAATAAAAACGTGACCAAACTCCAGCAAATGTCCAAAGAAAATAAAGCTACTGAGCTAACCACTCAAAAGGAAATCAAGGAGATAAAGAAATCCATACATGATCTAAAACAAGGGATGCAAGGCATCAAAAGTTAGCAATTAGAAGCAAGGGAGATGAAAAATAAAGTAGATAGCTTTGATAGCAGGTTAGACATTGCAGAGGAGAGAATTTCCGTGGCTGAAGATAATTTAGGTATTATAAAGAACAGAAAATGAGTCAATCCAAATCTAGGAAATATGAGAGAGCGCTTCAGGAGGCCCAAGATACCATTAGGAAGCCTAATTTAAGGCTAGTTGGTATTGAGGAGGGCGTGGAGAAAGAGGTCAATGGTATTGGAAATATACTTCAGGGAATCATCTCAGAGAATTTCCCAAATATTCGGAAGGGCAGGCCCATCCAGATACGAGAAGCTTTTAGAACCCCAAACAGACCTGACCAGAAAAGAACATCCCACCGCCACATTGTGATCCGAACTGGATCAATAGAAACGAAAGGAAAGATCCTAAAGGCAGCCAGGGAAAAGGGATCAGTAACCTACAAAGGCAAACCAATCAGAATAACCCCAGATTTCTCAGCAGAGACCATGCAAGGACGAAGTGACTGGAAGCATATATGTCATGCACTTATATCAAATAACTACCAACCAAGAATACTGTAGCCAGCTAAGCTCTCATTCATAACTGAGGGAAAAATAAAAACATTCCATTCCAGGGAAATGCTGCAACAATATGTCGAAACAAAATCAACACTACAGAGAATTCTCAAAGATGCTCTATACATAGAAAACCAAAATAAATGCAATATAGGGAAAGAAATGGCACCTAAACAGCATATCATCTAAGGACCACAGGAACTGTCAAGACACAGGCCCTACTAAAAGCTTTTAAAAATGGTAGGAACTAATAAATATCTCTCAATCCTAACTCTCAATATCAATGGACTTAACTCTCCAATTAAACGGCATAGGTTGTCTAGTTGGATCAAAAAGTAAGAGCCATTGTTCTGCTGACTTCAAGAGACACATCTCAACCAAAAACAATCATCTTTTGAAAGTGAGAGGTTGGAATAATCTCTATCAAGCTAACTGCCACCATAAACAGGCTAGAGTTGCCATCCTCATATCAGATACAATAGACTTCAAACTAAAATTAGTAAGAAAAGACAAAGAAGGTTACTACATACTACTAAAGGGATCTTTCCTCCCGGAAGTCATAACAATCCTAAATATTTACACACCCAATCCCGGAGCTCCAAACTTCATCAAGCAAACTTTACTTACACTGAAACCATACATAGATCAAAACACAGTGATTGTTGGTGAGTTTAACACACCACTCTCACCTATGGACAGATCAACAAGGCAAAAACTCAACAGAGAAACCTTAGAACTGAACAACTATATAGACCAACTAGATCTAACAGACATCTGCAGAATATTCCACCCAGTAACACCACAATATACGTTTTTCTCAGCAGCACATGGAACATTTTCCAAAATAGACCACATCTTAGGCCATAAAGCAAACCTGGACAGATTCAGAAACACTGAAATTATTCCATGCACACTCTCAGACCATAAAGGCATCAAATTGGAGCTGAACACACATCTCCACCAAAGAAAACCCAGTAACTCATGGAGACTGAACCACACATTGTTGAATCAAAAACAATGGGTAATCGAAGAGATCAGAACAGATATCCAACTGTTTATGAAATTTAACAATAAGGAGCACACAAATATCAACTCCTTAGGGACACAACAAAGGCAGTACTCAGAGGAAAATTTATAGCGTGGAGTGCCTACAACAGCAAGTTGGAAAAATGGCAAACCAACTAGTTAATGTCTCACCTTAACCTCCTGGAAAAAGAGCAACAAACCAACCCTAAACCCATTAGGAGAAAGCAAATTATTAAAATCAAAGCAGAATTAAATGATTTGGAATAAAAAAAACTATAGAAAGAATCAACAAAACAAGGAGTTGGTTCTTGAAAGAATTAACAAAATTGACAAGCCCTTAGCAAATCTTACCAAAAAAAGAAGAGAGCATATCGAAATAAACAAAATCGCAGATGAAAATGGTAATATCACGACAGAAATTACCAAGATCCAGAATATCATGAGGGAATACTTCTCAAACCTTTACGCCAATAAATTTGAGAATCTAGAAGAAATGGATGAATTCCTGGACAATATTAATATACACACACTGAACCAAGAAGAGCTAACCCAACTCAATAGGCCTATTTCAAGCTCTGAAATAGAAATGGAAATTAGACAACTTCCACTTAAAAAGAGCCCAGGGCCAGATGGATTCACAGCTGAATTCTATAAGGTCTTCAAAGCAGAGCTCACACCAATGCTCCTCAAGCTCTTCAACGAAATTGAAAATGAAGGTTCTTTACTAAACTGATTCTGTGAAGCCAGCATATCCCTCATCCCCAAACCAGACAGAGATTCATCAAAGAAAGAGATCTATAGACCCATTTCTTTGATGAACATCGATGCAAAACTTCTCAACAAAATACTGGCCAACCGTCTACAACAACTCATCAAAAAAAAATAAACACTATGATCAAACTGGATTCATCACAGGGAGGCAAAGCTGGTTCAACATACACAAATCAATTAATATAATTCAACACATCAACAGGAGCAGGGATAAAAATCACATGATTGTCTCAATAGATGCGGAAAAGGCATTTGACAAGATCCAAAACCCCTTTATATTAAAAGATGTGGAGAAACTAGGAATACATGGAACATTTCTCAATGTAATAAAGGCTGTGTATGAGAAACACACTGCTAGTATTATACTTAATGGTGAAAATCTAAAGCCATTCCCTCTAAAATCAGGAACGAGACAAGGATGCCCACTCCCTCCACTCCTTTTTAACATAGTACTAGAATTCCTAGGCAGTGCAATAAGGCAAGAAGCAAGCATAAAGGGGATCCAAGTAGGGAAAGAGGAAATAAAACTGTCCCTCTTTGCAGACGACATGATTCTGTATTTAAAGAATCCTATAGACTCTACTCCCAAGCTCCTTGAGCTGATTCAAAACTTTGGAAGGGTAGCAGGCCATAAAATCAACCCTCACAAATCAACTGCCTTACGTTACGCCAACACTGAGAGGAACGAGGCAATAATCAGGAAAGAAAATCCTTTCACAATAGCCTCAAAGAAAATAAAGTACCTAGCAATTAGCTTAACTAAGAATGTAAAGGACCGTTTAGATGAAAACTTTAAAACCCTAAAAAAGGAAATTAAAGCAGAACTAAGGAAATGGAAAAACCTCGCATGCTCCTGGATTGGAAGAATCAACATTGTGAAAATGACAATCTTGCCAAGGGCTATCTACAAATTCAATGTAATACCCATCAACATCCCAATGTCCTTCTTTAAAGACATAGAAGAGGCAATTCAAAATTTCATATGGAATAATAAAAGACCCCGTATAGCAAAAACACTTCTTAGCAGAAAGAACAGCGCTGGAGGAATTTCAATTCCAAACTTAAGGCTCTATTACAGAGCTATAATTCTCAAAACAGCTTGGTACTGGCACAAGAACAGGCCTGAAGTCCAATGGAGTAGAACTGCGGACCCAGATATTAAACCCAGACCTATGGCCACCTAATCTTTGACCAGGGAGCCAAAAAAATAGAATGGAAGAAAGATAGCCTCTTCAACAAGTTGTGCTGGCAGAACTGGTTAAACACCTGCAGAAAACTAAAGTTGGATCCTTCTTTGTCCCCTTGCACTAGAATTAACTCCAAATGGATCAAAGACGTGGAGGTAAAAGCTGACACACTGAAAAGTTTACAGGAAGGAATAGGAGATACACTAGGCCTCCTTGGTACAGGTCGAAACTTTCTTAATAAGGACCAAGAATCACAACAAATCAGAGAAAGGCTGGATAAGTGGGACTGCATTAAACTGCAGAGCTTTTGTATGGCAACGGATATAGCTAGTAAACTAATCAGGAAGCCTACAGAGTGGGAGAAGATCTTCACCACCCAAACAACGGAACAAGGCCTCATATCTAAAATATATCAACAACTCAAAAAATTGAATCACTCCAAAACTAACCTCCAAAGTAACACCCATCCCATTACAAAATGGGCCAAAGACTTAAAGAGAGTCTTCTCTGAAGAAGAAACAAAAATGGCCTATAGACACATGAAGAAATGCTCAACATCTCTGGTCATAAAAGAAATGCAAATCAAAACACATCTAAGATTCCACCTAACTCCAGGTAGAATGGCCAGGATCAGGAAAACGAATGACAACAGATGCTGGAGGGGATGTGGTCAGGAGGGATCACTACTACACTGTTGGTGGGAGTGCAAACTCGTTCAACCACTATGGAAAGCAGTGCGGCAGTGCCTCAAAACGCTAAACATACAACTCCCCTATGACCCAGCAATTCCAGTACTTGGCATTTACCCAACAATCCAGAAACAAGAGCATTCTAAACCCACTAGCACAACAATGTTCATTGCAGCACTATTCAGCATAGCAAAGATATGGAACCAACCCAGATGTCCCTCAGTTGATGAGTGGATCAACAAGTTGTGGTATTTGTACACAATGGAATTCTATGCTGCTGTCAGAAAGAATGACATCGCCCCATTTGTTAGGAAATGGAAAGACTTAGAACAAATCATATTAAGTGAAGTAAGCCAGACTCAAAGGAACTTAGGCTCAGTGGTTTCCCCCATTCGTCATAATCATTAGAAACCTTGGGCTCTACTAGCAGAGATTGGCAATAGAGCAAAAGGCCATATATAAGGCCATATAATGTGAAGCTAATTGAAAGGACCTCCAGGATATTGACACAAAAGCCATATAATGAATGATTGTTGTCCTTAATGTACTATGTTGTCTCTCATCTCGCTTGCTGTCCCTTGGTTATCCCATATTGGTATAGTATCTCACTTTGTTATCTGATATATTGAATTTATTTGTATTTGGATATTTGAAATTTGATAGGGAAGGGGGGAAAACCAAGACGGGTGGGGGGTGTGGGGTTGGAGGGAAGTGGGTACCAAGACATGTGAAAGGGTATCAATGTATGTGAATTAATGCACCTTCTATCTGGCAAATATCATCTACCCTTATACTAATTACAATAAAAAATGAAAAAAAAGAAAGTTGTAGGGTGTGGGGAGGATGATGGGGTCAAATACATTTCTTCTTAGAAATTTCCCTCATCTGGTTGCCCTGTATTTTCCTGGCCTTCTTCTTAGAGAAAGTTCTGTTATACTGGATTTGTGGCTTGGCAATGATCTAGCATGTACATCTTCGAGTAAGACATCCACAACTTCCATGCCTGAGACTCGAGTTTCCTGACCTTTGGCAACAGCACAGCAACACCTTTCTTCCTCCTGAGCCACAGGCCAAGTGAGCTGGCTTGAGCTGGTTGTTAGTTACAGTGGCTTGGTTACCAGGGTTCCATATTCTGTTCCATTGTGAGGGAGGCAGGGTCACCTTTCAGGGCCCAATGACCAAAGATCCTTGCTCACAAAAGACCTCACCAAAGACAAACTGGAGGCTGAATCTCTCCTCCAGTCTCACAATATACATGTGGATGTAGTACACAGCACACCTTATTTGTCCAATCCCAATGTCTTCCACTAGGCCCAACTACCAGTCTGGTCTCAGGCTCAAGGAGCCTTTCTTAGGTAAGATCCAAACTTAAGGGTCAATATTGCCCTCATCCTTTACAAAACATTTGCTTCACAGTGCCTTCTCTGCCTGCATTTTGCCCCTTGTCGAATTTTTTTTTGTTTTTGCTAGTCTTGGGACGTGACCTCAGAGTGTGAACATTGTTCTTGGGCTTTCTTTAGGCTTTAGCTGTCCCACCTAGCCACAGCACCACTTGCAGCGTTTTCTATATATGTGGTAATGAGGAATCAAACCTGAGGCTTACTGCTTGGTAGCCAAGGACTCTCCCACTAGGTCAAACACACAGGGCATCTTGCACATATTTTTGACGTCAATCTACTAGGATATTATTAGGTTTCTGTATCCTAATCAATTTTTTCCTGATGATTAGCTTTGCTGTCATGTGTAAAAAATGCAAGAGGCAGCACATGGAACATTTTCCAAAATAGACCACATCTTAGGCCATAAAGCAAACCTGGACAGATTCAGAAACACTGAAATTATTCCATGCACACTCTCAGACCATAAAGGCATCAAATTGGAGCTGAACACACATCTCCACCAAAGAAAACCCTGTAACTCATGGAGACTGAACCACACATTGTTGAATCAAAAACAATGGGTAATCGAAGAGATCAGAACAGATATCCAACTGTTTATGAAATTTAACAATAAGGAGCACACAAATATCAACTCCTTAGGGACACAACAAAGGCAGTACTCAGAGGAAAATTTATAGCGCGGAGTGCCTACAACAGCAAGATGGAAAAATGGCAAAACAACTAGTTAATGTCTCACCTTAACCTCCTGGAAAAAGAGCAACAAACCAACCCTAAACACATTAGGAGAAAGCAAATTATTAAAATCAAAGCAGAATTAAATGATTTGGAATAAAAAAACTATAGAAAGAATCAACAAAACAAGGAGTTGGTTCTTGAAAGAATTAACAAAATTGACAAGCCCTTAGCAAATCTTACCAAAAAAGAAGAGAGCATATCGAAATAAACAAAATCGCAGATGAAAATGGTAATATCACGACAGAAATTACCAAGATCCAGAATATCATGAGGGAATACTTCTCAAAACTTTACGCCAACAAATTTGAGAATCTAGAAGAAATGGATGAATTCCTAGACAATATTAACATACACACACTGAACAAAGAAGAGCTATCCCAACTCAACAGGCCTATTTCAAGCTCTGAAATAGAAATGGAAATTAGACAACTTCCACTTAAAAAGAGCCCAGGGCCAGATGGATTCACAGCTGAATTCTATAAGGTCTTCAAAGCAGAGCTCACACCAATACTCCTCAAGCTCTTCAACGAAATTGAAAATGAAGGTTCTTTACTAAACTGATTCTGTGAAGCCAGCATATCCCTCATCCCCAAACCAGACAGAGATTCATCAAAGAAAGAGATCTATAGACCCATTTCTTTGATGAACCTCGATGCAAAACTTCTCAACAAAATACTGGCCAACCGTCTACAACAACTCATCAAAAAAAATGTATACTATGATCAAACTGGATTCATCACAGTGAGGCAAAGCTGGTTCAACATACACAAATCAATTAATATAATTCAACACATCAACAGGAGCAGGGATAAAGTCACATGATTGTCTCAATAGATGCGGAAAAGGCATTTGACAAGATCCAAAACCCCTTTATGTTAAAAGATGTGGAGAACTAGGAATCCATGGAACATTTCTCAATGTAACAAAGGCTGTGTATGAGAAACCCACTGCTAGTATTATACGTAATGGTGAAAATCTAAAGCCATTCCCTCTAAAATCAGGAACGAGACAAGGATGCCCACTCTCTCCACTCCTTTGTAACATAGTACTAGAATTCCTAGGCAGTGCAATAAGGCAAGAAGCAAGCATAAAGGGGATCCAAGTAGGGAAAGAGGAAATAAAACTATCCCTCGTTGCAGATGACAGGATTCTGTATTTAAAGAATCCTATAGACTCTACTCCCAAGCTCCTTGAGCTGATTCAAAGCTTTGGAAGGGTAGCAGGCCATAAAATCAACCCTCACAAATCAACTGCCTTACGTTACGTCAACACTGAGAGGAACGAGGCAATAATCAGGAAAGAAAATCCTTTCACAATAGCCTCAAAGAAAATAAAGTACCTAGCAATTAGCTTAACTAAGAATGTAAAGGACCGTTTAGATGAAAACTTTAAAACCCTAAAAAAGGAAATTAAAGCAGAACTAAGGAAATGGAAAAACCTCGCATGCTCCTGGATTGGAAGAATCAACATTGTGAAAATGACAATCTTGCCAAGGGCTATCTACAAATTCAATGTAATACCCATCAACATCCCAATGTCCTTCTTTAAAGACATAGAAGAGGCAATTCAAAATTTCATATGGAATAATAAAAGACCCCGTAGAGCAAAAACACTTCTTAGCAGAAAGAACAGCGCTGGAGGAATTTCAATTCCAAACTTAAGACTCTATTACAGAGCTATAATTCTCAAAACAGCTTGGTACTGGCACAAGAACAGGCCTGAAGTCCAATGGAGTAGAACTGCGGACCCAGATATTAAACCCAGACCTATGGCCACCTAATCTTTGACCAGGGAGCCAAAAAAATAGAATGGAAGAAAGATAGCCTCTTCAACAAGTTGTGCTGGCAGAACTGGTTAAACACCTGCAGAAAACTAAAGTTGGATCCTTCTTTGTCCCCTTGCACTAGAATTAACTCCAAATGGATCAAAGACGTGGAGGTAAAAGCTGACACACTGAAAAGTTTACAGGAAGGAATAGGAGATACACTAGGCCTCCTTGGTACAGGTCGAAACTTTCTTAATAAGGACCAAGAATCACAACAAATCAGAGAAAGGCTGGATAAGTGGGACTGCATTAAACTGCAGAGCTTTTGTATGGCAACGGATATAGCTAGTAAACTAATCAGGAAGCCTACAGAGTGGGAGAAGATCTTCACCACCCAAACAACGGAACAAGGCCTCATATCTAAAATATATCAACAACTCAAAAAATTGAATCACTCCAAAACTAACCTCCAAAGTAACACCCATCCCATTACAAAATGGGCCAAAGACTTAAAGAGAGTCTTCTCTGAAGAAGAAACAAAAATGGCCTATAGACACATGAAGAAATGCTCAACATCTCTGGTCATAAAAGAAATGCAAATCAAAACAAGTCTAAGATTCCACCTAACTCCAGGTAGAATGGCCAGGATCAGGAAAACGAATGACAACTGATGCTGGAGGGGATGTGGTCAGGAGGGATCACTACTACACTGTTGGTGGGAGTGCAAACTCGTTCAACCACTATGGAAAGCAGTGCGGCAGTGCCTCAAAACGCTAAACATACAACTCCCCTATGACCCAGCAATTCCAGTACTTGGCATTTACCCAACAATCCAGAAACAAGGGCATACTAAACCCACTAGCACAACAATGTTCATTGCAGCACTATTCACCATAGCAAAGATATGGAACCAACCCAGATGTCCCTCAGTTGATGAGTGGATCAACAAGTTGTGGTATTTGTACACAATGGAATTCTATGCTGCTGTCAGAAAGAATGACATCGCCCCATTTGTTAGGAAATGGAAAGACTTAGAACAAATCATATTAAGTGAAGTAAGCCAGACTCAAAGGAACTTAGGCTCAGTGGTTTCCCTCATTCATCATAATCAGTAGAAACCTTGGGCTCTACTAGCAGAGATTGTGAATAGAACAAAAGGCCATATATAAGGCCATATAATGTGAAGCTAATTGAAAGGACCTCCAGGATATTGACACAAAAGCCATATAATGAATGATTGTTGTCCTTAATGTACTATGTTGTCTCTCATCTCGCTTGCTGTCCCTTGGTTATCCCATATTGGTATAGTATCTCACTTTGTTATCTGATATATTGAATTTATTTGTATTTGGATATTTGAAATTTGATAGGGAAGGGGGGAAAACCAAGACGGGTGGGGGGTGTGGGGTTGGAGGGAAGTGGGTACCAAGACATGTGAAAGGGTATCAATGTATGTGAATTAATGCACCTTCTATCTGGCAAATATCACCTAACCCTTTTACTAATTACAATAAAAAAATGAAAAAAAAAGAAAGTTGTAGTGTGTGGGGAGGATGATGGGGTCAAATACATTTCTTCTTAGAAATTTACCTCATCTGGTTGCCCTGGATTTTCCTGGCCTTCTTCTTAGAGAAAGTTCTGTTATACTGGATTTGTGGCTTGGCAATGATCTAGCATGTACATCTTCGAGTAAGACATCCACAACCTCCATGCCTGAGACTCGAGTTTCCTGACCTTTGGCAACAGCACAGCAACACCTTTCTTCCTCCTGAGCCACAGGCCAAGTGAGCTGGCTTGAGCTGGTTGTTAGTTACAGTGGCTTGGTTACCAGGGTTCCATATTCTGTTCCATTGTGAGGGAGGCAGGGTCACCTTTCAGGGCCCAATGACCAAAGATCCTTGCTCACAAAAGACCTCACCAAAGACATACTGGAGGCTGAATCTCTCCTCCAGTCTCACAATATACATGTGGATGTAGTATACAGCACACCTTATTTATCCTATCCCAATGTCTTCCACTAGGCCCAACTACCAGTCTGGTCTCAGGCTCAAGGAGCCTTTCTTAGGTAAGATCCAAACTTAAGGGTCAATATTGCCCTCATCCTTTACAAAACATTTGCTTCACAGTGCCTTCTCTGCCTGCATTTTGCCCCTTGTCGAATTTTTTTTTGTTTTTGCTAGTCTTGCGACGTGACCTCAGAGTGTGAACATTGTTCTTGGGCTTTCTTTAGGCTTTAGCTGTCCCACCGAGCCACAGCACCACTTGCAGCGTTTTCTATGTATGTGGTAATGAGGAATCAAACCTGAGGCTTACTGCTTGGTAGCCAAGGACTCTCCCACTAGGTCAAACACACAGGGCATCTTGCACATATTTTTGACGTCAATCTACTAGGATATTATTAGGTTTCTGTATCCTAATCAATTTTTCCTGATGATTAGCTTTGCTGTCATGTGTAAAAAATGCAAGAGGAAAAAACACAGAAGAATTAGTTAAATTAAAAAAAAAGCATTAGACACAGTTAAGTGTTCATTCTTTGTAGGAGAAAGGATATTTGGATATGATGATGATGATGATGACTTTATAATTACTATGTCAGGGTTGGGAGTTTGGCATAGTGGTAGAGTGCTTGCCTAGCATCCATGAAGATCTGGGTTTGATTGCTCAGTACCACATAGATAGAAAATCTAGAGGTGGCACTGTGGCTCAAGTGGCAGAGGGCTAGACTTGAGAAAACCCGAGGACAGTGCTCAGGCCCTGAATTCAAGCCCCAAGACTGGCAGAAAGATAAAAGAAAATAAAAATGCTTTTTACGAGCTAATTCACTCACAGCATTTGCTTCTGAAATCTTCGCTTCTGCATCTTGTGAAATACCCCTTTACCTCATCGTAGACAAGATAAACAGATCCATCCCATGGTCCACTGTGAGGCCACTGGTTGGGCTAAGAGCTAGTCGTTCAGCAACACATAAGTTTTATTCTAATACTTTCCAAACTTTGTACTCAAATATGCTACCTACTTACCAACTTAGGTCAGTTATCCTTATGCTATAACTTTTCTTCATTACTACAATATTCTTACACTCCTACGTTAATCCTCTTGTACCTCCCCTGACCTCTCTCATTCTTTTTTTCTATCTCTGGACCTCTGCTCGTCTTTCAACCCTTATACTGCACGGATCTACACTTGATGGCTGTTGAGCAATATTGTATATGTAGGAGGTTAATTATTCTCTAGGCTCAGAGGGACTTAAAGACAATAGAGACTGCATTGAGAGGCTTATTGTTTTGGGTATAAATCGCTTATCAGTGGTTGTATTAGGCTGGTCTGTAAGTGCACAAAAAGAAAGAGTGATAATACCAATCAAAACTGGTGAACATCTAGTCTCTGCCAGCGACAGAGGTCTAGGTTTGTTATATCTGAAAAACTATAATCGTATTTAGTAGTAATCTTGCTCCCATTTTCAAATGGGCAGAACAGAAACTCAAGAAAATTGTCAAATCAAGAAACAACATCCCCCACCCAATGTAAACAGACAATGGAACAGTCACTGGCAAACCTAGAGGAGAGTCTTCCAATTGCTACACAAATGCAATTGATAAACATCATTAATGAAAAATGTGAAAATATAAAGAAAGAGATAATGGAGGAAGCCATACCTGAACAAGAGGAAAGCAAAAACAAGGTGATAAGTGAAAAAGAAGAAGCCATAAAGGAGGCCATAATAAAGGTTTTTCAAAGAAAGATGGATGAATTCAAAGAATCCACAAATAAAAACGTGACCAAACTCCAGCAAATGTCCAAAGAAAATAAAGCTACTGAGCTAACCACTCAAAAAGAAATCAAGGAGATAAAGAAATCCATACATGATCTAAAACAAGGGATGCAAGGCATCAAAAGTGAGCAATTAGAAGCAAGGGAGATGAAAAATAAAGTAGATAGCTTTGATAGCAGGTTAGACATTGCAGAGGAGAGAATTTCCGTGGCTGAAGATAATTTAGGTATTATAAAGAACAGAAAATGAGTCAATCCAAATCTAGGAAATATGAGAGAGCGCTTCAGGAGGTCCAAGATACAATTAGGAAGCCTAATTTAAGGCTAGTTGGTATTGAGGAGGGCGGGGAGAAATAGGTCAATGTTATTGGAAATATACTTCAGGGAATCATCTCAGAGAATTTCCCAAATATCCAGAAGGGCAGGCCCATCCAGATACGAGAAGCTTTAAGAACCCCAAACAGACCTGACCAGAAAAGAACATCCCACCGCCACATTGTGATCCGAACTGGATCAATAGAAACGAAAGGAAAGATCCTACAGGCAGCCAGGGAAAAGGGATCAGTAACCTACAAAGGCAAACCAATCAGAATAACCCCAGATTTCTCAGCAGAGACCATGCAAGGACGAAGTGACTGGAAGCATATATGTCATGCCCTTAAATCAAATAACTACCAACCAAGAATACTGTAGCCAGCTAAGCTCTCATTCATAACTGAGGGAACAATAAAAACATTCCATTCCAAGGAAAAGCTGCAACAATATGTCTAAACAAAACCAACACTACAGAGAATTCTCAAAGATGCTCTATACATAGAAAACCAAAATAAATGCAATATAGGGAAAGAAATGGCACCTAAACAGCATACCATCTAAGGACCACAAGAACTGTCAAGACACAGGCCCTACTAAAACCTTTTAAAAATGGTAGGAACTGATAAATATCTCTCAATCCTAACTCTCAATATCAATGGACTTTACTCTCCAATTAAACGGCATAGGTTGTCTAGTTGGATCAAAAAGCAAGAGCCATCGTTCTGCTGACTTCGAGAGACACATCTTACCCCAAAACAATTATCTTTTGAAAGTGAGAGGTTGGAATAAACTCTATCAAGCTATCTGCCACCATAAACAGGCTAGAGTTGCCATCCTCATATCAGATACAATAGACTTCAAACGAAAATTTGTAAGAAAAGACAAAGAAGGTTACTACATACTACTAAAGGGATCTTTCCTCCCGGAAGACATAACAATCCTAAATATTTACACACCCAATCCCGGAGCTCCAAACTTCATCAAGCAAACTTTACTTACACTGAAACCATACATAGATCGAAACACAGTGATTGTTGGTGAGTTTAACACACCACTCTCACCTATGGACAGATCAACAAGGCAAAAACTCAACAGAGAAACCTTAGAACTGAACAACTATATAGACCAACAACTAGATCTAACAGACATCTGCAGAATATTCCACCCAGTAACACCACAATATACGTTTTTCTCAGCAGCACATGGAACATTTTCCAAAATAGACCACATCTTAGGCCATAAAGCAAACCTGGACAGATTCAGAAACACTGAAATATTCCATGCACACTCTCAGACCATAAAGGCATCAAATTGGAGCTGAATACACATCTCCACCAAAGAAAACCCTGTAACTCATGGAGACTGAACCACACATTGTTGAATCAAAAACAATGGGTAATCGAAGAGATCAGAACAGATATCCAACTGTTTATGAAATTTAACAATAAGGAGCACACAAATATCAACTCCTTAGGGACACAACAAAGGCAGTACTCAGAGGAAAATTTATAGCGTGGAGTGCCTACAACAGCAAGTTGGAAAAATGGCAAACCAACTAGTTAATGTCTCACCTTAACCTCCTGGAAAAAGAGCAACAAACCAACCCTAAACCCATTAGGAGAAAGCAAATTATTAAAATCAAAGCAGAATTAATGATTTGGAATAAAAAAAAACTATAGAAAGAATCAACAAAACAAGGAGTTGGTTCTTGAAAGAATTAACAAAATTGACAAGCCCTTAGCAAATCTTACCAAAAAAAGAAGAGAGCATATCGAAATAAACAAAATCGCAGATGAAAATGGTAATATCACGACAGAAATTACCAACATCCAGAATAGCATGAGGGAATACTTCTCAAACCTTTACGCCAACAAATTTGAGAATCTAGAAGAAATGGATGAATTCCTAGACAATATTAACATACACACACTGAACCAAGAAGAGCTAACTCAACTCAACAGGCCTATTTCAAGCTCTGAAATAGAAATGGAAATTAGACAACTTCCACTTAAAAAGAGCCCAGGGCCAGATGGATTCACAGCTGAATTCTATAAGGTCTTCAAAGCAGAGCTCACACCAATACTCCTCAAGCTCTTCAACGAAATTGAAAATGAAGGTTCTTTACTAAACTGATTCTGTGAAGCCAGCATATCCCTCATCCCCAAACCAGACAGAGATTCATCAAAGAAAGAGATCTATAGACCCATTTCTTTGATGAACCTCGATGCAAAACTTCTCAACAAAATACTGGCCAACCGTCTACAACAACTCATCAAAAAAAAAATACACTATGATCAAACTGGATTCATCACAGTGAGGCAAAGCTGGTTCAACATACACAAATCAATTAATATAATTCAACACATCAACAGGAGCAGGGATAAAATCACATGATTTTCTCAATAGATGCGGAAAAGGCATTTGACAAGATCCAAAACCCCTTTATGTTAAAAGATGTGGAGAAACTAGGAATCCATGGAACATTTCTCAATGTAATAAAGGCTGTGTATGAGAAACCCACTGCTAGTATTATACTTAATGGTGAAAATCTAAAGCCATTCCCTCTTAAATCAGGAACGAGACAAGGATGCGCACTCTCTCCACTCCTTTTTAACATAGTACTAGAATTCCTAGGCAGTGCAATATGGCAAGAAGCAAGCATAAAGGGTATCCAAGTAGGGAAAGAGGAAATAAAACTATCCCTCTTTGCAGATGACATGATTCTGTATTTAAAGAATCCTATAGACTCTACTCCCAAGCTCCTTGAGCTGATTCAAAGCTTTGGAAGGGTAGCAGGCCATAAAATCAACCCTCACAAATCAACTGCCTTACTTTACGCCAACACTGAGAGGAACGAGGCAATAATCAGGAAAGAAAAACCTTTCACAATAGCCTCAAAGAAAATAAAGTACCTAGCAATTAGCTTAACTAAGAATGTAAAGGACCGTTTAGATGAAAACTTTAAAACCCTAAAAAATGAAACTAAAGCAGAACTAAGGTAATGGAAAAACCTCCCTTGCTCCTGGATTGGAAGAATCAACATTGTGAAAATGACAATCTTGCCAAGGGCTATCTACAAATTCAATGTAATACCCATCAACATCCCAATGTCATTCTTTAAAGACATAGAAGAGGCAATTCAAAATTTCATATGGAATAATAGAAGACCCCGTATAGCAAAAACACTTCTTAGCAGAAAGAACAGCGCTAGAGGAATTTCAATTCCAAACTTAAGGCTCTATTACAGAGCTGTAATTCTCAAAACAGCTTGGTACTGGCACAAGAACAGGCCTGAAGTCCAATGGAGTAGAACTGCGGACCCAGATATTAAACCACAGACCTATGGCCACCTAATCTTTGACCAGGGAGCCAAAAAAATAGAATGGAAGAAAGATAGCCTCTTCAACAAGTTGTGCTGGCAGAACTGGTTAAACACCTGCAGAAAACTAAAGTTGGATCCTTCTTTGCCCCTTGCACTAGAACTAACTCCAAATGGATCAAAGACGTGGAGGTAAAAGCTGACACACTGAAAAGTTTACAGGAAGGAATAGGAGATACACTAGGCCTCCTTGGTACAGGTCGAAACTTTCTTAATAAGGACCAAGAATCACAACAAATCAGAGAAAGGCTGGATAAGTGGGACTGCATTAAACTGCAGAGCTTTTGTATGGCAACGGATATAGCTAGTAAACTAATCAGGAAGCCTACAGAGTGGGAGAAGATCTTCACCACCCAAACAACGGAACAAGGACTCATATCTAAAATACATCAACAACTCAAAAATTGAATCACTCCAAAACTAACCTCCAAAGTAACACCCATCCCATTACAAAATGGGCCAAAGATTTAAAGAGAGTCTTCTCTGAAGAAGAAACAAAAATGGCCTATAGACACATGAAGAAATGCTCAACATCTCTGGTCATAAAAGAAATGCAAATCAAAAGAAGTCAAAGATTCCACCTAACTCCAGTTAGAATGGCCAGGATCAGGAAAACGAATGACAACAGATGCTGGAGGGGATGTGGTCAGGAGGGATCACTACTACACTGTTGGTGGGAGTGCAAACTCGTTCAACCACTATGGAAAGCAGTGCGGCAGTGCCTCAAAAGGCTAAACATACAACTCCCCTATGACCCAGCAATTCCAGTACTTGGCATTTACCCAACAATCCAGAAACAAGGGCATACTAAACCCACTAGTACAACAATGTTCATTGCAGCACTATTCACCATAGCAAAGATATGGAACCAACCCAGATGTCCCTCAGTTGATGAGTGGATCAACAAGTTGTGGTATTTGTACACAATGGAATTCTATGCTGCTGTCAGAAAGAATGACATCGCCCCATTTGTTAGGAAATGGAAAGACTTAGAGGAAATCATATTAAGTGAAGTAAGCCAGACTCAAACGAACTTAGGCTCAGTGGTTTCCCTCATTCGTCATAATCAGTAGAAACCTTGGGCTCTACTAGCAGAGATTGTGAATAGAGCAAAAGGCCATATATAAGGCCATATAATGTGAAGCTAATTGAAAGGACCTCCAGGATATTGACACAAAAGCCATATAATGAATGATTGTTGTCCTTAATGTACTATGTTGTCTCTCATCTCTCTTGCTGTCCCTTGGTTATCCCATATTGGTATAGTATCTCACTTTGTTATCTGATATATTGAATTTATTTGTATTTGGATATTTGAAATTTGATAGGGAAGGGGGGAAAACCAAGACGGGTGGGGGGTGTGGGGTTGGAGGGAAATGGGTACCAAGACATGTGAAAGGGTATCAATGTATGTGAATTAATGCACCTTCTGTCTGGCAAATATCATCTAACCCTTTTACTAATTACAATAAAAAAATGAAAAAAAAGAAAGTTGTAGTGTGTGGGGAGGATGATGGGGTCAAATACATTTCTTCTTAGAAATTTACCTCATCTGGTTGCCCTGGATTTTCCTGGCCTTCTTCTTAGAGAAAGTTCTGTTATACTGGATTTGTGGCTTGGCAATGATCTAGCATGTACATCTTCGAGTAAGACATCCACAACTTCCATGCCTGAGACTCGAGTTTCCTGACCTTTGGCAACAGCACAGCAACATCTTTCTTCCTCCTGAGCCACAGGCCAAGTGAGCTGGCTTGAGCTGGTTGTTAGTTACAGTGGCTTGGTTACCAGGGTTCCATATTCTGTTCCATTGTGAGGGAGGCAGGGTCACCTTTCAGGGCCCAATGACCAAAGATCCTTGCTCACAAAAGACCTCACCAAAGACATACTGGAGGCTGAATCTCTCCTCCAATCTCACAATATACGTGTGGATGTAGTATACAGCACACCTTATTTGTCCAATCCCAATGTCTTCCACTAGGCCCAACTACCAGTCTGGTCTCAGGCTCAAGGAGCCTTTCTTAGGTAAGATCCAAACTTAAGGGTCAATATTGCCCTCATCCTTTACAAAACATTTGCTTCACAGTGCCTTCTCTGCCTGCATTTTGCCCCTTGTCGAATTTTTTTTGTTTTTGCTAGTCTTGGGACTTGACCTCAGAGTGTGAACATTGTTCTTGGGCTTTCTTTAGGCTTTAGCTGTCCCACCGAGCCACAGCACCACTTGCAGCGTTTTCTATGTATGTGGTAATGAGGAATCAAACCTGAGGCTTACTGCTTGGTAGCCAAGGACTCTCCCACTAGGTCAAACACACAGGGCATCTTGCACATATTTTTTACCTCAATCTACTAGGATATTATTAGGTTTCTGTATCCTAATCAATTTTTTCCTGATGATTAGCTTTGCTGTCATGTGTAAAAAATGCAAGAGGGAAAAACACAGAAGAATTAGTGAAATTAAAAAAAAAGCATTAGACACAGTTAAGTGTTCATTCTTTGTAGGAGAAAGGATATTTGGATATGATGATGATGATGATGACTTTATAATTACTATGTCAGGGTTGAGAGTTTGGCACAGTGGTAGAGTGCTTGCCTAGCATCCATGAAGATCTGGGTTTGATTGCTCAGTACCACATAGATAGAAAATCTAGATGTGGCACTGTGGCTCAAGTGGCAGAGGGCTAGACTTGACAAAACCCGAGGACAGTGCTTAGGCCCTGAATTCAAGCCCCAAGACTGGCAGAAAGATAAAAGAAAATAAAAATGCTTTTTACGAGCTAATTCACTCACAGCATTTGCTTCTGAAATCTTCGCTTCTGCATCTTGTGAAATACCCCTTTCCCTCAACGTAGACAAGAAAACAGATCCATCCCATGGTCCACTGTGAGGCCACTGGTTGGGCTAAGAGCTAGTCGTGCAGCAACACATAAGTTTTATTCTAATACTTTCCAAACATTGTACTAAAATATGCTACCTACTTACCTACTTAGGTCAGTTATCCTTATGCTCTACCTTTTCTTCATTACTACAATATTCTTACACTCCTACGTTAATCCTCTTGCACCTCCCCTGACCTCTCTCATTCTTTTATTCTATCTCTGGACCTCTGCTCGTCTTTCAACCCTTATACTGCACGGATCTCCACTTGATGGCTGTTGAGCAATATTGTATATGTAGGTGGTTAATTATTCTTTAGGCTCAGAGGGACTTAACGACAATAGAGATTGGATTGAGAGGCTTATTGTTTTGGGTATAAATCGCTTATCAGTAGTTGTATTAGACTGGTCTGTAAGTGCACAAAAAGAAAGAGTGATAATACCAATCAAAACTTGTGAACATCTAGTGTCTGCCAGCTACAGAGGTCTAGGTTGGGTATATCTGAAAAACTATAATCGTATTTAGTAGTAATCTTGCTCCCATTTTCAAATGGGCAGAACAAGAAACTCAAGAAAAATGTCAAATCAAGAAACAACATCCCCCACCCAATGTAAACAGACAATGGAACAGTCACTGGCAAACCTAGAGGAGAGTCTTCCAATTGCTACACAAATGCAATTGATAAACATCATTAATGAAAAATGTGAAAATATAAAGAAAGAGATAATGGAGGAAGCCATACCTGAACAAGAGGAAAGCAAAAACAAGGTGATAAGTGAAAAAGAAGAAGCCATAAAGGAGGCCACAATAAAGGTTTTTCAAAGAAAGATGGATGAATTCAAAGAATCCACAAATAAAAACGTGACCAAACTCCAGCAAATGTCCAAAGAAAATAAAGCTACTGAGCTACCCACTCAAAAGGAAATCAAGGAGATAAAGAAATCCATACATGATCTAATACAAGGGATGCAAGGCATCAAAAGTGAGCAATTAGAAGCAAGGGAGATGAAAAATAAAGTAGATAGCTTTGATAGCAGGTTAGACATTGCAGAGGAGAGAATTTCCGTGGCTGAAGATAATTTAGGTATTATAAAGAACAGAAAATGAGTCAATCCAAATCTAGGAAATATGAGAGAGCGCTTCAGCAGGTCCAAGATACAATTAGGAAGCCTAAATTAAGGCTAGTTGGTACTGAGGAGGGCGTGGAGAAAGAGGTCAATGGTATTGGAAATATACTTCAGGGAATCATCTCAGAGAATTTCCCAAATATCCAGAAGGGCAGGCCCATCCAGATACGAGAAGCTTTTAGAACCCCAAACAGACTTGACCAGAAAAGAACATCCCACCGCCACACTGTGATCCGAACTGGATCAATAGAAACGAAAGGAAAGATCCTACAGGCAGCCAGGGAAAAGGGATCAGTAACCTACAAAGGCAAACCAATCAGAATAACCCCAGATTTCTCAGCAGAGACCATGCAAGCACGAAGTGACTGGAAGCATATATGTCATGCCCTTAAATCAAATAACTACCAACCAAGAATACTGTAGCCAGCTAAGCTCTCATTCATAACTGAGGGAAAAATAAAAACATTCCATTCCAGGGAAAAGCTTCAACAATATGTCGAAACAAAACGAACACTACAGAGAATTCTCAAAGATGCTCTATACATAGAAAACCAAAATAAATGCAATATAGGGAAAGAAACGGCACCTAAACAGCATACCATCTAAGGACCACAAGAACTGTCAAGACACAGGCCCTACTAAAAGCTTTTAAAAATGGTAGGAACTAATAAATATCTCTCAATCCTAACTCTCAATATCAATGGACTTAACTCTCCAATTAAACGGCATAGGTTGTCTAGTTGGATCAAAAAGCAAGAGCCATCGTTCTGCTGACTTCGAGAGACACATCTTACCCAAAAACAATCATGTTTTGAAAGTGAGAGGTTGGAATAAACTCTATCAAGCTAACTGCCCCCATAAACAGGCTAGAGTTGCCATCCTCATATCAGATACAATAGACTTCAAACTAAAATTAGTAAGAAAAGACAAAGAAGGTTACTACATACTACTAAAGGGATCTTTCCTCCCGGAAGACATAACAATCCTAAATATTTACACACCCAATCCCGGAGCTCCAAACTTCATCAAGCAAACTTTACTTACACTGAAACCATACATAGATCGAAATACAGTGATTGTTGGTGAGTTTAACACACCACTCTCACCTATGGACAGATCAACAAGGCAAAAAATCAACAGAGAAACCTTAGAACTGAACAACTATATAGACCAACTAGATCTAACAGACATCTGCAGAATATTCCACCCAGTAACACCACAATATACGTTTTTCTCAGCAGCACATGGAACATTTTCCAAAATAGACCACATCTTAGGCCATAAAGCAAACCTGGACAGATTCAGAAACACTGAAATTATTCCATGCACACTCTCAGACCATAAAGGCATCAAATTGGAGCTGAACACACATCTCCACCAAAGAAAACCCTGTAACTCATGGAGACTGAACCACACATTGTTGAATCAAAAACAATGGGTAATCGAAGAGATCAGAACAGATATCCAACTGTTTATGAAATTTAACAATAAGGAGCACACAAATATCAACTCCTTAGGGACACAACAAAGGCAGTACTCAGAGGAAAATTTATAGCGCGGAGTGCCTACAACAGCAAGTTGGAAAAATGGCAAACCAACTAGTTAATGTCTCACCTTAACCTCCTGGAAAAAGAGCAACAAACCAACCCTAAACCCATTAGGAGAAAGAAAATTATTAAAATCAAAGCAGAATTAATGATTTGGAATAAAAAAAACTATAGAAAGAATCAACAAAACAAGGAGTTGGTTCTTGAAAGAATTAACAAAATTGACAAGCCCTTAGCAAATCTTACCAAAAAAAGAAGAGAGCATATCGAAATAAACAAAATCGCAGATGAAAATGGTAATATCACGACAGAAATTACCAACATCCAGAATAGCATGAGGGAATACTTCTCAAACCTTTACGCCAACAAATTTGAGAATCTAGAAGAAATGGATGAATTCCTAGACAATATTAACATACACACACTGAACCAAGAAGAGCTAACTCAACTCAACAGGCCTATTTCAAGCTCTGAAATAGAAATGGAAATTAGACAACTTCCACTTAAAAAGAGCCCAGGGCCAGATGGATTCACAGCTGAATTCTATAAGGTCTTCAAAGCAGAGCTCACACCAATACTCCTCAAGCTCTTCAACGAAATTGAAAATGAAGGTTCTTTACTAAACTGATTCTGTGAAGCCAGCATATCCCTCATCCCCAAACCAGACAGAGATTCATCAAAGAAAGAGATCTATAGACCCATTTCTTTGATGAACCTCGATGCAAAACTTCTCAACAAAATACTGGCCAACCGTCTACAACAACTCATCAAAAAAAAATACACTATGATCAAACTGGATTCATCACAGGGAGGCAAAGCTGGTTCAACATACACAAATCAATTAATATAATTCAACACATCAACAGGAGCAGGGATAAAATCACATGATTGTCTCAATAGATGCAAAAGGCATTTGACAAGATCCAAAACCCCTTTATGTTAAAAGATGTGGAGAAACTAGGAATCCATGGAACATTTCTCAATGTAATAAAGGCTGTGTATGAGAAACCCACTGCTAGTATTATACTTAATGGTGAAAATCTAAAGCCATTCCCTCTAAAATCAGGAACGAGACAAGGATGCGCACTCTCTCCACTCCCTTTTAACATAGTACTAGAATTCCTAGGCAGTGCAATATGGCAAGAAGCAAGCATAAAGGGGATCCAAGTAGGGAAAGAGGAAATAAAACTATCCCTCTTTGCAGATGACATGATTCTGTATTTAAAGAATCCTATAGACTCTACTCCCAAGCTCCTTGAGCTAATTCAAAGCTTTGGATGGGTAGCAGGCCATAAAATCAACCCTCACAAATCAACTGCCTTACTTTACGCCAACACTGAGAGGAACGAGGCAATAATCAGGAAAGAAAATCCTTTCACAATAGCCTCAAAGAAAATAAAGTACCTAGCAATTAGCTTAACTAAGAATGTAAAGGACCGTTTAGATGAAAACTTTAAAACCCTAAAAAATGAAACTAAAGCAGAACTAAGGAAATGGAAAAACCTCCCTTGCTCCTGGATTGGAAGAATCAACATTGTGAAAATGACAATCTTGCCAAGGGCTATCTACAAATTCAATGTAATACCCATCAACATCCCAATGTCATTCTTTAAAGACATAGAAGAGGCAATTCAAAATTTCATATGGAATAATAGAAGACCCCGTATAGCAAAAACACTTCTTAGCAGAAAGAACAGCGCTAGAGGAATTTCAATTCCAAACTTAAGGCTCTATTACAGAGCTGTAATTCTCAAAACAGCTTGGTACTGGCACAAGAACAGGCCTGAAGTCCAATGGAGTAGAACTGCGGACCCAGATATTAAACCACAGACCTATGGCCACCTAATCTTTGACCAGGGAGCCAAAAAAATAGAATGGAAGAAAGATAGCCTCTTCAACATGTTGTGCTGGCAGAACTGGTTAAACACCTGCAGAAAACTAAAGTTGGATCCTTCTTTTTCCCCTTGCACTAGAATTAACTCCAAATGGATCAAAGACGTGGAGGTACAAGCTGACACACTGAAAAGTTTACAGGAAGGAATAGGAGATACACTAGGCCTCCTTGGCAAAGGTCGAAACTTTCTTAATAAGGACCAAGAATCACAACAAATCAGAGAAAGGCTGGATAAGTGGGACTGCATTAAACTGCAGAGCTTTTGTATGGCAACGGATATATCTAGTAAACTAATCAGGAAGCCTACAGAGTGGGAGAAGATCTTCACCACCCAAACAACGGAACAAGGCCTCATATCTAAAATATATCAACAACTCAAAAAATTGAATCACTCCAAAACTAACCCCCAAAGTAACACCCATCCCATTACAAAATGGGCCAAAGACTTAAAGAGAGTCTTCTCTGAAGAAGAAACAAAAATGGCCTATAGACACATGAAGAAATGCTCAACATCTGTGGTCATAAAAGAAATGCAAATCAAAAGAAGTCAAAGATTCCACCTAACTCCAGGTAGAATGGCCAGGATCAGGAAAACGAATGACAACAGATGCTGGAGGGGATGTGGTCAGGAGGGATCACTACTACACTGTTGGTGGGAGTGCAAACTCGTTCAACCACTATGGAAAGCAGTGCGGCAGTGCCTCAAAACGCTAAACATACAACTCCCCTATGACCCAGCAATTCCAGTACTTGGCATTTACCCAACAATCCAGAAACAAGGGCATACTAAACCCACAGGCACAACAATGTTCATTGCAGCACTATTCACCATAGCAAAGATATGGAACCAACCCAGATGTCCCTCAGTTGATGAGTGGATCAACAAGTTGTGGTATTTGTACACAATGGAATTCTATGCTGCTGTCAGAAAGAATGACATCGCCCCATTTGTTAGGAAATGGAAAGACTTAGAACAAATCATATTAAGTGAAGTAAGCCAGACTCAAAGGAACTTAGGCTCAGTGGTTTCCCTCATTCGTCATAATCAGTAGAAACCTTGGGCTCTACTAGCAGAGATTGGCAATAGAGCAAAAGGCCATATATAAGGCCATATAATGTGAAGCTAATTGAAAGGACCTCCAGGATATTGACACAAAAGCCATATAATGAATGATTGTTGTCCTTAATGTACTATGTTGTCTGTCATCTCGCTTGCTGTCCCTTGGTTATCCCATATTGGTATAGTATCTCACTTTGTTATCTGATATATTGAATTTATTTGTATTTGGATATTTGAAATTTGATAGGGAAGGGGGGAAAACCAAGACGGGTGGGGGGTGTGGGGTTGGAGGGAAATGGGTACCAACACATGTGAAAGGGTATCAATGTATGTGAATTAATGCACCTTCTATCTGGCAAATATCATCTAACCCTTTTACTAATTACAAAAAAAAATGAAAAAAAAGAAAGTTGTAGTGTTTGGGGAGGATGATGGAGTCAAATACATTTCTTCTTAGAAATTTACCTCATCTGGTTGCCCTGGATTTTCCTGGCCTTCTTCTTAGAGAAAGTTCTGTTATACTGGATTTGTGGCTTGGCAATGATCTAGCATGTACATCTTCGAGTAAGACATCCACAACTTCCACGCCTGAGACTCGAGTTTCCTGACCTTTGGCAACAGCACAGCAACATCTTTCTTCCTCCTGAGCCACAGGCCAAGTGAGCTGGCTTGAGCTGGTTGTTAGTTACAGTGGCTTGGTTACCAGGGTTCAATATTCTGTTCCATTGTGAGGGAGGCAGGGTCACCTTTCAGGGCCCAATGACCAAAGATCCTTGCTCACAAAAGACCTCACCAAAGACATACTGGAGGCTGAATCTCTTCTGCAGTCTCACAATATACATGTGGATGTAGTATACAGCACACCTTATTTGTCCAATCCCAATGTCTTCCACTAGGCCCAACTACCAGTCTGGTCTCAGGCTCAAGGAGCCTTTCTTAGGTAAGATCCAAACTTAAGGGTCAATATTGCCCTCATCCTTTACAAAACATTTGCTTCACAGTGCCTTCTCTGCCTGCATTTTGCCCCTTGTCGAATTTTTTTTGTTTTTGCTAGTCTTGGGACTTGACCTCAGAGTGTGAACATTGTTCCTGGGCTTTCTTTAGGCTTTAGCTGTCCCACCGAGCCACAGCACCACTTGCAGCGTTTTCTATGTATGTGGTAATGAGGAATCAAACCTGAGGCTTACTGCTTGGTAGCCAAGGACTCTCCCACTAGGTCAAACACACAGGGCATCTTGCACATATTTTTTACCTCAATCTACTAGGATATTATTAGGTTTCTGTATCCTAATCAATTTTTTCCTGATGATTAGCTTTGCTGTCATGTATAAAAAATGCAAGAGGGAAAAACACAGAAGAATTAGTGAAATTAAAAAAAAAAGCATTAGACACAGTTAAGTGTTCATTCTTTGTAGGAGAAAGGATATTTGGATATGATGATGATGATGATGACTTTATAATTACTATGTCAGGGTTGAGAGTTTGGCATAGTGGTAGAGTGCTTGCCTAGCATCCATGAAGATCTGGGTTTGATTGCTCAGTACCACATAGATAGAAAATCTAGATGTGGCACTGTGGCTCAAGTGGCAGAGGGCTAGACTTGAGAAAACCCGAGGACAGTGCTCAGGCCCTGAATTCAAGCCCCAAGACTGGCAGAAAGATAAAAGAAAATAAAAATGCTTTTTTACGAGCTAATTCACTCACAGCATTTGCTTCTGAAATCTTCGCTTCTGCATCTTGTGAAATACCCCTTTCCCTCAACGTAGACAAGAAAAAAAGATCCATCCCATGGTCCACTGTGAGGCCACTGGTTGGGCTAAGAGCTAGTCGTGCAGCAACACATAAGTTTTATTCTAATACTTTCCAAACTTTGTACTCAAATATGCTACCTACTTACCAACTTATGTCAGTTATCCTTATGCTATAACTTTTCTTCATTACTACAATATTCTTACACTCCTACGTTAATCCTCTTACACCTCCCCTGACCTCTCTCATTCTTTTTTTCTATCTCTGGACCTCTGCTCGTCTTTCAACCCTTATACTACACGCATCTACACTTGATGGCTGTTGAGCAACATTGTATATGTAGGTGGTTAATTATTCTCTAGGCTCAGAGGGACTTAAAGACAATAGAGATTGGATTGAGAGGCTTATTGTTTTGGGTATAAATCGCTTATCAGTGGTTGTATTAGGCTGGTCTGAAAGTGCACAAAAAGAAAGAGTGATAATACCAATCAAAACTTGTGAACATCTAGTGTCTGCCAGCTACAGAGGTCTAGGTTGGTTATATCTGAAAAACTATAATGGTATTTAGTAGTATTCTTGTTCCCATTTTCAAATGGGCAGAACAAGAAACTCAAGAAAAATGTCAAATCAAGAAACAACATCCCCCACCCAATGTAAACAGACAATGGAACAGTCACTGGCAAACCTAGAGGAGAGTCTCCCAAGTGCTACACAAATGCAATTGATAAACATCATTAATGAAAAATGTGAAAATATAAAGAAAGAGATAATGGAGGAAGCCATACCTGAACAAGAGGAAAGCAAAAACAAGGTGATAAGTGAAAAAGAAGAAGCCATAAAGGAGGCCATAATAAAGGTTTTTCAAAGAAAGATGGATGAATTCAAAGAATCCACAAATAAAAACGTGACCAAACTCCAGCAAATGTCCAAAGAAAATAAAGCTACTGAGCTAACCACTCAAAAGGAAATCAAGGAGATAAAGAAATCCATACATGATCTAAAACAAGGGATGCAAGGCATCAAAAGTGAGCAATTAGAAGCAAGGGAGATGAAAAATAAAGTAGATAGCTTTGGTAGCAGTTTAGACATTGCAGAAGAGAGTTTTTCCGTGGCTCAAGATAATTTAGGTATTATAAAGAACAGAAAATGAGTCAATCCAAATCTAGGAAATATGAGAGAGCGCTTCAGGAGGTCCAAGATACAATTAGGAAGCCTAATTTAAGGCTAGTTGGTATTGAGGAGGGAGTGGAGAAAGAGGTCAATGGTATTGGAAATATACTTCAGGGAATCATCTCAGAGAATTTCCCAAATATTCAGAACGGCAGGCCATCCAGGTACGAGAAGCTTTTAGAACCTCAAAGAGACCTGACCAGAAAAGAACATGCCACCACCACATTGTGATCCGAACTGGATCAATAGAAACGAAAGGAAAGATCCTAAAGGCAACCAGGGAAAAGGGATCAGTAACCTACAAAGGCAAACCAATCAAAATAACCCCAGATTTCTCAGCAGAGACCATGCAAGCACAAAGTGACTGGAAGCATATATGTCATGCCCTTAAATCAAACCAAGAATACTGTAGCCAGCTAAGCTCTCATTCATAACTGAGGGAACAATAAAATCATTCCATTCCAGGGAAAAGCTGCAACAATATGTCGAAACCAAACCAACACTACAGAGAATTCTCAAAGATGCTCTATAAATAGAAAACCAAAATAAATGCAATATAGGGAAAGAAATGGCACCTAAAGAGCATACCATCTAAGGATCACAAGAACTGTCAAGACACAGGCCCTACTAAAAGCTTTTAAAAATGCTAGGAACTAATAAATATCTCTCAATCCTAACTCTCAATATCAATGGACTTAACTCTCCAATTAAACGGCATAGGTTGTCTAGTTGGATCAAAAAGCAAGAGCCATCGTTCTGCTGACTTCGAGAGACACATCTTACCCAAAAACAATCATCTTTTGAAAGTGAGAGGTTGGAATAAACTCTATCAAGCTAACTGCCCCCATAAACAGGCTAAAGTTGCCATCCTCATATCAGATACAATAGACCTCAAACTAAAATTAGTAAGAAAAGACAAAGAAGGTTACTACATACAACTAAAGGGATCTTTCCTCCCGGAATACATAACAACCCTAAATATTTACACACCCAATCCCGGAGCTCCAAACTTCATCAAGCAAACTTTACTTACACTGAAACCATACATAGATCGAAATACAGTGATTGTTGGTGAGTTTAACACACCACTCTCACCTATGGACAGATCAACAAGGCAAAAACTCAACAGAGAAACCTTAGAACTGAACAACTATATAGACCACCTAGATCTAACAGACATCTGCAGAATATTCCACCCAGTAACACCACAATATACGTTTTTCTCAGCAGCACATGGAACATTTTCCAAAATAGACCACATCTTAGGCCATAAAGCAAACCTGGACAGATTCAGAAACACTGAAATTATTCCATGCACACTCTCAGACCATAAAGGCATCAAATTGGAGCTGAACACACATCCTCACCAAAGAAAACCCTGTAACTCATGGAGACTGAACCACACATTGTTGAATCAAAAACAATGGGTAATCGAAGAGATCAGAACAGATATCCAACTGTTTATGAAATTGAACAATAAGGAGCACACAAATATCAACTCCTTAGGGACACAACAAAGGCAGTACTCAGAGGAAAATTTATAGCGCGGAGTGCCTACAACAGCAAGTTGGAAAAATGGCAAACCAACTAGTTAATGTCTCACCTTAACCTCCTGGAAAAAGAGCAACAAACCAACCCTAAACCCATTAGGGTTTATTAAAATCAAAGCAGAATTAAATGATTTGGAATAAAAAAACTATAGAAAGAATCAAAAAAACAAGGAGTTGGTTCTTGAAAGAATTAACAAAATTGACAAGCCCTTAGCAAATCTTACCAAAAAAAGAAGAGAGCATATCGAAATAAACAAAATCGCAGATGAAAATGGTAATATCACGACAGAAATTACCAAGATCCAGAATATCATGAGGGAATACTTCTCAAACCTTTACGCCAACAAATTTGAGAATCTAGAAGAAATAGATGAATTCCTAGACAATATTAACATACACACACTGAACCAAGAAGAGCTAACCCAACTCAACAGGCCTATTTCAAGCTCTGAAATAGAAATGGAAATTAGACCACTTCCACTTAAAAAGAGCCCAGGGCCCGATGGATTCACAGCTGAATTCTATAACGTCTTCAAAGCAGAGCTCACACCAATACTCCTCAAGCTCTTCAACGAAATTGAAAATGAAGGTTCTTTACTAAACTGATTCTGTGAAGCCAGCATATCCCTCATCCCCAAACCAGACAGAGATCCATCAAAGAAAGAGATCTATAGACCCATTTCTTTGATGAACCTCGATGCAAAACTTCTCAACATAATACTGGCCAACCGTCTACAACAACTCATCAAAAAAAATATACACTATGATCAAACTGGATTCATCACAGGGAGGCAAAGCTGGTTCAACATACACAAATCAATTAATATAATTCAACACATCAACAGGAGCAGGGATAAAATCACATGATTGTCTCAATAGATGCGGAAAAGGCATTTGACAAGATCCAAAACCCCTTTATGTTAAAAGATGTGGAGAAACTAGGAATCCATGGAACATTTCTCAATGTAATAAAGGCTGTGTATGAGAAACCCACTGCTAGTATTATACTTAATGGTGAAAATCTAAAGCCATTCCCTCTAAAATCAGGAATGAGACAAGGATGCCCACTCTCTCCACTCCTTTTTAACATAGTACTAGAATTCCTAGGCAGTGCAATAAGGCAAGAAGCAAGCATAAAGGGGATCCAAGTAGGGAAAGAGGAAATAAAACTATCCCTCTTTGCAGACGACATGATTCTGTATTTAAAGAATCCTATAGACTCTACTCCCAAGCTCCTTGAGCTGATTCAAAGCTTTGGAAGGGTAGCAGGCCATAAAATCAACCCTCACAAATCAACTGCCTTACTTTACGCCAACACTGAGAGGAACGAGGCAATAATCAGGAAAGAAAATCCTTTCACAATAGCCTCAAAGAAAATAAAGTACCTAGCAATTAGCTTAACTAAGAATGTAAAGGACCGTTTAGATGAAAACTTTAAAACCCTAAAAAAGGAAATTAAAGCAGAACTAAGGAAATGGAAAAACCTCCCGTGCTCCTGGATTGGAAGAATCAACATTGTGAAAATGACAATCTTGCCAAGGGCTATCTACAAATTCAATGTAATACCCATCAACATCCCAATGTCATTCTTTAAAGACATAGAAGAGGCAATTCAAAATTTCATATGGAATAATAAAAGACCCCGTATAGCTAAATCACTTCTTAGCAGAAAGAACAGCGCTGGAGGAATTTCAATTCCAAACTTAAGGCTCTATTACAGAGCTATAATTCTCAAAACAGCTTGGTACTGGCACAAGAACAGGCCTGAAGTCCAATGGAGTAGAACTGCGGACCCAGATATTAAACCACAGACCTATGGCCACCTAATCTTTGACCAGGGAGCCAAAAAAATAGAATGGAAGAAAGATAGACTCTTCAACAAGTTGTGCTGGCAGAACTGGTTAAACACCTGCAGAAAACTAAAGTTGGATCCTTCTTTGTCACCTTGCACTAGAATTAACTCCAAATGGATCAAAGACGTGGAGGTAAAAGCTGACACACTGAAAAGTTTACAGGAAGGAATAGGAGATACACTAGGCCTCCTTGGTACAGGTCGAAACTTTCTTAATAAGGACCAAGAACCACAACAAATCAGAGAAAGGCTGGATAAGTGGGACTGCATTAAACTGCAGAGCTTTTGTATGGCAACGGATATAGCTAGTAAACTAATCAGGAAGCCTACAGAGTGGGAGAAGATCTTCACCACCCAAACAACGGAACAAGGCCTCATATCTAAAATATATCAACAACTCAAAAAATTGAATCACTCCAAAACTAACCTCCAAAGTAACACCCATCCCATTACAAAATGGGCCAAAGACTTAAAGAGAGTCTTCTCTGAAGAAGAAACAAAAATGGCCTATATACACATGAAGAAATGCTCAACATCTTTGGTCGTAAAAGAAATGCAAATCAAAACAAGTCTAAGATTCCACCTAATTCCAGTTAGAATGGCCAGGATCAGGAAAACGAATGACAACAGATGCTGCAGGGGATGTGGTCAGGAGGGATCACTACTACACTGTTGGTGGGAGTGCAAACTCGTTCAACCACTATGGAAAGCAGTGAGGCAGTGCCTCAAAACGCTAAACATACAACTCCCCTATGACCCAGCAATTCCAGTACTTGGCATTTACCCAACAATCCAGAAACAAGGGCATACTAAACCCACTAGCACAACAATGTTCATTGCAGCACTATTCACCATAGCAAAGATATGGAACCAACCCAGATGTCCCTCAGTTGATGAGTGGATCAACAAGTTGTGGTATTTGTACACAATGGAATTCTATGCTGCTGTCAGAAAGAATGACATCGCCCCATTTGTTAGGAAATGGAAAGACTTAGAACAAATCATATTAAGTGAAGTAAGCCAGACTCAAAGGAACTTAGGCTCAGTGGTTTCCCTCATTCGTCATAATCAGTAGAAACCTTGGGCTCTACTAGGAGAGATTGGCAATAGAGCAAAAGGCCATATATAAGGCCATATAATGTGAAGCTAATTGAAAGGACCTCCAGGATATTGACACAAAAGCCATATAATGAATGATTGTTGTCCTTAATGTACTATGTTGTCTCTCATCTCGCTTGCTGTCCCTTGGTTATCCCATATTGGTATAGTATCTCACTTTGTTATCTGATATATTGAATTTATTTGTATTTGGATATTTGAAATTTGATAGGGAAGGGGGGAAAACCAAGACGGGTGGGGGGTGTGGGGTTGGAGGGAAATGGGTACCAAGACATGTGAAAGGGTATCAATGTATGTGAATTAATGCACCTTCTATCTGGCAAATATCATCTAACCCTTTTACTAATTACAATAAAAAAATGAAAAAAAAAGAAAGTTGTAGTGTGTGGTGAGGATGATGGGGTCAAATACATTTCTTCTTAGAAATTTACCTCATCTGGTTGCCCTGGATGTTCCTGGCCTTCTTCTTAGAGAAAGTTCTGTTATACTGGATTTGTGGCTTGGCAATGATCTAGCATGTACATCTTCGAGTAAGACATCCACAACTTCCATGCCTGAGACTCGAGTTTCCTGACCTTTGGCAACAGCACAGCAACATCTTTCTTCCTCCTGAGCCACAGGCCAAGTGAGCTGGCTTGAGCTGGTTGTTAGTTACAGTGGCTTGGTTACCAGGGTTCCATATTCTGTTCCATTGTGAGGGAGGCAGGGTCACCTTTCAGGGCCCAATGACCAAAGATCCTTGCTCACAAAAGACCTCACCAAAGACATACTGGAGGCTGAATCTCTTCTGCAGTCTCACAATATACATGTGGATGTAGTATACAGCACACCTTATTTGTCCAATCCCAATGTCTTCCACTAGGCCCAACTACCAGTCTGGTCTCAGGCTCAAGGAGCCTTTCTTAGGTAAGATCCGAACTTAAGGGTCAATATTGCCCTCATCCTTTACAAAACATTTGCTTCACAGTGCCTTCTCTGCCTGCATTTTGCCCCTTGTCGAATTTTTTTGTTTTTGCTAGTCTTGGGACTTGACCTCAGAGTGTGAACATTGTTCTTGGGCTTTCTTTAGGCTTTAGCTGTCCCACCGATCCACAGCACCACTTGCAGCGTTTTCTATGTATGTGGTAATGAGGAATCAAACCTGAGGCTTACTGCTTGGTAGCCAAGGACTCTCCCACTAGGTCAAACACACAGGGCATCTTGCACATATTTTTGACGTCAATCTACTAGGATATTATTAGGGTTCTTTATCCTAATCAATTTTTTCCTGATGATTAGCTTTGCTGTCATGTGTAAAAAATGCAAGAGGGAAAAACACAGAAGAATTAGTGAAATTAAAAAAAATCATTAGACACAGTAATGTGTTCATTCTTTGTAGGAGAAAGGATATTTGGATATGATGATGATGATGATGATGACTTTATAATTACTATGTCAGGGTTGAGAGTTTGGCATAGTGGTAGAGTGCTTGCGTAGCATCCATGAAGATCTGGGTTTGATTGCTCAGTACCACATAGATAGAAAATCTAGATGTGGCACTGTGGCTCAAGTGGCAGAGGGGTAGACTTGAGAAAACCCGAGGACAGTGCTCAGGCCCTGAATTCAAGCCCCAAGACTGGCAGAAAGATAAAAGAAAATAAAAATGCTTTTTACGAGCTAATTCACTCACAGCATTTGCTTCTGAAATCTTCGCTTCTGCATCTTGTGAAATACCCCTTTCCCTCAACGTAGACAAGAAAAACAGATCCACCCCATGGTCCACTGTGAGGCCACTGGTTGGGCTAAGAGCTAGTCGTGCAGCAACACATAATTTTTATTCTAATACTTTCCAAACTTTGTACTCAAATATGCTACCTACTTACCAACTTAGATCAGTTATCCTTATGCTATAACTTTTCTTCATTACTACAATATTCTTACACTCCTACGTTAATCCTCTTGCACCTCCCCTGACCTCTCTCATTCTTTTTTTCTATCTCTGGACCTCTGCTCGTCTTTCAACCCTTATACTGCACGGATCTACACTTGATGGCTGTTGAGCAATATTGTATATGTAGGTGGTTAATTATTCTCTAGGCTCAGAGGGACTTAAAGACAATAGAGATTGGATTGAGAGGCTTATTGTTTTGGGTATAAATCGCTTATCAGTGGTTGTATTAGACTGGTCTGTAAGTTCACAAAAAGAAAGAGTGATAATACCAATCAAAACTTGTGAACATCTAGAGTCTGCCAGCTACAGAGGTCTAGGTTGGTTATATCTGAAAAACTATAATCGTATTTAGTAGTAACCTTGCTCCCATTTTCAAATGGGCAGAACAAGAAACTCAAGAAAAATGTCAAATCAAGAAACAACATCCCCGACTCAATGTAAACAGACAATGGAACAGTCACTGGCAAACCTAGAGGAGAGTCTTCCAAGTACTACACAAATGCAATTGATAAACATCATTAATGAAAAATGTGAAAATATAAAGAAAGAGATAATGGAGGAAGCCATACCTGACCAAGAGGAAAGCAAAAACAAGGTGATAAGTGAAAAAGAAGAAGCCATAAAGGAGGCCATAATAAAGGATTTTCCAAGAAAGATGGATGAATTCATAGAATCCACAAATAAAAACGTGACCAAACTCCAGCAAATGTCCAAAGAAAATAAAGCTACTGAGCTAACCACTCAAAAGGAAATCAAGGAGAAAAACAAATCCATACATGATCTAAAACAAGAGATGCAAGGCATCAAAAGTGAGCAATTAGAAGCAAGGGAGATGAAAAATAAAGTAGATAGCTTTGGTAGCAGGTTAGACATTGCAGAAGAGAGTTTTTCCGTGGCTGAAGATAATTTAGGTATTATAAAGAACAGAAAATGAGTCAATCCAAATCTAGGAAATATGAGAGAGCGCTTCAGGAGGTCCAAGATACAATTAGGAAGCCTAATTTAAGGCTAGTTGGTATTGAGGAGGGAGTGGAGAAAGAGGTCAATGGTATTGGAAATATACTTCAGGGAATCATCTCAGAGAATTTCCCAAATATCCAGAACGGCAGGCCATCCAGGTACGAGAAGCTTTTAGAACCTCAAAGAGAGCTGACCAGAAAAGAACATGCCACCGCCACATTGTGATCCGAACTGGATCAATAGAAACGAAAGGAAAGATCCTAAAGGCATCCAGGGAAAAGGGATCAGTAACCTACAAAGGCAAACCAATCAAAATAACCCCAGATTTCTCAGCAGAGACCATGCAAGCACAAAGTGACTGGAAGCATATATGTCATGCCCTTAAATCAAACCAAGAATACTGTAGCCAGCTAAGCTCTCATTCATAACTGAGGGAACCATAAAATCATTCCATTCCAGGGAAAAGCTGCAACAATATGTCGAAACCAAACCAACACTACAGAGAATTCTCAAAGATGCTCTATAAATAGAAAACCAAAATAAATGCAATATAGGGAAAGAAATGGCACCTAAAGAGCATACCATCTAAGGACCACAAGAACTGTCAAGACACAGGCCCTACTAAAAGCTTTTAAAAATGCTAGGAACTAATAAATATCTCTCAATCCTAACTCTCAATATCAATGGACTGAACTCTCCAATTAAACGGCATAGGCGGTCTAGTTGGATCAAAAAGCAAGAGCCATCGTACTGCTGTCTTCAAGAGACACATCTTACCCAAAAACAATCATCTTTTGAAAGTGAGAAGTTGGAATAAAATCTATCAAGCTAACTGCCCCCATAAACAGGCTGGAGTTGCCATCCTCATATCAGATACAACAGACTTCAAACTAAAATTAGTAAGAAAAGACAAAGAAGGTTACTACATACAACTAAAGGGATCTTTCCTCCAGGAAGACATAACGATCCTAAATATTTACACACCCAATCCCGGAGCTCCAAACTTCATCAAGCAAACTTTACTTACACTGAAACCATACATAGATCGAAATACAGTGATTGTTGGTGAGTTTAACACACCACTCTCACCTATGGACAGATCAACAAGGCAAAAAATCAACAGAGAAACCTTAGAACTGAACAACTATATAGACCAACTAGATCTAACAGACATCTGCAGAATATTCCACCCAGTAACACCACAATATACTTTTTTCTCAGCAGCACATGGAACATTTTCCAAAATAGACCACATCTTAGGCCATAAAGCAAACCTGGACAGATTCAGAAACACTGAAATTATTCCATGCACACTCTCAGACCATAAAGGCATCAAATTGGAGCTGAACACACATCTCCACCAAAGAAAACCCTGTAACTCATGGAGACTGAACCACACATTGTTGAATCAAAAACAATGGGTAATCGAAGAGATCAGAACAGATATCCAACTGTTTATGAAATTGAACAATAAGGAGCACACAAATATCAACTCCTTAGGAACACAACAAAGGCAGTACTCAGAGGAAAATTTATAGCGCTGAGTGCCTACAACAGCAAGTTGGAAAAATGGCAACCAACTAGTTAATGTCTCACCTTAACCTCCTGGAAAAAGAGCAACAAACCAACCCTAAACCCATTAGGAGAAAGCAAATTATTAAAATCAAAGCAGAATTAAATGATTTGGAATAAAAAAAATCTATAGAAAGAATCAACAAAACAAGGAGTTGGTTCTTTGAAAGAATTAACAAAATTGACAAGCCCTTAGCAAATCTTACCAAAAAAAGAAGAGAGCATATCGAAATAAACAAAATCGCAGATGAAAATGGTAATATCACGACAGAAATTACCAAGATCCAGAATATCATGAGGGAATACTTCTCAAACCTTTACGCCAACAAATTTGAGAATCTAGAAGAAATGGATGAATTCCTAGACAATATTAACATACACACACTGAACCAAGAAGAGCTAACCCAACTCAACAGCCCTATTTCAAGCTCTGAAATAGAAATGGAAATTAGACAACTTCCACTTAAAAAGAGCCCAGGGCCCGATGGATTCACAGCTGAATTGTATAAGGTCTTCAAAGCAGAGCTCACACCAATACTCCTCAAGCTCTTCAACAAAATTGAAAATGAAGGTTCTTTACCAAACTCATTCTGTGAAGCCAGTATATCCCTCATCCCCAAACCACACAGAGATTCCTCAAAGAAAGAGAACTATAGACCCATTTCTTTGATGAACATCGATGCAAAACTTCTCAACAAAATACTGGCCAACCGTCTATAACAACTCATCAAAAATAATATACACTATGATCAAACTGGATTCATCACAGGGAGGCAAAGCTGGTTCAACATACACAAATCAATTAATATAATTCAACACATCAACAGGAGCAGGGATAAAATCACATGATTGTCTCAATAGATGCGGAAAAGGCATTTGACAAGATCCAAAACCCCTTTATGTTAAAAGATGTGGAGAAACTAGGAATCCATGGAACATTTCTCAATGTAATAAAGGCTGTGTATGAGAAACCCACTGCTAGTATTATACTTAATGGTGAAAATCTAAAGCCATTCCCTCTAAAATCAGGAATGAGACAAGGATGCCCACTCTCTCCACTCCTTTTTAACATAGTACTAGAATTCCTAGGCAGTGCAATAAGGCAAAAAGCAAGCATAAAGGGGATCCAAGTAGGGAAAGAGGAAATAAAACGATCCCTCTTTGCCGATGACATGATTCTGTATTTAAAGAATCCTATAGACTCTACTCCCAAGCTCCTTGAGCTGATTCAAAGCTTTGGAAGGGTAGCAGGCCATAAAATCAACCCTCACAAATCAACTGCCTTACTTTATGCCAACACTGAGAGGAACGAGGCAATAATCAGGAAAGAAAATCCTTTCACAATAGCCTCAAAGAAAATAAAGTACCTAGCAATTAGCTTAACTAAGAATGTAAAGGACCGTTTAGATGAAAACTTTAAAACCCTAAAAAAGGAAATTAAAGCAGAACTAAGGAAATGGAAAAACCTCCCATGCTCCTGGATTGGAAGAATCAACATTGTGAAAATGACAATCTTGCCAAGGGCTATCTACAAATTCAATGTAATACCCATCAACATCCCAATGTCATTCTTTAAAGACATAGAAGAGGCAATTCAAAATTTCATATGGAATAATAAAAGACCCCGTATAGCAAAAACACTTCTTAGCAGAAAGAACAGCGCTGGAGGAATTTCAATTCCAAACTTAAGGCTCTATTACAGAGCTGTAATTCTCAAAACAGCTTGGTACTGGCACAAGAACAGGCCTGAAGTCCAATGGAGTAGAAATGCGGACCCAGATATTAAACCACAGACCTATGGCCACCTAATCTTTGACCAGGGAGCCAAAAAAAATAGAATGGAAGAAAGATAGCCTCTTCAACAAGTTGTGCTGGCAGAACTGGTTAAACACCTGCAGAAAACTAAAGTTGGATCCTTCTTTGTCACCTTGCACTAGAATTAACTCCAAATGGATCAAAGACCTGGAGGTAAAAGCTGACACACTGAAAAGTTTACAGGAAGGAATAGGAGATACACTAGGCCTCCTTCGCACAGGTCGAAACTTTATTAATAAGGACCAAGAATCACAACAAATCAGAGAAAGGCTGGATAAGTGGGACTGCATTAAACTGCAGAGCTTTTGTATGGCAACGGATATAGCTAGTAAACTAATCAGGAAGCCTACAGAGTGGGAGAAGATCTTCACCACCCAAACAACGGACAAAGGCCTCATATCTAAAATATATCAACAACTCAAAAAATTGAATCACTCCAAAACTAACCTCCAAAGTAACACCCATCCCATTACAAAATGGGCCAAAGACTTAAAGAGAGTCTTCTCTGAAGAAGAAACAAAAATGGCCTATAGACACATGAAGAAATGCTCAACATCTCTGGTCATAAAAGAAATGCAAATCAAAAGAAGTCAAAGATTCCACCTAACTCCAGTTAGAATGGCCAGGATCAGGAAAACGAATGACAACAGATGCTGGAGGGGATGTGGTCAGGAGGGATCACTACTACACTGTTGGTGGGAGTGCAAACTCGTTCAACCACTATGGAAAGCAGTACAGCAGTGCCTCAAAACGCTAAACATACAACTCCCCTATGACCCAGCAATTCCAGTACTTGGCATTTACCCAACAATCCAGAAACAAGGGCATACTAAACCCACTAGCACAACAATGTTCATTGCAGCACTATTCACCATAGCAAAGATATGGAACCAACCCAGATGTCCCTCAGTTGATGAGTGGATCAACAAGTTGTGGTATTTGTACACAATGGAATTCTATGCTGCTGTCAGAAAGAATGACATCGCCCCATTTGTTAGGAAATGGAAAGACTTAGAACAAATCATATTAAGTGAAGTAAGCCAGACTCAAAGGAACTTAGGCTCAGTGGTTTCCCTCATTCGTCATAATCAGTAGAAACCTTGGGCTCTACTAGCAGAGATTGGCAATAGAGCAAAAGGCCATATATAAGGCCATATAATGTGAAGCTAATTGAAAGGACCTCCAGGATATTGACACAAAAGCCATATAATGAATGATTGTTGTCCTTAATGTACTATGTTGTCTCTCATCTCGCTTGCTGTCCCTTGGTTATCCCATATTGGTATAGTATCTCACTTTGTTATCTGATATATTGAATTTATTTGTATTTGGATATTTGAAATTTGATAGGGAAGGGGGGAAAACCAAGACGGGTGGGGGGTGTGGGGTTGGAGGGAAATGGGTACCAAGACATGTGAAAGGGTATCAATGTATGTGAATTAATGCACCTTCTATCTGGCAAATATCATCTAACCCTTTTACTAATTACAATAAAAAAATGAAAATAAAGAAAGTTGTAGTGTGTGGTGAGGATGATGGGGTCAAATACATTTCTTCTTAGAAATTTACCTCATCTGGTTGCCCTGGATTTTCCTGGCCTTCTTCTTAGAGAAAGTTCTGTTATACTGGATTTGTGGCTTGGCAATGATCTAGCATGTACATCTTCGAGTAAGACATCCACAACTTCCATGCCTGAGACTCGAGTTTCCTGACCTTTGGCAACAGCACAGCAACATCTTTCTTCCTCCTGAGCCACAGGCCAAGTGAGCTGGCTTGAGCTGGTTGTTAGTTACAGTGGCTTGGTTACCAGGTTTCCATATTCTGTTCCATTGTGAGGGAGGCAGGGTCACCTTTCAGGGCTCAATGACCAAAGATCCTTGCTCACAAAAGACCTCACCAAAGACATACTGGAAGCTGAATGTCTCCTCCAGTCTCACAATATACATGTGGATGTAGTATACAGCACACCTTATTTGTCCAATCCCAATGTCTTCCACTATGCCCAACTACCAGTCTGGTCTCAGGCTCAAGGAGCCTTTCTTAGGTAAGATCCAAACTTAAGGGTCAATATTGCCCTCATCCTTTACAAAACATTTGCGTCACAGTGCCTTCTCTGCCTGCATTTTGCCCCTTGTCGAATTTTTTTTGTTTTTGCTAGTCTTGGGACTTGACCTCAGAGTGTGAACATTGTTCTTGGGCTTTCTTTAGGCTTTAGCTGTCCCACCGAGACACAGCACCACCTGCAGCTTTTTCTATGTATGTGGTAATGAGGAATCAAACCTGAGGCTTACTGCTTTGTAGCCAAGGACTCTCCCACTAGGTCAAACACACAGGGCATCTTGCACATATTTTTGACGTCAATCTACTAGGATATTATTATGTTTCTGTATCCGAATCAATTTTTTCCTGATGTTTAGCTTTGCTGTCATGTATAAAAAATGCAAGAGGGAAAAACACAGAAGAATTAGTGAAATTGAAAAAAAAGCATTAGACACAGTAAAGTGTTCATTCTTTGTAGGAGAAAGGATATTTGGATATGATGATGATGATGATGACTTCATACTTACTATGTCAGGGTTGAGAGTTTGGCATAGTGGTAGAGTGCTTGCCTAGCATCCATGAAGATCTGGGTTTGATTGCTCAGTACCACATAGATAGAAAATCTAGATGTGGCACTGTGGCTCAAGTGGCAGAGGGCTAGACTTGAGAAAACCCGAGGACAGTGCTCAGGCCCTGAATTCAAGCCCCAAGACTGGCAGAAAGATAAAAGAAAATAAAAATGCTTTTTACGAGCTAATTCACTCACAGCATTTGCTTCTGAAATCTTCGCTTCTGCATCTTGTGAAATACCCCTTTCCCTCAACGTAGACAAGAAAAACAGATCCATCCCATGGTCCACTGTGAGGCCACTGGTTGGGCTAAGAGCTAGTCGTGCAGCAACACATAATTTTTATTCTAATACTTTCCAAAATTTGTACTCAAATATGCTACCTACTTACCAACTTATGTCAGTTATCCTTATGCTATAACTTTTCTTCATTACTACAATATTCTTACACTCCTACGTTAATCCTCTTGCACCTCCCCTGACCTCTCTCATTCTTTTTTTCTATCTCTGGACCTCTGCTCGTCTTTCAACCCTTATACTGCACGGATCTACACTTGATGGCTGTTGAGCAATATTGTATATGTAGGTGGTTAATTATTCTCTAGGCTCAGAGGGACTTAAAGACAATAGAGATTGGATTGAGAGGCTTATTGTTTTGGGTATAAATCGCTTATCAGTGGTTGTATTAGGCTGGTCTGTAAGTGCACAAAAAGAAAGAGTGATAATACCAATCAAAACTTGTGAACATCTAGTGTCTGCCAGCTACAGAGGTCTAGGTTGGTTATATCTGAAAAACTATAATCGTATTTAGTAGTAATCTTGCTCCCATTTTCAAATGGGCAGAACAAGAAACTCAAGAAAAATGTCAAATCAAGAAACAACATCCCCCACCCAATGTAAACAGACAATGGAACAGTCACTGGCAAACCTAGAGGAGAGTCTTCCAATTGCTACACAAATGCAATTGATAAACATCATTAATGAAAAATGTGAAAATAAAAAGAAAGAGATAATGGAGGAAGCCATACCTGAACAAGAGGAAAGCAAAAACAAGGTGATAAGTGAAAAAGAAGAAGCCATAAAGGAGGCCATAATAAAGGTTTTTCAAAGAAAGATGGATGAATTCAAAGAATCCACAAATAAAAACGTGACCAAACTCCAGCAAATGTCCAAAGAAAATAAAGCTACTGAGCTAACCACTCAAAAGGAAATCAAGGAGATAAAGAAATCCATACATGATCTAAAACAAGGGATGCAAGGCATCAAAAGTGAGCAATTAGAAGCAAGGGAGATGAAAAATAAAGTAGATAGCTTTGATAGCAGGTTAGACATTGCAGAGGAGAGAATTTCCGTGGCTGAAGATAATTTAGGTATTATAAAGAACAGAAAATGAGTCAATCCAAATCTAGGAAATATGAGAGAGCGCTTCAGGAGGTCCAAGATACAATTAGGAAGCCTAATTTAAGGCTAGTTGGTATTGAGGAGGGCGTGGAGAAAGAGGTCAATGGTATTGGAAATATACTTCAGGGAATCATCTCAGAGAATTTCCCAAATATCCAGAAGGGCAGGCCCATCCAGATACGAGAAGCTTTTAGAACCCCAAACAGACCTGACCAGAAAAGAACATCCCACCGCCACATTGTGATCCGAACTGGATCAATAGAAACGAAAGGAAAGATCCTAAAGGCAGCCAGGGAAAAGGGATCAGTAACCTATAAAGGCAAACCATTCAGAATAACCCCAGATGTCTCAGTAGAGACCATGCAAGCACGAAGTGACTGGAAGCATATATGTCATGCCCTTAAATCAAATAACTACCAACCAAGAATACTGTAGCCAGCTAAGCTCTCATTCATAACTGAGGGAAAAATAAAAACATTCCATTCCAGGGAAAAGCTGCAACAATATGTCGAAACAAAACCAACACTACAGAGAATTCTCAAAGATGCTCTATACATAGAAAACCAAAATAAATGCAATATAGGGAAAGAAATGGCACCTAAACAGCATACCGTCTAAGGACCACAAGAACTGTCAAGACACAGGCCCTACTAAAAGCTTTTTAAAATGGTGGGAACTAATAAATATCTCTCAATCCTAACTCTCAATATCAATGGACTTAACTCTCCAATTAAATGGCATAGGCTGTCTAGTTGGATCAAAATCAAGAACCATCGTTCTGCTGTCTTCAAGAGACACATCTTACCCCAAAACAATCATCTTTTGAAAGTGAGAGGTTGGAATAAACTCTATCAAGCTAACTGCCCCCATAAACAGGCTGGAGTTGCCATCCTCATATCAGATACAATAGACTTCAAATTAAAATTCGTAAGAAAAGACAAAGAAGGTTACTATATACTACTAAAGGGATCTTTCCTCCAGGAAGACATAACGATCCTAAATATTTACACACCCTTTTGAAGATTCTCAAAAGATTGAAGATTCTGCCAGTGTAAGTTAGATTCCGGCATTGATATTAAATAATGCAATGAGTAGGGATTTATATTTGAAATATCACTGTTGACAAAATCTAACACACATTTGCTTAGTATTTGCTTTTGATTTCCCAAGAAGTACAGTACAAGCTAACACTTGTGGCATATATCGACTGGGAGAAATGATTCAGAATATGTGACTCATTAGAACAAGAGTCAGTGAAAGATACAGAAGGAGGATACCCATATTTTGATAATTTGTATCTTTTGCATATTTTGTGTTTGTTGTTAATTCCATTTGTAGTGTACATTTCTAGGTAAAAACTTTTTTCCAAACAATTTGTTGTTTTCCAAACATTTATATGCCTGATAAAATTCACAGAATCCAATATTTTCCATCTTATTTTTTGTTTTTTGGGTTTTTTTTGGTGGGTCATAGATCTTGAACTCAGCCTGGGCACTATCCCTGAGCACTTCAGCTCCAGGCTACCACCTTACCCTGGAGCCAAGCCCCACTTCCCATTTTCTAAAGGTAAATTGGAGATAAGTGTCTCAGGTCTTTTTGTGCCAGGATGGCTTTAAACCTTGATCCTCAGATCTCAGCCTCCTGAGTATCTAGGATTATAGAAGTGAGCCACCGCCCCATCACGCTGAGCTTTCTGGGTTTTTTTTTAAACTCGGTTTAAGCACTGTCCTTCAGCTTTCCTGAAGCCTAGTGATCTTCTACTTGAGCCACAGCACTACTTCTGGTTTTTTCTGTGTATGTGGTACTGCGGAATTGAACCTTCGTCTTCATACAAGCACTCTACAACTATGCCAAACTCCCAGCCCCTCCACATTAGTTTTTATAATAGATCTTTCCATGCATCCAGGATGGCTAGAAATCCTTCTTGAGTTTCCCAAGATCAGAGAGTATAGGTGTGTCCCATCCTGTGTGGCTACATAACCATTGTTTAGGGTACAGTTCTCTCTTCATTCTACCCATCTAGAGCAATTTTCATCTTCCATGTATAATCATTAAACATTCAGCTCCTGTTCCTCTCTACTCCATTCTCTGGAACCATCGTGCTTTTTGGCTCTAAGGGTTTGTTGATCCTTGGAAGCTCTGGAAGGGAAAACATACCCTAGCTCGTCCTTTATGACTGCTGTATTTTTAGTTTACTGTAATCAAGATTCATCTGTAAAATATAGTAAAATGTTCTTCCTTTTCAATGCATTGTTTTGCATATTTCTATCTTTGGATTATTATTAATAGTTGTGAATGGATTCTCCACATATTTGTTCTAGTCTCTGCTTTCTCTTCCATTAGGTACAAATCTAGAAATAGAAGTGTTGGACCATATTTCTATGTAATTCTATATTTAGTACTTTTTTTTAGCACTCTCCACGCAATTTTTGATTGTTTTATATTCCTTGCAGAACTATTCCAAAGTTCTACTTCTTCTCACTACCTTCCCAGTAATAGTTAGACTTTGAAAGTTGTTTTTTTGTATGCGTGTGGGTGTGTGTGTGTTTGTGTGTGTGTATGTGGATCTTTTTGTTTAAAACTATATTTATATTAATATACTTAAAGTAATGATTTCATTGTAATTTTAATTTTTCTCATGACTGTTAATATTGAACTTCTTTCTACATTTTGAACTACTATTTCTATATATTCTTTTTAGAAAATCCTCTCCAATCTCCAATTTTTTCCCTTTTTTTTGTGGGGTAGTGGGGAAAGTCATGGGGCTTGGACCTTGGGCCGTGAGCTCTTTAGTTTAAGGCTATTGTCCTACCCTGAGTATTGCCCCTCAGTTGTTCTGCTCACAGCTCCCTACCCGTCTTCCCATTATATACAGAACAAAGGTCATCCTCAGTCTTTTTGAAAAAGTAAAACATACAGGAAATTTGTAGTATAAAACGGCAAGAAATAAATTTCTTGCCAGGTGCAGTGAATTCTACCTGTCATCCTAGCTACTCAGATATCAGGCTGATATCTAAAGATTTGGTTCAAAGCCAGCCTGGGCATTAGAAAGTCTATGAGACTCTCATCGACAGTTAACCACTAGAATATGGGAAATGGCACTGTGGCTTCATAGGTAGGGTGATAGCCTTGAGTTGAAGAGCTCAGGAACAGTGCCCAAGCCCAGAGTTCAAGCCTTACAAATCCCCCAGCCAAAAAAAAAAGAAAAAATAGTTTCTTCCCCAAGTGATTATTATGCCAGACATAGAACATTAACATTCTGGGTGTACTTCACAGTATTATTACTTGATACCCTAAGATTTTGCAATATTCTCTCAGTATCAGCATATGTCATCATATAATGTAGTTCCTTTTCAATGGAATAATTCCATTTATAACCTAAATCTACTCCCCCGACTTATTTCTGTCGATACCACAATTGCTCTACCATGATATGCCACAAGCCATTAAACATTTTATGGTGGGTAATTGGAAAGGAGTCTCATGGAATTTTGTGCCAGGCTGGCTTTGAAACCATGGTCCTCAGATCTCAGTCTCCTGAGTAGCTAGGATGACAGGCGTGAGCCACCAACACGTGGCTTGCCTTTTTATTTTTTTGTGGGTCTTGGGACTTGAAGTCTGGGCCTAGGCACCATCCCTAAGCTTTTCAGGTCAATATTTCATGTAAGTCTAAAGATTTAAATAAAGGAATACAATTCCAACAAAAAAAGAATAAAATTCCAGACATTGTGTGTTTATAACTCAGTGCTAATTACTTGATGAAAATGTGCCATTCCAGAAGCTGGTGTCATTTGATGATGTAGCTGTGGATTTCAGCTGGGAGGAGTGGCAGCATCTGGACAATGCTCAGAGGACCCTGTACAGAGATGTAATGCTGGAGACCTACAGCAACCTGGTGTCCTTAGGTGAGCAAAAGTCAAATTCACTTGCAAGGCCAAGTGCCTTGTTATTTTGCAGATACGTGAATGTTTATCAAACTTTCAATACTATTTAAATGAAAGATTCCAGGCCCTGAGAATTATCATTACTTTCTAAAGAAAACCTAAGGTAATTTTGTACTCATTCTTCAGGATACCTTCAGGATACTTTGACAACAGTTCTAAATTATGTTTCCTCTAATGGAGATGACATTCCAAACTTACACAGTAATTGTAAGTGGATAAACCATCCAGAATAGAATATATATCATTATTGGAAATAGGATCTACAAATCACTAAACAGTGAGTTTATAATGGAAACCTGGCACGAGGTGCAATGTTTCATGCCTGTAATCTTAAAATATTCAGGAGGAAGAAATCTAAGAATTCTAATTTGAAGCCAGCAATGGCATAAAAATTGCCATGAAACTCTATAACTCCAAGTAACCCCTCAAAAATGTTAGTGGAGTGTCAAGAGTTTGACTTTGTGGTTGAGTGCTTGCCTAGCATGCATGAAGACCTATGCATGTAAGTGGAGCTGGGACTCAAACTGGTATTTTTCTAGCCTTGAGCAAGACAGCTAAGTTTATGCCATACAAAATGAATCCAGAGCTGGGGAAAAGTCAACCATGGAGCCAGTGAGAAATGAGAGAAAAGATTTAATAGATAACTTGTGAGTAGGATGTCTGCGAACTTAAAGCAATGATGACACAGCATAAGCAATAATTCTCTACTGTTTCTAATTTACAGGGCCCTGTGTTCCAAAACCTGTATTAATTGACAAGCTAGAGCACTGTGCAGAACTCTGGATAGGAAATTCCTCTGACAAGAATATCACAGGTGAGTGAATGCATCTTCATATTGATGTTGGAGCCTGAGCCCCATTGGTAAGTTCATGTTGTGATGTACTGATCAATAATATTCTTAGTTACCCTAAATCCTGTGTGGAACCTATGGAATTCTTTGTGAATGAATCAAGAATCATTTTCTTTTTCCCAAGCCTATGCTTGGTCTCAGGGCCTGAGCATGGTCCTTGGGTTTTCTCAAGGCTAGCTCTCTACTTCTTGAGTCATAGCACCACTTCTGTCTTTTTCTTTGTATGTAGTACCAAGGAACTGAACCAGGTCTTTGTGCATGCTAGCCCAAACCCCCGGCACCAAGAATCATAGGGTGATATGATGAATTCAATGTGGCAGTAGAGTTAAAGTTAGATTTCTCTGTAGAAATCACTGTGAAACAAAATAAAATGAGAAAGCCATGAGCCCGTGGCTCATGCTTGTAATCCTAGCTACTTAGGAGGCTGAGATCTGAGGATCAAGGTTCAAAGACTGACCTATCACAAAAACACCTTAGACTCTTCTCTCCAATGAACCAATAGAAAATGAGAAGTGGAGTTGAGTCTAAAGACATAGGGCAGTAGCCTTGAGCTGAAGAGCTCAGGAAGAACAGCCAGGTCTAGAATTCAAGTCCCATGACCGCAGAACAAGAAAGAAAGAAAGAAAGAAAGAAAAAAAGAAAGAAAGAAAGAAAGAAAGAAAGAAAGAAAGAAAGAAAGAAAGAAAGAAAGAAAGAGGGAAGAAAGAGGGAAGGAAGGAAAGGAAGAAAGAAAGAAAGAAAGAAAGAAAGAAAGAAAGAAAGAAATATCATTCTTTCATTTCTTTAAAACTAAGACTATAAATGATTGAGCAAACAAGGAATATGTCAGGGCATTATTCTCTGATAAGGATAATATCTTTATGCTGGTAGGAAGAGACTGGTATTCAAAACCAGACGTTTCCACCAGAAATTGAGCCTAGTAGTAGAGCGCTTGCCTAGCATGCACAAAGACACAGGTTTTATTCCTTATTACAACATACATAGAAAAAGCCAGAAGTAATGAATTCATTGGTAGGGTTCTAGTCTTGAGAAAACCCAAGGACAGTGGTTAGGTTCTAAGTTCAAACCCAGGAATGGAAGGAAAAAAAAACAACAAAGTTTCAATCAACATAAGAAAATTAACTAGACAATGAGCTGGGGATTTTCTGGTCTTCCATGGTTCTGAGGGACAGGAGTGTTAGAAAAGGAATTTTTATAAGACTTCAAATGGAAAGAAATAAATTTCAAAATTCCCACAAATACCTAAATTGAGACTTTAGTGAGAAGTTGTAACTGAAGGGATATAGGTGTAAGACCTTACTCTCAAGAATCGTTCTTGCTTGGATCAAAGGCAAACAGACATATAAACCAAACTTGTGGCCGCTGAATCTAGAAAAAATTCGTGTTCCTCACTTAATGGTTAATAAGCAAACAGCATTGAAACTGGGTAAGGTAATCCTATCTGGTACTCAGGACGTGAGACTCTTATCAGTAGTTAACTCTAGAAAACAGGAAGTGGGGTTGTAGCTCAAGGATAGGGGTTATAGTCTTCTGCTGAAGTGTTCAGGGACAGGGCCGAGGCCTATGAACTACAAAAAAAAAAAAGAAAAGAAAGTTTTAAAAAGATGTAAAACAGCACAATATTTAGAGTATTTCTCAAAAATAAAAGAAAGGCAGCTATTCCTCAATGTATAAACAAAACAGTATTTGAAAAAAAACAGCTGCAGGTATGCTATAGATAGTACTCATCTTAAAACTGTAGCAATACATAGATGGGTAATTTCAATAAATATTTCCTGTGATATAAAAAGAGAACTAAAACACAGAAAAACATTATTGGTCATTGTAAAATATCATTTTCTTAATAGGTTAGGGAGAAAAGCATATTTTTCTCACAAATCAATTTCCACTTTTATATTTTAAAATATCTAACACTTAGGATGGGAAAGTAAAGTCATTATCTTTACAGTAAGGAATATTTGTATCTCATGTATGTTTGTGTCTTTTTTTCTATGACTCATTTTAGATGTCCAGGTAATGGAAAATGTGTTCAAGACATGCCAGGAAAGTCCACATGAATGTCTTTGTGAAGTAGCAGTTGCAAGTAGTATCGAAGTGGAGGATATCGTGAGATTTGCAACAACTTTAAATTGGAGCTCTACACATAATCCAGAGCTGATCAGTAATAACGGTAACAACTTAGGGGTGAGGACTGAGGAGTTCATAAAGTGTCAGAACATGCTTCTGTCTCCTAAGCCTGATGAGATGCATACCGCATATAGATCTCGTATGTCTCCTGTTCTTAAAAAATCCATCGGATATTCAGAGCATTTTATTCATGATTGTGACAGTCCAAAAGATCTGCAGTATCATAATTCTGTTCTCCCTGCCCAAGAAATTCTTCAGGGAGGGAGGAAAACTGCTAAATGTACTGTGTGATGAAAAATATTGTACTTAACACCGACCATCACTACACATCCGAAAATGTACACAGGAGAGACTCCTCATATATGTAGTGAATGTGAGAAATCTTTCAGTAATGAAATACGCCTTACAATACCTCAGAGCAAATATCCTGAGATATGTGATGCGTACATCAAGTGTGAAAATTAATTTCTGAGAAGTCAGACCTGACGCTCCAACCTCGATCTCCAAGAGAAGACAAACCTTATGAATATGAGGAACGTAATAAAATTTCTGCCCAGAATTCAGCAATCAGCACACATCAGAGATCTCACACAGAAGAGAAATCTTATGAATGGGATAAATGTGGGAAGACTTTTAGACTGAAATCATACCTCACTTTGCACCAGAGAAGACACACAGAAGAGAAACCTTATGAATGTAACAAATGTGAAAATTCTTTCACCCAGAAGATACACCTTCGAGTTCATCAAATAACACACACAGGAGAGAAATCTTATAAGTGTAATGAATGTGGAAAGTCTTTCCAAGGGAAGGGAAAACTTCGTGTTCATCAGAGAATACACACAGGACTGAAACCTTATGAATGTAACCAATGTGTAAAGTCTTTCAGACAGAAATCTTCCCTCAAATTGCATCAAAGAACACACACAGGAGAGAAACCTTATGTGTGCAACAAATGTGGAAAGACCTTCAAGTGGAAGTCATATCTTGATGGGCATAATAGAACACACACAGGAGAGAAAACTTATGCATGTAGTGAATGCGGAAAGTCTTTCAAATGGAAGGTAAAACTCCATGTTCATCAGAGAATATACTCAGGAGAAACACCTAATGAGTGTAACATATGTGAAAAGTCCTTCACACAGAAGCCAAACCTCAACATGCATAAGACAATTCAAACAGGAGAAAAACCTTATGAAGGTAACCGATGTGGAATGTCTTTCAAATGGAAGTCTTCCCTCAAATTGCATCAGAGAACACACACAGGAGAGAAACTGTACGAGTGCATCAAATGTGGTAAGACCTTCAGATGGAAGTCACATTACAGGAGGCATAACAGAATTCACACATATTAGAAACCTTAGGAATATAACCAAAGTTGAAAGTCTTTCGTGCAGTATTCACCCTTCAGGAAGCGTAAGAGAGTTCACACATATGAGAAGCCTTAGCAATGTAATAAATAGGAAAGACTTTTTAGTCTGTGGAAGAAAACTCAGCTTGTGTCACAGAACCAACACAAGATAAAACCCTTAATGAATGTAGCAAATGTTCAGTCTTTTCCCCAGAAGGCACAAGTCAAGATTTATCACTAAACACCCACAGGATAGAATCCTATGAATAAAATGAAAGGGAAATTTTTTTGAAGAACTCATAGTTGAGTTTGCATGATACCACACAGACACAGGTTAAAAATCGTATGAATATAAGAATATGAAAAATCCATCATGAACACATGACTAAGTATAAAATGCACATAGGAGAGAAAAACCTTATGAATATTACAAATGTGGAAAGTGTTTGACCTGGAAGGCATACTTCTGTGTTCATCACAAATCTGATTCCCATAGAAGAAAAGAAAACTAATGAATAGAACAAATGTGCAATGACTTTTAATCAGAAGTCAGAACATTTCAGAACATACACAATAGAGAAATTCTGAGTATTGAAAAACATTTAGCTATATATAGATTCTCTGTATATGGGAGCATTAGGGTAAGTCTTCTAAACAAACTCAACCTTCAGCAAGCATTAAGAGCACTCACAGAAGAAATAATAGCATGTAGGAAAACCTTTGTCAGGAACCTCTAAAAGCTGACTGTGTGGCTTAGTGGTAGAGTGCTAACCTATCAAGGATGAAGGCCTGGGTTAGATTCCTCAATACTACGTGAAAAGAGCAAGCCAGAAGCAGCACTGTGGTTCAAATGGTAGAGTGCTAACCTTGAGCAAAAGTAGCTCAGGCCCTGAGTTCAAGCCTAAGGATTGGAGAGAGAGAGAGAGAGAGAGAGAGAGAGAGAGAGAGAGAGAGAGAGAGAGAGAGACAGAGAGAGAGAGAGACAGAGAGAGAGAGAGAGACAGAGAGAGAGAGAGAGAGACAGAAAGAGAGAGACAGAAAGAGAGAGACAGAAAGAGAGAGACAGAAAGAGAGAGAGAAAGAGAGAAAAGAGAGAGAAACAGGAACTTCTAAATTTTACAGAGATAGAGAAGGAGAGAGAGAAGGAGACAGAAACTAATTTCTAAACTTTACAGTCTTTCTATTTCTTTACAAATTCGTCTATGTCATTCTTTCTGACAGAAGCACAGAATTCCATTGTGTAAAAACACCATATTTGATCTACTCATCAACTGACGGGCATCTGGGTTGGTTCCATACCTTTGTTATAGTAAATAGTGCTGTGATAAATGTTATTGTTCTAGTGAATTTAGTGTGTCCTATCTGGATGATTGTCAAGTAGTGAAATTGCTGGATCACAGGGGAGCTCTATGTTTAGTCTTTTTGGGATACTGCCATAGTGCTTTCCATAGTGGTTGAACGAGTTTGCAATCCCACCAGCAGTGTAGTAGTGATCCCTCCTGGCCACATCCCCTCCAGCATAAGTTATTAGATTTCTGGATCTTGGCCATTCTAACTGGAGTGAGGAGGAAAAGGGAAAGAGGAACTGAAACTTTCTCTCCTTACAGATGACATGATTCTGTATTTAAAGAACCCTATAGACTCTACTCCGAAGCTGCTTGAGCTGATATAAAACTTTGGTAAGGTAGCAGGGTATAAAATTAACCCTCAATGTCAACTGCCTTCCTATATGCCAACAAATGTGAGGAATGAGGCAAGAATCATGATAGCAACTCATTTTGCTATCAAAGAAAATAAAATACCTAGGAATTAACTTAGAATGTAAAGCACCTTTTTGATGGAACTATAAACTCTGGAGAAGGAAATTAACGCAGAACTGAGGAAATGCAAAAACCTATGCTCCTGGTTTGGAAAAAGTAATATTGTAAAAATGGCAATCTTGATAGGGACTATCTACAAATTCAGTGCAATATTCATCAATATCCCAATGTCACTCTTTAAAGAAACAGAAGAGGAAATCCAAAATTTCACTTGGAATAATAAAAGACCCCTTATAGTCTGTCTTCTGGCATGATACATAATGTTTAATCTCACCTTCTCCACCAAAATCTACCATTCTCATTGAGACATAGGTGGCCCTGTTTACTAGCAGCAAAGGCTCAAACGCGCAGTTTCAGGTGTCACCACTGCCTCTGTTACTGGGTAGATCCAACTCTGTCATCGATTCTGAGGTCTGCTCTGGGAGTCTTGGTCACAAGTTGTTCTGTGGCATCTGCTGCCAGCCTGTGCCTATTTGCTTCCTTTTCCTCCAGCAGCCTACAACAGGGAATGAAGTTCAGGCGCTGATGCTCTCCTTCATATGCAGGGCAGGATGAGCCCAACCCTCCCACATCTTCCTCTTCTAATTTTTGGGAAAAAATGTGCTGGCAAAAGTCCTCAGGTGTGGCGCATGGCTGATCCACACTTTTAATCCAGGCTGGTCACGAGGCTGAGATCTGAGTATGGAAGTTCCAAGTCACCTAGAACAGGAAAGTCTGATAGATTCTTACTACCAAAAATAAAAACAGCTGGGAATGGAATTTGGGCTCAAGTGGTAAAGGGCTAGTCTTGAGTACAAATGCTTAGTGCCCAGGCCCTGAGTTCAGGCTCCAGCACTGCCAACAACCTCACTTTAGTGAGATTTTAGCTTTATCCATGTAGGCACATCTCACTGGAATCTTTGCTGGTAGAGATAGTCTTCATAATTTTGTCTCAAGGTAAAGGACCTCCTGGGGTAGTAGACAAAAGGTGTCATGGAGCGAGGAGCCCCACTTGCTCCAGGTTTGAAGATGGCATAGGTCAAGCCAGCATGGAGTTGGCACATCAGTCTTTTTCCTAGCACCACCTACCAGTGAATGTCAAATGACAGTGATTGTTGTGGGATTGTGTGATTGAAGTGCCCCATTAAGGGCAGTGTAAGCACATCCAAACTTGGATACCAGGAATGCTGAAATCTCAAAGCTAAGATTTCTGTTGGCTACAGAAATGCTGGTGTGTCTGTGATTCATTAAAAGTTCAGGTGCAAAGATTCTGAAGCTTGATGCCATGTGTTTATTCCATTTACTAAAATTATTTTAATGCACTGTATAAGTTAAAACATTTGATAAGAGTCAGGGGTAGTGAAAACATTGTCCTTGAATTCAGGTGTCTGGCAGGGTAATGGGGGGGTGTTGGTGGCTGGGACTATGAAGCTGGAGCTGCTATCAAACCATGGATCATGTTCCTCTTTGTCTGGGAGAAATGACTCCAAAGATGAAATTTGAATGGTGAGGAAAAGATGATGATGTACTCAGGAAATTTCTCCTAAACAAATGCTCATGTGGAAGTGGGATGGGGGCTGGGCACGTCTGAGGCAGAGCTTAAGGGGGCTTCTCATGGCGTTGAGAACGTTCCTTGCGACTTCAGGCATGCAGCAGGGTGTTTTAGATGACCATTGTGAGATGGATGGAATAAGACTGGAGAGAAGATGAATGCTGGGATCCTGCAATGCTCTTGCATGAGTGGCTGGTGGCTCACCTGAAAGAACTAATTATGTCTAAAAAAGAAATCAGGAATTTGTTTTGATTAGATAATACCTGTAATCCGAGGCATATTCAGGATCCTGATCTTAGTATTGTGGTTTAAAACCAACCCAGCAAAGGGAAAAATGCATGAGACTCATACTCCCAGTTTAGAGCAAGAACAAAGATTGAAGTAGAGCTGTGGCTCAAGAGCTAGAGTGCTACCTTGAGCAAAGAAAAGCTAAGAAAAAGTTCCAGGTCTTGAGTTCATGGCCAGGAATGAAAGAAGGAAGGTAAAAAAAGGGAAGTATGTGAGGAAGGGAAATAATAAATGAAAGAGAGAAGGAACTAGAAATTTAAAACTAGAGAATATTTAAAAGTCATCAGTCCTTCTAAGAAAAGTGTTGGAGTATGGGTTCTATATGTGGTGAACTGGAAGCCCAGCAGTGACTTGTTAACCAAAGAGTCACCATGATGAGCAAAGGATAGAAATCTGCGTGAGCCTCTTAGCGGATGGAGTCACAGAAGAGAACATCAGCTCCCATCCCATATTTAGAATTATATAGAGATGGGGAAATTGGCATCACCTTGATGTCATTGTGTCCATGGAGACTGGAAGCCATGGCTCTGTGAAAGCACAATGTTCTGGTTACTGAGCTGGGAGGCTGAGGAGAGCCAAGTCCTGGCCATGAAGAAATCAGGGTGGCAGCAGAGCAACTCTGCTGCAGTGTGTGCCTGCTTGGCTGTTCTTATTCTGTGGTGGATCAGGCTGGAGCGGGTGATAGTAACTGTTTTGTGGTCACAAGCCCTTCACCAAGAGCTTCCTCTGGGTTCCTCATAAGCTACAGGGTGGCTGGTGGTGGGATGTGTGTGGGGTGGAAGTGACAGAGGGATGGATGCATGGCAAGGTGGGTGAAGAGATGAGAGGAATGATGAGAGCCCAGTTCATTGGTTTCCAAGGTTAATGGGTGGGAGGTAGAGAGGCATGATGGAGGAATGATGGAGGCAGGGGAAGGTGGTGACAGAGTGAGGCCATCTGTAGTGCCAGCCTGGCCATCATCTGAAGCCCATAGGCAGCTTCCTGATCCTTCACTTAGTCCTGCTCCTTGTGGAGGGAATGTCACGTGTACCCAGAGCTAGGGGTGGGGCAATGTTAATGGCACCTGGAAAACCATTGGCCTCTACCTGGGTGAGGGGTGGTTATGGCTCCCATGCTGGGTGGCCTGATAGCTATGGAACAGATCTCTCCTTAGCTACCACAGTCAGTGGCTGCTCTCCATCTAGGGTTAGGGCACCTGCTCAGCCATCAGGACACCCCATGCCAGGACAGAGGCCTACAATTCAGATGGCAGCACAGGGGTGAAGATGATCTCACCGTAGCCCTAGTTACAAGGCTGTCCCTGCATGCAGGACAGGATGAGCTGGGGGAAGATGTTCTCTGTGTTTTTCCACAGCCTATCCCGGCCTCTTCTTGTGTCTGATTAGACCAAGAGAGTACCAGGTTCCATCTCATAGTCCTGGTTCTTTTTCTTTTACAGTCATGAGGCTTGAACTCAGGTCCTGGGTACTGTCCCTGAGCTCTTTTGCTCAAGGTTGATGCTCTACCATTTGAACCATAGTGCCATTTCCAGCTTTTCCTTTCATGTGGATCTCTGATATGTCCAGTACTGTGCCTGCAGGGAGGCACTCACCCCACAGACAGAGCCACCTCTGCCGTGACTGTGACTGCCCACAACACTCACACCCACTCCTTGCACACCCCTCGACTCCAGTTTTAGCTCCTCTTAGACTGGGTGTCCAGCCTACCACTTCCTACACTCACAAAGGGTCTACAATTGTCTTCCCAGGGTCCTTTCTTCTGCCAGCCAGAGTACAGACTGTGCACATCTTGATGATCACAGAGCTCAAAGCCAAATGCTGAGATGCAGAAGGGGGTGACCCAGTAGCTGCACAGGGCCCATGGATCATCCTGTGCATCCCCCAGCCTGTGACTTCCCCCACCCCCTTGGCAGTTAACTGGAAATGAGAGTTTCATGGACTTTACTTTCTGGACTGGCTTCAAACAGAAGCTATGCACAGTTTTCAAACCATACCCTACTGAAGAAGGGAAGCTTGATCTGGTGCTTAACTGGGTTGCACTTTGGCTCCGTTTGGTATGCCTCACGGGAGGGGGCTCATCATTTGTAGACTAAGATCTCATTACCTTCAAAGCCAAATGCTACCTGAAAGTTCAGGGTCCCAGCCTATGTGTTGGGCCGGGGTGAATACATTCTCTGTTATGCTGGGTCATCAACCCATGTTTTAAGCTGGAAGTAGGCAGTGCCACATTTGATAAGAACATCTGCCAGAGATTGTCACCTCATGAAAGCAGATTCTAAATTTGTATTCCGTTTCCTGTGGTGGAGAAATCCCCTCCAACTTAGACAGGCTCACATCCACCTGCAGGTCACACTCCTAATGCACCCTTGAGTGTCCTCATGGTATTGTGATCTAAGTTTGTAGGGAATGCTGCTTTAGTCCATGAATTAGCTGGACAAGTGATGACAAACGTGTTGTGGATTAATATGAGAACAATTTAAGAAGCCCTGGAGGAGCATCAACCTGACCCTCTGTGGTGCTATAAATCTGATAGGATGTTCCAGACTGAGAAACAATCACATGGCTTTGTGTTTGGCATCCAGACAAGTGAGTGCATGTCTTAGCTGTCAGCCAATACAGAGGAGGACATGAATAAGTGGGTGGAAAGCATCTGTCAGACCCCTGTCTGGGGGCAGGTGGAGAGAACATAGGAAGGTAGATACCATGGCTGTGGTGGGGCCAAAAAAAAGGGTAAAAGAGGCAAAGGAACCAGGTACTGGTAGCTCAAGACTGTCATCCTAGCTACTCAGGAGTTTGAGATCTGAGGATCACAATTCAAAGCCAGCCCAGGACAGAAACTCCATGAGACTCTTATCTGCAATAAACTACTGAATGCAAGAAGCTCAAGCTCAGTGACAGCATCCAGGCCTAGCGTTCAAAACCCAGGACTGGCAGAAAAAAGTATCAAAGGACAAGAAGCTGGCCAAAAGTTAGAGGGACTCTATCTTGACAAACAATACAATGATAAGTTGCACTCAGAAGACTTGCACAAAATCTGGAAACGCGTGAGACCTATCTATGTATGTTTCCGGTTTGTCTAAATATATATGTTTATGCATTTATATATTAGTATAGAGAGACAGATCAATACATATGACTATACATATATACATAGCCAGACACTTATGGGTGGGTGGTATACTGTGTGAGAGTTTGTGTTTGTGTTTTGTGGATGGCTATCTCTGTTTAAGAAAGATAGAAAATATGTAAATATCTTTAAAAAAAACTTGATAAAATACGGAGAGACCTAAGCTCTTGAGGGAATCGGAAATGACAAGATTATTCACAGGCACGTTTATCCTTATGGATTCCTCAGCAAGTTTTAATTTTTTTCATTATTTTCTTTCTTTTTTTGAACCAGTGCTAAGGATTTCTCTCAGGGACCAGGTGCTGCCAATTACTAATTTTCTCAAGGCTGGTACAAGAGGAACTGAGCCACAGTTCCACTTTTGCCTTATTTATTCGTGCTTAACTTAAGATAAAGATTTCTATCAGTGACTTTCTTTCAGGGGCTGGATTCTAACGAGGATCCCCAGACCTCAGGCTTCTCTATAGCTACAATTAACAATATGGGAAACCAGCACTGGGTTCCAATGCACAGGGCAAGAAATTGAGTGAATCTCTCAACTCCAATTAGCTATAATAAGCTACAAGTGAAAGACCAATACCTTTGAGGAAAAGATGCTGAGGGTTATCACACAGGCCCTATGAGTAAGCCCTAAACCCTGTACACATGTGTGCATGCACACATTGGCAGATACACATACACATGCACACACACAATATCTCAGGCAATATTGTATTTTGAATTAATATCCAAAGATTGGACAAAGGATAGCAAGTAATAAAATCTGTTTTTCTTGTCTACATTGAGGGAAAGGGATAAGTCACAAGATGCAGAAGCGAAGAATTCAGAGGCAAATGCTGTGAGTGAATAACTTGTACAAAGCACATTTCTTTTCTTTTCTTTTCTTTTGTTTTTTCTGCCATTCCTGGGGCTTGAACTCAGGGCCTGAGCACTGCTCTTGGCTTTTCCCAAGTCTAGCCCTCTGCCACTTGAGCCGCATTGCCATATGGATTTTTATATCTGTGTGATATTAAGGACTCAAACCTAGATCTTCATGGATGCTAGGCAAGCACTCTACCACTGGGCCAAACTCTAAACCCAGATAAAGTATTTATAAATAGTCATCATCATCATATCAAAATATCCTTTCTCCTACAAAGAATGAACACTTATCTATGTCTGTAAGACTTTTTTTTATGTCACCAATGCTTCTGTGATTTTCCCACTTGCATTTTTACAGATGACAGCACAGATATTCATCAGGAAGAAAAATTGATTACGATACAGAAACCTAACAACGTCCTAGAAGATTGAAGTGAATACTATGTGCAAGATGGCCTGGGTGTTTCATCTATTTGTAGAGTGCTTGGCTACCACACAAAAAGACTCTGGTTTGATTGTGGAGTACTATATACATAGAAAACGCTGGAAGTGGTGCTGTGGATTGGTGGGACAGCTATAGCCTAAAGAAAGCCTAAGAACAATGGTCAGGCTCTGAGGTCAAGTCCCAGGACTAGCAAAGAAAATGTGCAAGAGGCAAAATGCAAGCTGAGAAGGCACTGTGAAGCAAAATGTCTTGTGAAGGCTAAGGGGAATAGTGACAGTTAAGTTTGGATCTTACCTAAGAAAGGCTCCTTGAGCCTGAGACCAGGCTAGCACTTATGCCTAGTTAATGACTTGGGATTTGAACAAAAAGGTGTGCTGTTTACTACATCCATATGTGAGGTGGGAAGGGAGATTCAGCCTCCAGTATGTCTTTGGGGAGGTCTTCTGTGAGCAAGGAGCTTTGGTCATTGGGCCTTGAAAGGTGACCCTACCTACCTCACAATGGAACAGAATATGGAACCCTGGTAACCAAGCCACTGCATGTGACAACCAGCTCAAGCCAGCTCCCTTGGCCTGTGGCTCAGGAGGAAGAAAGATTTTGCTGTGCTGTTGCCAACGGTCAGGATGCTCGGATCTCAGGCATGAGAGATATGGATCTCTCACATGAAGAAGTAGATTCTGGACCAGTGCCAAGCCAAAATTCCCGTATATCAGGCATTTCTCTAGGAAGAAAGCCAGGAAACGCCAGGGCAACTCAGATGAGGTATATTGAGAGGAAACCTATTTGAACCCATCATCCTGCCCACAAACTACAACCTTCTTGTGTACTTTCAAGTGACTATACTGAGATTAGAGTGTGTCATTTCCAATCTACTCTATTCCAATTCCTCAGTGTGAAGTGTGGTCCCATTCCTACGTTTGAAATATCCACTGTTTTGCCAATACAGTGTGATGGTAAGTCAGCTCAGACTCTGAATGAGCCTTGTAACCTATGGATCCTGGAGGAAGGCCTGTTGGAGATGCTGCTGACAAAGCTGATCGCTGCCTACCAGAAAGGTGATCTCTTTTACGTGGGAAACTTCCTGCACAATTTCAAATAGTGGAGGACAATGTAGTAGTTGCTGGAAATTCTCTTGAAAAAGTGAGTGTTCCCACCCAAACCCAGGTTTGCTCACCCCTCCTGGCCAAGCCTTGGAATACTTGGATCCTCTCTGAGCCTGTTTGGTTCACTGGGGTGTTCACAGGTGAGCTAAGCATGATACAAGTGCACAAACTACTTCATTATGACTGGGACACCATGCCATTTCATTTCCCTCACAAGCTACTGGAGTCTCAACAGTGTGCTTACTGAGAAGTTGGATTTCAGGCATGAGTAAGTGGCTCCCAACTGCAGCCCTCACCTAGGTGACATCCTAAGAAATCCCATTTCCCAGTAAGAAATGAGGTGTCAGTACTAATGGCGGAGGCCTGTGAAATACTGGCGTCAGAGGAAAAGCTGGGGGCTGAATCACTTTTGAGCCATCAGGGAGGGATTGTGATAGCTTTGCCTGTTAGAACCTGAGAGCCTTTACATTTTGGTGTGTGGTCCAGTGCTGCCACTTGAACCTGAACCCAGGTCTAAATACCATTCCTTTGGTGTTCAAAAATTAGCACTGTACCATTTGAGTCATAGGTCAAGTTCTGGCTTTTTGCTGCCTAATTGAAGACAAGTGCCTTTAGACTTTTACTGACTAGACTGGCTTTCCACTGTGATCTTCAGAGCTCAGCCTGCTGGGTGGCTAAGATTAGAGGAATGAGCATTTAGTTCTTTATTTAGAGCATTCACTTATTGATTTATTTAGAGCATTTACTTAGTTAATTTAAGGTGCGTTTACTTTGGACAGATGCATAGAGGCCTCTCTCAGAAGCTTCTGGAAGTGGGGTGTAAAAGTCATCCTGTTCTCGAGTGTCTCTTACCCCCCTCCCAGCACATAAGTGCACATCTCTGCAGGACAGCCACAGCATTAGAGTCCTGCAAGAAAGCAGCTTTGGTAAAAGGCTCAGGATGGAGAGAGAGGGCTCTCACTTTCCTTGTACCGAATGTGCCCACAGCATCATGTGTTCCATCTATATGATGTGAATGGACTTCTACCCCAGTGATTTCTACGAGTTCAAGAACTGCCACACCCTGACACAACTCAAGCTCTATATGAGGCTCCACATGCCGGCTTTGGACCTGCTCTTCTAAACACATACTTTTTGACCAGCTGGAGGAATGTGCGACCAGTAAGACCAAGAAAAAGTAGAAGTCCTGGTGTGGGTGCCTCAGAACCTGTGAGTAGGAAGCCCATGTGGTCTAGATATTGGTTGGCCCTTACTTCTACAGAGCTTGGCAAAATGCCCTTTATGGCTGGTGTCAGCCAGGTAATGTCTGTCCTCTGAAAGGACTCGGGAATAAGCACTCATTAGAAAGACCCTACACCTCCTCAGTGTTCAGTCCAAACTCCAGTTCTACAGGTTCCTCCATTAGATCCTCATGGAAGTTGAGTGACACTTCAACTTGCAGAGTCCACTCTGTCCACTCTGTACCTATTTCCATTCTTAGGTTTGGGTCATCGTGGAAGAGCTTATCCTGAACTCCGGATGAAAAACCCACCAATGGAGCTGGTGAGTGATGGAGACTGAGAATCATCACTGCACTCCAGAAACCATGGGCCTTCTGTAGAAATTACCAAACAGGTTTAGAGTCCTGTGGATATACCTTTTGCTCTGAACCCCATGTGTGACACAGTTGAACCTGCAGATACTATGGAGGAAGAAAAAGAGCAGCCAGATTTCCTTCCGTTTCCTTTCACACTCCACCCAGAGTCAGTCCATCTGAGTCAGAGTAACACTCCACTTATTGTGCAAGCTGAAGGGGCACACGCTGGGCTCATGGAAAATGTCCCCATGGGAAGCAGCAAGTGTACTCTCAATACTGGATTCATTGGAGGAAAATGAATCCATCCTCACAGAATATCCAGACCCATCCATCTCACTGAAAGAGACTCAATCTCCATTCGACAAACCAGAATCCATCCCCCTCTTAACTCAGGAAGGACATTCTGTTTCTCATGAGGAAGGAGACGCTTCTGAGGACTCGGAAGGAGAATTACTGTCTGAAGGCATCTTGGAGGCCAGTCTGGATTTAGAGCTTCCCTGTCCCCTTCCTAAAAAGACATCTCTTTATCTTGCTCTCATGATTCTTGTCAAGTATTCATTGTATTTACTTTGCTAACTATTAAACTCTCATTGTTAATATTATGATGTGCAGTTCTTCAGTGCTTATTATACTGTGTTTTATTTTCCACTTATAATGTGAGACCTCAGACACATAGGTCCTGGGTGGGCCAAAAACCAGACAGGTCTGGTCCCATAGAAGACAACCTTACTGGATATACAGGGAACTATGAAATGCATGGAATCACCAGGAATCCAGGCCAGGCGTCCATGGAAAGGCAAGTCAGCTACCAAAGCTTAAGGACAGAGCAGATGCCTGGAAATGTGTTTTGTCAATCGGGAGAAGTGCCAGAGTAACTGTAATATTATGTGGGACTCTGTTCTGTGAGTTCAAGTCTGTTTATATATCCATTGTGCTTTGTACAAATATTTAAGAAAATTAAAACTCCACAATAGCATCAAAAATCTACTTTGGCTTTGAATGTGGCCTACTTGTAGAGTGCTCGCCTAGTATACAAGAAGACCTTGATTCAATTCCTCGGCACTGCATACACAGAAAAAGCAGATGGGGCACTGTGGCTCAGGTGTCAGAGTGCCACCCTTGAACAAATGTGGCCAAGGACAGTTCCTGGTCCCTCAGTTCAAGCCCCAGGACTAGCGAAACAAGAAATCATACCATTTTCCACACATTTGGAAATAAATCTGTTTTATCTAACCCTACTTCTTTTTTGCCAGTCCAAAGTGTGTGCCACCAAGCCAAACTACTGGCCCCCAACCTTACTATTTTTAATCATTTAATTTTTTTACATAATCATATTTCATGCTGTCTGTATTAATAGCATAAACAGTATGCTTAGTGTAATAATGTTAAAGGTAAAACATAAGAAATTAATAACTAAAATTCCTTTTTTATTATTTTTATAGCATTACTACAATTTTATGAGAAAAATTACTTAGAATGTTTATTTTAGAGTTCAAGTAATCCATTTTGATAAATATATCAACCTACATCATTTATTTGAACACATTTTAAACTATTTTTTTCAGGAATGAAAATACATACATATTTGTTGTAAATGAAATTTATGACTTGGGGGGAAGGGAAAAAGAAAAGGGGGAAGGGGGTAACAGTTTTTACAAGAAATGTACTCATTACATATGTAACAGCAATCTCTTTGTATATCAGCTTGACAACAAATTTTTTGAAAAGTACAATGAGTTTAAATGTCTACTTTGGGCAGAATTTTTTTTTGCCAGTACTGGGCTTAGACTCAGGACCTGAGCACGATCGTTGTTTTTGTTTTTGTTTATTCTTAAGGCGCAAGTTCTATCACATGTGCCACAGCACCACTTTTATCTTTTTTTATCTATGGTGTGCTGAGGAATTGAACTTGGGTCTTCATTCATGCTCGGCAAGAACTCTTCCACTAGGCTTAACTTATGGCCCCAGTGGGAAGGAAGTTTTCCATAAAATATGTAGGAAATATGTACACTAAGGAAAAGCCATCAAAAATAGAAGAAAATTATATACTTAGATAACGACATGCCAGTATTATGGCAGATCTCTGTAATTCTAGCTTCAAGAGTGGCCTATTTGGACCGGGAGTTGGCTGGCTGAAGTAAAGTGCTATCCTTGAGCAAGCCCTAGGACAGTGCTCTGGCCATGAGTTGAAGCCATAGGACATGCAAAAAATAATAATTTAATGCCCGTGACTGGTGGCTCACCCTGGTAATCCTAGCTACCCTTGTGGATCGAGGTTCAAAGACGGCCCAGGCATAAAAATCTGTGAGAATCTTATTTCCAAATAATCCAGAAAATTCAAAATGACAATGTGCCTCAAGTGGTAGAGTTCTTGCCTTGAGCTGAAGAGCTTAAGGTAAACATCCAGGCCCAGAGTTCAAGCCCCATGAGTGAAAAAAAGAAAAAGAAAAAGAAAGCTCTTATCTAAGGCTGGAGTGCACACTAGTGGTAGTTTGCTTGCCTAGTATGCACAAAGCCCTGTGTTCAATCACTCTGTACCACTTACACCAAAAAAAAAAAAGCTGGAAATGATCTCAGAAGGTTGGGTTCTGAGGATCACAGTTCAAAGCCAGGCCAGACACTAAAGTCCATGAAACTGTTACTTCCACTTAAGCACCAGAAAACCAGAAGTGACACTGTGGCTCAAGGTGTTTAAGGTTGTAGCCTTGAGCTGAAGAGCCCAGGGACACTGCCCAGGTGCACAATTAAAGTCTTACAACCGAGAGAGAGAGCGAGAGAGAGAGAGAGAGAGAGAGAGAGAGAGAGAGAGAGAGAGAGAGAGACAGAGACAGAGAGACAGAGAGAGACAGAGAGGCAGAGAGACAGAGAGACAGACAGGCAGACAGACAGAGACAGACAGACAGAGAGACAGAGACAGAGACATCAAACAGTCAGGCACTGCTGGCTGAAGCGTGTAATTCTACCTACTATGGAGGCTGAGATTGGAGGATCTTGGTTCAAGGCCCAAAGCCAGCCTGGACACATATGTTTGTGAGACTTACATCACCAATTAACTACCAGAAACCAAAAATGGAGCTGTAGAGGAAGAGCGCTAGCCTTGAGCTGAAGAGGTCAGGGACAGTCCAGGCCCAAAGTCCAAGCACCATGACGAATCAATAATAAAAAAGAAGATAGCTAATAGTAATGATGAATAATTTTGGGCTGGGAGTTTGGCCTAGTGGTAGAGTGCTTGCCTAGCATGCACGAAGACCTGGGTTCAATTCCTCAATATCACATACATAGAAAAATGCTGGAAGTGGTGCTGAGGCTGAAGTGGTAGAGCCCTATCCTTGAGAAAATATAAGGACAGTGCTCAGTCCCTGAGTTCAAGGCCAGGACTGGCCAAATCAAAAGTAGTAGAGCACTGGCATTGAACTGAAGATCTGAGGAACAGCCCAGGCACAGAGTTCAAGCACCGCAAACAACAACAACAAAATCTATGAAATGGCAGTGGTGGTTTTAAGCTAAGCAAAAATAGAGTGGAAATTGCTAAAATACATATTTGTGTGTAAGCAAAATAGCCAGACTTATGCATTAGAACAGGATAGCAACTTGAAAAAAAAATTTGTTTTCCATCTCACTAGGTCCTGTCTCTTAATTTATTCAAGTAAGTAAAATGCTGGGTTTTATAATCATTCCTCTGAATATTAGAAAATCATAATATCTCTCATTAAGCAACAAAGACCAGGAACTGGGGCTTCGTTCAAATGGCAGAGTATCAGGCAAGAGAAGAAAAAATTGAAGTAAGAACTTGAAGTTCTTGATCCAGAACCTGCATAGTAACAGAGCAGCAGCCTGGTGATGGTACCTCACACCTATAATCTTAGCTACTCAGGAGGCTAAGATCTGAGAATCAAAGTTTAAAGCCAGCCAAAGTACCCAGTTAACTGCCAGAAAAACCAGAAGTGGCACTGTGGCTCACAGATTAAAGCACTAGCCTTGAGCTGAAGAGCTCAGGGACAGTGCCCAGGCCCAGAGTTCAAGCCCCACAATTGACAAAAATCAAACAAGCAAACAAAACTCACAAAGAAGCCTGCAGACCACAGTGGTTCTGCTGAGTCTCTTCTCTATGGCGATCAGGAAACATTTCACTTTTTCTGTCTCTTCCCATCTCAACATTCATACTAAAATAAGACTGTGTTGAAAGTTTCAATTTATAAAAATGTTTTTCATGAAGCACCCTGAAATATTCATCGCTTATATCTCAGTTGAAGATAGTTGATTTGGGGCTGCATTGGTAGAGTGCTAGCCTTGAGCAGAAAAGGTCAGGGATAGAGCTGAAGCACTCAGTTGAAGACCCAGTGCCAACACACCAAAGAAATTATGCACTTTATACATATTTTCTAATTTCTTAATGAATTTTTCAGTCTGTATAAATATAGGGTACATTCCTTGTTACTTAAGTAAGATTGCTCTTTTTTTTCTTTTTGCCAGTCCTACGGCTTGGACTCAGGGCCTAGACATTTTCATTGGACTCGCTTGCCCAATGTGAGTGCTCTGCCTCTTGAAACACAGCGCCACTTCTAGCTTTTTTCTGAATATGCGGTACCGGTGAATAGAACCTAGGTCTTCATGCATTCTAGGTGAGCACTCTACCATTAGGCTACATTCCCAGGCAGTGAGATTCCTCTTACAGTCATTGTATGTTCACAGAGTTTGATCTCACACACTGTAGGGCCCTGGTTGGCTTTGACCTGTGATCCTAAGCCCTGAGCCTCCTAAGTAGCTGAAATTAAGTTGTGAGCCAGCATGATGACTTCCATTCTTTTTTCTACAAAAATATATGTAGTTATCTAAAATATATCTATAGCTGAAAAAAATGAATCTCTCCCAAACAAATCTTCAAAGAAACAACCATCCTATTAAAAGGTGGGCTAAAGACTTAAAAGAGTATTCTCTGAAGAAAAAATTAAAATGGGCTTTAGACACATGAAGAAATGCTCCATATCTCTAGCAATAAGGGAAATGAAAATCAAAACAACTTTGAGATTCCACCTGACTTCAGTCAGAATGGCCATTATCAAAAAATCTAATAAGAGATACTGGTGGGGAAGTGACCAGGTGGGATCACACCTACACTGTTGGTGTGAGTGTAAACTCGTTCAACCACTAGGGAAAGCAGTGTGGTGGTTCCTCAAAAGACTGAACATAGAGCTCCCCTATGATCCAGCAAATCCACTACTTGGCATCTACCCAATTGTCCAGAAAAAAGGACATACTAAAGCCACTACCACAATGATGCTCATTGCAGCACTATTTACCATAGCAAAGATATGAAACCAACCCAGATGCCACTCAGTAGATGACTGAATCAAGAAGATGTGGTATTTATACACAATGGAATGCTATGCTGCCATCAGAAGGAATGACATCGCCCCATTTGTAAGGAAATGGAAAGACTTGGAAAAATTCATATTAAGTGAAGCAGCCAGACCCAAAGAAACATAAGCTCAATGGTTTCCCTCATTTGTAACAATTAGTTCACATCTAGGACTCTCCTAGCAGAGGATTACAATAACTCAAAAACCTAGGTATATAAGGTCATATAGGATGAGACTAAATGAAAGGATCTCTAGGATATGGGAACAAGAGCTATATCTTGTGTCATCGTTGCTCTTAATCTTGTGTGATTTTTGTCCTTAATCTACTATGTTATTTCTCATCTCTTATTTTGCCCTTTGGTTAATGTCAGATTGTTACTGTATCTGATTTTTCCCTGGCATATTGTATATATGTTTATTTGTTTATGTCAAATAGGAAAGGGAAGGGGGGAAACAAGATGATTGGGAAGGGGAGGGGAGAGGGAACTGGGGACAAAAACATGTGGAGTGGAATAAATGTGTGAGAAGTAATGCAGTCCACTACCTGTAAATGTAATCGTAACCCCTCTATACATTACCCTGAAAATAAAAAAGAGACTATAAAAATATCTGTAGAAAATGAGGTTGGATGATGGAAACAACCAGATGCCCTACTACAAAAAATGTGATACACGCACGCACACACACACACACACACACACACACACACACAAACGCACACACACACAATGGAATGATACATAGCCAACCGACAAGATAAAATAATGGCATTCTCGGGGAAGTGGATGAAAAGGAAAAAAATCATATTAAGTGAAGTAAGCCAAACTCAAAGGAACATAGGCCCAAGAGTCTCCCTCATTTGTCAAATTCAGTAGAAACCTTGGGCTCTGCTACCAGAGATTTACAATAGAACAAAATCTAGAGACATCGTGACAAATAGTATGACACTAAATGTAAGGACCTCCAAGATAAAGAAACAAAACTCATATAATGAGTGATTGTTGTCCTTAATGAACTATGTGATCTCTTATCTCTTTTGCTATCCCTTGGTTATATCATATTGTTACAATATTTCACCTTGTTTTCTGATATATTTCGTATGTGCCTAATTGGTTATTTGAAATTGGATAGGGAAGGGGGGAAATGAACATGAGTGGGGTTAGGGGAAGGGAAATGGGGACCATATCATTACATGGGGTATCAAAGTTTGAGAAGTAATGCACCTTCTATCTGGTGAATATAATGTAACCCTTCTATAAATTACAATAAATATAAATACATAAAAAGAAGATCTGCACAGAAAAAAATAATAATGGCATTTTTGGGGTAGTGGATGAAATTAGAGTGAATCCTGTTGAGTGAGATAAGTCAAGACCAAGGAACAAGAGGTACATGGTATCCTTAATATATGGATATTAGTTTCAAACAGTAGTAGTGCGATGATTGAATAGTTGATACCCAAAGTTCTGGACATAATTTTGGAGATATAAACATAACTACATAGACATAAAAATCTAGGATAGACTATACACTCTATAGACATGTGTTTTATTATAGATTAATCTGTATCTATGACATACAAAGACTCAGCTTAATTTTTACTATATTCTAAAATCTATGTGCCAGTGATTGTATAGCGATTCCCTTCTTGAATACTTGTTGGTTAAACATGACATTTGAAATATGATGTAAAATTCAATGTTAATAAATTTTTTTAAAAAGAGGCTAGGGGTAAAAACCACTAATGTACTTGCTCTAAGTGGTACAGAAATTTTCTTAATGAAACAAGGGGTTTTATTGCATCTTTATGCAATTATTTTAGTTCTGAGTGTTCTACACTCAATGATACTTCTTGAAAGATGATATAGCTGACTGTGTAGATGGTATGAAGACATACTGGCCTAAAAGTAGAATAAAGCATTGGTAAGTGGCTGTTAGCTGTCCAGATTCTCCTGGAATATGTGGAATGAATTTATTAAGCACAATGCAGGCTCTTAGTCAGATCAGGATCAAGATTATGTGGTTCCATCAGATGAATGAGGAAAGATCAGAAAAATCTACTAAGATATCCAGATATACTTTTTAAACTAAGGTATCTGGACTCCTTTTTTTTCTTTCTTGGTGGGGAGGTTGAACTTTGGACCTGGGCAAGGTCTCTTAGTTCTTTTTCCTCAAGGCTAATGCTGTACCAGTTTTAGCCACAACTCCACTTAGTTTTTGGGTGGATAAGTGGAGAGTAGAATCTTACAGTTTGTTTTCTTTTCGTTTTTTGCTTGCAAAGGCTTTGATTCACCTTCTCCCTGGCTAGTAGAATGACAATTATGACCCTCCAGCGCCTGGCTAGTGATTCTTTGAAAATTGGACTTTCTTCCAAATCACGTAACTGGTTCCTAGCAAATTTTTGAAGCCTGACTTAAATGTGACAGATTTTTGTCACTTGGAGACACTCTGTGCTGAACGTTAGAAATCTACCAGCTGAGTCACAGTGGCACTTCCAGTTTTTTGTTTATGTGGTGCTGAGGAATGGAATCCAGGGTTTCATACATGCTAGGCAAGCTTCATTTTCAGCCCAAGGTTTTATGTTTTGTTTTTTCAGTGTTGTTGCTTCTAAGGTACTGTATGATGTTCTTTCATTTTCTTTGCTTTTTACCTCTTTTCTTCTTTTTCCCTTTAGTTTTATTCTCTGTAGTCACTGTGTTGAATTCGGGTACCCTGTGTCTTGTACATAGGTTTATGTGATTTGGGAAATGAAGAGGGTATAATAAAATGGTAAAAAAAAAAAAAACAAAGGAAAAAGGGTGAACCAATTGAACAGTGATACTTGGAAGACACTAAACGGAAATGAACTTAACAATCTGGGTGGAGAGGGGGCTGAGGGTAGGAAAACAGAGAAAAATGAGGGAGGGGATAACAATTTTCTTAAGAAATATGTTCATTACTTATGTAACCGTATGCCAACTATATATTGACTTAACAAAATAAATGAACTTAAAAATAATTTAGCCGGGTATGGTGGCTCACACTTGTAAATGTAGCTACTCAAGAGGCTGGGATCCAAGGATAGCAGTTCAAAGTCAGCCTGGGCACTGAAGTCCATGTGACTCTTATCTCCAATTAACCACCAGAAACCCAGAAGTGGCCCTATGGCTCAAGGGATAGGGCAGTAGTCTTGAGCTGAAAAGCTCAGTGACAAGACCCAGGTGCAGAATTGCAGTCCCATGACTTGAATGATGAATGATACTAGCCAGGCTCTGTGCGCTCACATTTGGAATCCTATCTACACAGAATCAGGTTTGAATCCAGCCCAAACAAATTGCATGATATTCTGATTTACAGTTCATTACCAAAAATCTGGAAGTGGAGCTGTGGATAAAGTGGTAGAACACTAGCCTGAAGCAAAAAAAAACTTTTAAGGACAGTTCCCAGGCCCTGGGTTCAAGTCCCAGGACTTGCATAAAACAACAAAATGTGACGCTGAGTCCTCCATCATTTGGTGTTATAGTTCAATATTTTTGATATGGGTCTTAGAAATTAAGTCCCTAGCTAATACTCTCCCCTGAAATTCTGCTTCATAGCTGATTCATAGAATTTCTGCATCATTACTATCACCTACCAGTTAGCATAGAAGTCTACTACTGAAAATTTGAAGAAAACTTTTGAGTAATCCTAATAAATCTGTGTATCATCTGCACACACATCAAATCAGCAGGAGCTATGTTCTACTATTATATAAATGTATTTAATCCCTTCTTGACTTAATGAGCCTTAAAGAGTAAAACATATGAAGTAGTTATGAAACTAACAGTCACCATTCTTCTACCTAATATTGTAATATAAGTTTATAAATGCAAGGACTATTCTGAAGTGTGCAGAAGATAGCTTCTAATTATAATATTCTCATGAAGTATAGTTTTTAAGAAACATGTTGCTTGCTTTGGGAAAGCAAAGGCAAGGAAAAATGATATAAGTAAGTTCCCTATTTATCAGAAGGAAAATACTATTGGGTTTAGATCAACTTCATTCATTCCGTGCTGATGAAACAAATATTTGCAATTCCTGAGGCCAATCACTTCATTGTGATGCACAATCAGCCAGCTTATATCAATCTTCCAAAAAAGGAAAGGAACAAATGAGAAGCAATTAAGGTTTCCAAAATGAACCAGGTGGTGGTGGCAGCTCACACTTGTAATTCTATCTACTCAAGGCCTGAAATCCAAGGATCTGGATTAAGTCTGTCTGGGATGAAAATATTCCTGTCTGTAACATCATCTCTGTTATCACAGCCCAGCTGATACACTCTGCCCAACAGGTTCCAAACACCAAAGTCCATCTCCTACCTGAAATACTAGCAAACGTACTCACATATTATTTCCTCTTTGGGAGATAGTTGAAACATGTACCAGAAACACTTCCCTGGCTTCAGAGTGGAAGTGGAAATATATACTCACTAGAATCCCATCTAGTAAATTACAGTCAATCATCGTTCCTCACATCTTGTTAGTTAAATTGAACAATGAGTGTTTGGATCAGAAGCAATGTGTATGAGCATACATGTTGTAAAAGTACTGTAATCCTAGTTACTCAAGATAAGCTGAGAACTGAGGATTCCAGTTCAAAATCAGCCACGCAATAAATTCCATAAGATTTTTACCTCGAATTAACCAGCAAAAAACAGAGCGTTGAATTGTGCTTAAAATGCCACAGCCCTAAGCTTTGCATTAAAGAGCTAGGGGGTAGCATTCAGGATGCCCACTCCCTCCACTCCTTTTTAACATAGTACTAGAATTCCTAGGCAGTGCAATAAGGCAAGAAGCAAGCATAAAGGGGATCCAAGTAGGGAAAGAGGAAATAAAACTATCCCTCTTTGCAGATGACATGATTCTGTATTTAAAGAATCCTATAGACTCTACTCCCAAGCTCCTTGAGCTGATTCAAAGCTTTGCAAGGGTAGCAGGCCATAAAATCAACCCTCACAAATCAACTGCCTTACTTTATGCCAACACTGAGAGGAACGAGGCAATAATCAGGAAAGAAAATCCTTTCACAATAGCCTCAAAGAAAATAAAGTACCTAGCAATTAGCTTAACTAAGAATGTAAAGGACCGTTTAGATGAAAACTTTAAAACCCTAAAAAAGGAAATTAAAGCAGAACTAAGGAAATGGAAAAACCTCCCGTGCTCCTGGATTGGAAGAATCAACATTGTGAAAATGACAATCTTGCCAAGGGCTATCTACAAATTCAATGTAATACCCATCAACATCCCGATGTCATTCTTTAAAGACATAGAAGAGGCAATTCAAAATTTCATATGGAATAATAAAAGACCCCGTATAGCAAAAACACTTCTTAGCAGAAAGAACAGCGCTGGAGGAATTTCAATTCCAAACTTAAGGCTCTATTACAGAGCTATAATTCTCAAAACAGCTTGGTACTGGCACAAGAACAGGCCTGAAGTCCAATGGAGAAGAACTGCGGACCCAGATATTAAACCACAGACCTATGGCCACCTAATCTTTGACCAGGGAGCCAAAAAAATAGAATGGAAGAAAGATAGCCTCTTCAACAAGTTGTGCTGGCAGAACTGGTTAAACATCTGCAGAAAACTAAAGTTGGATCCTTCTTTGTCCCCTTGCACTAGAATTAACTCCAAATGGATCAAAGACGTGGAGGTAAAAGCTGACACACTGAAAAGTTTACAGGAAGGAATAGGAGATACACTAGGCCTCCTTGGTACAGGTCGAAACTTTCTTAATAAGGACCAAGAATCACAACAAATCAGAGAAAGGCTGGATAAGTGGGACTGCATTAAACTGCAGAGCTTTTGTATGGCAACGGATATAGCTAGTAAACTAATCAGGAAGCCTACAGAGTGGGAGAAGATCTTCACCACCCAAACAACGGAACAAGGCCTCATATCTAAAATATATCAACAACTCAAAAAATTGAATCACTCCAAAACTAACCTCCAAAGTAACACCCATCCCATTACAAAATGGACCAAAGACTTAAAGAGAGTCTTCTCTGAAGAAGAAACAAAAATGGCCTATAGACACATGAAGAAATGCTCAACATCTCTGGTCATAAAAGAAATGCAAATCAAAACAAGTCTAAGATTCCACCTAACTCCAGTTAGAATGGCCAGGATCAGGAAAACGAATGACAACAGATGCTGGAGGGGATGTGGTCAGGAGGGATCACTACTACACTGTTGGTGGGAGTGCAAACTCGTTCAACCACTATGGAAAGCAGTGCGGCAGTGCCTCAAAACGCTAAACATACAACTCCCCTATGACCCAGCAATTCCAGTACTTGGCATTTACCCAACAATCCAGAAACAAGGGCATACTAAACCCACTAGCACAACAATGTTCATTGCAGCACTATTCACCAAAACAAAGATATGGAACCAACCCAGATGTCCCTCAGTTGATGAGTGGATCAACAAGTTGTGGTATTTGTACACAATGGAATTCTATGCTGCTGTCAGAAAGAATGACATCGCCCCATTTGTTAGGAAATGGAAAGCCTTAGAAGAAATCATATTAAGTGAAGTAAGCCAGACTCAAAGGAACTTGGGCTCAGTGGTTTCCCTCATTCGTCATAATCAGTAGAAACCTTGGGCTCTACTAGCAGAGATTGTCAATAGAGCAAAAGGCCATATATAAGGCCATATAATGTGAAGCTAATTGAAAGGACCTCCAGATTATTGACACAAAAGCCATATAATGAATGATTGTTGTCCTTAATGTACTATGTTGTCTCTCATCTCGCTTGCTGTCCCTTGGTTAGCCCATATTGGTATAGTATCTCACTTTGTTATCTGATATATTGAATTTATTTGTATTTGGATATTTGAAATTTGATAGGGAAGGGGGGAAAACCAAGACGGGTGGGGGGTGTGGGGTTGGAGGGAAATGGGTACCAAGACATGTGAAAGGGTATCAATGTATGTGAATTAATGCACCTTCTATCTGGCAAATATCATCTAACCCTTTTACTACTTACAATAAAAAAATGAAAAAAAAAGAAAGTTGTAGTGTGTGGGGAGGATGATGGGGTCAAATACATTTCTTCTTAGAAATTTCCTCATCTGGTTGCCCTGGATGTTCCTGGCCTTCTTCTTAGAGAAAGTTCTGTTATACTGGATTTGTGGCTTGGCAATGATCTAGCATGTACATCTTCGAGTAAGACATCCACAACTTCCATGCCTGAGACTCGAGTTTCCTGACCTTTGGCAACAGCACAGCAACATCTTTCTTCCTCCTGAGCCACAGGCCAAGTGAGCTGGCTTGAGCTGGCTGTTAGTTACAGTGGCTTGGTTACCAGGGTTCCATATTCTGTTCCATTGTGAGGGAGGCAGGGTCACCTTTCAGGGCCCAATGACCAAAGATCCTTGCTCACAAAAGACCTCACCAAAGACATACTGGAGGCTGAATCTCTCCTCCAATCTCACAATATACATGTGGATGTAGTATACAGCACACCTTATTTGTCCAATCCCAATGTCTTCCACTAGGCCCAACTACCAGTCTGGTCTCAGGCTCAAGGAGCCTTTCTTAGGTAAGATCCAAACTTAAGGGTCAATATTGCCCTCATCCTTTACAAAACATTTGCTTCACAGTGCCTTCTCTGCCTGCATTTTGCCCCTTGTCGAATTTTTTTTGTTTTTGCTAGTCTTGGGACTTGACCTCAGAGTGTGAACATTGTTCTTGGGCTTTCTTTAGGCTTTAGCTGTCCCACCGAGCCACAGCACCACTTGCAGCGTTTTCTATGTATGTGGTAATGAGGAATCAAACCTGAGGCTTACTGCTTGGTAGCCAAGGACTCTACCACTAGGTCAAATACACAGGGCATCTTGCACATATTTTTGACGTCAATCTACTAGGATATTATTAGGTTTCTGTATCCTAATCAATTTTTTCCTGATGATTAGCTTTGCTGTCATGTGTAAAAAATGCAAGAGGGAAAAACACAGAAGAATTAGTGAAATTAAAAAAAAGCATTAGACACAGTTAAGTGTTCATTCTTTGTAGGAGAAAGGATATTTGGATATGATGATGATGATGATGACTTTATAATTACTATGTCAGGGTTGAGAGTTTGGCATAGTGGTAGAGTGCTTGCCTAGCATCCATGAAGATCTGGGTTTGATTGCTCAGTACCACATAGATAGAAAATCTAGATGTGGCACTGTGGCTCAAGTGGCAGAGGGCTAGACTTGAGAAAACCCGAGGACAGTGCTCAGGCCCTGAATTCAAGCCCCAAGACTGGCAGAAAGATAAAAGAAAATAAAAATGCTTTTTACGAGCTAATTCACTCACAGCATTTGCTTCTGAAATCTTCGCTTCTGCATCTTGTGAAATACCCCTTTCCCTCAACCTAGACAAGAAAAACAGATCCATCCCATGGTCCACTGTGAGGCCACTGGTTGGGCTAAGAGCTAGTCGTGCAGCAACACATAAGTTTTATCTAATACTTTCCAAAATTTGTACGCAAATATGCTACCTACTTACCAAGTTATGTCAGTTATCCTTATGCTGTAACTTTTCTTCATTACTACAATATTCTTACACTCCTACGTTAATCCTCTTGCACCTCCCCTGACCTCTCTCATTCTTTTTTTCTATCTCTGGACCTCTGCTCGTCTTTCAACCCTTATACTGCACGGATCTACACTTGATGGCTGTTGAGCAATATTGTATAAGTAGGTGGTTAATTATTCTCTAGGCTCAGAGGGACTTAAAGACAATAGAGATTGGATTGAGAGGCTTATTGTTTTGGGTATAAATCGCTTATCAGTGGTTGTATTAGGCTGGTCTGTAAGTGCACAAAAAGAAAGAGTGATAATACCAATCAAAACTTGTGAACATCTAGTGTCTGCCAGCTACAGAGGTCTAGGTTGGTTATATCTGAAAAACTATAATCGTATTTAGTAGTAATCTTGCTCCCATTTTCAAATGGGCAGAACAAGAAACTCAAGAAAAATGTCAAATCAAGAAACAACATCCCCCACCCAATGTAAACAGACAATGGAACAGTCACTGGCAAACCTAGAGGAGAGTCTTCCAATTGCTACACAAATGCAATTGATAAACATCATTAATGAAAAATGTGAAAATATAAAGAAAGAGATAATGGAGGAAGCCATACCTGAACAAGAGGAAAGCAAAAACAAGGTGATAAGTGAAAAAGAAGAAGCCATAAAGGAGGCCATAATAAAGGTTTTTCAAAGAAAGATGGATGAATTCAAAGAATCCACAAATAAAAACGTGACCAAACTCCAGCAAATGTCCAAAGAAAATAAAGCTACTGAGCTAACCACTCAAAAGGAAATCAAGGAGATAAAGAAATCCATACATGATCTAAAACAAGGGATGCAAGGCATCAAAAGTGAGCAATTAGAAGCAAGGGAGATGAAAAATAAAGTAGATAGCTTTGATAGCAGGTTAGACATTGCAGAGGAGAGAATTTCCGTGGCTGAAGATAATTTAGGTATTATAAAGAACAGAAAATGAGTCAATCCAAATCTAGGAAATATGAGAGAGCGCTTCAGGAGGTCCAAGATACAATTAGGAAGCCTAATTTAAGGCTAGTTGGTACTGAGGAGGGCGTGGAGAAAGAGGTCAATGGTATTGGAAATATACTTCAGGGAATCATCTCAGAGAATTTCCCAAATATCCAGAAGGGCAGGCCCATCCAGATACGAGAAGCTTTTAGAACCCCAAACAGACCTGACCAGAAAAGAACATCCCACCGCCACATTGTGATCCGAACTGGATCAATAGAAACGAAAGGAAAGATCCTAAAGGCAGCCAGGGAAAAGGGATCAGTAACCTACAAAGGCAAACCAATCAGAATAACCCCAGATTTCTCAGCAGAGACCATGCAAGCACGAAGTGACTGGAAGCATATATGTCATGCCCTTATATCAAATAACTACCAACCAAGAATACTGTAGCCAGCTAAGCTCTCATTCATAACTGAGGGAAAAATAAAAACATTCCATTCCAGGGAAAAGCTGCAACAATATGTCGAAACAAAACCAACACTACAGAGAATTCTCAAAGATGCTCTATACATAGAAAACCAAAATAAATGCAATATAGGGAAAGAAAAGGCACCTAAACAGCATACCATCTAAGGACCACAAGAACTGTCAAGACACAGGCCCTACTAAAAGCTTTTAAAAATGGTAGGAACTAATAAATATCTCTCAATCCTAACTCTCAATATCAATGGACTTAACTCTCCAATTAAACGGCATAGGCTGTCTAGTTGGATCAAAAAGCAAGAGCCATCGTTCTGCTGACTTCGAGAGACACAGCTTACCCAAAAACAATCATCCTTTGAAAGTGAGAGGTTGGAATAAACTCTATCAAGCTAACTGCCCCCATAAACAGGCTAGAGTTGCCATCCTCATATCAGGTACAATAGACTTCAAACTAAAATTAGTAAGAAAAGACAAAGAAGGTTACTACATACTACTAAAGGGATCTTTCCTCCCGGAAGACATAACAATCCTAAATATTTACACACTCAATCCCGGAGCTCCAAACTTCATCAAGCAAACTTTACTTACACTGAAACCATACATAGATCGAAACACAGTGATTGTTGGTGAGTTTAACACACCACTCTCACCTATGGACAGATCAACAAGGCAAAAACTCAACAGAGAAACCTTAGAACTGAACAACTATATAGACCAACTAGATCTAACAGACATCTGCAGAATATTCCACCCAGTAACACCACAATATACGTTTTTCTCAGCAGCACATGGAACATTTTCCAAAATAGACCACATCTTAGGCCATAAAGCAAACCTGGACAAATTCAGAAACACTGAAATTATTCCATGCACACTCTCAGACCATAAAGGCATCAAATTGGAGCGGAACACACATCTCCACCAAAGAAAACCCTGTAACTCATGGAGACTGAACCACACATTGTTGAATCAAAAACAATGGGTAATCGAAGAGATCAGAACAGATATCCAACTGTTTATGAAATTTAACAATAAGGAGCACACAAATATCAACTCCTTAGGGACACAACAAAGGCAGTACTCAGAGGAAAATTTATAGCGCGGAGTGCCTACAACAGCAAGTTGGAAAAATGGCAAACCAACTAGTTAATGTCTCACCTTAACCTCCTGGAAAAAGAGCAACAAACCAACCCTAAACCCATTAGGGTTTATTAAAATCAAAGCAGAATTAAATGATTTGGAATAAAAAAACTATAGAAAGAATCAACAAAACAAGGAGTTGGTTCTTGAAAGAATTAACAAAATTGACAAGCCCTTAGCAAATCTTACCAAAAAAAGAAGAGAGCATATCGAAATAAACAAAATCGCAGATGAAAATGGTAATATCACGACAGAAATTACCAAGATCCAGAATATCATGAGGGAATACTTCTCAAACCTTTACGCCAACAAATTTGAGAATCTAGAAGAAATGGATGAATTCCTAGACGATATTAACATACACACACTGAACCAAGAAGAGCTATCCCAACTCAACAGGCCTATTTCAAGCCCTGAAATAGAAATGGAAATTAGACAACTTCCACTTAAAAAGAGCCCAGGGCCAGATGGATTCACAGCTGAATTCTATAAGGTCTTCAAAGCAGAGCTCACACCAATACTCCTCAAGCTCTTCAACGAAATTGAAAATGAAGGTTCTTTACTAAACTGATTCTGTGAAGCCAGCATATCCCTCATCCCCAAACCAGACAGAGATTCATCAAAGAAAGAGATCTATAGACCCATTTCTTTGATGAACCTCGATGCAAAACTTCTCAACAAAATACTGGCCAACCGTCTACAACAACTCATCAAAAAAAATAAACACTATGATCAAACTGGATTCATCACAGGGAGGCAAAGCTGGTTCAACATACACAAATCAATTAATATAATTCAACACATCAACAGGAGCAGGGATAAAATCACATGATTGTCTCAATAGATGCGGAAAAGGCATTTGACAAGATCCAAAACCCCTTTATGTTAAAAGATGTGGAGAAACTAGGAATCCATGGAACATTTCTCAATGTAATAAAGGCTGTGTATGAGAAACCCACTGCTAGTATTATACTTAATGGTGAAAATCTAAAGCCATTCCCTCTAAAATCAGGAACGAGACAAGGATGCCCACTCTCTCCACTCCTTTTTAACATAGTACTAGAATTCCTAGGCAGTGCAATATGGCAAGAAGCAAGCATAAAGGGGATCCAAGTAGGGAAAGAGGAAATAAAACTATCCCTCTTTGCAGATGACATGATTCTGTATTTAAAGAATCCTATAGACTCTACTCCCAAGCTCCTTGAGCTGATTCAAAGCTTTGGAAGGGTAGCAGGCCATAAAATCAACCCTCACAAATCAACTGCCTTACTTTACGCCAACACTGAGAGGAACGAGGCAATAATCAGGAAAGAAAATCCTTTCACAATAGCCTCAAAGAAAATAAAGTACCTAGCAATTAGCTTAACTAAGAATGTAGAGGACCGTTTAGATGAAAACTTTAAAACCCTAAAAAAGGAAATTAAAGCAGAACTAAGGAAATGGAAAAACCTCCCGTGCTCCTGGATTGGAAGAATCAACATTGTGAAAATGACAATCTTGCCAAGGGCTATCTACAAATTCAATGTAATACCCATCAACATCCCAATGTCATTCTTTAAAGAAATAGAAGAGGCAATTCAAAATTTCATATGGAATAATAAAAGACCCCGTATAGCAAAAACACTTCTTAGCAGAAAGAACAGCGCTGGAGGAATTTCAATTCCAACTTAAGGCTCTATTACAGAGATATAATTCTCAAAACAGCTTGGTACTGGCACAAGAACAGGCCTGAAGTCCAATGGAGTAGAACTGCGGACCCAGATATTAAACCACAGACCTATGGCCACCTAATCTTTGACCAGGGAGCCAAAAAAATAGAATGGAAGAAAGATAGCCTCTTCAACAAGTTGTGCTGGCAGAACTGGTTAAACACCTGCAGAAAACTAAAGTTGGATCCTTCTTTGTCCCCTTGCACTAGAATTAACTCCAAATGGATCAAAGACGTGGAGGTAAAAGCTGACACACTGAAAAGTTTACAGGAAGGAATAGGAGATACACTAGGCCTCCTTGGTACAGGTCGAAACTTTCTTAATAAGGACCAAGAATCACAACAAATCAGAGAAAGGCTGGATAAGTGGGACTGCATTAAACTGCAGAGCTTTTGTATGGCAACGGATATATCTAGTAAACTAATCAGGAAGCCTACAGAGTGGGAGAAGATCTTCACCACCCAAACAACGGAACAAGGCCTCATATCTAAAATATATCAACAACTCAAAAAATTGAATCACTCCAAAACTAACCTCCAAAGTAACACCCATCCCATTACAACATGGGCCAAAGACTTAAAGAGAGCCTTCTCTGAAGAAGAAACAAAAATGGCCTATAGACACATGAAGAAATGCTCAACATCTCTGGTCATAAAAGAAATGCAAATCAAAACAAGTCTAAGATTCCACCTAACTCCAGTTAGAATGGCCAGGATCAGGAAAACGAATGACAACAGATGCTGGAGGGGATGTGGTCAGGAGGGATCACTACTACACTGTTGGTGGGAGTGCAAACTCGTTCAACCACTATGGAAAGCAGTGCGGCAGTGCCTCAAAACGCTAAACATACAACTCCCCTATGACCCAGCAATTCCAGTACTTGGCATTTACCCAACAATCCAGAAACAAGGGCATACTAAACCCACTAGCACAACAATGTTCATTGCAGCACTATTCACCATAGCAAAGATATGGAACCAACCCAGATGTCCCTCAGTTGATGAGTGGATCAACAAGTTGTGGTATTTGTACACAATGGAATTCTATGCTGCTGTCAGAAAGAATGACATCGCCCCATTTGTTAGGAAATGGAAAGACTTAGAACAAATCATATTAAGTGAAGTAAGCCAGACTCAAAGGAACTTAGGCTCAGTGGTTTCCCTCATTCGTCATAATCAGTAGAAACCTTGGGCTCTACTAGCAGAGATTGGCAATAGAGCAAAAGGCCATATATAAGGCCATATAATGTGAAGCTAATTGAAAGGACCTCCAGATTATTGACACAAAAGCCATATAATGAATGATTGTTGTCCTTAATGTACTATGTTGTCTCTCATCTCGCTTGCTGTCCCTTGGTTAGCCCATATTGGTATAGTATCTCACTTTGTTATCTGATATATTGAATTTATTTGTATTTGGATATTTGAAATTTGATAGGGAAGGGGCGAAAACCAAGACGGGTGGGGGGTGTGGGGTTGGAGGGAAATGGGTACCAAGACATGTGAAAGGGTATCAATGTATGTGAATTAATGCACCTTCTATCTGGCAAATATCATCTAACCCTTTTACTACTTACAATAAAAAAATGAAAAAAAAAGAAAGTTGTAGTGTGTGGGGAGGATGATGGGGTCAAATACATTTCTTCTTAGAAATTTCCTCATCTGGTTGCCCTGGATGTTCCTGGCCTTCTTCTTAGAGAAAGTTCTGTTATACTGGATTTGTGGCTTGGCAATGATCTAGCATGTACATCTTCGAGTAAGACATCCACAACTTCCATGCCTGAGACTCGAGTTTCCTGACCTTTGGCAACAGCACAGCAACATCTTTCTTCCTCCTGAGCCACAGGCCAAGTGAGCTGGCTTGAGCTGGCTGTTAGTTACAGTGGCTTGGTTACCAGGGTTCCATATTCTGTTCCATTGTGAGGGAGGCAGGGTCACCTTTCAGGGCCCAATGACCAAAGATTCTTGCTCACAAAAGACCTCACCAAAGACATACTGGAGGCTGAATCTCTCCTCCAATCTCACAATATACATGTGGATGTAGTATACAGCACACCTTATTTGTCCAATCCCAATGTCTTCCACTAGGCCCAACTACCAGTCTGGTCTCAGGCTCAAGGAGCCTTTCTTAGGTAAGATCCAAACTTAAGGGTCAATATTGCCCTCATCCTTTACAAAACATTTGCTTCACAGTGCCTTCTCTGCCTGCATTTTGCCCCTTGTCGAATTTTTTTTGTTTTTGCTAGTCTTGGGACTTGACCTCAGAGTGTGAACATTGTTCTTGGGCTTTCTTTAGGCTTTAGCTGTCCCACCGAGCCACAGCACCACTTGCAGCGTTTTCTATGTATGTGGTAATGAGGAATCAAACCTGAGGCTTACTGCTTGGTAGCCAAGGACTCTCCCACTAGGTCAAACACACAGGGCATCTTGCACATATTTTTGACGTCAATCTACTAGGATATTATTAGGTTTCTGTATCCTAATCAATTTTTTCCTGATGATTAGCTTTGCTGTCATGTGTAAAAAATGCAAGAGGGAAAAACACAGAAGAATTAGTGAAATTAAAAAAAAGCATTAGACACAGTTAAGTGTTCATTCTTTGTAGGAGAAAGGATATTTGGATATGATGATGATGATGATGACTTTATAATTACTATGTCAGGGTTGAGAGTTTGGCATAGTGGTAGAGTGCTTGCCTAGCATCCATGAAGATCTGGGTTTGATTGCTCAGTACCACATAGATAGAAAATCTAGATGTGGCACTGTGGCTCAAGTGGCAGAGGGCTAGACTTGAGAAAACCCGAGGACAGTGCTCAGGCCCTGAATTCAAGCCCCAAGACTGGCAGAAAGATAAAAGAAAATAAAAATGCTTTTTACGAGCTAATTCACTCACAGCATTTGCTTCTGAAATCTTCGCTTCTGCATCTTGTGAAATACCCCTTTCCCTCAACCTAGACAAGAAAAACAGATCCATCCCATGGTCCACTGTGAGGCCACTGGTTGGGCTAAGAGCTAGTCGTGCAGCAACACATAAGTTTTATCTAATACTTTCCAAAATTTGTACGCAAATATGCTACCTACTTACCAACTTATGTCAGTTATCCTTATGCTGTAACTTTTCTTCATTACTACAATATTCTTACACTCCTACGTTAATCCTCTTGCACCTCCCCTGACCTCTCTCATTCTTTTTTTCTATCTCTGGACCTCTGCTCGTCTTTCAACCCTTATACTGCACGGATCTACACTTGATGGCTGTTGAGCAATATTGTATAAGTAGGTGGTTAATTATTCTCTAGGCTCAGAGGGACTTAAAGACAATAGATATTGGATTGAGAGGCTTATTGTTTTGGGTATAAATCGCTTATCAGTGGTTGTATTAGGCTGGTCTGTAAGTGCACAAAAAGAAAGAGTGATAATACCAATCAAAACTTGTGAACATCTAGTGTCTGCCAGCTACAGAGGTCTAGGTTGGTTATATCTGAAAAACTATAATCGTATTTAGTAGTAATCTTGCTCCCATTTTCAAATGGGCAGAACAAGAAACTCAAGAAAAATGTCAAATCAAGAAACAACATCCCCCACCCAATGTAAACAGACAATGGAACAGTCACTGGCAAACCTAGAGAAGAGTCTTCCAATTGCTACACAAATGCAATTGATAAACATCATTAATGAAAAATGTGAAAATATAAAGAAAGAGATAATGGAGGAAGCCATACCTGAACAAGAGGAAAGCAAAAACAAGGTGATAAGTGAAAAAGAAGAAGCCATAAAGGAGGCCATAATAAAGGTTTTTCAAAGAAAGATGGATGAATTCAAAGAATCCACAAATAAAAACGTGACCAAACTCCAGCAAATGTCCAAAGAAAATAAAGCTACTGAGCTAACCACTCAAAAGGAAATCAAGGAGATAAAGAAATCCATACATGATCTAAAACAAGGGATGCAAGGCATCAAAAGTGAGCAATTAGAAGCAAGGGAGATGAAAAATAAAGTAGATAGCTTTGATAGCAGGTTAGACATTGCAGAGGAGAGAATTTCCGTGGCTGAAGATAATTTAGGTATTATAAAGAACAGAAAATGAGTCAATCCAAATCTAGGAAATATGAGAGAGCGCTTCAGGAGGTCCAAGATACAATTAGGAAGCCTAATTTAAGGCTAGTTGGTACTGAGGAGGGCGTGGAGAAAGAGGTCAATGGTATTGGAAATATACTTCAGGGAATCATCTCAGAGAATTTCCCAAATATCCAGAAGGGCAGGCCCATCCAGATACGAGAAGCTTTTAGAACCCCAAACAGACCTGACCAGAAAAGAACATCCCACCGCCACATTGTGATCCGAACTGGATCAATAGAAACGAAAGGAAAGATCCTAAAGGCAGCCAGGGAAAAGGGATCAGTAACCTACAAAGGCAAACCAATCAGAATAACCCCAGATTTCTCAGCAGAGACCATGCAAGCACGAAGTGACTGGAAGCATATATGTCATGCCCTTATATCAAATAACTACCAACCAAGAATACTGTAGCCAGCTAAGCTCTCATTCATAACTGAGGGGAAAATAAAAACATTCCATTCCAGGGAAAAGCTGCAACAATATGTCGAAACAAAACCAACACTACAGAGAATTCTCAAAGATGCTCTATACATAGAAAACCAAAATAAATGCAATATAGGGAAAGAAAAGGCACCTAAACAGCATACCATCTAAGGACCACAAGAACTGTCAAGACACAGGCCTACTAAAAGCTTTTAAAAATGGTAGGAACTAATAAATATCTCTCAATCCTAACTCTCAATATCAATGGACTTAACTCTCCAATTAAACGGCATAGGTTGTCTAGTTGGATCAAAAAGCAAGAGCCATCGTTCTGCTGACTTCGAGAGACACAGCTTACCCAAAAACAATCATCCTTTGAAAGTGAGAGGTTGGAATAAACTCTATCAAGCTAACTGCCCCCATAAACAGGCTAGAGTTGCCATCCTCATATCAGGTACAATAGACTTCAAACTAAAATTAGTAAGAAAAGACAAAGAAGGTTACTACATACTACTAAAGGGATCTTTCCTCCCGGAAGACATAACAATCCTAAATATTTACACACTCAATCCCGGAGCTCCAAACTTCATCAAGCAAACTTTACTTACACTAAAACCATACATAGATCAAAATACAGTGATTGTTGGTGAGTTTAACACACCACTCTCACCTATGGACAGATCAACAAGGCAAAAACTCAACAGAGAAACCTTAGAACTGAACAACTATATAGACCAACTAGATCTAACAGACATCTGCAGAATATTCCACCCAGTAACACCACAATATACGTTTTTCTCAGCAGCACATGGAACATTTTCCAAAATAGACCACATCTTAGGCCATAAAGCAAACCTGGACAAATTCAGAAACACTGAAATTATTCCATGCACACTCTCAGACCATAAAGGCATCAAATTGGAGCGGAACACACACCTCCACCAAAGAAAACCCTGTAACTCATGGAGACTGAACCACACATTGTTGAATCAAAAACAATGGGTAATCGAAGAGATCAGAACAGATATCCAACTGTTTATGAAATTTAACAATATGGAGCACACAAATATCAACTCCTTAGGGACACAACAAAGGCAGTACTCAGAGGAAAATTTATAGCGCGGAGTGCCTACAACAGCAAGTTGGAAAAATGGCAAACCAACTAGTTAATGTCTCACCTTAACCTCCTGGAAAAAGAGCAACAAACCAACCCTAAACCCATTAGGGTTTATTAAAATCAAAGCAGAATTAAATGATTTGGAATAAAAAAACTATAGAAAGAATCAACAAAACAAGGAGTTGGTTCTTGAAAGAATTAACAAAATTGACAAGCCCTTAGCAAATCTTACCAAAAAAAGAAGAGAGCATATCGAAATAAACAAAATCGCAGATGAAAATGGTAATATCACGACAGAAATTACCAAGATCCAGAATATCATGAGGGAATACTTCTCAAACCTTTACGCCAACAAATTTGAGAATCTAGAAGAAATGGATGAATTCCTAGACAATATTAACATACACACACTGAACCAAGAAGAGCTATCCCAACTCAACAGGCCTATTTCAAGCTCTGAAATAGAAATGGAAATTAGACAACTTCCACTTAAAAAGAGCCCAGGGCCAGATGGATTCACAGCTGAATTCTATAAGGTCTTCAAAGCAGAGCTCACACCAATACTCCTCAAGCTCTTCAACGAAATTGAAAATGAAGGTTCTTTACTAAACTGATTCTGTGAAGCCAGCATATCCCTCATCCCCAAACCAGACAGAGATTCATCAAAGAAAGAGATCTATAGACCCATTTCTTTGATGAACCTCGATGCAAAACTTCTCAACAAAATACTGGCCAACCGTCTACAACAACTCATCAAAAAAAAAAAACACTATGATCAAACTGGATTCATCACAGGGAGGCAAAGCTGGTTCAACATACACAAATCAATTAATATAATTCAACACATCAACAGGAGCAGGGATAAAATCACATGATTGTCTCAATAGATGCGGAAAAGGCATTTGACAAGATCCAAAACCCCTTTATGTTAAAAGATGTGGAGAAACTAGTAATCCATGGAACATTTCTCAATGTAATAAAGGCTGTGTATGAGAAACCCACTGCTAGTATTATACTTAATGGTGAAAATCTAAAGCCATTCCCTCTAAAATCAGGAACGAGACAAGGATGCCCACTCTCTCCACTCCTTTTTAACATAGTACTAGAATTCCTAGGCAGTGCAATATGGCAAGAAGCAAGCATAAAGGGGATCCAAGTAGGGAAAGAGGAAATAAAACTATCCCTCTTTGCAGATGACATGATTCTGTATTTAAAGAATCCTATAGACTCTACTCCCAAGCTCCTTGAGCTGATTCAAAGCTTTGGAAGGGTAGCAGGCCATAAAATCAACCCTCACAAATCAACTGCCTTACTTTACGCCAACACTGAGAGGAACGAGGCAATAATCAGGAAAGAAAATCCTTTCACAATAGCCTCAAAGAAAATAAAGTACCTAGCAATTAGCTTAACTAAGAATGTAGAGGACCGTTTAGATGAAAACTTTAAAACCCTAAAAAAGGAAATTAAAGCAGAACTAAGGAAATGGAAAAACCTCCCGTGCTCCTGGATTGGAAGAATCAACATTGTGAAAATGACAATCTTGCCAAGGGCTATCTACAAATTCAATGTAATACCCATCAACATCCCAATGTCATTCTTTAAAGAAATAGAAGAGGCAATTCAAAATTTCATATGGAATAATAAAAGACCCCGTATAGCAAAAACACTTCTTAGCAGAAAGAACAGCGCTGGAGGAATTTCAATTCCAACGTACGGCTCTATTACAGAGCTATAATTCTCAAAACAGCTTGGTACTGGCACAAGAACAGGCCTGAAGTCCAATGGAGTAGAACTGCGGACCCAGATATTAAACCACAGACCTATGGCCACCTAATCTTTGACCAGGGAGCCAAAAAAATAGAATGGAAGAAAGATAGCCTCTTCAAGAAGTTGTGCTGGCAGAACTGGTTAAACACCTGCAGAAAACTAAAGTTGGATCCTTCTTTGTCACCTTGCACTAGAATTAACTCCAAATGGATCAAAGACGTGGAGGTAAAAGCTGACACACTGAAAAGTTTACAGGAAGGAATAGGAGATACACTAGGCCTCCTTGGTACAGGTCGAAACTTTCTTAATAAGGACCAAGAATCACAACAAATCAGAGAAAGGCTGGATAAGTGGGACTGCATTAAACTGCAGAGCTTTTGTATGGCAACGGATATAGCTAGTAAACTAATCAGGAAGCCTACAGAGTGGGAGAAGATCTTCACCACCCAAACAACGGAACAAGGCCTCATATCTAAAATATATCAACAACTCAAAAAATTGAATCACTCCAAAACTAACCTCCAAAGTAACACCCATCCCATTACAAAATGGGCCAAAGACTTAAAGAGAGTCTTCTCTGAAGAAGAAACAAAAATGGCCTATAGACACATGAGGAAATGCTCAACATCTCTGGTCATAAAAGAAATGCAAATCAAAACAAGTCTAAGATTCCACCTAACTCCAGTTAGAATGGCCAGGATCAGGAAAACGAATGACAACAGATGCTGGAGGGGATGCGGTCAGGAGGGATCACTACTACACTGTTGGTGGGAGTGCAAACTCGTTCAACCACTATGGAAAGCAGTGCGGCAGTGCCTCAAAACGCTAAACATACAACTCCCCTATGACCCAGCAATTCCAGTACTTGGCATTTACCCAACAATCCAGAAACAAGGGCATACTAAACCCACTAGCACAACAATGTTCATTGCAGCACTATTCACCATAGCAAAGATATGGAACCAACCCAGATGTCCCTCAGTTGATGAGTGGATCAACAAGTTGTGGTATTTGTACACAATGGAATTCTATGCTGCTGTCAGAAAGAATGACATCGCCCCATTTGTTAGGAAATGGAAAGACTTAGAACAAATCATATTAAGTGAAGTAAGCCAGACTCAAAGGAACTTAGGCTCAGTGGTTTCCCTCATTCGTCATAATCAGTAGAAACCTTGGGCTCTACTAGCAGAGATTGGCAATAGAGCAAAAGGCCATATATAAGACCATATAATGTGAAGCTAATTGAAAGGACCTCCAGGATATTGACACAAAAGCCATATAATGAATGATTGTTGTCCTTAATGTACTATGTTGTCTCTCATCTCGCTTGCTGTCCCTTGGTTATCCCATATTGGTATAGTATCTCACTTTGTTATCTGATATATTGAAGTTATTTGTATTTGGATATTTGAAATTTGATAGGGAAGGGGGGAAAACCAAGACGGGTGGGGGGTGTGGGTTTGGAGGGAAATGGGTACCAAGACATGTGAAAGGGTATCAATGTATGTGAATTAATGCACCTTCTATTTGGCAAATATCATCTAACCCTTTTACTAATTACAATAAAAAAATGAAAAAAAAAGAAAGTTGTAGTGTGTGGGGAGGATGATGGGGTCAAATACATTTCTTCTTAGAAATTTACCTCATCTGGTTGCCCTGGATTTTCCTGGCCTTCTTCTTAGAGAAAGTTCTGTTATACTGGATTTGTGGCTTGGCAATGATCTAGCATGTACATCTTCGAGTAAGACATCCACAACTTCCATGCCTGAGACTCGAGTTTCCTGACCTTTGGCAACAGCACAGCAACATCTTTCTTCCTCCTGAGCCACAGGCCAAGTGAGCTGGCTTGAGCTGGTTGTTAGTTACAGTGGCTTGGTTACCAGGGTTCCATATTCTGTTCCATTGTGAGGGAGGCAGGGTCACCTTTCAGGGCCCAATGACCAAAGATCCTTGCTCACAAAAGACCTCACCAAAGACATACTGGAGGCTGAATCTCTCCTCCAGTCTCACAATATACATGTGGATGTAGTATACAGCACAATTTATTTGTCCAATCCCAATGTCTTCCACTAGGCCCAACTACCAGTCTGGTCTCAGGCTCAAGGAGCCTTTCTTAGGTAAGATCCAAACTTAAGGGTCAATATTGCCCTCATCCTTTACAAAACATTGGCTTCACAGTGCCTTCTCTGCCTGCATTTTGCCCCTTGTCGAATTTTTTTTTGTTTTTGCTGGTCTTGGGACTTGACCTCAGAGTGTGAACATTGTTCTTGGGCTTTCTTTAGGCTTTAGCTGTCCCACCGAGCCACAGCACCACTTGCAGCTTTTTCTATGTATGTGGTAATGAGGAATCAAACCTGAGGCTTACTGCTTGGTAGCCAAGGACTCTCCCACTAGGTCAAACACACAGGGCATCTTGCACATATTTTTGACGTCAATCTACTAGGATATTATTAGGTTTCTGTATCCTAATCAATTTTTTCCTGATGATTAGCTTTGCTGTCATGTGTAAAAAATGCAAGAGGGAAAAACACAGAAGGATTAGTGAAATTAAAAAAAAAGCATTAGACACAGTTAAGTGTTGATTCTTTGTAGGAGAAAGGATATTTGGATATGATGATGATGATGATGACTTTATAATTACTATGTCAGGGTTGAGAGTTTGGCATAGTGGTAGAGTGCTTGCCTAGCATCCATGAAGATCTGGGTTTGATTGCTCAGTACCACATAGATAGAAAATCTAGATGTGGCACTGTGGCTCAAGTGGCAGAGGGCTAGACTTGAGAAAACCCGAGGACAGTGCTCAGGCCCTGAATTCAAGCCCCAAGACTGGCAGAAAGATAAAAGAAAATAAAAATGCTTTTTACGAGCTAATTCACTCACAGCATTTGCTTCTGAAATCTTCGCTTCTGCATCTTGTGAAATACCCCTTTCCCTCAAAGTAGACACGAAAAAGAGATCCATCCCATGGTCCACTGTGAGGCCACTGGTTGGGCTAAGAGCTAGTCGTGCAGCAACACATAAGTTTTATTCTAATACTTTCCAAACTTTGTACTCAAATATGCTACCTACTTACCAACTTATGTCAGTTATCCTTATGCTATAACTTTTCTTCATTACTACAATATTCTTACACTCCTACGTTAATCCTTTGCACCTCCCCTGACCTCTCTCATTCTTTTTTTCTATCTCTGGACCTCTGCTCGTCTTTCAACCCTTATACTGCACGGATCTACACTTGATGGCTGTTGAGCAATATTGTATATGTAGGTGGTTAATTATTCTCTAGGCTCAGAGGGACTTAAAGACAATAGAGATTGGATTGAGAGGCTTATGGTTTTGGGTATAAATCGCTTATCAGTGGTTGTATTAGGCTGGTCTGTATGTGCACAAAAAGAAAGAGTGATAATACCAATCAAAACTTGTGAACATCTAGTTTCTGCCAGCTACAGAGGTCTAGGTTGGTTATATCTGAAAAACTATAATCGTATTTAGTAGTAATCTTGCTCCCATTTTCAAATGGGCAGAACAAGAAACTCAAGTAAAATGTCAAATCAAGAAACAACATCCCCCACCCAATGTAAACAGACAATGGAACAGTCACTGGCAAACCTAGAGGAGAGTCTTCCAATTGCTACACAAATGCAATTGATAAACATCATTAATGAAAAATGTGAAAATATAAAGAAAGAGATAATGGAGGAAGCCATACCTGAACAAGAGGAAAGCAAAAACAAGGTGATAAGTGAAAAAGAAGAAGCCATAAAGGAGGCCATAATAAAGGTTTTTCAAAGAAAGATGGATGAATTCAAAGAATCCACAAATAAAAACGTGACCAAACTCCAGCAAATGTCCAAAGAAAATAAAGCTACTGAGCTAACCACTCAAAGGGAAATCAAGGAGATAAAGAAATCCATACATGATCTAAAACAAGGGATGCAAGGCATCAAAAGTGAGCAATTAGAAGCAAGGGAGATGAAAAATAAAGTAGATAGCTTTGATAGCAGGTTAGACATTGCAGAGGAGGGACTTTCCGTGGCTGAAGATAATTTAGGTATTATAAAGAACAGCAAATGAGTCAATCCAAATCTAGGAAATATGAGAGAGCGCTTCAGGAGGTCCAAGATACAATTAGGAAGCCTAATTTAAGGCTAGTTTGTATGGAGGAGGGCGTGGAGAAAGAGGTCAATGGTATTGGAAATATTCTTCAGGGAATCATCTCAGAGAATTTCCCAAATATCCAGAAGGGCAGGCCCATCCACATACGAGAAGCTTTTAGAACCCCAAACAGACCTGACCAGAAAAGAACATCCCACCGCCACATTGTGATCCGAACTGGATCAATAGAAACGAAAGGAAAGATCCTAAAGGCAGCCAGGGAAAAGGGATCAGTAACCTACAAAGGCAAACCAATCAGAATAACCCCAGATTTCTCAGCAGAGACCATGCAAGCACGAAGTGACTGGAAGCATATATGTCATGCCCTTATATCAAATAACTACCAACCAAGAATACTGTAGCCAGCTAAGCTCTCATTCATAACTGAGGGAACAATAAAAACATTCCATTCCAGGGAAAAGCTGCAACAATATGTCGAAACAAAACCAACACTACAGAGAATTCTCAAAGATGCTCTATACATAGAAAACCAAAATAAATGCAATATAGGGAAAGAAATGGCACCTAAACAGCATACCATCTAAGGACCACAAGAACTGTCAAGACACAGGCCCTACTAAAAGCTTTTAAAAATGGTAGGAACTAATAAATATCTCTCAATCCTAACTCTCAATATCAATGGACTGAACTCTCCAATTAAACGGCATAGGTTGTCTAGTTGGATCAAAAAGCTAGAGCCATCGTTCTGCTGACTTCAAGAGACAAATCTTACCCAAAAACAATCATCTTTTGAAAGTGAGAGGTTGGAATAAACTCTGTCAAGCTAACTGCCCCCATAAACAGGCTAGAGTTGCCATCCTCATATCAGATACAATAGACTTCAAACTAAAATTAGTAAGAAAAGACAAAGAAGGTTACTACATACTACTAAAGGGATCTTTCCTCCCGGAAGACATGACAATCCTAAATATTTACACACCCAATCCCGGAGCTCCAAACTTCATCAAGCAAACTTTACTTACACTGAAACCATACATAGATCAAAACACAGTGATTGTTGGTGAGTTTAACACACCACTCTCACCTATGGACAGATCAACAAGGCAAAAACTCAACAGAGAAACCTTAGAACTGAACAACTATATAGACCAACTAGATCTAACAGACATCTGCAGAATATTCCACTCAGTAACACTACAATATACGTTTTTCTCAGCAGCACATGGAACATTTTCCAAAATAGACCACATCTTAGGCCATAAAGCAAACCTGGACAGATTCAGAAACACTGAAATTATTCCATGCACACTCTCAGACCATAAAGCCATCAAATTGGAGCTGAACACACATCTCCACCAAAGAAAACCCTGTAACTCATGGAGACTGAACCACACATTGTTGAATCAAAAAACAATGGGAAATCGAAGAGATCAGAACAGATATCCAACTGTTTATGAAATTTAACAATAAGGAGCACACAAATATCAAATCTTTAGGGACACAACAAAGGCAGTACTCAGAGGAAAATTTATAGCGTGGAGTGCCTACAACAGCAAGTTGGAAAAATGGCAAACCAACTAGTTAATGTCTCACCTTAACCTCCTGGAAAAAGAGCAACAAACCAACCCTAAACCCATTAGGAGAAAGCAAATTATTAAAATCAAAGCAGAATTAAATGATTTGGAATAAAATAAACTATAGAAAGAATCAACAAAACAAGGAGTTGGTTCTTGAAAGAATTAACAAAATTGACAAGCCCTTAGCAAATCTTACCAAAAAAAGAAGAGAGCATATCGAAATCAACAAAATCGCAGATGAAAATGGTAATATCACGACAGAAATTACCAAGATCCAGAATATCATGAGGGAATACTTCTCAAACCTTTACGCCAACAAATTTGAGAATCTAGAAGAAATGGATGAATTTCTAGACAATATTAACATACACACACTGAGCCAAGAAGAGCTAACCCAACTCAACAGGCCTATTTCAAGCTCTGAAATAGAAATGGAAATTAGACAACTTCCACTTAAAAAGAGCCCAGGGCCAGATGGATTCACAGCTGAATTCTATAAGGTCTTCAAAGCAGAGCTCACACCAATACTCCTCAAGCTCTTCAACGAAATTGAAAATGAAGGTTCTTTACTAAACTGATTCTGTGAAGCCAGCATATCCCTCATCCCCAAACCAGACAGAGATTCATCAAAGAAAGAGATCTATAGACCCATTTCTTTGATGAACATCGATGCAAAACTTCTCAACAAAATACTGGCCAACCGTCTACAACAACTCATCAAAAAAAATATACACTATGATCAAACTGGATTCATCACAGGCAGGCAAAGCTGGTTCAACATACACAAATCAATTAATATAATTCAACACATCAACAGGAGCAGGGATAAAATCACATGATTGTCTCAATAGATGCGGAAAAGGCATTTGACAAGATCCAAAACCCCTTTATGTTAAAATATGTGGAGAAACTAGGAATCCATGGAACATTTCTCAATGTAATAAAGGCTGTGTATGAGAAACCCACTGCTAGTATTATACTTAATGGTGAAAATCTAAAGCCATTCCCTCTAAAATCAGGAACGAGACAAGGATGCCCACTCTCTCCACTCCTTTTTAACATAGTACTAGAATTCCTAGGCAGTGCAATATGGCAAGAAGCAAGCATAAAGGGGATCCAAGTAGGGAAAGAGGAAATAAAACTATCCCTCTTTGCAGATGACATGATTCTGTATTTAAAGAATCCTATAGACTCTACTCCCAAGCTCCTTGAGCTGATTCAAAGCTTTGGAAGGGTAGCAGGCCATAAAATCAACCCTCACAAATCAACTGCCTTACTTTACACCAACACTGAGAGGAACGAGGCAATAATCAGGAAAGAAAATCCTTTCACAATAGCCTCAAAGAAAATAAAGTACCTAGCAATTAGCTTAACTAAGAAAGTAAAGGACCGTTTAGATGAAAACTTTAAAACCCTAAAAAAGGAAATTAAAGCAGAACTAAGGAAATGGAAAAACCTCCCATGCTCCTGGATTGGAAGAATCAACATTGTGAAAATGACAATCTTGCCAAGGGCTATCTACAAATTCAATGTAATACCCATCAACATCCCAATGTCATTCTTTAAAGACATAGAAGAGGCAATTCAAAATTTCATATGGAATAATAAAAGACCCCGTATAGCAAAAACACTTCTTAGCAGAAAGAACAGCGCTGGAGGAATTTCAATTCCAAACTTAAGGCTCTATTACAGAGCTATAATTCTCAAAACAGCTTGGTACTGGCACAAGAACAGGCCTGAAGTCCAATGGAGTAGAACTGCGGACCCAGATATTAAACCACAGACCTATGGCCACCTAATCTTTGACCAGGGAGCCAAAAAAATAGAATGGAAGAAAGATAGCCTCTTCAAGAAGTTGTGCTGGCAGAACTGGTTAAACACCTGCAGAAAACTAAAGTTGGATCCTTCTTTGTCACCTTGCACTAGAATTAACTCCAAATGGATCAAAGACGTGGAGGTAAAAGCTGACACACTGAAAAGTTTACAGGAAGGAATAGGAGATACACTAGGCCTCCTTGGCAAAGGTTGAAACTTTCTTAATAAGGACCAAGAATCACAACAAATCAGAGAAAGGCTGGATAAGTGGGACTGCATTAAACTGCAGAGCTTTTGTATGGCAACGGATATAGCTAGTAAACTAATCAGGAAGCCTACAGAGTGGGAGAAGATCTTCACCACCCAAACAACGGAACAAGGCCTCATATCTAAAATATATCAACAACTCAAAAAATTGAATCACTCCAACACTAACCTCCAAAGTAACACCCATCCCATTACAAAATGGGCCAAAGACTTAAAGAGAGTCTTCTCTGAAGAAGAAACAAAAATGGCCTATAGACACATGAAGAAATGCTCAACATCTCTGGTCCTAAAAGAAATGCAAATCAAAACAAGTCTAAGATTCCACCTAACTCCAGTTAGAATGGCCAGGATCAGGAAAACGAATGACAACAGATGCTGGAGGGGATGTGGTCAGGAGGGATCACTACTACACTGTTGGTGGGAGTGCAAACTCGTTCAACCACTATGGAAAGCAGTGCGGCAGTGCCTCAAAACGCTAAACATACAACTCCCCTATGACCCAGCAATTCCAGTACTTGGCATTTACCCAACAATCCAGAAACAAGGGCATACTAAACCCACTAGCACAACAATGTTCATTGCAGCACTATTCACCATAGCAAAGATATGGAACCAACCCAGATGTCCCTCAGTTGATGAGTGGATCAACAAGTTGTGGTATTTGTACACAATGGAATTCTATGCTGCTGTCAGAAAGAATGACATCACCCCATTTGTTAGGAAATGGAAAGACTTAGAACAAATCATATTAAGTGAAGTAAGCCAGACTCAAAGGAACTTAGGCTCAGTGGTTTCCCTCATTCGTCATAATCAGTAGAAACCTTGGGCTCTACTAGCAGAGATTGGCAATAGAGCAAAAGGCCATATATAAGGCCATATAATGTGAAGCTAATTGAAAGGACCTCCAGGATATTGACACAAAAGCCATATAATGAATGATTGTTGTCCTTAATGTACTATGTTGTCTCTCATCTCGCTTGCTGTCCCTTGGTTATCCCATATTGGTATAGTATCTCACTTTGTTATCTGATATATTGAATTTATTTGTATTTGGATATTTGAAATTTGATAGGGAAGGGGGGAAAACCAAGACGGGTGGGGGGTGTGGGGTTGGAGGGAAATGGGTACCAAGACATGTGAAAGGGTATCAATGTATGTGAATTAATGCACCTTCTATCTGGCAAATATCATCTAACCCTTTTACTAATTACAATAAAAAATGAAAAAAAAAGAAAGTTGTAGGGTGTGGGGAGGATGATGGGGTCAAATACATTTCTTCTTAGAAATTTACCTCATCTGGTTGCCCTGGATTTTCCTGGCCTTCTTCTTAGAGAAAGTTCTGTTATACTGGATTTGTGGCTTGGCAATGATCTAGCATGTACATCTTCGAGTAAGACATCCACAACTTCCATGCCTGAGACTCGAGTTTCCTGACCTTTGGCAACAGCACAGCAACATCTTTCTTCCTCCTGAGCCACAGGCCAAGTGAGCTGGCTTGAGCTGGTTGTTAGTTACAGTGGCTTGGTTACCAGGGTTCCATATTCTGTTCCATTGTGAGGGAGGCAGGGTCACCTTTCAGGGCCCAATGACCAAAGATCCTTGCTCACAAAAGACCTCACCAAAGACATCATGGAGTCTGAATCTCTCCTCCAGTCTCACAATATACATGTGGATGTAGTATACAGCACACCTTATTTGTCCAATCCCAATGTCTTCCACTAGGCCCAACTACCAGTCTGGTCTCAGGCTCAAGGAGCCTTTCTTAGGTAAGATCCAAACTTAAGGGTCAATATTGCCCTCATCCTTTACAAAACATTTGCTTCACAGTGCCTTCTCTGCCTGCATTTTGCCCCTTGTCGAATTTTTTTTGTTTTTGCTAGTCTTGGGACTTGACCTCAGAGTGTGAACATTGTTCTTGGGCTTTCTTTAGGCTTTAGCTGTCCCACCGAGCCACAGCACCACTTGCAGCGTTTTCTATGTATGTGGTAATGAGGAATCAAACCTGAGGCTTACTGCTTGGTAGCCAAGGACTCTCCCACTAGGTCAAACACACAGGGCATCTTGCACATATTTTTGACGTCAATCTACTAGGATATTATTAGGTTTCTGTATCCTAATCAATTTTTTCCTGATGATTAGCTTTGCTGTCATGTGTAAAAAATGCAAGAGGGAAAAACACAGAAGAATTAGTGAAATTAAAAAAAAAGCATTAGACACAGTTAAGTGTTGATTCTTTGTAGGAGAAAGGATATTTGGATATGATGATGATGATGATGACTTTATAATTACTATGTCAGGGTTGAGAGTTTGGCATAGTGGTAGAGTGCTTGCCTAGCATCCATGAAGATCTGGGTTTGATTGCTCAGTACCACATAGATAGAAAATCTAGATGTGGCACTGTGGCTCAAGTGGCAGAGGGCTAGACTTGAGAAAACCCGAGGACAGTGCTCAGGCCCTGAATTCAAGCCCCAAGACTGGCAGAAAGATAAAAGAAAATAAAAATGCTTTTTACGAGCTAATTCACTCACAGCATTTGCTTCTGAAATCTTCGCTTCGGCATCTTGTGAAATACCCCTTTCCCTCAACGTAGACAAGAAAAACAGATCCATCCCATGGTCCACTGTGAGGCCACTGGTTGGGCTAAGAGCTAGTCGTGCAGCCACACATAAGTTTTATTCTAATACTTTCCAAACTTTGTACTCAAATATGCTACCTACTTACCAACTTATGTCAGTTATCCTTATGCTATAACTTTTCTTCATTACTACAATATTCTTACACTCCTACGTTAATCCTCTTGCACCTCCCCTGACCTCTCTCATTCTTTTTTTCTATCTCTGGACCTCTGCTCGTCTTTCAACCCTTATACTGCACGGATCTACACTTGATGGCTGTTGAGCAATATTGTATATGTAGGTGGTTAATTATTCCCTAGGCTCAGAGGGACTTAAAGACAATAGAGATTGGATTGAGAGGCTTATTGTTTTGGGTATAAATCGCTTATCAGTGGTTGTATTAGGCTGGTCTGTAAGTGCACAAAAAGAAAGAGTGATAATACCAATCAAAACTTGTGAACATCTAGTGTCTGCCAGCTACAGAGGTCTAGGTTGGTTATATCTGAAAAACTATAATCGTATTTAGTAGTAATCTTGCTCCCATTTTCAAATGGGCAGAACAAGAAACTCAAGAAAAATGTCAAATCAAGAAACAACATCCCCCACCCAATGTAAGCAGACAATGGAACAGTCACTGGCAAACCTAGAGGAGAGTCTTCCAATTGCTACACAAATGCAATTGATAAACATCATTAATGAAAAATGTGAAAATAAAAAGAAAGAGATAATGGAGGAAGCCATACCTGAACAAGAGGAAAGCAAAAACAAGGTGATAAGTGAAAAAGAAGAAGCCATAAAGGAGGCCATAATAAAGGTTTTTCAAAGAAAGATGGATGAATTCAAAGAATCCACAAATAAAAACGTGACCAAACTCCAGCAAATGTCCAAAGAAAATAAAGCTACTGAGCTAACCACTCAAAAGAAAATCAAGGAGATAAAGAAATCCATACATGATCTAAAACAAGGGATGCAAGGCATCAAAAGTGAACAATTAGAAGCAAGGGAGATGAAAAATAAAGTAGATAGCTATGATAGCAGGTTAGACATTGCAGAGGAGAGAAATTCCGTGGCTGAAGATAATTTAGGTATTATAAAGAACAGAAAATGAGTCAATCCAAATCTAGGAAATATGAGAGAGCGCTTCAGGAGGTCCAAGATACAATTAGGAAGCCTAATTTAAGGCTAGTTGGTATTGAGGAGGGCGTGGAGAAAGAGGTCAATGGTATTGGAAATATACTTCAGGGAATCATCTCAGAGAATTTCCCAAATATCCAGAAGGGCAGGCCCATCCAGATACGAGAAGCTTTTAGAACCCCAAACAGACCTGACCAGAAAAGAACATCCCACCGCCACATTGTGATCCGAACTGGATCAATAGAAACGAAAGGAAAGATCCTAAAGGCAGCCAGGGAAAAGGGATCAGTAACCTACAAAGGCAAACCAATCAGAATAACCCCAGATTTCTCAGCAGAGACCATGCAAGCACGAAGTGACTGGAAGCATATATGTCATGCCCTTATATCAAATAACTACCAACCAAGAATACTGTAGCCAGCTAAGCTCTCATTCATAACTGAGGGAACAATAAAAACATTCCATTCCAGGGAAAAGCTGCAACAATATGTCGAAACAAAACCAACACTACAGAGAATTCTCAAAGATGCTCTATACATAGAAAACCAAAATAAATGCAATATAGGGAAAGAAATGGCACCTAAACAGCATACCATCTAAGGACCACAAGAACTGTCAAGACACAGGCCCTACTAAAAGCTTTTAAAAATGGTAGGAACTAATAAATATCTCTCAATCCTAACTCTCAATATCAATGGACTTAACTCTCCAATTAAACGGCATAGGTTGTCTAGTTGGATCAAAAAGCAAGAGCCATCGTTCTGCTGACTTCAAGAGACACATCTTACCCAAAAACAATCATCTTTTGAAAGTGAGAGGTTGGAATAAACTCTGTCAAGCTAACTGCCCCCATAAACAGGGTAGAGTTGGCATCCTCATATCAGATACAATAGACTTCAAACTAAAATTAGTAAGAAAAGACAAAGAAGGTTACTACATACTACTAAAGGGATCTTTCCTCCCGGAAGACATAACAATCCTAAATATTTACACACCCAATCCCGGAGCTCCAAACTTCATCAAGCAAACTTTACTTACACTGAAACCATACATAGATCGAAACACAGTGGTTGTTGGTGAGTTTAACACACCACTCTCACCTATGGATAGATCAACAAGGCAAAAACTCAACAGAGAAACCTTAGAACTGAACAACTATATAGACCAACTAGATCTAACAGACATCTGCAGAATATTCCACCCAGTAACACCACAATATACGTTTTTCTCAGCAGCACATGGAACATTTTCCAAAATAGACCACATCTTAGGCCATAAAGCAAACCTGGACAGATTCAGAAACACTGAAATTATTCCATGCACACTCTCAGACCATAAAGCCATCAAATTGGAGCTGAACACACATCTCCACCAAAGAAAACCCTGTAACTCATGGAGACTGAACCACACATTGTTGAATCAAAAAACAATGGGTAATCGAAGAGGTCAGAACAGATATCCAACTGTTTATGAAATTTAACAATAAGGAGCACACAAATATCAACTCTTTAGGGACACAACAAAGGCAGTACTCAGAGGAAAATTTATAGCGTGGAGTGCCTACAACAGCAAGTTGGAAAAATGGCAAACCAACTAGTTAATGTCTCACCTTAACCTCCTGGAAAAAGAGCAACAAACCAACCCTAAACCCATTAGGAGAAAGCAAATTATTAAAATCAAAGCAGAATTAAATGATTTGGAATAAAATAAACTATAGAAAGAATCAACAAAACAAGGAGTTGGTTCTTGAAAGAATTAACAAAATTGACAAGCCCTTAGCAAATCTTACCAAAAAAAGAAGAGAGCATATCGAAATCAACAAAATCGCAGATGAAAATGGTAATATCACGACAGAAATTACCAAGATCCAGAATATCATGAGGGAATACTTCTCAAACCTTTACGCCAACAAATTTGAGAATCTAGAAGAAATGGATGAATTCCTAGACAATATTAACATACACACACTGAACCAAGAAGAGCTAACCCAACTCAACAGGCCTATTTCAAGCTCTGAAATAGAAATGGAAATTAGACAACTTCCACTTAAAAAGAGCCCAGGGCCAGATGGATTCACAGCTGAATTCTATAAGGTCTTCAAAGCAGAGCTCACACCAATACTCCTCAAGCTCTTCAACGAAATTGAAAATGAAGGTTCTTTACTAAACTGATTCTGTGAAGCCAGCATATCCCTCATCCCCAAACCAGACAGAGATTCATCAAAGAAAGAGATCTATAGACCCATTTCTTTGATGAACATCGATGCAAAACTTCTCAACAAAATACTGGCCAACCGTCTACAACAACTCATCAAAAAAAATATACACTATGATCAAACTGGATTCATCACAGGGAGGCAAAGCTGGTTCAACATACACAAATCAATTAATATAATTCAACACATCAACAGGAGCAGGGATAAAATCACATGATTGTCTCAATAGATGCGGAAAAGGCATTTGACAAGATCCAAAACCCCTTTATGTTAAAAGATGTGGAGAAACTAGGAATCCATGGAACATTTCTCAATGTAATAAAGGCTGTGTATGAGAAACCCACTGCTAGTATTATACTTAATGGTGAAAATCTAAAGCCATTCCCTCTAAAATCAGGAACGAGACAAGGATGCCCACTCTCTCCACTCCTTTTTAACATAGTACTAGAATTTCTAGGCAGTGCAATATGGCAAGAAGCAAGCATAAAGGGGATCCAAGTAGGGAAAGAGGAAATAAAACTATCCCTCTTTCCAGATGACATGATTCTGTATTTAAAGAATCCTATAGACTCTACTCCCAAGCTCCTTGAGCTGATTCAAAGCTTTGGAAGGGTAGCAGGCCATAAAATCAACCCTCACTTGGCCTTACTTTACGCCAACACTGAGAGGAACGAGGCAATAATCAGGAAAGAAAATCCTTTCACAATAGCCTCAAAGAAAATAAAGTACCTAGCAATTAGCTTAACTAAGAAAGTAAAGGACCGTTTAGATGAAAACTTTAAAACCCTAAAAAAGGAAATTAAAGCAGAACTAAGGAAATGGAAAAACCTCCCGTGCTCCTGGATTGGAAGAATCAACATTGTGAAAATGACAATCTTGCCAAGGGCTATCTACAAATTCAATGTAATACCCATCAACATCCCAATGTCATTCTTTAAAGACATAGAAGAGGCAATTCAAAATTTCATATGGAATAATAAAAGACCCCGTATAGCAAAAACACTTCTTAGCAGAAAGAACAGCGCTGGAGGAATTTCAATTCCAAACTTAAGGCTCTATTACAGAGCTATAATTCTCAAAACAGCTTGGTACTGGCACAAGAACAGGCCTGAAGTCCAATGGAGTAGAACTGCGGACCCAGATATTAAACCACAGACCTATGGCCACCTAATCTTTGACCAGGGAGCCAAAAAAATAGAATGGAAGAAAGATAGCCTCTTCAAGAAGTTGTGCTGGCAGAACTGGTTAAACACCTGCAGAAAACTAAAGTTGGATCCTTCTTTGTCACCTTGCACTAGAATTAACTCCAAATGGATCAAAGACCTGGAGGTAAAAGCTGACACACTGAAAAGTTTACAGGAAGGAATAGGAGATACACTAGGCCTCCTTGGCAAAGGTTGAAACTTTCTTAATAAGGACCAAGAATCACAACAAATCAGAGAAAGGCTGGATAAGTGGGACTGCATTAAACTGCAGAGCTTTTGTATGGCAACGGATATAGCTAGTAAACTAATCAGGAAGCCTACAGAGTGGGAGAAGATCTTCACCACCCAAACAACGGAACAAGGCCTCATATCTAAAATATATCAACAACTCAAAAAATTGAATCACTCCAACACTAACCTCCAAAGTAACACCCATCCCATTACAAAATGGGCCAAAGACTTAAAGAGAGTCTTCTCTGAAGAAGAAACAAAAATGGCCTATAGACACATGAAGAAATGCTCAACATCTCTGGTCCTAAAAGAAATGCAAATCAAAACAAGTCTAAGATTCCACCTAACTCCAGTTAGAATGGCCAGGATCAGGAAAACGAATGACAACAGATGCTGGAGGGGATGTGGTCAGGAGGGATCACTACTACACTGTTGGTGGGAGTGCAAACTCGTTCAACCACTATGGAAAGCAGTGCGGCAGTGCCTCAAAACGCTAAACATACAACTCCCCTATGACCCAGCAATTCCAGTACTTGGCATTTACCCAACAATCCAGAAACAAGGGCATACTAAACCCACTAGCACAACAATGTTCATTGCAGCACTATTCACCATAGCAAAGATATGGAACCAACCCAGATGTCCCTCAGTTGATGAGTGGATCAACAAGTTGTGGTATTTGTACACAATGGAATTCTATGCTGCTGTCAGAAAGAATGACATCACCCCATTTGTTAGGAAATGGAAAGACTTAGAACAAATCATATTAAGTGAAGTAAGCCAGACTCAAAGGAACTTAGGCTCAGTGGTTTCCCTCATTCGTCATAATCAGTAGAAACCTTGGGCTCTACTAGCAGAGATTGGCAATAGAGCAAAAGGCCATATATAAGGCCATATAATGTGAAGCTAATTGAAAGGACCTCCAGGATATTGACACAAAAGCCATATAATGAATGATTGTTGTCCTTAATGTACTATGTTGTCTCTCATCTCGCTTGCTGTCCCTTGGTTATCCCATATTGGTATAGTATCTCACTTTGTTATCTGATATATTGAATTTATTTGTATTTGGATATTTGAAATTTGATAGGGAAGGGGGGAAAACCAAGACGGGTGGGGGGTGTGGGGTTGGAGGGAAATGGGTACCAAGACATGTGAAAGGGTATCAATGTATGTGAATTAATGCACCTTCTATCTGGCAAATATCATCTAACCCTTTTACTAATTACAATAAAAAATGAAAAAAAAAGAAAGTTGTAGTGTGTGGGGAGGATGATGGCGTCAAATACATTTCTTCTTAGAAATTTACCTCATCTGGTTGCCCTGGATTTTCCTGGCCTTCTTCTTAGAGAAAGTTCTGTTATACTGGATTTGTGGCTTGGCAATGATCTAGCATGTACATCTTCGAGTAAGACATCCACAACTTCCATGCCTGAGACTCGAGTTTCCTGACCTTTGGCAACAGCACAGCAACATCTTTCTTCCTCCTGAGCCACAGGCCAAGTGAGCTGGCTTGAGCTGGTTGTTAGTTACAGTGGCTTGGTTACCAGGGTTCCATATTCTGTTCCATTGTGAGGGAGGCAGGGTCACCTTTCAGGGCCCAATGACCAAAGATCCTTGCTCACAAAAGACCTCACCAAAGACATACTGGAGGCTGAATCTCTCCTCCAGTCTCACAATATACATGTGGATGGAGTATACAGCACACCTTATTTGTCCAATCCCAATGTCTTCCACTAGGCCCAACTACCAGTCTGGTGTCAGGCTCAAGGAGCCTTTCTTAGGTAAGATCCAAACTTAAGGGTCAATATTGCCCTCATCCTTTACAAAACATTTGCTTCACAGTGCCTTCTCTGCCTGCATTTTGCCCCTTGTCGAATTTTTTTTGTTTTTGCTAGTCTTGGGACTTGACCTCAGAGTGTGAACATTGTTCTTGGGCTTTCTTTAGGCTTTAGCTGTCCCACCGAGCCACAGCACCACTTGCAGCGTTTTCTATGTATGTGGTAATGAGGAATCAAACCTGAGGCTTACTGCTTGGTAGCCAAGGACTCTACCACTAGGTCAAACACACAGGGCATCTTGCACATATTTTTGACGTCAATCTACTAGGATATTATTAGGTTTCTGTATCCTAATCAATTTTTTCCTGATGATTAGCTTTGCTGTCATGTGTAAAAAATGCAAGAGGGAAAAACACAGAAGAATTAGTGAAATTAAAAAAAAAGCATTAGACACAGTTAAGTGTTGATTCTTTGTAGGAGAAAGGATATTTGGATATGATGATGATGATGATGACTTTATAATTACTATGTCAGGGTTGAGAGTTTGGCATAGTGGTAGAGTGCTTGCCTAGCATCCATGAAGATCTGGGTTTGATTGCTCAGTACCACATAGATAGAAAATCTAGATGTGGCACTGTGGCTCAAGTGGCAGAGGGCTAGACTTGAGAAAACCCGAGGACAGTGCTCAGGCCCTGAATTCAAGCCCCAAGACTGGCAGAAAGATAAAAGAAAATAAAAATGCTTTTTACGAGCTAATTCACTCACAGCATTTGCTTCTGAAATCTTCGCTTCTGCATCTTGTGAAATACCCCTTTCCCACAACGTAGACAAGAAAAACAGATCCATCCCATGGTCCACTGTGAGGCCACTGGTTGGGCTAAGAGCTAGTCGTGCAGCAACACATAAGTTTTATTCTAATACTTTCCAAACTTTGTACTAAAATATGCTACCTACTTACCAACTTATGTCAGTTATCCTTATGCTATAACTTTTCTTCATTACTACAATATTCTTACACTCCTACGTTAATCCTCTTGCACCTCCCCTGACCTCTCTCATTCTTTTTTTCTATCTCTGGACCTCTGCTCGTCTTTCAACCCTTATACTGCACGGATCTACACTTGATGGCTGTTGAGCAATATTGTATATGTAGGTGGTTAATTATTCCCTAGGCTCAGAGGGACTTAAAGACAATAGAGATTGGATTGAGAGGCTTATTGTTTTGGGTATAAATCGCTTATCAGTGGTTGTATTAGGCTGGTCTGTAAGTGCACAAAAAGAAAGAGTGATAATACCAATCAAAACTTGTGAACATCTAGTGTCTGCCAGCTACAGAGGTCTAGGTTGGTTATATCTGAAAAACTATAATCGTATTTAGTAGTAATCTTGCTCCCATTTTCAAATGGGCAGAACAAGAAACTCAAGAAAAATGTCAAATCAAGAAACAACATCCCCCACCCAATGTAAACAGACAATGGAACAGTCACTGGCAAACCTAGAGGAGAGTCTTCCAATTGCTACACAAATGCAATTGATAAACATCATTAATGAAAAATGTGAAAATAAAAAGAAAGAGATAATGGAGGAAGCCATACCTGAACAAGAGGAAAGCAAAAACAAGGTGATAAGTGAAAAAGAAGAAGCCATAAAGGAGGCCATAATAAAGGTTTTTCAAAGAAAGATGGATGAATTCAAAGAATCCACAAATAAAAACGTGACCAAACTCCAGCAAATGTCCAAAGAAAATAAAGCTACTGAGCTAACCACTCAAAAGAAAATCAAGGAGATAAAGAAATCCATACATGATCTAAAACAAGGATGCAAGGCATCAAAAGTGAACAATTAGAAGCAAGGGAGATGAAAAATAAAGTAGATAGCTATGATAGCAGGTTAGACATTGCAGAGGAGAGAAATTCCGTGGCTGAAGATAATTTAGGTATTATAAAGAACAGAAAATGAGTCAATCCAAATTCTAGGAAATATGAGAGAGCGCTTCAGGAGGTCCAAGATACAATTAGGAAGCCTAATTTAAGGCTAGTTGGTATTGAGGAGGGCGTGGAGAAAGAGGTCAATGGTATTGGAAATATACTTCAGGGAATCATCTCAGAGAATTTCCCAAATATCCAGAAGGGCAGGCCCATCCAGATACGAGAAGCTTTTAGAACCCCAAACAGACCTGACCAGAAAAGAACATCCCACCGCCACATTGTGATCCGAACTGGATCAATAGAAACGAAAGGAAAGATCCTAAAGGCAGCCAGGGAAAAGGGATCAGTAACCTACAAAGGCAAACCAATCAGAATAACCCCAGATTTCTCAGCAGAGACCATGCAAGCACGAAGTGACTGGAAGCATATATGTCATGCCCTTATATCAAATAACTACCAACCAAGAATACTGTAGCCAGCTAAGCTCTCATTCATAACTGAGGGAACAATAAAAACATTCCATTCCAGGGAAAAGCTGCAACAATATGTCGAAACAAAACCAACACTACAGAGAATTCTCAAAGATGCTCTATACATAGAAAACCAAAATAAATGCAATATAGGGAAAGAAATGGCACCTAAACAGCATACCATCTAAGGACCACAAGAACTGTCAAGACACAGGCCCTACTAAAAGCTTTTAAAAATGGTAGGAACTAATAAATATCTCTCAATCCTAACTCTCAATATCAATGGACTTAACTCTCCAATTAAACGGCATAGGTTGTCTAGTTGGATCAAAAAGCAAGAGCCATCGTTCTGCTGACTTCAAGAGACACATCTTACCCAAAAACAATCATCTTTTGAAAGTGAGAGGTTGGAATAAACTCTGTCAAGCTAACTGCCCCCATAAACAGGCTAGAGTTGGCATCCTCATATCAGATACAATAGACTTCAAACTAAAATTAGTAAGAAAAGACAAAGAAGGTTACTACATACTACTAAAGGGATCTTTCCTCCCGGAAGACATAACAATCCTAAATATTTACACACCCAATCCCAGAGCTCCAAACTTCATCAAGCAAACTTTACTTACACTGAAACCATACATAGATCAAAACACAGTGGTTGTTGGTGAGTTTAACACACCACTCTCACCTATGGATAGATCAACAAGGCAAAAACTCAACAGAGAAACCTTAGAACTGAACAACTATATAGACCAACTAGATCTAACAGACATCTGCAGAATATTCCACCCAGTAACACCACAATATACGTTTTTCTCAGCAGCACATGGAACATTTTCCAAAATAGACCACATCTTAGGCCATAAAGCAAACCTGGACAGATTCAGAAACACTGAAATTATTCCATGCACACTCTCAGACCATAAAGGCATCAAATTGGAGCTGAACACACATCTCCACCAAAGAAAACCCTGTAACTCATGGAGACTGAACCACACATTGTTGAATCAAAAAACAATGGGTAATCGAAGAGGTCAGAACAGATATCCAACTGTTTATGAAATTTAACAATAAGGAGCACACAAATATCAACTCTTTAGGGACACAACAAAGGCAGTACTCAGAGGAAAATTTATAGCGTGGAGTGCCTACAACAGCAAGTTGGAAAAATGGCAAACCAACTAGTTAATGTCTCACCTTAACCTCCTGGAAAAAGAGCAACAAACCAACCCTAAACCCATTAGGAGAAAGCAAATTATTAAAATCAAAGCAGAATTAAATGATTTGGAATAAAATAAACTATAGAAAGAATCAACAAAACAAGGAGTTGGTTCTTGAAAGAATTAACAAAATTGACAAGCCCTTAGCAAATCTTACCAAAAAAAGAAGAGAGCATATCGAAATAAACAAAATCGCAGATGAAAATGGTAATATCACGACAGAAATTACCAAGATCCAGAATATCATGAGGGAATACTTCTCAAACCTTTACGCCAACAAATTTGAGAATCTAGAAGAAATGGATGAATTCCTAGACAATATTAACATACACACACTGAACCAAGAAGAGCTAACCCAACTCAACTGGCCTATTTCAAGCTCTGAAATAGAAATGGAAATTAGACAACTTCCACTTAAAAAGAGCCCAGGGCCAGATGGATTCACAGCTGAATTCTATAAGGTCTTCAAAGCAGAGCTCACACCAATACTCCTCAAGCTCTTCAACGAAATTGAAAATGAAGGTTCTTTACTAAACTGATTCTGTGAAGCCAGCATATCCCTCATCCCCAAACCAGACAGAGATTCATCAAAGAAAGAGATCTATAGACCCATTTCTTTGATGAACATCGATGCAAAACTTCTCAACAAAATACTGGCCAACCGTCTACAACAACTCATCAAAAAAAATATACACTATGATCAAACTGGATTCATCACAGGGAGGCAAAGCTGGTTCAACATACACAAATCAATTAATATAATTCAACACATCAACAGGAGCAGGGATAAAATCACATGATTGTCTCAATAGATGCGGAAAAGGCATTTGACAAGATCCAAAACCCCTTTATGTTAAAAGATGTGGAGAAACTAGGAATCCATGGAACATTTCTCAATGTAATAAAGGCTGTGTATGAGAAACCCACTGCTAGTATTATACTTAATGGTGAAAATCTAAAGCCATTCCCTCTAAAATCAGGAACGAGACAAGGATGCCCACTCTCTCCACTCCTTTTTAACATAGTACTAGAATTTCTAGGCAGTGCAATATGGCAAGAAGCAAGCATAAAGGGGATCCAAGTAGGGAAAGAGGAAATAAAACTATCCCTCTTTCCAGATGACATGATTCTGTATTTAAAGAATCCTATAGACTCTACTCCCAAGCTCCTTGAGCTGATTCAAAGCTTTGGAAGGGTAGCAGGCCATAAAATCAACCCTCACTTGGCCTTACTTTACGCCAACACTGAGAGGAACGAGGCAATAATCAGGAAAGAAAATCCTTTCACAATAGCCTCAAAGAAAATAAAGTACCTAGCAATTAGCTTAACTAAGAAAGTAAAGGACCGTTTAGATGAAAACTTTAAAACCCTAAAAAAGGAAATTAAAGCAGAACTAAGGAAATGGAAAAACCTCCCATGCTCCTGGATTGGAAGAATCAACATTGTGAAAATGACAATCTTGCCAAGGGCTATCTACAAATTCAATGTAATACCCATCAACATCCCAATGTCATTCTTTAAAGACATAGAAGAGGCAATTCAAAATTTCATATGGAATAATAAAAGACCCCGTATAGCAAAAACACTTCTTAGCAGAAAGAACAGCGCTGGAGGAATTTCAATTCCAAACTTAAGGCTCTATTACAGAGCTATAATTCTCAAAACAGCTTGGTACTGGCACAAGAACAGGCCTGAAGTCCAATGGAGTAGAACTGCGGACCCAGATATTAAACCACAGACCTATGGCCACCTAATCTTTGACCAGGGAGCCAAAAAAATAGAATGGAAGAAAGATAGCCTCTTCAAGAAGTTGTGCTGGCAGAACTGGTTAAACACCTGCAGAAAACTAAAGTTGGATCCTTCTTTGTCACCTTGCACTAGAATTAACTCCAAATGGATCAAAGACGTGGAGGTAAAAGCTGACACACTGAAAAGTTTACAGGAAGGAATAGGAGATACACTAGGCCTCCTTGGTACAGGTCGAAACTTTCTTAATAAGGACCAAGAATCACAACAAATCAGAGAAAGGCTGGATAAGTGGGACTGCATTAAACTGCAGAGCTTTTGTATGGCAACGGATATAGCTAGTAAACTAATCAGGAAGCCTACAGAGTGGGAGAAGATCTTCACCACCCAAACAACGGAACAAGGCCTCATATCTAAAATATATCAACAACTCAAAAAATTGAATCACTCCAACACTAACCTCCAAAGTAACACCCATCCCATTACAAAATGGGCCAAAGACGTAAAGAGAGTCTTCTCTGAAGAAGAAACAAAAATGGCCTATAGACACATGAAGAAATGCTCCACATCTCTGGTCATAAAAGAAATGCAAATCAAAAGAAGTCAAAGATTCCACCTAACTCCAGTTAGAATGGCCAGGATCAGGAAAACGAATGACAACAGATGCTGGAGGGGATGCGGTCAGGAGGGATCACTACTACACTGTTGGTGGGAGTGCAAACTCGTTCAACCACTATGGAAAGCAGTGCGGCAGTGCCTCAAAACGCTAAACATACAACTCCCCTATGACCCAGCAATTCCAGTACTTGGCATTTACCCAACAATCCAGAAACAAGGGCATACTAAACCCACTAGCACAACAATGTTCATTGCAGCACTATTCACCATAGCAAAGATATGGAACCAACCCAGATGTCCCTCAGTTGATGAGTGGATCAACAAGTTGTGGTATTTGTACACAATGGAATTCTATGCTGCTGTCAGAAAGAATGACATCACCCCATTTGTTAGGAAATGGAAAGACTTAGAACAAATCATATTAAGTGAAGTAAGCCAGACTCAAAGGAACTTAGGCTCAGTGGTTTCCCTCATTCGTCATAATCAGTAGAAACCTTGGGCTCTACTAGCAGAGATTGGCAATAGAGCAAAAGGCCATATATAAGGCCATATAATGTGAAGCTAATTGAAAGGACCTCCAGGATATTGACACAAAAGCCATATAATGAATGATTGTTGTCCTTAATGTACTATGTTGTCTCTCATCTCGCTTGCTGTCCCTTGGTTATCCCATATTGGTATAGTATCTCACTTTGTTATCTGATATATTGAATTTATTTGTATTTGGATATTTGAAATTTGATAGGGAAGGGGGGAAAACCAAGACGGGTGGGGGGTGTGGGGTCGGAGGGAAATGGGTACCAAGACATGTGAAAGGGTATCAATGTATGTGAATTAATGCACCTTCTATCTGGCAAATATCATCTAATCCTTTTACTAATTACAATAAAAAAATGGAAAAAAAAAGAAAGTTGTAGTGTGTGGGGAGGATGATGGGGTCAAATACATTTCTTCTTAGAAATTTACCTCATCTGGTTGCCCTGGATTTTCCTGGCCTTCTTCTTAGAGAAAGTTCTGTTATACTGGATTTGTGGCTTGGCAATGATCTAGCATGTACATCTTCGAGTAAGACATCCACAACTTCCATGCCTGAGACTCGAGTTTCCTGACCTTTGGCAACAGCACAGCAACATCTTTCTTCCTCCTGAGCCACAGGCCAAGTGAGCTGGCTTGAGCTGGTTGTTAGTTACAGTGGCTTGGTTACCAGGGTTCCATATTCTGTTCCATTGTGAGGGAGGCAGGGTCACCTTTCAGGGCCCAATGACCAAAGATCCTTGCTCACAAAAGACCAATGTCTTCCACTAGGCCCAACTACCAGTCTGGTCTCAGGCTCAAGGAGCCTTTCTTAGGTAAGATCCAAACTTAAGGGTCAATATTGCCCTCATCCTTTACAAAACATTTGCTTCACAGTGCCTTCTCTGCCTGCATTTTGCCCCTTGTCGAATTTTTTTTGTTTTTGCTAGTCTTGGGACTTGACCTCAGAGTGTGAACATCGTTCTTGGGCTTTCTTTAGGCTTTAGCTGTCCCACCGAGCCACAGCACCACTTGCAGCGTTTTCTATGTATGTGGTAATGAGGAATCAAACCTGAACCTTACTGCTTGGTAGCCAAGGACTCTCCCAGTAGGTCAAACACACAGGGCATCTTGCACATATTTTTGACGTCAATCTACTAGGATATTATTAGGTTTCTGTATCCTAATCAATTTATTCCTGATGATTAGCTTTGCTGTCATGTGTAAAAAATGCAAGAGGGAAAAACACAGAAGAATTAGTGAAATTAAAAAAAAGCATTAGACACAGTTAAGTGTTCATTCTTTGTAGGAGAAAGGATATTTGGATATGATGATGATGATGGTGACTTTATCATTACTATGTCAGGCTTGAGAGTTTGGCATAGTGGTAGAGTGCTTGCCTAGCATCCATGAAGATCTGGGTTTGATTGCTCAGTACCACATAGATAGAAAATCTAGATGTGGCACTGTGGCTCAAGTGGCAGAGGGCTAGACTTGAGAAAACCCGAGGACAGTGCTCAGGCCCTGAATTCAATCCCCAAGACTGGCAGAAAGATAAAAGAAAATAAAAATGCTTTCTACAAGCTAATTCACTCACAGCATTTGCTTCTGAAATCTTCGCTTCTGCATCTTGTGAAATACCCCTTTCCCTCAACGTAGACAAGAAAAAGAGATCCATCCCATGGTCCACTGTGAGGCCACTGGTTGGGCTAAGAGGTAGTCGTGCAGCAACACATAAGTTTTATTCTAATACTTTCCAAACTTTGTACTCAAATATGCTACCTACTTACCAACTTATGTCAGTTATCCTTATGCTATAACTTTTCTTCATTACTACAATATTCTTACACTCCTACGTTAATCCTCTTGCACCTCCCCTGACCTCTCTCATTCTTTTTTTCTATCTCTGGACCTCTGCTCGTCTTTCAACCCTTATACTGCACGGATCTACACTTGATGGCTGTTGAGCAATATTGTATATGTAGGTGGTTAATTATTCTCTAGGCTCAGAGGGACTTAAAGACAATAGAGATTGGATTGAGAGGCTTATTGTTTTGGGTATAAATCGCTTATCAGTGGTTGTATTAGGCTGGTCTGTAAGTGCACAAAAAGAAAGAGTGATAATACCAATCAAAACGTGTGAACATCTAGTGTCTGCCAGCGACAGAGGTCTAGGTTGGTTATATCTGAAAAACTATAATCGTATTTAGTAGTAATCTTGCTCCCATTTTCAAATGGGCAGAACAAGAAACTCAAGAAAAAAGTCAAATCAAGAAACAACATCCCCCACCCAATGTAAACAGACAATGGAACAGTCACTGGCAAACCTAGAGGAGAGTCTTCCAATTGCTACACAAATGCAATTGATAAACATCATTAATGAAAAATGTGAAAATATAAAGAAAGAGATAATGGAGGAAACCAAACCTGAACAAGAGGAAAGCAAAAACAAGGTGATAAGTGAAAAAGAAGAAGCCATAAAGGAGGCCATAATAAAGGTTTTTCAAAGAAAGATGGATGAATTCAAAGAATCCACAAATAAAAACGTGACCAAACTCCAGCAAATGTCCAAAGAAAATAAAGCTACTGAGCTAACCACTCAAAAGGAAATCAAGGAGATAAAGAAATCCATACATGTTCTAAAACAAGGGATGCAAGGCATCAAAAGTGAGCAATTAGAAGCAAGGGAGATGAAAAATAAATAGATAGCTTTGATAGCAGGTTAGACATTGCAGAGGAGAGAATTTCCGTGGCTGAAGATAATTTAGGTATTATAAAGAACAGAAAATGAGTCAATCCAAATCTAGGAAATATGAGAGAGCGCTTCAGGAGGTCCAAGATACAATTAGGAAGCCTAATTTAAGGCTAGTTGGTATTGAGGAGGGCGTGGAGAAAGAGGTCAATGGTATTGGAAATATACTTCAGGGAATCATCTCAGAGAATTTCCCAAATATCCAGAAGGGCAGGCCCATCCAGATACGAGAAGCTTTTAGAACCCCAAACAGACCTGACCAGAAAAGAACATCCCACCGCCACATTGTGATCCGAACTGGATCAATAGAAACGAAAGGAAAGATCCTAAAGGCAGCCAGGGAAAAGGGATCAGTAACCTACAAAGGCAAACCAATTAGAATAACCCCAGATTTCTCAGCAGAGACCATGCAAGCACGAAGTGACTGGAAGCATATATGTCATGCCCTTATATCAAATAACTACCAACCAAGAATACTGTAGCCAGCTAAGCTCTCATTCATAACTGAGGGAAAAATAAAAACATTCCATTCCAGTTAAAAGCTGCAACAATATGTCGAAACAAAACCAACACTACAGAGAATTCTCAAAGATGCTCTATACATAGAAAACCAAAATAAATGCAATATAGGGAAAAAATGGCACCTAAATAGCATACCATGTAAGGACCACAAGAACAGTCAAGACACAGGCCCTATTAAAGCTTTTAAAAATGGTAGGAACTAATAAATATCTCTCAATCCTAACTCTCAATATCAATGGATTTAACTCTCCAATTAAACGGCATAGGTGGTCTAGTTGGAACAAAAAGCAAGAGCCATCGTTCTGCTGACTTCGAGAGACACATCTTACCCAAAAACAATCATCTTTTGAAAGTGAGAGGTTGGAATAAACTCTATCAAGCTAACTGCCCCCATAAACAGGCTAGAGTTGCCATCCTCATATCAGGTACAATAGACTTCAAACTAAAATTAGTAAGAAAAGACAAAGAAGGTTACTACATACTACTAAAGGGATCTTTCCTCCCGGAAGACATAACAATCCTAAATATTTACACACCCAATCCCGGAGCTCCAAACTTCATCAAGCAAACTTTACTTACACTGAAACCATACATAGATCGAAATACAGTGATTGTTGGTGAGTTTAACACACCACTCTCACCTATGGACAGATCAACAAGGCAAAAAATCAACAGAGAAACCTTAGAACTGAACAACTATATAGACCAACTAGATCTAACAGACATCTGCAGAATATTCCACCCAGTAACACCACAATATACGTTTTTCTCAGCAGCACATGGAACATTTTCCAAAATAGACCACATCTTAGGCCATAAAGCAAACCTGGACAGATTCAGAAACACTGAAATTATTCCATGCACACTCTCAGACCATAAAGGCATCAAATTGGAGCTGAACACACATCTCCACCAAAGAAAACCCTGTAACTCATGGAGACTGAACAACACATTGTTGAATCAAAAACAATGGGTAATCGAAGAGATCAGAACAGATATCCAACTGTTTATGAAATTTAACAATAAGGAGCACACAAATATCAACTCCTTAGGGACACAACAAAGGCAGTACTCAGAGGAAAATTTATAGCGTGGAGTGCCTACAACAGCAAGTTGGAAAAATGGCAAACCAACTAGTTAATGTCTCACCTTAACCTCCTGGAAAAAGAGCAACAAACCAACCATAAACCCATTAGGAGAAAGCAAATCATTAAAATCAAAGCAGAATTAAATGATTTGGAATAAAAAACTATAGAAAGAATCAACAAAACAAGGAGTTGGTTCTTGAAAGAATTAACAAAATTGACAAACCCTTAGCAAATCTTACCGAAAAAAGAAGAGAGCATATCGAAATAAACAAAATCGCAGATGAAAATGGTAATATCACGACAGAAATTACCAAGATCCAGAATATCATGAGGGAATACTTCTCAAACCTTTACGCCAACAAATTTGAGAATCTAGGAGAAATGGATGAATTCCTAGATAATATTAACATACACACACTGAACCAAGAAGAGCTAACCCAACTCAACAGGCCTATGTCAAGCTCTGAAATAGAAATGGAAATTAGACAACTTCCACTTAAAAAGAGCCCAGGGCCAGATGGATTCACAGCTGAATTCTATAAGGTCTTCAAAGCAGAGCTCACACCAATACTCCTCAAGCTCTTCAACGAAATTGAAAATGAAGGTTCTTTACCAAACTGATTCTGTGAAGCCAGCATATCCCTCATCCCCAAACCAGACAGAGATTCATCAAAGAAAGAGATCTATAAACCCATTTCTTTGATGAACCTCGATGCAAAACTTCTCAACAAAATACTGGCCAACCGTCTACAACAACTCATCAAAAAAATATAAACTATGATAAACTGGATTCATCACAGGGAGGCAAAGCTGGTTCAACATACACAAATCAATTAATATAATTCAACACATCAACAGGAGCAGGGATAAAATCACATGATTGTCTCAATAGATGCGGAAAAGGCATTTGACAAGATCCAAAACCCCTTTATGTTAAAAGATGTGGAGAAACTAGGAATCCATGGAACATTTCTCAATGTAATAAAGGCTGTGTATGAGAAACCCACTGCTAGTATTATACTTAATGGTGAAAATCTAAAGCCATTCCCTCTAAAATCAGGAACGAGACAAGGATGCCCACTCTCTCCACTCCTTTTTAACATAGTACTAGAATTCCTAGGCAGTGCAATAAGGCAAGAAGCAAGCATAAAGGGGATCCAAGTAGGGAAAGAGGAAATAAAACTATCCCTCTTTGCAGATGACATGATTCTGTATTTAAAGAATCATATAGACTCTACTCCCAAGTTCCTTGAGCTGATTCAAAGCTTTGGAAGGGTAGAAGGCCATAAAATCATCACTCACAAATCAACTGCCTTACTTTACGCCAACACTGAGAGGAACTAGGCAATAATCAGGAAAGAAAATCCTTTCACAATAGCCTCAAAGAAAATAAAGTACCTAGCACTTAGCTTAACTAAGAATGTAAAGGACCATTTAGATGAAAACTTTAAAACCCTAAAAAAGGAAATTAAAGCAGAACTAAGGAAATGGAAAAACCTCCCATGCTCCTGGATTGGAAGAGTCAACATTGTGAAAATGACAATCTTGCCAAGGGCTATCTACAAATTCAATGTAGTACCAATCAACATCCCAATGTCATTCTTTAAAGAAATAAAAGGGGCAATTCAAAATTTCATATGGAATAATAAAAGACCCCGTATAGCAAAAACACTGCGTAGCAGAAAGAACAGCGCTGGAGGAATTTCAGTTCCAAACTTAATACTCTATTACAGAGCTATAATTTTCAAAACTGCTTGGTACTGGCACAAGAACAGGCCTGATGTCAAATGGAGTAGAACTGCGGACCCAGATATTAAACCATAGACGTATGGCCACCTAATCTTTGACAAGGGAGCCAAAAAAATAGAATGGAAGAAAGATAGCCTCTTCAACAAGTTGTGCAGGCAGAACTGGTTAAACACCTGCAGAAAACTAAAGTTGGATCCTTCTTTGTCACCTTGCACTAGAATTAACTCCAAATGGATCAAAGACCTGGAGGTAAAAGCTGACACACTGAAAAGTTCACAGGAAGGAATAGGAGATACACTAGGCCTCCTTGGCACAGGTCGAAACTTTCTTAATAAGGACCAAGAATCACAACAAATCAGAGAAAGGCTGGATAAGTGGGACTGCATTAAACTGCAGAGCTTTTGTATGGTAACGGATATAGCTAGTAAACTAATCAGGAAGCCTACAGAGTGGGAGAAGATCTTCACCAACCAAACAATATGGCTTCAACTCATGGCCAGAGCACTGTCCTAGGGCTTGCTCAAGGATAGCACTTTACTTCAGCCAGCCAACTCCCGGTCCAAATAGGCCACTCTTGAAGCTAGAATACAGAGATCTGCCATAATACTGGCATGTCGTTATCTAAGTATATAATTTTTCTTCTATTTTTGATGGCTTTTCCTTAGTGTACATATTTCCTACATATTTTATGGAAAACTTCCTTCCCACTGGGGCCATAAGTTAAGCCTAGTGGAAGAGTTCTTGCCGAGCATGAATGAAGACCCAAGTTCAATTCCTCAGCACAACATTGATAAAAAAAGATAAAAGTGGTGCTGTGGCACATGTGATAGAACTTGCGCCTTAAGAATAAACAAAAACAAAAACAAGGATCGTGCTCAGGTCCTGAGTCTAAGCCCAGTACTGGCAAGAAAAAATTCTGCCCAAAGTACATATTTAAACTTATTGTACTTTTCAAAAAATTTGTTGTCAAGGTGATATACAAAGAGATTGCTGTTACATATGTAATGAGTACATTTCTTGTAAACACTGTTACCCCCTCCCCCTTTTTCTCTTTCCCTTCCCCCAAGTCATAAATTTCATTTACAACAAATATATATGTATTTTCATTCCTGAAAAAAAATAGTTTAAAATGTGTTCAAATAAATGATGTAGGTTGATATATTTATCAAAATGGATTACTTGAACTCTAAAATAAACATTCTAGGTAATATTTCTCATAAAATTGTAGTAATGCTATAAAAATAATAAAAAAAGGAATTTTAGTTATTAATTTCTTATGTTTTACCTTTAACATTATTACACTAAGCATACTGTTTATGCTATTAATACAGACACCATGAAATATAATTATGTAAAAAAATTAAATGATTAAAAATAGTAAGGTTGGGGGCCAGTAGTTTGGCTTGGTGGCACACAGCCTGGACTGGCAAAAAAGAAGTAGGGTTAGATAAAACAGATTTATTTCCAAATGTGTGGAAAATGGTATGATTTCTTGTTTGGCTAGACCTGGGGCTTGAACTGAGGGACCAGAAACTGTCCTTGGCCACATTTGTTCAAGGGTGGCACTCTGACACTTGAGCCACAGTGCCCCATCTGCTTTTTCTGTGTATGCAGTGTCGAGGAATTGAATCAAGGTCTTCTTGTATACTAGGCGAGCACTCTACAACTAGGCCACATTCAAAGCCAAAGTAGATTTTTGATGCTATTGTGGAGTTTTAATTTTCTTAAATATTTGTACAAAGCACAATGGTTATATAAACAGACTTGAACTCACAGAACAGAGTCCCACATAATATTACAGTTACTCTGGCACTTCTCCCGATTGACAAAACACATTTCCAGGCATCTGCTCTGTCCTTAAGCTTTGGTAGCTGACTTGTCTTTCCATGGAGGCCTGGCCTGGATTCCTGGTGATTCCATGCATTTCATTGTTCCCTGTATATCCAGTAAGGTTGTCTTCTGTGGGACCAGACCTCTCTGGTTTTTGGCCCACCCAGGACCTATGTGTCTGAGGTCTCACATTATAAGTGGAAAATAAAACACAGTATAATAAGCAGTGAAGAACTGCACACCATAATATTAACAATGAGAGTTTAATAGTTAGCAATGTTAATACAATGAATACTTGACAAGAATCATGAGAGCAAGATAAAGAGATGTCTTTTTAGGAAGGGGACAGGGAAGCTCTAAATCCAGACTGGCCTCCAAGTTGCCTTCAGACAGTAATTCTACTTCAGAGTCTTCAGAAGGGTCTCCTTCCTCATGAGAAACAGAATGTCCTTCCTGAGTTAAGAGGGGGATGGATTCTGGTTTGTCGAATGGAGATTGAGTCTCTTTTAGTGAGATGGATGGGTCTGGATATTCTGTGAGGATGGATTCATTTTCCTCCAATGAATCCAGTATTGAGAGTACACTTGCTGCTTCCCATGGGGACATTTTCCATGAGCCCAGCGTGTGCCCCTTCAGCTTGCACAATAAGTGGAGTGTTACTCTGACTCAGATGGACTGACTCTGGGTGGAGTGTGAAAGGAAACGGAAGGAAATCTGGCTGCTCTTTTTCTTCCTCCATAGTATCTGCAGGTTCAACTGTGTCACACATGGGGTTCAGAGCAAAAGTTATATCCACAGGACTCTAAACCTGTTTGGTAATTTCTACAGAAGGCCCATGCTTTCTGGAGTGCAGTGATGATTCTCAGTCTCCATCAGTCACCAGCTCCATTGGTGGGTTTTTCATTCGGAGTTCAGGATAAGCTCTTCCACGATGACCCTAACCTAAGAATGGAAATATGTACAGAGTGGACAGAGTGGACTCTGCAAGTTGAAGTGTCACTCAACTTCCATGAGGATCTAATGGAGGAACCTGTAGAACTGGAGTTTGGACTGAACACTGAGGAGGTGTAGGGTCTTTCTAATGAGTGCTTATTCCCGAGTCCTTTCAGAGGACAGACATTACCTGGCTGACACCACCCATAAAGGGCATTTTGCCAAGCTCTGTAGAAGTAAGGGCCAACCAATATCTAGACCACATGGGCTTCCTACTCACAGGCTCTGAGGCACCCACCCCAGGACTTCTACTTTTTCTTGGTCTTACCGGTCGCACATTCCTCCAGCTGGTCAAAAAGTATGTGTTTAGAAGAGCAGGTCCAAAGCCGGCATGTGGAGCCTCATATAGAGCTTGAGTTGTGTCAGGGTGTGGCAGTTCTTGAACTCGTAGAAATCACTGGGGTAGAAGTCCATTCACATCGTATAGATGGAACACATGATGCTGTGGGCACATTCGGTACAAGGAAAGTGAGAGCCTTCTCTCTCCATCCTGAGCCTTCTACCAAAGCCTCTTTCTTGCAGGACTCTAATGCTGTGGCTGTCCTGCAGAGATGTGCACTTATGTGCTGGGAGGGGGGTAAGAGACACTCGAGAACAGGATGACTTTTACACCCCACTTCCAGAAGCTTCTGAGAGAGGCCTCTATGCATGTGTCCAAAGTAAACGCACCTTAAATTAACTAAGTAAATGCTCTAAATAAATCAATAAGTGAATGCTCTAAATAAAGAACTAAATGCTCATTCCTCTAATCTTAGCCACCCAGCAGGCTGAGCTCTGAAGATCACAGCGGAAAGCCAGTCTAGTCAGTAAAAGTCTAAAGGCACTTGTCTTCAATTAGGCAGCAAAAAGCCAGAACTTGACCTATGACTCAAATGGTACAGTGCTAATTTTTGAACACCAAACGGATGGCATTTAGACCTGGGTTCAGGTTCAAGTGGCAGCACTGGAACACACACCAAAATGTAAATGCTTTCAGGTTCTAACAGGCAAAGCTATCACAATCCCTCCCTGATGGCTCAAAAGTGATTCAGCCCCCAGCTTTTCCTCTGACTCCAGTATTTCACAGGCCTCCGCCATTAGTACTGACACCTCATTTCTTACTGGGAAATGGGATTTCCTAGGATGACACCTAGGTGAGGGCTGCAGTTGGGAGCCACATACTCATGCCTGAAATCCAACTTCTCAGTAAGCACACTGTTGAGACTCCAGTAGCTTGTGAGGGAAATGAAATGGCATGGTGTCCCAGTCATAATAAAGTAGTTTGTGCACTTGTATCATGCTTAGCTCCCCTGTGAACACCCCAGTGAAACAAACAGGCTCAGAGAGGAGCCAAGTATTCCAAGACTTGGCCAGGAGGGGTGAGCAAACCTGGGTTTGGAGGGGGAACACTCACTTTTTCAAGAGAATTTCCAGCAACTACTACATTGTCCTCCACTATTTGAAATTGTGCAGGAAGTTTCCCACATAAAAGAGATCACCTTTCTTGTAGGCAGGGATCAGCTTTGTCAGCAGCATCTCCAACAGGCCTTCCTCCAGGATCCATAGGTTACAAGGCTCATTCAGAGTCTGAGCTGACTTACCATCACACTATGTTGGTAAAACAGTGGATATTTCAAAAGTAGGAATGGGACCACACTTCACACTGAGGAATTGGAATAGAGTAGATTGGAAATGACACACTCTAATCTCAGTAGAGTCACTTGAAAGCACACAAGAAGGTAGTAGTGTTTGGGTAGGATGATGGGTTCAAATAGGTTTCCTCTCAATATACCTCATCTGAGTTGCCCTGGAGTTTCCTGGCTTTCTTCCTAGAGAAATGCCTGATATACTGGAATTTTGGCTTGGCACTGATCCAGCATCTACTTCTTCAAGTGAGACATCCATATCTCTCATGCCTGAGATGCGAGCCTCCTGACCTTTGGCAACAGCACAGCAACATCTTTCTTCCTCCTGAGCCACAGGCCAAGGGAGCTGGCTTGAGCTGGTTGTCACATACAGTGGCTTGGTTACCAGGGTTCCATATTCTGTTCCAATGTGAGGGAGGTAGGGTCACCTTTCAAGGCCCAATGACCAAAGCTACTTGCTCACAGAAGACCTCCCCAAAGACATACTGGAGGCTGAATCTCCCTTCCCACCTCACATATGGATGTAGTAAACAGCACACCTTTTTGTTCAAATCCCAAGTCATTAACTAGGCGTAAGTGCTAGCCTGGTCTCAGGCTCAAGGAGCCTTTCTTAGGTAAGATCCAAACTTAACTGTCACTATTCCCCTTACCCTTCACAAGACATTTTGCTTCACAGTGCCTTCTCAGCTTGCATTTTGCCTCTTGCACAATTTTTTGCTAGGCCTGGGACTTGACCTCAGAGCCTGACCATTGTTCTTAGGCTTTCTTTAGGCTATAGCGGTCCCACCAAGCCACAGCACCACTTCCAGCGTTTTCTATGTATATGGTACTGCAGAATCAAACCGGAGTCTTTTTGTGTGGTAGCCCAGCACTCTATAAATAGATGAAAAACCCAGGCCGTCTTGCACATATTTTTCACCTCAATCTACTAGGACTTTGTTAAGTTTCTGTATCGTAATCTATTTTTCTTCCTGATGAATATCTGTGCTGTCATCTGTAAAAATGCAAGTGGGAAAATCACAGAAGCATTGGTGACATAAAAAAAGTCTTACAGACATAGATAAGTGTTCATTCTTTGTAGGAGAAAGGATATTTTGATATGATGATGATGACTATTTATAAATACTTTATCGGGGTTTAGAGTTTGGCCCAGTGGTAGAGTGCTTGCCTAGCATCCATGAAGATCTAGGTTTGAGTCCTTAATATCACACAGATATAAAAATCCATGTGGCAATATGGCTCAAGTGGCAGAGGGCTAGACTTGGGAAAATCCAAGAGCAGGGCTCAGGCCCTGAGTTCAAGCCCCAGGAATGGCAGAAAAAACAAAAGAAAAGAAAAGAAAAGAAATGTGCTTTTTACAAGTTATTCACTCACAGCATTTGCCTCTGAATTCTTCGCTTCTGCATCTTGTGACTTATCCCTTTCCCTCAATGTAGACAAGAAAAACAGATTTTATTACTTGCTATCCTGTTGTCCAATCTTTGGATATTAATTCAAAATACAATATTGCCTGAGATATTGTGTGTGTGCATGTGTGTGTGTATCTGCCAATGTGTGCATGCACACATGTGTACAGGTTTTAGGGCTTACTCATAGGGCCTGTGTTATAACCCTCAGCATCTTTTCCGCAAAGGTATTGGTCTTTCACTTCTAGCTTATTATAGCTAATTGGAGTTGAGAGATTCACTCAATTTCTTGCCCTGTGCATTGGAACCCAGTGCTGGGTTCTCATATTGTTAATTGTAGCTATAGAGAAGCCTGAGGTCTGGGGATCCTCGTTAGAATCCAGCCCCTGAAAGAAAGTCACTGATAGAAATATTTATCTTCAGTTAAGCAAGAATAAATAAGGCAAAAGTGGAACTGTGGCTCAGTTCCTCTTGTACCAGCCATGAGAAAATTAGTAATTGGCAGCACCTGGTCCCTGAGAGAAATCCTTAGCACTGGTTCAAAAAAAGAAAGAAAATAATGAAAAAAATTAAAACTTGATGAGGAATCCATAAGGATAAACGTGCCTGTGAATAATCTTCTCATTTCAGATTCCCTCAAGAGCTTATGTCTCTCTATATTTTATCAAGTTTTTTTGAAGATATTTACATATTTTCTATCTTTCTTAAACAGAGATAGCCATCCACAAAACACAAACACAAACTCTCACACAGTATTCCACCCACCCATAAGTGTCTGGCTATGTATATATGTATAGTCATATGTATTGATCTGTCTCTCTATACTAATATATAAATGCATAAACATATGTATTTAGACAAACAGGAAACATACATAGATAGGTCTCAGGCATTTCCAGATTTTGTGCAAGTCTTCTGAGTGCAACTTACCATTGTATTGTTTGTCAAGATAGAGTCCGTATAACTTTTGGCCAGCTTCTTGTCCTTTGATACTTTTTTCTGGCAGTCCTGGGTTTTGAACGCTAGGCCTGGATGCTGTCACTGAGCTTGAGCTTCTTGCATTCAGTAGTTTATTGCAGATAAGAGTCTCATGGAGTTTCTGTCCTGGGCTGGCTTTGAATTGTGATCCTCAGATCTCAAACTCCTGAGTAGCTAGGATGACAGTCTTGAGCTACCAGTATCTGGTTCCTTTGCCTCTTTTACCCTTTTTTTTGGGCCCACCACAGCCATGGTATCTACCTTCCTATGTTCTCTCCACCTGCCCCCAGACAGGGGTCTGACAGATGCTTTCCACCCACTTATTCATGTCCTCCTCTGTATTGGCTGACAGCTAAGACATGCACTCACTTGTCTGGATGCCAAACACAAAGCCATGTGATTGTTTCTCAGTCTGGAACATCCTGTCAGATTTATAGCACCACAGAGGGTCAGGTTGATGCTCCTCCAGGGCTTCTTAAATTGTTCTCATATTAATCCTCAACACGTTTGTCATCACTTGTCCAGCTAATTCATGGACTAAAGCAGCATTCCCTACAAACTTAGATCCCAATACCATGAGGACACTCAAGGGTGCATTAGGAGTGTGACCTGCAGGTGGATGTGAGCCTGTCTAACTTGGAAGGGATATCTCCACCACAGGAAATGGAATACAAATTTAGAATCTGCTTTCATGAGGTGACAATCTCTGGCAGATGTTCTTATCAAATGTGGCACTGCCTACTTCCAGCTTAAAACATGGGTTGATGACCCAGCATAACAGAGAATGTATTCACCCAGGCCCAACACATAGGCTGGGACCCTGAACTTTCAGGTAGCATTTGGCTTTGAAGGTCATGAGATCTTAGTCTACAAATGATGAGCCCCCTCCCGTGAGGCATAGCAAACGGAGCCAAAGTGCAACCCAGTTAAGCACCAGATCAAGCTTCCCTTCTTCAGTAGGGTATGGTTTGAAAACTGTGCAGAGCTTCTGTTTGAAGCCAGACAAGAAAGGAAAGTCCATGAAACTCTCATTTCCAGTTAACTGCCAAGAAAAAGCCAAAGATAAAGATGAAGCTCAAGAGAGCTAGAGAGCCATCTGAAAAGAATGGTTACACCCTGCAACATCCTCATTACCTGATCTTGAAAACATCTCTGCGTGCATCCCAGCATGCAGCCAGCATCTGGGGTTGACAGTGAACCCTGCGCCCATTGGCAATCTGCACTGTCTCTGACATCTGTAATGTGAACCTCATTCTGTTGGGTTTGTGAAGCGGTGTCAACCCTGCAGAAGGAACCAACTGTGCCCTAACTCCCACTGTCCCCTGGGGCCCCTAGCATTCTCCCATCTGCACCCCTCCTGTGGCTTCTGATCCTAGGGAGCCCTCCTGCCCTGTCCAACACTCACATGAAGTGCATATTTCTTCTCCTGGGGCAACTTCTCCACAGAGAATACATGACATGCCCACTCTCCAGGCACGGGGAGATCCTGCCAAAATAGCAAATCAGTGATAAGGACATAAAGTGATGAATAGAATTTTAGATCCTGATGGTAGACAGTCTGCAAAATCCAAGGGAGAATGGAATTGGAGGGGACCAGCGATCAGGATGTGGGCATGGAGCTTCCGTGCCAAGGGGGTGGGGGAAGTCACAGGCTGGGCGATGCACAGGATGATCCATGGGCCCTGTGCAGCTACTGGGTCACCCCCTTCTGCATCTCAGCCTTTGGCTTTGAGCTCTGTGATCGTCAAGATGTGCACAGTCTGTACTCTGGCTGGCAGAAGAAAGGACCCTGGGAAGACAATTGTAGACCCTTTGTGAGTGTAGGAAGGGGTAGGCTGGACACCCAGTCCAAGAGGAGCTAAAACTGGAGTCGAGGGGTGTGCAAGGAGTGGGTGTGAGGGTTGTGGGCAGTCACAGTCACGGCAGAGGTGGCTCTGTCTGTGGGGTGAGTGCCTCTCTGCAGGCACAGAACTGGACATATCAGAGATCCACATGAAAAGGAAAAGCTCGAAATGTCACTATGGTTCAAATGGTAGAGCATCAACCTTGAGCAAAAGAGTTCAGGGACAGTACCCAGGACCTGAGTTCAAGCCTCATGACTGTAAAAGAATAAGAACCAGGACTATGAGAGGAAACCTGGTACTCTCTTGGTCTAATCAGACACAAGAAGAGGCCGGGATAGGCTGTGGAAAAACACAGAAAACATCTTCCCCCAGCTCATCCTGTCCTGCATGCAGGGACAGCCATGTAACTAGGGCTACGGTGAGATCATCTTCACCCCTGTGCTGCCATCTGAATTGTAGGCCTCTGTCCTGGCATGGGGTGTCCTGATGGCTGAGCAGGTGCCCTAACCCTAGATGGAGAGCAGCCACTGACTGTGGTAGCTAAGGAGAGATCTGTTCCATAGCTATCAGGCCACCCAGCATGGGAGCCATAACAACCCCTTACCCAGGTAGAGGCCAATGGTTTTCCAAGTGCTACTAACATTGCCCCACCCCTAGCTCTGGGTACACGTGACATTCCCTCCACAAGGAGCAGGACTAAGTGAAGGATCAGGAAGCTGCCTATGGGCTTCAGATGATGGCCAGGCTGGCACTACAGATGGCCTCACTCTGTCACCACCTTCCCCTGCCTCCATCATTCCTCCATCATGCCTCTCTACCTCCCACCCATTAACCTTGGAAACCAATGAACTGGGCTCTCATCATTCCTCTCATCTCTTCACCCACCTTGCCATGCGTCCATCCCTCTGTCACTTCCACCCCACACACATCCCAACACCAGCCACCCTGTAGCTTATGAGGATCCCAGAGGAAGCTCTTGGTGAAGGGCTTGTGACCACAAAACTGTTACTATCACCCGTTCCGGCCTGATCCACCACAGAATAAGAACAGCCAAGCAGGCACACACTGCAGCAGAGTTGCTCTGCTGCCACCCAGATTTCTTCATGGCCAGGACTTGGCTCTCCTCAGCCTCCCAGCTCAGTAACCAGAACATTGTGCTTTCACAGAGCCATGGCTTCCAGTCTCCATGGACACAATGACATCAAGGTGATGCCAACTTCCCCATCTCTATATACTTCTAACTATGGGATGGGAGCTGAGGTTCTCTTCTGTCACTCCATCCGCTAAGAGGCTCATGCAGATTTCTATCCTTTGCTCATCATGGTGACTCTTTGGTTAACAAGTCACTGCTGGGCTTCCAGTTCACCACATATAGAACCCATACTCCAACACTTTTCTTAGAAGGACTGATGACTTTTAAATATTCTCTAGTTTTAAATTTCTAGTTCCTTCTCTCTTTCATTTATATATTTCCCTTCCTCACATACTTCCCTTTTTTTACCTTCCTTCTTTCATTCCTGGCCTTGAACTCAAGACCTGGAGCTTTTTCTTAGCTTTTCTTTGCTCAAGGTAGCACTCTAGCTCTTGAGCCACAGCTCTACTTCAATCTTTGTTCTTGCTCTAAACTGGGAGTAAGAGTCTCATGCATTTTTCCCTTTGCTGGGTTGGTTTTAAACCACAATACTAAGATCAGGATCCTGAATATGCCTCGGATTACAGGTATTTTCTAATCAAAACAAATTCCTGATTTCTTTTTTAGACATAATTAGTTCTTTCAGGTGAGCCACCAGCCACTCATGCAAGAGCATTGCAGGATCCCAGCATTCATCTTGTCTCCAGTCTTATTCCATCCATCTCACAATGGTCATCTAAAACACCCTGCTGCATGCCTGAAGTCGCAAGGAACGTTCTCAACGCCATGAGAAGCCCCCTTAAGCTCTGCCTCAGACAAGCCCAGCCCCCATCCCACTTCCACATGAGCATTTGTTTAGGAGAAATTTCCTGAGTACATCATCATCTTTTCCTCACCATTGAAATTTCATCTTTGGGGTCATTTCTCCCAGACAAAGAGGAACATGATCCATGGTTTGATAGCAGCTCCAGCTTCATAGTCCCAGCCACCAACACCCCCCCCATTACCCTGCCAGACACCTGAATTCAAGGACAATGTTTTCACTACCCCTGACTCTTATCAAATGTTTTAACTTATACAGTGCATTAAAATAATTTTACTAAATGGAATAAACACATGGCATCAAGCTTCAGAATCTTTGCACCTGAACTTTTAGTGAATCACAGACACACCAGCATTTCTGTAGCCAACAGAAATCTTAGCTTTGAGATTTCAGCATTCCTGGTATCCAAGTTTGGATGTGCTTACACTGCCCTTAATGGGGCACTTCAATCACACAATCCCACAACAATCACTGTCATTTGACCTTCACTGGTAGGTGGTGCTAGGAAAAAGACTGATGTGCCAACTCCATGCTGGCTTGACCTATGCCATCTTCAAACCTGGAGCAAGTGGGGCTCCTCTCTCCATGACACCTTTTGTGTACTACCCCAGGAGGACCTTTACCTTGAGACAAAATTATGAAGACTATCTCTACCAGCAAAGATTCCAGTGAGATGTGCCTACATGGATAAAGCTAAAATCTCACTAAAGTGAGGTTGTTGGCAGTGCTGGAGCCTGAACTCAGGGCCTGGGCACTAAGCATTTGTACTCAAGGCTAGCCCTTTACCACTTGAGCCCAAATTCCATTCCCAGCTGTTTTTATTTTTGGTAGTAAGAATCTATCAGACTTTCCTGTTCTAGGTGACTTGGAACTTCCATACTCAGATCTCAGCCTCGTGACCAGCCTGGATTAAAAGTGTGGATCAGCCATGCGCCACACCTGAGGACTTTTGCCAGCACATTTTTTCCCAAAAATTAGAAGAGGAAGATGTGGGAGGGTTGGGCTCATCCTGCCCTGCATATGAAGGAGAGCATCCGCGAGTGAACTTCATTCCCTGTTGTAGGGGGCTGGAGGAAAAGGAAGCAAATAGGCACAGGCTGGCAGCAGGTGCCACAGAACAACTTGTGACCAAGACTCCCAGAGCAGACCTCAGAATCGATGACAGAGTTGGATCTACCCAGTAACAGAGGCAGTGGTGACACCTGAAACTGCGCGTTTGAGCCTTTGCTGCTAGTAAACAGGGCCACCTATGTCTCAATGAGAAAGGTGAGATTTTGGTGGAGAAGGTGAGATTAAACATTATGTATCATGCCAGAAGACAGACTATAAGGGGTCTTTTATTATTCCAAGTGAAATTTTGGATTTCCTCTTCTGTTTCTTTAAAGAATGACATTGGGATATTGATGAATATTGCACTGAATTTGTAGATAGTCCCTATCAAGATTGCCATTTTTACAATATTACTTTTTCCAAACCAGGAGCATAGGTTTTTGGATTTCCTCAGTTCTGCGTTAATTTCCTTCTCCAGAGTCTATAGTTCCATCAAAAAGGTGCTTTACATTCTAAGTTAATTCCTAGGTATTTTATTTTCTTTGATAGCAAAATGAGTTGCTATCCTGATTCTTGCCTCATTCCTCTCATTTGTTGGCATATAGGAAGGCAGTTGACATTGAGGGTTAATTTTATACCCTGCTACCTTACCAAAGTTTTATATCAGCTCAAGCAGCTTCGGAGTAGAGTCTATAGATTTCTTTAAATACAGAATCATGTCATCTGTAAGGAGAGAAAGTTTCAGTTCCTCTTTCCCTTTTCCTCCTCACTCCAGTTAGAATGGCCAAGATCCAGAAATCTAATAACGTATGCTGGAGGGGATGTGGCCAGGAGGGATCACTACTACACTGCTGGTGGGATTGCAAACTCGTTCAACCACTATGGAAAGCACTATGGCAGTATCCCAAAAAGACTAAACATAGAGCTCCCCTGTGATCCAGCAATTTCACTACTTGCCAATCGTACAGATAGGACACACTAAATTCACTAGAACAATAACATTTATCACAGCACTATTTACTATAACAAAGGTATGGAACCAACCCAGATGCCCGTCAGTTGATGAGTAGATCAAATATGGTGTTTTTACACAATGGAATTCTGTGCTTCTGTCAGAAAGAATGACATAGACGAATTTGTAAGGAAATAGAAAGACTGTAAAGTTTAGAAATTAGTTTCTGTCTCCATCTCTCTCTCCTTCTCTATCTCTGTAAAATTTAGAAGTTCCTGTTTCTCTCTCTTTTCTCTCTTTCTCTCTCTCTTTCTGTCTCTCTCTTTCTGTCTCTCTCTTTCTGTCTCTGTCTCTCTCTCTCGCTCTCTCTCTGTCTCTCTCTCTGTCTCTGTCTCTCTCTCTCTCTCTCTCTCTCTCTCTCTCTCTCTCTCTCTCTCTCTCTCTCTCTCTCTCCAATCCTTAGGCTTGAACTCAGGGCCTGAGCTACTTTTGCTCAAGGTTAGCACTCTACCATTTGAACAACAGTGCTGCTTCTGGCTTGCTCTTTTCACTTAGTATTGAGGAATCTAACCCAGGCCTTCATCCTTGATAGGTTAGCACTCTACCACTAAGCCACACAGTCAGCTTTTAGAGGTTCCTGACAAAGGTTTTCCTACATGCTATTATTTCTTCTGTGAGTGCTCTTAATGCTTGCTGAAGGTTGACTTTGTTTAGAAGACTTACCCTAATGCTCCCATATACAGAGATTCTATATATAGCTAAATGTTTTTCATTACTCAGAATTTCTCTATTGTGTATGTTCTGAAATGTACTGAAGACTGACTTCTGATTAAAAGTCATTGCACATTTGTTCTATTCATTAGTTTTCTTTTCTTCTATGGGAATCAGGTTTGTGATGAACACAGAAGTATGCCTTCCAGGTCAAACACTTTCCACATTTGTAATATTCATAAGGTTTTTCTCTCCTATGTGCATTTTATACTTAGTCATACGTTCATGATGGATTTTTGATATTCTTATATTCATACGATTTTTATCCTGTGTCTGTGTGGTATCATGCAAACTCAAATATGAGTTCTTCAAAAAAATTTCCCTTTCATTTTATTCATAGGATTCTATCCTGTGGGTGTTTAGTGATAAATCTTGACTTGTGCCTTCTGGGGAAAAGACTGAACATTTGCTACATTCATTAAGGGTTTTATCTTGTGTTGGTTCTGTGACACAAGCTGAGTTTTCTTCCACAGACTAAAAGGTCTTTCCTATTTATTACATTGCTAAAGCTTCTCATATGTGTGAACTCTCTTACGCTTCCTGAAGGGTGAATACTGCACGAAAGACTTTCAACTTTGGTTATATTCCTAAGGTTTCTAATATGTGTGAATTCTGTTATGCCTCCTGTAATGTGACTTCCATCTGAAGGTCTTACCACATTTGATGCACTCGTACAGTTTCTCTCCTGTGTGTGTTCTCTGATGCAATTTGAGGGAAGACTTCCATTTGAAAGACATTCCACATCGGTTACCTTCATAAGGTTTTTCTCCTGTTTGAATTGTCTTATGCATGTTGAGGTTTGGCTTCTGTGTGAAGGACTTTTCACATATGTTACACTCATTAGGTGTTTCTCCTGAGTATATTCTCTGATGAACATGGAGTTTTACCTTCCATTTGAAAGACTTTCCGCATTCACTACATGCATAAGTTTTCTCTCCTGTGTGTGTTCTATTATGCCCATCAAGATATGACTTCCACTTGAAGGTCTTTCCACATTTGTTGCACACATAAGGTTTCTCTCCTGTGTGTGTTCTTTGATGCAATTTGAGGGAAGATTTCTGTCTGAAAGACTTTACACATTGGTTACATTCATAAGGTTTCACTCCTGTGTGTATTCTCTGATGAACACGAAGTTTTCCCTTCCCTTGGAAACACTTTCCACATTCATTACACTTATAAGATTTCTCTCCTGTGTGTGTTATTTGATGAACTCGAAGGTGTATCTTCTGGGTGAAAGACTTTTCACATTTGTTACATTCATAAGGTTTCTCTTCTGTGTGTCTTCTCTGGTGCAAAGTGAGGTAGGATTTCAGTCTAAAAGTCTTCCCACATTTATCCCATTCATAAGATTTCTCTTCTGTGTGAGATCTCTGATGTGTGCTGATTGCTGAATTCTGGGCAGAAATTTTATTACGTTCCTCATATTCATAAGGTTTGTCTTCTCTTGGAGATCGAGGTTGGAGCGTCAGGTCTGACTTCTCAGAAATTAATTTTCACACTTGACGTACGCATCACATATCTCAGGATATTTGCTCTGAGATATTGTAAGGCGTATTTCATTACTGAAAGATTTCTCACATTCACTACATATATGAGGAGTCTCTCCTGTGTACATTTTCGGATGTGTAGTGATGGTCGGTGTTAAGTACAATATTTTTCATCACACAGTACATTTAGCAGTTTTCCTCCCTCCCTGAAGAATTTCTTGGGCAGGGAGAAGAGAATTATGATACTGCAGATCTTTTGGACTGTCACAATCATGAATAAAATGCTCTGAATATCCGGTGGATTTTTTAAGAACAGGAGACATACGAGATCTATATGCAGTATGCATCTCATCAGGCTTAGGAGACAGAAGCATGTTCTGACACTTTATGAACTCCTCAGTCCTCACCCCTAAGTTGTTACCGTTATTACTAATCAGCTCTGGATTATGTGTAGAGCTCAAATTTAAAGTTGTTGCAAATCTCACGTTTTCCTCCACTTCGATACTACTTGCAACTGCTACTTCACAAAGACATTCATGTGGACTTTCCTGGCATGTCTTGAACACATTTTCCATTACCTGGACATCTAAAATGAGTTATAGAAAAAAAGACACAAACATACATGAGATACAAATATTCCTTACTGTAAAGATAATGACTTTACTTTCCCATCCTAAGTGTTAGATATTTTAAAATATAAAAGTGGAAATTGATTTGTGAGAAAAATATGCTTTTCTCCCTAACCTATTAAGAAAATGATATTTTACAATGACCAATAATGTTTTTCTGTGTTTTAGTTCTCTTTTTATATCACAGGAAATATTTATTGAAATTACCCATCTATGTATTGCTACAGTTTTAAGCTGAGTACTAACTATAGCATACCTGCAGCTGTTTTTTTTCAAATACTGTTTTGTTTATACATTGAGGAATAGCTGCCTTTCTTTTATTTTTGAGAAATACTCTAAATATTGTGCTGTTTTGCATCTTTTTAAAAGTTTCTTTTCTTTTCTTTTCTTTTTTTTTTGTAGTTCATAGGCCTCGGCCCTGTCCCTGAACACTTCAGCAGAAGACTATAACCCCTATCCTTGAGCTACAGCCCCACTTCCTGTTTTCTAGAGTTAACTACTGATAAGAGTCTCACGTCCTGAGTACCAGATAGGATTACCTTACCCAGTTTCAATGCTGTTTGCTTATTAACCATTAAGTGAGGAACACGAATTTTTTCTAGATTCAGCGGCCACACGTTTGGTTTATATGTCTGTTTGCCTTTGATCCAAGCAAGAACGATTCTTGAGAGTAAGGTCTTACACCTATATCCCTTCAGTTACAACTTCTCACTAAAGTCTCAATTTAGGTATTTGTGGGAATTTTGAAATTTATTTCTTTCCATTTGAAGTCTTATAAAAATTCCTTTTCTAACACTCCTGTCCCTCAGAACCATGGAAGACCAGAAAATCCCCAGCTCATTGTCTAGTTAATTTTCTTATGTTGATTGAAACTTTGTTGTTTTTTTTTCCTTCCATTCCTGGGTTTGAACTTAGGACCTAACCACTGTCCTTGGGTTTTCTCAAGACTAGAACCCTACCAATGAATTCATTACTTCTGGCTTTTTCTATGTATGTTGTAATAAGGAATAAAACCTGTGTCTTTGTGCATGCTAGGCAAGCACTCTACCACTAGGCTCAATTTCTGGTGGAAACGTCTGGTTTTGAATACCAGTCTCTTCCTACCAGCATAAAGATATTATCCTTATCAGAGAATAATGCCCTGACATATTCCTTGTTTGCTCAATCATTTATAGTCTTAGTTTTAAAGAAATGAAAGAATGATATTTCTTTCTTTCTTTCTTTCTTTCTTTCTTTCTTTCTTCCTTTCTTTCCTTCCCTCTTTCTTCCCTCTTTCTTCCCTCTTTCTTTCTTTCTTTCTTTCTTTCTTTCTTTCTTTCTTTCTTTCTTTCTTTCTTTCTTTCTTTCTTGTTTTGCAGTCATGGGACTTGAATTCTAGACCTGGCTGTTCTTCCTGAGCTCTTCAACTCAAGGCTACTGCCCTATGTCTTTAGACTCAACCCCACTTCCCATTTTCTATTGGTTCATTGGAGAGAAGAGTCTAAGGTGTTTTTGTGATAGGTCAGTCTTTGAACCTTGATCCTCAGATCTCAGCCTCCTAAGTAGCTAGGATTACAGGCATGAGCCACGGGCTCATGGCTTTCTCATTTTATTTTGTTTCACAGTGATTTCTACAGAGAAATCTAACTTTAACTCTACTGCCACATAGAATTCATCATATCACCCTATGATTCTTGGTGCCGGGGGTTTGGGCTAGCATGCACAAAGACCTGGTTCAGTTCCTTGGTACTACATACAAAGAAAAAGCCAGAAGTGGTGCTATGACTCAAGAAGTAGAGAGCTAGCCTTGAGAAAACCCAAGGACCATGCTCAGGCCCTGAGACCAAGCATAGGATTGGGAAAAGAAAATGATTCTTGATTCATTCACAAAGAATTCCATAGGTTCCACACAGGATTTAGGGTAACTAAGAATATTATTGCTCAGTACATCACAACATGAACTTACCAATGGGGCTCAGGCTCCAACATCAATATGAAGATGCATTCACTCACCTGTGATATTCTTGTTAGAGGAATTTCCTATCCAGAGTTCTGCACAGTGCTCTAGCTTGTCAATTAATACAGGTTTGGGAACACAGGGCCCTGTAAATAAGAATCAGTAGAGAATTATTTCTTATGCTGTGTCATCATTGCTTTAAGTTCACAGACATCCTACTCACAAGTTATCTATTAAATCTTTTCTCTCATTTCTCACTGGCTCCATGGTTGACTTTTCCCCAGCTCTGGATTCATTTTGTATGGCATAAACTTAGCTGTCTTGCTCAAGGCTAGAAAAATGCCAGTTTGAGTCCCAGCTCCACTTACATGCATAGGTCTTCATGCATGCTAGGCAAGCACTCAACCACAAAGTCAAACTCTTGACACTCCACTAACATTTTTCAGGGGTTACTTGGAGTTATAGAGTTTCATGGCAATTTTTATGCCATTGCTGGCTTCAAATTAGAATTCTTAGATTTCTTCCTCCTGAATATTTTAAGATTACAGGCATGAAACATTGCACCTAGTGCCAGGTTTCCATTATAAACTCACTGTTTAGTGATTTGTAGATCCTATTTCCAATAATGATATATATTCTATTCTGGATGGTTTATCCACTTACAATTACTGTGTAAGTTTGGAATGTCGTCTCCATTAGAGGAAACATAATTTAGAACTGTTGTCAAAGTATCCTGAAGGTATCCTGAAGAATGAGTACAAAATTACCTTAGGTTTTCTTTAGAAAGTAATGATACTTCTCAGGGCCTGGAATCTTTCATTTAAATAGTATTGAAAGTTTGATAAACATTCACGTATCTGCAAAATAACAAGGCACTTGGCCTTGCAAGTGAATTTGACTTTTGCTCACCTAAGGACACCAGGTTGCTGTAGGTCTCCAGCATTACATCTCTGTACAGGGTCCTCTGAGCATTGTCCAGATGCTGCCACTCCTCCCAGCTGAAATCCACAGCTACATCATCAAATGACACCAGCTTCTGGAATGGCACATTTTCATCAAGTAATTAGCACTGAGTTATAAACACACCATGTCTGGAATTTTATTCTTTTTTGTTGGAATTGTATTCCTTTACTTAAATCTTTAGACTTACATGAAATATTGACCTGAAAAGCTTAGGGATGGTGCCTAGGCCCAGACTTCAAGTCCCAAGACCCACAAAAAAATAAAAAGGCAAGCCAGGTGTTGGTGGCTCACGCCTGTCATCCTAGCTACTCAGGAGACTGAGATCTGAGGACCATGGTTTCAAAGCCAGCCTGGCACAAAATTCCATGAGACTCCTTTCCAATTACCCACCATAAAATGTTTAATGGCTTGTGGCATATCATGGTAGAGCAATTGTGGTATCGACAGAAATAAGTCGGGGGAGTAGATTTAGGTTATAAATGGAATTATTCCATTGAAAAGGAACTACATTATATGATGACATATGCTGATACTGAGAGAATATTGCAAAATCTTAGGGTATCAAGTAATAATACTGTGAAGTACACCCAGAATGTTAATGTTCTATGTCTGGCATAATAATCACTTGGGGAAGAAACTTTTTTTTCTTTTTTTTTTGGCTGGGGGATTTGTAAGGCTTGAACTCTGGGCCTGGGCACTGTTCCTGAGCTCTTCAACTCAACGCTATCACCCTACCTATGAAGCCACAGTGCCATTTCCCATATTCTAGTGGTTAACTGTCGATGAGAGTCTCATAGACTTTCTAATGCCCAGGCTGGCTTTGAACCAAATCTTTAGATATCAGCCTGATATCTGAGTAGCTAGGATTACAGGTAGAATTCACTGCACCTGGCAAGAAATTTATTTCTTGCTGTTTTATACTACAAATTTACTGTATGTTTTACTTTTTCAAAAAGACTGAGGATGACCTTTGTTCTGTATATAATGGGAAGAGGGGTAGGGAGCTGTGAGCAGAACAACTGAGGGGCAATACTCAGGGTAGGACAATAGCCTTAAACTAAAGAGCTCACGGCCCAAGGTCCAAGCCCCATGACTTTCCCCACTACCCCACAAAAAAAAGGGAAAAAAATTGGAGATTGGAGAGGTTTTTCTAAAAAGAATATATAGAAATAGTAGTTCAAAATGTAGAAAGAAGTTCAATATTAACAGTCATGAGAAAAATTAAAATTACAATGAAATCATTACTTTAAGTATATTAATATAAATATAGTTTTAAACAAAAAGATCCACATACACACACACAAACACACACACACACACATACAAAAAAACAACTTTCAAAGTCTAACTTTACTGGGAAGGTAGTGAGAAGAAGTAGAACTTTGGAATAGTTCTGCAAGGAATATAAAACAATCAAAAATTGCGTGGAGAGTGCTAAAAAAAGTACTAAATATAGAATTACATAGAAATATGGTCCAACACTTCTATTTCTAGATTTGTACCTAATGGAAGAGAAAGCAGATACTAGAACAAATATGTGGAGAATCCATTCACAACTATTAATAATAATCCAAAGATAGAAATATGCAAAACAATGCATTGAAAAGGAAGAACATTTTACTATATTTTACAGATGAATCTTGATTACAGTAAACTAAAAATACAGCAGTCATAAAGGAAGAGCTAGGGTATGTTTTCCCTTCCAGAGCTTCCAAGGATCAACAAACCCTTAGAGCCAAAAAGCACGATGGTTCCAGAGAATGGAGTAGAGAGGAACAGGAGCTGAATGTTTAATGATTATACATGGAAGAAGAAAATTGCTCTAGATGGGTAGAATGAAGAGAGAACTGTACCCTAAACAATGGTTATGTAGCCACACAGGATGGGACACACCTATACTCTCTGATCTTGGGAAACTCAAGAAGGATTTCTAGCCATCCTGGATGCATGGAAAGATCTATCATAAAAACTAATGTGGAGGGGCTGGGAGTTTGGCATAGTTGTAGAGTGCTTGTATGAAGACGAAGGTTCAATTCTGCAGTACTACATACACAGAAAAAACCAGAAGTAGTGCTGTGGCTCAAGTAGAAGATCACTAGGCTTGAGGAAAGCTGAAGGACAGTGCTTAAACCGAGTTTAAAAAAAACCCAGAAAGCTAAGCATGATGGGGTGGTGGCTCACTTCTATAATCCTAGATACTCAGGAGGCTGAGATCTGAGGATCAAGGTTTAAAGCCATCCTGGCACAAAAAGACCTGAGACACTTATCTCCAATTTACCTTTAGAAAATGGGAAGTGGGGCTTGGCTCCAGGGTAAGGTGGTAGCCTGGAGCTGAAGAGCTCAGGGATAGTGCCCAGGCTGAGTTCAAGATCTATGACCCACCAAAAAAAACCCAAAAAACAAAAAATAAGATGGAAAAAATTGGATTCTGTGAATTTTATCAGGCATATAAATGTCTTTTTTTACGGTTGAAATAACAAATTGTTTGGAAAAAAGTTTTTACCTAGAAATGTACACTATAAATGGAATTAACAACAAACACAAAATATGAAAAAGATACAAATTATCACAATATGGATATCCTGCTTCTGTATCTTTCACTGACTGCTGTTCAAATAAGTCACATACTCTGAATCATTTCTCCCAGTCGATATATGCCACAAGTGTTAGCTTGTACTGTACTTCTTGGGAAATCAAAAGCAAAAACTAAGCAAATGTGTGTTAGATTTTGTCAACAGTGATATTTCAAATATAAATCCCTACTCATTGCATCATTTAATATCAATGCCGGAATCTAACTTACACTGGCAGAATCTTCAATCTTTTGAGAATCTTCAAAAGGGTGTGTAAATATTTAGGATCGTTATGTCTTCCTGGAGGAAAGATCCCTTTAGTAGTATGTAGTAACCTTCTTTGTCTTTTCTTACTAATTTTAGTTTGAAGTCTATTGTATCTGATATGAGGATGGCAACTCCAGCCTGTTTATGGGGGCAGTTAGCTTGATAGAGTTTATTCCAACCTCTCACTTTCAAAAGATGATTGTTTTGGGGTAAGATGTGTCTCTTGAAGACAGCAGAACGATGGCTCTTGATTTTGATCCAACTAGACAGCCTATGCCATTTAATTGGAGAGTTAAGTCCATTGATATTGAGAGTTAGGATTGAGAGATATTTATTAGTTCCTACCATTTTTAAAAGCTTTTAGTAGGGCCTGTGTCTTGACAGTTCTTGTGGTCCTTAGATGGTATGCTGTTTTGGTGCCATTTCTTTCCCTATATTGCATTTATTTTGGTTTTCTATGTATAGAGCATCTTTGAGAATTCTCTGTAGTGTTGGTTTTGTTTCGACATATTGTTGCAGCGTTTCCCTGGAATGGAATGTTTTTATTGTTCCCTCAGTTATGAATGAGAGCTTAGCTGGCTACAGTATTCTTGGTTGGTAGTTATTTGATATAAGGGCATGACATATATGCTTCCAGTCACTTCGTGCTTGCATGGTCTCTGCTGAGAAATCTGGGGTTATTCTGATTGGTTTGCCTTTGTAGGTTACTGATCCCTTTTCCCTGGCTGCCTTTAGGATCTTTTCTTTCGTTTCTATTGATCCAGTTCGGATCACAATGTGGCGGTGGGATGTTCTTTTCTGGTCAGGTCTGTTTGGGGTTCTAAAAGCTTCTCGTATCTGGATGGGCCTGCCCTTCTGGATATTTGGGAAATTCTCTGAGATGATTCCCTGAAGTATATTTCCAATACCATTGACCTCTTTCTCCACGCCCTACTCAATACCAACTAGCCTTAAATTAGGCTTCCTAATTGTATCTTGGACCTCCTGAAGCGCTCTCTCATATTTCCTAGATTTGGATTGACTCATTTTCTGTTCTTTATAATACCTAAATTATCTTCAGCCACGGAAATTCTCTCCTCTGCAATGTCTAACCTGCTATCAAAGCTATCGACTTTATTTTTCATCTCCCTTGCTTCTAATTGCTCACTTTTGATGCCTTGCATCCCTTGTTTTAGATCATGTATGGATTTCTTTATCTCCTTGATTTCCTTTTGAGTGGTTAGCTCAGTAGCTTTATTTTCTTTGGACATTTGCTGGAGTTTGGTCACGTTTTTATTTGTGGATTCTTTGAATTCATCCATCTTTCTTTGAAAAACCTTTATTATGGCCTCCTTTATGGCTTCTTCTTTTTCACTTATCACCTTGTTTTTGCTTTCCTCTTGTTCAGGTATGGCTTCCTCCATTATCTCTTTCTTTTTATTTTCACATTTTTCATTAATGATGTTTATCAATTGAATTTGTGTGGCAATTGGAAGACTCTCCTCTAGGTTTGCCAGTGACTGTTCCATTGTCTGTTTACATTGGGTGGGGGATGTTGTTTCTTGATTTGACATTTTTCTTGAGTTTCTTGTTCTGCCCATTTGAAAATGGGAGCAAGATTACTACTAAATACGATTATAGTATTTCAGATATAACCAACCTAGACCTCTGTAGCTGGCAGACACTAGATGTTCACAAGTTTTGATTGGTATTATCACTCTTTCTTTTTGTGCACTTACAGACCAGCCTAATACAACCACTGATAAGCGATTTATACCCAAAACAATAAGCCTCTCAATCCAATCTCTATTGTCTTTAAGTCCCTCTGAGCCTAGAGAATAATTAACCACCTACATATACAATATTGCTCTACAGCCATCAAGTGTAGATCCGTGCAGTATAAGGGTTGAAAGACGAGCAGAGGTCCAGAGATAGAACAAAAGAATGAGAGAGGTCAGGGGAGGTGCAAGAGGATTAACGTAGGAGTGTAAGAATATTGTAGTAATGAAGAAAAGTTATAGCATAAGGATAACTGACATAAGTTGGTAAGTAGGTAGCATATTTGAGTACAAAGTTTGGAAAGTATTAGTATAAAACTTATGTGTTGCTGCACGACTAGCTCTTAGCCCAACCAGTGGCCTCACAGTGGACCATGGGATGGATCTGTTTTTCTTGTCTACGTTGAGGGAAAGGGGTATTTCACAAGATGCAGAAGCGAAGATTTCAGAAGCAAATGCTGTGAGTGAATTAGCTCGTAAAAAGCATTTTTATTTTCTTTTATCTTTCTGCCAGTCTTGGGGCTTGAATTCAGGGCCTGAGCACTGTCCTCGGGTTTTCTCAAGTCTAGCCCTCTGCCACTTGAGCCACAGTGCCACATCTAGATTTTCTATCTATGTGGTACTGAGCAATCAAACCCAGATCTTCATGGATGCTAGGCAAGCACTCTACCACTATGCCAAACTCTCAACCCTGACATAGTAATTATAAAGTCATCATCATCATCATCATCATCATCATCATCATCATCATCATCATATCCAAATATCCTTTCTCCTACAAAGAATGAACTCTTAACTGTGTCTAATGCTTTTTTTTTTTAATTTCACTAATTCTTCTGTGTTTTTCCCTCTTGCATTTTTTACACATGACAGCAAAGCTAATCATCAGGAAAAAATTGATTAGGATACAGAAACCTAATAATATCCTAGTAGATTGACGTCAAAAATATGTGCAAGATGCCCTGTGTGTTTGACCTAGTGGGAGAGTCCTTGGCTACCAAGCAGTAAGCCTCAGGTTTGATTCCTCATTACCACATACATAGAAAACGCTGCAAGTGGTTCTGTGGCTCGGTGGGACAGCTAAAGCCTAAAGAAAGCCCAAGAACAATGTTCACACTCTGAGGTCAAGTCCCAAGACTAGCAAAAACAAAAAAAATTCGACAAGGGGCAAAATGCAGGCAGAGAAGGCACTGTGAAGCAAATGTTTTGTAAAGGATGAGGGCAATATTGACCTTAAGTTTGGATCTTACCTAAGAAAGGCTCCTTGAGCCTGAGACCAGACTGGTAGTTGGGCCTAGTGGAAGACATTGGGATTGGACAAATAAGGTGTGCTGTTTTCTACATCCACATGTATATTGTGAGATTGGAGGAGAGATTCAGCCTCCGGTATGTCTTTGGTGAGGTCTTTTGTGAGCAAGGATCTTTGGTCATTGGGCCCTGAAAGGTGACCCTGCCTCCCTCACAATGGAACAGAATATGGAACCCTGGTAACCAAGCCACTGTAACTAACAACCAGCTCAAGCCAGCTCACTTGGCCTGTGGCTCAGGAGGAAGAAAGATGTTGCTGTGCTGTTGCCAAAGTTCAGGAAATTCAAGTCTCAGTCATGGAAGTTGTTTATGTCTTACTCGAAGATGTACATGGTAGATCATTGCCAAGCCACAAATCCAGTATAACAGAACTTTCTCTAAGAAGATGGCCAGGAAAATCCAGGGCAACCAGATGAGGTAAATATCTAAGAAGAAATGTATTTGACCCCATCATCCTCCCCACACACTACAACTTTTTTTTGCATTTTTTATTGTAATTAGTAAAAGGGTTAGATGATATTTGCCAGATAGAAAGTGCATTAATTCACATACATTGATACCCTTTCACATGTCTTGGTACCCATTTCCCTCCAACCCCACACCCCCCACCCTTCTTGGTTTTCCCCCCTTCACTATCAAATTTCAAATATCCAAATACAAATAAATTCAATATATCAGATAACAAAGTGAGATACTATACCAATATGGGATAACCAAGGGACAGCAGACGAGATGAGAGACAACATAGTACATTAAGGACAACAATCATTCATTATATGGCTTTTGTGTCAATATCCTGGAGGTCCTTTCAATTAGCTTCACATTATATGGCCTTATATATGGCCTTTTGCTCTGTTGACAATCTCTGCTAGTAGAGCCCAAGGTTTCTACTGATTATGACGAATGAGGGAAACCACTGAGCCTAAGTTCCTTTGAGTCTGGCTTACTTCACTTAATATGATTTGTTCTAAGTCTTTCCATTTCCTAACAAATGGGGCGATGTCATTCTTTCTGACAGCAGCATAGAATTCCATTGTGTACAAATACCACAACTTGTTGATCCACTCATCAACTGAGGGACATCTGGGTTGGTTCCATATCTTTGCTATGGTGAATAGTGCTGCAATGAACATTGTTGTGCTAGTGGGTTTAGTATGCCCTTGTTTCTGGATTGTTGGGTAAATGCCAAGTACTGGAATTGCTGGGTCATAGGGGAGTTGTATGTTTAGCGTTTTGAGGCCCTGCCTCACTGCTTTCCATAGTGGTTGAATGAGTTTGCACTCCCACCAACAGTGTAGTAGTGATCCCTCCTGACCACATCCCCTCCAGCATCTGTTGTCATTCGTTTTCCTGATCCTGGCCATTCTAACTGGAGTTAGGTGGAATCTTAGACTTGTTTTGATTTGCATTTCTTTTACGACCAGAGATGTTGAGCATTTCTTCATGTGTCTATAGGCCATTTTTGTTTCTTCTTCAGAGAAGACTCTCTTTAAGTCTTTGGCCATTTTGTAATGGGATGGGTGTTACTTTGGAGGTTAGTTTTGGAGTGATTCAATTTTTTGAGTTGTTGATATATTTTAGATATGAGGCCTTGTTCCATTGTTTGGGTGGTGAAGATCTTCTCCCACTCTGTAGGCTTCCTGATTAGTTTACTAGCTATATCCGTTGCCATACAAAAGCTCTGCAGTTTAATGCAGTCCCACTTATCCAGCCTTTCTCTGATTTGTTGTGATTCTTGGTCCTTATTAAGAAAGTTTCGACCTGTGCCAAGGAGGCCTAGTGTATCTCCTATTCCTTCCTGTAAACTTTTCAGTGTGTCAGCTTTTACCTCCACGTCTTTGATCCATTTGGAGTTAATTCTAGTGCAAGGGGACAAAGAAGGATCCAACTTTAGTTTTCTGCAGGTGTTTAACCAGTTCTGCAAGCACAACTTGTTGAAGAGGTTATCTTTCTTCCATTCTATTTTTTTGGCTCCCTGGTCAAAGATTAGGTGGCCATAGGTCTGTGGTTTAATATCTGGGTCCGCAGTTCTACTCCTTTGGACTTCAGGCCTGTTCTTGTGCCAGTACCAAGCTGTTTTGAGAATTATAGCTCTGTAATAGAGCCTTAAGTTTGGAATTGAAATTCCTCCAGCGCTGTTCTTTCTGCTAAGAAGTGATTTAGCTATACGGGGTCTTTTATTATTCCATATGAAATTTTGAATTGCCTCTTCTATGTCTTTAAAGAATGACATTGGGATGTTGATGGGTATTACATTGAATTTGTAGATAGCCCTTGGCAAGATTGTCATTTTCACAATGTTGATTCTTCCAATCCAGGAGCACGGGAGGTTTTTCCATTTCCTTAGTTCTGCTTTAATTTCCTTTTTTAGGGTTTTAAAGTTTTCATCTAAACGGTCCTTTACATTCTTAGTTAAGCTAATTGCTAGGTACTTTATTTTCTTTGAGGCTATTGTGAAAGGATTTTCTTTCCTGATTATTGCCTCGTTCCTCTCAGTGTTGGCGTAAAGTAAGGCAGTTGATTTGTGAGGGTTGATTTTATGGCCTGCTACCCTTCCAAAGCTTTGAATCAGCTCAAGGAGCTTGGGAGTAGAGTCTATAGGATTCTTTAAATACAGAATCATGTCATCGGCAAAGAGGGATAGTTTTATTTCCTCTTTCCCTACTTGGATCCCCTTTATGCTTGCTTCTTGCCTTATTGCACTGCCTAGGAATTCTAGTACTATGTTAAAAAGGAGTGGAGAGAGTGGGCATCCTTGTCTCATTCCTGATTTTAGAGGGAATGGCTTTAGATTTTCACCATTAAGTATAATACTAGCAGTGGGTTTCTCATACACAGCCTTTATTACATTGAGAAATGTTCCATGGATTCCTAGTTTCTCCACATCTTTTAACATAAAGGGGTTTTGGATCTTGTCAAATGCCTTTTCCGCATCTATTGAGACAATCATGTGATTTTATCCCTGCTCCTGTTGATGTGTTGAATTATATTAATTGATTTGTGTATGTTGAACCAGCTTTGCCTCCCTGTGATGAATCCAGTTTGATCATAGTGTATATTTTTTTTGATGAGTTGTTGTAGACGGTTGGCCAGTATTTTGTTGAGAAGTTTTGCATCGAGGTTCATCAAAGAAATGGGTCTATAGATCTCTTTCTTTGATGAATCTCTGTCTGGTTTGGGGATGAGGGATATGCTGGCTTCACAGAATCAGTTTAGTAAAGAACCTTCATTTTCAATTTCGTTGAAGAGCTTGAGGAATATTGGTGTGAGCTCTGCTTTGAAGACCTTATAGAATTCAGCTGTGAATCCATCTGGCCCTGGGCTCTTTTTAAGTGGAAGTTGTCTAATTTCCATTTCTATTTCAGAGCTTGAAATAGGCCTGTTGAGTTGGGTTAGCTCTTCTTGGTTCAGTGTGTGTATGTTAATATTGTCTAGGAATTCATCCATTTCTTCTAGATTCTCAAATTTGTTGGCGTAAAGGTTTGAGAAGTATTCCCTCATGATATTCTGGATCTTGGTAATTTCTGTCGTGATATTACCATTTTCATCTGCGATTTTGTTTATTTCGATATGCTCTCTTCTTTTTTTGGTAAGATTTGCTGAGGGCTTGTCAATTTTGTTAATTCTTTCAAGAACCAACTCCTTGTTTTGTTGAATCTTTCTATAGTTTTTTTTATTCCAAATCATTTAATTCTGCTTTGATTTTAATAATGTGCTTTCTCCTAATGGGTTTAGGGTTGGTTTGTTGCTCTTTTTCCAGGAGGTTAAGGTAAGACATTAACTAGTTGGTTTGCCATTTTTCCAACTTGCTGTTGTAGGCACTCAGCGCTATAAATTTTCCTCTGAGTATTGCCTTTGTTGTGCCCCTAAGGAGTTGATATTTGTGTGCTCCTTATTGTTAAATTTCATAAAAAGTTGCTTATCTGTTCTGATCTCTTCGATTACCCATTGTTTTTGATTCAATAATGTGTGGTTCAGTCTCCATGAGTTACAGGGTTTTCTTTGGTGGAGATGTGTGTTCAGCTCCAATTTGATGCCTTTATTGTCTGAGAGTGTGCATGGAATAATTTCAGTGTTTCTGAATCTGTCCAGGTTTGCTTTATGGCCTAAGATGTGGTCTATTTTGGAAAATGTTCCATGTGCTGCTGAGAAAAACTTATATTGTGGTGTTACTGGGTGGAATATTCTGCAGATGTCTGTTAGATCTAGTTGGTCTATATAGTTGTTCAGTTCTAAGGTTTCTCTGTTGAGTTTTTGCCTTGTTGATCTGTCCATAGGTGAGAGTGGTGTGTTAAACTCACCAACAATCACTGTATTTCGATCTATGTATGGTTTCAGTGTAAGTAAAGTTTGCTTGATGAAGTTTGGAGCTCTGGGATTGGGTGTGTAAATATTTAGGATTGTTATGTCTTCCGGTAGGAAAGATCCCTTTAGTAGTATGTAGTAACCTTCTTTGTCTTTTCTTACTAATTTTAGTTTGAAGTCTATTGTATCTGATATGAGGATGGCAACTCTAGCCTGTTTATGGGGGCAGTTAGCTTGATAGAGTTTATTCCAACCTCTCACTTTCAAAAGATGATTGTTTTGGGGTAAGATGTGTCTCTCGAAGTCAGCAGAACGATGGCTCTTGCTTTTTGATCCAACTAGACAACCTATGCCATTTAATTGGAGAGTTTAATCCATTGATATTGAGAGTTAGGATTGAGAGATATTTATTAGTTCCTACCATTTTTAAAAGCTTTTAGTAGGGCCTGTGTCTTGACAGTTCTTGTGGTCCTTAGATGGTATGCTGTTTAGGTGCCATTTCTTTCCCTATATTGCATTTATTTTGGTTTGCTATGTATAGAGCATCTTTGAGAATTCTCTGTAGTGTTGGTTTTGTTTCGACATATTGTTGCAGCTTTTCCCTGGAATGGACTGTTTTTATTTTTCCCTCAGTTATGAATGAGAGCTTAGCTGGCTACAGTATTCTTGGTTGGTAGTTATTTGATATAAGGACATGACATATATGCTTCCAGTCACTTCGTGCTTGCATGGTCTCTGCTGAGAAATCTGGGGTTATTCTGATTGGTTTGCCTTTGTAGGTTACTGATCCCTTTTCCCTGGCTGCCTTTAGGATCTTTCCTTTCGTTTCTATTGATCCAGTTCGGATCACAATGTGGCGGTGGGATGTTCTTTTCTGGTCAGGTCTGTTTGGGGTTCTAAAAGCTTCTCGTATCTGGATGGGCCTGCCCTTCTGGATATTTGGGAAATTCTCTGAGATGATTCCCTGAAGTATATTTCCAATACCATTGACCTCTTTCTCCACGCCCTCCTCAGTACCAACTAGCCTTAAATTAGGCTTCCTAATTGTATCTTGGACCTCCTGAAGCGCTCTCTCATATTTCCTAGATTTGGATTGACTCATTTTCTGTTCTTTATAATACCTAAATTATCTTCAGCCACGGAAATTCTCTCCTCTGCAATGTCTAACCTGCTATCAAAGCTATCTACTTTATTTTTCATCTCCCTTGCTTCTAATTGCTCACTTTTGATGCCTTGTATCCCTTGTTTTAGATCATGTATGGATTTCTTTATCTCCTTGATTTCCTTTTGAGTGGTTAGCTCAGTAGCTTTATTTTCTTTGGACATTTGCTGGAGTTTGGTCACGTTTTTATTTGTGGATTCTTTGAATTCATCCATCTTTCTTTGAAAAACCTTTATTATGGCCTCCTTTATGGCTTCTTCTTTTTCACTTATCACCTTGTTTTTGCTTTCCTCTTGTTCAGGTCTGGCTTCCTCCATTATCTCTTTCTTTATATTTTCACATTTTTCATTAATGATGTTTATCAATTGCATTTGTGTAGCAATTGGAAGACTCTCCTCTAGGTTTGCCAGTGACTGTTCCATTGTCTGTTTACATTGGGTGGGGGATGTTGTTTCTTGATTTGACATTTTTCTTGAGTTTCTTGTTCTGCCCATTTGAAAATGGGAGCAAGATTACTACTAAATACGATTATAGTTTTTCAGATATAACCAACCTAGACCTCTGTAGCTGGCAGACACTAGATGTTCACAAGTTTTGATTGGTATTATCACTCTTTCTTTTTGTGCACTTACAGACCAGCCTAATACAACCACTGATAAGCGATTTATACCCAAAACAATAAGCCTCTCAATCCAATTTGCTAGGGACTTAATTTCTAAGACGCATATCAAGAATATTGAACTATAACAGCAAATGATGGAGGACTCAGCATCACATTTTGTTTGTTTTATGCAAGTCTTGGGACTTGAACCCACGGCCTGGGAACTGTCCTTAAATGTCTTTTTTGCTTCAGGCTAGTGTTCTACCACTTGATCCACAGCTCCACCTCCAGATTTTGGTAATGAACTGTAAATAAGAATATCATGCAATTTGTTTGGGCTGGATTCAAACCAGATTCTCTGTAGATAGGATTCCAAGTGTGAGCGCACAGAACCTGGCTAGTATCATTCATCATTCAAGCCAAGGGACTGCAATTCTGCACCTGGGTCTTGTCACTGAGCTTTTCAGCTCAAGACTACTGCCCTATTCCTTTAGCCATAGGGCCACTTCTGGGTTTCTGGTGGTTAATTGGAGATAAGAGTCACATGGACTTCAGTGCCCAGGCTGACTTTGAACTGCTATCCTTGGATCCCAGCCTCTTGAGTAGCTACATTTACAAGTGTGAGCCACCACACCCGGCTAAATTATTTTTTAAGTTAATTTCTTTTGTTAAGTCAATATATAGTTGGCATACGGTTACATAAGTAATGAACACATTTCTTAAGAAAATTGTTATCCCCTCCCTCCTTTTTCTCTGTTTTCCTTCCCTCAGCCCCCTCTCTACCCAGATTGTTCAGTTCATTTCCGTTTAGTGTCTTCCAAGTATCACTGTTCAATTGGTTCACCCAATTGGTTCACCACAATGGTGGTGTGTGAATTCATAGAATGGAGGTGTGTGAAGTGAAAGAATGGAGGTGTGTGAAGTCAGATTGGAGGTGTGTGAAGTAACAGAATGGAGGTGTGTCAACTCAGAAAGGAGGTGTGTGAAGTCATAGAATGGAGGTGTGTGAAGTCATAGAATAGAGGTGTGTGAAATCATAGAATGGAGGTGTGTGAAGTCAGAGAAATGAGGTGTTCGAAGTCAAAATGGAAGTGTGTGAAGTCAGAATGGAGGTGTGTGAAGTCATAGAATGGAGGTGTCTGAAGTCATACAATGGAGGTGTGTGAAGTCACAAAATGTAGGTGTGTGAACTCATAGAATGGAGGAGTGTGAAGTCATGGAATGGAGGTGTGTGAAGTCACAGATGGAGGTGTTTGAAGTCATAGAATGGAGGTGTGTGAAGTCACAGAATGTAGGTGTGTGAAGTCACAGAATGGAGGTGTGTGAACTCAGAATGGAGGTGTGTGAATTCACAGAAGGGAGGTTTGTGAAGTTATAGAATGGATGTTTCTGAAGTAAGAATGAAGGTGTGTGAAGCCATAGAATGGAGGTGTGTGAAGTCAAAATGCAGGTGTGTGAAGTCAAACAATGGAGGTCTGTGAAGTCACAGAATTGAGGTGTGTGAAGATACAGAATGGAAGTGTGTGAAGTAAAAATGGAGGTGTGTGAAGTCAGAGAATGGAGGGGTGTGAAGTCAAATCATGGACGTGTGTGAAGTCAAAATTGTGGTGTGTGAAGTCACAAATGCAGGTGTGTGAAGTCACAGAATGGAGGTGTGTGAAGTCAAAATGGAGGTGTGTGAAGTCAAAGAATGGATGTGTTTGAAGTCACAGAATGGAGGTGTATGAAGTCATGGAATGGAGGTTTGTGAAGTCAAACATTGGAAGTGTGTGAAGTTACAGAATGGAGGTGTGTGAAGTCATAGAATGCAGGTGTGTGAAGTCATAGAATGGAGGTGTGTGAAGTCATAGAATGGAGGTGTGTGAAGCCATAGATTGGAAGTGTGTGAACTCATAGATTGGAGGTGTGTGAAGTCATAGATTGAAGGTATGTGGAAGTCATAGTATGGAGGTGTGTGAAGTCACAGAAAGGAGGTGTTTGAAGTCACAGAATGGAGTTGTGTGAAGTCACAATGGAGGTGTGTGAACTCATAGAATGGAGGTGTGTGAAATCAAAGAATGGAAGTTTGCTAAGTCATAGAATGGATTGTGTGTGAAATCATAGAATGGAGGTGTGTGAAGTCACAGAATTGAGGTGTGTAAAGTCACAGAGTGGAGGTGTGTGAAGTCACAGAATGGAGTTGTGTCTGAAGTCATAGAATGGAGGTGTGTGAAGTCACAGAATGTAGGTGTGTGATGTCAGAATGGAGGTGTGTGAAGTCACCGAATGGAGGTATGTGACATCATAAATGTTCGTGTGTGAAGTCGTAGAATGGAAGTGTGAAGTCACAGAATGGAGGTGTGTGAAGTCATAGAATGGAGGTGTGTGAAGGCACAGAAGGCAGGTGTGTGAAGTCACAGAATACAGTTGTGTGAAGTCATGTAATGGAGGTGTGTGAAGTCCGAATGCAGGTGTGTGAAGTCATGGATTGGAAGTGTTGGAAGTCATAGAATGGAGGTGTGTGAAGTCATAGATTGAAGGTTTGTGGAAGGCATAGTATGAATGTGTGTGAAGCCACAGAAAGGAGATGTTTGAAGTCACAGAATGGAGGTGTGTGAAGTCAAAATGGAGGTGTGTGAAGTCAAAGAATGGAGGTGTGTGAAGTCAAAGAATGGAGGTGTGTGAAGTCATAGAATGGAGGAGTGTGAAGTCAGAATGGAGATGTGTGAAGTCACATAATGGAGGTGTGTGAAGTCACAGAATGTTGGTGTGTGAAGTGATAGAATGGAGGTGTATGAAGTCATAGAATGGAGGTGTGTGAAGTCAGAATGCAGGTGTGTGAAGTCATAGAATGGAGGTGTGTGAAGTCATAGATTGGAAGTGTGTGAAGTCATAGAATGGAGGTGTGTGAAGTAATAGAATGGAGGTTTGTGAAGTCAGAATTGAGATGTGTGAAGTCACATAATTGATTTGTGTGAAGTCATAGAATATTGGTGTGTGAAGTCCAAGATTGGAGGTGTATGAAGTCATAGAATGGAGGTGTGTGAAGTCAGAATGCAGGTGTGTGAAGTCATAGAATGGACGTGTGTGAAGTCATAGAATGGAGGTGTGTGAAGTCATAGATTGGAAGTGTGTGAAGTCATAGAATGGAGCTTGGGAAGTCATAGAATGGAGGTGTGTGAAGTCATAGAATGGAGGTGTGTGAAGTCATAGATTGGAAGTGTGTGAAGTCATAGAATGGAGCTTGGGAAGTCATAGAATGGAGGTGTGTGAAGTTATAGAATGGAGGTGTGTGAAATCACAGAATCGAGTTGTGTGAAGTCACAATGGAGGTGTGTGAAGTCATAGAATAGAGGTGTGTGACGTCAGAATAGAGGTGTGGGAAGTCATAGAATGGAGGTGTGTGAACTCATAGAATGGAGGTGTGTGATGTCACAATGGAGGTGTGTGAAGTCATAGAATGGGGGTTTTTGAAGTCACAGAATGGAGGTGTGTGAAGTCATAGAATGGAGGTGTGGGAAGTAAAAATGGAGTTTGTGAATTCATAGAATGAATGTGTGTGAACTCATAGAATGGAGGTTGTGAAGTCATGGAAGGGAGGTGTGTGAAGTCAAAGAATGGAGGTGTGTGAAGTCAAACAATAGAGGTGTGTGAGGTGAAACAATGGAGGTCTGTGAAGTCCCAAAATGGAGGTGTGCGAAGTCACAGAATGAAGGTGTGTGAAGTCAAAAAGGTGGTGTGTGAAGTCACAAATGGACGTGTGTAAAGTCAAAGAATGGAGGTGTGTGAAGTCATCGAATGGAGGTATGTAAAGTCATGTCATGGAGGTGTGTGAAGTCACAGAATGGAGGTGTGTGAAGTCAGAATTGAGGTGTGCTAAGTCATATAATGGAGGTGTGTGAAGTCAGAATGTAGGTGTGTGAAGTCATAGAATGGAGTTGTGTGAAGTCAGAAAGGAGGTGTGTGAACTCATAGAATGGAGGTGTGTGAAGTCACAATGGAGGTGTGTGAAGTCATAGAATGGTGGTGTGTGAAGTTACAGAATGGAGGTGTGGAAGTCATAGAATGGAGGTGTGTGAAGTCAGAAAATGAGGTGTGTGAATTCACAGAATATAGGTGTGGGAATTCAGAAGGGAGGTGTGTGAAGTCATAGAATGGAGGTGAGTGAAGTCATGGAATGGAGGTGTGCGAAATCATCGAATGGAGGTGTGTGAAGTCACAGAATGGAGGTGTGTGAACACATCGAATGGAGGTGTGTGAAATCACAATGGAGGTGTGTGAAGTCATAGAATAGAGGTGTGTGAAGTCACAGAAGGAGGTGTGTGAAGTCATAGAAAGGAGTTGTGTGAATTCAGAATGGAGGTGTGCGAAGTCACAGAATGGAGGTTTGTGAAGTCACAGAATGGAGGTGTGTGAAGTCATAGAATGGATGTTTCTGAAGTAAGACTGAAGGTGTGTGAAATCATAGAATGGAGGTGTGTGAAGTCAAAATAGAGGTGTGTGAACTCAAAGAATAGAGATGTGTGACCTCATAGAATGGAGGTGTGTGAAATCCAAGAATGGAGGTGTGTGAAATCAGACAATCGAGGTGTGTGAAGTCACAGAATGGAGGTGTGTGAAGTCACAGAATGGAAGTGTGTGAAGTCAAAATTAAGGTGTGTGAAATCACAGAATGTAGGTGTGTGAAGTCACAGAATGGACGTGAGTGAAGTCAAAATTGTGATGTGTGAAGTCACAAATGGAGGTGTGAAGTCATAGAATTGTGGTGTGTGAAGTCAAAATGGAGGTGTATGAAGTCAAAGAAAGGAGGTGTGTGAAGTCATAGAATGGAGGTGTACGAAGTCATGGAATGGAGGTTTGTGAAGTCATAGAATGGAGGTGTGTGAAGTCAGAATGGAGCTTTTTGAACTCATAGAATGGAGGTGTGTGAAGTCACAATGGAGATGTGTGAAGTCATAGAATGGTGGTTTTTGAAGTCACAGAATGGAGGTGTGTGAAGTCACAGAATGGAGGTGTGTGAAGTCATAGAATGGAGGTGTGTGAAGTCAGATTGGAGGTATGTGAAGTCACAGAATGGAGGTGTGTCAACTCAGAAAGGAGGTATCTGAAGTCATAGAATGGAGGTGTGTGAAGTCAAAGAATGGAGGTGTGGGAAATCATAGAATGGAGGTGTGTGGTGTGACAGCACTGAGGTGTGTGAAGTCAGAATGGAGGTGTGTGTATTCAGAATGGAGGTGTGTGAAGTCAGAGACTGGAAGTGTGTGAAGTCACAATGCAGGTGTGTGAACTGATAGAACGTAGGTGTGTGAAGTCACAATGTAGGTATGTGAAGTCATATAATGGAGGTGTGTGAAGTCATGGAATGGAGGTGTGTGAAGTCACAAAATGGAGGTGTGTGAAGTCATAAAATGGAGGTGTGTAAAGTCATAGAATGGAGATGTGTGAACTCAGAACGGAAGTGTGTGAAGTCACAGAATGGAGGTGTGTGAAGTCACAGAATGGAGGTATGTGAAATCGTAGAATGGAGGTGTGTGAAGTCACAGAATCGAGGTGTGTGAAGTCACAGAATGGAGGTGTGAGAAGTCATATAATGGAAGTGTGTGAAGTCATAGATGGAGGTGTGTGACGTCAGATTGGAGGTGTGTGAAGTAACAGAATGGAGGTGTGTCAACTCAGAAAGGAGGTGTGTGAAGTCATAGAATGGAGGTGTGTGAAGTCATAGAAAGCAGTTGTGTGAAGTCATAGAATGGAAGTGTGTGAAGTCACAGAATGGAGGTGTGTGAACTCATAGAATGGAGGAGTGTGAAGTCAGAATGGAGGTGTATGAAGTCACAGATGGAGGTGTGTGAAATCATAGAATGGAGGTGTGTGAAGTCACAGAACTGAGGTGTGTGAAGTCACAGAATGGAGGTGTGTGAACTCAGAATGGAGGTGTGTGAATTCACAGAAGGTAGGTTCTTGTATTCATAGAATGGATGTTTCTGAAGTAAGAATGAAGGTGTGTGAAGTCATAGAATGGAGGTGTGTGAAGTCAAAATGCAGGTGTGTGAAGTCAAACAATGGATGTGTGTTAAGTCACAGAATGGAGGTGTGTGAAGTCACAGAATGGAGGTGTGTGAAGTCATAGAATGGAGGTTTGTGAAGTCACAGATTGAGGTGTGTGAAGTCAGAATGGAGGTGTGTAAAGTCAGAATGGAGGTGTGTAAAGTCATAGAATGGAAGTGTGTGAAGTCACAATGCAGGTGTGTGAACTCAGAGAATGGAGGTGTGTGAAGTCATAGAATGGAGGTGTGTAAAGCCATAGAATGTAGGTGTGTAAAGTCAAAAAATGGAGGTGTGTGAAGTCATAGAATGGAGGTGTTTGAGTCACAGAATGGAGGTGTGTGAAGTCATAGAATGGAGGTGTTTGAAGTCATAGAATGGAGGTGTGTGAAGTCATATATTGGAGGTGTGTGAAGTTACAGAATTGAGGTGTGTGAAGTCACAGAATGGAGGTGTGTGAACTCAGAATGGAGGTGTGGGAAGTCATAAAATGGAGGTGTGTGAAGTCAGAGAATGGGGATGTGTGAAGGCACAGAATATAGTTGTGTGAAATCATAGAATGGAGGGATGTGAAGTCAGAGAATCGAGGTGTGTGAAGTCACAGAATGGAGGTGTGTGAGCTCACACAATGGAGGTGTGTGAACACACAATGGAGGTGAGTGAAGTCACAGAATGGAGGTGTGTTAAGTCATAGAATGGAGATGTGTGAAGTCACAGAATGGAGGTGTGTGAAGTCATAGAATGGAGGTGTGTGAAGTCACAAAATGGAGGTGTGTGAAGTCACAAAATGGAGGTGTGTGAAGTCAAAGGATGGAGGTGGGTGAAGTCATAGAATGCAGGTGTGTGAAGTCATAAAATTGAGATGTGTGAAGTCACAGAATGGAGCTGTGTGAAATCATAGAATGGAGGTGTGTGAAGTCATGGAATGGAGGTGTTTGAAGTCATAGAATGGAGGAGTGTTAAGTCAGAATGGAGATGTTTGAAGTCAAATAATGGAGGTGTGTGAAGTCACAGAATGTTGGTGTGTGAAGTCATAGAATGGAGGTGTATGAAGTCATAGAATGGAGGTGTGTGAAGTCAGAATGCAGGTGTGTGAAGTCATAGAATGGAGGTGTGTGAAGTAATAGATTGGAAGTGTGTGAAGTCATAGAATGGAGGTGTGTGAAGTAATAGAATGGAGGTTTGTGAAGTCAGAATGGAGATGTGTGAAGTCACATAATTGATTTGTGTGAAGTCATAGAATATTGGTGTGTGAAGTCCTAGATTGGAGGTGTATGAAGTCATAGAATGGAGGTGTGTGAAGTGAGAATGCAGGTGTGTGAAGTCATAGAATGGAGGTGTGTGAAGTCATAGAATGGAGGTGTGTGAAGTCATAGATTGGAAGTGTGTGAAGTCATAGAATGGAGCTTGGGAAGTCATAGAATGGAGGTGTGTGAAGTTATAGAATGGAGGTGTGTGAAGTCACAGAATCGAGTTGTGTGAAGTCACAATGGAGGTGTGTGAAGTCATAGAATAGAGGTGTGTGAATTCAGAATGGATGTGTGTGAACTCATAGAATGGAGGTATGTGAAGTCACAATGGAGGTGTGTGAAGTCATAGAATGGGGGTTTTTGAAGTCACAGAATGGAGGTGTGTGAAGTCATAGAATGGAGGTGTGGGAAGTAAAAATGGAGTTTGTGAATTCATAGAATGAATGTGTGTGAACTCATAGAATGGAGGTTGTGAAGTCATGGAAAGGAGGTGTGTGAAGTCAAAGAATGGAGGTGTGTGAAGTCAAACAATAGAGGTGTGTGAGGTGAAACAATGGAGGTGTGTGAAGTCACAAAATGGATGTGTGTGAAGTCAAAATGGAGGTGTGTGATGTCCCAAAATGGAGGTGTGTGAAGTCACAGAATGAAGGTGTGTGAAGTCAAAAAGGTGGTGTGTGAAGTCACAAATGGACGTGTGTAAAGTCACAGAATGGAGGTGTGTGAAGTCAAAATGGAGGTGTGTGAAGTCAAAGAATGGAGGTGTGTGAAGTCAAAATGGAGGTGTGTAAAGTCATGTCATGGAGGTATGTGAAGTCACAGAATGGAGCTGTGTGAAGTCAGAATTGAGGTGTGCAAAGTCATATAATGGAGGTGTGTGAAGTCAGAATGTAGGTGTGTGAAGTCATAGAATGGAGTTGTGTGAAGTCAGAAAGGAGGTGTGTGAACTCATAGAACGGAGGTGTGTGAAGTCACAATGGAGGTGTGTGAAGTCATAGAATGGTGGTGTGTGAAGTTACAGAATGGAGGTGTGGAAGTCATAGAATGGAGGTGTGTGAAGTCAGATATTAAGGGGTGTGAATTCACAGAATAAAGGTGTGGGGATTCAGAAGGGAGGTGTGTGAAGTAATAGAATGGAGGTGTGTGAAGTCATGGAATGGAGGTGTGCGAAATCATCGAATGGAGGTGTGTGAAGTCACAGAATGGAGGTGTGTGAACACATCGAATGGAGGTGTGTGAAAACACAATGGAGGTGTGTGAAGTCATAGAATAGAGGTGTGTGAAGTCACAGAAGAAGGTGTGTGAAGTCATAGAAAGGAGCTGTGTGAATTCAGAATGGAGGTGTGCGAAGACACAGAATGGAGGTTTGTGAAGTCACAGAATGGAGGTGTGTGAAGTCATAGAATGGATGTTTCTGAAGTAAGAATGAAGGTGTGTGAAATCATAGAATGGAGGTGTGTGAAGTCAAAATGGAGGTGTGTAAACACATAGAATAGAGATGTGTGACCTCATAGAATGGAGGTGTGTGAAATCCAAGAATGGAGGTGTGTGAAATCAGACAATCGAGGTGTGTGAAGTCACAGAATGGAGGTGTGTGAAGTCACAGAATGGAAGTGTGTGAAGTCAAAATTAAGCTGTGTGAAATCACAGAATGGAGGTGTGTGAAGTCACAGAATGGACGTATGTGAAGTCAAAATTGTGATGTGTGAAGTCACAAATGGAGGTGTGAAGTCATAGAATTGTGGTGTGTGAAGTCAAAATGGAGGTGTATGAAGTCAAAGAAAGGAGGTGTGTGAAGTCATAGAATGGAGGTGTATGAAGTCATGGAATGGAGGTTTGTGAAGTCATAGAATGGAGGTGTGTGAAGTCAGAATGGAGCTTTGTGAACTCATAGAATGGAGGTGTGTGAAGTCACAATGGAGATGTGTGAAGTCATAGAATGGTGGTTTTTGAAGTCACAGAATGGAGGTGTGTGAAGTCACAGAATGGAGGTGTGTGAAGTCATAGAATGGAGGTGTGTCAACTCAGAAAGGAGGTATGTGAAGTCATAGAATGGAGGTGTGTGAAGTCAAAGAATGGAGGTGTGGGACATCATAGAATGGAGGTGTGTGGAGTGACAGCACTGAGGTGTGTGAAGTCAGAATGGAGGTGTGTGTATTCAGAATGGAGGTGTGTGAAGTCAGAGACTGAAAGTGTGTGAAGTCACAATGCAGGTGTGTGAACTGATAGAACGTAGGTGTGTGAAGTCACAATGTAGGTATGTGAAGTCATAGAATGGAGGTCTGTGAAGTCATGGAATGGAGGTGTGTGAAGCCACAAAATGGAAGTGTGTGAAGTCATAAAATGGAGGTGTGTAAAGTCATAGAATGGAGATGTGTGAACTCAGAATGGAAGTGTGTGAAGTCACAGAATGGAGGTGTGTGAAGTCACAGAATGGAGGTATGTGAAATCGTAGAATGGAGGTGTGTGAAGTCACAGAATGGAGGTGTGTGAAGTCACAGAATGGAGGTGTGAGAAGTCACAGAATGGAGGTGTGTGAACTCACAATGGATGTGAGTGAAGTCACAGAATGGAGGTGTGCGAAGTCATAGAATGGAAGTATGTGAAGTCATAGATGGAGGTGTGTGACGTCAGATTGGAGGTGTGTGAAGCAACAGAATGGAGGTGTGTCAACTCAGAAAGGAGGTGTGTGAAGTCATAGAATGGAGGTGTGTGAAGTCATAGAAAGCAGTTGTGTGAAGTCATAGAATGGAGGTGTGTGAAGTCACAGAATGGAGGTGTGTGAACTCATAGAATGGAGGAGTGTGAAGTCAGAATGGAGGTGTATGAAGTCACAGATGGAGGTGTGTGATATCAGAATGGAGGTGTGTGAAGTCACAGAATGGACGTGTGTGAAGTCAAAATTAAGGTGTGTGAAATCACAGAATGGAGGTGTGTGAAGTCACAGAATGGACGTGTGTGAAGTCAAAATTGTGATGTGTGAAGTCACAAATGGAGGTGTGTGAAGTCACAGAATTGTGGTGTGTGAAGTCAAAATGGAGGTGTATGAAGTCAAAGAAAGGAGGTGTGTGAAGTCATAGAATGGAGGTGTATGAAGTCATGGAATGGAGGTTTGTGAAGTCATAGAATGGAGATTTGTGAAGTCATAGAATGGATGTGTGTGAAGTCAGAATGGAGATGTGTGAAGTCACAGAATGGAGGTGTGTGAAGTCAAAGAATATTGGTGTGTGAAGTTATAGAATGGAGGTGTGTGAAGTCTTAGAATGGAGGTGTGTGAAGTCATAGAATGGAGGTGTGTGAAGTCACAGAAGGAAGGTGTGTGAAGTCACAGAAAGGAGGTGTGTAAAGTCACAGAGTGGAGGTGTGTGAAGGCACAGAATGGAGGGGTGTGAAGTCAAAGAATGGCGGTATGTGAAGTCACAGAATGGAGGGGTGTGAATTCAGAATAGAGCTGTGTGAAGTCATAGGATGGAGGTGTGTGAAGTCAGAATGGAGCTGTGTGAACTCATAGAATGGAGGTGTGTGAAGTCACAATGGAGATGTGTGAAGTCATAGAATGGTGGTTTTTGAAGTCACAGAATGGAGGTGTGTGAAGTCACAGAATGGAGGTGTGTGAAGTCATAAAATGGTGGTGTGTGAAGTCAGATTGGAGGTATGTGAAGTCACAGAATGGAGGTGTGTCACTCAGAAAGGAGGTATGTGAAGTCATAGAATGGAGGTGTGTGAAGTCAAAGAATGTAGGTGTGGGAAATCATAGAATGGAGGTGTGTGAAGTGACAGCACTGAGGTGTGTGAAGTCAGAATGGAGGTGTGTGTATTCAGAATGGTGGTGTGTGAAGTCAGAGACTGGAGGTGTGTGAAGTCACAATGCAGGTGTGTGAACTGATAGAACGTGGGTGTGTGAAGTCACAATGTAGGTGTGTGAAGTCATAGAATGGGGGTGTGTGAAGTCATAGAATGGAGGTGTGTGAAGTCACAAAATGGAGGTGTGTGAAGTCATATAATGGAGGTGTGTGAAGTCATAGAATGGAGATGTATGAACTCAGAATGGAGGTGTGTGAAGTCACAGAATGGAGGTGTGTGAAGTCACAGAATGGAGGTGTGTGAAATCGTAGAATGGAGGTGTGTGAAGTCACAGAATCGAGGTGTGTGAAGTCACAGAATGGAGGTGTGAGAAGTCACAGAATGGAGGTGGGTGAACTCACAATGGATGTGAGTGAAGTCACAGAATGGAGGTGTGTGCACTCATAGAATGGAGGAGTGTGAAGTCAGAATGGAGGTGTGTGAAGTCACAGATGGAGGTGTGTGAAATCATAGAATGGAGGTGTGTGAAGTCACAAAATGGAGGTGTGTGAAGTCACAAAATGGAGGTGTGTGAACTCAGAATGGAGGTGTGTGAATTCACAGAAGGTAGGTTTGTGTATTCATAGAATGGATGTTTCTGAAGTAAGAATGAAGGTGTGTGAAGTCATAGAATGGAGGTGTGTGAAGTCAAAATGCAGGTGTGTGAAGTCAAACAATGGATATGTGTTAAGTCACAGAATGAAGGTGTGTGAAGTCACAGAATGGAGGTGTGTGAAGTCATAGAATGGAGGTGTGTGAAATCATAGAATGGAGGTTTGTTAAGTCACAGATTGAGGTGTGTGAAGTCAGAATGGAGGTGTGTGAAGTCAGAATAGAGGTGTGTAAAGTCATAGAATGGAAGTGTGTGAAGTAGCAATGCAGGTGTGTGAACTCAGAGATTGGAGGTGTGTGAAGTCATAGAATGGAGGTGTGTAAAGCCATAGAATATAGGTGTGTAAATTCAAAAAAATGGAGGTGTGTGAAGTCATAGAATGGAGGTGTTTGAGTCACAGAATGGAGGTGTGTGAAGTCACAGAATGGAGGTGTGTGAACACATCGAATGGAGGTGTGTGAAAACACAATGGAGGTGTGTGAAGTCATAGAATAGAGGTGTGTGAAGTCACAGAAGGAGGTGTGGGAAGTCATAGAAAGGAGCTGTGTGAATTCAGAATGGAGGTGTGCGAAGTCACAGAATGGAGGTTTGTGAAGTCACAGAATGGAGGTGTGTGAAGTCATAGAATGGATGTTTCTGAAGTAAGAATGAAGGTGTGTGAAATCATAGAATGGAGGTGTGTGAAGTCAAAATGGAGGTGTGTGAACACATAGAATAGAGATGTGTGACCTCATAGAATGCAGGTGTGTGAAATCCAAGAATGGAGGTGTGTGAAATCAGACAATCGAGGTGTGTGAAGTCACAGAATGGAGGTGTGTGAAGTCACAGAATGGAAGTGTGTGAAGTCAAAATTAAGGAGTGTGAAATCACAGAATGGAGGTGTGTTAAGTCACAGAATGGACGTGTGTGAAGTCAAAATTGTGATGTGTGAAGTCACAAATGGAGGTGAGAAGTCATAGAATTGTGTTGTGTGAAGTCAAAATGGAGGTGTATGAAGTCAAAGAAAGGAGGTGTGTGAAGTCATAGAATGGAGGTGTATGAAGTCATGGAATGGAGGTTTGTGCAGTCATAGAATGGAGGTGTGTGAAGTCAGAATGGAGCTTTGTGAACTCATAGAATGGAGGTGTGTGAAGTCACAATGGAGATGTGTGAAGTCATAGAATGGTGGTTTTTGAAGTCACAGAATGGAGGTGTGTGAAGTCACAGAATGGAGGTGTGTGAAGTCATAGAATGGAGGTGTGTGAAGTCAGATTGGAGGTATGTGAAGTCACAGAATGGAGGTGTGTCAACTCAGAAAGGAGGTATGTGAAGTCATAGAATGGAGGTGTGTGAAGTCAAAGAATGGAGGTGTGGGAAATCATAGAATGGAAGTGTGTGGAGTGACAGCACTGAGGTGTGTGAAGTCAGAATGGAGGTGTGTGTATTCAGAATGGAGGTGTGTGAAGTCAGAGACTGAAAGTGTGTGAAGTCACAATGCAGGTGTGTGAACTGATAGAACGTAGGTGTGTGAAGTCACAATGTAGGTATGTGAAGTCATAGAATGGAGGTGTGTGAAGTCATGGAATGGAGGTGTGTGAAGTCACAAAATGGAGGTGTGTGAAGTCATAAAATGGAGGTGTGTAAAGTCATAGAATGGAGATGTGTGAACCCAGAATGAAAGTGTGTGAAGTCACAGAATGGAGGTGTGTGAAGTCACAGAATGGAGGTATGTGAAATCGTAGAATGGAGGTGTGTGAAGTCACAGAATCGAGGTGTGTGAAGTCACAGAATGGAGGTGTGAGAAGTCACAGAATGGAGGTGTGTGAACTCACAATGGATGTGAGTGAAGTCACAGAATGGAGGTGTGTGAAGTCATAGAATGGAAGTGTGTGAAGTCATAGATGGAGGTGTGTGACGTCAGATTGGAGGTGTGTGAAGTAACAGAATGGAGGTGTGTCAACTCAGAAAGGAGGTGTGTGAAATCATAGAATGGAGGTGTGTGAAGTCATAGAAAGCAGTTGTGTGAAGTCATAGAATGGAGGTGTGTGAAATCACAGAATGGAGGTGTGTGAACTCATAGAATGGAGGAGTGTGAAGTCAGAATGGAGGTGTATGAAGTCACAGATGGAGGTGTGTGAAATCATAGAATGGAGGTGTGTGAAGTCAGAGAATGGACGTGTGTGAAGTCAAAATTAAGGTGTGTGAAATCACAGAATGGAGGTGTGTGAAGTCACAGAATGGACGTGTGTGAAGTCAAAATTGTGATGTGTGAAGTCACAAATGGAGGTGTGTGAAGTCACAGAATTGTGGTGTGTGAAGTCAAAATGGAGGTGTATGAAGTCAAAGAAAGGAGGTGTGTGAAGTCATAGAATGGAGGTGTATGAAGTCATGGAATGGAGGTTTGTGAAGTCATAGAATGGAGATTAGTGAAGTCATAGAATGGATGTGTGTGAAGTCAGAATGGAGATGTGTGAAGTCACAGAATGGAGGTGTGTGAAGTCAAAGAATATGGGTGTGTGAAGTCATAGAATGGAGGTGTGTGAAGTCTTAGAATGGAGGTGTGTGAAGTCATAGAATGGAGGTGTGTGAAGTCACAGAAGGAAGGTGTGTGAAGTCACAGAAAGGAGGTGTGTAAAGTCACAGAGTGGAGGTGTGTGAAGGCACAGAATGGAGGGGTGTGAAGTCAAAGAATGGCGGTATGTGAAGTCACAGAATGGAGGGGTGTGAATTCAGAATAGAGGTGTGCGAAGTCATAGAATGGAGGTGTGTGAAGTCAGAATGGAGCTGTGTGAACTCATAGAATGGAGGTGTGTGAAGTCACAATGGAGATGTGTGAAGTCATAGAATGGTGGTTTTTGAAGTCACAGAATGGAGGTGTGTGAAGTCACAGAATGGAGGTGTGTGAAGTCATAAAATGGTGGTGTGTGAAGTCAGATTGGAGGTATGTGAAGTCACAGAATGGAGGTGTGTCACTCAGAAAGGAGGTATGTGAAGTCATAGAATGGAGGTGTGTGAAGTCAAAGAATGTAGGTGTGGGAAATCATAGAATGGAGGTGTGTGAAGTGACAGCACTGAGGTGTGTGAAGTCAGAATGGAGGTGTGTGTATTCAGAATGGTGGTGTGTGAAGTCAGAGACTGGAGGTGTGTGAAGTCACAATGCAGGTGTGTGAACTGATAGAACGTGGGTGTGTGAAGTCACAATGTAGGTGTGTGAAGTCATAGAATGGGGGTGTGTGAAGTCATAGAATGGAGGTGTGTGAAGTCACAAAATGGAGGTGTGTGAAGTCATATAATGGAGGTGTGTGAAGTCATAGAATGGAGATGTATGAACTCAGAATGGAGGTGTGTGACGTCACAGAATGGAGGTGTGTGAAGTCACAGAATGGAGGTGTGTGAAATCGTAGAATGGAGGTGTGTGAAGTCACAGAATCGAGGTGTGTGAAGTCACAGAGTGGAGGTGTGAGAAGTCACAGAATGGAGGTGGGTGAACTCACAATGGATGTGAGTGAAGTCACAGAATGGAGGTGTGTGCACTCATAGAATGGAGGAGTGTGAAGTCAGAATGGAGGTGTGTGAAGTCACAGATGGAGGTGTGTGAAATCATAGAATGGAGGTGTGTGAAGTCACAGAATGGAGGTGTGTGAACTCACAAAATGGAGGTGTGTGAACTCAGAATGGAGGTGTGTGAATTCACAGAAGGTAGGTTTGTGTATTCATAGAATGGATGTTTCTGAAGTAAGAATGAAGGTGTGTGAAGTCATAGAATGGAGGTGTGTGAAGTCAAAATGCAGGTGTGTGAAGTCAAACCATGGATGTGTGTTAAGTCACAGAATGAAGGTGTGTGAAGTCACAGAATGGATGTGTGTGAAGTCATAGAATGGAGGTGTGTGAAATCATAGAATGGAGGTTTGTGAAGTCACAGATTGAGGTGTGTGAAGTCAGAATGGAGGTGTGTGAAGACAGAATGGAGGTGTGTAAAGTCATAGAATGGAAGTGTGTGAAGTAGCAATGCAGGTGTGTGAACTCAGAGATTGGAGGTGTGTGAAGTCATAGAATGGAGGTGTGTAAAGCCATAGAATATAGGTGTGTAAAGTCAAAAAAATGGAGGTGTGTGAAGTCATAGAATGGAGGTGTTTGAGTCACAGAATGGAGGTGTGTGAAGTCACAGAATGGAGGTGTGTGAACACATCGAATGGAGGTGTGTGAAAACACAATGGAGGTGTGTGAAGTCATAGAATAGAGGTGTGTGAAGTCACAGAAGGAGGTGTGGGAAGTCATAGAAAGGAGCTGTGTGAATTCAGAATGGAGGTGTGCGAAGTCACAGAATGGAGGTGTGTGAAGTCACAGAATGGAGGTGTGTGAAGTCATAGAATGGATGTTTCTGAAGTAAGAATGAAGGTGTGTGAAATCATAGAATGGAGGTGTGTGAAGTCAAAATGGAGGTGTGTGAACACATAGAATAGAGATGTGTGACCTCATAGAATGCAGGTGTGTGAAATCCAAGAATGGAGGTGTGTGAAATCAGACAATCGAGGTGTGTGAAGTCACAGAATGGAGGTGTGTGAAGTCACAGAATGGAAGTGTGTGAAGTCAAAATTAAGGTGTGTGAAATAACAGAATGGAGGTGTGTTAAGTCACAGAATGGACGTGTGTGAAGTCAAAATTGTGATGTGAAATCGTAGAATGGAGGTGTGTGAAGTCACAGAATCGATGTGTGAAGTCACAGAATGGAGGTGTGAGAAGTCACAGAATGGAGGTGTGTGAACTCACAATGGATGTGAGTGAAGTCACAGAATGGAGGTGTGTGAAGTCATAGAATGGAAGTGTGTGAAGTCATAGATGGAGGTGTGTGACGTCAGATTGGAGGTGTGTGAAGTAACAGAATGGAGGTGTGTCAACTCAGAAAGGAGGTGTGTGAAGTCATAGAATGGAGGTGTGTGAAGTCATAGAAAGCAGTTGTGTGAAGTCATAGAATGGAGGTGTGTGAAGTCACAGAATGGAGGTGTGTGAAGTCACAGAATGGAGGTGTGTGAACTCAGAATGGAGTTGTGTGAATTCACAGAAGGTAGGTTTGTGTATTCATAGAATGGATGTTTCTGAAGTAAGAATGAAGGTGTGTGAAGTCATAGAATGGAGGTGTGTGAAGTCAAAATGAAGGTGTGTGAAGTCAAACAATGGATGTGTGTTAAGTCACAGAATGAAGGTGTGTGAAGTCACAGAATGGAGGTGTGTGAAGTCATAGAATGGAGGTGTGTGAAATCATAGAATGGAGGTTTGTGAAGTCACAGATTGAGGTGTGTGAAGTCAGAATGGAGGTGTGTGAAGTCAGAATGGAGGTGTGTAAAGTCATAGAATGGAAGTGTGTGAAGTAGCAATGCAGGTGTGTGAACTCAGAGATTGGAGGTGTGTGAAGTCATAGAATGGAGGTGTGTAAAGCCATAGAATGTAGGTGTGTAAAGTCAAAAAAATGGAGGTGTGTGAAGTCATAGAATGGAGATGTTTGAGTCACAGAATGGAGGTGTGTGAAGTCATAGAATGGAGGTGTGTGAAGTCATATATTGGAGGTGTGTGAAGATACAGAATTGAGGTGTGTGAAGTCACAGAATGGAGGTGTGTGAACTCAGAATGGCGGTGTGGGAAGTCATAAAATGGCGGTGTGTGAAGTCATAGAATGGAGATGTGTGAAGGCACAGAATGGAGTTGTGTGAAATCATAGAATGGATGTATGTGAAGTCAGAGAATCGAGGTGTGTGAAGTCACAGAATGGAGGTGTGTGAGGTCACAGAATGGAGGTGTGTGAACACACAATGGAGGTGAGTGAAGTCACAGAATGGAGGTGTGTGAAGTCAAAGAATGGAGGTGTGTGAAGTCATGGAATGGAGGTGTGTGAAGTCATAGAATGGAGGAGTGTTAAGTCAGAATGGAGATGTGTGAAGTCACATAATGGAGGTGTGTGAAGTCACAGAATGTTGGTGTGTGAAGTCATAGAATGGAGGTGTATGAAGTCATAGAATGGAGGTGTGTGAAGTCAGAATGCAGGTGTGTGAAGTCATAGAATGGAGGTGTGTGAAGTCATAGAATGGAGGTGTGTGAAGTCATAGATTTGAAGTGTGTGAAGTCATAATATGGAGGTGTGTGAAGTAATAGAATGGAGGTTTGTGAAGTGAGAATGGAGATGTGTGAAGTCACATAATTGATTTGTGTGAATTCATAGAATATTGGTGTGTGAAGTCCCAGATTGGAGGTGTATGAAGTCATAGAATGGAGGTGTGTGAAGTCAGAATGCAGGTGTGTGAAGTCATAGAATGGAGGTGTGTGAAGTCATAGAATGGAGGTGTGTGAAGTCATAGATTGGAAGTGTGTGAAGTCATAGAATGGAGCTTGGGAAGTCATAGAATGTAGGTGTGTGAAGTTATAGAATGGAGGTGTGTGAAGTCACAGAATCGAGTTGTGTGAAGTCACAATGGAGGTGTGTGAAGTCATAGAATAGAGGTGTGTGAAGTCAGAATAGAGGTGTGCGAAGTCATATAATGGAGGTGTGTGAAGTCAGAATGGAGGTGTTTGAACTCATAGAATGGAGGTGTGTGATGTCACAATGGAGGTGTGTGAAGTCATAGAATGGGGGTTTTTGAAGTCACAGAATGGAGGTGTGTGAAGTCATAGAATGGAGGTGTGGGAAGTAAAAATGGAGTTTGTGAATTCATAGAATGAATGTGTGTGAACTCATAGAATGGAGGTTGTGAAGTCATGGAAAGGAGGTGTGTGAAGTCAACAATAGAGGTGTGTGAGGTGAAACAATGGAGGTGTGTGAAGTCACAAAATGGATGTGTGTGAAGTCAAAACGGAGGTGTGTGAAGTCCCAAAATGGAGGTGTGTGAAGTCACAGAATGAAGATGTGTGAAGTCAAAAAGGTGGTGTGTGAAGTCACAAATGGACCTGTGTAAAGTCACAGAATGGAGGTGTGTGAAGTCAAAATGGAGGTGTGTGAAGTCAAAGAATGGAGGTGTGTGAAGTCATCGAATGGAGGTATGTAAAGTCATGTCATGGAGGTGTGTGAAGTCACAGAATGGAGGTGTGTGAAGTCAGAATTGAGGTGTGCTAAGTCATATAATGGAGGTGTGTGAAGTCAGAATGTAGGTGTGTGAAGTCATAGAATGGAGTTGTGTGAAGTCAGAAAGGAGGTGTGTGAACTCATAGAATGGAAGTGTGTGAAGTCACAATGGAGGTGTGTGAAGTCATAGAATGGTGGTGTGTGAAGTTACAGAATGGAGGTGTGGAAGTCATAGAATGGAGGTGTGTGAAGTCAGAAATTTAGGTGTGTGAAGTCACAGAATAAAGGTGTGGGAATTCAGAATGGAGGTGTGTGAAGTCTTTGAATGGAGGTGTGTGAAGTCATGGAATGGAGGTGTGCGAAATCATCGAATGGTGGTGTGTGAAGTCACAGAATGGAGGTGTGTGAACACATCGAATGGAGGTGTGTGAAATCACAATGCAGGTGTGTGAAGTCATAGAATAGAGGTGTGTGAAGTCACAGAAGGAGGTGTGTGAAGTCATAGAAAGGAGCTGTGTGAATTCAGAATGGAGGTGTGCGAAGTCACAGAATGGAGGTTTGTGAAGTCACAGAATGGAGGTGTGTGAAGTCATAGAATGGATGTTTCTGAAGTAAGAATGAAGGTGTGTGAAATCATAGAATGGAGGTGTGTGAAGTCAAAATGGAGGTGTGTGAACTCATAGAATAGAGATGTGTGACCTCATAGAATGGAGGTGTGTGAAAACCAAGAATGGAGGTGTGTGAAATCAGACAATCGAGGTGTGTGAAGTCACAGAATGGAGGTGTGTGAAGTCACAGAATGGAAGTGTGTGAAGTCAAAATTAAGGTGTGTGAAATCACAGAATGGAGGTGTGTGAAGTCAAAATTGTGATGTGTGAAGTCACAAATGGAGGTGTGTGAAGTCACAGAATTGTGGTGTGTGAAGTCAAAATGGAGGTGTATGAAGTCAAAGAAAGGAGGTGTGTGAAGTCATAGAATCTAGGTGTATGAAGTCATGGAATGGAGGTTTGTGAAGTCATAGAATGGAGATTTGTGAAGTCATAGAATGGATGTGGGTGAAGTCAGAATGGAGATGTGTGAAGTCACAGAATGGAGGTGTGTGAAGTCAAATAATATTGGTGTGTGAAGTCATAGAATGGAGGTGTGTGAAGTCTTAGAATGGAGGTGTGTGAAGTCATAGAATGGAGGTGTGTGAAGTCACAGAAGGAAGGTGTGTGAAGTCACAGAATGGAGGTGTGTAAAGTCACAGAGTGGAGGTGTGTGAAGGCACAGAATGGAGGGGTGTGAAGTCAAAGAATGGCGGTATGTGAAGTCACATATTGGAGGGGTGTGAAGTCAGAATAGAGGTGTGCGAAGTCATAGAATGGAGGTGTGTGAAGTCAGAATGGAGCTGTGTGAACTCATAGAATGGAGGTGTGTAAAGTCACAATGGAGATGTGTGAAGTCATAGAATGGTGGTTTTTGAAGTCACAGAATGGAGGTGTGTGAAGTCACAGAATGGAGGTATGTGAAATCATAGAATGGAGGTGTGTGAAGTCAGATTGGAGGTATGTGAAGTCACAGAATGGAGGTGTGTCAACTCAGAAAGGAGGTATGTGAAGTCATAGAATGGAAGTGTGTGAAGTCAAAGAATGGAGGTGTGGGAAATCATAGAATGGAGGTGTGTGAAGTGACAGCACTGAGGTGTGTGAAGTCAGAATGGAGGTGTGTGTATTCAGAATGGAGGTGTGTGAAGTCAGAGACTGGAGGTGTGTGAAGTCACAATGCAGGTGTGTGAAATGATAGAACGTAGGTGTGTGAAGTCACAATGTAGGTGTGTGAAGTCATAGAATGGAGGTGTGTGAAGTCATAGAATGGAGGTGTGTGAAGTCACAAAATGGAGGTGTGTGAAGTCATATAATGGAGGTGTGTGAAGTCATAGAATGGAGGTGTGTGAAGTCACAAAATGGAGGTGTGTGAAGTCACAGAATGGAGGTGTGTGAAGTCACAGAATGGAGGTGTGTGAAATCGTAGAATGGAGGTGTGTGAAGTCACAGAATCGAGGTGTGTGAAGTCACAGAATGGAGGTGTGAGAAGTCACAGAATGGAGGTGTGTGAACTCACAATGGATGTGAGTGAAGTCACAGAATGGAGGTGTGTGAAGTCATAGAATGGAATTGAATGAAGTCATAGATGGAGGTGTGTGACGTTAGATTGGAGGTGTGTGAAGTAACAGAATGGAGGTCTGTCAACTCAGAAAGGAGGTGTGTGAAGTCAAAGAATGGAAGTGTGAAGTCATAGAATGCAGTTGTGTGAAGTCATAGAATGGAGGTGTGTGAAGTCACAGAATGGAGGTGTGTGAACTCATAGAATGGAGGAGTGTGAAGACAGAATGGAGGTGTGTGAAGTCACAGATGGAGGTGTGTGAAATCATAGAATGGAGGTGTGTGAAGTCACAGAATGGAGGTGTGTGAAGTCACAGAATGGAGGTGTGTGAACTCAGAATGGTGGTGTGTGAATTCACACAAGGTAGGTTTGTGTATTCATAGAATGGACGTTTCTGAAGTAAGAATGAAGGTGTGTGAAGTCATAGAATGGAGGTGTGTAAAGCCATAGAATGTACGTGTGTAAAGTCAAAAAATGGAGGTGTGTGAAGTCATAGAATGGAGGTGTTTGAGTCACAGAATGGAGGTGTGAAGTCATAGAATGGAGGTGTGTGAAGTCATAGAATGGAGGTGTGTGAAGTCATATATTGGAGGTGTGTGAAGTTACAGAATTGAGGTGTGTGAAGTCACAGAATGGAGGTGTGTAAACTCAGAATGTAGGTGTGGGAAGTCATAAAATGGAGGTGTGTGAAATCAGAGAATGGAGATGTGTGAAGGAACAGAATGGAGTTGTGTGAAATCATAGAATGGATGTATGTGAAGTCAGAGAATCGAGGTGTGTGAAGTCACAGAATGGAGGTGTGTGAGGTCACAGAATGGAGGTGTGTGAATACACAATGGAGGTGAGTGAAGTCACAGAATGGAGGTGTGTGAAGTCATAGAATGGAGATGTGTGAAGTCACAAAATGGAGGTGTGTGAAGTCATATAATGGAGGTGTGTGAAGTCATAGAATGGAGATGTGTGAACTCAGAATGGAGGTGTGTGAAGTCACAGAATGGAGGTGTGTGAAATCGTAGAATGGAGGTGTGTGAAGTCACAGAATCGTTGTGTGAAGTCACAGAATGGAGGTGTGAGAAATCACAGAATGGAGGTGTGTGAACTCACAATGGATGTGAGTGAAGTCACAGAATGGAGGTGTGTGAAGTCACAGAATGGAAGTGTGTGAAGTCATAGTTGGAGGTGTGTGACGTTAGATTGGAGGTGTGTGAAGTAACAGAATGGAGGTGTGTCAACTCAGAAAGGAGGTGTGTGAAGTCATAGAATGGAGGTGTGTGAAGTCATAGAATGCAGTTGTGTGAAGTCATAGAATGGAGGTGTGTGAAGTCACAGAATGGAGCTGTGTGAAGTCACAGAATGGAGGTGTGTGAAGTCATAGAATGGAAGTGTGTGAAGTCACAGAATGGAGGTGTGTGAACTCAGAATGGAGGTGTGGGAAGTCATAAAATGGAGGTGTGTGAAGTCAGAGAATGGAGATGTGTGAAGGCACAGAATGGAGTTGTGTGAAATCATAGAATGGAGGTATGTGAAGTCAGAGAATCGAGGTGTGTGAAGTCACAGAATGGAGGTGTGTGAGGTCACAGAATGGAGGTGTGTGAACACACAATGGAGGTGAGTGAAGTCAAAGGATGGAGGTGTGTGAAGTCATACAATGCAGGTGTGTGAAGTCATGGAATGGAGGTTTGTGAGGTCAAATATTTGAAGTGTGTGAAGTTACAGAAAGGAGGTGTGTGAAGTCATATAATGGAAGTGTGTGAAGTCATAGAATGGAGGTGTGTGAAGTCACAGAAGGCAGGTGTGTGAAGTCACAGAATAGAGTTGTGTGAAATCAAAGAATGGAGGTGTGGGAAGTGAAAAATTGGAGGTGTGTGAAGTGAAAGAATGGAGGTGTGTGAAGTCATAGAATGGAGGTGTGTGAAATCACAGAATGGATTTGTGTGTAGTCACAGAGTGCAGGTGTGTAAAGTCACAGATCTGAGGTGTGTGAAGTCAGATTGGAGGTGTGTGAAGTAACAGAATGGAGGTGTGTCAACTCAGAAAGGAGGTGGGTGAAGTCATAGAATGGAGGTGTGTGAAGTAATAGAATGGAGGTGTTTGAAGTCATAGAATGTTGGTTTTTGAAGTCACAGAATGGAGGTGTGTGAAGTTACAGAATTGAGGTGTGTGAAGTCAGATAGGAGGTGTGTGAAGTAACAGGATGGAGGTGTGTCAACTCAGAAAGGAGGTGTGTGAAGTCATAGAATGGAGGTGTGTGAAGTCATAGAATGGAGGTGTGTGAAATCATAGAATGGAGGTGTGTGAAGTCACAGAAATGAGGTGTTTGAAGTCAAAATGCAAGTGTGTGAAGTCAGAATGGAGGTGTGTGAAGTCATAGAATGGAGGTGTGTGAAGTCACAGAATGGAGGTTTGTGAACTCATACAATGGAGGAGTGTGAAGTCATGGAATGGAGGTGTGTGAAGTCACAGATAGAGGTGTGTGAAGTCATAGAATGGAGGGGTGTGAAGTTACAGAATGGATGTGTGTGAAGTCACAGAATGGAGGTGTGTGAACTCAGAATGGAGGTGTGTGAATTTACAGAAGGGAGGTTTGTGAAGTCATAGAATGGATGTTTCTGAAGTAATAATGAAGGTATGTGAAGCCATAAAATGAAGGTGTGTGAAGTCAAAATGCAGTTGTGTGAAGTCAAACAATGGAGGTGTGTGAAGTCACAGAATGGAGGTGTGTGAAGTCACAGAATGGAAGTGTGTGAAGTCAAAATGGAGGTGTGTGAAGTCAGAGAATGGAGGTGTGTGAAGTCAAATCATGGACGTGTGTGAAGTCAAAATTTTGGTGTGTGAAGTCAAAAATGCAGGTGTGTGAAGTCACAGAATGGAGGTGTGTGAAGTCAAAATGGAGGTGTGTGAAGTCAAAGAATGGATGTGTTTGAAGTCATAGAATGGAGGTGTGTGAAGTCATAGAATGGAGGTGTGTGAAGTCATAGATTGGAAGTGTGTGAAGTCACAGAATGGAGGTGTGTGAAGTCATAGACTGAAGGTGTGTGGAAGTCATAGTATGGAGGTGTGTGAAATCACAGAAAGGAGGTGTGTGAAGTCACAGAATGGAGTTGTGTGAAGTCACAATGGAGGTGTGTGAAGTCAAAAATGGAGTTGTGTGAAATCAAAGAATGGAGGTTTGTTAAGTCATAGAATGGATTGTGTGTGAAATCATAGAATGGAGGTGTGTGAATCACAGAATTGAGGTGTGTAAAGTCACAGAGTTGAGGTGTGTGAAGTCACAGAATGGAGTTGTGTGTGAAGTCATAGAATGGAGGTGTTTGAAGTCACAGAAGGCAGGTGTGTGAAGTCACAAATACAGTTGTTTTAAGTCATGGAATGGAGGTGTGTGAAGTCAGAATGCAGGTGTGTGAAGTCATAGAATGGAGGTGTGTGAAGTCATAGAATGGAGGTGTGTGAAGTCATAGACTGGAAGTGTTTGAAGTCATAGAATCGAGGTGTGTGAAGTCATAGATTGGAGGTATTTGGAAGTCATAGTATGGAGGTTTGTGAAGTCACAGAAAGGAGGTGTGTGAAGTCACAGAATGGAGGTGTGTGAAGTCAAAACGGAGGTGTGTGAAGTCAAAGAATGGAGGTGTGTGAGTCATAGAATGGAGGTGTATGAAGTCATGGAATAGAGGTTTGTGAAGTCAAACAATGGAAGTGTGTGAAGTTACAGAATGGAGGTGTGTGAAGTCATAGAATGGAGGTGTGTGAAGTCATTGAATGGAGGATTGTGAAGTCAGAATGGAGATGTGTGAAGTCACATAATGGAGGTGTGTGAAGTCATAGAATGGAGGTGTATGAAGTCATAGAATGGAGGTTTGTGAAGTCAGAATGCAGGTGTGTGAAGTCATAGAATGGAGGTGTGTGAAGTCATAGAATGGAGGTGTGTGAAGTCAGAATAGAGGTGTGCGAAGTCATAGAATGGAGGTGTGTGAAGTCAGAATGGATCTGTGTGAAGTCTTAGAATTGAGGTCTGTGAAGTCAGAATGGAGGTGTGTGAACTCATAGAATGGAGGTGTGTGAAGTCACAATGGAGGTGTGTGAAGTCATAGAATGGAGGTGTGGGAAGTAAAATGGTGTTTGTGAACTCATAGATTGAAGGTGTGTGAACTCATAGAATGGAGGTTGTGAAGTCATGGAATGGAGGTGTGTGAAGTCAAAGAATGGAGGTGTGTGAAGTCAAACAATAGAGGTGTGTGAAGTCAAACAATGGAGGTGTGTGAAGTCACAGAATGGATGTGTGTGAAGTCAAAATGGAGGTGTGTGAAGTCACAAAATGGAGGTGTGTGAAGTCACAGAATGAAGGTGTGTGAAGTCAAAAAGGTGGTGTGCGAAGTCACACATGGACGTGTGTAAAGTCACAGAATGGAGGTGTGTGAAGTCAAAATGGAGGTGTGTGAAGTCAAAGAATGGAGGTGTTTGAAGTCATAGAATGTTGGTTTTTGCAGACACAGAATGGAGGTGTGTGAAGTCATAGAATGGAGGTGTGTGAAGTCAGATTGGAGGTGTGTGATGTAACAGAATGGAGGTGTGTCAACTCAGAAAGGAGGTGTGTGAAGTCATAGAATGGAGGTGTGTGAAGTCATAGAATGGAGGTGTGTGAAATCATAGAATGGAGGTGTGTGAAGTCACAGAAATGAGGTGTTTGAAGTCAAAATGCAAGTGTGTGAAGTCAGAATGGAGGTGTGTGAAGTCATAGAATGGAGGTGTGTGAAGTCACAGAATGGAGGTTTGTGAACTCATACAATGGAGGAGTGTGAAGTCATGGAATGGAGGTGTGTGAAGTCACAGATGGAGGTGTGTGAAGTCATAGAATGGAGGGGTGTGAAGTTACAGAATGGATGTGTGTGAAGTCCCAGAATGGAGGTGTGTGAACTCAGAATGGAGGTGTGTGAATTTACAGAAGGGAGGTTTGTGAAGTCATAGAATGGATGTTTCTGAAGTAATAATGTAGGTGTGTGAAGCCATAAAACGGAGGTGTATGAAGTCAAAATGCAGTTGTGTGAAGTCAAACAATGGAGGTGTGTGAAGTCACAGAATGGAGGTGTGTGAAGTCACAGAATGGAAGTGTGTGAAGTCAAAATGGAGGTGTGTGAAGTCAGAGAATGGAGGTGTGTGAAGTCAAATCATGGACGTGTGTGAAGTCAAAATTTTGGTGTGTGAAGTCAAAAATGCAGGTGTGTGAAGTCACAGAATGGAGGTGTGTGAAGTCAAAATGGAGGTGTGTGAAGTCAAAGAATGGATGTGTTTGAAGTCATAGAATGGAGGTGTGTGAAGTCATAGAATGGAGGTGTGTGAAGTCATAGATTGGAAGTGTGTGAAGTCACAGAATGGAGGTGTGTGAAGTCATAGACTGAAGGTGTGTGGAAGTCATAGTATGGAGGTGTGTGAAATCACAGAAAGGAGGTGTGTGAAGTCACAGAATGGAGTTGTGTGAAGTCACAATGGAGGTGTGTGAAGTCAAAAATGGAGTTGTGTGAAATCAAAGAATGGAGGTTTGTTAAGTCATAGAATGGATTGTGTGTGAAATCATAGAATGGAGGTGTGTGAATCACAGAATTGAGGTGTGTAAAGTCACAGAGTTGAGGTGTGTGAAGTCACAGAATGGAGTTGTGTGTGAAGTCATAGAATGGAGGTGTTTGAAGTCACAGAAGGCAGGTGTGTGAAGTCACAAATACAGTTGTTTTACGTCATGGAATGGAGGCGTGTGAAGTCAGAATGCAGGTGGGTGAAGTCATAGAATGGAGGTGTGTGAAGTCATAGAATGGAGGTGTGTGAAGTCATAGACTGGAAGTGTGTGAAGTCATAGAATGGAGGTGTGTAAAGTCATAGATTGAAGGTATTTGGAAGTCATAGTATGGAGGTGTGTGAAGTCACAGAAAGGAGGTGTGTGAAGTCACAGAATGGAGGTGTGTGAAGTCAAAACGGAGGTGTGTGAAGTCAAAGAATGGAGGTGTGTGAAGTCATAGAATGGAGGTGTATGAAGTCATGGAATAGAGGTTTGTGAAGTCAAACAATGGAAGTGTGTGAAGTTACAGAATGGAGGTGTGTGAAGTCATAGAATGGAGGTGTGTGAAGTCATTGAATGGAGGATTGTGAAGTCAGAATGGAGATGTGTGAAGTCACATAATGGAGGTGTGTGAAGTCATAGAATGGAGGTGTATGAAGTCATAGAAATGAGGTTTGTGAAGTCAGAATGCAGGTGTGTGAAGTCATAGAATGGAGGTGTGTGAAGTCATAGAATGGAGGTGTGTGAAGTCATAGATTGGAAGTGTGTGAAGTCATAGAATGGAGCTTGGGAAGTCATAGAATGTAGGTGTGTGAAGTTATAGAATGGAGGTGTGTGAAGTCACAGAATCGAGTTGTGTGAAGTCACAATGGAGGTGTGTGAAGTCATAGAATAGAGGTGTGTGAAGTCAGAATAGAGGTGTGCGAAGTCATATAATGGAGGTGTGTGAAGTCAGAATGGAGGTGTGTGAACTCATAGAATGGAGGTGTGTGATGTCACAATGGAGGTGTGTGAAGTCATAGAATGGGGGTTTTTGAAGTCACAGAATGGAGGTGTGTGAAGTCATAGAATGGAGGTGTGGGAAGTAAAAATGGAGTTTGTGAATTCATAGAATGAATGTGTGTGAACTCATAGAATGGAGGTTGTGAAGTCATGGAAAGGAGGTGTGTGAAGTCAACAATAGAGGTGTGTGAGGTGAAACAATGGAGGTGTGTGAAGTCACAAAATGGATGTGTGTGAAGTCAAAACGGAGGTGTGTGAAGTCCCAAAATGGAGGTGTGTGAAGTCACAGAATGAAGATGTGTGAAGTCAAAAAGGTGGTGTGTGAAGTCACAAATGGACCTGTGTAAAGTCACAGAATGGAGGTGTGTGAAGTCAAAATGGAGGTGTGTGAAGTCAAAGAATGGAGGTGTGTGAAGTCATCGAATGGAGGTATGTAAAGTCATGTCATGGAGGTGTGTGAAGTCACAGAATGGAGGTGTGTGAAGTCAGAATGGAGGTGTGCTAAGTCATATAATGGAGGTGTGTGAAGTCAGAATGTAGGTGTGTGAAGTCATAGAATGGAGTTGTGTGAAGTCAGAAAGGAGGTGTGTGAACTCATAGAATGGAAGTGTGTGAAGTCACAATGGAGGTGTGTGAAGTCATAGAATGGTGGTGTGTGAAGTTACAGAATGGAGGTGTGGAAGTCATAGAATGGAGGTGTGTGAAGTCAGAAATTTAGGTGTGTGAAGTCACAGAATAAAGGTGTGGGAATTCAGAATGGAGGTGTGTGAAGTCTTAGAATGGAGGTGTGTGAAGTCATGGAATGGAGGTGTGCGAAATCATCGAATGGTGGTGTGTGAAGTCACAGAATGGAGGTGTGTGAACACATCGAATGGAGGTGTGTGAAATCACAATGCAGGTGTGTGAAGTCATAGAATAGAGGTGTGTGAAGTCACAGAAGGAGGTGTGTGAAGTCATAGAAAGGAGCTGTGTGAATTCAGAATGGAGGTGTGCGAAGTCACAGAATGGAGGTTTGTGAAGTCACAGAATGGAGGTGTGTGAAGTCATAGAATGGATGTTTCTGAAGTAAGAATGAAGGTGTGTGAAATCATAGAATGGAGGTGTGTGAAGTCAAAATGGAGGTGTGTGAACTCATAGAATAGAGATGTGTGACCTCATAGAATGGAGGTGTGTGAAATCCAAGAATGGAGGTGTGTGAAATCAGACAATCGAGGTGTGTGAAGTCACAGAATGGAGGTGTGTGAAGTCACAGAATGGAAGTGTGTGAAGTCAAAATTAAGGTGTGTGAAATCACAGAATGGAGGTGTGTGAAGTCAAAATTGTGATGTGTGAAGTCACAAATGGAGGTGTGTGAAGTCACAGAATTGTGGTGTGTGAAGTCAAAATGGAGGTGTATGAAGTCAAAGAAAGGAGGTGTGTGAAGTCATAGAATCTAGGTGTATGAAGTCATGGAATGGAGGTTTGTGAAGTCATAGAATGGAGATTTGTGAAGTCATAGAATGGATGTGGGTGAAGTCAGAATGGAGATGTGTGAAGTCACAGAATGGAGGTGTGTGAAGTCAAATAATATTGGTGTGTGAAGTCATAGAATGGAGGTGTGTGAAGTCTTAGAATGGAGGTGTGTGAAGTCATAGAATGGAGGTGTGTGAAGTCACAGAAGGAAGGTGTGTGAAGTCACAGAATGGAGGTGTGTAAAGTCACAGAGTGGAGGTGTGTGAAGGCACAGAATGGAGGAGTGTGAAGTCAAAGAATGGCGGTATGTGAAGTCACATATTGGAGGGGTGTGAAGTCAGAATAGAGGTGTGCGAAGTCATAGAATGGAGGTGTGTGAAGTCAGAATGGAGCTGTGTGAACTCATAGAATGGAGGTGTGTAAAGTCACAATGGAGATGTGTGAAGTCATAGAATGGTGGTTTTTGAAGTCACAGAATGGAGGTGTGTGAAGTCACAGAATGGAGGTATGTGAAATCATAGAATGGAGGTGTGTGAAGTCAGATTGGAGGTATGTGAAGTCACAGAATGGAGGTGTGTCAACTCAGAAAGGAGGTATGTGAAGTCATAGAATGGAAGTGTGTGAAGTCAAAGAATGGAGGTGTGGGAAATCATAGAATGGAGGTGTGTGAAGTGACAGCACTGAGGTGTGTGAAGTCAGAATGGAGGTGTGTGTATTCAGAATGGAGGTGTGTGAAGTCAGAGACTGGAGGTGTGTGAAGTCACAATGCAGGTGTGTGAAATGATAGAACGTAGGTGTGTGAAGTCACAATGTAGGTGTGTGAAGTCATAGAATGGAGGTGTGTGAAGTCAAACAATAGAGGTGTGTGAAGTCAAACAATGGAGGTGTGTGAAGTCACAGAATGGATGTGTGTGAAGTCAAAATGGAGGTGTGTGAAGTCACAAAATGGAGGTGTGTGAAGTCACAGAATGGAGGTGTGTGAAGTCACAGAATGGAGGTGTGTGAAATCGTAGAATGGAGGTGTGTGAAGTCACAGAATCGAGGTGTGTGAAGTCACAGAATGGAGGTGTGAGAAGTCACAGAATGGAGGTGTGTGAACTCACAATGGATGTGAGTGAAGTCACAGAATGGAGGTGTGTGAAGTCATAGAATGGAAGTGAATGAAGTCATAGATGGAGGTGTGTGACGTTAGCTTGGAGGTGTGTGAAGTAACAGAATGGAGGTCTGTCAACTCAGAAAGGAGGTGTGTGAAGTCATAGAATGGAAGTGTGAAGTCATAGAATGCAGTTGTGTGAAGTCATAGAATGGAGGTGTGTGAAGTCACAGAATGGAGGTGTGTGAACTCATAGAATGGAGGAGTGTGAAGACAGAATGGAGGTGTGTGAAGTCACAGATGGAGGTGTGTGAAATCATAGAATGGAGGTGTGTGAAGTCACAGAATGGAGGTGTGTGAAGTCACAGAATGGAGGTGTGTGAACTCAGAATGGTGGTGTGTGAATTCACACAAGGTAGGTTTGTGTATTCATAGAATGGACGTTTCTGAAGTAAGAATGAAGGTGTGTGAAGTCATAGAATGGAGGTGTGTAAAGCCATAGAATGTACGTGTGTAAAGTCAAAAAATGGAGGTGTGTGAAGTCATAGAATGGAGGTGTTTGAGTCACAGAATGGAGGTGTGAAGTCATAGAATGGAGGTGTGTGAAGTCATAGAATGGAGGTGTGTGAAGTCATATATTGGAGGTGTGTGAAGTTACAGAATTGAGGTGTGTGAAGTCACAGAATGGAGGTGTGTAAACTCAGAATGTAGGTGTGGGAAGTCATAAAATGGAGGTGTGTGAAATCAGAGAATGGAGATGTGTGAAGGAACAGAATGGAGTTGTGTGAAATCATAGAATGGATGTATGTGAAGTCAGAGAATCGAGGTGTGTGAAGTCACAGAATGGAGGTGTGTGAGGTCACAGAATGGAGGTGTGTGAATACACAATGGAGGTGAGTGAAGTCACAGAATGGAGGTGTGTGAAGTCATAGAATGGAGATGTGTGAAGTCACAAAATGGAGGTGTGTGAAGTCATATAATGGAGGTGTGTGAAGTCATAGAATGGAGATGTGTGAACTCAGAATGGAGGTGTGTGAAGTCACAGAATGGAGGTGTGTGAAATCGTAGAATGGAGGTGTGTGAAGTCACAGAATCGTTGTGTGAAGTCACAGAATGGAGGTGTGAGAAGTCACAGAATGGAGGTGTGTGAACTCACAATGGATGTGAGTGAAGTCACAGAATGGAGGTGTGTGAAGTCACAGAATGGAAGTGTGTGAAGTCATAGTTGGAGGTGTGTGACGTTAGATTGGAGGTGTGTGAAGTAACAGAATGGAGGTGTGTCAACTCAGAAAGGAGGTGTGTGAAGTCATAGAATGGAGGTGTGTGAAGTCATAGAATGCAGTTGTGTGAAGTCATAGAATGGAGGTGTGTGAAGTCACAGAATGGAGCTGTGTGAAGTCACAGAATGGAGGTGTGTGAAGTCATAGAATGGAAGTGTGTGAAGTCACAGAATGGAGGTGTGTGAACTCAGAATGGAGGTGTGGGAAGTCATAAAATGGAGGTGTGTGAAGTCAGAGAATGGAGATGTGTGAAGGCACAGAATGGCGTTGTGTGAAATCATAGAATGGAGGTATGTGAAGTCAGAGAATCGAGGTGTGTGAAGTCACAGAATGGAGGTGTGTGAGGTCACAGAATGGAGGTGTGTGAACACACAATGGAGGTGAGTGAAGTCAAAGGATGGAGGTGTGTGAAGTCATACAATGCAGGTGTGTGAAGTCATGGAATGGAGGTTTGTGAGGTCAAATATTTGAAGTGTGTGAAGTTACAGAAAGGAGGTGTGTGAAGTCATATAATGGAAGTGTGTGAAGTCATAGAATGGAGGTGTGTGAAGTCACAGAAGGCAGGTGTGTGAAGTCACAGAATAGAGTTGTGTGAAATCAAAGAATGGAGGTGTGGGAAGTGAAAAAATGGAGGTGTGTGAAGTGAAAGAATGGAGGTGTGTGAAGTCATAGAATGGAGGTGTGTGAAATCACAGAATGGATTTGTGTGTAGTCACAGAGTGCAGGTGTGTAAAGTCACAGATCTGAGGTGTGTGAAGTCAGATTGGAGGTGTGTGAAGTAACAGAATGGAGGTGTGTCAACTCAGAAAGGAGGTGGGTGAAGTCATAGAATGGAGGTGTGTGAAGTAATAGAATGGAGGTGTTTGAAGTCATAGAATGTTGGTTTTTGAAGTCACAGAATGGAGGTGTGTGAAGTTACAGAATTGAGGTGTGTGAAGTCAGATAGGAGGTGTGTGAAGTAACAGGATGGAGGTGTGTCAACTCAGAAAGGAGGTGTGTGAAGTCATAGAATGGAGGTGTGTGAAGTCATAGAATGGAGGTGTGTGAAATCATAGAATGGAGGTGTGTGAAGTCACAGAAATGAGGTGTTTGAAGTCAAAATGCAAGTGTGTGAAGTCAGAATGGAGGTGTGTGAAGTCATAGAATGGAGGTGTGTGAAGTCACAGAATGGAGGTTTGTGAACTCATACAATGGAGGAGTGTGAAGTCATGGAATGGAGGTGTGTGAAGTCACAGATAGAGGTGTGTGAAGTCATAGAATGGAGGGGTGTGAAGTTACAGAATGGATGTGTGTGAAGTCACAGAATGGAGGTGTGTGAACTCAGAATGGAGGTGTGTGAATTTACAGAAGGGAGGTTTGTGAAGTCATAGAATGGATGTTTCTGAAGTAATAATGAAGGTATGTGAAGCCATAAAATGAAGGTGTGTGAAGTCAAAATGCAGTTGTGTGAAGTCAAACAATGGAGGTGTGTGAAGTCACAGAATGGAGGTGTGTGAAGTCACAGAATGGAAGTGTGTGAAGTCAAAATGGAGGTGTGTGAAGTCAGAGAATGGAGGTGTGTGAAGTCAAATCATGGACGTGTGTGAAGTCAAAATTTTGGTGTGTGAAGTCAAAAATGCAGGTGGGTGAAGTCACAGAATGGAGGTGTGTGAAGTCAAAATGGAGGTGTGTGAAGTCAAAGAATGGATGTGTTTGAAGTCATAGAATGGAGGTGTGTGAAGTCATAGAATGGAGGTGTGTGAAGTCATAGATTGGAAGTGTGTGAAGTCACAGAATGGAGGTGTGTGAAGTCATAGACTGAAGGTGTGTGGAAGTCATAGTATGGAGGTGTGTGAAATCACAGAAAGGAGGTGTGTGAAGTCACAGAATGGAGTTGTGTGAAGTCACAATGGAGGTGTGTGAAGTCAAAAATGGAGTTGTGTGAAATCAAAGAATGGAGGTTTGTTAAGTCATAGAATGGATTGTGTGTGAAATCATAGAATGGAGGTGTGTGAATCACAGAATTGAGGTGTGTAAAGTCACAGAGTTGAGGTGTGTGAAGTCACAGAATGGAGTTGTGTGTGAAGTCATAGAATGGAGGTGTTTGAAGTCACAGAAGGCAGGTGTGTGAAGTCACAAATACAGTTGTTTTACGTCATGGAATGGAGGCGTGTGAAGTCAGAATGCAGGTGGGTGAAGTCATAGAATGGAGGTGTGTGAAGTCATAGAATGGAGGTGTGTGAAGTCATAGACTGGAAGTGTGTGAAGTCATAGAATCGAGGTGTGTGAAGTCATAGATTGGAGGTATTTGGAAGTCATAGTATGGAGGTGTGTGAAGTCACAGAAAGGAGGTGTGTGAAGTCACAGAATGGAGGTGTGTGAAGTCAAAACGGAGGTGTGTGAAGTCAAAGAATGGAGGTGTGTGAGTCATAGAATGGAGGTGTATGAAGTCATGGAATAGAGGTTTGTGAAGTCAAACAATGGAAGTGTGTGAAGTTACAGAATGGAGGTGTGTGAAGTCATAGAATGGAGGTGTGTGAAGTCATTGAATGGAGGATTGTGAAGTCAGAATGGAGATGTGTGAAGTCACATAATGGAGGTGTGTGAAGTCATAGAATGGAGGTGTATGAAGTCATAGAATGGAGGTTTGTGAAGTCAGAATGCAGGTGTGTGAAGTCATAGAATGGAGGTGTGTGAAGTCATAGAATGGAGGTGTGTGAAGTCAGAATAGAGGTGTGCGAAGTCATAGAATGGAGGTGTGTGAAGTCAGAATGGATCTGTGTGAAGTCTTAGAATTGAGGTCTGTGAAGTCAGAATGGAGGTGTGTGAACTCATAGAATGGAGGTGTGTGAAGTCACAATGGAGGTGTGTGAAGTCATAGAATGGAGGTGTGGGAAGTAAAATGGTTTTTGTGAACTCATAGATTGAAGGTGTGTGAACTCATAGAATGGAGGTTGTGAAGTCATGGAATGGAGGTGTGTGAAGTCAAAGAATGGAGGTGTGTGAAGTCAAACAATAGAGGTGTGTGAAGTCAAACAATGGAAGTGTGTGAAGTCACAGAATGGATGTGTGTGAAGTCAAAATGGAGGTGTGTGAAGTCACAAAATGGAGGTGTGTGAAGTCACAGAATGAAGGTGTGTGAAGTCAAAAAGGTGGTGTGCGAAGTCACACATGGACGTGTGTAAAGTCACAGAATGGAGGTGTGTGAAGTCACAGAATGGAGGTGTGTGAAGTCATAGAATGGAGGTGTGTGAAGTCATAGATTGGAAGTGTGTGAAGTCACAGAATGTAGGTGTGTGAAGTCACAGAATGGAGGTGTGTGAAGTCATAGAATGGAGGTGTGTGAAGTCATAGATTGGAAGTGTGTGAAGTCACAGAATGTAGGTGTGTGAAGTCACAATGGAGGTGTGTGAAGTCAAAAATGCAGTTGTGTGAAATCAAAGAATGGAGGTTTGTTAAGTCATAGAATGGATTGTGTGTGAAATCAAAGAATGGAGGTGTGTGAAGTCATAGAATGGAAGTGTGTGAAGTCACAATGCAGGTGTGTGAACTCAGAGAATGGATGTGTGTGAAGTCATAGAATGGAGGTGTGTAAAGCCATAGAATGTAGGTGTGTAAAGTCAAAAAATGGAGGTGTGTGAAGTCATAGAATGGAGGTGTTTGAGTCACAGAATGGAGGTGTGTAAACTCAGAATGTAGGTGTGGGAAGTCATAAAATGGAGGTGTGTGAAGTCAGAGAATGGAGATGTGTGAAGGAACAGAATGGAGTTGTGTGAAATCATAGAATGGATGTATGTGAAGTCAGAGAATCGAGGTTTGTGAAGTCACAGAATGGAGGTGTGTGAGGTCACAGAATGGAGGTGTGTGAATACACAATGGAGGTGAGTGAAGTCACAGAATGGAGGTGTGTGAAGTCATAGAATGGAGATGTGTGAAGTCACAAAATGGAGGTGTGTGAAGTCATATAATGGAGGTTTGTGAAGTCATAGAATGGAGATGTGTGAACTCAGAATGGAGGTGTGTGAAGTCACAGAATGGAGGTGTGTGAAGTCACAGAATGGAGGTGTGTGAAATCGTAGAATGGAGGTGTGTGAAGTCACAGAATCGATGTGTGAAGTCACAGAATGGAGGTGTGAGAAGTCACAGAATGGAGGTGTGTGAACTCACAATGGATGTGAGTGAAGTCACAGAATGGAGGTGTGTGAAGTCATAGAATGGAAGTGTGTGAAGTCATAGTTGGAGGTGTGTGACGTTAGATTGGAGGTGTGTGAAGTAACAGAATGGAGGTGTGTCAACTCAGAAAGGAGGTGTGTGAAGTCATAGAATGGAGGTGTGTGAAGTCATAGAATGCAGTTGTGTGAAGTCATAGAATGGAGGTGTGTGAAGTCACAGAATGCAGCTGTGTGAAGTCACAGAATGGAGGTGTGTGAAGTCATAGAATGGAAGTGTGTGAAGTCACAGAATGGAGGTGTGTGAACTCAGAATGGAGGTGTGGGAAGTCACAAAATGGAGGTGTGTGAAGTCAGAGAATGGAGATGTGTGAAGGCACAGAATGGAGTTGTGTGAAATCATAGAATGGAGGTATGTGAAGTCAGAGAATCGAGGTGTGTGAAGTCACAGGATGGAGGTGTGTGAGGTCACAGAATGGAGGTGTGTGAACACACAATGGAGGTGAGTGAAGTCAAAGGATGGAGGTGTGTGAAGTCATACAATGCAGGTGTGTGAAGTCATGGAATGGAGGTTTGTGAGGTCAAATATTTGAAGTGTGTGAAGTTACAGAAAGGAGGTGTGTGAAGTCATATAATGGAAGTGTGTGAAGTCATAGAATGGAGGTGTGTGAAGTCTCAGAAGGCAGGTGTGTGAAGTCACAGAATAGAGTTGTGTGAAATCAAAGAATGGAGGTGTGGTAAGTGAAAAAATGAAGGTGTGTGAAGTGAAAGAATGGAGGTGTTTGAAGTCATAGAATGGAGGTGTGTGAAATCACAGAATGGATTTGTGTGTAGTCACAGAGTGCAGGTGTGTAAAGTCACAGATCTGAGGTGTGTGAAGTCAGATTGGAGGTGTGTGAAGTAACAGAATGGAGGTGTGTCAACTCAGAAAGGAGGTGTGTGAAGTCATAGAATGGAGGTGTGTGAAGTAATAGAATGGAGGTGTTTGAAGTCATAGAATGTTGGTTTTTGAAGTCACAGAATGGAGGTGTGTGAAGTTAAAGAATGGAGGTGTGTGAAGTCAGATTGGAGGTGTGTGAAGTAACAGGATGGAGGTGTGTCAACTCAGAAAGGAGGTGTGTGAAGTCATAGAATGGAGGTGTGTGAAGTCATAGAATGGAGGTGTGTGAAATCATAGAATGGAGGTGTGTGAAGTCACAGAAATGAGGTGTTTGAAGTCAAAATGCAAGTGTGTGAAGTCAGAATGGAGGTGTGAGAATTCATGGAATGGAGGTGTGTGAAGTCACAGAATGGAGGTTTGTGAACTCATACAATGGAGGAGTGTGAAGTCATGGAATGGAGGTGTGTGAAGTCACAGATGGAGGTGTGTGAAGTCATAGAATGGAGGGGTGTGAAGTTACAGAATGGATGTGTGTGAAGTCACAGAATGGAGGTGTGTGAACTCAGAATGGAGGTGTGTGAATTTACAGAAGGGAGGTTTGTGAAGTCATAGAATGGATGTTTCTGAAGTAATAATGAAGGTGTGTGAAGCCATAAAATGGAGGTGTGTGAAGTCAAAATGCAGTTGTGTGAAGTCAAACAATGGAGGTGTGTGAAGTCACAGAATGGAAGTGTGTGAAGTCAAAATGGTGGTGTGTGAAGTCAGAGAATGGAGGTGTGTGAAGTCAAATCATGGACGTGTGTGAAGTCAATATTTTGGTGTGTGAAGTCAAAAATGCAGGTGTGTGAAGTCACAGAATGGAGGTGTGTGAAGTCAAAATGGAGGTGTGTGAAGTCAAAGAATGGATGTGTTTGAAGTCATAGAATGGAGGTGTGTGAAGTCATAGAATGGAGGTGTGTGAAGTCATAGATTGGAAGTGTGTGAAGTCACAGAATGGAGGTGTGTGAAGTCATAGACTGAAGGTGTTTGGAAGTCATAGTATGGAGGTGTGTGAAATCACAGAAAGGAGGTGTGTGAAGTCACAGAATGGAGTTGTGTGAAGTCACAATGGAGGTGTGTGAAGTCAAAAATGGAGTTGTGTGAAATCAAAGAATGGAGGTTTGTTAAGTCATAGAATGGATTGTGTGTGAAATCAAAGAATGGAGGTGTGTGAAGTCATAGAATGGATGTGTGTGAAGTCACAATGCAGGTGTGTGAACTCAGAGAATGGATGTGTGTGAAGTCATAGAATGGAGGTGTGTAAAGCCATAGAATGTAGGTGTGTAAAGTCAAAAAATGGAGGTGTGTGAAGTCATAGAATGGAGGTGTTTGAGTCACAGAATGGAGGTGTGTAAACTCAGAATGTAGGTGTGGGAAGTCATAAAATGGAGGTGTGTGAAGTCAGAGAATGGAGATGTGTGAAGGAACAGAATGGAGTTGTGTGAAATCATAGAATGGATGTATGTGAAGTCAGAGAATCGAGGTGTGTGAAGTCACAGAATGGAGGTGTGTGAGGTCACAGAATGGAGGTGTGTGAATACACAATGGAGGTGAGTGAAGTCACAGAATGGAGGTGTGTGATGTCATAGAATGGAGATGTGTGAAGTCACAAAATGGAGGTGTGTGAAGTCATATAATGGAGGTGTGTGAAGTCATAGAATGGAGATGTGTGAACTCAGAATGGAGGTGTGTGAAGTCACAGAATGGAGGTGTGTGAAGTCACAGAATGGAGGTGTGTGAAATCGTAGAATGGAGGTGTGTGAAGTCACAGAATCGATGTGTGAAGTCACAGAATGGAGGTGTGAGAAGTCACAGAATGGAGGTGTGTGAACTCACAATGGATGTGAGTGAAGTCACAGAATGGAGGTGTGTGAAGTCATAGAATGGAAGTGTGTGAAGTCATAGTTGGAGGTGTGTGACGTTAGATTGGAGGTGTGTGAAGTAACAGAATGGAGGTGTGTCAACTCAGAAAGGAGGTGTGTGAGGTCATAGAATGGAGGTGTGTGAAGTCATAGAATGCAGTTGTGTGAAGTCATAGAATGGAGGTGTGTGAAGTCACAGAATGAAGCTGTGTGAAGTCACAGAATGGAGGTGTGTGAAGTCATAGAATGGAAGTGTGTGAAGTCACAGAATGGAGGTGTGTGAACTCAGAATGGAGGTGTGGGAAGTCACAAAATGGAGGTGTGTGAAGTCAGAGAATGGAGATGTGTGAAGGCACAGAATGGAGTTGTGTGAAATCATAGAATGGAGGTATGTGAAGTCAGAGAATCGAGGTGTGTGAAGTCACAGGGTGGAGGTGTGTGAGGTCACAGAATGGAGGTGTGTGAACACACAATGGAGGTGAGTGAAGTCAAAGGATGGAGGTGTGTGAAGTCATACAATGCAGGTGTGTGAAGTCATGGAATGGAGGTTTGTGAGGTCAAATATTTGAAGTGTGTGAAGTTACAGAAAGGAGGTGTGTGAAGTCATATAATGGAAGTGTGTGAAGTCATAGAATGGAGGTGTGTGAAGTCACAGAAGGCAGGTGTGTGAAGTCACAGAATAGAGTTGTGTGAAATCAAAGAATGGAGGTGTGGTAAGTGAAAAAATGGAGGTGTGTGAAGTGAAAGAATGGAGGTGTTTGAAATCATAGAATGGAGGTGTGTGAAATCACAGAATGGATTTGTGTGTAGTCACAGAGTGCAGGTGTGTAAAGTCACAGATCTGAGGTGTGTGAAGTCAGATTGGAGGTGTGTGAAGTAACAGAATGGAGGTGTGTCAACTCAGAAAGGAGGTGTGTGAAGTCATAGAATGGAGGTGTGTGAAGTAATAGAATGGAGGTGTTTGAAGTCATAGAATGTTGGTTTTTGAAGTCACAGAATGGAGGTGTGTGAAGTTAAAGAATGGAGGTGTGTGAAGTCAGATTGGAGGTGTGTGAAGTAACAGGATGGAGGTGTGTCAACTCAGAAAGGAGGTATGTGAAGTCATAGAATGGAGGTGTGTGAAGTCATAGAATGGAGGTGTGTGAAATCATAGAATGGAGGTGTGTGAAGTCACAGAAATGAGGTGTTTGAAGTCAAAATGCAAGTGTGTGAAGTCAGAATGGAGGTGTGTGAATTCATAGAATGGAGGTGTGTGAAGTCACAGAATGGAGGTTTGTGAACTCATACAATGGAGGAGTGTGAAGTCATGGAATGGAGGTGTGTGAAGTCACAGATGGAGGTGTGTGAAGTCATAGAATGGAGGGGTGTGAAGTTACAGAATGGATGTGTGTGAAGTCACAGAATGGAGGTGTGTGAACTCAGAATGGAGGTGTGTGAATTTACAGAAGGGAGGTTTGTGAAGTCATAGAATGGATGTTTCTGAAGTAATAATGAAGGTGTGTGAAGCCATAAAATGGAGGTGTGTGAAGTCAAAATGCAGTTGTGTGAAGTCAAACAATGGAGGTGTGTGAAGTCACAGAATGGAAGTGTGTGAAGTCAAAATGGTGGTGTGTGAAGTCAGAGAATGGAGGTGTGTGAAGTCAAATCATGGACGTGTGTGAAGTCAAAATTTTGGTGTGTGAAGTCAAAAATGCAGGTGTGTGAAGTCACAGAATGGAGGTGTGTGAAGTCAAAATGGAGGTGTGTGAAGTCAAAGAATGGATGTGTTTGAAGTCATAGAATGGAGGTGTGTGAAGTCATAGAATGGAGGTGTGTGAAGTCATAGATTGGAAGTGTGTGAAGTCACAGAATGGAGGTGTGTGAAGTCATAGACTGAAGGTGTGTGGAAGTCATAGTATGGAGGTGTGTGAAATCACAGAAAGGAGGTGTGTGAAGTCACAGAATGGAGTTGTGTGAAGTCACAATGGAGGTGTGTGAAGTCAAAAATGGAGTTGTGTGAAATCAAAGAATGGAGGTTTGTTAAGTCATAGAATGGATTGTGTGTGAAATCATAGAATGGAGGTGTGTGAATCACAGAATTGAGGTGTGTAAAGTCACAGAGTTGAGGTGTGTGAAGTCACAGAATGGAGTTGTGTGTGAAGTCATAGAATGGAGGTGTTTGAAGTCACAGAAGGCAGGTGTGTGAAGTCACAAATATAGTTGTTTTAAGTCATGGAATGGAGGTGTGTGAAGTCAGAATGCAGGTGTGTGAAGTCATAGAATGGAGGTGTGTGAAGTCATAGAATGGAGGTGTGTGAAGTCATAGACTGGAAGTGTGTGAAGTCATAGAATGGAGGTGTGTGAAGTCATAGATTGAAGGTATTTGGAAGTCATAGTATGGAGGTGTGTGAAGTCACAGAAAGGAGGTGTGTGAAGTCACAGAATGGAGGTGTGTGAAGTCAAAACGGAGGTGTGTGAAGTCAAAGAATGGAGGTGTGTGAGTCATAGAATGGAGGTGTATGAAGTCATAGAATGGAGGTTTGTGAAGTCAGAATAGAGGTGTGCGAAGTCATAGAATGGAGGTGTGTGAAGTCAGAATGGATCTGTGTGAAGTCTTAGAATTGAGGTGTGTGAAGTCAGAATGGAGGTGTGTGAAGTCATAGAATGGAGGTGTGTGAAGTCATAGACTGGAAGTGTGTGAAGTCATAGAATGGAGGTGTGTGAAGTCATAGATTGAAGGTATTTGGAAGTCATAGTATGGAGGTGTGTGAAGTCACAGAATGGAGGTTTGTGAAGTCAGAATAGAGGTGTGCGAAGTCATAGAATGGAGGTGTGTGAAGTCAGAATGGATCTGTGTGAAGTCTTAGAATTGAGGTGTGTGAAGTCAGAATGGAGGTGTGTGAACTCATAGAATGGAGGTGTGTGAAGTCACAATGGAGGTGTGTGAAGTCATAGAATGGAGGTGTGGGAAGTAAAAATGGAGTTTGTGAACTCATAGAATGAAGGTGTGTGAACTCATAGAATGGAGGTTGTGAAGTCATGGAATGGAGGTGTGTGAAGTCAAAGAATGGAGGTGTGTGAAGTCAAACAATAGAGGTGTGTGAAGTCAAACAATGGAGGTGTGTGAAGTCACAGAATGGATGTGCGTGAAGTCAAAATGGAGGTGTGTGAACTCACAAAATGGAGGTGTGTGAAGTCACAGAATGAAGGTGTGTGAAGTCAAAAAGGTGGTGTGCGAAGTCACACATGGACGTGTGTAAAGTCACAGAATGGAGGTGTGTGAAGTCAAAATGGAGGTGTGTGAAGTCAAAGAATGGAGGTGTTTGAAGTCATAGAATGTTGGTTTTTGAAGACACAGAATGGAGGTGTGTGAAGTCATAGAATGGAGGTGTGTGAAGTCAGATTGGAGGTGTGTGATGTAACAGAATGGAGGTGTGTCAACTCAGAAAGGAGGTGTGTGAAGTCAGAGAATGGAGTTGTGTGAAGTCATAGAATGGAGGTGTGTGAAATCATAGAATGGAGGTGTGTGAAGTCACAGAAATGATGTGTTTGAAGTCAATATTTAAGTGTGTGAAGACAGAATGGAGTTGTGTGAAGTCATAGAAAGGAGTTGTGTGAAGTCACAGAATGGAGGTGTGTGAAGTCACAGAATGGAGGTGTGTGAACTCAGAATGGAGGTGTGTGAATTCACAGAAGGGAGGTTTGTGAAGTCATAGAATGGATGTTTCTGAAGTAAGAATGAATGTGTGTGAAGTCATAGAATGGAGGTGGGTGAAGTCAAAATGCAGGTGTGTGAAGTCAAACAATGGAGGTGTGTGAAGTCACAGAATGGAAGTGTGTGAAGTCAAAATGGAGGTGTTTGAAGTCAGAGAATGGACGTGTGTGAAGTCAAAGAATGGACGTGTGTGAAGTCAAAATTGTGGTGTGTGAAGTCACAAATGAAGATGTGTGAAATCACAGAATGGAGGTGTGTGAATTCAAAATGGAGGTGTGTGAAGTCAAAGAATGGATTTGTTTGAAGTCATAGAATGGAGGTGTGTGAAGTCATAGATTGGAAGCGTGTGAAGTCATAGAATGGAGGTGTGTGAAGTCATAGATTGAAGGTGTGTGGAAGTCACAGTATGGAGGTGTGTGAAGTCACAGAAAGGAGGTGTGTGAAATCACAGAATGGAGTTGTGTGAAGTCACAATGGAGGTGTGTGAAGTCATAGAATGGAGGTGTGTGAAATCAAAGAATGGAGGTTTGTGAAGTCATAGAATGGATTGTGTGAGAAATCATAGAATGGAGGTATGTGAAGTCACAGAATGGAGGTGTGTAAAGTCACAAGGCAGAGGTTTGTGAAGTCACAGAATGGAGTTTTGTGTGATGTCACAGAATGGAGGTGTGTGAAGTCACAGAATGCAGGTGTGTGAAGTCAGAATAGAGGTGTGCGAAGTCATACAATGGAGGTGTGTGAAGTCAGAATGGAGCTGTGTGAAGTCATAGAATGGAAGTGTGTGAAGTCAGAATGGAGGTGTGTAAACTCATAGAATGGAGGTGTATGAAGTCAAAATGGAGGTGTGGGAAGTCACAGAATGGATGTGTAAGAACTTAGAAAGTAGGTGTGTGAAGTCTTAGAATGGAGGTCTGTGAAGTCATAGAATGGAGGTGTGTGAAATCATAGAATGGAGGTGTGTGAATTCACAGAATTGAGGTGTGTGAAGTCAGAATGGAGGTCGGTGAAGTCAGAATGGAGGTTTGTGAAGTCAGAGGATGGAGGTTTGTGAAGTCATAGAATTGAGGTGTGTGAAGTCACAGAATGTAGGTGTCTGATGTCATAGAATGGAGGTGTGTGAAGTCATAGAAGGGAGGTGTGTGAAGTCACAGAATGGAGGTGTCTGATGTCATAGAATGGAGGTGTGTGAAGTCACAGAATGGATGTTTGTGAAGGCATAGAATGGAGGTGTGTGAAGTCATAGAATGGAGGTGTGTGAAGTCATAGAATTGAGGTGTGTGAAGTCACAGAATGTAGGTGTGTGAAGTCACAGTATGGAGGTGTGTGAACTCAGATTTGAGGTGTGTGAAGTCACAGAATTGAGGTGTGTGAAGTCAAAGAAGGAGGTGTCTGAAGTCACAGAATGGAGTTGTGTGAAGACACAGAATGGAGGTGTGTGAACTCAGAGAGGAGGTGTGTGAAGTCACAGAATGGAAGTGTGTGAAGTCATAGAATGGATGTGTGTGAAGTCATAGAATGGAGGTGTGTGAAATCAAAGAATGGAGGTTTGTGAAATCATAAAATGGATTGTGTGAGAAATCATAGAATGGAGGTGTGTGAAGTCACAGAATGGAGGTGTGTAAAGTCACAGAGTGGAGGTGTGTGAAGTCACAGAATGGAGTTTTGTGTGAAGTGACAGAATGGAGGTGTGTGAAGTCACAGAATGCAGGTGTGTGAAGTCAGAATACAGGTGTGCGAAGTCATAGAATGGAGGTGTGTGAAGTCAGAATGGAGGTGTGTAAACTCATAGAATGGAGGTGTATGAAGTCACAATGGAGGTGTGGGAAGTCACAGAATGGATGTGTAAGAACTCAGAAAGGAGGTGTGTGAAGTCTAAAATGGTGGTCTGTGAAGTCATAGAATGGATGTGTGTGAAATCATAGAATGGAGGTGTGTGATTTCACAGAATTGAGGTGTGTGAAGTCAGAATGGAGGTGTGTGAAGTCAGAATGGAGGTGTGTGAATTCAGAGAATGGAGGTGTGTGAAGGCACAATGCAGGTGTGTGAACTCATAGAATGGAGGTGTGTGAAGTCACAATGTAGGTTTCTGAAGTCATAGAATGAAGGTGTGTGAAGTCATAGAATGGAGGTGTGTGAAGTCACAGAATGGAGGTGTGTGATGTCATAGAATAGAGGTGTGTGAAGTCACAGAATGGAGGTTTGTGAAGGCATAGAATGGAGGTGTGTGAAGTCATAGAATGGAGGTGTGTGAAGTCATAGAATGGAGGTGTGTGAAGTCACAGAATGGAGGTGTGTGAAGTCACAGTATGGAGGTGTGTCAACTCAGATTTGAGGTGTGTGAAGTCACAGAATGGAGGTGTGTGAAGTCAAAGAAGGAGGTGTCTGAAGTCACAGAATGGAGTTGTGTGAAGACACAGAATGGAGGTGTGTGAACTCAGAGAGGAGGTGTGTGAAGTCACAGAATGGAAGTGTGTGAAGTCATAGAATGGATGTGTGTGAAGTCATAGAATGGAGGTGTGTGAAATCAAAGAATGGAGGTTTGTGAAGTCACAAAATGGATTGTGTGAGAAATCATAGAATGGAGATGTGTGAAGTCACAGAATGGAGGTGTGTAAAGTTACAGAGTGGAGGTGTGTGAAGTCACAGAATGGAGTTTTGTGTGAAGTGACAGAATGGAGGTGTGTGAAGTCACAGAATGCAGGTGTGTGAAGTCAGAATACAGGTGTGCGAAGTCATAGAATGGAGGTGTGTGAAGTCAGATGGAGGTGTGTAAACTCATAGAATGGAGGTGTATGAAGTCACAATGGAGGTGTGGGAAGTCACAGAATGGATGGGTAAGAACTCAGAAAGGAGGTGTGTGAAGTCTTAGAATGGAGGTCTGTGAAGTCATAGAATGGATGTGTGTGAAATCATAGAATGGAGGTGTGTGATTTCACATAATTGAGGTGTGTGAATTCAGAATGGAGGTGTGTGAAGTCAGAATGGAGGTGTGTGAATTCAGAGAATGGAGGTGTGTGAAGGCACAATGCAGGTGTGTGAACTCATAGAATGGAGGTGTGTGAAGTCACAATGTAGGTTTCTGAAGTCATAGAATGGAGGTGTGTGAAGTCATAGAATGGAGGTGTGTGAAGTCACAGAATGGAGGTGTCTGATGTCATAGAATGGAGGTGTGTGAAGTCACAGAATGGAGGTTTGTGAAGGCATAGAATGGAGGTGTGTGAAGTCATAGAATGTAGGTGTGTGAAGTCATAGAATGGAGGTGTGTGAAGTCACAGAATGGAGGTGTGTGAAGTCACAGTATGGAAGTGTGTGAACTCAGATTTGAGGTGTGTGAAGTCACAGAATGGAGGTGTGTGAAGTCATAGAATGGAAGTGTGTGAAGTCATAGAATGGAGGTGTGTGAAGCCAGAATGGAGGTGTGTGAAGTCACAGAATGGAGGTGTGTGAACTCAGAATGGAGGTGTGTGAAGTCACAGAATGGAGATTTGTGAAGTCATAGAATGGAGGTGTGTGAAGTCATAGAAAGGATGTTGCTGAAGTAAGAATGAAGGTGTGTGAAGTCACAGAATGGAGGGGTCTGAAGTCATAGAATGGATGTTGCTGAAGTAAGAATGAAGGTGTGTGAACTCATAGAATGGAGGTGTGGGAACTCATAGAATGGAGGTGTGTGAATTCATGGAACGGAGCTGTGTGGAGTCCAAGAATTGAGGTGTATGATATCAAACAATGGAAGTGTGTGAAGTCATAGAATGGAGGTGTGTGAAGTCAGAATAGAGGTGTGTGAAGTCATAGAATGGAGGTGTGTGAAGTCAGAATGGAGCTGTGTGAACTCATAGAACGGAGGTGTGTGAAGTCACAATGGAGATGTGTGAAGTCATAGAATGGTGGTTTTTGAATTCACAGAATGGAGATGTGTGAAGTCAGACTGGAGGTATGTGAAGTCACAGAATGGAGGTGTGTCAACTCAGAAAGGAGGTATGTGAAGTTATAGAATGGAGGTGTGTGAAGTCAAAGAATGGAGGTGTGGGAAATCATAGAATAGAAATGTGTGAAGTCACAGAATTGAGGTGTGTGAAGTCAGCATGCAGGTGTGTGTATTCAGAATGGAGGTGTGTGAAGTCAGAGACTGGAATTGTGTGAAGTCACAATGCAGGTGTGTGAACTGATAGAACGTAGGTGTGTGAAGTCACAATGTAGGTGTGTGAAGTCAGAATGGAGGTGTGTGAAGTCATAGAATGGAGGTGTGTGAAGTCACAATATGGAGGTGTGTGAAGTCATATAATGGAGGTGTGTGAAGTCACAGAATGGAGGTGTGTGAACTCACAATGGAGGTGTGTGAAGTCACAGAATGGACGTGTGTGAAGTCATAGAATGGAGATGTGTGAAGTCACAGAGTGGAGGTGTGTGAAATCGTGGAATGGAGGTGTGTGAAGTCAGAGAATCGAGGTGTGTGAAGTCACAGAATGGAGGTGTGTGAACTCACAATGGAGGTGAGTGAAGTCACAGAATGGAGGTGTGTGAAGTAATAGAATGGAAGTGTGTGAAGTCATAGAATGTAGGTGTGTGATGTCAGAATGGAGGGGTGTGAAGTCACAGAATGGAGGTATGTGACGTCATAAATGTTGGTGTGTGAAGTCATAGAATGGAGGTGTGTGAAGTCATAGAATGGAGGTGTGTGAAGTCTTAGAATGGAGGTGTGTGAAGTCACAGAAGGCAGGTGTGTGAAGTCACAGAATGGAATTGTGTGAAGTCACAATGGAGGTGTGTGAAGTCATAGAATGGAGGTGTGTGAAATCAAAGAATGGAGGTATGTTAAGTCATAGAATGGATTGTGTGTGAAATCATAGAATGGAGGTGTGTGAAGTCACAGAATTGAGGTGTGTAAAGTCACAGAGTGGAGGTGTGTGAAGTCACAGAATGGAGTTGTGTGTGAAGTCAAAGAATGGAGGTGTGAAGTCACAGAATGTAGGTGTTTGATGTTAGAATGGAGGTGTGTGAAGTCACAGAATGGAGGTATGTGACGTCATAAATGTTGGTGTGTGAAGTCATAGAATGGAGGTGTGAAGTCATAGAATGGAGGTGTGTGAAGTCATAGAATGGAGGTGTGTGAAGTCACAGAAGGCAGGTGTGTGAAGTCACAGAATACAGTTGTGTGAAGTCATGGAATGTAGTTGTGTGAAGTCAGAATGCAGGTGTGTGAAGTCATAGAATGGAGGTGTGTGAAGTCATAGAATGGAGGTGTGTGAAGTCATAGATTGGAAGTGTGTGAAGTCAAAGAATGGAGGTGTGTGAAGTCATAGTTTGAAGGTGTGTGGAAGTCATAGTATGGAGGTGTGTGAAGTCAAAGAATGGAAGTGTGTGAAGTCAAAATTGAGGTGTGTGAAGTCACAGAATGGAGTTGTGTGAAGTCATAGAATGGAGGTGTGTGAAATCATAGAATGGAGTTGTGTGAAGTCACAGAAATGATGTGTTTGAAGTCAATATTTAAGTGTGTGAAGATAGAATGGAGTTGTGTGAAGTCATAGAAAGGAGGTGTGTGAAGTCACAGAATGGAGGTGTGTGAAGTCACAGAATGGAGGTGTGTGAACTCAGAATGGAGGTGTGTGAATTCACAGAAGGGAGGTTTGTGAAGTCATAGAATGGATGTTTCTGAAGTAACAATGAATGTGTGTGAAGTCATAGAATGGAGATGTGTGAAGTCAAAATGCATGTGTGTGAAGTCAAACAATGGAGGTGTGTGAAGTCACAGAATGGAAGTGTGTGAAGTCAAAATGGAGGTGTTTGAAGTCAGAGAATGGAGGTGTGTGAAGTCAAAGAATGGACGTGTGTGAAGTCAATATTGTGGTGTGTGAAGTCACAAATGAAGATGTGTGAAATCAAAGAATGGAGATGTGTGAAGTCACAGAGTGGAGGTGTGTGAAATCGTGGAATGGAGGTGTGTGAAGTCAGAGAATCGAGGTGTGTGAAGTCACAGAATGGAGGTGTGTGAACTCACAATGGAGGTGAGTGAAGTCACAGAATGGAGGTGTGTGAAGTAATAGAATGGAAGTGTGTGAAGTCATAGAATGTAGGTGTGTGATGTCAGAATGGAGGGGTGTGAAGTCACAGAATGGAGGTATGTGACGTCATAAATGTTGGTGTGTGAAGTCATAGAATGGAGGTGTGTGAAGTCATAGAATGGAGGTGTGTGAAGTCTTAGAATGGAGGTGTGTGAAGTCACAGAAGGCAGGTGTGTGAAGTCACAGAATGGAATTGTGTGAAGTCACAATGGAGGTGTGTGAAGTCATAGAATGGAGGTGTGTGAAATCAAAGAATGGAGGTATGTTAAGTCATGGAATGGATTGTGTGTGAAATCATAGAATGGAGGTGTGTGAAGTCACAGAATTGAGGTGTGTAAAGTCACAGAGTGGAGGTGTGTGAAGTCACAGAATGGAGTTGTGTGTGAAGTCAAAGAATGGAGGTGTGAAGTCACAGAATGTAGGTGTTTGATGTTAGAATGGAGGTGTGTGAAGTCACAGAATGGAGGTATGTGACGTCATAAATGTTGGTGTGTGAAGTCATAGAATGGAGGTGTGAAGTCATAGAATGGAGGTGTGTGAAGTCATAGAATGGAGGTGTGTGAAGTCACAGAAGGCAGGTGTGTGAAGTCACAGAATACAGTTGTGTGAAGTCATGGAATGTAGTTGTGTGAAGTCAGAATGCAGGTGTGTGAAGTCATAGAATGGAGGTGTGTGAAGTCATAGAATGGAGGTGTGTGAAGTCATAGATTGGAAGTGTGTGAAGTCAAAGAATGGAGGTGTGTGAAGTCATAGTTTGAAGGTGTGTGGAAGTCATAGTATGGAGGTGTGTGAAGTCAAAGAATGGAAGTGTGTGAAGTCAAAATTGAGGTGTGTGAAGTCACAGAATGGAGTTGTGTGAAGTCATAGAATGGACGTGTGTGAAATCATAGAATGGAGGTGTGTGAAGTCACAGAAATGATGTGTTTGAAGTCAATATTTAAGTGTGTGAAGATAGAATGGAGTTGTGTGAAGTCATAGAAAGGAGGTGTGTGAAGTCACAGAATGGAGGTGTGTGAAGTCACAGAATGGAGGTGTGTGAACTCAGAATGGAGGTGTGTGAATTCACAGAAGGGAGGTTTGTGAAGTCATAGAATGGATGTTTCTGAAGTAACAATGAATGTGTGTGAAGTCATAGAATGGAGATGTGTGAAGTCAAAATGCATGTGTGTGAAGTCAAACAATGGAGGTGTGTGAAGTCACAGAATGGAAGTGTGTGAAGTCAAAATGGAGGTGTTTGAAGTCAGAGAATGGAGGTGTGTGAAGTCAAAGAATGGACGTGTGTGAAGTCAATATTGTGGTGTGTGAAGTCACAAATGAAGATGTGTGAAATCAAAGAATGGAGATGTGTGAAGTCACAGAGTGGAGGTGTGTGAAATCGTGGAATGGAGGTGTGTGAAGTCAGAGAATCGAGGTGTGTGAAGTCACAGAATGGAGGTGTGTGAACTCACAATGGAGGTGAGTGAAGTCACAGAATGGAGGTGTGTGAAGTAATAGAATGGAAGTGTGTGAAGTCATAGAATGTAGGTGTGTGATGTCAGAATGGAGGGGTGTGAAGTCACAGAATGGAGGTATGTGACGTCATAAATGTTGGTGTGTGAAGTCATAGAATGGAGGTGTGTGAAGTCATAGAATGGAGGTGTGTGAAGTCTTAGAATGGAGGTGTGTGAAGTCACAGAAGGCAGGTGTGTGAAGTCACAGAATGGAATTGTGTGAAGTCACAATGGAGGTGTGTGAAGTCATAGAATGGAGGTGTGTGAAATCAAAGAATGGAGGTATGTTAAGTCATGGAATGGATTGTGTGTGAAATCATAGAATGGAGGTGTGTGAAGTCACAGAATTGAGGTGTGTAAAGTCACAGAGTGGAGGTGTGTGAAGTCACAGAATGGAGTTGTGTGTGAAGTCAAAGAATGGAGGTGTGAAGTCACAGAATGTAGGTGTTTGATGTTAGAATGGAGGTGTGTGAAGTCACAGAATGGAGGTATGTGACGTCATAAATGTTGGTGTGTGAAGTCATAGAATGGAGGTGTGAAGTCATAGAATGGAGGTGTGTGAAGTCATAGAATGGAGGTGTGTGAAGTCACAGAAGGCAGGTGTGTGAAGTCACAGAATACAGTTGTGTGAAGTCATGGAATGTAGTTGTGTGAAGTCAGAATGCAGGTGTGTGAAGTCATAGAATGGAGGTGTGTGAAGTCATAGATTGGAAGTGTGTGAAGTCAAAGAATGGAGGTGTGTGAAGTCATAGTTTGAAGGTGTGTGGAAGTCATAGTATGGAGGTGTGTGAAGTCAAAGAATGGAAGTGTGTGAAGTCAAAATTGAGGTGTGTGAAGTCACAGAATGGAGTTGTGTGAAGTCATAGAATGGACGTGTGTGAAATCATAGAATGGAGGTGTGTGAAGTCACAGAAATGATGTGTTTGAAGTCAATATTTAAGTGTGTGAAGATAGAATGGAGTTGTGTGAAGTCATAGAAAGGAGGTGTGTGAAGTCACAGAATGGAGGTGTGTGAAGTCACAGAATGGAGGTGTGTGAACTCAGAATGGAGGTGTGTGAATTCACAGAAGGGAGGTTTGTGAAGTCATAGAATGGATGTTTCTGAAGTAACAATGAATGTGTGTGAAGTCATAGAATGGAGATGTGTGAAGTCAAAATGCAGGTGTGTGAAGTCAAACAATGGAGGTGTGTGAAGTCACAGAATGGAAGTGTGTGAAGTCAAAATGGAGGTGTTTGAAGTCAGAGAATGGAGGTGTGTGAAGTCAAAGAATGGACGTGTGTGAAGTCAAAATTGTGGTGTGTGAAGTCACAAATGAAGATGTGTGAAATCACAGAATGGAGGTGTGTGAAGTCAAAATGGAGGTGTGTGAAGTCAAAGAATGGATTTGTTTGAAGTCATAGAATGGAGGTGTATGAAGTCATGGAATGGAGGTTTGTGAAGTCAAACATTGGAAGTGTGTGAAGTTACAGAATGGAGGTGTGTGAAGTCATAGAATGGAGGTGTGTGAAGTCATAGAATGGAGGTGTGTGAAGTCATAGATTGGAAGCGTGTGAAGTCATAGAATGGAGGTGTGTGAAGTCATAGATTGAAGGTGTGTGGAAGTCACAGTATGGAGGCGTGTGAAGTCACAGAAAGGAGGTGTGTGCAATCACAGAATGGAGTTGTGTGAAGTCACAATGGAGGTGTGTGAAGTCATAGAATGGAGGTGTGTGAAATCAAAGAATGGAGGTTTGTGAAGTCATAGAATGGATTGTGTGAGAAATCATAGAATGGAGGTGTGTGAAGTCACAGTATGGAGGTGTGTGAACTCAGATTTGAGGTGTGTGAAATCACAGAATGGAGGTGTGTGAAGTCAAAGAAGGAGGTGTCTGAAGTCACAGAATGCAGGTGTGTGAAGACACAGAATGGAGGTGTGTGAACTCAGAGAGGAGGTGTGTGAAGTCACAGAATGGAGGTGTGTGAAGTCAGAATGGAGGTGTGTGAAGTCACAGAATGGAGGTGTGTGAACTCAGAATGGAGGTGTGTGAAGTCACAGAATGGAGGTTTGTGAAGTCATAGAATGGAGGTGTGTGAAGTCAAAGAAGGAGGTGTCTGAAGTCACAGAATGCAGGTGTGTGAAGACACAGAATGGAGGTGTGTGAACTCAGAGAGGAGGTGTGTGAAGTCACAGAATGGAGGTGTGTGAAGTCAGAATGGAGGTGTGTGAAGTCACAGAATGGAGGTGTGTGAACTCAGAATGGAGGTGTGTGAAGTCACAGAATGGAGGTTTGTGAAGTCATAGAATGGAGGTGTGTGAAGTCATAGAAAGGATGTTGCTGAAGTAAGAATGAAGGTATGTGAAGTCACAGAATGGAGGGGTCTGAAGTCATAGAATGGATGTTGCTGAAGTAAGAATGAAGGTGTGTGAACTCATAGAATGGAGGTGTGTGAACTCATAGAATGGAGGTGTGTGAATTCATGGAACGGAGTTGTGTGAAGTCAAAGAATGGAGGTGTATGATATCAAACAATGGAAGTGTGTGAAGTCATAGAATGGAGGTGTGTGAAGTCAGAATAGAAGTGTGTGAAGTCATAGAATGGAGGTGTGTGAAATCAAAGAATGGAGGTATGTTAAGTCATAGAATGGATTGTGTGTGAAATCATAGAATGGAGGTGTGTGAAGTCACAGAATTGAGGTGTGTAAAGTCACAGAGTGGAGGTGTGTGAAGTCACAGAATGGAGTTGTGTGTGAAGTCAAAGAATGGAGGTGTGTGAAGTCACAGAATGTAGGTGTTTGATGTCAGAATGGAGGTGTGTGAAGTCACAGAATGGAGGTATGTGACGTCATAAATGTTGGTGTGTGAAGTCATAGAATGGAGGTGTGAAGTCATAGAATGTAGGTGTGTGCAGTCATAGAATGGAGGTGTGTGAAGTCACAGAAGGCAGGTGTGTGAAGTCACAGAATACAGTTGTGTGAAGTCATGGAATGTAGTTGTGTGAAGTCAGAATGCAGGTGTGTGAAGTCATAGAATGGAGGTGTGTGAAGTCATAGAATGGAGGAGTGTGAAGTCATAGATTGGAAGTGTGTGAAGTCAAAGAATGGAGGTGCGTGAAGTCATAGATTGAAGGTGTGTGGAAGTCATAGTATGGAGGTGTGTGAAGTCACAGAAAGGAGGTGTGTGATGTCACAGAATGGAGGTGTGTGAAGTCAAAATGGAGGTGTGTGAAGTCAAAGAATGGAGGTGTGTGAAGTCATAGAATGTAGGTGTATGAAGTCATGGAATGGAGGTTTGTGAAGTCAAATATTGGAAGTGTGTGAAGTTACAGAATGGAGGTGTGTGAAGTCATAGTATGGAGTTGGGTGAAGTCATAGAATGGAGGAGTGTGAAGTCAGAATGGAGATGTGTGAAGTCACATAATGGAGGTGTGTGAAGTCATAGTATGTTGGTGTGTGAAGTCATAGAATGGAGGTGTATGAAGTCATAGAATGTAGGTGTGTGAAGTCAGAATGCAGGTGTGTGAAGTCATAGAATGCAGGTGTGTGAAGTCATAGAATGGAGGTGTGTGAAGTCATAGATTGTAAGTGTGTGAAGTCGTAGAATGGAGGTGTGGGAAGTCATAGAATGGAGGTGTGTGAAGTCACAGAAGGGAGGTGTGTGAAGTCACAGAATCGAGTTGTCTGAAGTCACAATGGAGGTGTGTGAAGTCATAGAATGGAGGTGTGTGAAGTCAGAATAGAGGTGTGCGAAGTCATAGAATAGAGATGTGTGAAGTCAGAATGAAGCTGTGTGAAGTCTTAGAATGGAGGTCTGTGAAGTCAGAATGGAGGTGTGTGAACTCAAAGAATGGAGGTGTGTGAAGTCACAATGGAGGTGTGTGAAGTCATAGAATGGGTTTTTTTGCAGTAACAGAATGGAGGTGTGTGAAGTCATAGAATGGAGGTGTGGGAAGTAAAAATGGAGTTTGTGAACTCATAGAATGAAGGTGTGTGAACTCATAGAATGGAGGTTGTGAAGTCATGGAATGGAGGTGTGTGAAGTCAAAGAATGGAGGTGTGTGAAGTCAAACAATAGAGGTGTGTGAAGTCAAACAATGGAGGTGTGTGAAGTCACAGAATGGATGTGTGTGAAGTCAAAACGGAGGTGTGTGAAGTCACAAAATGGAGGTGTGTGAAGTCACAGAATGAAGGTGTGTGAAGTCAAAAAGGTGGTGTGTGAATTCACAAATGGACGTGTGTAAAGTCACAGAATGGAGGTGTGTGAAGTCAAAATGCAGGTGTGTGAAGTCAAAGAATGGAGGTGTGTGAAATCATCGAATGGAGGTATGTAAAGTCATGCCATGGAGGTGTGTGAAGTCACACAATGGAGGTGTGTGAAATCAGAATTGAGGTGTGCTAAGTCATAGAATAGAGGTGTGTGAAGTCAGAATGGAGGTGTGTGAAGTCAAAAAAATGGAGGTGTGTGAAGTCAGAATGGAGGTGTGTGAACTCATAGAATGGAGGTATGTGAAGTCACAATGGAGGTGTGTGAAGTCATAGAATGGTAGTATGTGAAGTTACAGAATGGAGGTGTGGAAGTCATAGAATGGAAGTGTGTGAAGTCAGAAATTGAGGTGTGTGAAGTCACAGAATATAGGTGTGTGAATTCAGAATGGAGGTGTGTGAAGTCATAGAATGGAGGTGTGTTAAGTCATGGAATGGAGGTGTGTGAAATCATAGAATGGAGGTGTGTGAAGTCACAGAATGGAGGTGTGTGAAGTCAGAATGGAGGTGTGTGAAGTGATAGAATTGAGGTGTGTAAAGTCAGAATGGAGGTGTGTGAACACATAGAAGGGAGGTGTGTGAAATAACAATGGAGGTGTGTGAAGTCATGGAATAGAGGTGTGTGAAGTCACAGAAGGAGGTGTGTGAAGTCATAGAAAGGAGCTGTGTGAATTCAGAATGGAGGTGTGTGAAGTCACAGAATGGAGGTGTGTGAAGTCATAGAATGGAGATGTGTGAAGTCACAGAATGGATGTGTGTGAACTCACAATGGAGGTGAGTGAAGTCACAGAATGGAGGTGTGTGAAGTCATAGAATGGAAGTGTGTGAAGTCATAGAATGTAGGTGTGTGATGTCAGAATGGAGGTGGGTGAAGTCACAGAATGGAGGTTGGTGACGTCATAAATGTTGGTGTGTGAAGTCATAGAATGGAGGTGTGAAGCCATAGAATGGAGGTGTGAAGTCATAGAATGGAGGTGTGTGAAGTCATAGAATGGAGGTGTGTGAAGTCACAGAAGGGAGGTGTGTGAAGTCACAGAATGGATGTTGCTGAAGTAAGAATGAAGGTGTGTGAAGTCATAGAATAGAGGTGTCTGAAGTCATAGAATGGATGTTGCTGAAGTAAGAATGGAGGTGTGTGAACTCATAGAATGGACGTGTGTGAACACATAGAATGGAGGTGTGTGAATTCATGGAACGGAGGTGTGTGAAGTCAAAGAATGGAGGTGTATGATGTCAAACAATGGAAGTGTGTGAAGTGATAGAATGGAGGTGTGTGAAGTCTTAGAATGGAGGTGTGTGAAGTCATAGAATGGAGGTGTGTGAAGTCACAGAAGGGAGGTGTGTGAAATTACAGAATGGAGGTGTGTAAAGTCACAGATTGGAGGTGTGTGAAGGCACAGAATTGAGGGGTGTGAAGTCAAAGAATGGAGGTATGTGAAGTCACAGAATGGAGGGGTGTGAAGTCAGAATAGAGGTGTGCGAAGTCATAGAATGGAGGTGTGTGAAGTCAGAAAGGAGCTGTGTGAACTCATAGAATGGAGGTGTGTGAAGTCACAATGGAGATGTGTGAAGTCATAGAATGGTGGTTTTTGAAGTCACAGAATGGAGGTGTGTGAAGTCATAGAATGGAGGTGTGTGAAGTCAGATTGGAGGTATGTGAAGTCACAGAATGGAGGTGTGTCAACTCAGAAAGGAGGTATGTGAAGTCATAGAATGGAGTTGTGTGAAGTCAAAGAACGGAGGTGTGGGAAATCATAGAATGGAGGTGTGTGAAGTCACAGAATTGAGGTGTATGAAGTCAGAATGGAGGTGTGTGAATTCAGAATGGAGGTGTGTGAAGTCATAGAATGGAGGTGTGTGAAGTCATGGAATGGAGGTGTGTGAAATCCAAGAATGGAGGTGTGTGAAATCAAACATTGGAGGTGTATGAAGTCACAGAATGGAGATGTGTGAAGTCACAGAATGGAAGTGTGTGAAGTCAAAATTGAGGTGTGTGAAGTCACAGAATGGAGGTGTGTGAAGTCACGGAATATAGGTGTGTGAAGCCAAAATGGAGGTGTGTGAACTCATAGAATAGAGGTGTGTGACCTCATAGAATGGAGGTGTGTGAAGTCATGGAATGGAGATGTGTGATATCCAAGAATGGAGGTGTGTGAAATCAAACAATGGAGGTGTATGAATTCACAGAATGGAGATGTGTGAAGTCACAGAATGGAAGTGTGTGAAGTCAAAATTGAGGTGTGTGAAGTCACAGAATTGTGGTGTGTGAAGTCAAAATGGAGGTGTGTGAAGTCAAAGAAAGGAGGTGTGTGAAGTCATAGAATGGAGGTGTATGAAGTAATGGAATTGAGGTTTCTGAAGTCATAGAATGGAGATTTGTGAAGTCATAGAATGGATGTGTGTGAAGTCAGAAGGGAGATATGTGAAGTCACAGAATGCAGGTGTGTGAAGTCAAAGAATGTTGGTGTGTGAAGTCATAGAATGGAGGTGTATGAAGTCATGGAATGGAGGTGTGTGAAGTCAGAATGCACGTGTGTGAAGTCATAGAATGGAGTTGTGGGAAGTCATAGAATGGAGGTGTGTGAAGTCACAAAATGGAGGTGTGTGAAGTCATAGAATGGAAATGTGTGAAGTCATAGAATGGACGTGTGTGAAGTCTTAGAATGGAGGTGTGTGAAGTCATAGAATGGAGGTGTGTGAAGTCACAGAAGGGAGGTGTGTGAAGTCACAGAATGGATGTGGCTGAAGTAATAATGAAGGTGTGTGAAGACATAGAATGGAGGTGTCTGAAGTCATAGAATGCATGTTGCTGAAGTAAGAATGGAGGTGTGTGAACTCATAGAATGGAGGTGTGTGAACTCATAGAATGGAGGTGTGTGAATTCATGGAACGAAGGTGTGTGAAGTCAAAGAATGGAGATGTGTGAAGTCACAGAAGAGAGGTGTGTGAAGTCAGAGCATCGAGGTGTGTGAATTCACAGAATGGAGTTGTGTGAAGTCACAGAATGGAGGTGGGTGAATTCACAATGGAGGTGAGTGAAGTCACAGAATGGAGGTGTGTGAAGTCATAGAATGGAAGTGTGTGAAGTCATAGAATGGAGGTGTGTGATGTCAGAATGGAGGTGTGTTAAGTCACAGAATGGAGGTGTGTGACGTCATCAATTTTGGTGTGTGAAGTCATAGTATGTTGGTGTGAAGTCATAGAATGGAGGTGTTTGAAGTCACAGAATGGAGGTGTGTGTAGTCACAGAAGTCAGGTGTGTGAAGTCACAGAATAGAGTTCGGTGAGGTCACAATGGAGGTGTGTGAATTCATAGAATGTAGGTGTGTGAAGTCAAAGAATGGATGTTTGTGAAGTCATAAATGGAGGTGTGTGAAATCACAGAATGGAGGTGTGTGTAGTCACAGAGTGGAGGTGTGTAAAGTCACAGAGTGGAGGTTTGTGAAGTCTCAGAATGGAGGTGTGTGAAGTCATAGAATGGAGGTGTTTGCAGTCATAGAATGTTGGTTTTTGAAGTCACATAATGCAGGTGTGTGAAGTCATAGAATGGAGGTGTGTGAAGTCAGATTGGAGGAGTGTGAAGTAACAGAATGGAGGTGTGTCAACTCAGAAAGGAGGTGTGTGAAGTCATAGAATGGAGGTGTTTGAAGTCATAGAATGGAGGTGTGTGAAATCATAGAATGGAGGTGTGTGAAGTCACAGAAATGAGGTGTTTGAAGTCAAATGGAAGTCTATGAAGGCAGAATGGAGGTGTGTGAAGTCATAGAATGGAGGTGTGTGAAATCATAGAATGGAGGTGTGTGAATTCACAGAATTGAGGTGTGTGAAGTCAGAATGGAGGTCGGTGAAGTCAGAATGGAGGTGTGTGAAGTCAGAGGATGGAGGTGTGTGAAGTCATAGAATTGAGGTGTGTGAAGTCACAGAATGTAGGTGTCTGATGTCATAGAATGGAGGTGTGTGAAGTCATAGAAGGGAGGTGTGTGAAGTCACAGAATGGAGGTGTCTGATGTCATAGAATGGAGGTGTGTGAAGTCACAGAATGGAGGTTTGTGAAGGCATAGAATGGAGGTGTGTGAAGTCATAGAATGGAGGTGTGTGAAGTCATAGAATTGAGGTGTGTGAAGTCACAGAATGTAGGTGTGTGAAGTCACAGTATGGAGGTGTGTGAACTCAGATTTGAGGTGTGTGAAGTCACAGAATTGAGGTGTGTGAAGTCAAAGAAGGAGGTGTCTGAAGTCACAGAATGGAGTTGTGTGAAGACACAGAATGGAGATGTGTGAACTCAGAGAGGAGGTGTGTGAAGTCACAGAATGGAAGTGTGTGAAGTCATAGAATGGATGTGTGTGAAGTCATAGAATGGAGGTGTGTGAAATCAAAGAATGGAGGTTTGTGAAATCATAAAATGGATTGTGTGAGAAATCATAGAATGGAGGTGTGTGAAGTCACAGAATGGAGGTGTGTAAAGTCACAGAGTGGAGGTGTGTGAAGTCACAGAATGGAGTTTTGTGTGAAGTGACAGAATGGAGGTGTGTGAAGTCACAGAATGCAGGTGTGTGAAGTCAGAATACAGGTGTGCGAAGTCATAGAATGGAGGTGTGTGAAGTCAGAATGGAGGTGTGTAAACTCATAGAATGGAGGTGTATGAAGTCACAATGGAGGTGTGGGAAGTCACAGAATGGATGTGTAAGAACTCAGAAAGGAGGTGTGTGAAGTCTAAAATGGTGGTCTGTGAAGTCATAGAATGGATGTGTGTGAAATCATAGAATGGAGGTGTGTGATTTCACAGAATTGAGGTGTGTGAAGTCAGAATGGAGGTGTGTGAAGTCAGAATGGAGGTGTGTGAATTCAGAGAATGGAGGTGTGTGAAGGCACAATGCAGGTGTGTGAACTCATAGAATGGAGGTGTGTGAAGTCACAATGTAGGTTTCTGAAGTCATAGAATCAAGGTGTGTGAAGTCATAGAATGGAGGTGTGTGAAGTCACAGAATGGAGGTGTGTGAAGTCACAGAATGGAGGTGTGTGATGTCATAGAATAGAGGTGTGTGAAGTCACAGAATGGAGGTTTGTGAAGGCATAGAATGGAGGTGTGTGAAGTCACAATGTAGGTTTCTGAAGTCATAGAATCAAGGTGTGTGAAGTCATAGAATGGAGGTGTGTGAAGTCATAGAAGGGAGGTGTGTGAAGTCACAGAATGGAGGTGTGTGATGTCATAGAATAGAGGTGTGTGAAGTCACAGAATGGAGGTTTGTGAAGGCATAGAATGGAGGTGTGTGAAGTCATAGAATGGAGGTGTGTGAAGTCATAGAATGGAGGTGTGTGAAGTCACAGAATGGAGGTGTGTGAAGTCACAGTATGGAGGTGTGTCAACTCAGATTTGAGGTGTGTGAAGTCACAGAATGGAGGTGTGTGAAGTCAAAGAAGGAGGTGTCTGAAGTCACAGAATGGAGTTGTGTGAAGACACAGAATGGAGGTGTGTGAACTCAGAGAGGAGGTGTGTGAAGTCACAGAATGGAAGTGTGTGAAGTCATAGAATGGATGTGTGTGAAGTCATAGAATGGAGGTGTGTGAAATCAAAGAATGGAGGTTTGTGAAGTCACAAAATGGATTGTGTGAGAAATCATAGAATGGAGATGTGTGAAGTCACAGAATGGAGGTGTGTAAAGTTACAGAGTGGAGGTGTGTGAAGTCACAGAATGGAGTTTTGTGTGAAGTGACAGAATGGAGGTGTGTGAAGTCACAGAATGCAGGTGTGTGAAGTCAGAATACAGGTGTGCGAAGTCATAGAATGGAGGTGTGTGAAGTCAGATGGAGGTGTGTAAACTCATAGAATGGAGGTGTATGAAGTCACAATGGAGGTGTGGGAAGTCACAGAATGGATGGGTAAGAACTCAGAAAGGAGGTGTGTGAAGTCTTAGAATGGAGGTCTGTGAAGTCATAGAATGGATGTGTGTGAAATCATAGAATGGAGGTGTGTGATTTCACATAATTGAGGTGTGTGAATTCAGAATGGAGGTGTGTGAAGTCAGAATGGAGGTGTGTGAATTCAGAGAATGGAGGTGTGTGAAGGCACAATGCAGGTGTGTGAACTCATAGAATGGAGGTGTGTGAAGTCACAATGTAGGTTTCTGAAGTCATAGAATGGAGGTGTGTGAAGTCATAGAATGGAGGTGTGTGAAGTCACAGAATGGAGGTGTCTGATGTCATAGAATGGAGGTGTGTGAAGTCACAGAATGGAGGTTTGTGAAGGCATAGAATGGAGGTGTGTGAAGTCATAGAATGTAGGTGTGTGAAGTCATAGAATGGAGGTGTGTGAAGTCACAGAATGGAGGTGTGTGAAGTCACAGTATGGAAGTGTGTGAACTCAGATTTGAGGTGTGTGAAGTCACAGAATGGAGGTGTGTGAAGTCATAGAATGGAAGTGTGTGAAGTCATAGAATGGAGGTGTATGAAGTCACAATGGAGGTGTGGGAAGTCACAGAATGGATGTGTAAGAACTCAGAAAGGAGGTGTGTGAAGTCTAAAATGGTGGTCTGTGAAGTCATAGAATGGATGTGTGTGAAATCATAGAATGGAGGTGTGTGATTTCACAGAATTGAGGTGTGTGAAGTCAGAATGGAGGTGTGTGAAGTCAGAATGGAGGTGTGTGAATTCAGAGAATGGAGGTGTGTGAAGGCACAATGCAGGTGTGTGAACTCATAGAATGGAGGTGTGTGAAGTCACAATGTAGGTTTCTGAAGTCATAGAATGAAGTTGTGTGAAGTCATAGAATGGAGGTGTGTGAAGTCACAGAATGGAGGTGTGTGATGTCATAGAATAGAGGTGTGTGAAGTCACAGAATGGAAGTTTGTGAAGGCATAGAATGGAGGTGTGTGAAGTCATAGAATGGAGGTGTGTGAAGTCATAGAATGGAGGTGTGTGAAGTCACAGAATGGAGGTGTGTGAAGTCACAGTATGGAGGTGTGTCAACTCAGATTTGAGGTGTGTGAAGTCACAGAATGGAGGTGTGTGAAGTCAAAGAAGGAGGTGTCTGAAGTCACAGAATGGAGTTGTGTGAAGACACAGAATGGAGGTGTGTGAACTCAGAGAGGAGGTGTGTGAAGTCACAGAATGGAAGTGTGTGAAGTCATAGAATGGATGTGTGTGAAGTCATAGAATGGAGGTGTGTGAAATCAAAGAATGGAGGTTTGTGAAGTCACAAAATGGATTGTGTGAGAAATCATAGAATGGAGATGTGTGAAGTCACAGAATGGAGGTGTGTAAAGTTACAGAGTGGAGGTGTGTGAAGTCACAGAATGGAGTTTTGTGTGAAGTGACAGAATGGAGGTGTGTGAAGTCACAGAATGCAGGTGTGTGAAGTCAGAATACAGGTGTGCGAAGTCATAGAATGGAGGTGTGTGAAGTCAGATGGAGGTGTGTAAACTCATAGAATGGAGGTGTATGAAGTCACAACGGAGGTGTGGGAAGTCACAGAATGGATGGGTAAGAACTCAGAAAGGAGGTGTGTGAAGTCTTAGAATGGAGGTCTGTGAAGTCATAGAATGGATGTGTGTGAAATCATAGAATGGAGGTGTGTGATTTCACATAATTGAGGTGTGTGAATTCAGAATGGAGGTGTGTGAAGTCAGAATGGAGGTGTGTGAATTCAGAGAATGGAGGTGTGTGAAGGCACAATGCAGGTGTGTGAACTCATAGAATGGAGGTGTGTGAAGTCACAATGTAGGTTTCTGAAGTCATAGAATGGAGGTTTGTGAAGTCATAGAATGGAGGTGTGTGAAGTCACAGAATGGAGGTGTCTGATGTCATAGAATGGAGGTGTGTGAAGTCACAGAATGGAGGTTTGTGAAGGCATAGAATGGAGGTGTGTGAAGTCATAGAATGTAGGTGTGTGAAGTCATAGAATGGAGGTGTGTGAAGTCACAGAATGGAGGTGTGTGAAGTCACAGTATGGAAGTGTGTGAACTCAGATTTGAGGTGTGTGAAGTCACAGAATGGAGGTGTGTGAAGTCATAGAATGGAAGTGTGTGAAGTCATAGAATGGAGGTATGTGAAGCCAGAATGGAGGTGTGTGAAGTCACAGAATGGAGATTTGTGAAGTCATAGAATGGAGGTGTGTGAAGTCATAGAAAGGATGTTGCTGAAGTAAGAATGAAGGTGTGTGAAGTCACAGAATGGAGGGGTCTGAAGTCATAGAATGGATGTTGCTGAAGTAAGAATGAAGGTGTGTGAACTCATAGAATGGAGGTGTGTGAACTCATAGAATGGAGGTGTGTGAATTCATGGAACGGAACTGTGTGGAGTCAAAGAATTGAGGTGTATGATATCAAACAATGGAAGTGTGTGAAGTCATAGAATGGAGGTGTGTGAAGTCAGAATAGAGGTGTGTGAAGTCATAGAATGGAGGTGTGTGAAGTCAGAATGGAGCTGTGTGAACTCATAGAACGGAGGTGTGTGAAGTCACAATGGAGATGTGTGAAGTCATAGAATGGTGGTTTTTGAATTCACAGAATGGAGATGTGTGAAGTCAGACTGGAGGTATGTGAAGTCACAGAATGGAGGTGTGTCAACTCAGAAAGGAGGTATGTGAAGTCATAGAATGGAGGTGTGTGAAGTCAAAGAATGGAGGTGTGGGAAATCATAGAATAGAAATGTGTGAAGTCACAGAATTGAGGTGTGTGAAGTCAGCATGCAGGTGTGTGTATTCAGAATGGAGGTGTGTGAAGTCAGAGACTGGAATTGTGTGAAGTCACAATGCAGGTGTGTGAACTGATAGAACGTAGGTGTGTGAAGTCACAATGGAGGTGTGTGAAGTCAGAATGGAGGTGTGTGAAGTCATAGAATGGAGGTGTGTGAAGTCACAATATGGAGGTGTGTGAAGTCATATAATGGAGGTGTGTGAAGTCACAGAATGGAGGTATGTGACGTCATAAATGTTGGTGTGTGAAGTCATAGAATGGAGGTGTGTGAAGTCATAGAATGGAGGTGTGTGAAGTCACAGAATGGAGGTGTGTGAAGTCACAGTATGGAGGTGTGTCAACTCAGATTTGAGGTGTGTGAAGTCACAGAATGGAGGTGTGTGAAGTCAAAGAAGGAGGTGTCTGAAGTCACAGAATGGAGTTGTGTGAAGACACAGAATGGAGGTGTGTGAACTCAGAGAGGAGGTGTGTGAAGTCACAGAATGGAAGTGTGTGAAGTCATAGAATGGATGTGTGTGAAGTCATAGAATGGAGGTGTGTGAAATCAAAGAATGGAGGTTTGTGAAGTCACAAAATGGATTGTGTGAGAAATCATAGAATGGAGATGTGTGAAGTCACAGAATGGAGGTGTGTAAAGTTACAGAGTGGAGGTGTGTGAAGTCACAGAATGGAGTTTTGTGTGAAGTGACAGAATGGAGGTGTGTGAAGTCACAGAATGCAGGTGTGTGAAGTCAGAATACAGGTGTGCGAAGTCATAGAATGGAGGTGTGTGAAGTCAGATGGAGGTGTGTAAACTCATAGAATGGAGGTGTATGAAGTCACAACGGAGGTGTGGGAAGTCACAGAATGGATGGGTAAGAACTCAGAAAGGAGGTGTGTGAAGTCTTAGAATGGAGGTCTGTGAAGTCATAGAATGGATGTGTGTGAAATCATAGAATGGAGGTGTGTGATTTCACATAATTGAGGTGTGTGAATTCAGAATGGAGGTGTGTGAAGTCAGAATGGAGGTGTGTGAATTCAGAGAATGGAGGTGTGTGAAGGCACAATGCAGGTGTGTGAACTCATAGAATGGAGGTGTGTGAAGTCACAATGTAGGTTTCTGAAGTCATAGAATGGAGGTTTGTGAAGTCATAGAATGGAGGTGTGTGAAGTCACAGAATGGAGGTGTCTGATGTCATAGAATGGAGGTGTGTGAAGTCACAGAATGGAGGTTTGTGAAGGCATAGAATGGAGGTGTGTGAAGTCATAGAATGTAGGTGTGTGAAGTCATAGAATGGAGGTGTGTGAAGTCACAGAATGGAGGTGTGTGAAGTCACAGTATGGAAGTGTGTGAACTCAGATTTGAGGTGTGTGAAGTCACAGAATGGAGGTGTGTGAAGTCATAGAATGGAAGTGTGTGAAGTCATAGAATGGAGGTATGTGAAGCCAGAATGGAGGTGTGTGAAGTCACAGAATGGAGATTTGTGAAGTCATAGAATGGAGGTGTGTGAAGTCATAGAAAGGATGTTGCTGAAGTAAGAATGAAGGTGTGTGAAGTCACAGAATGGAGGGGTCTGAAGTCATAGAATGGATGTTGCTGAAGTAAGAATGAAGGTGTGTGAACTCATAGAATGGAGGTGTGTGAACTCATAGAATGGAGGTGTGTGAATTCATGGAACGGAACTGTGTGGAGTCAAAGAATTGAGGTGTATGATATCAAACAATGGAAGTGTGTGAAGTCATAGAATGGAGGTGTGTGAAGTCAGAATAGAGGTGTGTGAAGTCATAGAATGGAGGTGTGTGAAGTCAGAATGGAGCTGTGTGAACTCATAGAACGGAGGTGTGTGAAGTCACAATGGAGATGTGTGAAGTCATAGAATGGTGGTTTTTGAATTCACAGAATGGAGATGTGTGAAGTCAGACTGGAGGTATGTGAAGTCACAGAATGGAGGTGTGTCAACTCAGAAAGGAGGTATGTGAAGTCATAGAATGGAGGTGTGTGAAGTCAAAGAATGGAGGTGTGGGAAATCATAGAATAGAAATGTGTGAAGTCACAGAATTGAGGTGTGTGAAGTCAGCATGCAGGTGTGTGTATTCAGAATGGAGGTGTGTGAAGTCAGAGACTGGAATTGTGTGAAGTCACAATGCAGGTGTGTGAACTGATAGAACGTAGGTGTGTGAAGTCACAATGGAGGTGTGTGAAGTCAGAATGGAGGTGTGTGAAGTCATAGAATGGAGGTGTGTGAAGTCACAATATGGAGGTGTGTGAAGTCATATAATGGAGGTGTGTGAAGTCACAGAATGGAGGTATGTGACGTCATAAATGTTGGTGTGTGAAGTCATAGAATGGAGGTGTGTGAAGTCATAGAATGGAGGTGTGTGAAGTCTTAGAATGGAGGTGTGTGAAGTCACAGAAGGCAGGTGTGTGAAGTCACAGAATGGAATTGTGTGAAGTCACAATGGAGGTGTGTGAAGTCATAGAATGGAGGTGTGTGAAATCAAAGAATGGAGGTATGTTAAGTCATGGAATGGATTGTGTGTGAAATCATAGAATGGAGGTGTGTGAAGTCACAGAATTGTGGTGTGTAAAGTCACAGAGTGGAGGTGTGTGAAGTCACAGAATGGAGTTGTGTGTGAAGTCAAAGAATGGAGGTGTGAAGTCACAGAATGTAGGTGTTTGATGTTAGAATGGAGGTGTGTGAAGTCACAGAATGGAGGTATGTGACGTCATAAATGTTGGTGTGTGAAGTCATAGAATGGAGGTGTGAAGTCATAGAATGGAGGTGTGTGAAGTCATAGAATGGAGGTGTGTGAAGTCACAGAAGGCAGGTGTGTGAAGTCACAGAATACAGTTGTGTGAAGTCATGGAATGTAGTTGTGTGAAGTCAGAATGCAGGTGTGTGAAGTCATAGAATGGAGGTGTGTGAAGTCATAGAATGGAGGTGTGTGAAGTCATAGATTGGAAGTGTGTGAAGTCAAAGAATGGAGGTGTGTGAAGTCATAGTTTGAAGGTGTGTGGAAGTCATAGTATGGAGGTGTGTGAAGTCAAAGAATGGAAGTGTGTGAAGTCAAAATTGAGGTGTGTGAAGTCACAGAATGGAGTTGTGTGAAGTCATAGAATGGAGGTGTGTGAAATCATAGAATGGAGTTGTGTGAAGTCACAGAAATGATGTGTTTGAAGTCAATATTTAAGTGTGTGAAGATAGAATGGAGTTGTGTGAAGTCATAGAAAGGAGGTGTGTGAAGTCACAGAATGGAGGTGTGTGAAGTCATAGAATGGAGGTGTGTGAAATCATAGAATGGAGTTGTGTGAAGTCACAGAAATGATGTGTTTGAAGTCAATATTTAAGTGTGTGAAGATAGAATGGAGTTGTGTGAAGTCATAGAAAGGAGGTGTGTGAAGTCACAGAATGGAGGTGTGTGAAGTCACAGAATGGAGGTGTGTGAACTCAGAATGGAGGTGTGTGAATTCACAGAAGGGAGGTTTGTGAAGTCATAGAATGGATGTTTCTGAAGTAACAATGAATGTGTGTGAAGTCATAGAATGGAGATGTGTGAAGTCAAAATGCAGGTGTGTGAAGTCAAAGAATGGAGGTGTGTGAAGTCACAGAATGGAAGTGTGTGAAGTCAAAATGGAGGTGTTTGAAGTCAGAGAATGGAGGTGTGTGAAGTCAAAGAATGGACGTGTGTGAAGTCAAAATTGTGGTGTGTGAAGTCACAAATGAAGATGTGTGAAATCACAGAATGGAGGTGTGTGAAGTCAAAATGGAGGTGTGTGAAGTCAAAGAATGGATTTGTTTGAAGTCATAGAATGGAGGTGTATGAAGTCATGGAATGGAGGTTTGTGAAGTCAAACATTGGAAGTGTGTGAAGTTACAGAATGGAGGTGTGTGAAGTCATAGAATGGAGGTGTGTGAAGTCATAGAATGGAGGTGTGTGAAGTCATAGATTGGAAGCGTGTGAAGTCATAGAATGGAGGTGTGTGAAGTCATAGATTGAAGGTGTGTGGAAGTCACAGTATGGAGGCGTGTGAAGTCACAGAAAGGAGGTGTGTGCAATCACAGAATGGAGTTGTGTGAAGTCACAATGGAGGTGTGTGAAGTCATAGAATGGAGGTGTGTGAAATCAAAGAATGGAGGTTTGTGAAGTCATAGAATGGATTGTGTGAGAAATCATAGAATGGAGGTGTGTGAAGTCACAGTATGGAGGTGTGTGAACTCAGATTTGAGGTGTGTGAAGTCACAGAATGGAGGTGTGTGAAGTCAAAGAAGGAGGTGTCTGAAGTCACAGAATGCAGGTGTGTGAAGACACAGAATGGAGGTGTGTGAACTCAGAGAGGAGGTGTGTGAAGTCACAGAATGGAGGTGTGTGAAGTCAGAATGGAGGTGTGTGAAGTCACAGAATGGAGGTGTGTGAACTCAGAATGGAGGTGTGTGAAGTCACAGAATGGAGGTTTGTGAAGTCATAGAATGGAGGTGTGTGAAGTCAAAGAAGGAGGTGTCTGAAGTCACAGAATGCAGGTGTGTGAAGACACAGAATGGAGGTGTGTGAACTCAGAGAGGAGGTGTGTGAAGTCACAGAATGGAGGTGTGTGAAGTCAGAATGGAGGTGTGTGAAGTCACAGAATGGAGGTGTGTGAACTCAGAATGGAGGTGTGTGAAGTCACAGAATGGAGGTTTGTGAAGTCATAGAATGGAGGTGTGTGAAGTCATAGAAAGGATGTTGCTGAAGTAAGAATGAAGGTATGTGAAGTCACAGAATGGAGGGGTCTGAAGTCATAGAATGGATGTTGCTGAAGTAAGAATGAAGGTGTGTGAACTCATAGAATGGAGGTGTGTGAACTCATAGAATGGAGGTGTGTGAATTCATGGAACGGAGTTGTGTGAAGTCAAAGAATGGAGGTGTATGATATCAAACAATGGAAGTGTGTGAAGTCATAGAATGGAGGTGTGTGAAGTCAGAATAGAAGTGTGTGAAGTCATAGAATGGAGGTGTGTGAAATCAAAGAATGGAGGTATGTTAAGTCATAGAATGGATTGTGTGTGAAATCATAGAATGGAGGTGTGTGAAGTCACAGAATTGAGGTGTGTAAAGTCACAGAGTGGAGGTGTGTGAAGTCACAGAATGGAGTTGTGTGTGAAGTCAAAGAATGGAGGTGTGTGAAGTCACAGAATGTAGGTGTTTGATGTCAGAATGGAGGTGTGTGAAGTCACAGAATGGAGGTATGTGACGTCATAAATGTTGGTGTGTGAAGTCATAGAATGGAGGTGTGAAGTCATAGAATGTAGGTGTGTGCAGTCATAGAATGGAGGTGTGTGAAGTCACAGAAGGCAGGTGTGTGAAGTCACAGAATACAGTTGTGTGAAGTCATGGAATGTAGTTGTGTGAAGTCAGAATGCAGGTGTGTGAAGTCATAGAATGGAGGTGTGTGAAGTCATAGAATGGAGGAGTGTGAAGTCATAGATTGGAAGTGTGTGAAGTCAAAGAATGGAGGTGCGTGAAGTCATAGATTGAAGGTGTGTGGAAGTCATAGTATGGAGGTGTGTGAAGTCACAGAAAGGAGGTGTGTGATGTCACAGAATGGAGGTGTGTGAAGTCAAAATGGAGGTGTGTGAAGTCAAAGAATGGAGGTGTGTGAAGTCATAGAATGGAGGTGTATGAAGTCATGGAATGGAGGTTTGTGAAGTCAAATATTGGAAGTGTGTGAAGTTACAGAATGGAGGTGTGTGAAGTCATAGTATGGAGTTGGGTGAAGTCATAGAATGGAGGAGTGTGAAGTCAGAATGGAGATGTGTGAAGTCACATAATGGAGGTGTGTGAAGTCATAGTATGTTGGTGTGTGAAGTCATAGAATGGAGGTGTATGAAGTCATAGAATGTAGGTGTGTGAAGTCAGAATGCAGGTGTGTGAAGTCATAGAATGCAGGTGTGTGAAGTCATAGAATGGAGGTGTGTGAAGTCATAGATTGTAAGTGTGTGAAGTCGTAGAATGGAGTTGTGGGAAGTCATAGAATGGAGGTGTGTGAAGTCACAGAAGGGAGGTGTGTGAAGTCACAGAATCGAGTTGTCTGAAGTCACAATGGAGGTGTGTGAAGTCATAGAATGGAGGTGTGTGAAGTCAGAATAGAGGTGTGCGAAGTCATAGAATAGAGATGTGTGAAGTCAGAATGAAGCTGTGTGAAGTCTTAGAATGGAGGTGTGTGAAGTCAGAATGGAGGTGTGTGAACTCAAAGAATGGAGGTGTGTGAAGTCACAATGGAGGTGTGTGAAGTCATAGAATGGGTTTTTTTGCAGTAACAGAATGGAGGTGTGTGAAGTCATAGAATGGAGGTGTGGGAAGTAAAAATGGAGTTTGTGAACTCATAGAATGAAGGTGTGTGAACTCATAGAATGGAGGTTGTGAAGTCATGGAATGGAGGTGTGTGAAGTCAAAGAATGGAGGTGTGTGAAGTCAAACAATAGAGGTGTGTGAAGTCAAACAATGGAGGTGTGTGAAGTCACAGAATGGATGCATGTGAAGTCAAAACGGAGGTGTGTGAAGTCACAAAATGGAGGTGTGTGAAGTCACAGAATGAAGGTGTGTGAAGTCAAAAAGGTGGTGTGTGAATTCACAAATGGACGTGTGTAAAGTCACAGAATGGAGGTGTGTGAAGTCAAAATGCAGGTGTGTGAAGTCAAAGAATGGAGGTGTGTGAAGTCACAGAATGGAGGCGTGTGATGTCATAGAATGGAGGTGTGTGAAGTCACACAATGGAGGTGTGTGAAATCAGAATTGAGGTGTGCTAAGTCATAGAATAGAGGTGTGTGAAGTCAGAATGGAGGTGTGTGAAGTCAAAAAAATGGAGGTGTGTGAAGTCAGAATGGAGGTGTGTGAACTCATAGAATGGAGGTATGTGAAGTCACAATGGAGGTGTGTGAAGTCATAGAATGGTAGTATGTGAAGTTACAGAATGGAGGTGTGGAAGTCATAGAATGGAAGTGTGTGAAGTCAGAAATTGAGGTGTGTGAAGTCACAGAATATAGGTGTGTGAATTCAGAATGGAGGTGTGTGAAGTCATAGAATGGAGGTGTGTTAAGTCATGGAATGGAGGTGTGTGAAATCATAGAATGGAGGTGTGTGAAGTCACAGAATGGAGGTGTGTGAAGTCAGAATGGAGGTGTGTGAAGTGATAGAATTGAGGTGTGTAAAGTCAGAATGGAGGTGTGTGAACACATAGAAGGGAGGTGTGTGAAATAACAATGGAGGTGTGTGAAGTCATGGAATAGAGGTGTGTGAAGTCACAGAAGGAGGTGTGTGAAGTCATAGAAAGGAGCTGTGTGAATTCAGAATGGAGGTGTGTGAAGTCACAGAATGGAGGTGTGTGAAGTCATAGAATGGAGATGTGTGAAGTCACAGAATGGATGTGTGTGAACTCACAATGGAGGTGAGTGAAGTCACAGAATGGAGGTGTGTGAAGTCATAGAATGGAAGTGTGTGAAGTCATAGAATGTAGGTGTGTGATGTCAGAATGGAGGTGGGTGAAGTCACAGAATGGAGGTTGGTGACGTCATAAATGTTGGTGTGTGAAGTCATAGAATGGAGGTGTGAAGCCATAGAATGGAGGTGTGAAGTCATAGAATGGAGGTGTGTGAAGTCATAGAATGGAGGTGTGTGAAGTCACAGAAGGGAGGTGTGTGAAGTCACAGAATGGATGTTGCTGAAGTAAGAATGAAGGTGTGTGAAGTCATAGAATAGAGGTGTCTGAAGTCATAGAATGGATGTTGCTGAAGTAAGAATGGAGGTGTGTGAACTCATAGAATGGACGTGTGTGAACACATAGAATGGAGGTGTGTGAATTCATGGAACGGAGGTGTGTGAAGTCAAAGAATGGAGGTGTATGATGTCAAACAATGGAAGTGTGTGAAGTGATAGAATGGAGGTGTGTGAAGTCTTAGAATGGAGGTGTGTGAAGTCATAAAATGGAGGTGTGTGAAGTCACAGAAGGGAGGTGTGTGAAATTACAGAATGGAGGTGTGTAAAGTCACAGATTGGAGGTGTGTGAAGGCACAGAATTGAGGGGTGTGAAGTCAAAGAATGGAGGTATGTGAAGTCACAGAATGGAGGGGTGTGAAGTCAGAATAGAGGTGTGCGAAGTCATAGAATGGAGGTGTGTGAAGTCAGAAAGGAGCTGTGTGAACTCATAGAATGGAGGTGTGTGAAGTCACAATGGAGATGTGTGAAGTCATAGAATGGTGGTTTTTGAAGTCACAGAATGGAGGTGTGTGAAGTCATAGAATGGAGGTGTGTGAAGTCAGATTGGAGGTATGTGAAGTCACAGAATGGAGGTGTGTCAACTCAGAAAGGAGGTATGTGAAGTCATAGAATGGAGTTGTGTGAAGTCAAAGAACGGAGGTGTGGGAAATCATAGAATGGAGGTGTGTGAAGTCACAGAATTGAGGTGTATGAAGTCAGAATGGAGGTGTGTGAATTCAGAATGGAGGTGTGTGAAGTCATAGAATGGAGGTGTGTGAAGTCATGGAATGGAGGTGTGTGAAATCCAAGAATGGAGGTGTGTGAAATCAAACATTGGAGGTGTATGAAGTCACAGAATGGAGATGTGTGAAGTCACAGAATGGAAGTGTGTGAAGTCAAAATTGAGGTGTGTGAAGTCACAGAATGGAGGTGTGTGAAGTCACGGAATATAGGTGTGTGAAGCCAAAATGGAGGTGTGTGAACTCATAGAATAGAGGTGTGTGACCTCATAGAATGGAGGTGTGTGAAGTCATGGAATGGAGATGTGTGATATCCAAGAATGGAGGTGTGTGAAATCAAACAATGGAGGTGTATGAAGTCACAGAATGGAGATGTGTGAAGTCACAGAATGGAAGTGTGTGAAGTCAAAATTGAGGTGTGTGAAGTCACAGAATTGTGGTGTGTGAAGTCAAAATGGAGGTGTGTGAAGTCAAAGAAAGGAGGTGTGTGAAGTCATAGAATGGAGGTGTATGAAGTCATGGAATTGAGGTTTCTGAAGTCATAGAATGGAGATTTGTGAAGTCATAGAATGGATGTGTGTGAAGTCAGAAGGGAGATATGTGAAGTCACAGAATGCAGGTGTGTGAAGTCAAAGAATGTTGGTGTGTGAAGTCATAGAATGGAGGTGTATGAAGTCATGGAATGGAGGTGTGTGAAGTCAGAATGCACGTGTGTGAAGTCATAGAATGGAGTTGTGGGAAGTCATAGAATGGAGGTGTGTGAAGTCACAAAATGGAGGTGTGTGAAGTCATAGAATGGAAATGTGTGAAGTCATAGAATGGACGTGTGTGAAGTCTTAGAATGGAGGTGTGTGAAGTCATAGAATGGAGGTGTGTGAAGTCACAGAAGGGAGGTGTGTGAAGTCACAGAATGGATGTGGCTGAAGTAATAATGAAGGTGTGTGAAGACATAGAATGGAGGTGTCTGAAGTCATAGAATGCATGTTGCTGAAGTAAGAATGGAGGTGTGTGAACTCATAGAATGGAGGTGTGTGAACTCATAGAATGGAGGTGTGTGGATTCATGGAACGAAGGTGTGTGAAGTCAAAGAATGGAGATGTGTGAAGTCACAGAAGAGAGGTGTGTGAAGTCAGAGCATCGAGGTGTGTGAATTCACAGAATGGAGTTGTGTGAAGTCACAGAATGGAGGTGGGTGAATTCACAATGGAGGTGAGTGAAGTCACAGAATGGAGGTGTGTGAAGTCATAGAATGGAAGTGTGTGAAGTCATAGAATGGAGGTGTGTGATGTCAGAATGGAGGTGTGTTAAGTCACAGAATGGAGGTGTGTGACGTCATCAATTTTGGTGTGTGAAGTCATAGTATGTTGGTGTGAAGTCATAGAATGGAGGTGTTTGAAGTCACAGAATGGAGGTGTGTGTAGTCACAGAAGTCAGGTGTGTGAAGTCACAGAATAGAGTTCGGTGAGGTCACAATGGAGGTGTGTGAATTCATAGAATGTAGGTGTGTGAAGTCAAAGAATGGATGTTTGTGAAGTCATAAATGCAGGTGTGTGAAATCACAGAATGGAGGTGTGTGTAGTCACAGAGTGGAGGTGTGTAAAGTCACAGAGTGGAGGTTTGTGAAGTCTCAGAATGGAGGTGTGTGAAGTCATAGAATGGAGGTGTTTGCAGTCATAGAATGTTGGTTTTTGAAGTCACATAATGCAGGTGTGTGAAGTCATAGAATGGAGGTGTGTGAAGTCAGATTGGAGGGGTGTGAAGTAACAGAATGGAGGTGTGTCAACTCAGAAAGGAGGTGTGTGAAGTCATAGAATGGAGGTGTTTGAAGTCATAGAATGGAGGTGTGTGAAATCATAGAATGGAGGTGTGTGAAGTCACAGAAATGAGGTGTTTGAAGTCAAATGGAAGTCTATGAAGGCAGAATGGAGGTGTGTGAAGTCATAGAATGGAGGTGTGTGGAGTCATAGAATGGAGGTGTGTGAATTAACAGAATGGAGGTGTGTGAAGTCACAGAATGGAGGTGTGTGAACTCAGAATGTAGGTGTGTGAATTCACAGAAGGGACGTTTGTGAAGTCATAGAATGGAGATTTCTGCAGTAAGAATGAAGGTGTGTGAGTACATAGAATGGAGGTGTGTGAAGTCATGGAATGGAGGTGTGTGAAATCCAAGAATGGAAGTGTGTGAAATCAAACATTGGAGGTGTATGAAGTCACAGAATGGAGATGTGTGAAGTCACAGAATGGAAGTGTGTGAAGTCAAAATTGAGGTGTGTGAAGTCACAGAATGGAGGTGTGTGAAGTCACAGAATATAGGTGTGTGAAGTCAAAATGGAGGTGTGTGAACTCATAGAATAGAGGTGTGTGACCTCATAGAATGGAGGTGTGTGAAGTCATGGAATGGAGATGTGTGAAATTCAAGAATGGAGGTGTGTGAAATCAAACAATGGAGGTGTATGAAGTCACAGAATGGAGATGTGTCAAGTCACAGAATGGAAGTGTGTGAAGTCAAAATTGAGGTGTGTGAAGTCACAGAATGGAGGTGTGTGAAGTCAATATTTTGATGTGTGAAGTCACAAATGGAGGTGTGTGAAGTCACAGAATTGTGGTGTGTGAAGTCAAAATGGAGGTGTGTGAAGTCAAAGAAAGGAGGTGTGTGAAGTCATAGAATGGAGGTGTATGAAGTCATGGAGTTGAGGTTTCTGAAGTCATAGAATGGAGATTTGTGAAGTCATAGAATGGATGTGTGTGAAGTCAGAATGGAGATATGTGAAGTCACAGAATGCAGGTGTGTGAAGTCAAAGAATGTTGGTGTGTGAAGTCATAGAATGGAGGTGTATGAAGTCTTGGAATGGAGGTGTGTGAAGTCAGAATGCACGTGTGTGAAGTCATTGAATGGAGTTGTGTGAAGTCATAGAATGGAGGTGTGTGAAGTCTTAGAATGGAGGTGTGTGAAGTCATAGAATGGAGGTGTGTGAAGTCACAGAAGGGAGGTGTGTGAAGTCACAGAATGGATGTGGCTGAAGTAATAATGAAGGTGTGTGAAGTCATAGAATGGAGGTGTCTGAAGTCATAGAATGGATGTTGCTGAAGTAAGAATGGAGGTGTGTGAACTCATAGAATGGAGGTGTGTGAACTCATAGAATGGAGGTGTGTGAATTCATGGAACGGAGGTGTGTGAAGTCAAAGAATGGAGGTGTGTGAAGTCACAGAAGAGAGGTGTGTGAAGTCAGAGCATCGACGTGTGTGAATTCACAGAATGGAGGTGTGTGAAGTCACAAAATGGAGGTGGGTGAACTCACAATGGAGGTGAGTGAAGTCACAGAATGGAGGTGTGTGAAATCATAGAATGGAAATGTGTGAAGTCATAGAATGGAGGTGTGTGATGTCAGAATGGAGGTGTGTTAAGTCACAGAATGGAGGTGTGTGACGTCATCAATTTTGGTGTGTGAAGTCATAGTATATTGGTGTGAAGTCATAGAATGGAGGTGTGTGAAGTCATAGAATGGAGGTGTGTGAAGTCACAGAAGTCAGGTGTGTGAAGTCACAGAATAGAGTTGTGTGAGGTCACAATGGAGGTGTGTGAATTCATAGAATGGAGGTGTGTGAAGTCAAAGAATGGATGTGTGTGAAGTCATAGAATGGAGGTGTGTGAAATCACAGAATGGAGGTGTGTGTAGTCACAGAGTGGAGGTGTGTAAAGTCACAGAGTGGAGGTTTGTGAAGTCTCAGAATGGAGGTGTGTGAAGTCATAGAATGGAGGTGTTTGAAGTCATAGAATGTTGGTTTTTGAAGTCACAGAATGCAGGTGTGTGAAGTCATAGAATGGAGGTGTGGGAAACCATAGAATGGAGGTGTGTGAAGTCACAGAATTGAGGTGTATGAAGTCAGAATGGAGGTGTGTGAATTCAGAATGGAGGTGTGTGAAGTCATAGAATGGAGGTGTGTGAAGTCATGGAATGGAGGTGTGTGAAATCCAAGAATGGAGGTGTGTGAAATCAAACATTGGAGGTGTATGAAGTCACAGAATGGAGATGTCTGAAGTCACAGAATGGAAGTGTGTGAAGTCAAAATTGAGGTGTGTGAAGTCACAGAATGGAGGTTTGTGAAGTCACAGAATATAGGTGTGTGAAGTCAATATGGAGGTGTGTGAACTCATAGAATAGAGGTGTGTGACCTCATAGAATGGAGGTGTGTGAAGTCATGGAATGGAGATGTGTGAAATCCAAGAATGGAGGTGTGTGAAATCAAACAATGGAGGTGTATGAAGTCACAGAATGGAGATGTGTGAAGTCACAGAATGGAGGTGTGTGAAGTCACAGAATATAGGTGTGTGAAGTCAAAATGGAGGTGTGTGAACTCATAGAATAGAGGTGTGTGACCTCATAGAATGGAGGTTTGTGAAGTCATGGAATGGAGATGTGTGAAATCCAAGAATGGAGGTGTGTGAAATCAAACAATGGAGGTGTATGAAGTCACAGAATGGAGATGTGTGAAGTCACAGAATGGAAGTGTGTGAAGTCAAAATTGAGGTGTGTGAAGTCACAGAATGGAGGGGTGTGAAGTCAAAATTTTGATGTGTGAAGTTACAAATGGAGGTGTGAGAAGTCACAGAATTGTGGTGTGTGAATTCAAAATGGAGGTGTGCGAAGTCAAAGAAAGGAGGTGTGTGAAGTCATAGATTGGAGGTGTATGAAGTCATGGAATTGAGGTTTCTGAAGTCATAGAATGGAGATTTGTGAAGTCATAGAATGGATGTGTGTGAAGTCAGAATGGAGATATGTGAAGTCACAGAATGCAGGTGTGTGAAGTCAAAGAATGTTGGAGTGTGAAGTCATAGAATGGAGGTGTATGAAGTCATGGAATGGAGGTGTGTGAAGTAAAAATGTAGGTTTCTGAAGTCATAGAATGGAGTTGTGGGAAGTCGTAGAATGGAGGTGTGTGAAGTCACAGAATGGAGGTGTGTGAAGTAACAATGTAGGTTTCTGAAGTCATAGAATGGAGGTGTGTGAAGTCATAGAATGGAGGTGCGTGAAGTCACAGAATGGAGGTGTGTGAAGGCATAAAATGGATGTGTGTGAAGTCATAGAATGGAGGTGTGTGAAGTCATAGAATGGAGGTGGGTAAAGTCACAGAATGGAGGTGTGTGAAGTCACAGTATGGAGGTGTGTGAACTCAGATTTAAGGTGTGTGAAGGCACAGAGTGGAGGGGTGTGAAGTCAAAGAATAGAGGTATGTGAAATCACAGAATGGAGGGGTGTGAAGTCAGAATAGAGGTTTGCGTAGTCATAGAATGGAGGTGTGTGAAGTCAGAATGGAGCTGTGTGAACTCATAGAATGGAGGTGTGCGAAGTCACACTGGACATGTGCGAAGTCATAGAATGGTGGTTTTTGAAGTCACAGAATGGAGGTGTGTGAAGTCATAGAATGGAGGTGTGTGAAGTCAGATTGTAGGTATGTGAAGTCACAGAATGGAGGTGTGTCAACTCAGAAATGAGGTATGTGAAGTCATAGAATGGAGGTGTGTGAAGTCACAGAATTGAGGTGTGTGATGTCAGAACGGAGGTGTGTGAATTCAGAATGGAGGTGTGTGAAGTCAGACTATGGAGTTTTGTGAAGTCACAATGCAGGTGTGTGAACTGATAGAACGTAGGTGTGTGAAGTCAAAATGTAGGTGTGCGAAGTGATAGAATGGAGGTGTGTGAAGGCATATAGTAGAGGTGTGTGAAGTCATAGAATGGAGGTGTTTGAAGTCATAGAATGTTGGTTTTTGAAGTCACAGAATGCATGTGTGTGAAGTCATAGAATGGAGGTGTGTGAAGTCAGATTGGAGGGGTGTTAAGTAACAGAATGGAGGTGTGTCAACTCAGAAAGGAGGTGTGTGAAGTCATAGAATGGAGGTGTTTGAAGTCATAGAATGGAGGTGTGTGAAATCATAGAATGGAGGTGTGTGAAGTCACAGAAATGAGGTGTTTGAAGTCAAATGGAAGTCTGTGAAGGCAGAGTGGAGGTGTGTGAAGTCATAGAATGGAGGTGTGTGAAGTCATAGAATGGAGGTGTGTGAAGTCACAGAATGGAGGTGTGTGAAGTCACAGAATGGAGGTGTGTGAACTCAGAATGGAGGTGTGTGAATTCACAGAAGGGAGGTTTGTGAAGTCATAGAATGGAGGTGTTTGAAGTCATAGAATGGAGGTGTGTGAAATCATAGAATGGAGGTGTGTGAAGTCACAGAAATGAGGTGTTTGAAGTCAAATGGAAGTCTGTGAAGGCAGAATGGAGCTGTGTGAAGTCATAGAATGAAGGTGTGTGAAGACATAGAATGGAGGTGTGTGTAGTCAAAATGGAGGTGTGTGAAGGCAAACAATGGAGGTTTGTGAATAACAATGTAGATTTCTGAAGTCATACAATGGAGGTGTGTGAAGTCATAGAATGGAGGTGTGTGAAGTCACAGAATGGAGGCGTGTGATGTCATAGAATGGAGGTGTGTGAAGTCACAGAATGGAGGTATGTAAAGTCATGTCATGGAGGTGTGTGAAGTCACAGAATGTAGGTGTGTGAAATCAGAATTGAGGTGTGCTAAGACATAGAATAGAGGTGTGTGAAGTCAGAATGGAGGTGTGTGAAGTCATAGAATGGAGGTGTGTGAAGTCAGAATGGAGGTGTGTGAACTCATAGAATGAAGGTATGTGAAGTCACAATGGAGGTGTGTGAAGTCATAGAATGGTGGTATGTGAAGTTACAGAATGGAGGTGTGGAAGTCATAGAATGGAATTGTGTGAAGTCAGAAATTGAGGTGTGTGAAGTCACAGAATATAGGTGTGTGAATTCAGAATGGAGGTGTGTGAAGTCATAGAATGGAGTTGTGGGAAGTCATGGAATGGAGGTGTGTGAAATCATAGAATGGAGGTGTGTGAAGTCACAGAATGGAGGTGTGTGAAGTAAGAATGGAGGTGTGTGAAGTGATAGAATTGAGGTGTGTAAAGTCAGAATGGAGGTGTGTGAACACATAGAAGAGAGGTGTGTGAAATCACAATGGAGGTGTGTGAAGTCATAGAATAGAGGTGTGTGAAGTCACTGAAGGAGGTGTGTGAAGTCATAGAAAGGAGCTGTGTGAATTCAGAATGGAGGTGTGTGAAGTCACAGAATGGAGGTGTGTGAAGTCATAGAATGGAGATGTGTGAAGTCACAGAATGGAGGTGTATGAAATCGTAGAATGGAGGTATGTGATTCAGAGAATCAAGGTGTGTGAAGTAAATGAATGGAGGTGTGTGAAGTCACAGAATGGATGTGTGTGAACTCACAATGGAGGTGAGTGAAGTCACAGAATGGAGGTGTGTGAAGTCATAGAATGGAAGTGTGTGAAGTCATTTAATGTAGGTGTGTGATGTCAGAATGGAGGTGTGTGAAGTCACAGAATGGAGGTGTGTGACGTCATAAATGTTGGTGTGTGAAGTCATAGAATGGAGGTGTGAAGCCATAGAATGGAGGTGTGAAGTCATAGAATGGAGGTGTGTGAAGTCATAGAATGGAGGTGTGTGAAGTCACAGAAGTGAGGTGTGTGAAGTCACAGAATGGATGTTGCAGAAGTAAGAATGAAGGTGTGTGAAGTCATAGAATGGAGGTGTCTGAAGGCATAGAATGGATGTTGCTGAAGTAAGAATGGAGGTGTGTGAACTCATAGAATGGACGTGTGTGAACTCATAGAATGGAGGTGTGTGAATTCATGGAACGGAGGTGTGTGAAGTCAAAGAATGGAGGTGTATGATGTCAAACAATGGAAGTGTGTGAAGTGATAGAATGGAGGTGTGTGAAGTCTTAGAATGGAGGTGTGTGAAGTCATAGAATGGAGGTGTGTGAAGTCACAGAAGGGAGGTGTGTGAAGTTACAGAATGGAGGTGTGTAAAGTCACAGAGTGGTGGTGTGTGAAGGCAGAGAATTGAGGGGTGTGAAGTCAAAGAATGGAGGTATGTGAAGTCACAGAATGGAGGGGTGTGAAGTCAGAATAGAGGTGTGCGAAGTCATAGAATGGAGGTGTGTGAAGTCAGAAAGGAGCTGTGTTAACTCATAGAATGGAGGTGTGTGAAATCACAATGGAGATTTGTGAAGTCATAGAATGGTGGTTTTTGAAGTCACAGAATGGAGGTGTGTGAAGTCATAGAATGGAGGTGTGTGAAGTCAGATTGGAGGTATGTGAAGTCACAGAATGGATGTGTGTCAACTCAGAAAGGAGGTATGTGAAGTCATAGAATGGAGGTGTGTGAAGTCAAAGAATGGAGGTGTGGGAAATCATAGAATGGAGGTGTGTGAAGTCACAGAATTGAGGTGTATGAAGTCAGAATGGAGGTGTGTGAATTCAGAATGGAGGTGTGTGAAGTCATAGAATGGAGGTGTGTGAAGTCACAGAATATAGGTGTGTGAAGTCAAAATGGAGGTGTGTGAACTCATAGAATAGAGGTGTGTGACTTCATAGAATGGAGGTGTGTGAAGTCACAGAATGGAAGTGTGTGAAGTCAAAATTGAGGTGTGTGAAGTCACAGAATGGAGGTGTGTGAAGTCAAAATTTTTATGTGTGAAGTCACAAATGGAGGTGTGTGAAGTCACAGAATTGTGGTGTGTGAAGTCAAAATGGAGGTGTGTGAAGTCAAAGAAAGGAGGTGTGTGAAGTCCTAGATTGGAGGTGTATGAAGTCATGGAATTGGGGTTTCTGAAGTCATAGATTGGAGATTTGTGAAGTCATAGAATGGATGTGTGTGAAGTCAGAATGGAGATACGTGAAGCCACAGAATGCAGGTGTGTGAAGTCAAAGAATGTTGGTGTGTGAAGTCATAGAATGGAGGTGTATGAAGTCATGGAATGGAGGTGTGTGCAGTCAGAATGCACGTGTGTGAAGTCATAGAATGGAGTTGTGGGAAGTCATAGAATGGAGGTTTGTGAAGTCACAAAATGGAGGTGTGTGAAGTCATAGAATGGAAGTGTGTGAAGTCATAGAATGGAGGTGTGTGAAGTCTTAGAATGGAGGTGTGTGAAGTCATAGAATGGAGGTGTGTGAAGTCACAGAAGGGAGGTGTGTGAAGTCACAGAATGCATGTGGCTGAAGTAATAATGAAGGTGTGTGAAGTCATAGAATGGAGGTGTCTGAAGTCATAGAATGGATGTTGCTGAAGTAAGAGTGGAGGTGTATGAACTCATAGAATGGAGGTGTGTGAAGTCATAGAATGGAGGTGTGTGAAGTCACAGAATGGAGGTGTGTGAAGTAAGAATGGAGGTGTGTGAAGTGATAGAATTGAGGTGTGCAAAGTCAGAATGGAGGTGTGTGAACACATAGAAGAGAGGTGTGTGAAATCACAATGGAGGAGTGTGAAGTCATAAAATAGAGGTGTGTGAAGTCACTGAAGGAGGTGTGTAAAGTCATAGAAAGGAGCTGTGTGAATTCAGAATGGAGGTGTGTGAAGTCACAGAATGGAGGTGTGTGAAGTCATAGAATGGAGATGTGTGAAGTCACAGAATGGAGGTGTGTGAAATCGTAGAATGGAGGTATGTGAAGTCAGAGAATCAAGGTGTGTGAAGTAAATGAATGGAGGTGTGTGAAGTCACAGAATGGATGTGTGTGAACTCACAATGGTTGTGAGTGAAGTCACAGAATGGAGGTGTGTGAAGTCATAGAATGGAAGTGTGTGAAGTCATAGAATGTAGGTGTGTGATGTCAGAATGGAGGTGTGTGAAGTCACAGAATGGAGGTGTGTGACGTCATAAATGTTGGTGTGTGAAGTCATAGAATGGAGGTGTGAAGCCATAGAATGGAGGTGTGAAGTCATAGAATGGAGGTGTGTGAAGTCATAGAATGGAGGTGTGTGAAGTCACAGAAGTGAGGTGTGTGAAGTCACAGAATGGATGTTGCAGAAGTAAGAATGAAGGTGTGTGAAGTCATAGAATGGAGGTGTCTGAAGGCATAGAATGGATGTTGCTGAAGTAAGAATGGAGGTGTGTGAACTCATAGAATGGACGTGTGTGAACTCATAGAATGGAGGTGTGTGAATTCATGGAACGGAGGTGTGTGAAGTCAAAGAATGGAGGTGTATGATGTCAAACAATGGAAGTGTGTGAAGTGATAGAATGGAGGTGTGTGAAGTCTTAGAATGGAGGTGTGTGAAGTCATAGAATGGAGGTGTGTGAAGTCACAGGAGGGAGGTGTGTGAAGTTACAGAATGGAGGTGTGTAAGTCACAGAGTGGAGGTGTGTGAAGGCAGAGAATTGAGGGGTGTGAAGTCAAAGAATGGAGGTATGTGAAGTCACAGAATGGAGGGGTGTGAAGTCAGAATAGAGGTGTGCGAAGTCATAGAATGGAGGTGTGTGAAGTCAGAAAGGAGCTGTGTGAACTCATAGAATGGAGGTGTGTGAAGTCACAATGGAGATGTGTGAAGTCATAGAATGGTGGTTTTTGAAGTCACAGAATGGAGGTGTGTGGAGTCATAGAATGGAGGTGTGTGAAGTCAGATTGGAGGTATGTGAAGTCACAGAATGGAGGTGTGTCAACTCAGAAAGGAGGTATATGAAGTCATAGAATGGAGGTGTGTGAAGTCAAAGAATGGAAGTGTGGGAAATCATAGAATGGAAGTGTGTGAAGTCACAGAATTGAGGTGTATGATGTCAGAATGGAGGTGTGTGAATTCAGAATGGAGGTGTGTGAAGTCATAGAATGGAGGTGTATGAAGTCATGGAATGGAGGTGTGTGAAATCCAAGAATGGAGGTGTGTGAAATCAAACATTGGAGGTGTATGAAGTCACAGAATGGAGATGTGTGAAGTCACAGAATGGAAGTGTGTGAAGTCAAAATTGAGGTGTGTGAAGTCACAGAATGGAGGTGTGTGAAGTCACAGAATATAGGTGTGTGAAGTCAAATTGGAGGTGTGTGAACTCATAGAATAGGGGTGTGTGACCTCATAGAATGGAGGTGTGTGAAGTCATGGAATGGAGATGTGTAAAATCCAAGAATGGAGGTGTGTGAAATCAAACAGTGGAGGTGTATGAAGTCACACAATGGAGATGTGTGAAGTCACAGAATGGAAGTGTGTGAAGTCAAAATTGAGGTGTGTGAAGTCACAGAATGGAGGTGTGTGAAGTCAAAATGGAGGTGTGTGAAGTCAAAGAAAGGAGGTGTGTGAAGTCATAGAATGGAGGTGTATAAAGTCATGGAATGGAGGTGTGTGAAGTCAGAATGCACGTGTGTGAAGTCATAGAATGGAGTTGTGGGAAGTCATAGAATGGAGGTGTGTGAAGTCACAAAATGGAGGTGTATGTAGTCATAGAATGGAAGTGTGTGAAGTCATAGAATGGAGGTGTGTGAAGTCTTAGAATGGAGGTGTGTGAAGTCATAGAATGGAGGTGTGTGAAGTCACAGAAGGGAGGTGTGTGAAGTCACAGAATGGATGTGGCTGAAGTAATAATGAAGGTGTGTGAAGTCATAGAATGGAGGTGTCTGAAGTCATAGAATGGATGTTGCTGAAGTAAGAATGGAGGTGTGTGAACTCATAGAATGGAGGTGTGTGAACTCATAGAATGGAGGTGTGTGAATTCATGGAACAGAGGTGTGTGAAGTCAAAGAAGGGAGGTGTGTGAAGTCACAGAAGAGAGGTGTGTGAAGTCAGAGCATCGAGGTGTGTGAATTCACAGAATGGAGGTGTGTGAAGTCACAGAATGGAGGTGGGTGAACTCACAATGGAGGTGAGTGAAGTCACAGAATGGAGGTGTGTGAAGTCATAGAATGGAAGTGTGTGAAGTCATAGAATGGAGGTGTGTGATGTCAGAATGGAGGTGTGTTAAGTCACAGAATGGAGGTGTGTGACATCATCAATTTTGGTGTGTGAAGTCATACTATGTTGGTGTGAAGTCATAGAATAGAGGTGTGTGAAGTCATAGAATGGAGGTGTGTGAAGTCACAGAAGTCAGGTGTGTCAAGTCACAGAATAGAGTTGTGTGAGGTCACAATGGAGGTGTGTGAATTTATAGAATGGAGGTGTGTGAAGTCAAGGAATGGATGTGTGTGAAGTCATAGAATGGAGGTGTGTGAAATCACAGAATGGAGGTGTGTGTAGTCACAGAGTGGAGGTGTGTAAAGTCACAGAGTGGAGGTTTGTGAAGTCACAGAATGGAGGTGAGTGAAGTCACAGAATGGAGGTGTGTGAAGTCATAGAATGGAAGTGTGTGAAGTCATAGAATGGAGGTGTGTGATGTCAGAATGGAGGTGTGTTAAGTCACAGAATGGAGGTGTGTGATGTCATCAATTTTGGTGTGTGAAGTCATAGTATGTTGGTGTGAAGTCATAGAAAGGAGGTGTGTGAAGTCATTGAATGGAGGTGTGTTAAGTCACAGAAGACAGGTGTGTGAAGTCATAGAATGGAGGTGTGTGAAATCACAGAATGGAGGTGTGTGTAGTCACAGAGTGGAGGTGTGTAAAGTCACAGAGTGGAGGTTTGTGAAGTCTCAGAATGGAGGTGTGTGAAGTCATAGAATGGAGGTGTTTGAAGTCATAGAATGTTGGTTTTTGAAGTCACAGAATGCAGGTGTGTGAAGTCATAGAATGGAGGTGTGTGAAGTCAGATTGGAGGGGTGTGAAGTAACAGAATGGAGGTGTGTCAACTCAGAAAGGAGGTGTGTGAAGTCATAGAATGGAGGTGTTTGAAGTCATAGAATGGAGGTGTGTGAAATCATAGAATGGAGGTGTGTGAAGTCACAGAAATGGGGTGTTTGAAGTCAAATGGAAGTCTGTGAAGGCAAAAGGGAGGTGTGTGAAGTCATAGAATGGAGGTGTGTGAAGTCATAGAATGGAGGTGTGTGAAGTCACAGAATGGAGGTGTGTGAAGTCACAGAATGGAGGTGTGTGAAGTCAGATTGGAGGTATGTTAAGTCACAGAATGGAGGTGTGTCAACTCAGAAATGAGGTATGTGAAGTCATAGAATGGAGGTGTGTGAAGTCACAGAATTGAGGTGTGTGAAGTCAGAATGGATTTGTGTGAATTCAGAATGGAGGTGTGTGAAGTCACAGAATGGAGGTTTGTGAAGTCACAATGCAGGTGTGTGAACTGATAGAAGGTAGGTGTGTGAAGTCACAATGTAGGTGTGTGAAGTGATAGAATGGAGGTGTGTGAAGTCATAGAATGGAGGTGTGTGAAGTCATAGAATGGAGGTGTTTGAAGTCATAGAATGTTGGTTTTTGAAGTCACAGAATGCAGGTGTGTGAAGTCATAGAATGGAGGTGTGTGAAGTCAGATTGGAGGGGTGTGAAGTAACAGAATGGAGGTGTGTCAACTCAGAAAGAAGGTGTGTGAAGTCATAGAATGGAGGTGTTTGAAGTCATAGAATGGGGGTATGTGAAATCATAGAATGGAGGTGTGTGAAGTCACAGAAATGAGGTGTTTGAAGTCAAATGGAAGTCTGTGAAGGCAGAATGGAGGTGTGTGAAGTCATAGAATGGAGGTGTGTGAAGTCATAGAATGGGGTGTGTGAATTAACAGAATGGAGGTGTGTGAAGTCACAGAATGTAGGTGTGTGAACTCAGATTTAAGGTGTGTGAAGGCACAGAATGGAGGGGAGTGAAGTCAAAGAATGGAGGTATGTGAAGTCACAGAATGGAGGGGTGTGAATTCAGAATACAGGTTTGCGAAGTCATAGAATGGAGGTGTGTGAAGTCAGAATGGAGCTGTGTGAACTCATAGAATGGAGGTGTGTGAAGTCACAATGGAGATGTGCGTAGTCATAGAATGGTGGTCTTTGAAGTCACAGAATGGAGGTGTGTGAAGTCATAGAATGGAGGTGTGTGAAGTCAGATTTGAGGTATGTGAAGTCACAGAATGGAGGTGTGTCAACTCAGAAATGAGGTATGTGAATTCATACAATGGAGGTGTGTGAAGTCACAGAATTGACGTGTGTGAAGTCAGAATTGAGGTGTGTGATTTCAGAATGGAGGTGTGTGAAGTCAGAGAATGGATGTTTGTGAAGTCACAATGCAGGTGTGTGAACTGATAGAACGTAGGTGTGTGAAGTCACAATGTAGGTGTGTGAAGTGATAGAATGGAGGTGTGTGAAGTTATAGAATGGAGGTGTGTGAAGTCACAAAATGGAGATGTGTGAAGTCATATAATGAAGGATTGTGAAGTCACAGAATGGAGGTGTGTGAACTCAGAATGGAGGTGTGTGAAGTCACAGAATGGAGGTGTGTGAAATTATAGAATTTAGATGTGTGAAGTCACAGAATGGAGGTGTGTGAAATCGTAGAGTGGAGGTATGTGAAGTCAGAGAATCAAGGTGTGTGAAGTCAATGAATGGAGGTGTGTGAAGTCACAGAATGGATGTGTGTGAACTCACAATGGAGGTGAGTGAAGTCACAGAATGGAGGTGTGTGAAGTCAAAGAATGGAAGTGCGTGAAGTCATAGAATGTAGGTGTGTGATGTCAGAATGGAGGTGTGTGAAGTCACAGAATGGAGGTGTGTGACGTCATAAATGTTGGTGTGTGAAGTCATAGAATGGAGGTGTGAAGCCATAGAATGGAGGTGTGAAGTCTTAGAATGGAGGTGTGTGAAGTCACAGAAGGCAGGTGTGTGAAGTCACAGAATAGAGTTGTGTGAAGTCATAATGGAGGTGTGGGAATTCATAGAATGGAGGTGTGTGAAGTCAAAGAATGGAGGTGTGTGAAATCACAGAATGGAAGTGTATGTAGTCACAGAGTGGAGGTGTGTAAAGTCACAGAACGGAGGTGTGTGAAGTCTCAGAATGGAGGTGTGTGAAGTCATAGAATGGAGGTGTTTGAAGTCATAGAATGTTGGTTTTTGAAGTCAGAGAATTTAGGTGTGTGAAGTCATAGAATGGAGGTGTGTGAGGTCAGATTGGAGGTGTGTGAAGTCACAGAATGGATGTGTGTCAACTACGAAAGGAGGTGTGTGAAGTCATAGAATGGAGGTGTGTGAAGTCATAGAATGGAGGTGTGTGAAGTCATAGAATGGAGGTGTGTGAAATCATAGAATGGAGGTGTGTGAAGTAACAGAAATGAGGTGTTTGAAGTCAAAATGGAAGTATGTGAAGTCAGAATGGAGGTGTGTGAAGTCATAGAATGGAAGTGTGTGAAGTCATAGAATGGAGGTGTGTGAAGTCACAAAAAGGAGGTGTGTGAACTCATAGAATGGAGGAGTGTGAAGTCATAGAATGGAGGTGTGTGAAGTCACAGATGGAGGTGTGTGAAGTCATAGAATGGAGGTGTGTGAAGTCACAGAATGGAGGTGTGTGAAGTCACAGAATGGAGGTGTGTGAACCCGAAATGGAGATGAGTGAGTTCACAGAAGGGAGGTTTGTGAAGTCATACAATGGATTGTGTGTGAAATCACAGAATGGAGGTGTGTGAAGTCACAGAATGGAGGTGTGTAAAGTCACAGAGTGGATGTGTGTGAAGTCACAGAATGGAGGTTTGTGAAGTCATAGAATGGAGGTGTGTGAAGTCACAGAATGCAGGTGTGTGAAGTCAGAACAGAGGTGTGCCAAGTCATAGAATGGAGGAGTGTGAAGTGAAAATGGAGCTGTGTGAAGTCATAGAATTGAAGTGTGTGAAGTCAGAATCGAGGTGTGTGAACTCATAGAATGGAGGTATATGAAGTCACAATGGAGGTGTGTGAAGTCACAGAATGGATGTGTGTGAACTTAGAAAGGAGGTGTGTAAAGTCATAGAATGGATGTCTGTGAAGTCATAGAATGGAGGTGTGTGAAATCATAGAATGGAGGTGTGTGAAGTCACAGAATTGATGTGTGTGAAGTCAGAATGGAGGTGTGTGAAGTCAGAATGGAGGTGTGTGAAGTCAGATAATGGAGGTGTGTGAAGTCACAATGCAGGTGTGTGAACTCATAGAATGGAAGTGTGTGAAGTAACAATGTAGGTTTCTGAAGTCATAGATTGGAGGTGTGTGAAGTCATAGAATGGAGGTGTGTGAAGTCACAGAATGGAGGTGTGTGATGTCATAGAATGGAGGTGTGTGAAGTCACAGAATGGAGGTGTGTGAAGGCATAGAATGGAGGTGTGTGAAGTCATAGAATGGAGGTGTGTGAAGTCACAGAATAGAGGTTTGTGAAGTCACAGTATGGAGGTGTGTGAACTCAGATTTGAGGTGTGTGAAGTCACAGAATGGAGGTGTGTGAAGTCATAAAAGTAGGTGTGTGAAGTCACAGAATGGAGGTGTGTGAAGACACAGAATGGAGGTGTGTGAACTCAGAGTGGAGGTATGTGAAGTCACAGAATGGAGGTGTGTGAAGTCATAGAATGGAAGTGTGTGAAGTCATAGAATGGAGGTGTGTGAAGTCAGAATCGAGGTGTGTGAAGTCACAGAATGGAGGTGTGTGAACCCAGAATGGATGTGTGTGAAGTCACAGAATGGAGGTTTGTGAAGTCATAGAATGGAGGTGTGTGAAGTCATAGAATGGATGTTGCTGAAGTAAGAATTAAGGTGTGTGAAGTCATAGAATGGAGGTGTCTGAAGTCATAGAATGGATGTTGCTGAAGTAGAATGAAGGTGTGTGAACTCATAGAATGGAGGTGTGTGAACTCATAGAATGAAGGTGTGTGAATTCATGGAACGGAGGTGTGTGAAGTCAAAAAATGGAGGTGTATGATGTCAAACAATGGAAGTGTGTGAAGTCATAGAATGGAGGTGTCTGAAGACTTAGAATGGAGGTGTGTGAAGTCATAGAATGGAGGTGTGTGAAGTCACAGAAGGGAGGTGTGTGAAGTCACAGAATGGAGGTGTGTAAAGTCACAGAGTGGAGGTGTGTGAAGGCACAGAATGGAGAGGAGTGAAGTCAAAGAATGGAGGTATGTGAAGTGACAGAATGGAGGTGTGTGAAGTCACAGAATGGAGGTGTGTGAAGTCAGATTGGAGGTATGTTAAGTCACAGAATGGAGGTGTGTCAACTCAGAAATGAGGTATGTGAAGTCATAGAATGGAGGTGTGTGAAGTCACAGAATTGAGGTGTGTGAAGTCAGAATAGAGGTGTGTGAATTCAGAATAGAGGTGTGTGAAGTCACAGAATGGAGGTTTGTGAAGTCACAATGCAGGTGTGTGAACTGATAGAAGGTAGGTGTGTGAAGTCACAATGTAGGTGTGTGAAGTGATAGAATGGAGGTGTGTGAAGTCATAGAATGGAGGTGTGTGAAGTCATAGAATGGAGGTGTTTGAAGTCATAGAATGTTGGTTTTTGAAGTCACAGAATGCAGGTGTGTGAATTCATAGAATAGAGGTGTGTGAAGTCAGATTGGAGGGGTGTGAAGTAATAGAATGGAGGTGTGTCAACTCAGAAAGGAGGTGTGTGAAGTCATAGAATGGAGGTGTTTGAAGTCATAGAATGGAGGTATGTGAAATCATAGAATGGAGGTGTGTGAAGTCACAGAAATGAGGTGTTTGAAGTCAAATGGAAGTCTGTGAAGGCAGAATGGAGGTGTGTGAAGTCATAGAATGGAGGTGTGTGAAGTCATAGAATGGAGGTGTGTGAATTAACAGAATGGAGGTGTGTGAAGTCACAGAATGTAGGTGTGTGAACTCAGATTTAAGGTGTGTGAAGGCACAGAATGGAGGGGAGTGAAGTCAAAGAATGGAGGTATGTGAAGTCACAGAATGGAGGGGTGTGAATTCAGAATAGAGGTTTGCGAAGTCATAGAATGGAGGTGTGTGAAGTCAGAATGGAGCTGTGTGAACTCATAGAATGGAGGTTTGTGAAGTCACAATGGAGATGTGCGTAGTCATAGAATGGTGGTCTTTGAAGTCACAGAATGGAGGTGTGTGAAGTCATAGAATGGAGGTGTGTGAAGTCAGATTAGAGGTATGTGAAGTCACAGAATGGAGGTGTGTCAACTCAGAAATGAGGTATGTGAATTCATACAATGGAGGTGTGTGAAGTCACAGAATTGAGGTGTGTGAAGTCAGAATGGAGGTGTGTGAATTCAGAATGGAGGTGTGTGAAGTCAGAGAATGGAGGTTTGTGAAGTCACAATGCAGGTGTGTGAACTGATAGAACGTAGGTGTGTGAAGTCACAATATAGGTGTGTGAAGTGATAGAATGGAGGTGTGTGAAGTCATAGAATGGAGGTGTGTGAAGTCACAAAATGGAGATGTGTGAAGTCATATAATGAAGGATTGTGAAGTCACAGAATGGAGGTGTGTGAACTCAGAATGGAGGTGTGTGAAGTCACAGAATGGAGGTGTGTGAAATCATAGAATTTAGATGTGTGAAGTCACAGAATGGAAGTGTGTGAAATCGTAGAATGGAGGTAATTGAAGTCAGAGAATCAAGGTGTGTGAAGTCAATGAATGGAGGTGTGTGAAGTCACAGAATGGATGTGTGTGAACTCACAATGGAGGTGAGTGAAGTCACAGAATGGAGGTGTGTGAAGTCATAGAATGGAAGTGCGTGAAGTCATATAATATAGGTATGTTATGTCAAAATGGAGGTGTGTGAAGTCACAGAATGGAGGTGTGTGACGTCATAAATGTTGGTGTGTGAAGTCATAGAATGGAGGTGTGAAGCCATAGAATGGAGGTGTGAAGTCTTAGAATGGAGGTGTGTGAAGTCACAGAAGGCAGGTGTGTGAAGTCACAGAATAGAGTTGTGTGAAGTCATAATGGAGGTGTGTGAATTCATAGAATGGAGGTGTGTGAAGTCAAAGAATGGAGGTGTGTGAAATCACAGAATGGAAGTGTATGTAGTCACAGAGTGGAGGTGTGTAAAGTCACAGAACGGAGGTGTGTGAAGTCTCAGAATGGAGGTGTGTGAAGTCTTAGAATGGAGGTGTTTGAAGTCATAGAATGTTGGTTTTGGAAGTCAGAGAATGGAGGTGTGTGAAGTCATAGAATGGAGGTGTGTGAGGTCAGATTGGAGGTGTGTGAAGTCACAGAATGGATGTGTGTCAACTCCGAAAGGAGGTGTGTGAAGTCATAGAATGGAGGTGTGTGAAGTCATAGAATGGAGGTGTGTGAAATCATAGAATGGAGGTGTGTGAAGTCACAGAAATGAGGTGTTTGAAGTCAAAATGGAAGTATGTGAAGTCAGAATGGAGGTGTGTGAAGTCATAGAATGGAAGTGTGTGAAGTCATAGAATGGAGGTGTGTGAAGTCACAAAAAGGAGGTGTGTGAACTCATAGAATGGAGGAGTGTGAAGTCATAGAATGGAGGTGTGTGAAGTCACAGATGGAGGTGTGTGAAGTCATAGAATGGAGGTGTGTGAAGTCACAGAATGGAGGTGTGTGAAGTCACAGAATGGAGGTGTGTAAACCCGGAAAGGAGATGAGTGAATTCACAGAAGGGAGGTTTGTGAAGTCATAGAATGGATTGTGTGTGAAATCACAGAATGGAGGTGTGTGAAGTCACAGAATGGAGGTGTGTAAAGTCACAGAGTGGATGTGTGTGAAGTCACAGAATGGAGGTGTGTCAACTCAGAAATGAGGTATGTGAAGTCATAGAATGGAGGTGTGTGAAGTCACAGAATTGAGGTGTGTGAAGTCAGAATAGAGGTGTGTGAATTCAGAATAGAGGTGTGTGAAGTCACAGAATGGAGGTTTGTGAAGTCACAATGCAGGTGTGTGAACTGATAGAAGGTAGGTGTGTGAAGTCACAATGTAGGTGTGTGAAGTGATAGAATGGAGGTGTGTGAAGTCATAGAATGGAGGTGTGTGAAGTCATAGAATGGAGGTGTTTGAAGTCATAGAATGTTGGTTTTTGAAGTCACAGAATGCAGGTGTGTGAATTCATAGAATAGAGGTGTGTGAAGTCAGATTGGAGGGGTGTGAAGTAATAGAATGGAGGTGTGTCAACTCAGAAAGGAGGTGTGTGAAGTCATAGAATGGAGGTGTTTGAAGTCATAGAATGGAGGTATGTGAAATCATAGAATGGAGGTGTGTGAAGTCACAGAAATGAGGTGTTTGAAGTCAAATGGAAGTCTGTGAAGGCAGAATGGAGGTGTGTGAAGTCATAGAATGGAGGTGTGTGAAGTCATAGAATGGAGGTGTGTGAATTAACAGAATGGAGGTGTGTGAAGTCACAGAATGTAGGTGTGTGAACTCAGATTTAAGGTGTGTGAAGGCACAGAATGGAGGGGAGTGAAGTCAAAGAATGGAGGTATGTGAAGTCACAGAATGGAGGGGTGTGAATTCAGAATAGAGGTTTGCGAAGTCATAGAATGGAGGTGTGTGAAGTCAGAATGGAGCTGTGTGAACTCATAGAATGGAGGTTTGTGAAGTCACAATGGAGATGTGCGTAGTCATAGAATGGTGGTCTTTGAAGTCACAGAATGGAGGTGTGTGAAGTCATAGAATGGAGGTGTGTGAAGTCAGATTAGAGGTATGTGAAGTCACAGAATGGAGGTGTGTCAACTCAGAAATGAGGTATGTGAATTCATACAATGGAGGTGTGTGAAGTCACAGAATTGAGGTGTGTGAAGTCAGAATGGAGGTGTGTGAATTCAGAATGGAGGTGTGTGAAGTCAGAGAATGGAGGTTTGTGAAGTCACAATGCAGGTGTGTGAACTGATAGAACGTAGGTGTGTGAAGTCACAATATAGGTGTGTGAAGTGATAGAATGGAGGTGTGTGAAGTCATAGAATGGAGGTGTGTGAAGTCACAAAATGGAGATGTGTGAAGTCATATAATGAAGGATTGTGAAGTCACAGAATGGAGGTGTGTGAACTCAGAATGGAGGTGTGTGAAGTCACAGAATGGAGGTGTGTGAAATCATAGAATTTAGATGTGTGAAGTCACAGAATGGAAGTGTGTGAAATCGTAGAATGGAGGTAATTGAAGTCAGAGAATCAAGGTGTGTGAAGTCAATGAATGGAGGTGTGTGAAGTCACAGAATGGATGTGTGTGAACTCACAATGGAGGTGAGTGAAGTCACAGAATGGAGGTGTGTGAAGTCATAGAATGGAAGTGCGTGAAGTCATATAATATAGGTATGTTATGTCAAAATGGAGGTGTGTGAAGTCACAGAATGGAGGTGTGTGACGTCATAAATGTTGGTGTGTGAAGTCATAGAATGGAGGTGTGAAGCCATAGAATGGAGGTGTGAAGTCTTAGAATGGAGGTGTGTGAAGTCACAGAAGGCAGGTGTGTGAAGTCACAGAATAGAGTTGTGTGAAGTCATAATGGAGGTGTGTGAATTCATAGAATGGAGGTGTGTGAAGTCAAAGAATGGAGGTGTGTGAAATCACAGAATGGAAGTGTATGTAGTCACAGAGTGGAGGTGTGTAAAGTCACAGAACGGAGGTGTGTGAAGTCTCAGAATGGAGGTGTGTGAAGTCTTAGAATGGAGGTGTTTGAAGTCATAGAATGTTGGTTTTGGAAGTCAGAGAATGGAGGTGTGTGAAGTCATAGAATGGAGGTGTGTGAGGTCAGATTGGAGGTGTGTGAAGTCACAGAATGGATGTGTGTCAACTCCGAAAGGAGGTGTGTGAAGTCATAGAATGGAGGTGTGTGAAGTCATAGAATGGAGGTGTGTGAAATCATAGAATGGAGGTGTGTGAAGTCACAGAAATGAGGTGTTTGAAGTCAAAATGGAAGTATGTGAAGTCAGAATGGAGGTGTGTGAAGTCATAGAATGGAAGTGTGTGAAGTCATAGAATGGAGGTGTGTGAAGTCACAAAAAGGAGGTGTGTGAACTCATAGAATGGAGGAGTGTGAAGTCATAGAATGGAGGTGTGTGAAGTCACAGATGGAGGTGTGTGAAGTCATAGAATGGAGGTGTGTGAAGTCACAGAATGGAGGTGTGTGAAGTCACAGAATGGAGGTGTGTGAACCCGGAATGGAGATGAGTGAATTCACAGAAGGGAGGTTTGTGAAGTCATAGAATGGATTGTGTGTGAAATCACAGAATGGAGGTGTGTGAAGTCACAGAATGGAGGTGTGTAAAGTCACAGAGTGGATGTGTGTGAAGTCACAGAATGGAGGTGTGTGAAGTCATAGAATGGAAGTGCGTGAAGTCATATAATATAGGTATGTTATGTCAAAATGGAGGTGTGTGAAGTCACAGAATGGAGGTGTGTGACGTCATAAATGTTGGTGTGTGAAGTCATAGAATGGAGGTGTGAAGCCATAGAATGGAGGTGTGAAGTCTTAGAATGGAGGTGTGTGAAGTCACAGAAGGCAGGTGTGTGAAGTCACAGAATAGAGTTGTGTGAAGTCATAATGGAGGTGTGTGAATTCATAGAATGGAGGTGTGTGAAGTCAAAGAATGGAGGTGTGTGAAATCACAGAATGGAAGTGTATGTAGTCACAGAGTGGAGGTGTGTAAAGTCACAGAACGGAGGTGTGTGAAGTCTCAGAATGGAGGTGTGTGAAGTCTTAGAATGGAGGTGTTTGAAGTCATAGAATGTTGGTTTTGGAAGTCAGAGAATGGAGATGTGTGAAGTCATAGAATGGAGGTGTGTGAGGTCAGATTGGAGGTGTGTGAAGTCACAGAATGGATGTGTGTCAACTCCGAAAGGAGGTGTGTGAAGTCATAGAATGGAGGTGTGTGAAGTCATAGAATTGAGGTGTGTGAAATCATAGAATGGAGGTGTGTGAAGTCACAGAAATGAGGTGTTTGAAGTCAAAATGGAAGTATGTGAAGTCAGAATGGAGGTGTGTGAAGTCATAGAATGGAGGTGTGTGAGGTCAGATTGGAGGTGTGTGAAGTCACAGAATGGATGTGTGTCAACTCCGAAAGGAGGTGTGTGAAGTCATAGAATGGAGGTGTGTGAAGTCATAGAATGGAGGTGTGTGAAATCATAGAATGGAGGTGTGTGAAGTCACAGAAATGAGGTGTTTGAAGTCAAAATGGAAGTATGTGAAGTCAGAATGGAGGTGTGTGAAGTCATAGAATGGAAGTGTGTGAAGTCATAGAATGGAGGTGTGTGAAGTCACAAAAAGGAGGTGTGTGAACTCATAGAATGGAGGAGTGTGAAGTCATAGAATGGAGGTGTGTGAAGTCACAGATGGAGGTGTGTGAAGTCATAGAATGGAGGTGTGTGAAGTCACAGAATGGAGGTGTGTGAAGTCACAGAATGGAGGTGTGTGAACCCGGAATGGAGATGAGTGAATTCACAGAAGGGAGGTTTGTGAAGTCATAGAATGGATTGTGTGTGAAATCACAGAATGGAGGTGTGTGAAGTCACAGAATGGAGGTGTGTAAAGTCACAGAGTGGATGTGTGTGAAGTCACAGAATGGAGGTGTGTGAAGTCATAGAATGGAAGTGCGTGAAGTCATATAATATAGGTATGTTATGTCAAAATGGAGGTGTGTGAAGTCACAGAATGGAGGTGTGTGACGTCATAAATGTTGGTGTGTGAAGTCATAGAATGGAGGTGTGAAGCCATAGAATGGAGGTGTGAAGTCTTAGAATGGAGGTGTGTGAAGTCACAGAAGGCAGGTGTGTGAAGTCACAGAATAGAGTTGTGTGAAGTCATAATGGAGGTGTGTGAATTCATAGAATGGAGGTGTGTGAAGTCAAAGAATGGAGGTGTGTGAAATCACAGAATGGAAGTGTATGTAGTCACAGAGTGGAGGTGTGTAAAGTCACAGAACGGAGGTGTGTGAAGTCTCAGAATGGAGGTGTGTGAAGTCTTAGAATGGAGGTGTTTGAAGTCATAGAATGTTGGTTTTGGAAGTCAGAGAATGGAGATGTGTGAAGTCATAGAATGGAGGTGTGTGAGGTCAGATTGGAGGTGTGTGAAGTCACAGAATGGATGTGTGTCAACTCCGAAAGGAGGTGTGTGAAGTCATAGAATGGAGGTGTGTGAAGTCATAGAATTGAGGTGTGTGAAATCATAGAATGGAGGTGTGTGAAGTCACAGAAATGAGGTGTTTGAAGTCAAAATGGAAGTATGTGAAGTCAGAATGGAGGTGTGTGAAGTCATAGAATGGAAGTGTGTGAAGTCATAGAATGGAGGTGTGTGAAGTCACAAAAAGGAGGTGTGTGAACTCATAGAATGGAGGAGTGTGAAGTCATAGAATGGAGGTGTGTGAAGTCACAGATGGAGGTGTGTGAAGTCATAGAATGGAGGTGTGTGAAGTCACAGAATGGAGGTGTGTGAAGTCACAGAATGGAGGTGTGTGAACCCGGAATGGAGATGAGTGAATTCACAGAAGGGAGGTTTGTGAAGTCATAGAATGGATTGTGTGTGAAATCACAGAATGGAGGTGTGTGAAGTCACAGAATGGAGGTGTGTAAAGTCACAGAGTGGATGTGTGTGAAGTCACAGAATGGAGGTTTGTGAAGTCATATTATGGAGGTGTGTGAAGTCACAGAATGCAGGTGTGTGAAGTCAGAACAGAGGTGTGCGAAGTCATAGAATGGAGGAGTGTGAAGTGAAAATGGAGCTGTGTGAAGTCATAGAATTGAAGTGTGTGAAGTCAGAGTCGAGGTGTGTGAACTCATAGAATGCAGGTATATGAAGTCACAATGGAGGTGTGTGAAGTCACAGAATGGATGTGTGTGAACTTAGAAAGGAGGTGTGTAAAGTCATAGAATGGATGTCTGTGAAGTCATAGAATGGAGGTGTGTGAAATCATAGAATGGAGGTGTGTGAAGTCACAGAATTGATGTGTGTGAAGTCAGAATGGAGGTGTGTGAAGTCAGAATGGAGGTGTGTGAAGTCAGATAATGGAGGTGTGTGAAGTCACAATGCAGGTGTGTGAACTCATAGAATGGAAGTGTGTGAAGTAACAATGTAGGTTTCTGAAGTCATAGATTGGAGGTGTGTGAAGTCATAGAATGGAGGTGTGTGAAGTCACAGAATGGAGGTGTGTGATGTCATAGAATGGAGGTGTGTGAAGTCACAGAATGGAGGTGTGTGAAGGCGTAGAATGGAGGTGTGTGAAGTCATAGAATGGAGGTGTGTGAAGTCACAGAATAGAGGTTTGTGAAGGCACAGTATGGAGGTGTGTGAACTCAGATTTGAGGTGTGTGAAGTCACAGAATGGAGGTGTGTGAAGTCATAAAAGTAGGTGTGTGAAGTCACAGAATGGAGGTGTGTGAAGACACAGAATGGAGGTGTGTGAACTCAGAGTGGAGGTATGTGAAGTCACAGAATGGAGGTGTGTGAAGTCATAGAATGGAAGTGTGTGAAGTCATAGAATGGAGGTGTGTGAAGTCAGAATCGAGGTGTGTGAAGTCACAGAATGGAGGTGTGTGAACCCAGAATGGATGTGTGTGAAGTCACAGAATGGAGGTTTGTGAAGTCATAGAATGGAGGTGTGTGAAGTCATAGAATGGATGTTGCTGAAGTAAGAATTAAGGTGTGTGAAGTCATAGAATGGAGGTGTCTGAAGTCATAGAATGGATGTTGCTGAAGTAGAATGAAGGTGTGTGAACTCATAGAATGGAGGTGTGTGAACTCATAGAATGAAGGTGTGTGAATTCATGGAACGGAGGTGTGTGAAGTCAAAAAATGGAGGTGTATGATGTCAAACAATGGAAGTGTGTGAAGTCATAGAATGGAGGTGTCTGAAGACTTAGAATGGAGGTGTGTGAAGTCATAGAATGGAGGTGTGGGAAGTCACAGAAGGGAGGTGTGTGAAGTCACAGAATGGAGGTGTGTAAAGTCACAGAGTGGAGGTGTGTGAAGGCACAGAATGGAGAGGAGTGAAGTCAAAGAATGGAGGTATGTGAAGTGACAGAATGGAGGTGTGTGAAGTCACAGAATGGAGGTGTGTGAAGTCAGATTGGAGGTATGTGAAGTCACAGAATGGAGGTGTGTCAACTCAGAAATGAGGTATGTGAAGTCATAGAATGGAGGTGTGTGAAGTCACAGAATTGAGGTGTGTGAAGTCAGAATAGAGGTGTGTGAATTCAGAATAGAGGTGTGTGAAGTCACAGAATGGAGGTTTGTGAAGTCACAATGCAGGTGTGTGAACTGATAGAAGGTAGGTGTGTGAAGTCACAATGTAGGTGTGTGAAGTGATAGAATGGAGGTGTGTGAAGTCATAGAATGGAGGTGTGTGAAGTCATAGAATGGAGGTGTTTGAAGTCATAGAATGTTGGTTTTTGAAGTCACAGAATGCAGGTGTGTGAATTCATAGAATAGAGGTGTGTGAAGTCAGATTGGTGGGGTGTGAAGTAATAGAATGGAGGTGTGTCAACTCAGAAAGGAGGTGTGTGAAGTCATAGAATGGAGGTGTTTGAAGTCATAGAATGGAAGTATGTGAAATCATAGAATGGAGGTGTGTGAAGTCACAGAAATGAGGTGTTTGAAGTCAAATGGAAGTCTGTGAAGGCAGAATGGAGGTGTGTGAAGTCATAGAATGGAGGTGTGTGAAGTCATAGAATGGAGGTGTGTGAATTAACAGAATGGAGGTGTGTGAAGTCACAGAATGTAGGTGTGTGAACTCAGATTTAAGGTGTGTGAAGGCACAGAATGGAGGGGAGTGAAGTCAAAGAATGGAGGTATGTGAAGTCACAGAATGGAGGGGTGTGAATTCAGAATAGAGGTTTGCGAAGTCATAGAATGGAGGTGTGTGAAGTCAGAATGGAGCTGTGTGAACTCATAGAATGGAGGTTTGTGAAGTCACAATGGAGATGTGCGTAGTCATAGAATGGTGGTCTTTGAAGTCACAGAATGGAGGTGTGTGAAGTCATAGAATGGAGGTGTGTGAAGTCAGATTAGAGGTATGTGAAGTCACAGAATGGAGGTGTGTCAACTCAGAAATGAGGTATGTGAATTCATACAATGGAGGTGTGTGAAGTCACAGAATTGAGGTGTGTGAAGTCAGAATGGAGGTGTGTGAATTCAGAATGGAGGTGTGTGAAGTCAGAGAATGGAGGTTTGTGAAGTCACAATGCAGGTGTGTGAACTGATAGAACGTAGGTGTGTGAAGTCACAATATAGGTGTGTGAAGTGATAGAATGGAGGTGTGTGAAGTCATAGAATGGAGGTGTGTGAAGTCACAAAATGGAGATGTGTGAAGTCATATAATGAAGGATTGTGAAGTCACAGAATGGAGGTGTGTGAACTCAGAATGGAGGTGTGTGAAGTCACAGAATGGAGGTGTGTGAAATCATAGAATTTAGATGTGTGAAGTCACAGAATGGAAGTGTGTGAAATCGTAGAATGGAGGTAATTGAAGTCAGAGAATCAAGGTGTGTGAAGTCAATGAATGGAGGTGTGTGAAGTCACAGAATGGATGTGTGTGAACTCACAATGGAGGTGAGTGAAGTCACAGAATGGAGGTGTGTGAAGTCATAGAATGGAAGTGCGTGAAGTCATATAATATAGGTATGTTATGTCAAAATGGAGGTGTGTGAAGTCACAGAATGGAGGTGTGTGACGTCATAAATGTTGGTGTGTGAAGTCATAGAATGGAGGTGTGAAGCCATAGAATGGAGGTGTGAAGTCTTAGAATGGAGGTGTGTGAAATCACAGAAGGCAGGTGTGTGAAGTCACAGAATAGAGTTGTGTGAAGTCATAATGGAGGTGTGTGAATTCATAGAATGGAGGTGTGTGGAGTCAAAGAATGGAGGTGTGTGAAATCACAGAATGGAAGTGTATGTAGTCACAGAGTGGAGGTGTGTAAAGTCACAGAACGGAGGTGTGTGAAGTCTCAGAATGGAGGTGTGTGAAGTCTTAGAATGGAGGTGTTTGAAGTCATAGAATGTTGGTTTTGGAAGTCAGAGAATGGAGGTGTGTGAAGTCATAGAATGGAGGTGTGTGAGGTCAGATTGGAGGTGTGTGAAGTCACAGAATGGATGTGTGTCAACTCCGAAAGGAGGTGTGTGAAGTCATAGAATGGAGGTGTGTGAAGTCATAGAATGGAGGTGTGTGAAATCATAGAATGGAGGTGTGTGAAGACACAGAAATGAGGTGTTTGAAGTCAAAATGGAAGTATGTGAAGTCAGAATGGAGGTGTGTGAAGTCATAGAATGGAAGTGTGTGAAGTCATAGAATGGAGGTGTGTGAAGTCACAAAAAGGAGGTGTGTGAACTCATAGAATGGAGGAGTGTGAAGTCATAGAATGGAGGTGTGTGAAGTCACAGATGGAGGTGTGTGAAGTCATAGAATGGAGGTGTGTGAAGTCACAGAATGGAGGTGTGTGAAGTCACAGAATGGAGGTTTGTGAACCCGGAATGGAGATGAGTGAATTCACAGAAGGGAGGTTTGTGAAGTCATAGAATGGATTGTGTGTGAAATCACAGAATGGAGGTGTGTGAAGTCACAGAATGGAGGTGTGTAAAGTCACAGAGTGGATGTGTGTGAAGTCACAGAATGGAGGTTTGTGAAGTCATATTATGGAGGTGTGTGAAGTCACAGAATGCAGGTGTGTGAAGTCAGAACAGAGGTGTGCGAAGTCATAGAATGGAGGAGTGTGAAGTGAAAATGGAGCTGTGTGAAGTCATAGAATTGAAGTGTGTGAAGTCAGAGTCGAGGTGTGTGAACTCATAGAATGGAGGTATATGAAGTCACAATGGAGGTGTGTGAAGTCACAGAATGGATGTGTGTGAACTTAGAAAGGAGGTGTGTAAAGTCATAGAATGGATGTCTGTGAAGTCATAGAATGGAGGTGTGTGAAATCATAGAATGGAGGTGTGTGAAGTCACAGAATTGATGTGTGTGAAGTCAGAATGGAGGTGTGTGAAGTCAGAATGGAGGTGTGTGAAGTCAGATAATGGAGGTGTGTGAAGTCAAAATGCAGGTGTGTGAACTCATAGAATGGAAGTGTGTGAAGTAACAATGTAGGTTTCTGAAGTCATAGATTGGAGGTGTGTGAAGTCATAGAATGGAGGTGTGTGAAGTCACAGAATGGAGGTGTGTGATGTCATAGAATGGAGGTGTGTGAAGTCACAGAATGGAGGTGTGTGAAGGCGTACAATGGAGGTGTGTGAAGTCATAGAATGGAGGTGTGTGAAGTCACAGAATAGAGGTTTGTGAAGTCACAGTATGGAGGTGTGTGAACTCAGATTTGAGGTGTGTGAAGTCACAGAATGGAGGTTTGTGAAGTCATAAAAGTAGGTGTGTGAAGTCACAGAATGGAGGTGTGTGAAGACACAGAATGGAGGTGTGTGAACTCAGAGTGGAGGTATGTGAAGTCACAGAATGGAGGTGTGTGAAGTCATAGAATGGAAGTGTGTGAAGTCATAGAATGGAGGTGTGTGAAGTCAGAATCGAGGTGTGTGAAGTCACAGAATGGAGGTGTGTGAACCCAGAATGGATGTGTGTGAAGTCACAGAATGGAGGTTTGTGAAGTCATAGAATGGAGGTGTGTGAAGTCATAGAATGGATGTTGCTGAAGTAAGAATGAAGGTGTGTGAAGTCATAGAATGGAGGTGTCTGAAGTCATAGAATGGATGTTGCTGAAGTAGAATGATGGTGTGTGAACTCATAGAATGGAGGTGTGTGAACTCATAGAATGAAGGTGTGCGGATTCATGGAACGGAGGTGTGTGAAGTCAAAAAATGGAGGTGTATGATGTCAAACAATGGAAGTGTGTGAAGTCATAGAATGGAGGTGTGTGAAGACTTAGAATGGAGGTGTTTGAAGTCATAGAATGGAGGTGTGTGAAGTCACAGAAGGGAGGTGTGTGAAGTCACAGAATGGAGGTGTGTAAAGTCACAGAGTGGAGGTGTGTGAAGGCACAGAATGGAGAGGAGTGAAGTCAAAGAATGGAGGTATGTGAAGTGACAGAATGGAGGTGTGTGAAGTCACAGAATGGAGGTGTGTGAAGTCAGATTGGAGGTATGTGAAGTCACAGAATGGAGGTGTGTCAACTCAGAAATGAGGTATGTGAAGTCATAGAATGGAGGTGTGTGAAGTCACAGAATTGAGGTGTGTGAAGTCAGAATAGAGGTGTGTGAATTCAGAATAGAGGTGTGTGAAGTCACAGAATGGAGGTTTGTGAAGTCACAATGCAGGTGTGTGAACTGATAGAAGGTAGGTGTGTGAAGTCACAATGTAGGTGTGTGAAGTGATAGAATGGAGGTGTGTGAAGTCATAGAATGGAGGTGTGTGAAGTCATAGAATGGAGGTGTTTGAAGTCATAGAATGTTGGTTTTTGAAGTCACAGAATGCAGGTGTGTGAATTCATAGAATAGAGGTGTGTGAAGTCAGATTGGAGGGGTGTGAAGTAATAGAATGGAGGTGTGTCAACTCAGAAAGGAGGTGTGTGAAGTCATAGAATGGAGGTGTTTGAAGTCATAGAATGGAGGTATGTGAAATCATAGAATGGAGGTGTGTGAAGTCACAGAAATGAGGTGTTTGAAGTCAAATGGAAGTCTGTGAAGGCAGAATGGAGGTGTGTGAAGTCATAGAATGGAGGTGTGTGAAGTCATAGAATGGAGGTGTGTGAATTAACAGAAAGGAGGTGTGTGAAGTCACAGAATGTAGGTGTGTGAACTCAGATTTAAGGTGTGTGAAGGCACAGAATGGAGGGGAGTGAAGTCAAAGAATGGAGGTATGTGAAGTCACAGAATGGAGGGGTGTGAATTCAGAATAGAGGTTTGCGAAGTCATAGAATGGAGGTGTGTGAAGTCAGAATGGAGCTGTGTGAACTCATAGAATGGAGGTTTGTGAAGTCACAATGGAGATGTGCGTAGTCATAGAATGGTGGTCTTTGAAGTCACAGAATGGAGGTGTGTGAAGTCATAGAATGGAGGTGTGTGAAGTCAGATTAGAGGTATGTGAAGTCACAGAATGGAGGTGTGTCAACTCAGAAATGAGGTATGTGAATTCATACAATGGAGGTGTGTGAAGTCACAGAATTGAGGTGTGTGAAGTCAGAATGGAGGTGTGTGAATTCAGAATGGAGGTGTGTGAAGTCAGAGAATGGAGGTTTGTGAAGTCACAATGCAGGTGTGTGAACTGATAGAACGTAGGTGTGTGAAGTCACAATATAGGTGTGTGAAGTGATAGAATGGAGGTGTGTGAAGTCATAGAATGGAGGTGTGTGAAGTCACAAAATGGAGATGTGTGAAGTCATATAATGAAGGATTGTGAAGTCACAGAATGGAGGTGTGTGAACTCAGAATGGAGGTGTGTGAAGTCACAGAATGGAGGTGTGTGAAATCATAGAATTTAGATGTGTGAAGTCACAGAATGGAAGTGTGTGAAATCGTAGAATGGAGGTAATTGAAGTCAGAGAATCAAGGTGTGTGAAGTCAATGAATGGAGGTGTGTGAAGTCACAGAATGGATGTGTGTGAACTCACAATGGAGGTGAGTGAAGTCACAGAATGGAGGTGTGTGAAGTCATAGAATGGAAGTGCGTGAAGTCATATAATATAGGTATGTTATGTCAAAATGGAGGTGTGTGAAGTCACAGAATGGAGGTGTGTGACGTCATAAATGTTGGTGTGTGAAGTCATAGAATGGAGGTGTGAAGCCATAGAATGGAGGTGTGAAGTCTTAGAATGGAGGTGTGTGAAGTCACAGAAGGCAGGTGTGTGAAGTCACAGAATAGAGTTGTGTGAAGTCATAATGGAGGTGTGTGAATTCATAGAATGGAGGTGTGTGAAGTCAAAGAATGGAGGTGTGTGAAATCACAGAATGGAAGTGTATGTAGTCACAGAGTGGAGGTGTGTAAAGTCACAGAACGGAGGTGTGTGAAGTCTCAGAATGGAGGTGTGTGAAGTCTTAGAATGGAGGTGTTTGAAGTCATAGAATGTTGGTTTTGGAAGTCAGAGAATGGAGGTGTGTGAAGTCATAGAATGGAGGTGTGTGAGGTCAGATTGGAGGTGTGTGAAGTCACAGAATGGATGTGTGTCAACTCCGAAAGGAGGTGTGTGAAGTCATAGAATGGAGGTGTGTGAAGTCATAGAATGGAGGTGTGTGAAATCATAGAATGGAGGTGTGTGAAGTCACAGAAATGAGGTGTTTGAAGTCAAAATGGAAGTATGTGAAGTCAGAATGGAGGTGTGTGAAGTCATAGAATGGAAGTGTGTGAAGTCATAGAATGGAGGTGTGTGAAGTCACAAAAAGGAGGTGTGTGAACTCATAGAATGGAGGAGTGTGAAGTCATAGAATGGAGGTGTGTGAAGTCACAGATGGAGGTGTGTGAAGTCATAGAATGGAGGTGTGTGAAGTCACAGAATGGAGGTGTGTGAAGTCACAGAATGGAGGTGTGTGAACCCGGAATGGAGATGAGTGAATTCACAGAAGGGAGGTTTGTGAAGTCATAGAATGGATTGTGTGTGAAATCACAGAATGGAGGTGTGTGAAGTCACAGAATGGAGGTGTGTAAAGTCACAGAGTGGATGTGTGTGAAGTCACAGAATGGAGGTTTGTGAAGTCATATTATGGAGGTGTGTGAAGTCACAGAATGCAGGTGTGTGAAGTCAGAACAGAGGTGTGCGAAGTCATAGAATGGAGGAGTGTGAAGTGAAAATGGAGCTGTGTGAAGTCATAGAATTGAAGTGTGTGAAGTCAGAGTCGAGGTGTGTGAACTCATAGAATGGAGGTATATGAAGTCACAATGGAGGTGTGTGAAGTCACAGAATGGATGTGTGTGAACTTAGAAAGGAGGTGTGTAAAGTCATAGAATGGATGTCTGTGAAGTCATAGAATGGAGGTGTGTGAAATCATAGAATGGAGGTGTGTGAAGTCACAGAATTGATGTGTGTGAAGTCAGAATGGAGGTGTGTGAAGTCAGAATGGAGGTGTGGGAAGTCAGATAATGGAGGTGTGTGAAGTCACAATGCAGGTGTGTGAACTCATAGAATGGAAGTGTGTGAAGTAACAATGTAGGTTTCTGAAGTCATAGATTGGAGGTCTGTGAAGTCATAGAATGGAGGTGTGTGAAGTCACAGAATGGAGGTGTGTGATGTCATAGAATGGAGGTGTGTGAAGTCACAGAATGGAGGTGTGTGAAGGCATAGAATGGAGGTGTGTGAAGTCATAGAATGGAGGTGTGTGAAGTCACAGAATAGAGGTTTGTGAAGTCACAGTATGGAGGTGTGTGAACTCAGATTTGAGGTGTGTGAAGTCACAGAATGGAGGTGTGTGAAGTCATAAAAGTAGGTGTGTGAAGTCACAGAATGGAGGTGTGTGAAGACACAGAATGGAGGTGTGTGAACTCAGAGTGGAGGTATGTGAAGTCACAGAATGGAGGTGTGTGAAGTCATAGAATGGAAGTGTGTGAAGTCATAGAATGGAGGTGTGTGAAGTCAGAATCGAGGTGTGTGAAGTCACAGAATGGAGGTGTGTGAACCCAGAATGGATGTGTGTGAAGTCACAGAATGGAGGTTTGTGAAGTCATAGAATGGAGGTGTGTGAAGTCATAGAATGGATGTTGCTGAAGTAAGAATGAAGGTGTGTGAAGTCATAGAATGGAGGTGTCTGAAGTCATAGAATGGATGTTGCTGAAGTAGAATGATGGTGTGTGAACTCATAGAATGGAGGTGTGTGAACTCATAGAATGAAGGTGTGTGGATTCATGGAACGGAGGTGTGTGAAGTCAAAAAATGGAGGTGTATGATGTCAAACAATGGAAGTGTGTGAAGTCATAGAATGGAGGTGTGTGAAGACTTAGAATGGAGGTGTTTGAAGTCATAGAATGGAGGTGTGTGAAGTCACAGAAGGGAGGTGTGTGAAGTCACAGAATGGAGGTGTGTGAAGTCACAGAGTGGAGGTGTGTGAAGGCACAGAATGGAGAGGAGTGAAGTCAAAGAATGGAGGTATGTGAAGTGACAGAATGGAGGGGTGTGAAGTCAAAGAATGGAGGTATGTGAAGTCACAGAATGGAGGGGGGTGAAGTCAGAATAGAGGTGTACGAAGTCATAGAATGGAGTTGTGTGAAGTCACAATGGAGATGTGTGAAGTCATAAAATGGTGGTTTTTGAAGTCACAGAATGGAGGTGTGTGAAGTCATAGAATGGAGGTGTGTGAAGTCAGATTGGAGGTATGTGAAGTCACAGAATGGAGGTGTGTCAACTCAGAAATGAGGTATGTGACTTCATAGAATGGAGGTGTGTGAAGTCACAGAATTGAGGTGTGTGAAGTCTGAATGGCGATGTGTGAATTCAGAATGGAGATGTGTGAAGTCACAGAATTGAGGTGTGTGTCAAGTCACAATATAGGTGTGTGAAGTCATAGAATGGAGGTGTGTAAAGTCATAGAATGGAGGTGTGCAAAGTCACAAAATGGAGGTGTGAGAAGTCATATATTGGAGGTGTGTGAAGTCACAGAATGGAGGTGTGTGAACTCAGAATGGAGGTGTGTGAAGTCACAGAATGGACGTGTGTGAAGTCATAGAATGGAGGTGTTTGAAGTCATAGAATGTTGGTTTTTGAAGTCACAGAATGCAGGTGTGTGAAGTCATAGAATGGAGGTGTGTGAAGTCAGATTGGAGGGGTGTGAAGTAACAGAATGGAGGTGTGTCAACTCAGAAAATAGGTGTGTGAAGTCATAGAATGGTGGTGTTTGAAGTCATAGAATGGAGGTGTGTGAAATCATAGAAGGGAGGTGTGTGAAGTCAAAGAAATGCGGTGTTTGAAGTCAAATGGAAGTCTGTGAAGGCAGAATGGAGGTGTGTGAAGTCATAGAATGGAGGTGTGTGAAGTCATAGAATGGAGGTGTGTGAAGTCACAGAATGGAGGTGTGTGAAATCACAGAATGGAGGTGTGTGAAGTCACAGAAATGAGGTGTTTGAAGTCAAATGGAAGTCTGTGAAGGCAGAATGGAGGTGTGTGAAGTCATACAATGGAGGTGTGTGAAGTCATAGATTGGAGGTGTGTGAATTAACAGAATGGAGGTGTGTGAAGTCACAGAATGGAGGTGTGTGAACTCAGAATGGAGGTGTGTGAATTCACAGAAGGGAGGTTTGTGAAGTCATAGAATGGAGATTTCTGCAGTAAGAATGAAGGTGTGTGAAGACATAGAATGGAGGTGTGTGTAGTCAAAATGGAGGTGTGTGAAGGGAAACAATGGAGGTGTGTGAAGTCACAGAATGGAGGTGTGTGAAGTAACAATGTATGTTTCTGAAGTCATAGAATGGAGGTGTGTGCAGTCATAGAATGGAGGTGTGTGAAGTCACAGAATGGAGGCGTGTGATGTCATAGAATGGAGGTGTGTGAAGTCACAGAATGGAGGTGTGTGAAGGCATAAAATGTGGTGTGTGAAGTTATAGAATGGAGGTGTTTGAAGTCATAGAATGGAGGTGTGTGAAGTCACAGACTGGAGGTGTGTGAAGTCACAGTATGGAGGTGTGTGAACTCAGATTTAAGGTGTGTGAAGGCACAGAATGGAGGGGTGTGAAGTCAAAGAATGGAGGTATGTGAAGTCAAAGAATGGAGGTATGTGAAGTCACAGAATCGAGGGGTGTGAAGTCAGAATAGAGGTTTGCGAAGTCATAGAATGGAGGTGTGTGAAGTCAGAATGGAGCTGTGTGAACTCATAGAATGGAGGTGTGTGAAGTCACAATGGAGATGTGCGTAGTCATAGAATGGTGGTCTTGAAGTCACAGAATGGAGGTGTGCGAAGTCATCGAATGGAGGTGTGTGAAGTCAGATTGGAGGTATGTGAAATCACAGAATGGAGGTGTGTCAACTCAGAAATGAGGTATGTGAATTCATACAATGGAGGTGTGTGAAGTCACAGAATTGAGGTGTGTGAAGTCAGAATGGAGGTGTGTGAATTCAGAATGGAGATGTGTGAAGTCAGAGAATGGAGGTCTGTGAAGTCACAATGCAGGTGTGTGAACTGATAGAACGTAGGTGTGTGAAGGCACAATGTAGGTGTGTGAAGTGATAGAATGGAGGTGTGTGAAGTCACAAAATGGATGTGTGTGAACTCAGAATGGAGGTGTGTGAAGTCACAGAATGGAGGTGTGTGAAATCATAGAATTTAGATGTGTGAAGTCACAGAATGGAGGTGTGTGAAATCGTAGAATGGAGGTATGTGAAGTCAGAGAATCAAGGTGTGTGAAGTCAATGAATGGAGGTGTGTGAAGTCACAGAATGGATGTGTGTGAACTCACAATGGAGGTGAGTGAGGTCACAGAATGGAGGTGTGTGAAGTCATAGAATGGAAGTGCGTGAAGTCATAGAATGTAGGTGTGTGATGTCAGAATGGAGGTGTGTGAAGTCACAGAATGGAGGTGTGTGACGTCATAAATGTTGGTGTGTGAAGTCATAGAATGGAGGTGTGAAGCCATAGAATGGAGGTGTGAAGTCATAGAATGGAGGTGTGTGAAGTCACAGAAGGCAGGTGGGTGAAGTCACAGAATAGAGTTGTGTGAAGTCATAATGGAGGTGTGTGAATTCATAGAATGGAGGTGTGTGAAGTCAAAGAATGGAGGTGTGTGAAATCACAGAATGGAAGTGTATGTAGTCACAGAGTGGAGGTGTGTAAAGTCACAGAACGGAGGTGTGTGAAGTCTCAGAATGAAGATGTGTGAAGTCTCAGAATGGAGGTGTTTGAAGTCATAGAATGTTGGTTTTTGAAGTCAGAGAATGGAGGTGTGTGAAGTCATAGAATGGAGGTGTGTGAGGTCAGATTGGAGGTGTGTGAAGTCACAGAATGGAAGTGTGTCAACTCAGAAAGGAGGTGTGTGAAGTCATAGAATGGAGGTGTGTGAAGTCACAGAATGGAGGTGTGTGAAATCATAGAATGGAGGTGTGTGAAGTCACAGAAATGAGGTGTTTGAAGTCAAAATGGAAGTATGTGAAGTCAGAATGGAGGTGTGTGAAGTCATAGAATGGAAGTGTGTGAAGTCATAGAATGGAGGTGTGTGAAGTCACAAAAAGGAGGTGTGTGAACTCATAGAATGGAGGAGTGTGAAGACAAAGAATGGAGGTATGTGAAGTCACAGATGGAGGTGTGTGAAGTCATAGAATGGAGGTGTGTGAAGTCACAGAATGGACGTGTGTGAAGTCACAGAATGGAGGTGTGTGAACCCGGAATGGAGATGTGTGAATTCACAGAAGGGAGGTTTGTGAAGTCATAGAATGGATTGTGTGTGAAATCACAGAATGGAGGTTTGTGAAGTCACAGAATGGAGGTGTGTAAAGTCACAGAGTGGATGTGTGTGAAGTCACAGAATGGAGATTTGTGAAGTCATAGAATGGAGGTGTGTGAAGTCACAGAATGCAGGTGTGTGAAGTCAGAACAGAGGTGTGCGAAGTCATAGAATGGAGGAGTGTGAAGTGAAAATGGAGCTGTGTGAAGTCATAGAATTGAAGTGTGTGAAGTCAGAATGGAGGTGTGTGAACTCATAGAATGGAGGTATATGAAGTCACAATGGAGGCGTGTGAAGTCACAGAATGGATGTGTGTGAACTTAGAAAGGAGGTGTGTAAAGTCACAGAATGGAGGTCTGTGAAGTCATAGAATGGAGGTGTGTGAAATCATGGAATGGAGGTGGGTGAAGTCACAGAATCGATGTGTGTGAAGTCAGAATGGAGGTGTGTGAAGTCAGAATGGAGGTGTGTGAAGTCAGATAATGGAGGTGTGTGAAGTCACAATGCAGGTGTGTGAACTCATAGAATGGAGGTGTGTGAAGTAACAATGTAGGTTTCTGAAGTCATAGATTGGAGGTGTGTGAAGTCATAGAATGGAGGTGTGTGAAGTCACAGAATGGAGGTGTGTGATGTCATAGAATGGAGGTGTGTGAAGTCACAGAATGGAGGTGTGTGAAGGCATAGAATGGAGGTGTGTGAAGTCATAGAATGGAGGTGTGTGAAGTCACAGAATACAGGTTTTTGAAGTCACAGTATGGAGGTGTGTGAAATCAGATTTGAGGTGTGTGAAGTCACAGAATGGAGGTGTGTGAAGTCATAGAAGTAGGTGTGTGAAGTCACAGAATGGAGGTGTGTGAAGACACAGAATGGAGGTGTGTGAACTCAGAGGGGAGGTATGTGAAGTCACAGATTGGAGGTGTGTGAAGTCATAGAATGGAAGTGTGTGAAGTCATAGAATGGAGGTGTGTGAAGTCAGAGTCGAGGTGTGTGAAGTCACAGAATGGAGGTGTGTGAACCCAGAATGGATGTGTGTGAAGTCACAGAATGGAGGTTTGTGAAGTCATAGAGTGGAGGTTTGTGAAGTCATAGAATGGATGTTTCTGAAGTAAGAATGAAGGTGTGTGCAGTCATAGAGTGGAGGTGTCTGAAGTCATAGAATGGATGTTGCTGAAGTAGAATGAAGGTGTGTGAACTCATAGAATGGAGGTGTGTGAACTCATAGAATGAAGGTGTGTGAATTCATGGAACGGAGGTGTGTGAAGACAAAAAATGGAGGTGTATGATGTCAAACAATGGAAGTGTGTGAAGTCATAGAATGGAGGTGTGTGAAGACTTAGAATGGAGGTGTGTGAAGTCATACAATGGAGGTGTGTGAAGTCACAGAAGGGAGGTGTGTGAAGTCACAGAATGGAGGTGTGTAAAGTCACAGAGTGGAGGTGTGTGAAGGCACAGAATAGAGAGGAGTGAAGTCAAAGAATGGAGGCATGTGAAGTGACAGAATGGAGGGGTGTGAAAGTCAAAGAATGGAGGTATGTGAAGTCACAGAATGGAGGGGGGTGAAGTCAGAATAGAGGTGTACGAAGTCATAGAATGGAGGTGTGTGAAGTCAGAATGGAGCTGTGTGAACTCATAGAATGGAGTTGTGTGAAGTCACAATGGAGATGTGTGAAGTCATAGAATATTGGTTTTTGAAGTCAAAAATGGAGGAGTGTGAAGTCATAGAATGGAGGTGTGTGAAGTCAGATTGGAGGTATGTGAAGTCACAGAATGGAGGTGTGTCAACTCAGAAATGAGGTATGTGAATTCATAGAATGGAGGTGTGTGAAGTCACAGAATTGAGGTGTGTGAACTCAGAATGGAGATGTGTGAATTCAGAATGGAGGTGTGTGAAGTCCCAGAATTGAGGTGTGTGTGAAGTCACAATGTAGGTGTGTGAAGTCATAGAATGGAGGTGTGTGAAGTCATAGAATGGAGGTGTTTGAAGTCATAGAATGTTGGTTTTTGAAGTCACAGAATGCAGGTGTGTGAAATCATAGAATGGAGGTGTGTGAAGTCAGATTGGAGGGGTGTGAAGTAACAGAATGGAGGTGTGTCAACTCAGAAAGGAGGTGTGTGAAGTCATAGAATGGAGGTGTTTGAAGTCATAGAATGGAGGTGTGTGAAATCATAGAATGGAGGTGTGTGAAGTCACAGAAATGAGGTGTTTGAAGTCAAATGGAAGTCTGTGAAGGCAGAGTGGAGGTGTGTGAAGTCATAGAATGGAGGTGTGTGAAGTCATAGAATGGAGGTGTGTGAAGTCACAGAATGGAGGTGTGTGAAGTCACAGAATGGAGGTGTGTGAAGTCAGATTGGAGGTATGTGAAGTCACAGAATGGAGGTGTGTCAACTCAGAAATGAGGTATGTGAAGTCATAGAATGGAGGTGTGTGAAGTCACAGAATTGAGGTGTGTGAAGTCAGAATGGAGGTGTGTGAATTCAGAATGGAGGTGTGTGAAGTCAGAGAATGGAGGTTTGTGAAGTCACAATGCAGGTGTGTGAACTGATAGAAGGTAGGTGTGTGAAGTCTCAATGTAGGTGTGTGAATTGATAGAATGGAGATGTGTGAAGTCATAGAATGGAGGTGTGTGAAGTCACAGAAATGAGGTGTTTGAAGTCAAATGGAAGTCTGTGAAGGCAGAATGGAGGTGTGTGAAGTCATAGAATGGAGGTGTGTGAAGTCATAGAATGGAGGTGTGTGAATTAACAGAATGGAGGGGTGTGAAGTAACAGAATGGAGGTGTGTCAACTCAGAAAGGAGGTGTGTGAAGTCATAGAATGGAGGTGTTTGAAGTCATAGAATGGAGGTGTGTGAAGTCACAGAAATGAGGTGTTTGAAGTCAAAAGGAAGTCTGTGAAGGCAGAATGGAGGTGTGTGAAGTCATAGAATGGAGGTGTGTGAAGTCATAGAATGGAGGTGTGTGAATTAACAGAATGGAGGTGTGTGAAGTCACAGAATGGAGGTGTGTGAACTCAGAATGGAGGTGTGTGAATTCACAGAAGGGCGGTTTGTGAAATCATAGAATGGAGATTTCTGCAGTAAGAATGAAGGTGTGTGAAGACATAGAATGGAGGTGTGTGAAGTCAAAATGGAGGTGTGTGAAGGCAAACAATGGAGGTGTGTGAAGTCACAGAATGGAGGTGTGTGAAGTAACAATGTAGGTTTCTGAAGTCATAGAATGGAGGTGTGTGAAGTCATAGAATGGAGGTGTATGAAGTCATAGAATGGAGGTGTGTCAAGTCACAGAAGGGAGGTGTTTGAAGTCACAGAACGGAGATGTGTGAAGTCACAATGGAGGTGTGTGAAGTCACAGAATGGAGGTGTGTGAAGTCACAGAATGGAGGTGTGTGAAGTTACAGAATGGAGGTGTGTGAAATCACAGAATGGAGGTGTGAGAAGTCACAGAATGGAGGTGTGTAAAGTGACAGAGTTGAGGTGTGTGAAGTCACAGAATGGAGGTGTTTGAAGTCATAGAATGGAGGTGTGTGAAGTCAGAATAGAGGTATGCGAAGTCGTAGAATGGAGATGTGTTAAGTCAGAATGGATCTGTGGGAATTCATAGAATGGAGGTGTGTGAAGTCAGATTGGACGTGTGTGAACTCTTAGAATGGAGGTATGTGAAGACACAATGGAGGTGTGTGAAGTCATAGAATTGTGGTTTTTGAAATCACAGAATGGAGGTGTGTGGAGTCATAGTATGGAGGTGTGTGAAGTCAGATTGGAGGTGTGTGAAGTCAATGAATGGAGGTGTGTGAACTCAGAAAGGAGGTATGTGAAGTCATAGAACGGAGGTGTGTGAAGTCAAAGAATGGAGGTGTGGGAAATCATAGAATGGAGGTATGTGAAGTCACAGAATGGAGGTGTGTGAAGTCATAGAATGGAGGTGTGTGAAGTCACAATGCAGGTGTGTGAACTGATAGAACGTAGGTGTGTGAAGTCACAATGTAGTTGTGTGAAGTCATAGAATGGAGGTGTGTGAAGTCATAGAATGGAGGTGTGTGAAGTCACAAAATGGAGGTGTGTGAAGTCAAAATGGAGGTGTGTGAAGTCAAAGAATGGACGTGTGTGAAGTCACAATTGTGGTGTGTGAAGTCACAAATGCAGGGGTGTGAAGTCACAGAATGGAGGTGTGTGAAGTCAAAATGGAGGTGTGTGAGGTCAAAGAATGGATGTGTGTGAAGTCATAGAATGGAGGTGTATGACGTCATGGAATGGAGGTTTGTGACGTCAAACATTGGAAGCGTGTGAAATTACAGAATGGAGGTGTGTGAAGTCATAGAATGGAGATGTGTGAAGTCATAAAATGGAGGTGTTTCAAGTCACAGAAGGGAGGTGTGTGAAGTCACAGAACGGCGATGTGTGAAGTCACAATGGAGGTGTGTGAAGTCATAGAATGGAGGTGTGTGAAGTCAAAGAATGGAGGTCTGTGAAGTCATAGAATGGAGGTGGGTGAAATCACAGAATGGAGGTGTGAGAAGTCACAGAATGGAGGTGTGTAAAGTGACAGAGTTGAGGTGTGTGAAGTCACACAATGGAGGTGTTTGAAGTCATAGAATGGAGGTGTGTGAAGTCACAGAATGGAGGTGTATGAAGTCAGAATAGAGGTATGCGAAGTCATAGAATGGAGGTGTGTTAAGTCAGAATGAAGCTGTGGGAATTCATAGAATGGAGGTGTGTGAAGTCAGATTGGAGGTGTGTGAACTCTTAGAATGGAGGTATGTGAAGTCACAATGGAGGTGTGTGAAGTCATAGAATTTTGGTTTTTGAAATCACAGAATGGAGGTGTGTGGAGTCAAAGAATGGAGGTGTGTGAAGTCAGATTGGAGGTGTGTGAAGTCAATGAATGGAGGTGTGTGAACTCAGAAAGGAGTTGTGTGAAGTCATAGAATGGAGCTGTGTGAAATCATAGAATGGAGGTGTGTGAAATCATAGAATGGAGGTGTGTGAAGTCAAAGAGTGGAGGTATGTGAAATCACAGAATGGAGGGGTGTGAAGTCAGAATAGAGGTGTGCGAAGTCATAGAATGGAGGTGTGTGAAGTCAGAATGGATCTATGTGAACTCATAGAATGGAGGTGTGTGAAGTCACAATGGAGATGTGTGAAGTCATAGAATGGTGGGTTTTGAAGTCAAAGATTGGAGGTGTGTGAAGTCATAGAATGGAGGTGTGTGAAGTCAGATTGGAGGTATGTGAAGTCACAGAATTGAGGTGTGTCAACGCAGAAAGGAGGTATGTGAAGTCATAGAATGGAGGTGTGTGAAGTCACAGAATTGAGGTGTGTGAAGTCAGAATGGAGGTGTGTGAATTCAGAATGGAGGTGTGTGAAGTCATAGAATGGAGGTGTGTGAAGTCACAATGCAGGTGTGTGAACTGATAAAACGTAGGTGTGTGAAGTCACTATGTAGGTGTGTGAAGTCATAGAATGGAGGTGTGTGAAGTCACAGAATGGAGGTGTGTGAAGTCACAAAATGGAGGTGTGTGAAGTCAAAATGGAGGTGTGTGAAGTCAAAGAATGGATGTGTGTGAAGTCAAAATTGTGGTGTGTGAAGTCACAAATGCAGGTGTGTGAAGTCACAGAATGGAGGTGTGTGAAGTCAAAATGGAGGTGTGTGAGGTCAAAGAATGGATGTGTGTGAAGTCATAGAATGGAGGTGTATGACGTCATGGAATGGAGGTTTGTGACGTCAAACATTGGAAGCGTGTGAAGTTACAGAATGGATGTGTGTGAAGTTATAGAATGGAGGTGTGTGAAGGCAGAGAATGGAGGTGTGTGAAATCAGATTGCAGGTGTGTGAAGTCATAGAATGGAGGTTTGTGAAGTCATAGATTGGAAGTCTGTGAAGTCATAGAATGGAGGTTGTGAAGTCATAGATTGAAGGTGTATGGAAGTCATAGTATGGAGGTGTGTAAAGTCACAGAAAGGAGGTGTGTGAATTCACAGAATGGAGTAGTATGAAGTCACAATGGAGGTGTGTGAAGTCATAGAATGGAGGTGTGTGAAATCAAAGAATGGAGATTTGTGAAGTCACAGAATGGATTGTGTGTGAAATCACAGAATGGAGGTGTGTGAAGTCACAGAATGGAGGTGTGTAAAGTCACAGAGTGGAGGTGTGTGAAGTCACAGAATGGAGGTGTGTGAAATCATAGAATGGAGGTGTGTGAAGTCACAAAATGCGGATGGGTGAAGTCAGAATAGAGGTGTGCGAAGTCATATAATGGATGTGTGTGAAGTCAGAATGGAGCTGTGTGAAGTCATAGAATGGAAGTGTGTGAAGTCAGAATGGAGGTGTGTGAACTCATAGAATGGAGGTGTATGAAGTCACAATGGAGGTGTGTGAAGTCACAGAATGGATGTGTGTCAACTCAGAAAGGAGGTGTGTGAAGTCATAGAATGGAGGTGTGTGAAGCCAGAGAATGGAGGTTTGTGAAGTCAGATTGCAGGTGTGTGAAGTCATAGAATGGAGGTTTGTGAAGTCATAGATTGGAAGTCTGTGAAGTCATAGAATGGAGGTTGTGAAGTCATAGATTGAAAGTGTGTGGAAGTCATAGTATGGAGGTGTGTGAAGTCACAGAAAGGAGGTGTGTGAATTCACAGAATGGAGTAGTATGAAGTCACAATGGAGGTGTGTGAAGTCATAGAATGGAGGTGTGTGAAATCAAAGAATGGATGTTTGTGAAGTCATAGAATGGATTGTGTGTGAAATCACAGAATGGAGGTGTGTGAAGTCACAGAATGGAGTTGTGTAATGTCACAGAGTGGAGGTGTGTGAAGTCACAGAATGGAGGTGTGTGAAATCATAGAATGGAGGTGTGTGAAGTCACAAAATGCAGTTGTGTGAAGTCAGAATAGAGGTGTGCGAAGTCATAGAATGGAGGTGTGTGAAGTCAGAATGGAGCTGTATGAAGTCATAGAATGGAAGTGTGTGAAGTCAGAATGGAGGTGTGTGAACTCATAGAATGGAGGTGTATGAAGTCACAATGGAGGTGTGTGAAGTCACAGAATGGATGTGGGTGAACTCAGAAAGGAGGTGTGTGAAGTCATAGAATGGAGGTCTGTGAAGTCATAGAATGGAGGTGTGTGAAATCATAGAATGGAGGTGTGTGAAGTCACAGAGTTGAGGTGTGTGAAGTCAGAATGGAGGTGTGTGAGGTCAGAATGGAGGTGTGTGAAGTCAGAGAATGGAGGTGGGTGAAGTCACAATGCAGGTGTGTGAACTAATAGAATGGAGGTGTGTGAAGTCACAATGTAGGTTTCTGAAGTCATAGAATGGAGGTGTGTGAAGTCATAGAATGGAGGTGTGTGAAGTCACAGAATGGAGGTGTGTGATGTCATAGAATGGAGGTGTGTGAAGTCACAGAATGGAGGTGTGTGAAGTCACAGAATGGAGGTGTGTAAAGGCATCGAATGGAGGTGTGTGAAGTCATAGAATGGAGGTGTGTGAAGTCATAGAATGGAGGTGTGTGAAGTCACAGAACGCAGTTGTGTGAAGTCAAAATAGGGGTGTGCGAAGTCATAGAATGGAGGTGTGTGAAGTCAGAATGGAGCTGTGTGAAGTCATAGAATGGAAGTGTGTGAAGTCAGAATGGGGGTGTGTGAACTCATAGAATGGAGGTGGATGAAGTCACAATGGAGGTGTGTGAAGTCAAAGAATGGAGGTGTGTGAAGTTACAGAATGGAGGTGTGTGAAATCACAGAATGGAGGTGTGAGAAGTCACAGAATGGAGGTGTGTAAAGTGACAGAGTTGAGGTGTGTGAAGTCACAGAATGGAGGATGTTTGAAGTCATAGAATGGAGGTGTGTGAAGTCACAGAATGGAGGTGTATGAAGTCAGAATAGAGGTATGCGAAGTCTTAGAATGGAGATGTGTTAAGTCAGAATGGATCTGTGGGAATTCATAGAATGGAGGTGTGTGAAGTCAGATTGGAGGTGTGTGAACTCTTAGAATTTAGGTATGTGAAGACACAATGGAGGTGTGTGAAGTCATAGAATTGTGGTTTTTGAAATCACAGAATGGAGGTGTGGAGTAATAGTATGGAGGTGTGTGAAGTCAGATTGGAGGTGTGTGAAGTCAATGAATGGAGGTGTGTGAACTCAGAAAGGAGGTATGTGAAGTCATAGAACGGAGGTGTGTGAAGTCGAAGAATGGAGGTGTGGGAAATCATAGAATGGAGGTGTGTGAAGTCACAGAATGGAGGTGTGTGAAGTCATAGAATGGAGGTGTGTGAAGTCACAATGCAGGTGTGTGAACTGATAGAACGTAGGTGTGTGAAGTCACAATGTAGTTGTGTGAAGTCATAGAATGGAGGTGTGTGATGTCATAGAATGGAGGTGTGTGAAGTCACAAAATGGAGGTGTGTGAAGTCAAAATGGAGGTTTGTGAAGTCAAAGAATGGACGTGTGTGAAGTCACAATTGTGGTGTGTGAAGTCACAAATGCAGGTGTGTGAAGTCACAGAATGGAGGTGTGTGAAGTCAAAATGGAGGTGTGTGAGGTCAAAGAATGGATGTGTGTGAAGTCATAGAATGGAGGTGTATGACGTCATGGAATGGAGGTTTGTGACGTCCAACATTGGAAGCGTGTGAAATTACAGAATGGAGGTGTGTGAAGTCATAGAGTGGAGGTGTGTGAAGTCATAAAATGGAGGTGTGTCAAGTCACAGAAGGGAGTTGTGTGAAGTCACAGAACGGCGATGTGTGAAGTCACAATGGAGGTGTGTGAAGTCATAGAATGGATTTGTGTGAAGTCAAAGAATGGAGGTCTGTGAAGTCATAGAATGGAGGTGTGTGAAATCACAGAATGGAGGTGTGAGAAGTCACAGAATGGAGGTGTGTAAAGTGACAGAGTTGAGGTGTGTGAAGTCACACAATGGAGGTGTTTGAAGTCATAGAGTGGAGGTGTGTGAAGTCACAGAATGGAGGTGTATGAAGTCAGAATAGAGGTATGCGAAGTCATAGAATGGAGGTGTGTTAAGTCAGAATGAAGCTGTGGGAATTCATAGAATGGAGGTGTGTGAAGTCAGATTGGAGGTGTGTGAACTCTTAGAATGGAGGTATGTGAAGTCACAATGGAGGTGTGTGAAGTCATAGAATTTTGGTTTTTGAAATCACAGAATGGAGGTGTGTGGAGTCAAAGAATGGAGGTGTGTGAAGTCAGATTGGAGGTGTGTGAAGTCAATGAATGGAGGTGTGTCAACTCAGAAAGGAGTTGTGTGAAGTCATAGAATGGAGCTGTGTGAAATCATAGAATGGAGGTGTGTGAAATCATAGAATGGAGGTGTGTGAAGTCAAAGAGTGGAGGTATGTGAAATCACAGAATGGAGGGGTGTGAAGTCAGAATAGAGGTGTGCGAAGTCATAGAATGGAGGTGTGTGAAGTCAGAATGGATCTATGTGAACTCATAGAATGGAGGTGTGTGAAGTCACAATGGAGATGTGTGAAGTCATAGAATGGTGGGTTTTGAAGTCACAGAATGGAGGTGTGTGAAGTCATAGAATGGAGGTGAGTGAAGTCAGATTGGAGGTATGTGAAGTCACAGAATTGAGGTGTGTCAACGCAGAAAGGAGGTATGTGAAGTCATAGAATGGAGGTGTGTGAAGTCAAAGAATGGAGGTGTGGGAAATCATAGAATGGAGGTGTGTGAAGTCACAGAATTGAGGTGTGTGAAGTCAGAATGGAGGTGTGTGAATTCAGAATGGAGGTGTGTGAAGTCATAGAATGGAGGTGTGTGAAATCACAATGCAGGTGTGTGAACTGATAGAACGTAGGTGTGTGAAGTCACAATGTAGGTGTGTGAAGTCATAGAATGGAGGTGTGTGAAGTCACAAAATGGAGGTGTGTGAAGTCAAAATGGAGGTGTGTGAAGTCAAAGAATGGACGTGTGTGAAGTCAAAATTGTGGTGTGTGAAGTCACAAATGCAGGTGTGTGAAGTCACAGAATGGAGGTGTGTGAAGTCAAAATGGAGGTGTGTGATGTCAAAGAATGGATGTGTGTGAAGTCATAGAATGGAGGTGTATGAAGTCATGGAATGGAGGTTTGTGACGTCAAACATTGGAAGCGTGTGACGTTACAGAATGGAGGTGTGTGAAGTCATAGATTGGAGGTGTGTGAAAGCAGAGAATGGAGGTGTGTGAAGTCAGATTGCAGGTGTGTGAAGTCATAGAATGGAGGTTTTTGAAGTCATAGATTGGAAGTCTGTGAAGTCATAGAATGGAGGTTGTGAAGTCATAGATTGAAGGTGTATGGAAGTCATAGTATGGAGGTGTGTAAAGTCACAGAAAGGAGATGTGTGAATTCACAGAATGGAGTAGTATGAAGTCACAATGGAGGTGTGTGAAGTCATAGAATGGAGGTGTGTGAAATCAAAGAATGGAGATTTGTGAAGTCATAGAATGGATTGTGTGTGAAATCACAGAATGGAGGTGTGTGAAGTCACAGAATGGAGGTGTTTAAAGTCACAGAGTGGAGGTGTGTGAAGTCACAGAATGGAAGTGTGTGAAATCATAGAATGGAGGTGTGTGAAGTCACAAAATGCGGATGGGTGAAGTCAGAATAGAGGTGTGCGAAGTCATATAATGGATGTGTGTGAAGTCAGAATGGAGCTGTGTGAAGTCATAGAATGGAAGTGTGTGAAGTCAGAATGGAGGTGTGTGAACTCATAGAATGGAGGTGTATGAAGTCACAATGGAGGTGTGTGAAGTCACAGAATGGATGTGTGTGAACTCAGAAAGGAGGTGTGTGAAGTCATAGAATGGAGGTGTGTGAAGCCAGAGAATGGAGGTTTGTGAAGTCAGATTGCAGGTGTGTGAAGTCATAGAATGGAGGTTTGTGAAGTCATAGATTGGAAGTCTGTGAAGTCATAGAATGGAGGTTGTGAAGTCATAGATTGAAAGTGTGTGGAAGTCATAGTATGGAGGTGTGTGAAGTCACAGAAAGGAGGTGTGTGAATTCACAGAATGGAGTAGTATGAAGTCACAATGGAGGTGTGTGAAGTCATAGAATGGAGGTGTGTGAAATCAAAGAATGGATGTTTGTGAAGTCATAGAATGGATTGTGTGTGAAATCACAGAATGGAGGTGTGTGAAGTCACAGAATGGAGTTGTGTAATGTCACAGAGTGGAGGTGTGTGAAGTCACAGAATGGAGGTGTGTGAAATCATAGAATGGAGGTGTGTGAAGTCACAAAATGCAGTTGTGTGAAGTCAGAATAGAGGTGTGCGAAGTCATAGAATGGAGGTGTGTGAAGTCAGAATGGAGCTGTATGAAGTCATAGAATGGAAGTGTGTGAAGTCAGAATGGAGGTGTGTGAACTCATAGAATGGAGGTGTATGAAGTCACAATGGAGGTGTGTGAAGTCACAGAATGGATGTGGGTGAACTCAGAAAGGAGGTGTGTGAAGTCATAGAATGGAGGTCTGTGAAGTCATAGAATGGAGGTGTGTGAAATCATAGAATGGAGGTGTGTGAAGTCACAGAGTTGAGGTGTGTGAAGTCAGAATGGAGGTGTGTGAAGCTGAATGGAGGTGTGTGAAGTCAGAGAATGGAGGTGGGTGAAGTCACAATGCAGGTGTGTGAACTAATAGAATGGAGGTGTGTGAAGTCACAATGTAGGTTTCTGAAGTCATAGAATGGAGGTGTGTGAAGTCATAGAATGGAGGTGTGTGAAGTCACAGAATGGAGGTGTGTGATGTCATAGAATGGAGGTGTGTGAAGTCACAGAATGGAGGTGTGTGAAGTCACAGAATGGAGGTGTGTAAAGGCATCGAATGGAGGTGTGTGAAGTCATAGAATGGAGGTGTGTGAAGTCATAGAATGGAGGTGTGTGAAGTCACAGAACGCAGTTGTGTGAAGTCAAAATAGAGGTGTGCGAAGTCATAGAATGGAGGTGTGTGAAGTCAGAATGGAGCTGTGTGAAGTCATAGAATGGAAGTGTGTGAAGTCAGAATGGGGGTGTGTGAACTCATAGAATGGAGGTGGATGAAGTCACAATGGAGGTGTGTGAAGTCAAAGAATGGAGGTGTGTGAAGTTACAGAATGGAGGTGTGTAAAATCACAGAATGGAGGTGTGAGAAGTCACAGAATGGAGGTGTGTAAAGTGACAGAGTTGAGGTGTGTGAAGTCACAGAATGGAGGATGTTTGAAGTCATAGAATGGAGGTGTGTGAAGTCACAGAATGGAGGTGTATGAAGTCAGAATAGAGGTATGCGAAGTCGTAGAATGGAGATGTGTTAAGTCAGAATGGATCTGTGGGAATTCATAGAATGGAGGTGTGTGAAGTCAGATTGGAGGGGTGTGAACTCTTAGAATTTAGGTATGTGAAGACACAATGGAGGTGTGTGAAGTCATAGAATTGAGGTTTTTGAAATCACAGAATGGAGGTGTGTGGAGTCATAGTATGGAGGTGTGTGAAGTCAGATTGGAGGTGTGTGAAGTCAATGAATGGAGGTGTGTGAACTCAGAAAGGAGGTATGTGAAGTCATAGAACGGAGGTGTGTGAAGTCAAAGAATGGAGGTGTGGGAAATCATAGAATGGAGGTGTGTGAAGTCACAGAATGGAGGTGTGTGAAGTCATAGAATGGAGGTGTGTGAAGTCACAATGCAGGTGTGTGAACTGATAGAACGTAGGTGTGTGAAGTCACAATGTAGTTGTGTGAAGTCATAGAATGGAGGTGTGTGAAGTCATAGAATGGAGGTGTGTGAAGTCACAAAATGGAGGTGCGTGAAGTCAAAATGGAGGTTTGTGAAGTCAAAGAATGGACGTGTGTGAAGTCACAATTGTGGTGTGTGAAGTCACAAATGCAGGTGTGTGAAGTCACAGAATGGAGGTGTGTGAAGTCATAGAATGGAGGTGTATGACGTCATGGAATGGAGGTTTGTGACGTCAAACATTGGAAGCGTGTGAAATTACAGAATGGAGGTGTGTGAAGTCATAGAGTGGAGGTGTGTGAAGTCATAAAATGGAGGTGTGTCAAGTTACAGAAGGGAGGTGTGTGAAGTCACAGAACGGCGATGTGTGAATTCACAATGGAGGTGTGTGAAGTCATAGAATGGAGGTGTGTGAAGTCAAAGAATGGAGGTCTGTGAAGTCATAGAATGGAGGTGTGTGAAATCACAGAATGGAGGTGTGAGAAGTCACAGAATGGAGGTGTGTAAAGTGACAGAGTTGAGGTGTGTGAAGTCACACAATGGAGGTGTTTGAAGTCATAGAATGGAGGTGTGTGAAGTCACAGAATGGAGGTGTATGAAGTCAGAATAGAGGTATGCGAAGTCATAAAATGGAGGTGTGTTAAGTCAGAATGAAGCTGTGGGAATTCATAGAATGGAGGTGTGTGAAGTCAGATTGGAGGTGTGTGAACTCTTAGAATGGAGGTATGTGAAGTCACAATGGAGGTGTGTGAAGTCATAGAATTTTGGTTTTTGAAATCACAGAATGGAGGTGTGTGGAGTCAAAGAATGGAGGTGTGTGAAGTCAGATTGGAGGTGTGTGAAGTCAATGAATGGAGGTGTGTCAACTCAGAAAGGAGTTGTGTGAAGTCATAGAATGGAGCTGTGTGAAATCATAGAATGGAGGTGTGTGAAATCATAGAATGGAGGTGTGTGAAGTCAAAGAGTGGAGGTATGTGAAATCACAGAATGGAGGGGTGTGAAGTCAGAATAGAGGTGTGCGAAGTCATAGAATGGAGGTGTGTGAAGTCAGAATGGAGCTATGTGAACTCATAGAATGGAGGTGTGTGAAGTCACAATGGAGATGTGTGAAGTCATAGAATGGTGGGTTTTGAAGTCACAGAATGGAGGTGTGTGAAGTCATAGAATGGAGGTGAGTGAAGTCAGATTGGAGGTATGTGAAGTCACAGAATTGAGGTGTGTCAACGCAGAAAGGAGGTATGTGAAGTCATAGAATGGAGGTGTGTGAAGTCAAAGAATGGAGGTGTGGGAAATCATAGAATGGAGGTGTGTGAAGCCACAGAATTGAGGTGTGTGAAGTCAGAATGGAGGTGTGTGAATTCAGAATGGAGGTGTGTGAAGTCATAGAATGGAGGTGTGTGAAATCACAATGCAGGTGTGTGAACTGATAGAACGTAGGTGTGTGAAGTCACAATGTAGGTGTGTGAAGTCATAGAATGGAGGTGTGTGAAGTCACAAAATGGAGGTGTGTGAAGTCAAAATGGAGGTGTGTGAAGTCAAAGAATGGACGTGTGTGAAGTCAAAATTGTGGTGTGTGAAGTCACAAATGCAGGTGTGTGAAGTCACAGAATGGAGGTGTGTGAAGTCAAAATGGAGGTGTGTGATGTCAAAGAATGGATGTGTGTGAAGTCATAGAATGGAGGTGTATGAAGTCATGGAATGGAGGTTAGTGACATCAAACATTGGAAGCGTGTGAAGTTACAGAATGGAGGTGTGTGAAGTCATAGATTGGAGGTGTGTGAAAGCAGAGAATGGAGGTGTGTGAAGTCAGATTGCAGGTGTGTGAAGTCATAGAATGGAGGTTTGTGAAGTCATAGATTGGAAGTCTGTGAAGTCATAGAATGGAGGTTGTGAAGTCATAGATTGAAGGTGTATGGAAGTCATAGTATGGAGGTGTGTAAAGTCACAGAAAGGAGATGTGTGAATTCACAGAATGGAGTAGTATGAAGTCACAATGGAGGTGTGTGAAGTCATAGAATGGAGGTGTGTGAAATCAAAGAATGGAGATTTGTGAAGTCATAGAATGGATTGTGTGTGAAATCACAGAATGGAGGTGTGTGAAGTCACAGAATGGAGGTGTGTAAAGTCACAGAGTGGAGGTGTGTGAAGTCACAGAATGGAGGTGTGTGAAATCATAGAATGGAGGTGTGTGAAGTCACAAAATGCGGATGGGTGAAGTCAGAATAGAGGTGTGCGAAGTCATATAATGGATGTGTGTGAAGTCAGAATGGAGCTGTGTGAAGTCATAGAATGGAAGTGTGTGAAGTCAGAATGGAGGTGTGTGAACTCATAGAATGGAGGTGTATGAAGTCACAATGGAGGTGTGTGAAGTCACAGAATGGATGTGTGTGAACTCAGAAAGGAGGTGTGTGAAGTCATAGAATGGAGGTGTGTGAAGCCAGAGAATGGAGGTTTGTGAAGTCAGATTGCAGGTGTGTGAAGTCATAGAATGGAGGTTTGTGAAGTCATAGATTGGAAGTCTGTGAAGTCATAGAATGGAGGTTGTGAAGTCATAGATTGAAAGTGTGTGGAAGTCATAGTATGGAGGTGTGTGAAGTCACAGAAAGGAGGTGTGTGAATTCACAGAATGGAGTAGTATGAAGTCACAATGGAGGTGTGTGAAGTCATAGAATGGAGGTGTGTGAAATCAAAGAATGGATGTTTGTGAAGTCATAGAATGGATTGTGTGTGAAATCACAGAATGGAGGTGTGTGAAGTCACAGAATGGAGTTGTGTAATGTCACAGAGTGGAGGTGTGTGAAGTCACAGAACGGAGGTGTGTGAAATCATAGAATGGAGGTGTGTGAAGTCACAAAATGCAGTTGTGTGAAGTCAGAATAGAGGTGTGCGAAGTCATAGAATGGAGGTGTGTGAAGTCAGAATGGAGCTGTGTGAAGTCATAGAATGGAAGTGTGTGAAGTCAGAATGGAGGTGTGTGAACTCATAGAATGGAGGTGTGTGAAGTCACAATGGAGGTGTGTGAAGTCACAGAATGGATGTGGGTGAACTCAGAAAGGAGGTGTGTGAAGTCATAGAATGGAGGTCTGTGAAGTCATAGAATGGAGGTGTGTGAAATCATAGAATGGAGGTGTTTGAAGTCACAGAGTTGAGGTGTGTGAAGTCAGAATGGAGGTGTGTGAAGTCAGAATGGAGGTGTGTGAAGTCAGAGAATGGAGGTGGGTGAAGTCACAATGCAGGTGTGTGAACTAATAGAATGGAGGTGTGTGAAGTCACAATGTAGGTTTCTGAAGTCATAGAATGGAGGTGTGTGAAGTCATAGAATGGAGGTGTGTGAAGTCACAGAATGGAGGTGTGTGATGTCATAGAATGGAGGTGTGTGAAGTCACAGAATGGAGGTGTGTGAAGTCACAGAATGGAGGTGTGTAAATGCATCGAGTGGAGGTGTGTGAAGTCATAGAATGGAGGTGTGTGAAGTCATAGAATGGAGGTGTGTGAAGTCACAGAACGCAGTTGTGTGAAGTCAAAATAGAGGTGTGCGAAGTCATAGAATGGAGGTGTGTGAAGTCAGAATGGAGCTGTGTGAAGTCATAGAATGGAATTGTGTGAAGTCAGAATGGGGGTGTGTGAACTCATAGAATGGAGGTGTATGAAGTCACAATGGAGGTGTGTGAAGTCAAAGAATGGGGGTGTGTGAAGTTACAGAATGGAGGTGTGTGAAATCACAGAATGGAGGTGTGAGAAGTCACAGAATGGAGGTGTGTAAAGTGACAGAGTTGAGGTGTGTGAAGTCACAGAATGGAGGATGTTTGAAGTCATAGAATGGAGGTGTGTGAAGTCACAGAATGGAGGTGTATGAAGTCAGAATAGAGGTATGCGAAGTCGTAGAATGGAGATGTGTTAAGTCAGAATGGATCTGTGGGAATTCATAGAATGGAGGTGTGTGAAGTCAGATTGGAGGTGTGTGAACTCTTAGAATTTAGGTATGTGAAGACACAATGGAGGTGTGTGAAGTCATAGAATTGTGATTTTTGAAATCACAGAATGGAGGTGTGTGGAGTCATAGTATGGAGGTGTGTGAAGTCAGATTGGAGGTGTGTGAAGTCAATGAATGGAGGTGTGTGAACTCAGAAAGGAGGTATGTGAAGTCATAGAACGGAGGTGTGTGAAGTCAAAGAATGGAGGTGTGGGAAATCATAGAATGGAGGTGTGTGAAGTCACAGAATGGAGGTGTGTGAAGTCATAGAATGGAGGTGTGTGAAGTCACAATGCAGGTGTGTGAACTGATAGAACGTAGGTGTGTGAAGTCACAATGTAGTTGTGTGAAGTCATAGAATGGAGGTGTGTGAAGTCATAGAATGGAGGTGTGTGAAGTCACAAAATGGAGGTGTGTGAAGTCAAAATGGAGGTGTGTGAAGTCAAAGAATGGACGTGTGTGAAGTCACAATTGTGGTGTGTGAAGTCACAAATGCAGGTGTGTGAAGTCACAGATTGGAGGTGTGTGAAGTCAAAATGGATGTGTGTGAGGTCAAAGAATGGATGTGTGTGAAGTCATAGAATGGAGGTGTATGACGTCATGGAATGGAGGTTTGTGACGTCCAACATTGGAAGCGTGTGAAATTACAGAATGGAGGTGTGTGAAGTCATAGAGTGGAGGTGTGTGAAGTCATAAAATGGAGGTGTGTCAAGTCACAGAAGGGAGTTGTGTGAAGTCACAGAACGGCGATGTGTGAAGTCACAATGGAGGTGTGTGAAGTCATAGAATGGATTTGTGTGAAGTCAAAGAATGGAGGTCTGTGAAGTCATAGAATGGAGGTGTGTGAAATCACAGAATGGAGGTGTGAGAAGTCACAGAATGGAGGTGTGTAAAGTGACAGAGTTGAGGTGTGTGAAGTCACACAATGGAGGTGTTTGAAGTCATAGAATGGAGGTGTGTGAAGTCACAGAATGGAGGTGTATGAAGTCAGAATAGAGGTATGCGTAGTCATAGAATGGAGGTGTGTTAAGTCAGAATGAAGCTGTGGGAATTCATAGAATGGAGGTGTGTGAAGTCAGATTGGAGGTGTGTGAACTCTTAGAATGGAGGTATGTGAAGTCACAATGGAGGTGTGTGAAGTCATAAAATTTTGGTTTTTGAAATCACAGAATGGAGGTGTGTGGAGTCAAAGAATGGAGGTGTGTGAAGTCAGATTGGAGGTGTGTGAAGTCAATGAATGGGGGTGTGTCAACTCAGAAAGGAGTTGTGTGAAGTCATAGAATGGGGCTGTGTGAAATCATAGAATGGAGGTGTGTGAAATCATAGAATGGAGGTGTGTGAAGTCAAAGAGTGGAGGTATGTGAAATCACAGAATGGAGGGGTGTGAAGTCAGAATAGAGGTGTGCGAAGTCATAGAATGGAGGTGTGTGAAGTCAGAATGGAGCTATGTGAACTCATAGAATGGAGGTGTGTGAAGTCACAATGGAGATGTGTGAAGTCATAGAATGGTGGGTTTTGAAGTCACAGAATGGAGGTGTGTGAAGTCATAGAATGGAGGTGAGTGAAGTCAGATTGGAGGTATGTGAAGTCACAGAATTGAGGTGTGTCAACGCAGAAAGGAGGTATGTGAAGTCATAGAATGGAGGTGTGTGAAGTCAAAGAATGGAGGTGTGGGAAATCATAGAATGGAGGTGTGTGAAGTCACAGAATTGAGGTGTGTGAAGTCAGAATGGAGGTGTGTGAATTCAGAATGGAGGTGTGTGAAGTCATAGAATGGAGGTGTGTGAAATCACAATGCAGGTGTGTGAACTGATAGAACGTAGGTGTGTGAAGTCACAATGTAGGTGTGTGAAGTCATAGAATGGAGGTGTGTGAAGTCACAAAATGGAGGTGTGTGAAGTCAAAATGGAGGTGTGTGAAGTCAAAGAATGGACGTGTGTGAAGTCAAAATTGTGGTGTGTGAAGTCACAAATGCAGGTGTGTGAAGTCACAGAATGGAGGTGTGTGAAGTCAAAATGGAGGTGTGTGATGTCAAAGAATGGATGTGTGTGAAGTCATAGAATGGAGGTGTATGAAGTCATGGAATGGAGGTTTGTGACGTCAAATATTGGAAGCGTGTGAAGTTACAGAATGGAGGTGTGTGAAGTCATAGAATGGAGGTGTGTGAAGGCAGAGAATGGAGGTGTGTGAAGTCAGATTGCAGGTGTGTGAAGTCATAGCATGGAGGTTTGTGAAGTCATAGATTGGAAGTCTGTGAAGTCATAGAATGGAGGTTGTGAAGTCATAGATTGAAGGTGTATGGAAGTCATAGTATGGAGGTGTGTAAAGTCACAGAAAGGAGGTGTGTGAATTCACAGAATGGAGTAGTATGAAGTCACAATGGAGGTGTGTGAAGTCATAGAATGGAGGTGTGTGAAATCAAAGAATGGAGATTTGTGAAGTCATAGAATGGATTGTGTGTGAAATCACAGAATGGAGGTGTGTGAAGTCACAGAATGGAGGTGTGTAAAGTCACAGAGTGGAGGTGTGTGAAGTCACAGAATGGAGGTGTGTGAAATCATAGAATGGAGGTGTGTGAAGTCACAAAATGCGGATGGGTGAAGTCAGAATAGAGGTGTGCGAAGTCATATAATGGATGTGTGTCAAGTCAGAATGGAGCTGTGTGAAGTCATAGAATGGAAGTGTGTGAAGTCAGAATGGAGGTGTGTGAACTCATAGAATGGAGGTGTATGAAGTCACAATGGAGGTGTGTGAAGTCACAGAATGGATGTGTGTGAACCCAGAAAGGAGGTGTGTGAAGTCATAGAATGGAGGTTTGTGAAGCCAGAGAATGGAGGTTTGTGAAGTCAGATTGCAGGTGTGTGAAGTCATAGAATGGAGCTTTGTGAAGTCATAGATTGGAAGTCTGTGAAGACATAGAATGGAGGTTGTGAAGTCATAGATTGAAAGTGTGTGGAAGTCATAGTATGGAGGTGTGTGAAGTCACAGAAAAGAGTTGTGTGAATTCACAGAATGGAGTAGTATGAAGTCACAATGGAGGTGTGTGAAGTCATAGAATGGAGGTGTGTGAAATCAAAGAATGGATGTTTGTGAAGTCATAGAATGGATTGTGTGAGAAATCACAGAATGGAGGTGTGTGAAGTCACTTAATGGAGTTGTGTAATGTCACAGAGTGGAGGTGTGTGAAGTCACAGAATGGAGGTGTGTGAAATCATAGAATGGAGGTGTGTGAAGTCACAAAATGCAGTTGTGTGAAGTCAGAATAGAGGTGTGCGAAGTCATAGAATGGAGGTGTGTGAAGTCAGAATGGAGCTGTGTGAAGTCATAGATTGGAAGTGTGTGAAGTTAGAATGGAAGTGTGTGAACTCATAGAATGGAGGTGTATGAAGTCACAATGGAGGTGTGTGAAGTCACAGAATGGATGTGGGTGAACTCAGAAAGGAGGTGTGTGAAGTCACAGAAAGGAGCTGTGTGAAGTCATAGAATGGAGGTGTGAGAAGCCAGAGAATGGAGGTGTGTGAAGTCAGATTGCAGATGTGTGAAGTCATAGAATGGAGTTTTGTGAAGTCATAGATTGGAAGTCTGTGAAGTCATAGAATGGAGGTTGTGAAGTCATAGATTGAAAGTGTGTGGAAGTCATAGTATGGAGGTGTGTGAAATCAAAAAATGGAGGTTTGGAAGTCATAGAATGGAGGTGTGTGAAGTCATAGAATGGAGGTGTGTGAAGTCAGAATGGAGGTGCGTGAAGTCACAGAATGGAGGTGTGTGAACTCAGAATGGAGGTGTGTGAAGTCACAGAATGGAGATTTGTGAAGTCATAGAATGGAGGTGTGTGAAGTCATAGAAAGGATGTTGCTGAAGTAAGAATGAAGGTGTGTGAAGTCACAGAATGGAGGGGTCTGAAGTCATAGAATGGATGTTGCTGAAGTAAGAATGAAGGTGTGTGAACTCATAGAATGGAGGTGTGTGAACTCATAGAATGGAGGTGTGTGAATTCATGGAACGGAGCTGTGTGAAGTCAAAGAATGGAGGTGTATGATATCAAACAATGGAAGTGTGTGAAGTCATAGAATGGAGGTGTGTGAAGTCAGAATGGAGCTGAGTGAACTCATAGAACGGAGGTGTGTGAAGTCACAATGGAGATGTGTGAAGTCATAGAATGGTGGTTTTTGAATTCACAGAATGGAGATGTGTGAAGTCAGATTGGAGGTATGTGAAGTCACAGAATGGAGGTGTGTCAACTCAGAAAGGAGGTATGTGAAGTCATAGAATGGAGGTGTGTGAAGTCAAAGAATGGAGGTGTGGGAAATCATAGAATGGAAATGTGTGAAGTCACAGAATTGAGGTGTGTGAAGTCAGCATGGAGGTGTGTGTATTCAGAATGGAGGTGTGTGAAGTCAGAGACTGGAATTGTGTGAAGTCACAATGCAGGTGTGTGAACTGATAGAACGTAGGTGTGTGAAGTCACAATGTAGGTGTGTGAAGTCAGAATGGAAGTGTGTGAAGTCATAGAATGGAGGTGTGTGAAGTCACAATATGGAGGTGTGTGAAGTCATATAATGGAGGTGTGTGAAGTCACAGAATGGAGGTGTGTGAACTCACAATGGAGGTGTGTGAAGTCACAGAATGGACGTGTGTGAAGTCATAGAATGGAGATGTGTGAAGTCACAGAGTGGAGGTGTGTGAAATCGTGGAATGGAGGTGTGTGAAGTCAGAGAATCGAGGTGTGTGAAGTCACAGAATGGAGGTGTGTGAACTCACAATGGAGGTGAGTGAAGTCACAGAATGGAGGTGTGTGAAGTAATAGAATGGAAGTGTGTGAAGTCATAGAATGCAGGTGTGTGATGTCAGAATGGAGGGGTGTGAAGTCACAGAATGCAGGTATGTGACGTCATAAATGTTGGTGTGTGAAGTCATAGAATGGAGGTGTGTGAAGTCATAGAATGGAGGTGTGTGAAGTCTTAGAATGGAGGTGTGTGAAGTCACAGAAGGCAGGTGTGTGAAGTCACAGAATGGAATTGTGTGAAGTCACAATTGAGGTGTGTGAAGTCATAGAATGGAGGTGTGTGAAATCAAAGAATGGAGGTATGTTAAGTCATAGAATGGATTGTGTGTGAAATCATAGAATGAAGGTGTGTGAAGTCACAGAATTGAGGTGTGTAAAGTCACAGAATGGAGGTGTGTGAAGTTACAGAATGGAGTTGTGTGTGAAGTCAAAGAATGGATGTGTGAAGTCACAGAATGTAGGTGTTTGATGTTAGAATGGAGGTGTGTGAAGTCACAGAATGGAGGTATGTGACGTCATAAATGTTGGTGTGTGAAGTCATAGAATGGAGGTGTGAAGTCATAGAATGGAGGTGTGTGAAGTCATAGAATGGAGGTGTGTGAAGTCACAGAAGGCAGGTGTGTGAAGTCACAGAATACAGTTGTGTGAAGTCATGGAATGTACTTGTGTGAAGTCAGAATGCAGGTGTGTGAAGTCATAGAATGGAGGTGTGTGAAGTCATAGAATGGAGGTGTGTGAAGTCATAGATTGGAAGTGTGTGAAGTCAAAGAATGGAGGTGTGTGAAGTCATAGATTGAAGGTGTGTGGAAGTCATAGTATGGAGGTGTGTGAAGTCAAAGAATGGAAGTGTGTGAAGTCAAAATTGAGGTGTGTGAAGTCACAGAATGGAGTTGTGTGAAGTCATAGAATGGAGGTGTGTGAAATCATAGAATGGAGGTGTGTGAAGTCACAGAAATGGTGTGTTTGAAGTCAATATTTAAGTGTGTGAAGACAGAATGGAGTTGTGTGAAGTCATAGAAAGGAGGTGTGTGAAGTCACAGAATGGAGGTGTGTGAAGTCACAGAATGGAGGTGTGTGAACTCAGAATGGAGGTGTGTGAATTCACAGAAGGGAGGTTTGTGAAGTCATAGAATGGATGTTTCTGAAGTAAGAATGAATGTGTGTGAAGTCATAGAATGGAGGTGTGTGAAGTCAAAATGCAGGTGTGTGAAGTCAAACAATGGAGGTGTGTGAAGTCACAGAATGGAAGTGTGTGAAGTCAAAATGGAGGTGTTTGAAGTCAGAGAATGGAGGTGTGTGAAGTCAAAGAATGGACGTGTGTGAAATCAAAATTGTGGTGTGTGAAGTCACAAATGAAGATGTGTGAAATCACAGAATGGAGGTGTGTGAAGTCAAAATGGAGGTGTGTGAAGTCAAAGAATGGATTTGTTTGAAGTCATAGAATGGAGGTGTATGAAGTCATGGAATGGAGGTTTGTGAAGTCAAACATTGGAAGTGTGTGAAGTTACAGAATGGAGGTGTGTGAAGTCATAGAGTGGAGGTGTGTGAAGTCATAAAATGGAGGTGTGGGAAATCATAGAATGGAGGTGTGTGAAGTCACAGAATTGAGGTGTGTGAAGTCAGAATGGAGGTGTGTGAATTCAGAATGGAGGTGTGTGAAGTCATAGAATGGAGGTGTGTGAAATCACAATGCAGGTGTGTGAACTGATAGAACGTAGGTGTGTGAAGTCACAATGTAGGTGTGTGAAGTCATAGAATGGAGGTGTGTGAAGTCACAAAATGGAGGTGTGTGAAGTCAAAATGGAGGTGTGTGAAGTCAAAGAATGGACGTGTGTGAAGTCAAAATTGTGGTGTGTGAAGTCACAAATGCAGGTGTGTGAAGTCACAGAATGGAGGTGTGTGAAGTCAAAATGGAGGTGTGTGATGTCAAAGAATGGATGTGTGTGAAGTCATAGAATGGAGGTGTATGAAGTCATGGAATGGAGGTTTGTGACGTCAAATATTGGAAGCGTGTGAAGTTACAGAATGGAGGTGTGTGAAGTCATAGAATGGAGGTGTGTGAAGGCAGAGAATGGAGGTGTGTGAAGTCAGATTGCAGGTGTGTGAAGTCATAGCATGGAGGTTTGTGAAGTCATAGATTGGAAGTCTGTGAAGTCATAGAATGGAGGTTGTGAAGTCATAGATTGAAGGTGTATGGAAGTCATAGTATGGAGGTGTGTAAAGTCACAGAAAGGAGGTGTGTGAATTCACAGAATGGAGTAGTATGAAGTCACAATGGAGGTGTGTGAAGTCATAGAATGGAGGTGTGTGAAATCAAAGAATGGAGATTTGTGAAGTCATAGAATGGATTGTGTGTGAAATCACAGAATGGAGGTGTGTGAAGTCACAGAATGGAGGTGTGTAAAGTCACAGAGTGGAGGTGTGTGAAGTCACAGAATGGAGGTGTGTGAAATCATAGAATGGAGGTGTGTGAAGTCACAAAATGCGGATGGGTGAAGTCAGAATAGAGGTGTGCGAAGTCATATAATGGATGTGTGTCAAGTCAGAATGGAGCTGTGTGAAGTCATAGAATGGAAGTGTGTGAAGTCAGAATGGAGGTGTGTGAACTCATAGAATGGAGGTGTATGAAGTCACAATGGAGGTGTGTGAAGTCACAGAATGGATGTGTGTGAACCCAGAAAGGAGGTGTGTGAAGTCATAGAATGGAGGTTTGTGATGCCAGAGAATGGAGGTTTGTGAAGTCAGATTGCAGGTGTGTGAAGTCATAGAATGGAGCTTTGTGAAGTCATAGATTGGAAGTCTGTGAAGACATAGAATGGAGGTTGTGAAGTCATAGATTGAAAGTGTGTGGAAGTCATAGTATGGAGGTGTGTGAAGTCACAGAAAAGAGTTGTGTGAATTCACAGAATGGAGTAGTATGAAGTCACAATGGAGGTGTGTGAAGTCATAGAATGGAGGTGTGTGAAATCAAAGAATGGATGTTTGTGAAGTCATAGAATGGATTGTGTGAGAAATCACAGAATGGAGGTGTGTGAAGTCACTTAATGGAGTTGTGTAATGTCACAGAGTGGAGGTGTGTGAAGTCACAGAATGGAGGTGTGTGAAATCATAGAATGGAGGTGTGTGAAGTCACAAAATGCAGTTGTGTGAAGTCAGAATAGAGGTGTGCGAAGTCATAGAATGGAGGTGTGTGAAGTCAGAATGGAGCTGTGTGAAGTCATAGATTGGAAGTGTGTGAAGTTAGAATGGAAGTGTGTGAACTCATAGAATGGAGGTGTATGAAGTCACAATGGAGGTGTGTGAAGTCACAGAATGGATGTGGGTGAACTCAGAAAGGAGGTGTGTGAAGTCACAGAAAGGAGGTGTGTGAAGTCATAGAATGGAGGTGTGAGAAGCCAGAGAATGGAGGTGTGTGAAGTCAGATTGCAGATGTGTGAAGTCATAGAATGGAGTTTTGTGAAGTCATAGATTGGAAGTCTGTGAAGTCATAGAATGGAGGTTGTGAAGTCATAGATTGAAAGTGTGTGGAAGTCATAGTATGGAGGTGTGTGAAATCAAAAAATGGAGGTTTGGAAGTCATAGAATGGAGGTGTGTGAAGTCATAGAATGGAGGTGTGTGAAGTCAGAATGGAGGTGCGTGAAGTCACAGAATGGAGGTGTGTGAACTCAGAATGGAGGTGTGTGAAGTCACAGAATGGAGATTTGTGAAGTCATAGAATGGAGGTGTGTGAAGTCATAGAAAGGATGTTGCTGAAGTAAGAATGAAGGTGTGTGAAGTCACAGAATGGAGGGGTCTGAAGTCATAGAATGGATGTTGCTGAAGTAAGAATGAAGGTGTGTGAACTCATAGAATGGAGGTGTGTGAACTCATAGAATGGAGGTGTGTGAATTCATGGAACGGAGCTGTGTGAAGTCAAAGAATGGAGGTGTATGATATCAAACAATGGAAGTGTGTGAAGTCATAGAATGGAGGTGTGTGAAGTCAGAATGGAGCTGAGTGAACTCATAGAACGGAGGTGTGTGAAGTCACAATGGAGATGTGTGAAGTCATAGAATGGTGGTTTTTGAATTCACAGAATGGAGATGTGTGAAGTCAGATTGGAGGTATGTGAAGTCACAGAATGGAGGTGTGTCAACTCAGAAAGGAGGTATGTGAAGTCATAGAATGGAGGTGTGTGAAGTCAAAGAATGGAGGTGTGGGAAATCATAGAATGGAAATGTGTGAAGTCACAGAATTGAGGTGTGTGAAGTCAGCATGGAGGTGTGTGTATTCAGAATGGAGGTGTGTGAAGTCAGAGACTGGAATTGTGTGAAGTCACAATGCAGGTGTGTGAACTGATAGAACGTAGGTGTGTGAAGTCACAATGTAGGTGTGTGAAGTCAGAATGGAAGTGTGTGAAGTCATAGAATGGAGGTGTGTGAAGTCACAATATGGAGGTGTGTGAAGTCATATAATGGAGGTGTGTGAAGTCACAGAATGGAGGTGTGTGAACTCACAATGGAGGTGTGTGAAGTCACAGAATGGACGTGTGTGAAGTCATAGAATGGAGATGTGTGAAGTCACAGAGTGGAGGTGTGTGAAATCGTGGAATGGAGGTGTGTGAAGTCAGAGAATCGAGGTGTGTGAAGTCACAGAATGGAGGTGTGTGAACTCACAATGGAGGTGAGTGAAGTCACAGAATGGAGGTGTGTGAAGTAATAGAATGGAAGTGTGTGAAGTCATAGAATGTAGGTGTGTGATGTCAGAATGGAGGGGTGTGAAGTCACAGAATGCAGGTATGTGACGTCATAAATGTTGGTGTGTGAAGTCATAGAATGGAGGTGTGTGAAGTCATAGAATGGAGGTGTGTGAAGTCTTAGAATGGAGGTGTGTGAAGTCACAGAAGGCAGGTGTGTGAAGTCACAGAATGGAATTGTGTGAAGTCACAATTGAGGTGTGTGAAGTCATAGAATGGAGGTGTGTGAAATCAAAGAATGGAGGTATGTTAAGTCATAGAATGGATTGTGTGTGAAATCATAGAATGAAGGTGTGTGAAGTCACAGAATTGAGGTGTGTAAAGTCACAGAATGGAGGTGTGTGAAGTCACAGAATGGAGTTGTGTGTGAAGTCAAAGAATGGATGTGTGAAGTCACAGAATGTAGGTGTTTGATGTTAGAATGGAGGTGTGTGAAGTCACAGAATGGAGGTATGTGACGTCATAAATGTTGGTGTGTGAAGTCATAGAATGGAGGTGTGAAGTCATAGAATGGAGGTGTGTGAAGTCATAGAATGGAGGTGTGTGAAGTCACAGAAGGCAGGTGTGTGAAGTCACAGAATACAGTTGTGTGAAGTCATGGAATGTACTTGTGTGAAGTCAGAATGCAGGTGTGTGAAGTCATAGAATGGAGGTGTGTGAAGTCATAGAATGGAGGTGTGTGAAGTCATAGATTGGAAGTGTGTGAAGTCAAAGAATGGAGGTGTGTGAAGTCATAGATTGAAGGTGTGTGGAAGTCATAGTATGGAGGTGTGTGAAGTCAAAGAATGGAAGTGTGTGAAGTCAAAATTGAGGTGTGTGAAGTCACAGAATGGAGTTGTGTGAAGTCATAGAATGGAGGTGTGTGAAATCATAGAATGGAGGTGTGTGAAGTCACAGAAATGGTGTGTTTGAAGTCAATATTTAAGTGTGTGAAGACAGAATGGAGTTGTGTGAAGTCATAGAAAGGAGGTGTGTGAAGTCACAGAATGGAGGTGTGTGAAGTCACAGAATGGAGGTGTGTGAACTCAGAATGGAGGTGTGTGAATTCACAGAAGGGAGGTTTGTGAAGTCATAGAATGGATGTTTCTGAAGTAAGAATGAATGTGTGTGAAGTCATAGAATGGAGGTGTGTGAAGTCAAAATGCAGGTGTGTGAAGTCAAACAATGGAGGTGTGTGAAGTCACAGAATGGAAGTGTGTGAAGTCAAAATGGAGGTGTTTGAAGTCAGAGAATGGAGGTGTGTGAAGTCAAAGAATGGACGTGTGTGAAATCAAAATTGTGGTGTGTGAAGTCACAAATGAAGATGTGTGAAATCACAGAATGGAGGTGTGTGAAGTCAAAATGGAGGTGTGTGAAGTCAAAGAATGGATTTGTTTGAAGTCATAGAATGGAGGTGTATGAAGTCATGGAATGGAGGTTTGTGAAGTCAAACATTGGAAGTGTGTGAAGTTACAGAATGGAGGTGTGTGAAGTCATAGAATGGAGGTGTGTGAAGTCATTAAATGGAGGTGTGTGAAGTCATAGATTGGAAGCGTGTGAAGTCATAGAATGGAGGTGTGTGAAGTCATAGATTGAAGGTGTGTGGAAGTCACAGTATGGAGGCGTGTGAAGTCACAGAAAGGAGGTGTGTGAAATCACAGAATGGAGTTGTGTGAAGTCACAATGGAGGTGGGTGAAGTCATAGAATGGAGGTGTGTGAAATCAAAGAATGGAGGTTTGTGAAGTCATAGAATGGATTGTGTGAGAAATCATAGAATGGAGGTGTGTGAAGTCACAGAATGGTGTTTTGTGTGATGTCACAGAATGGAGGTGTATGAAGTCACAGAATGCAGGTGTGTGAAGTCAGAATAGAGGTGTGCGAAGTCATACAATGTAGGTGTGTGAAGTCAGAATGGAGCTGTGTGAAGTCATAGAATGGAAGTGTGTGAAGTCAGAATGGAGGTGTGTAAACTCAGAGAATGGAGGTGTATGAAGTCAAAATGGAGGTGTGGGAAGTCACAGAATGGATGTGTAAGAACTTAGAAAGGTGGTTTGTGAAGTGTTAGAATGGAGGTCTGTGAAGTCATAGAATGGAGGTGTGTGAAAGCATAGAATGGAGGTGTGTGAATTCACAGAATTGAGGTGTGTGAAGTCAAAATGGAGGTCGGTGAAGTCAGAATGGAGGTGTGTGAAGTCAGAGGATGGAGGTGTGTGAAGTCATAGAATTGAGGTGTGTGAAGTCACAGAATGTAGGTGTCTGATGTCATAGAATGGAGGTGTGTGAAGTCATAGAATGGAGGTGTGTGAAGTCATAGAATTGAGGTGTGTGCAGTCACAGAATGTAGGTGTGTGAATTCACAGTATGGAGGTGTGTGAACTCAGATTTGAGGTGTGTGAAGTCACAGAATGGAGGTGTGTGAAGTCAAAGAAGGAGGTGTCTGAAGTCACAGAATGGAGTTGTGTGAAGACACAGAATGGAGGTGTGTGAACTCAGAGAGGAGGTGTGTGAAGTCACAGAATGGAAGTGTGTGAAGTCATAGAATGGATGTGTGTGAAGTCATAGAATGGAGGTGTGTGAAATCAAAGAATGGAGGTTTGTGAAATCATAAAATGGATTGTGTGAGAAATCATAGAATGGAGGTGTGTGAAGTCACAGAATGGAGGTGTGTAAAGTCACAGAGTGGAGGTGTGTGAAGTCACAGAATGGAGTTTTGTGTGAAGTGACAGAATGGAGGTGTGTGAAGTCACAGAATGCAGGTGTGTGAAGTCAGAATACAGGTGTGCGAAGTCATAGAATGGAGGTGTGTGAAGTCAGAATGGAGGTGTGTAAACTCATAGAATGGAGGTGTATGAAGTCACAATGGAGGTGTGGGAAGTCACAGAATGGATGTGTAAGAACTCAGAAAGGAGGTGTGTGAAGTCTAAAATGGTGGTCTGTGAAGTCATAGAATGGATGTGTGTGAAATCATAGAATGGAGGTGTGTGATTTCACATAATTGAGGTGTGTGAAGTCAGAATGGAGGTGTGTGAAGTCAGAATGGAGGTGTGTGAATTCAGAGAATGGAGGTGTGTGAAGGCACAATGCAGGTGTGTGAACTCATAGAATGGAGGTGTGTGAAGTCACAATGTAGGATTCTGAAGTCATAGAATGGAGGTGTGTGAAGTCATAGAATGGAGCTTTGTGAAGTCACAGAATGGAGGTGTGTGATGTCATAGAATGGAGGTGTGTGAAGTCACAAAATAGAGGTTTGTGAAGGCATAGAATGGAGGTGTGTGAAGTAATAGAATGGAGGTGTGTGAAGTCAAAGAATGGAGGTGTGTGAAGTCACAGAACGGAGGTGTGTGAAGTCACAGTATGGAGGTGTGTGAACTCAGATTTGAGGTGTGTGAAGTCACAGAATGGAGGTGTGTGAAGTCAAAGAAGGAGGTGTCTGAAGTCACAGAATGGAGGTGTGTGAAGACACAGAATGGAGGTGTGTGAACTCAGAGAGGAGGTGTGTGAAGTCACAGAATGGAGGTGTGTGAAGTCAGAATGGAGGTGTGTGAAGTCACAGAATGGAGGTGTGTGAACTCAGAATGGAGGTGTGTGAAGTCACAGAATGGAGGTTTGTGAAGTCGTAGAATGGAGGTGTGTGAAGTCATAGAAAGGATGTTGCTGAAGTAAGAATGAAGGTCTGTGAAGTCACAGAATGGAGGGGTTTGAAGTCATAGAATGGATGTTGCTGAAGTAAGAATGAAGGTGTGTGAAGTCATAGAATGGAGGTGTGTGAAGTCATAGAATGGAGGTGTGTGAAGTCACAGAATGGAGGTGTGTGAAGTCACAGTATGGAGGTGTGTGAACTCAGATTTGAGGTGTGTGAAGTCACAGAATGGAGGTGTGTGAAGTCAAAGAAGGAGGTGTCTGAAGTCACAGAATGGAGGTGTGTGAAGACACAGAATGGAGGTGTGTGAACTCAGAGAGGAGGTGTGTGAAGTCACAGAATGGAGGTGTGTGAAGTCAGAATGGAGGTGTGTGAAGTCACAGAATGGAGGTGTGTGAACTCAGAATGGAGGTGTGTGAAGTCACAGAATGGAGGTTTGTGAAGTCGTAGAATGGAGGTGTGTGAAGTCATAGAAAGGATGTTGCTGAAGTAAGAATGAAGGTGTGTGAACTCATAGAATGGAGGTGTGTGAACTCATAGAATGGAGGTGTGTGAATTCATGGAACGGAGCTATGTGAAGTCAAAGAATGGAGGTGTATGATATCAAACAATGGAAGTGTGTGAAGTCATAGAATGGAGGTGTGTGAAGTCAGAATAGAGGTGTGTGAAGTCATAGAATGGAGGTGTGTGAAGTCAGAATGGAGCTGTGTGAACTCATAGAACGGAGGTGTGTGAAGTCACAATGGAGATGTGTGAAGTCATAGAATGGTGGTTTTTGAAGTCACAGAATGGAGATGTGTGAAGTCAGATTGGAGGTATGTGAAGTCACAGAATGGAGGTGTGTCAACTCAGAAAGAAGGTATGTGAAGTCATAGAATGGAGGTGTGTGAAGTCAAAGAATGGAGGTGTGGGAAATCATAGAGTGGAAGTGTGTGAAGTCACAGAATTGAGGTGTGTGAAGTCAGCATGGAGGTGTGTGTATTCAGAATGGAGGTGTGTGAAGTCAGAGACTGGAATTGTGTGAAGTCACAATGCAGGTGTGTGGACTGATAGAACATAGGTGTGTGAAGTCACAATGTAGGTGTGTGAAGTCAGAATGGAGGTGTGTGAAGTCATAGAATGGAGGTGTGTGAAGTCACAATATGGAGGTGTGTGAAGTCATATAATGGAGGTGTGTGATGTCACAGAATGGAGGTGTGTGAACTCACAATGGAGGTGTGTGGAGTCACAGAATGGACGTGTGTGAAGTCACAGAATGGATGTGGCTGAAGTAATAATGAAGGTGTGTGAAGTCATAGAATGGAGGTGTCTGAAGTCATAGAATGGATGTTGCTGAAGTAAGAATGGAGGTGTGTGAACTCATAGAATGGAGGTGTGTGAACTCATAGAATGGAGGTGTGTGAATTCATGGAACGGAGGTGTGTGAAGTCAAAGAATGGAGGTGTGTGAAGTCACAGAAGAGAGGTGTGTGAAGTCTGAGCATCGACGTGTGTGAATTCACAGAATGGAGGTGTGTGAAGTCACAAAATGGAGGTGGGTGAACTCACAATGGAGGTGAGTGAAGTCACAGAATGGAGGTGTGTGAAGTCAAAGAATGGATGTGTGTGAAGTCATAGAATGGAGGTGTGTGAAATCACAGAATGGAGGTGTGTGTAGTCACAGAGTGGAGGTGTGTAAAGTCACAGAGTGGAGGTTTGTGAAGTCTCAGAATGGAGGTGTGTGAAGTCATAGAATGGAGGTGTTTGAAGTCACAGAATGGAGGTGTGTCAACTCAGAAAGGAGATATGTGAAGTCATAGAATGGAGGTGTGTGAAGTCAAAGAACGGAGGTGTGGGAAATCATAGAATGGAGGTGTGTGAAGTCACAGAATTGAGGTGTATGAAGTCAGAATGCAGGTGTGTGAATTCAGAATGGAGGTGTGTGAAGTCATAGAATGGAGGTGTGTGAAGTCATGGAATGGAGGTGTGTGAAATCCAAGAATGGAGGTGTGTGAAATCAAACATTGGAGGTGTATGAAGTCACAGAATGGAGATGTGTGAAGTCACAGAATGGAAGTGTGTGAATTCAAAATTGAGGTGTGTGAAGTCACAGAATGGAGGTGTGTGAAGTCACAGAATATAGGTGTGTGAAGTCAAAATGGAGGTGTGTGAACTCATAGAATAGAGGTGTGTGACCTCATAGAATGGAGGTGTGTGAAGTCATGGAATGGAGATGTGTGAAATCCAAGAATGGAGGTGTGTGAAATCAAACAATGGAGGTGTATGAAGTCACAGAATGGAGATGTGTCAAGTCACAGAATGGAAGTGTGTGAAGTCAAAATTGAGGTGTGTGAAGTCACAGAATGGAGGTGTGTGAAGTCTAAATTTTGATGTGTGAAGTCACAAATGGAGGTGTGTGAAGTCACAGAATTGTGGTGTGTGAAGTCAAAATGGAGGTGTGTGAAGTCAAAGAAAGGAGGTGTGTGAAGTCATAGAATGGAGGTGTATGAAGTCATGGAATTGAGGTTTCTGAAGTCATAGAATGGAGATTTTTGAAGTCATAGAATGGATGTGTGTGAAGTCAGAATGGAGATATGTGAAGTCACAGAATGCAGGTGTGTGAAGTCAAAGAATGTTGGTGTGTGAAGTCATAGAATGGAGGTGTATGAAGTCATGGAATGGAGGTGTGTGAAGTCAGAATGCACGTGTGTGAAGTCATAGAATGGAGTTGTGTGAAGTCATAGAATGGAGGTGTGTGAAGTCACAGAATGGAGGTGTGTGAAGTCAGAATGGAGGTGTGTGAAGTCACAGAATGGAGGTGTGTGAACTCAGAATGGAGGTGTGTGAAGTCACAGAATGGAGGTGTGTGAAGTCGTAGAATGGAGGTGTGTGAAGTCATAGAAAGGATGTTGCTGAAGTAAGAATGAAGGTGTGTGAAGTCACAGAATGGAGGGGTTTGAAGTTATGGAATGGATGTTGCTGAAGTAAGAATGAAGGTGTGTGAACTCATAGAATGGAGGTGTGTGAACTCATAGAATGGAGGTGTGTGAATTCATGGAACGGAGCTGTGTGAAGTCAAAGAATGGAGGTTTATGATATCAAACAATGGAAGTGTGTGAACTCATAGAATGGAGGTGTGTGAAGTCAGAATAGAGGTGTGTGAAGTCATAGAATGGAGGTGTGTGAAGTCAGAATGGAGCTGTGTGAACTCATAGAACGGAGGTGTGTGAAGTCACAATGGAGATGTGTGAAGTCATAGAATGGTGGTTTTTGAAGTCACAGAATGGAGATGTGTGAAGTCAGATTGGAGGTATGTGAAGTCACAGAATGGAGGTGTGTCAACTCAGAAAGAAGGTATGTGAAGTCATAGAATGGAGGTGTGTGAAGTCAAAGAATGGAGGTCTGGGAAATCATAGAATGGAAGTGTGTGAAGTCACAGAATTGAGGTGTGTGAAGTCAGCATGGAGGTGTGTGTATTCAGAATGGAGGTGTGTGAAGTCAGAGACTGGAATTGTGTGAAGTCACAATGCAGGTGCGTGGACTGATAGAACATAGGTGTGTGAAGTCACAATGTAGGTGTGTGAAGTCAGAATGGAGGTGTGTGAAGTCATAGAATGGAGGTGTGTGAAGTCACAATATGGAGGTGTGTGAAGTCATATAATGGAAGTGTGTGATGTCACAGAATGGAGGTGTGTGAACTCACAATGGAGGTGTGTGGAGTCACAGAATGGACGTGTGTGAAGTCACAGAATGGATGTGGCTGAAGTAATAATGAAGGTGTGTGAAGTCATAGAATGGAGGTGTCTGAAGTCATAGAATGGATGTTGCTGAAGTAAGAATGGAGGTGTGTGAACTCATAGAATGGAGGTGTGTGAACTCATAGAATGGAGGTGTGTGAATTCATGGAACGGAGGTGTGTGAAGTCAAAGAATGGAGGTGTGTGAAGTCACAGAAGAGAGGTGTGTGAAGTCTGAGCATCGACGTGTGTGAATTCACAGAATGGAGGTGTGTGAAGTCACAAAATGGAGGTGGGTGAACTCACAATGGAGGTGAGTGAAGTCACAGAATGGAGGTGTGTGAAGTCAAAGAATGGATGTGTGTGAAGTCATAGAATGGAGGTGTGTGAAATCACAGAATGGAGGTGTGTGTAGTCACAGAGTGGAGGTGTGTAAAGTCACAGAGTGGAGGTTTGTGAAGTCTCAGAATGGAGGTGTGTGAAGTCATAGAATGGAGGTGTTTGAAGTCACAGAATGGAGGTGTGTCAACTCAGAAAGGAGATATGTGAAGTCATAGAATGGAGGTGTGTGAAGTCAAAGAACGGAGGTGTGGGAAATCATAGAATGGAGGTGTGTGAAGTCACAGAATTGAGGTGTATGAAGTCAGAATGCAGGTGTGTGAATTCAGAATGGAGGTGTGTGAAGTCATAGAATGGAGGTGTGTGAAGTCATGGAATGGAGGTGTGTGAAATCCAAGAATGGAGGTGTGTGAAATCAAACATTGGAGGTGTATGAAGTCACAGAATGGAGATGTGTGAAGTCACAGAATGGAAGTGTGTGAATTCAAAATTGAGGTGTGTGAAGTCACAGAATGGAGGTGTGTGAAGTCACAGAATATAGGTGTGTGAAGTCAAAATGGAGGTGTGTGAACTCATAGAATAGAGGTGTGTGACCTCATAGAATGGAGGTGTGTGAAGTCATGGAATGGAGATGTGTGAAATCCAAGAATGGAGGTGTGTGAAATCAAACAATGGAGGTGTATGAAGTCACAGAATGGAGATGTGTCAAGTCACAGAATGGAAGTGTGTGAAGTCAAAATTGAGGTGTGTGAAGTCACAGAATGGAGGTGTGTGAAGTCTAAATTTTGATGTGTGAAGTCACAAATGGAGGTGTGTGAAGTCACAGAATTGTGGTGTGTGAAGTCAAAATGGAGGTGTGTGAAGTCAAAGAAAGGAGGTGTGTGAAGTCATAGAATGGAGGTGTATGAAGTCATGGAATTGAGGTTTCTGAAGTCATAGAATGGAGATTTTTGAAGTCATAGAATGGATGTGTGTGAAGTCAGAATGGAGATATGTGAAGTCACAGAATGCAGGTGTGTGAAGTCAAAGAATGTTGGTGTGTGAAGTCATAGAATGGAGGTGTATGAAGTCATGGAATGGAGGTGTGTGAAGTCAGAATGCACGTGTGTGAAGTCATAGAATGGAGTTGTGTGAAGTCATAGAATGGAGGTGTGTGAAGTCACAGAATGGAGGTGTGTGAAGTCAGAATGGAGGTGTGTGAAGTCACAGAATGGAGGTGTGTGAACTCAGAATGGAGGTGTGTGAAGTCACAGAATGGAGGTGTGTGAAGTCGTAGAATGGAGGTGTGTGAAGTCATAGAAAGGATGTTGCTGAAGTAAGAATGAAGGTGTGTGAAGTCACAGAATGGAGGGGTTTGAAGTTATGGAATGGATGTTGCTGAAGTAAGAATGAAGGTGTGTGAACTCATAGAATGGAGGTGTGTGAACTCATAGAATGGAGGTGTGTGAATTCATGGAACGGAGCTGTGTGAAGTCAAAGAATGGAGGTTTATGATATCAAACAATGGAAGTGTGTGAACTCATAGAATGGAGGTGTGTGAAGTCAGAATAGAGGTGTGTGAAGTCATAGAATGGAGGTGTGTGAAGTCAGAATGGAGCTGTGTGAACTCATAGAACGGAGGTGTGTGAAGTCACAATGGAGATGTGTGAAGTCATAGAATGGTGGTTTTTGAAGTCACAGAATGGAGATGTGTGAAGTCAGATTGGAGGTATGTGAAGTCACAGAATGGAGGTGTGTCAACTCAGAAAGAAGGTATGTGAAGTCATAGAATGGAGGTGTGTGAAGTCAAAGAATGGAGGTCTGGGAAATCATAGAATGGAAGTGTGTGAAGTCACAGAATTGAGGTGTGTGAAGTCAGCATGGAGGTGTGTGTATTCAGAATGGAGGTGTGTGAAGTCAGAGACTGGAATTGTGTGAAGTCACAATGCAGGTGCGTGGACTGATAGAACATAGGTGTGTGAAGTCACAATGTAGGTGTGTGAAGTCAGAATGGAGGTGTGTGAAGTCATAGAATGGAGGTGTGTGAAGTCACAATATGGAGGTGTGTGAAGTCATATAATGGAGGTGTGTGATGTCACAGAATGGAGGTGTGTGAACTCACAATGGAGGTGTGTGGAGTCACAGAATGGACGTGTGTGAAGTCACAGAATGGATGTGGCTGAAGTAATAATGAAGGTGTGTGAAGTCATAGAATGGAGGTGTCTGAAGTCATAGAATGGATGTTGCTGAAGTAAGAATGGAGGTGTGTGAACTCATAGAATGGAGGTGTGTGAACTCATAGAATGGAGGTGTGTGAATTCATGGAACGGAGGTGTGTGAAGTCAAAGAATGGAGGTGTGTGAAGTCACAGAAGAGAGGTGTGTGAAGTCAGAGCATCGACGTGTGTGAATTCACAGAATGGAGGTGTGTGAAGTCACAAAATGGAGGTGGGTGAACTCACAATGGAGGTGAGTGAAGTCACAGAATGGAGGTGTGTGAAGTCAAAGAATGGATGTGTGTAAAGTCACAGAGTGGAGGTTTGTGAAGTCTCAGAATGGAGGTGTGTGAAGTCATAGAATGGAGGTGTTTGAAGTCACAGAATGGAGGTGTGTCAACTCAGAAAGGAGATATGTGAAGTCATAGAATGGAGGTGTGTGAAGTCAAAGAACGGAGGTGTGGGAAATCATAGAATGGAGGTGTGTGAAGTCACAGAATTGAGGTGTATGAAGTCAGAATGTAGGTGTGTGAATTCAGAATGGAGGTGTGTGAAGTCATAGAATGGAGGTGTGTGAAGTCATGGAATGGAGGTGTGTGAAATCCAAGAATGGAGGTGTGTGAAATCAAACATTGGAGGTGTATGAAGTCACAGAATGGAGATGTGTGAAGTCACAGAATGGAAGTGTGTGAAGTCAAAATTGAGGTGTGTGAAGTCACAGAATGGAGGTGTGTGAAGTCACAGAATATAGGTGTGTGAAGTCAAAATGGAGGTGTGTGAACTCATAGAATAGAGGTGTGTGACCTCATAGAATGGAGGTGTGTGAAGTCATGGAATGGAGATGTGTGAAATCCAAGAATGGAGGTGTGTGAAATCAAACAATGGAGGTGTATGAAGTCACAGAATGGAGATGTGTCAAGTCACAGAATGGAAGTGTGTGAAGTCAAAATTGGGTGTGTGAAGTCACAGAATGGAGGTGTGTGAAGTCTAAATTTTGATGTGTGAAGTCACAAATGGAGGTGTGTGAAGTCACAGAATTGTGGTGTGTGAAGTCAAAATGGAGGTGTGTGAAGTCAAAGAAAGGAGGTGTGTGAAGTCATGGAATTGAGGTTTCTGAAGTCATAGAATGGAGATTTTTGAAGTCATAGAATGGATGTGTGTGAAGTCAGAATGGAGATATGTGAAGTCACACAATGCAGGTGTGTGAAGTCAAAGAATGTTGGTGTGTGAAGTCATAGAATGGAGGTGTATGAAGTCATGGAATGGAGGTGTGTGAAGTCAGAATGCACGTGTGTGAAGTCATAGAATGGAGTTGTGTGAAGTCATAGAATGGAGGTGTGTGAAGTCACAGAATGGAGGTGTGTGAAGTCAGAATGGAGGTGTGTGAAGTCACAGAATGGAGGTGTGTGAACTCAGAATGGAGGTGTGTGAAGTCACAGAATGGAGGGGTTTGAAGTTATGGAATGGATGTTGCTGAAGTAAGAATGAAGGTGTGTGAAGTCATAGAATGGAGGTGTGTGAAGTCACAAAATGGAGGTATGTGAAGTCATAGAATGGAAATGTGTGAAGTCATAGAATGGAGGTGTGTGAAGTCTTAGAATGGAGGTGTGTGAAGTCATAGAATGGAGGTGTGTGAAGTCACAGAAGGGAGGTGTGTGAAGTCACAGAATGGATGTGGCTGAAGTAATAATGAAGGTGTGTGAAGTCATAGAATGGAGGTGTCTGAAGTCATAGAATGGATGTTGCTGAAGTAAGAATGGAGGTGTGTGAACTCATAGAATGGAGGTGTGTGAACTCATAGAATGGAGGTGTGTGAATTCATGGAACGGAGGTGTGTGAAGTCAAAGAATGGAGGTGTGTGAAGTCCCAGAAGAGAGGTGTGTGAAGTCAGAGCATCGACGTGTGTGAATTCACAGAATGGAGGTGTGTGAAGTCACAAAATGGAGGTGGGTGAACTCACAATGCAGGTGAGTGAAGTCACAGAATGGAGGTGTGTGAAATCATAGAATGGAAGTGTGTGAAGTCATAGAATGGAGGTGTGTGATGTCAGAATGGAGGTGTGTTAAGTCACAGAATGGAGGTGTGTGACGTCATCAATTTTGGTGTGTGAAGTCATAGTATGTTGGTGTGAAGTCATAAAATAGAGGTGTGTGAAGTCATAGAATGAAGGTGTGTGAAGTCACAGAAGTCAGGTGTGTGAAGTCACAGAATAGAGTTGTGTGAGGTCACAATGGAGGTGTGTGAATTCATAGAATGGAGGTGTGTGAAGTCAAAGAATGGATGTGTGTGAAGTCATAGAATGGAGGTGTGTGAAGTCATAGAATGGAGGTGTGTGAAGTCACAGAAGGCAGGTGTGTTAAGTCACAGAATACAGTTGTGTGAAGTCATGGAATGTACTTGTGTGAAGTCAGAATGCAGGTCTGTGAAGTCATAGAATGGAGGTGTGTGAAGTCATAGAATGGAGGTGTGTGAAGTCATAGATTGGAAGTGTGTGAAGTCATAGAATGGAGGTGTGTGAAGTCATAGATTGAAGGTGTGTGGAAGTCATAGTATGGAGGTGTGTGAAGTCAAAGAATGGAAGTGTGTGAAGTCAAAATTGAGGTGTGTGAAGTCACAGAATGGAGTTGTGTGAAGTCATAGAATGGACGTGTGTGAAATCATAGAATGGAGGTGTGTGAAGTCACAGAAATGATGGGTTTGAAGTCAATATTTAAGTGTGTGAAGACAGAATGGAGTTGTGTGAAGTCATAGAAAGGAGGTGTGTGAAGTCACAGAATGGAGGTGTGTGAAGTCACAGAATGGAGGTGTGTGAACTCAGAATGGAGGTGTGTGAATTCACAGAAGAGAGGTTTGTGAAGTCATAGAATGGATGTTCCTGAAGTAAGAATGAATGTGTGTGAAGTCATAGAATGGAGGTGTGTGAAGTCAAAATGCAGGTGTGTGAAGTCAAACAATGGAGGTGTGTGAAGTCACAGAATGGAAGTGTGTGAAGTCAAAATGGAGGTGTTTGAAGTCAGAGAATGGAGGTGTGTGAAGTCAAAGAATGGACGTGTGTGAAGTCAAAATTGTGGTGTGTGAAGTCACAAATGAAGATGTGTGAAATCACAGAATGGAGGTGTGTGAAGTCAAAATGGAGGTGTGTGAAGTCAAAGAATGGATTTGTTTGAAGTCATAGAATGGAGGTGTATGAAGTCATGGAATGGAGGTTTGTGAAGTCAAACATTGGAAGTGTGTGAAGTTACAGAATGGAGGTGTGTGAAGTCATAGAATGGAGGTGTGTGAAGTCATAGAATGGAGGTGTGTGAAGTCATAGATTGGAAGCGTGTGAAGTCATAGAATGGAGGTGTGTGAAGTCATAGATTGAAGGTGTGTGGAAGTCACAGTATGGAGGCGTGTGAAGTCACAGAAAGGAGGTGTGTGAAATCACAGAATGGAGTTGTGTGAAGTCACAATGGAGGTGTGTGAAGTCATAGAATGGAGGTGTGTGAAATCAAAGAATGGAGGTTTGTGAAGTCATAGAATGGATTGTGTGAGAAATCATAGAATGGAGGTGTGTGAAGTCACAGAATGGAGGTGTGTATAGTCACAAGGCAGAGGTTTGTGAAGTCACAGAATGGAGTTTTGTGTGATGTCACAGAATGGAGGTGTGTGAAGTCACAGAATGCAGGTGTGTGAAGTCAGAATAGAGGTGTGCGAAGTCATACAATGTAGGTGTGTGAAGTCAGAATGGAGCTGTGTGAAGTCATAGAATGGAAGTGTGTGAAGTCAGAATGGAGGTGTGTAAACTCATAGAAGGGAGGTGTATGAAGTCAAAATGGAGGTGTGGGAAGTCACAGAATGGATGTGTAAGAACTTAGAAAGGAGGTGTGTGAAGTCTTAGAATGGAGGTCTGTGAATCATAGAATGGAGGTGTGTGAAGTCACAGAATGTAGGTGTGTGAAGTCACAATATGGAGGTGTGTGGACTCAGATTTGAGGTGTGTGAAGTCACGGAATGGAGGTGTGTGAAGTCAAAGAAGGAGGTGTCTGAAGTCACAGAATGGAGTTGTGTGAAGACACCGAATGGAGGTGTGTGAACTCAGAGAGGAGGTGTGTGAAGTCACAGAATGGAAGTGTGTGAAGTCATAGAATGGATGTGTGTGAAGTCATAGAATGGAGGTGTGTGAAATCAAAGAATGGAGGTTTGTGAAGTCATAAAATGGATTGTGTGAGAAATCATAGAATGGAGGTGTGTGAAGTCACAGAGTGGAGGTGTGTAAAGTCACAGAGTGGAGGTTTGTGAAGTCTCAGAATGGAGGTGTGTGAAGTCATAGAATGGAGGTGTTTGAAGTCACAGAATGGAGGTGTGTCAACTCAGAAAGGAGATATGTGAAGTCATAGAATGGAGGTGTGTGAAGTCAAAGAACGGAGGTGTGGGAAATCATAGAATGGAGGTGTGTGAAGTCACAGAATTGAGGTGTATGAAGTCAGAATGTAGGTGTGTGAATTCAGAATGGAGGTGTGTGAAGTCATAGAATGGAGGTGTGTGAAGTCATGGAATGGAGGTGTGTGAAATCCAAGAATGGAGGTGTGTGAAATCAAACATTGGAGGTGTATGAAGTCACAGAATGGAGATGTGTGAAGTCACAGAATGGAAGTGTGTGAAGTCAAAATTGAGGTGTGTGAAGTCACAGAATGGAGGTGTGTGAAGTCACAGAATATAGGTGTGTGAAGTCAAAATGGAGGTGTGTGAACTCATAGAATAGAGGTGTGTGACCTCATAGAATGGAGGTGTGTGAAGTCATGGAATGGAGATGTGTGAAATCCAAGAATGGAGGTGTGTGAAATCAAACAATGGAGGTGTATGAAGTCACAGAATGGAGATGTGTGAAGTCACAGAATGGAAGTGTGTGAAGTCAAAATTGAGGTGTGTGAAGTCACAGAATGGAGGTGTGTGAAGTCTAATTTTGATGTGTGAAGTCACAAATGGAGGTGTGTGAAGTCACAGAATTGTGGTGTGTGAAGTCAAAATGGAGGTGTGTGAAGATAAAGAAAGGAGGTGTGTGAAGTCATAGAATGGAGGTGTATGAAGTCATGGAATTGAGGTTTCTGAAGTCATAGAATGGAGATTTTTGAAGTCATAGAATGGATGTGTGTGAAGTCAGAATGGAGATATGTGAAGTCACAGAATGCAGGTGTGTGAAGTCAAAGAATGTTGGTGTGTGAAGTCATAGAATGGAGGTGTATGAAGTCATGGAATGGAGGTGTGTGAAGTCAGTATGCACGTGTGTGAAGTCATAGAATGGAGTTGTGTGAAGTCATAGAATGGAGGTGTGTGAAGTCACAAAATGGAGGTGTGTGAAGTCATAGAATGGAAATGTGTGAATTCATAGAATGGAGGTGTGTGAAGTCTTAGAATGGAGGTGTGTGAAGTCATAGAATGGAGGTGTGTGAAGTCACAGAAGGGAGGTGTGTGAAGTCACAGAATGGATGTGGCTGAAGTAATAATGAAGGTGTGTGAAGTCATAGAATGGAGGTGTCTGAAGTCATAGAATGGATGTTGCTGAAGTAAGAATGGAGGTGTGTGAACTCATAGAATGGAGGTGTGTGAACTCATAGAATGGAGGTGTGTGAATTCATGGAACGGAGGTGTGTGAAGTCAAAGAATGGAGGTGTGTGAAGTCACAGAAGAGAGGTGTGTGAAGTCAGAGCATCGAGGTGTGTGAATTCACAGAATGGAGGTGTGTGAAGTAACAGAATGGAGGTGGGTGAACTCACAATGGAGGTGAGTGAAGTCACAGAATGCAGGTGTGTGAAGTCATAGAATTGAAGTGTGTGAAGTCATAGAATGGAGGTGTGTGATGTCAGAATGGAGGTGTGTTAAGTCACAGAATGGAGGTGTGTGACATCATCAATTTTGGTGTGTGAAGTCATAGTATGTTGGTGTGAAGTCATAGAATGGAGGTGTGTGAAGTCATATAATGGAGGTGTGTGAAGTCACAGAAGTCAGGTGTGTGAAGTCATAGAATAGAGTTGTGTGAGGTCACAATTGAGGTGTGTGAATTCATAGAATGGAGGTGTGTGAAGTCAAAGAATGGATGTGTGTGAAGTCATAGAATGGAGGTGTGTGAAATCACAGAATGGAGGTGTGTGAAGTCACAGAGTGGAGGTGTGTAAAGTCACAGAGTGGAGGTTTGTGAAGTCTCAGAATGGAGGTGTGTGAAGTCATAGAATGGAAGTGTTTGAAGTCACAGAATGGAGGTGTGTCAACTTAGAAAGGAGATATGTGAAGTCATAGAATGGAGGTGTGTGAAGTCAAAGAATGGAGGTGTGGGAAATCATAGAATGGAGGTGTGTGAAGTCACAGAATTGAGGTGTATGAAGTCAGAATGTAGGTGTGTGAATTCAGAATGGAGGTGTGTGAAGTCATAGAATGGAGGTGTGTGAAGTCATGGAATGGAGGTGTGTGAAATCCAAGAATGGAGGTGTGTGAAATCAAACATTGGAGGTGTATGAAGTCACAGAATGGAGATGTGTGAAGTCACAGAATGGAAGTGTGTGAAGTCAAAATTGAGGTGTGTGAAGTCACAGAATGGAGGTGTGTGAAGTCACAGAATATAGGTGTGTGAAGTCAAAATGGAGGTGTGTGAACTCATAGAATAGAGGTGTGTGACCTCATAGAATGGAGGTGTGTGAAGTCATGGAATGGAGATGTGTGAAATCCAAGAATGGAGGTGTGTGAAATCAAACAATGGATGTGTATGAAGTCACAGAATGGAGATGTGTGAAGTCACAGAATGGAAGTGTGTGAAGTCAAAATTGAGGTGTGTGAAGTCACAGAATGGAGGTGTGTGAAGTCTAAATTTTGATGTGTGAAGTCACAAATGGAGGTGTGTGAAGTCACAGAATTGTGGTGTGTGAAGTCAAAATGGAGGTGTGTGAAGTCAAAGAAAGGAGGTGTGTGAAGTCATAGAATGGAGGTGTATGAAGTCATGGAATTGAGGTTTCTGAAGTCATAGAATGGAGATTTGTGAAGTCATAGAATGGATGTGTGTGAAGTCAGAATGGAGATATGTGAAGTCACAGAATGCAGGTGTGTGAAGTCAAAGAATGTTGTTGTGTGAAGTCATAGAATGGAGGTGTATGAAGTCATGGAATGGAGGTGTGTGAAGTCAGAATGCACGTGTGTAGTCATAGAATGGAGTTGTGTGAAGTCATAGAATGGAGGTGTGTGAAGTCACAAAATGGAGGTATGTGAAGTCATAGAATGGAAATGTGTGAAGTCATAGAATGGAGGTGTGTGAAGTCTTAGAATGGAGGTGTGTGAAGTCATAGAATGGAGGTGTGTGAAGTCACAGAAGGGAGGTGTGTGAAGTCACAGAATGGATGTGGCTGAAGTAATAATGAAGGTGTGTGAAGTCATAGAATGGAGGTGTCTGAAGTCATAGAATGGATGTTGCTGAAGTAAGAATGGAGGTGTGTGAACTCATAGAATGGAGGTGTGTGAACTCATAGAATGGAGGTGTGTGAATTCATGGAACGGAGGTGTGTGAAGTCAAAGAATGGAGGTGTGTGAAGTCCCAGAAGAGAGGTGTGTGAAGTCAGAGCATCGACGTGTGTGAATTCACAGAATGGAGGTGTGTGAAGTCACAAAATGGAGGTGGGTGAACTCACAATGCAGGTGAGTGAAGTCACAGAATGGAGGTGTGTGAAATCATAGAATGGAAGTGTGTGAAGTCATAGAATGGAGGTGTGTGATGTCAGAATGGAGGTGTGTTAAGTCACAGAATGGAGGTGTGTGACGTCATCAATTTTGGTGTGTGAAGTCATAGTATGTTGGTGTGAAGTCATAAAATAGAGGTGTGTGAAGTCATAGAATGAAGGTGTGTGAAGTCACAGAAGTCAGGTGTGTGAAGTCACAGAATAGAGTTGTGTGAGGTCACAATGGAGGTGTGTGAATTCATAGAATGGAGGTGTGTGAAGTCAAAGAATGGATGTGTGTGAAGTCATAGAATGGAGGTGTGTGAAGTCATAGAATGGAGGTGTGTGAAGTCACAGAAGGCAGGTGTGTTAAGTCACAGAATACAGTTGTGTGAAGTCATGGAATGTACTTGTGTGAAGTCAGAATGCAGGTCTGTGAAGTCATAGAATGGAGGTGTGTGAAGTCATAGAATGGAGGTGTGTGAAGTCATAGATTGGAAGTGTGTGAAGTCATAGAATGGAGGTGTGTGAAGTCATAGATTGAAGGTGTGTGGAAGTCATAGTATGGAGGTGTGTGAAGTCAAAGAATGGAAGTGTGTGAAGTCAAAATTGAGGTGTGTGAAGTCACAGAATGGAGTTGTGTGAAGTCATAGAATGGACGTGTGTGAAATCATAGAATGGAGGTGTGTGAAGTCACAGAAATGATGGGTTTGAAGTCAATATTTAAGTGTGTGAAGACAGAATGGAGTTGTGTGAAGTCATAGAAAGGAGGTGTGTGAAGTCACAGAATGGAGGTGTGTGAAGTCACAGAATGGAGGTGTGTGAACTCAGAATGGAGGTGTGTGAATTCACAGAAGAGAGGTTTGTGAAGTCATAGAATGGATGTTCCTGAAGTAAGAATGAATGTGTGTGAAGTCATAGAATGGAGGTGTGTGAAGTCAAAATGCAGGTGTGTGAAGTCAAACAATGGAGGTGTGTGAAGTCACAGAATGGAAGTGTGTGAAGTCAAAATGGAGGTGTTTGAAGTCAGAGAATGGAGGTGTGTGAAGTCAAAGAATGGACGTGTGTGAAGTCAAAATTGTGGTGTGTGAAGTCACAAATGAAGATGTGTGAAATCACAGAATGGAGGTGTGTGAAGTCAAAATGGAGGTGTGTGAAGTCAAAGAATGGATTTGTTTGAAGTCATAGAATGGAGGTGTATGAAGTCATGGAATGGAGGTTTGTGAAGTCAAACATTGGAAGTGTGTGAAGTTACAGAATGGAGGTGTGTGAAGTCATAGAATGGAGGTGTGTGAAGTCATAGAATGGAGGTGTGTGAAGTCATAGATTGGAAGCGTGTGAAGTCATAGAATGGAGGTGTGTGAAGTCATAGATTGAAGGTGTGTGGAAGTCACAGTATGGAGGCGTGTGAAGTCACAGAAAGGAGGTGTGTGAAATCACAGAATGGAGTTGTGTGAAGTCACAATGGAGGTGTGTGAAGTCATAGAATGGAGGTGTGTGAAATCAAAGAATGGAGGTTTGTGAAGTCATAGAATGGATTGTGTGAGAAATCATAGAATGGAGGTGTGTGAAGTCACAGAATGGAGGTGTGTATAGTCACAAGGCAGAGGTTTGTGAAGTCACAGAATGGAGTTTTGTGTGATGTCACAGAATGGAGGTGTGTGAAGTCACAGAATGCAGGTGTGTGAAGTCAGAATAGAGGTGTGCGAAGTCATACAATGTAGGTGTGTGAAGTCAGAATGGAGCTGTGTGAAGTCATAGAATGGAAGTGTGTGAAGTCAGAATGGAGGTGTGTAAACTCATAGAAGGGAGGTGTATGAAGTCAAAATGGAGGTGTGGGAAGTCACAGAATGGATGTGTAAGAACTTAGAAAGGAGGTGTGTGAAGTCTTAGAATGGAGGTCTGTGAATCATAGAATGGAGGTGTGTGAAATCATACAATGGAGGTGTGTGAATTCACAGAATTGAGGTGTGTGAAGTCAGAATGGAGGTCGGTGAAGTCAGAATGGAGGTGTGTGAAGTCAGAGGATGGAGGTGTGTGAAGTCATAGAATTGAGGTGTGTGAAGTCACAGAATTTAGGTGTCTGATGTCATAGAATGGAGGTGTGTGAAGTCATAGAAGGGAGGTGTGTGAAGTCACAGAATGGAGGTGTCTGATGTCATAGAATGGAGGTGTGTGAAGTCACAGAATGGAGGTTTGTGAAGGCATAGAATGGAGGTGTGTGAAATCATAGAATGGAGGTGTGTGAAGTCATAGAATTGAGGTGTGTGAAGTCACAGAATGTAGGTGTGTGAAGTCACAATATGGAGGTGTGTGGACTCAGATTTGAGGTGTGTGAAGTCACGGAATGGAGGTGTGTGAAGTCAAAGAAGGAGGTGTCTGAAGTCACAGAATGGAGTTGTGTGAAGACACAGAATGGAGGTGTGTGAACTCAGAGAGGAGGTGTGTGAAGTCACAGAATGGAAGTGTGTGAAGTCATAGAATGGATGTGTGTGAAGTCATAGAATGGAGGTGTGTGAAATCAAAGAATGGAGGTTTGTGAAGTCATAAAATGGATTGTGTGAGAAATCATAGAATGGAGGTGTGTGAAGTCACAGAATGGAGGTGTGTAAAGTCACAGAGTGGAGGTGTGTGAAGTCACAGAATGGAGTTTTGTGTGAAGTGACAGAATGGAGGTGTGTGAAGTCACAGAATGCAGGTGTGTGAAGTCAGAATACAGGTGTGCGAAGTCATAGAATGGAGGTGTGTGAAGTCAGAATGGAGGTGTGTAAACTCATAGAATGGAGGTGTATGAAGTCACAATGGAGGTGTGGGAAGTCACAGAATGGATGTGTAAGAACTCAGAAAGGAGGTGTGTGAAGTTTAAAATGGTGGTCTGTGAAGTCATAGAATGGATGTGTGTGAAATCATAGAATGGAGGTGTGTGATTTCACATAATTGAGGTGTGTGAAGTCAGAATGGAGGTGTGTGAAGTCAGAATGGAGGTGTGTGAATTCAGAGAATGGAGGTGTGTGAAGGCACAATGCAGGTGTGTGAACTCATAGAATGGAGGTGTGTGAAGTCACAATGTAGGTTTCTGAAGTCATAGAATGGAGGTGTGTGAAGTCATAGAATGGAGGTGTGTGAAGTCACAGAATGGAGGTGTGTGATGTCATAGAATGGAGGTGTGTGAAGTCACAGAATGGAGGTTTGTGAAGGCATAGAATGGAGGTGTGTGAAGTCATAGAATGGAGGTGTGTGAAGTCATAGAATGGAGGTGTGTGAAGTCACAGAATGGAGGTGTGTGAAGTCACAGTATGGAGGTGTGTGAACTCAGATTTGAGGTGTGTGAAGTCACAGAATGGAGGTGTGTGAAGTCAAAGAAGGAGGTGTCTGAAGTCACAGAATGGAGGTGTGTGAAGACACAGAATGGAGGTGTGTGAACTCAGAGAGGAGGTGTGTGAAGTCACAGAATGGAGGTGTGTGAAGTCAGAATGGAGGTGTGTGAAGTCACAGAATGGAGGTGTGTGAACTCAGAATGGAGGTGTGTGAAGTCACAGAATGGAGGTTTGTGAAGTCACAGAATGGAGGGGTCTGAAGTCATAGAATGGATGTTGCTGAAGTAAGAATGAAGGTGTGTGAACTCATAGAATGGAGGTGTGTGAAGTCATAGAATGGAGGTGTGTGAATTCATGGAACGGAGTTGTGTGAAGTCAAAGAATGGAGGTGTATGATATCAAACAATGGAAGTGTGTGAAGTCATAGAATGGAGGTGTGTGAAGTCAGAATAGAAGTGTGTGAAGTCATAAAATGGAGGTGTGTGAAATCAAAGAATGGAGGTATGTTAAGTCATAGAATGGATTGTGTGTGAAATCATAGAATGGAGGTGTGTGAAGTCACAGAATTGAGGTGTGTAAAGTCACAGAGTGGAGGTGTGTGAAGTCACAGAATGGAGTTGTGTGTGAAGTCAAAGAATGGAGGTGTGTGAAGTCACAGAATGTAGGTGTTTGATGTCAGAATGGAGGTGTGTGAAGTCACAGAATGGAGGTATGTGACGTCATAAATGTTGGTGTGTGAAGTCATAGAATGGAGGTGTGAAGTTTTAGAATGTAGGTGTGTGCAGTCATAGAATGGAGGTGTGTGAAGTCACAGAAGGCAGGTGTGTGAAGTCACAGAATACAGTTGTGTGAAGTCATGGAATGTAGTTGTGTGAAGTCAGAATGCAGGTGTGTGAAGTCATAGAATGGAGGTGTGTGAAGTCATAGAATGGAGGAGTGTGAAGTCATAGATTGGAAGTGTGTGAAGTCAAAGAATGGAGGTGCGTGAAGTCATAGATTGAAGGTGTGTGGAAGTCATAGTATGGAGGTATGTGAAGTCACAGTAAGGAGGTGTGTGATGTCACAGAATGGAGGTGTGTGAAGTCAAAATGGAGGTGTGTGAAGTCAAAGAATGGAGGTGTGTGAAGTCATAGAATGGAGGTGTATGAAGTCATGGAATGGAGGTTTGTGAAGTCAAATATTGGAAGTGTGTGAAGTTACAGAATGGAGGTGTGTGAAGTCATAGTATGGAGTTGGGTGAAGTCATAGAATGGAGGAGTGTGAAGTCAGAATGGAGATGTGTGAAGTCAAATAATGGAGGTGTGTGAAGTCATAGTATGTTGGTGTGTGAAGTCATAGAATGGAGGTGTATGAAGTCATAGAATGTAGGTGTGTGAAGTCAGAATGCAGGTGTGTGAAGTCATAGAATGCAGGTGTGTGAAGTCATAGAATGGAGGTGTGTGAAGTCATAGATTGGAAGTGTGTGAAGTCGTAGAATGGAGGTATGGGAAGTCATAGAATGGAGGTGTGTGAAGTCACAGAAGGGAGGTGTGTGAAGTCACAGAATCGAGTTGTCTGAAGTCACAATGGAGGTGTGTGAAGTCATAGAATGGAGGTGTGTGAAGTCAGAATAGAGGTGTGCGAAGTCATAGAATAGAGATGTGTGAAGTCAGAATGAAGCTGTGTGAAGTCTTAGAATGGAGGTGTGTGAAGTCAGAATGGAGGTGTGTGAACTCAAAGAATGGAGGTGTGTGAAGTCACAATGGAGGTGTGTGAAGTCATAGAATGGGGTTTTTTGCAGTAACAGAATGGAGGTGTGTGAAGTCATAGAATGGAGGTGTGGGAAGTAAAAATGGAGTTTGTGAACTCATAGAATGAAGGTGTGTGAACTCATAGAATGGAGGTTGTGAAGTCATGGAATGGAGGTGTGTGAAGTCAAAGAATGGAGGTGTGTGAAGTCAAACAATAGAGGTGTGTGAAGTCAAACAATGGAGGTGTGTGAAGTCACAGAATGGATGTGTGTGAAGTCAAAACGGAGGTGTGTGAAGTCACAAAATGGAGGTGTGTGAAGTCACAGAATGAAGGTGTGTGAAGTCAAAAAGGTGGTGTGTGAATTCACAAATGGACGTGTGTAAAGTCACAGAATGGAGGTGTGTGAAGTCAAAATGCAGGTGTGTGAAGTCAAAGAATGGAGGTGTGTGAAGTCATCGAATGGAGGTATGTAAAGTCATGTCATGGAGGTGTGTGAAGTCACACAATGGAGGTGTGTGAAATCAGAATTGAGGTGTGCTAAGTCATAGAATAGAGGTGTGTGAAGTCAGAATGGAGGTGTGTGAAGTCAAAAAAATGGAGGTGTGTGAAGTCAGAATGGAGGTGTGTGAACTCATAGAATGGAGGTATGTGAAGTCACAATGGAGGTGTGTGAAGTCATAGAATGGTAGTATGTGAAGTTACAGAATGGAGGTGTGGAAGTCATAGAATGGAAGTGTGTGAAGTCAGAAATTGAGGTGTGTGAAGTCACAGAATATAGGTGTGTGAATTCAGAATGGAGGTGTGTGAAGTCATAGAATGGAGGTGTGTTAAGTCATGGAGTGGAGGTGTGTGAAATCATAGAATGGAGGTGTGTGAAGTCACAGAATGGAGGTGTGTGAAGTCAGAATGGAGGTGTGTGAAGTGATAGAATTGAGGTGTGTAAAGTCAGAATGGAGGTGTGTGAACACATAGAAGGGAGGTGTGTGAAATAACAATGGAGGTGTGTGAAGTCATGGAATAGAGGTGTGTGAAGTCACAGAAGGAGGTGTGTGAAGTCATAGAAAGGAGCTGTGTGAATTCAGAATGGAGGTGTGTGAAGTCACAGAATGGAGGTGTGTGAAGTCATAGAATGGAGATGTGTGAAGTCACAGAATGGATGTGTGTGAACTCACAATGGAGGTGAGTGAAGTCACAGAATGGAGGTGTGTGAAGTCATAGAATGGAAGTGTGTGAAGTCATAGAATGTAGGTGTGTGATGTCAGAATGGAGGTGGGTGAAGTCACAGAATGGAGGTTGGTGACGTCATAAATGTTGGTGTGTGAAGTCATGGAATGGAGGTGTGAAGCCATAGAATGGAGGTGTGAAGTCATAGAATGGAGGTGTGTGAAGTCATAGAATGGAGGTGTGTGAAGTCACAGAAGGGAGGTGTGTGAAGTCACAGAATGGATGTTGCTGAAGTAAGAATGAAGGTGTGTGAAGTCATAGAATAGAGGTGTCTGAAGTCGTAGAACGGATGTTGCTGAAGTAAGAATGGAGGTGTGTGAACTCATAGAATGGACGTGTGTGAACACATAGAATGGAGGTGTGTGAATTCATGGAACGGAGGAGTGTGAAGTCAAAGAATGGAGGTGTATGATGTCAAACAATGGAAGTGTGTGAAGTGATAGAATGGAGGTGTGTGAAGTCTTAGAATGGAGGTGTGTGAAGTCATAGAATGGAGGTGTGTGAAGTCACAGAAGGGAGGTGTGTGAAATTACAGAATGGAGGTGTGTAAAGTCACAGATTGGAGGTGTGTGAAGGCACAGAATTGAGGGGTGTGAAGTCAAAGAATGGAGGTATGTGAAGTCACAGAATGGAGGGGTGTGAAGTCAGAATAGAGGTGTGCGAAGTCATAGAATGGAGGTGTGTGAAGTCAGAAAGGAGCTGTGTGAACTCATAGAATGGAGGTGTGTGAAGTCACAATGGAGATGTGTGAAGTCATAGAATGGTGGTTTTTGAAGTCACAGAATGGAGGTGTGTGAAGTCATAGAATGGAGGTGTGTGAAGTCAGATTGGAGGTATGTGAAGTCACAGAATGGAGGTGTGTCAACTCAGAAAGGAGGTATGTGAAGTCATAGAATGGAGTTGTGTGAAGTCAAAGAACGGAGGTGTGGGAAATCATAGAATGGAGGTGTGTGAAGTCACAGAATTGAGGTGTATGAAGTCAGAATGGAGGTGTGTGAATTCAGAATGGAGGTGTGTGAAGTCATAGAATGGAGGTGTGTGAAGTCATGGAATGGAGGTGTGTGAAATCCAAGAATGGAGGTGTGTGAAATCAAACATTGGAGGTGTATGAAGTCACAGAATGGAGATGTGTGAAGTCACAGAATGGAAGTGTGTGAAGTCAAAATTGAGGTGTGTGAAGTCACAGAATGGAGGTGTGTGAAGTCACGGAATATAGGTGTGTGAAGCCAAAATGGAGGTGTGTGAACTCATAGAATAGAGGTGTGTGACCTCATAGAATGGAGGTGTGTGAAGTCATGGAATGGAGATGTGTGATATCCAAGAATGGAGGTGTGTGAAATCAAACAATGGAGGTGTATGAAGTCACAGAATGGAGATGTGTGAAGTCACAGAATGGAAGTGTGTGAAGTCAAAATTGAGGTGTGTGAAGTCACAGAATTGTGGTGTGTGAAGTCAAAATGGAGGTGTGTGAAGTCAAAGAAAGGAGGTGTGTGAAGTCATAGAATGGAGGTGTATGAAGTCATGGAATTGAGGTTTCTGAAGTCATAGAATGGAGATTTGTGAAGTCATAGAATGGATGTGTGTGAAGTCAGAAGGGAGATATGTGAAGTCACAGAATGCAGGTGTGTGAAGTCAAAGAATGTTGGTGTGTGAAGTCATAGAATGGAGGTGTATGAAGTCATGGAATGGAGGTGTGTGAAGTCAGAATGCACGTGTGTGAAGTCATAGAATGGAGTTGTGGGAAGTCATAGAATGGAGGTGTGTGAAGTCACAAAATGGAGGTGTGTGAAGTCATAGAATGGAAATGTGTGAAGTCATAGAATGGAGGTGTGTGAAGTCTTAGAATGGAGGTGTGTGAAGTCATAGAATGGAGGTGTGTGAAGTCACAGAAGGGAGGTGTGTGAAGTCACAGAATGGATGTGGCTGAAGTAATAATGAAGGTGTGTGAAGACATAGAATGGAGGTGTCTGAAGTCATAGAATGCATGTTGCTGAAGTAAGAATGGAGGTGTGTGAACTCATAGAATGGAGGTGTGTGAACTTATAGAATGGAGGTGTGTGAATTCATGGAACGAAGGTGTGTGAAGTCAAAGAATGGAGGTGTGTGAAGTCACAGAAGAGAGGTGTGTGAAGTCAGAGCATCGAGGTGTGTGAATTCACAGAATGGAGTTGTGTGAAGTCACAGAATGGAGGTGGGTGAATTCACAATGGAGGTGAGTGAAGTCACAGAATGCAGGTGTGTGAAGTCATAGAATTGAAGTGTGTGAAGTCATAGAATGGAGGTGTGTGATGTCAGAATGGAGGTGTGTTAAGTCACAGAATGGAGGTGTGTGACGTCATCAATTTTGGTGTGTGAAGTCATAGTATGTTGGTGTGAAGTCATAGAATGGAGGTGTTTGAAGTCACAGAATGGAGGTGTGTGTAGTCACAGAAGTCAGGTGTGTGAAGTCACAGAATAGAGTTCGGTGAGGTCACAATGGAGGTGTGTGAATTCATAGAATGTAGGTGTGTGAAGTCAAAGAATGGATGTTTGTGAAGTCATAAATGGAGGTGTGTGAAATCACAGAATGGAGGTGTGTGTAGTCACAGAGTGGAGGTGTGTAAAGTCACAGAGTGGAGGTTTGTGAAGTCTCAGAATGGAGGTGTGTGAAGTCATAGAATGGAGGTGTTTGCAGTCATAGAATGTTGGTTTTTGAAGTCACATAATGCAGGTGTGTGAAGTCATAGAATGGAGGTGTGTGAAGTCAGATTGGAGGGGTGTTAAGTAACAGAATGGAGGTGTGTCAACTCAGAAAGGAGGTGTGTGAAGTCATAGAATGGAGGTGTTTGAAGTCATAGAATGGAGGTGTGTGAAATCATAGAATGGAGGTGTGTGAAGTCACAGAAATGAGGTGTTTGAAGTCAAATGGAAGTCTGTGAAGGCAGAGTGGAGGTGTGTGAAGTCATAGAATGGAGGTGTGTGAAGTCATAGAATGGAGGTGTGTGAAGTCACAGAATGGAGGTGTGTGAAGTCACAGAATGGAGGTGTGTGAACTCAGAATGGAGGTGTGTGAATTCACAGAAGGGAGGTTTGTGAAGTCATAGAATGGAGGTGTTTGAAGTCATAGAATGGAGGTGTGTGAAATCATAGAATGGAGGTGTGTGAAGTCACAGAAATGAGGTGTTTGAAGTCAAATGGAAGTCTGTGAAGGCAGAATGGAGGTGTGTGAAGTCATAGAATGAAGGTGTGTGAAGACATAGAATGGAGGTGTGTGTAGTCAAAATGGAGGTGTGTGAAGGCAAACAATGGAGGTTTGTGAATAACAATGTAGATTTCTGAAGTCATAGAATGGAGGTGTGTGAAGTCATAGAATGGAGGTGTGTGAAGTCACAGAATGGAGGCGTGTGATGTCATAGAATGGAGGTGTGTGAAGTCACAGAATGGAGGTATGTAAAGTCATGTCATGGAGGTGTGTGAAGTCACAGAATGTAGGTGTGTGAAATCAGAATTGAGGTGTGCTAAGACATAGAATAGAGGTGTGTGAAGTCAGAATGGAGGTGTGTGAAGTCATAGAATGGAGGTGTGTGAAGTCAGAATGGAGGTGTGTGAAGTCACAGAATATAGGTGTGTGAATTCAGAATGGAGGTGTGTGAAGTCATAGAATGGAGTTGTGGGAAGTCATGGAATGGAGGTGTGTGAAATCATAGAATGGAGGTGTGTGAAGTCACAGAATGGAGGTGTGTGAAGTAAGAATGGAGGTGTGTGAAGTGATAGAATTGAGGTGTGTAAAGTCAGAATGGAGGTGTGTGAACACATAGAAGAGAGGTGTGTGAAATCACAATGGAGGTGTGTGAAGTCATAGAATAGAGGTGTGTGAAGTCACTGAAGGAGGTGTGTGAAGTCATAGAAAGGAGCTGTGTGAATTCAGAATGGAGGTGTGTGAAGTCACAGAATGGAGGTGTGTGAAGTCATAGAATGGAGATGTGTGAAGTCACAGAATGGAGGTGTATGAAATCGTAGAATGGAGGTATGTGATTCAGAGAATCAAGGTGTGTGAAGTAAATGAATGGAGGTGTGTGAAGTCACAGAATGGATGTGTGTGAACTCACAATGGAGGTGAGTGAAGTCACAGAATGGAGGTGTGTGAAGTCATAGAATGGAAGTGTGTGAAGTCATTTAATGTAGGTGTGTGATGTCAGAATTGAGGTGTGTGAAGTCACAGAATGGAGGTGTGTGACGTCATAAATGTTGGTGTGTGAAGTCATAGAATGGAGGTGTGAAGCCATAGAATGGAGGTGTGAAGTCATAGAATGGAGGTGTGTGAAGTCATAGAATGGAGGTGTGTGAAGTCACAGAAGTGAGGTGTGTGAAGTCACAGAATGGATGTTGCAGAAGTAAGAATGAAGGTGTGTGAAGTCATAGAATGGAGGTGTCTGAAGGCATAGAATGGATGTTGCTGAAGTAAGAATGGAGGTGTGTGAACTCATAGAATGGACGTGTGTGAACTCATAGAATGGAGGTGTGTGAATTCATGGAACGGAGGTGTGTGAAGTCAAAGAATGGAGGTGTATGATGTCAAACAATGGAAGTGTGTGAAGTGATAGAATGGAGGTGTGTGAAGTCTTAGAATGGAGGTGTGTGAAGTCATAGAATGGAGGTGTGTGAAGTCACAGAAGGGAGGTGTGTGAAGTTACAGAATGGAGGTGTGTAAAGTCACAGAGTGGTGGTGTGTGAAGGCAGATAATTGAGGGGTGTGAAATCAAAGAATGGAGGTATGTGAAGTCACAGAATGGAGGGGTGTGAAGTCAGAATAGAGGTGTGCGAAGTCATAGAATGGAGGTGTGTGAAGTCAGAAAGGAGCTGTGTTAACTCATAGAATGGAGGTGTGTGAAATCACAATGGAGATGTGTGAAGTCATAGAATGGTGGTTTTTGAAGTCACAGAATGGAGGTGTGTGAAGTCATAGAATGGAGGTGTGTGAAGTCAGATTGGAGGTATGTGAAGTCACAGAATGGATGTGTGTCAACTCAGAAAGGAGGTATGTGAAGTCATAGAATGGAGGTGTGTGAAGTCAAAGAATGGAGGTGTGGGAAATCATAGAATGGAGGTGTGTGAAGTCACAGAATTGAGGTGTATGAAGTCAGAATGGAGGTGTGTGAATTCAGAATGGAGGTGTGTGAAGTCATAGAATGGAGGTGTGTGAAGTCACAGAATATAGGTGTGTGAAGTCAAAATGGAGGTGTGTGAACTCATAGAATAGAGGTGTGTGACTTCATAGAATGGAGGTGTGTGAAGTCATGGAATGGAGATGTGTGAAATCCAAGAATGGAGGTGTGTGAAATCAAACAATGGAGGTGTATGAAGTCACAGAATGGAGATGTGTGAAGTCACAGAATGGAAGTGTGTGAAGTCAAAATTGAGGTGTGTGAAGTCACAGAATGGAGGTGTGTGAAGTCAAAATTTTTATGTGTGAAGTCACAAATGGAGGTGTGTGAAGTCACAGAATTGTGGTGTGTGAAGTCAAAATGGAGGTGTGTGAAGTCAAAGAAAGGAGGTGTGTGAAGTCCTAGATTGGAGGTGTATGAAGTCATGGAATTGGGGTTTCTGAAGTCATAGATTGGAGATTTGTGAAGTCATAGAATGGATGTGTGTGAAGTCAGAATGGAGATACGTGAAGTCACAGAATGCAGGTGTGTGAAGTCAAAGAATGTTGGTGTGTGAAGTCATAGAATGGAGGTGTATGAAGTCATGGAATGGAGGTGTGTGAAGTCAGAATGCACGTGTGTGAAGTCATAGAATGGAGTTGTGGGAAGTCATAGAATGGAGGTTTGTGAAGTCACAAAATGGAGGTGTGTGAAGTCATAGAATGGAAGTGTGTGAAGTCATAGAATGGAGGTGTGTGAAGTCTTAGAATGGAGGTGTGTGAAGTCATAGAATGGAGGTGTGTGAAGTCACAGAAGGGAGGTGTGTGAAGTCACAGAATGCATGTGGCTGAAGTAATAATGAAGGTGTGTGAAGTCATAGAATGGAGGTGTCTGAAGTCATAGAATGGATGTTGCTGAAGTAAGAGTGGAGGTGTATGAACTCATAGAATGGAGGTGTGTGAAGTCATAGAATGGAGGTGTGTGAAGTCACAGAATGGAGGTGTGTGAAGTAAGAATGGAGGTGTGTGAAGTGATAGAATTGAGGTGTGTAAAGTCAGAATGGAGGTGTGTGAACACATAGAAGAGAGGTGTGTGAAATCACAATGGAGGAGTGTGAAATCATAAAATAGAGGTGTGTGAAGTCACTGAAGGAGGTGTGTAAACTCATAGAAAGGAGCTGTGTGAATTCAGAATGGAGGTGTGTGAAGTCACAGAATGGAGGTGTGTGAAGTCATAGAATGGAGATGTGTGAAGTCACAGAATGGAGGTGTGTGAAATCGTAGAATGGAGGTATGTGAAGTCAGAGAATCAAGGTGTGTGAAGTAAATGAATGGAGGTGTGTGAAGTCACAGAATGGATGTGTGTGAACTCACAATGGATGTGAGTGAAGTCACAGAATGGAGGTGTGTGAAGTCATAGGATGGAAGTGTGTGAAGTCATAGAATGTAGGTGTGTGATGTCAGAATGGAGGTGTGTGAAGTCACAGAATGGAGGTGTGTGACGTCATAAATGTTGGTGTGTGAAGTCATAGAATGGAGGTGTGAAGCCATAGAATGGAGGTGTGAAGTCATAGAATGGAGGTGTGTGAAGTCATAGAATGGAGGTGTGTGAAGTCACAGAAGGGAGGTGTGTGAAATCACAGAATGGATGTTGCTGAAGTAAGAATGAAGGTGTGTGAAGTCATAGAATGGAGGTGTCTGAAGTCATAGAATGGATGTTGCTGAAGTAAGAATGGAGGTGTGTGAACTCATAGAATGGACGTGTGTGAACTCATAGAATGGAGGTGTGTGAATTCATGGAACGGAGGTGTGTGAAGTCAAAGAATGGAGGTGTATGATGTCAAACAATGGAAGTGTGTGAAGTGATAGAATGGAGGTGTGTGAAGTCTTAGAATGGAGGTGTGTGAAGTCATAGAATGGAGGTGTGTGAAGTCACAGGAGGGAGGTGTGTGAAGTTACAGAATGGAGGTGTGTAAGTCACAGAGTGGAGGTGTGTGAAGGCAGAGAATTGAGGGGTGTGAAGTCAAAGAATGGAGGTATGTGAAGTCACAGAATGGAGGGGTGTGAAGTCAGAATAGAGGTGTGCGAAGTCATAGAATGGAGGTGTGTGAAGTCAGAAAGGAGCTGTGTGAACTCATAGAATGGAGGTGTGTGAAGTCACAATGGAGATGTGTGAAGTCATAGAATGGTGGTTTTTGAAGTCACAGAATGGAGGTGTGTGGAGTCATAGAATGGAGGTGTGTGAAGTCAGATTGGAGGTATGTGAAGTCACAGAATGGAGGTGTGTCAACTCAGAAAGGAGGTATATGAAGTCATAGAATGGAGGTGTGTGAAGTCAAAGAATGGAAGTGTGGGAAATCATAGAATGGAGGTGTGTGAAGTCACAGAATTGAGGTGTATGATGTCAGAATGGAGGTGTGTGAATTCAGAATGGAGGTGTGTGAAGTCATAGAATGGAGGTGTATGAAGTCATGGAATGGAGGTGTGTGAAATCCAAGAATGCAGGTGTGTGAAATCAAACATTGGAAGTGTATGAAGTCACAGAATGGAGATGTGTGAAGTCACAGAATGGAAGTGTGTGAAGTCAAAATTGAGGTGTGTGAAGTCACAGAATGGAGGTGTGTGAAGTCACAGAATATAGGTGTGTGAAGTCAAATTGGAGGTGTGTGAACTCATAGAATAGGGGTGTGTGACCTCATAGAATGGAGGTGTGTGAAGTCATGGAATGGAGATGTGTAAAATCCAAGAATGGAGGTGTGTGAAATCAAACAGTGGAGGTGTATGAAGTCACACAATGGAGATGTGTGAAGTCACAGAATGGAAGTGTGTGAAGTCAAAATTGAGGTGTGTGAAGTCACAGAATGGAGGTGTGTGAAGTCAAAATGGAGGTGTGTGAAGTCAAAGAAAGGAGGTGTGTGAAGTCATAGAATGGAGGTGTATAAAGTCATGGAATGGAGGTGTGTGAAGTCAGAATGCACCTGTGTGAAGTCATAGAATGGAGTTGTGGGAAGTCATAGAATGGAGGTGTGTGAAGTCACAAAATGGAGGTGTATGTAGTCATAGAATGGAAGTGTGTGAAGTCATAGAATGGAGGTGTGTGAAGTCTTAGAATGGAGGTGTGTGAAGTCATAGAATGGAGGTGTGTGAAGTCACAGAAGGGAGGTGTGTGAAGTCACAGAATGGATGTGGCTGAAGTAATAATGAAGGTGTGTGAAGTCATAGAATGGAGGTGTCTGAAGTCATAGAATGGATGTTGCTGAAGTAAGAATGGAGGTGTGTGAACTCATAGAATGGAGGTGTGTGAACTCATAGAATGGAGGTGTGTGAATTCATGGAACAGAGGTGTGTGAAGTCAAAGAAGGGAGGTGTGTGAAGTCACAGAAGAGAGGTGTGTGAAGTCAGAGCATCGAGGTGTGTGAATTCACAGAATGGAGGTGTGTGAAGTCACAAAATGGAGGTGGGTGAACTCACAATGGAGGTGACTGAAGTCACAGAATGGAGGTGTGTGAAGTCATAGAATGGAAGTGTGTGAAGTCATAGAATGGAGGTGTGTGATGTCAGAATGGAGGTGTGTTAAGTCACAGAATGGAGGTGTGTGACATCATCAATTTTGGTGTGTGAAGTCATACTATGTTGGTGTGAAGTCATAGAATAGAGGTGTGTGAAGTCATAGAATGGAGGTGTGTGAAGTCACAGAAGTCAGGTGTGTCAAGTCACAGAATAGAGTTGTGTGAGGTCACAATGGAGGTGTGTGAATTTATAGAATGGAGGTGTGTGAAGTCAAGGAATGGATGTGTGTGAAGTCATAGAATGGAGGTGTGAGAAATCACAGAATGGAGGTGTATGTAATCACAGAGTGGAGGTGTGTAAAGTCACAGAGTGGAGGTTTGTGAAGTCACAGAATGGAGGTGAGTGAAGTCACAGAATGGAGGTGTGTGAAGTCATAGAATGGAAGTTTGTGAAGTCATAGAATGGAGGTGTGTGATGTCAGAATGGAGGTGTGTGAATTCATAGAATGGAGGTGTGTGAAGTCAAAGAATGGATGTGTGTGAAGTCATAGAATGGAGGTGTGTGAAATCACAGAATGGAGGTGTGTGTAGTCACAGAGTGGAGGTGTGTAAAGTCACAGAGTGGAGGTTTGTGAAGTCTCAGAATGGAGGTGTGTGAAGTCATAGTATGTTGGTGTGAAGTCATAGAATGGAGGTGTGTGAAGTCATTGAATGGAGGTGTGTTAAGTCACAGAAGTCAGGTGTGTGAAGTCACAGAATAGAGTTGTGTGAGGTCACAATGGAGGTGTGTGAATTCATAGAATGGAGGTGTGTGAAGTCAAAGAATGGATGTGTGTGAAGTCATAGAATGGAGGTGTGTGAAATCACAGAATGGAGGTGTGTGTAGTCACAGAGTGGAGGTGTGTAAAGTCACAGAGTGGAGGTTTGTGAAGTCTCAGAATGGAGGTGTGTGAAGTCATAGAATGGAGGTGTTTGAAGTCATAGAATGTTGGTTTTTGAAGTCACAGAATGCAGGTGTGTGAAGTCATAGAATGGAGGTGTGTGAAGTCAGATTGGAGGGGTGTGAAGTAACAGAATGGAGGTGTGTCAACTCAGAAAGGAGGTGTGTGAAGTCATAGAATGGAGGTGTTTGAAGTCATAGAATGGAGGTGTGTGAAATCATAGAATGGAGGTGTGTGAAGTCACAGAAATGGGGTGTTTGAAGTCAAATGGAAGTCTGTGAAGGCAAAAGGGAGGTGTGTGAAGTCATAGAATGGAGGTGTGTGAAGTCATAGAATGGAGGTGTGTGAAGTCACAGAATGGAGGTGTGTGAAGTCACAGAATGGAGGTGTGTGAAGTCAGATTGGAGGTATGTGAAGTCACAGAATGGAGGTGTGTCAACTCAGAAATGAGGTATGTGAAGTCATAGAATGGAGGTGTGTGAAGTCACAGAATTGAGGTGTGTGAAGTCAGAATGGATTTGTGTGAATTCAGAATGGAGGTGTGTGAAGTCACAGAATGGAGGTTTGTGAAGTCACAATGCAGGTGTGTGAACTGATAGAAGGTAGGTGTGTGAAGTCACAATGTAGGTGTGTGAAGTGATAGAATGGAGGTGTGTGAAGTCATAGAATGGAGGTGTGTGAAGTCATAGAATGGAGGTGTTTGAAGTCATAGAATGTTGGTTTTTGAAGTCACAGAATGCAGGTGTGTGAAGTCATAGAATGGAGGTGTGTGAAGTCAGATTGGAGGGGTGTGAAGTAACAGAATGGAGGTGTGTCAACTCAGAAAGAAGGTGTGTGAAGTCATAGAATGGAGGTGTTTGAAGTCATAGAATGGGGGTATGTGAAATCATAGAATGGAGGTGTGTGAAGTCACAGAAATGAGGTGTTTGAAGTCAAATGGAAGTCTGTGAAGGCAGAATGGAGGTGTGTGAAGTCATAGAATGGAGGTGTGTGAAGTCATAGAATGGGGTGTGTGAATTAACAGAATGGAGGTGTGTGAAGTCACAGAATGTAGGTGTGTGAACTCAGATTTAAGGTGTGTGAAGGCACAGAATGGAGGGGAGTGAAGTCAAAGAATGGAGGTATGTGAAGTCACAGAATGGAGGGGTGTGAATTCAGAATAGAGGTTTGCGAAGTCATAGAATGGAGGTGTGTGAAGTCAGAATGGAGCTGTGTGAACTCATAGAATGGAGGTGTGTGAAGTCACAATGGAGATGTGCGTAGTCATAGAATGGTGGTCTTTGAAGTCACAGAATGGAGGTGTGTGAAGTCATAGAATGGAGGTGTGTGAAGTCAGATTGGAGGTATGTGAAGTCACAGAATGGAGGTGTGTCAACTCAGAAATGAGGTATGTGAATTCATACAATGGAGGTGTGTGAAGTCACAGAATTGACGTGTGTGAAGTCAGAATGGAGGTGTGTGATTTCAGAATGGAGGTGTGTGAAGTCAGAGAATGGATGTTTGTGAAGTCACAATGCAGGTGTGTGAACTGATAGAACGTAGGTGTGTGAAGTCACAATGTAGGTGTGTGAAGTGATAGAATGGAGGTGTGTGAAGTTATAGAATGGAGGTGTGTGAAGTCACAAAATGGAGATGTGTGAAGTCATATAATGAAGGATTGTGAAGTCACAGAATGGAGGTGTGTGAACTCAGAATGGAGGTGTGTGAAGTCACAGAATGGAGGTGTGTGAAATTATAGAATTTAGATGTGTGAAGTCACAGAATGGAGGTGTGTGAAATCGTAGAGTGGAGGTATGTGAAGTCAGAGAATCAAGGTGTGTGAAGTCAATGAATGGAGGTGTGTGAAGTCACAGAATGGATGTGTGTGAACTCACAATGGAGGTGAGTGAAGTCACAGAATGGAGGTGTGTGAAGTCAAAGAATGGAAGTGCGTGAAGTCATAGAATGTAGGTGTGTGATGTCAGAATGGAGGTGTGTGAAGTCCCAGAATGGAGGTGTGTGACGTCATAAATGTTGGTGTGTGAAGTCATAGAATGGAGGTGTGAAGCCATAGAATGGAGGTGTGAAGTCTTAGAATGGAGGTGTGTGAAGTCACAGAAGGCAGGTGTGTGAAGTCACAGAATAGAGTTGTGTGAAGTCATAATGGAGGTGTGTGAATTCATAGAATGGAGGTGTGTGAAGTCAAAGAATGGAGGTGTGTGAAATCACAGAATGGAAGTGTATGTAGTCACAGAGTGGAGGTGTGTAAAGTCACAGAACGGAGGTGTGTGAAGTCTCAGAATGGAGGTGTGTGAAGTCATAGAATGGAGGTGTTTGAAGTCATAGAATGTTGGTTTTTGAAGTCAGAGAATTTAGGTGTGTGAAGTCATAGAATGGAGGTGTGTGAGGTCAGATTGGAGGTGTGTGAAGTCACAGAATGGATGTGTGTCAACTCCGAAAGGAGGTGTGTGAAGTCATAGAATGGAGGTGTGTGAAGTCATAGAATGGAGGTGTGTGAAATCATAGAATGGAGGTGTGTGAAGTCACAGAAATGAGGTGTTTGAAGTCAAAATGGAAGTATGTGAAGTCAGAATGGAGGTGTGTGAAGTCATAGAATGGAAGTGTGTGAAGTCATAGAATGGAGGTGTGTGAAGTCACAAAAAGGAGGTGTGTGAACTCATAGAATGGAGGAGTGTGAAGTCATAGAATGGAGGTGTGTGAAGTCACAGATGGAGGTGTGTGAAGTCATAGAATGGAGGTGTGTGAAGTCACAGAAGGGAGGTGTGTGAAGTCACAGAATGGAGGTGTGTGAACCCGGAATGGAGATGAGTGAATTCACAGAAGGGAGGTTTGTGAAGTCATAGAATGGATTGTGTGTGAAATCACAGAATGGAGGTGTGTGAAGTCACAGAATGGATGTGTGTAAAGTCACAGAGTGGATGTGTGTGAAGTCACAGAATGGAGGTTTGTGAAGTCATAGAATGGAGGTGTGTGAAATCACAGAATGCAGGTGTGTGAAGTCAGAACAGAGGTGTGCCAAGTCATAGAATGGAGGAGTGTGAAGTGAAAATGGAGCTGTGTGAAGTCATAGAATTGAAGTGTGTGAAGTCAGAATCGAGGTGTGTGAACTCATAGAATGGAGGTATATGAAGTCACAATGGAGGTGTGTGAAGTCACAGAATGGATGTGTGTGAACTTAGAAAGGAGGTGTGTAAAGTCATAGAATGGATGTCTGTGAAGTCATAGAATGGAGGTGTGTGAAATCATAGAATGGAGGTGTGTGAAGTCACAGAATTGATGTGTGTGAAGTCAGAATGGAGGTGTGTGAAGTCAGAATGGAGGTGTGTGAAGTCAGATAATGGAGGTGTGTGAAGTCACAATGCAGGTGTGTGAACTCATAGAATGGAAGTGTGTGAAGTAACAATGGAGGTTTCTGAAGTCATAGATTGGAGGTGTGTGAAGTCATAGAATGGAGGTGTGTGAAGTCACAGAATGGAGGTGTGTGATGTCATAGAATGGAGGTGTGTGAAGTCACAGAATGGAGGTGTGTGAAGGCATAGAATGGAGGTGTGTGAAGTCATAGAATGGAGGTGTGTGAAGTCACAGAATAGAGGTTTGTGAAGTCACAGTATGGAGGTGTGTGAACTCAGATTTGAGGTGTGTGAAGTCACAGAATGGAGGTGTGTGAAGTCATAAAAGTAGGTGTGTGAAGTCACAGAATGGAGGTGTGTGAAGACACAGAATGGAGGTGTGTGAACTCAGAGTGGAGGTATGTGAAGTCACAGAATGGAGGTGTGTGAAGTCATAGAATGGAAGTCTGTGAAGTCATAGAATGGAGGTGTGTGAAGTCAGAATCGAGGTGTGTGAAGTCACAGAATGGAGGTGTGTGAACCCAGAATGGATGTGTGTGAAGTCACAGAATGGAGGTTTGTGAAGTCATAGAATGGAGGTGTGTGAAGTCATAGAATGGATGTTGCTGAAGTAAGAATTAAGGTGTGTGAAGTCATAGAATGGAGGTGTCTGAAGTCATAGAATGGATGTTGCTGAAGTAGAATGAAGGTGTGTGAACTCATAGAATGGAGGTGTGTGAACTCATAGAATGAAGGTGTGTGAATTCATGGAACGGAGGTGTGTGAAGTCAAAAAATGGAGGTGTATGATATCAAACAATGGAAGTGTGTGATGTCATAGAATGGAGGTGTCTGAAGACTTAGAATGGAGGTGTGTGAAGTCATAGAATGGAGGTGTGTGAAGTCACAGAAGGGAGGTGTGTGAAGTCACAGAATGGAGGTGTGTAAAGTCACAGAGTGGAGGTGTGTGAAGGCACAGAATGGAGAGGAGTGAAGTCAAAGAATGGAGGTATGTGAAGTGACAGAATGGAGGTGTGTGAAGTCACAGAATGGAGGTGTGTCAACTCAGAAATGAGGTATGTGAAGTCATAGAATGGAGGTGTGTGAAGTCACAGAATTGAGGTGTGTGAAGTCAGAATAGAGGTGTGTGAATTCAGAATAGAGGTGTGTGAAGTCACAGAATGGAGGTTTGTGAAGTCACAATGCAGGTGTGTGAACTGATAGAAGGTAGGTGTGTGAAGTCACAATGTAGGTGTTTGAAGTGATAGAATGGAGGTGTGTGAAGTCATAGAATGGAGGTGTGTGAAGTCATAGAATGGAGGTGTTTGAAGTCATAGAATGTTGGTTTTTGAAGTCACAGAATGCAGGTGTGAATTCATAGAATAGAGGTGTGTGAAGTCAGATTGGAATGGGTGTGAAGTAATAGAATGGAGGTGTGTCAACTCAGAAAGGAGGTGTGTGAAGTCATAGAATGTAGGTGTTTGAAGTCATAGAATGGAGGTATGTGAAATCATAGAATGGAGGTGTGTGAAGTCACAGAAATGAGGTGTTTGAAGTCAAATGGAAGTCTGTGAAGGCAGAATGGAGGTGTGTGAAGTCATAGAATGGAGGTGTGTGAAGTCATAGAATGGAGGTGTGTGAATTAACAGAATGGAGGTGTGTGAAGTCACAGAATGTAGGTGTGTGAACTCAGATTTAAGGTGTGTGAAGGCACAGAATGGAGGGGAGTGAAGTCAAAGAATGGAGGTATGTGAAGTCACAGAATGGAGGGGTGTGAATTCAGAATAGAGGTTTGCGAAGTCATAGAATGGAGGTGTGTGAAGTCAGAATGGAGCTGTGTGAACTCATAGAATGGAGGTTTGTGAAGTCACAATGGAGATGTGCGTAGTCATAGAATGGTGGTCTTTGAAGTCACAGAATGGAGGTGTGTGAAGTCATAGAATGGAGGTGTGTGAAGTCAGATTAGAGGTATGTGAAGTCACAGAATGGAGGTGTGTCAACTCAGAAATGAGGTATGTGAATTCATACAATGGAGGTGTGTGAAGTCACAGAATTGAGGTGTGTGAAGTCAGAATGGAGGTGTGTGAATTCAGAATGGAGGTGTGTGAAGTCAGAGAATGGAGGTTTGTGAAGTCACAATGCAGGTGTGTGAACTGATAGAACGTAGGTGTGTGAAGTCACAATATAGGTGTGTGAAGTGATAGAATGGAGGTGTGTGAAGTCATAGAATGGAGGTGTGTGAAGTCACAAAATGGAGATGTGTGAAGTCATATAATGAAGGATTGTGAAGTCACAGAATGGAGGTGTGTGAACTCAGAATGGAGGTGTGTGAAGTCACAGAATGGAGGTGTGTGAAATCATAGAATTTAGATGTGTGAAGTCACAGAATGGAAGTGTGTGAAATCGTAGAATGGAGGTAATTGAAGTCAGAGAATCAAGGTGTGTGAAGTCAATGAATGGAGGTGTGTGAAGTCACAGAATGGATGTGTGTGAACTCACAATGGAGGTGAGTGAAGTCACAGAATGGAGGTGTGTGAAGTCATAGAATGGAAGTGCGTGAAGTCATATAATATAGGTATGTTATGTCAAAATGGAGGTGTGTGAAGTCACAGAATGGAGGTGTGTGACGTCATAAATGTTGGTGTGTGAAGTCATAGAATGGAGGTGTGAAGCCATAGAATGGAGGTGTGAAGTCTTAGAATGGAGGTGTGTGAAGTCACAGAATGCAGGTGTGTGAAGTCACAGAATAGAGTTGTGTGAAGTCATAATGGAGGTGTGTGAATTCATAGAATGGAGGTGTGTGAAGTCAAAGAATGGAGGTGTGTGAAATCACAGAATGGAAGTGTATGTAGTCACAGAGTGGAGGTGTGTAAATTCACAGAACGGAGGTGTGTGAAGTCTCAGAATGGAGGTGTGTGAAGTCTTAGAATGGAGGTGTTTGAAGTCATAGAATGTTGGTTTTGGAAGTCAGAGAATGGAGGTGTGTGAAGTCATAGAATGGAGGTGTGTGAGGTCAGATTGGAGGTGTGTGAAGTCACAGAATGGATGTGTGTCAACTCCGAAAGGAGGTGTGTGAAGTCATAGAATGGAGGTGTGTGAAGTCATAGAATGGAGGTGTGTGAAATCATAGAATGGAGGTGTGTGAAGTCACAGAAATGAGGTGTTTGAAGTCAAAATGGAAGTATGTGAAGTCAGAATGGAGGTGTGTGAAGTCATAGAATGGAAGTGTGTGAAGTCATAGAATGGAGGTGTGTGAAGTCACAAAAAGGAGGTGTGTGAACTCATAGAATGGAGGAGTGTGAAGTCATAGAATGGAGGTGTGTGAAGTCACAGATGGAGGTGTGTGAAGTCATAGAATGGAGGTGTGTGAAGTCACAGAATGGAGGTGTGTGAACCCGGAATGGAGATGAGTGAATTCACAGAAGGGAGGTTTGTGAAGTCATAGAATGGATTGTGTGTGAAATCACAGAATGGAGGTGTGTGAAGTCACAGAATGGAGGTGTGTAAAGTCACAGAGTGGATGTGTGTGAAGTCACAGAATGGAGGTTTGTGAAGTCATATTATGGAGGTGTGTGAAGTCACAGAATGCAGGTGTGTGAAGTCAGAACAGAGGTGTGCGAAGTCATAGAATGGAGGAGTGTGAAGTGAAAATGGAGCTGTGTGAAGTCATAGAATTGAAGTGTGTGAAGTCAGAGTCGAGGTGTGTGAACTCATAGAATGGAGGTATATGAAGTCACAATGGAGGTGTGTGAAGTCACAGAATGGAAGTGTGTGAACTTAGAAAGGAGGTGTGTAAAGTCATAGAATGGATGTCTGTGAAGTCATAGAATGGAGGTGTGTGAAATCATAGAATGGAGGTGTGTGAAGTCACAGAATTGATGTGTGTGAAGTCAGAATGGAGGTGTGTGAAGTCAGAATGGAGGTGTGTGAAGTCAGATAATGGAGGTGTGTGAAGTCACAATGCAGGTGTGTGAACTCATAGAATGGAAGTGTGTGAAGTAACAATGTATGTTTCTGAAGTCATAGATTGGAGGTGTGTGAAGTCATAGAATGGAGGTGTGTGAAGTCACAGAATGGAGGTGTGTGATGTCATAGAATGGAGGTGTGTGAAGTCACAGAATGGAGGTGTGTGAAGGCGTAGAATGGAGGTGTGTGAAGTCATAGAATGGAGGTGTGTGAAGTCACAGAATAGAGGTTTGTGAAGTCACAGTATGGAGGTGTGTGAACTCAGATTTGAGGTGTGTGAAGTCACAGAATGGAGGTGTGTGAAGTCATAAAAGTAGGTGTGTGAAGTCACAGAATGGAGGTGTGTGAAGACACAGAATGGAGGTGTGTGAACTCAGAGTGGAGGTATGTGAAGTCACAGAATGGAGGTGTGTGAAGTCATAGAATGGAAGTGTGTGAAGTCACAGAATGGAGGTGTGTGAACCCAGAATGGATGTGTGTGAAGTCACAGAATGGAGGTTTGTGAAGTCATAGAATGGAGGTGTGTGAAGTCATAGAATGGATGTTGCTGAAGTAAGAATGAAGGTGTGTGAAGTCATAGAATGGAGGTGTCTGAAGTCATAGAATGGATGTTGCTGAAGTAGAATGATGGTGTGTGAACTCATAGAATGGAGGTGTGTGAACTCATAGAATGAAGGTGTGTGGATTCATGGAACGGAGGTGTGTGAAGTCAAAAAATGGAGGTGTATGATGTCAAACAATGGAAGTGTGTGAAGTCATAGAATGGAGGTGTGTGAAGACTTAGAATGGAGGTGTTTGAAGTCATAGAATGGAGGTGTGTGAAGTCACAGAAGGGAGGTGTGTGAAGTCACAGAATGGAGGTGTGTAAAGTCACAGAGTGGAGGTGTGTGAAGGCACAGAATGGAGAGGAGTGAAGTCAAAGAATGGAGGTATGTGAAGTGACAGAATGGAGGTGTGTGAAGTCACAGAATGGAGGTGTGTGAAGTCAGATTGGAGGTATGTGAAGTCACAGAATGGAGGTGTGTCAACTCAGAAATGAGGTATGTGAAGTCATAGAATGGAGGTGTGTGAAGTCACAGAATTGAGGTGTGTGAAGTCAGAATAGAGGTGTGTGAATTCAGAATAGAGGTGTGTGAAGTCACAGAAGGGAGGTGTGTGAAGTCACAGAATGGAGGTGTGTAAAGTCACAGAGTGGAGGTGTGTGAAGGCACAGAATGGAGAGGAGTGAAGTCAAAGAATGGAGGTATGTGAAGTGACAGAATGGAGGGGTGTGAAGTCAAAGAATGGAGGTATGTGAAGTCACAGAATGGAGGGGGGTGAAGTCAGAATAGAGGTGTACGAAGTCATAGAATGGAGTTGTGTGAAGTCACAATGGAGATGTGTGAAGTCATAAAATGGTGGTTTTTGAAGTCACAGAATGGAGGTGTGTGAAGTCATAGAATGGAGGTGTGTGAAGTCAGATTGGAGGTATGTGAAGTCACAGAATGGAGGTGTGTCAACTCAGAAATGAGGTATGTGACTTCATAGAATGGAGGTGTGTGAAGTCACAGAATTGAGGTGTGTGAAGTCAGAATGGAGATGTGTGAATTCAGAATGGAGATGTGTGAAGTCACAGAATTGAGGTGTGTGTCAAGTCACAATATAGGTGTGTGAAGTCATAGAATGGAGGTGTGTAAAGTCATAGAATGGAGGTGTGCAAAGTCACAAAATGGAGGTGTGAGAAGTCATATATTGGAGGTGTGTGAAGTCACAGAACGGAGGTGTGTGAACTCAGAATGGAGGTGTGTGAAGTCACAGAATGGACGTGTGTGAAGTCATAGAATGGAGGTGTTTGAAGTCATAGAATGTTGGTTTTTGAAGTCACAGAATGCAGGTGTGTGAAGTCATAGAATGGAGGTGTGTGAAGTCAGATTGGAGGGGTGTGAAGTAACAGAATGGAGGTGTGTCAACTCAGAAAATAGGTGTGTGAAGTCATAGAATGGAGGTGTTTGAAGTCATGGAATGGAGGTGTGTGAAATCATAGAAGGGAGGTGTGTGAAGTCAAAGAAATACGGTGTTTGAATTCAAATGGAAGTCTGTGAAGGCAGAAGGGAGGTGTGTGAAGTCATAGAATGGAGGTGTGTGAAGTCATAGAATGGAGGTGTGTGAAGTCACAGAATGGAGGTGTGTGAAGTCACAGAATGGAGGTGTGTGAAGTCACAGAAATGAGGTGTTTGAAGTCAAATGGAAGTCTGTGAAGGCAGAATGGAGGTGTGTGAAGTCATACAATGGAGGTGTGTGAAGTCATAGATTGGAGGTGTGTGAATTAACAGAATGGAGGTGTGTGAAGTCACAGAATGGAGGTGTGTGAACTCAGAATGGAGGTGTGTGAATTCACAGAAGGGAGGTTTGTGAAGTCATAGAATGGAGATTTCTGCAGTAAGAATGAAGGTGTGTGAAGACATAGAATGGAGGTGTGTGTAGTCAAAATGGAGGTGTGTGAAGGGAAACAATGGAGGTGTGTGAAGTCACAGAATGGAGGTGTGTGAAGTAACAATGTATGTTTCTGAAGTCATAGAATGGAGGTGTGTGCAGTCATAGAATGGAGGTGTGTGAAGTCACAGAATGGAGGCGTGTGATGTCATAGAATGGAGGTGTGTGAAGTCACAGAATGGAGGTGTGTGAAGGCATAAAATGTGGTGTGTGAAGTTATAGAATGGAGGTGTTTGAAGTCATAGAATGGAGGTGTGTGAAGTCACAGACTGGAGGTGTGTGAAGTCACAGTATGGAGGTGTGTGAACTCAGATTTAAGGTGTGTGAAGGCACAGAATGGAGGGGTGTGAAGTCATAGAATGGAGGTATGTGAAGTCACAGAATGGAGGGGTGTGAAGTCAGAATAGAGGTTTGCGAAGTCATAGAATGGAGGTGTGTGAAGTCAGAATGGAGCTGTGTGAACTCATAGAATGGAGGTGTGTGAAGTCACAATGGAGATGTGCGTAGTCATAGAATGGTGGTCTTGAAGTCACAGAATGGAGGTGTGCGAAGTCATCGAATGGAGGTGTGTGAAGTCAGATTGGAGGTATGTGAAATCACAGAATGGAGGTGTGTCAACTCAGAAATGAGGTATGTGAATTCATACAATGGAGGTGTGTGAAGTCACAGAATTGAGGTGTGTGAAGTCAGAATGGAGGTGTGTGAATTCAGAATGGAGATGTGTGAAGTCAGAGAATGGAGGTCTGTGAAGTCACAATGCAGGTGTGTGAACTGATAGAACGTAGGTGTGTGAAGGCACAATGTAGGTGTGTGAAGTGATAGAATGGAGGTGTGTGAAGTCACAAAATGGATGTGTGTGAACTCAGAATGGAGGTGTGTGAAGTCACAGAATGGAGGTGTGTGAAATCATAGAATTTAGATGTGTGAAGTCACAGAATGGAGGTGTGTGAAATCGTAGAATGGAGGTATGTGAAGTCAGAGAATCAAGGTGTGTGAAGTCAATGAATGGAGGTGTGTGAAGTCACAGAATGGATCTGTGTGAACTCACAATGGAGGTGAGTGAGGTCACAGAATGGAGGTGTGTGAAGTCATAGAATGGAAGTGCGTGAAGTCATAGAATGTAGGTGTGTGATGTCAGAATGGAGGTGTGTGAAGTCACAGAATGGAGGTGTGTGACGTCATAAATGTTGGTGTGTGAAGTCATAGAATGGAGGTGTGAAGCCATAGAATGGAGGTGTGAAGTCATAGAATGGAGGTGTGTGAAGTCACAGAAGGCAGGTGGGTGAAGTCACAGAATAGAGTTGTGTGAAGTCATAATGGAGGTGTGTGAATTCATAGAATGGAGGTGTGTGAAGTCAAAGAATGGAGGTGTGTGAAATCACAGAATGGAAGTGTATGTAGTCACAGAGTGGAGGTGTGTAAAGTCACAGAACGGAGGTGTGTGAAGTCTCAGAATGGAGATGTGTGAAGTCTCAGAATGGAGGTGTTTGAAGTCATAGAATGTTGGTTTTTGAAGTCAGAGAATGGAGGTGTGTGAAGTCATAGAATGGAGGTGTGTGAGGTCAGATTGGAGGTGTGTGAAGTCACAGAATGGAAGTGTGTCAACTCAGAAAGGAGGTGTGTGAAGTCATAGAATGGAGGTGTGTGAAGTCATAGAATGGAGGTGTGTGAAATCATAGAATGGAGGTGTGTGAAGTCACAGAAATGAGGTGTTTGAAGTCAAAATGGAAGTATGTGAAGTCAGAATGGAGGTGTGTGAAGTCATAGAATCGAAGTGTGTGAAGTCATAGAATGGAGGTGTGTGAAGTCACAAAAAGGAGGTGTGTGAACTCATAGAATGGAGGAGTGTGAAGTCAAAGAATGGAGGTGTGTGAAGTCACAGATGGAGGTGTGTGAAGTCATAGAATGGAGGTGTGTGAAGTCACAGAATGGACGTGTGTGAAGTCACAGAATGGAGGTGTGTGAACCCGGAATGGAGATGTGTGAATTCACAGAAGGGAGGTTTGTGAAGTCATAGAATGGATTGTGTGTGAAATCACAGAATGGAGGTGTGTGAAGTCACAGAATGGAGGTGTGTAAAGTCACAGAGTGGATGTGTGTGAAGTCTCAGAATGGAGATTTGTGAAGTCATAGAATGGAGGTGTGTGAAGTCACAGAATGCAGGTGTGTGAAGTCAGAACAGAGGTGTGCGAAGTGCTAGAATGGAGGAGTGTGAAGTGAAAATGGAGCTGTGTGAAGTCATAGAATTGAAGTGTGTGAAGTCAGAATGGAGGTGTGTGAACTCATAGAATGGAGGTATATGAAGTCACAATGGAGGCGTGTGAAGTCACAGAATGGATGTGTGTGAACTTAGAAAGGAGGTGTGTAAAGTCACAGAATGGAGGTCTGTGAAGTCATAGAATGGAGGTGTGTGAAATCATAGAATGGAGGTGTGTGAAGTAACAATGTAGGTTTCTGAAGTCATAAATTGGAGGTGTGTGAAGTCATAGAATGGAGGTGTGTGAAGTCACAGAATGGAGGTGTGTGATGTCATAGAATGGAGGTGTGTGAAGTCACAGAATGGAGGTGTGTGAAGGCATAGAATGGAGGTGTGTGAAGTCATAGAATGGAGGTGTGTGAAGTCACAGAATAGAGGTTTTTGAAGTCACAGTATGGAGGTGTGTGAACTCAGATTTGAGGTGTGTGAAGTCACAGAATGGAGGTGTGTGAAGTCATAGAAGTAGGTGTGTGAAGTCACAGAATGGAGGTGTGTGAAGACACAGAATGGAGGTGTGTGAACTCAGAGGGGAGGTATGTGAAGTCACAGAATGGAGGTGTGTGAAGTCATAGAATGGAAGTGTGTGAAGTCATAGAATGGAGGTGTGTGAAGTCAGAGTCGAGGTGTGTGAAGTCACAGAATGGAGGTGTGTGAACCCAGAATGGATGTGTGTGAAGTCACAGAATGGAGGTTTGTGAAGTCATAGAGTGGAGGTTTGTGAAGTCATAGAATGGATGTTGCTGAAGTAAGAATGAAGGTGTGTGCAGTCATAGAGTGGAGGTGTCTGAAGTCATAGAATGGATGTTGCTGAAGTAGAAGGAAGGTGTGTGAACTCATAGAATGGAGGTGTGTGAACTCATAGAATGAAGGTGTGTGGATTCATGGAACGGAGGTGTGTGAAGTCAAAAAATGGAGGTGTATGATGTCAAACAATGGAAGTGTGTGAAGTCATAGAATGGAGGTGTGTGAAGACTTAGAATGGAGGTGTGTGAAGTCATACAATGGAGGTGTGTGAAGTCACAGAAGGGAGGTGTGTGAAGTCACAGAATGAAGGTGTGTAAAGTCACAGAGTGGAGGTGTGTGAAGGCACAGAATAGAGAGGAGTGAAGTCAAAGAATGGAGGCATGTGAAGTGACAGAATGGAGGGGTGTGAAGTCAAAGAATGGAGGTATGTGAAGTCACAGAATGGAGGGGGGTGAAGTCAGAATAGAGGTGTACGAAGTCATAGAATGGAGGTGTGTGAAGTCAGAATGGAGCTGTGTGAACTCATAGAATGGAGTTGTGTGAAGTCACAATGGAGATGTGTGAAGTCATAGAATGGTGGTTTTTGAAGTCAAAAATGGAGGAGTGTGAAGTCATAGAATGGAGGTGTGTGAAGTCAGATTGGAGGTATGTGAAGTCACATAATGGAGGTGTGTCAACTCAGAAATGAGGTATGTGAATTCATAGAATGGAGGTGTGTGAAGTCACAGAATTGAGGTGTGTGAACTCAGAATGGAGATGTGTGAATTCAGAATGGAGGTGTGTGAAGTCCCAGAATTGAGGTGTGTGTGAAGTCACAATGTAGGTGTGTGAAGTCATAGAATGGAGGTGTGTGAAGTCATAGAATAGAGGTGTTTGAAGTCATAGAATGTTGGTTTTTGAAGTCACAGAATGCAGGTGTGTGAAATCATAGAATGGAGGTGTGTGAAGTCAGATTGGAGGGGTGTGAAGTAACAGAATGGAGGTGTGTCAACTCAGAAAGGAGGTGTGTGAAGTCATAGAATGGAGGTGTTTGAAGTCATAGAATGGAGGTGTGTGAAATCATAGAATGGAGGTGTGTGAAGTCACAGAAATGAGGTGTTTGAAGTCAAATGGAAGTCTGTGAATTCAGAATGGAGGTGTGTGAAGTCATAGAATGGAGGTGTGTGAAGTCATAGAATGGAGGTGTGTGAAGTCACAGAATGGAGGTGTGTGAAGTCACAGAATGGAGGTGTGTGAAGTCAGATTGGAGGTATGTGAAGTCACAGAATGGAGGTGTGTCAACTCAGAAATGAGGTATGTGAAGTCATAGAATGGAGGTGTGTGAAGTCACAGAATTGAGGTGTGTGAAGTCAGAATGGAGGTGTGTGAATTCAGAATGGAGGTGTGTGAAGTCAGAGAATGGAGGTTTGTGAAGTCACAATGCAGGTGTGTGAACTGATAGAAGGTAGGTGTGTGAAGTCTCAATGTAGGTGTGTGAATTGATAGAATGGAGATGTGTGAAGTCATAGAATGGAGGTGTGTGAAGTCACAGAAATGAGGTGTTTGAAGTCAAATGGAAGTCTGTGAAGGCAGAATGGAGGTGTGTGAAGTCATAGAATGGAGGTGTGTGAAGTCATAGAATGGAGGTGTGTGAATTAACAGAATGGAGGGGTGTGAAGTAACAGAATGGAGGTGTGTCAACTCAGAAAGGAGGTGTGTGAAGTCATAGAATGGAGGTGTTTGAAGTCATAGAATGGAGGTGTGTGAAGTCACAGAAATGAGGTGTTTGAAGTCAAATGGAAGTCTGTGAAGGCAGAATGGAGGTGTGTGAAGTCATAGAATGGAGGTGTGTGAAGTCATAGAATGGAGGTGTGTGAATTAAGAGAATGGAGGTGTGTGAAGTCACAGAATGGAGGTGTGTGAACTCAGAATGGAGGTGTGTGAATTCACAGAAGGGCGGTTTGTGAAATCATAGAATGGAGATTTCTGCAGTAAGAATGAAGGTGTGTGAAGACATAGAATGGAGGTGTGTGAAGTCAAAATGGAGGTGTGTGAAGGCAAACAATGGAGGTGTGTGAAGTCACAGAATGGAGGTGTGTGAAGTAACAATGTAGGTTTCTGAAGTCATAGAACGGAGGTGTGTGAAGTCATAGAATGGAGGTGTATGAAGTCATAGAATGGAGGTGTGTCAAGTCACAGAAGGGAGGTGTTTGAAGTCACAGAACGGAGATGTGTGAAGTCACAATGGAGGTGTGTGAAGTCACAGAATGGAGGTGTGTGAAGTCACAGAATGGAGGTGTGTGAAGTTACAGAATGGAGGTGTGTGAAATCACAGAATGGAGGTGTGAGAAGTCACAGAATGGAGGTGTGTAAAGTGACAGAGTTGAGGTGTGTGAAGTCACAGAATGGAGGTGTTTGAAGTCATAGCATGGAGGTGTGTGAAGTCAGAATAGAGGTATGCGAAGTCGTAGAATGGAGATGTGTTAAGTCAGAATGGATCTGTGGGAATTCATAGAATGGAGGTGTGTGAAGTCAGATTGGACGTGTGTGAACTCTTAGAATGGAGATATGTGAAGACACAATGGAGGTGTGTGAAGTCATAGAATTGTGGTTTTTGAAATCACAGAATGGAGGTGTGTGGAGTCATAGTATGGAGGTGTGTGAAGTCAGATTGGAGGTGTGTGAAGTCAATGAATGGAGGTGTGTGAACTCAGAAAGGAGGTATGTGAAGTCATAGAACGGAGGTGTGTGAAGTCAAAGAATGGAGGTGTGGGAAATCATAGAATGGAGGTATGTGAAGTCACAGAATGGAGGTGTGTAAAGTCATAGAATGGAGGTGTGTGAAGTCACAATGCAGGTGTGTGAACTGATAGAACGTAGGTGTGTGAAGTCACAATGTAGTTGTGTGAAGTCATAGAATGGAGGTGTGTGAAGTCATAGAATGGAGGTGTGTGAAGTCACAAAATGGAGGTGTGTGAAGTCAAAATGGAGGTGTGTGAAGTCAAAGAATGGACGTGTGTGAAGTCACAATTGTGGTGTGTGAAGTCACAAATGCAGGGGTGTGAAGTCACAGAATGGAGGTGTGTGAAGTCAAAATGGAGGTGTGTGAGGTCAAAGAATGGATGTGTGTGAAGTCATAGAATGGAGGTGTATGACGTCATGGAATGGAGGTTTGTGACGTCAAACATTGGAAGCGTGTGAAATTACAGAATGGAGGTGTGTGAAGTCATAGAATGGAGATGTGTGAAGTCATAAAATGGAGGTGTTTCAAGTCACAGAAGGGAGGTGTGTGAAGTCACAGAACGGCGATGTGTGAAGTCACAATGGAGGTGTGTGAAGTCATAGAATGGAGGTGTGTGAAGTCAAAGAATGGAGGTCTGTGAAGTCATAGAATGGAGGTGGGTGAAATCACAGAATGGAGGTGTGAGAAGTCACAGAATGGAGGTGTGTAAAGTGACAGAGTTGAGGTGTGTGAAGTCACACAATGGAGGTGTTTGAAGTCATAGAATGGAGGTGTGTGAAGTCACAGAATGGAGGTGTATGAAGTCAGAATAGAGGTATGCGAAGTCATAGAATGGAGGTGTGTTAAGTCAGAATGAAGCTGTGGGAATTCATAGAATGGAGGTGTGTGAAGTCAGATTGGAGGTGTGTGAACTCTTAGAATGGAGGTATGTGAAGTCACAATGGAGGTGTGTGAAGTCATAGAATTTTGGTTTTTGAAATCACAGAATGGAGGTGTGTGGAGTCAAAGAATGGAGGTGTGTGAAGTCAGATTGGAGGTCTGTGAAGTCAATGTATGGAGGTGTGTGAACTCAGAAAGGAGTTGTGTGAAGTCATAGAATGGAGCTGTGTGAAATCATAGAATGGAGGTGTGTGAAATCATAGAATGGAGGTGTGTGAAGTCAAAGAGTGGAGGTATGTGAAATCACAGAATGGAGGGGTGTGAAGTCAGAATAGAGGTGTGCGAAGTCATAGAATGGAGGTGTGTGAAGTCAGAATGGAGCTATGTGAACTCATAGAATGGAGGTGTGTGAAGTCACAATGGAGATGTGTGAAGTCATAGAATGGTGGGTTTTGAAGTCAAAGAATGGAGGTGTGTGAAGTCATAGAATGGAGGTGTGTGAAGTCAGATTGGAGGTATGTGAAGTCACAGAATTGAGGTGTGTCAACGCAGAAAGGAGGTATGTGAAGTCATAGAATGGAGGTGTGTGAAGTCACAGATTTGAGGTGTGTGAAGTCAGAATGGAGGTGTGTGAATTCAGAATGGAGGTGTGTGAAGTCATAGAATGGAGGTGTGTGAAGTCACAATGCAGGTGTGTGAACTGATAGAACGTAGGTGTGTGAAGTCACTATGTAGGTGTGTGAAGTCATAGAATGGAGGTGTGTGAAGTCACAGAATGGAGGTGTGTGAAGTCACAAAATGGAGGTGTGTGAAGTCAAAATGGAGGTGTGTGAAGTCAAAGAATGGATGTGTGTGAAGTCAAAATTGTGGTGTGTGAAGTCACAAATGCAGGTGTGTGAAGTCACAGAATGGAGGTGTGTGAAGTCAAAATGGAGGTGTGTGAGGTCAAAGAATGGATGTGTGTGAAGTCATAGAATGGAGGTGTATGAAGTCATGGAATGGAGGTTTGTGACGTCAAACATTGGAAGCGTGTGAAATTACAGAATGGAGGTGTGTGAAGTTATAGAATGGAGGTGTGTGAAGGCAGTGAATGGAGGTGTGAGAAATCAGATTGCAGGTGTGTGAAGTCATAGAATGGAGGTTTGTGAAGTCATAGATTGGAATTCTGTGAAGTCATAGAATGGAGGTTGTGAAGTCATAGATTGAAGGTGTATGGAAGTCATAGTATGGAGGTGTGTAAAGTCACAGAAAGGAGGTGTGTGAATTCACAGAATGGAGTAGTATGGAGTCACAATGGAGGTGTGTGAAGTCATAGAATGGAGGTGTGTGAAATCAAAGAATGGAGATTTGTGAAGTCACAGAATGGATTGTGTGTGAAATCACAGAATGGAGGTGTGTGAAGTCACAGAATGGAGGTGTGTAAAGTCACAGAGTGGAGGTGTGTGAAGTCACAGAATGGAGGTGTGTGAAATCATAGAATGGAGGTGTGTGAAGTCACAAAATGCGGATGGGTGAAGTCAGAATAGAGGTGTGCGAAGTCATATAATGGATGTGTGTGAAGTCAGAATGGAGCTGTGTGAAGTCATAGAATGGAAGTGTGTGAAGTCAGAATGGAGGTGTGTGAACTCATAGAATGGAGGTGTATGAAGTCACAATGGAGGTGTGTGAAGTCACAGAATGGATGTGTGTGAACTCAGAAAGGAGGTGTGTGAAGTCATAGAATGGAGGTGTGTGAAGCCAGAGAATGGAGGTTTGTGAAGTCAGATTGCAGGTGTGTGAAGTCATAGAATGGAGGTTTGTGAAGTCATAGATTGGAAGTCTGTGAAGTCATAGAATGGAGGTTGTGAAGTCATAGATTGAAAGTGTGTGGAAGTCATAGTATGGAGGTGTGTGAAGTCACAGAAAGGAGGTGTGTGAATTCACAGAATGGAGTAGTATGAAGTCACAATGGAGGTGTGTGAAGTCATAGAATGGAGGTGTGTGAAATCAAAGAATGGATGTTTGTGAAGTCATAGAATGGATTGTGTGTGAAATCACAGAATGGAGGTGTGTGAAGTCACAGAATGGAGTTGTGTAATGTCACAGAGTGGAGGTGTGTGAAGTCACAGAATGGAGGTGTGTGAAATCATAGAATGGAGGTGTGTGAAATCACAAAATGCAGTTGTGTGAAGTCAGAATAGAGGTGTGCGAAGTCATAGAATGGAGGTGTGTGAAGTCAGAATGGAGCTGTATGAAGTCATAGAATGGAAGTGTGTGAAGTCAGAATGGAGGTGTGTGAACTCATAGAATGGAGGTGTATGAAGTCACAATGGAGGTGTGTGAAGTCACAGAATGGATGTGGGTGAACTCAGAAAGGAGGTGTGTGAAGTCATAGAATGGAGGTGTGTGAAGTTACAGAATGGAGGTGTGTGAAATCACAGAATGGAGGTGTGAGAAGTCACAGAATGGAGGTGTGTAAAGTGACAGAGTTGAGGTGTGTGAAGTCACAGAATGGAGGATGTTTGAAGTCATAGAATGGAGGTGTGTGAAGTCACAGAATGGAGGTGTATGAAGTCAGAATAGAGGTATGCGAAGTCTTAGAATGGAGATGTGTTAAGTCAGAATGGATCTGTGGGAATTCATAGAATGGAGGTGTGTGAAGTCAGATTGGAGGTGTGTGAACTCTTAGAATTTAGGTATGTGAAGACACAATGGAGGTGTGTGAAGTCATAGAATTGTGGTTTTTGAAATCACAGAATGGAGGTGTGTGGAGTCATAGTATGGAGGTGTGTGAAGTCAGATTGGAGGTGTGTGAAGTCAATGAATGGAGGTGTGTGAACTCAGAAAGGAGGTATGTGAAGTCATAGAACGGAGGTGTGTGAAGTCAAAGAATGGAGGTGTGGGAAATCATAGAATGGAGGTGTGTGAAGTCACAGAATGGAGGTGTGTGAAGTCATAGAATGGAGGTGTGTGAAGTCACAATGCAGGTGTGTGAACTGATAGAACATAGGTGTGTGAAGTCACAATGTAGTTGTGTGAAGTCATAGAATGGAGGTGTGTGATGTCATAGAATGGAGGTGTGTGAAGTCACAAAATGGAGGTGTGTGAAGTCAAAATGGAGGTTTGTGAAGTCAAAGAATGGACGTGTGTGAAGTCACAATTGTGGTGTGTGAAGTCACAAATGCAGGTGTGTGAAGTCACAGAATGGAGGTGTGTGAAGTCAAAATGGAGGTGTGTGAGGTCAAAGAATGGATGTGTGTGAAGTCATAGAATGGAGGTGTATGACGTCATGGAATGGAGGTTTGTGACGTCAAACATTGGAAGCGTGTGAAATTACAGAATGGAGGTGTGTGAAATCATAGAGTGGAGGTGTGTGAAGTCATAAAATGGAGGTGTGTCAAGTCACAGAAGGGAGTTGTGTGAAGTCACAGAACGGCGATGTGTGAAGTCACAATGGAGGTGTGTGAAGTCATAGAATGGATTTGTGTGAAGTCAAAGAATGGAGGTCTGTGAAGTCATAGAATGGAGGTGTGTGAAATCACAGAATGGAGGTGTGAGAAGTCACAGAATGGAGGTGTGTAAAGTGACAGAGTTGAGGTGTGTGAAGTCACACAATGGAGGTGTTTGAAGTCATAGAATGGAGGTGTGTGAAGTCACAGAATGGAGGTGTATGAAGTCAGAATAGAGGTATGCGAAGTCATAGAATGGAGGTGTGTTAAGTCAGAATGAAGCTGTGGGAATTCATAGAATGGAGGTGTGTGAAGTCAGATTGGAGGTGTGTGAACTCTTAGAATGGAGGTATGTGAAGTCACAATGGAGGTGTGTGAAGTCATAGAATTTTGGTTTTTGAAATCACAGAATGGAGGTGTGTGGAGTCAAAGAATGGAGGTGTGTGAAGTCAGATTGGAGGTGTGTGAAGTCAATGAATGGAGGTGTGTGAACTCAGAAAGGAGTTGTGTGAAGTCATAGAATGGAGCTGTGTGAAATCATAGAATGGAGGTGTGTGAAATCATAGAATGGAGGTGTGTGAAGTCAAAGAGTGGAGGTATGTGAAATCACAGAATGGAGGGGTGTGAAGTCAGAATAGAGGTGTGCGAAGTCATAGAATGGAGGTGTGTGAAGTCAGAATGGAGCTATGTGAACTCATAGAATGGAGGTGTGTGAAGTCACAATGGAGATGTGTGAAGTCATAGAATGGTGGGTTTTGAAGTCACAGAATGGAGGTGTGTGAAGTCATAGAATGGAGGTGAGTGAAGTCAGATTGGAGGTATGTGAAGTCACAGAATTGAGGTGTGTCAACGCAGAAAGGAGGTATGTGAAGTCATAGAATGGAGGTGTGTGAAGTCAAAGAATGGAGGTGTGGGAAATCATAGAATGGAGGTGTGTGAAGTCACAGAATTGAGGTGTGTGAAGTCAGAATGGAGGTGTGTGAATTCAGAATGGAGGTGTGTGAAGTCATAGAATGGAGGTGTGTGAAATCACAATGCAGGTGTGTGAACTGATAGAACGTAGGTGTGTGAAGTCACAATGTAGGTGTGTGAAGTCATAGAATGGAGGTGTGTGAAGTCACAAAATGGAGGTGTGTGAAGTCAAAATGGAGGTGTGTGAAGTCAAAGACTGGACGTGTGTGAAGTCAAAATTGTGGTGTGTGAAGTCACAAATGCAGGTGTGTGAAGTCACAGAATGGAGGTGTGTGAAGTCAAAATGGAGGTGTGTGATGTCAAAGAATGGATGTGTGTGAAGTCATAGAATGGAGGTGTATGAAGTCATGGAATGGAGGTTTGTGACGTCAAACATTGGAAGCGTGTGAAGTTACAGAATGGAGGTGTGTGAAGTCATAGATTGGAGGTGTGTGAAAGCAGAGAATGGAGGTGTGTGAAGTCAGATTGCAGGTGTGTGAAGTCATAGAATGGAGGTTTGTGAAGTCATAGATTGGAAGTCTGTGAAGTCATAGAATGGAGGTTGTGAAGTCATAGATTGAAGGTGTATGGAAGTCATAGTATGGAGGTGTGTAAAGTCACAGAAAGGAGATGTGTGAATTCACAGAATGGAGTAGTATGAAGTCACAATGGATTTGTGTGAAGTCATAGAATGGAGGTGTGTGAAATCAAAGAATGGAGATTTGTGAAGTCATAGAATGGATTGTGTGTGAAATCACAGAATGGAGGTGTGTGAAGTCACAGAATGGAGGTTTGTAAAGTCACAGAGTGGAGGTGTGTGAAGTCACAGAATGGAGGTGTGTGAAATCATAGAATGGAGGTGTGTGAAGTCACAAAATGCGGATGGGTGAAGTCAGAATAGAGGTGTGCGAAGTCATATAATGGATGTGTGTGAAGTCAGAATGGAGCTGTGTGAAGTCATAGAATGGAAGTGTGTGAAGTCAGAATGGAGGTGTGTGAACTCATAGAATGGAGGTGTATGAAGTCACAATGGAGGTGTGTGAAGTCACAGAATGGATGTGTGTGAACTCAGAAAGGAGGTGTGTGAAGTCATAGAATGGAGGTGTGTGAAGCCAGAGAATGGAGGTTTGTGAAGTCAGATTGCAGGTGTGTGAAGTCATAGAATGGAGGTTTGTGAAGTCATAGATTGGAAGTCTGTGAAGTCATAGAATGGAGGTTGTGAAGTCATAGATTGAAAGTGTGTGGAAGTCATAGTATGGAGGTGTGTGAAGTCACAGAAAGGAGGTGTGTGAATTCACAGAATGGAGTAGTATGAAGTCACAATGGAGGTGTGTGAAGTCATAGAATGGAGGTGTGTGAAATCAAAGAATGGATGTTTGTGAAGTCATAGAATGGATTGTGTGTGAAATCACAGAATGGAGGTGTGTGAAGTCACAGAATGGAGTTGTGTAATGTCACAGAGTGGAGGTGTGTGAAGTCACAGAATGGAGGTGTGTGAAATCATAGAATGGAGGTGTGTGAAGTCACAAAATGCAGTTGTGTGAAGTCAGAATAGAGGTGTGCGAAGTCATAGAATGTAGGTGTGTGAAGTCAGAATGGAGCTGTGTGAAGTCATAGAATGGCAGTGTGTGAAGTCAGAATGGAGGTGTGTGACCTCATAGAATGGAGGTGTATGAAGTCACAATGGAGGTGTGTGAAGTCACAGAATGGATGTGGGTGAACTCAGAAAGGAGGTGTGTGAAGTCATAGAATGGAGGTCTGTGAAGTCATAGAATGGAGGTGTGTGAAATCATAGAATGGAGGTGTTTGAAGTCACAGAGTAGAGGTGTGTGAAGTCAGAATGGAGGTGTGTGAAGTCAGAATGGAGGTGTGTGAAGTCAGAGAATGGAGGTCGGTGAAGTCACAATGCAGGTGTGTGAACTAATAGAATGGAGGTGTGTGAAGTCACAATGTAGGTTTCTGAAGTCATAGAATGGAGGTGTGTGAAGTCATAGAATGGAGGTGTGTGAAGTCACAGAATGGAGGTGTGTGATGTCATAGAAAGGAGGTGTGTGAAGTCACAGAATGGAGGTGTGTGAAGTCACAGAATGGAGGTGTGTAAAGGCATCGAATGGAGGTGTGTGAAGTCATAGAATGGAGGTGTGTGAAGTCATAGAATGGAGGTGTGTGAAGTCACAGAACGCAGTTGTGTGAAGTCAAAATAGAGGTGTGCGAAGTCATAGAATGGAGGTGTGTGAAGTCAGAATGGAGCTGTGTGAAGTCATAGAATGGAAGTGTGTGAAGTCAGAATGGGGGTGTGTGAACTCATAGAATGGAGGTGTATGAAGTCACAATGGAGGTGTGTGAAGTCAAAGAATGGGGGTGTGTGAAGTTACAGAATGGAGGTGTGTGAAATCACAGAATGGAGGTGTGAGAAGTCACAGAATGGAGGTGTGTAAAGTGACAGAGTTGAGGTGTGTGAAGTCACAGAATGGAGGATGTTTGAAGTCATAGAATGGAGGTGTGTGAAGTCACAGAATGGAGATGTGTTAAGTCAGAATGGATCTGTGGGAATTCATAGAATGGAGGTGTGTGAAGTCAGATTGGAGGTGTGTGAACTCTTAGAATTTAGGTATGTGAAGACACAATGGAGGTGTGTGAAGTCATAGAATTGTGATTTTTGAAATCACAGAATGGAGGTGTGTGGAGTCATAGTATGGAGGTGTGTGAAGTCAGATTGGAGGTGTGTGAAGTCAATGAATGGAGGTGTGTGAACTCAGAAAGGAGGTATGTGAAGTCATAGAACGGAGGTGTGTGAAGTCAAAGAATGGAGGTGTGGGAAATCATAGAATGGAGGTGTGTGAAGTCACAGAATGGAGGTGTGTGAAGTCATAGAATGGAGGTGTGTGAAGTCACAATGCAGGTGTGTGAACTGATAGAACGTAAGTGTGTGAAGTCACAATGTAGTTGTGTGAAGTCATAGAATGGAGGTGTGTGAAGTCATAGAATGGTGGTGTGTGAAGTCACAAAATGGAGGTGTGTGAAGTCAAAATGGAGGTGTGTGAAGTCAAAGAATGGACGTGTGTGAAGTCACAATTGTGGTGTGTGAAGTCACAAATGCAGGTGTGTGAAGTCACAGATTGGAGGTGTGTGAAGTCAAAATGGATGTGTGTGAGGTCAAAGAATGGATGTGTGTGAAGTCATAGAATGGAGGTGTATGACGTCATGGAATGGAGGTTTGTGACGTCCAACATTGGAAGCGTGTGAAATTACAGAATGGAGGTGTGTGAAGTCATAGAGTGGAGGTGTGTGAAGTCATAAAATGGAGGTGTGTCAAGTCACAGAAGGGAGTTGTGTGAAGTCACAGAACGGCGATGTGTGAAGTCACAATGGAGGTGTGTGAAGTCATAGAATGGATTTGTGTGAAGTCAAAGAATGGAGGTCTGTGAAGTCATAGAATGGAGCTGTGTGAAATCACAGAATGGAGGTGTGAGAAGTCACAGAATGGAGGTGTGTAAAGTGACAGAGTTGAGGTGTGTGAAGTCACACAATGGAGGTGTTTGAAGTCATAGAATGGAGGTGTGTGAAGTCACAGAATGGAGGTGTATGAAGTCAGAATAGAGGTATGCGAAGTCATAGAATGGAGGTGTGTTAAGTCAGAATGAAGCTGTGGGAATTCATAGAATGGAGGTGTGTGAAGTCAGATTGGAGGTGTGTGAACTCTTAGAATGGAGGTATGTGAAGTCAAAATGGAGGTGTGTGAAGTCATAAAATTTTGGTTTTTGAAATCACAGAATGGAGGTGTGTGGAGTCAAAGAATGGAGGTGTGTGAAGTCAGATTGGAGGTGTGTGAAGTCAATGAATGGAGGTGTGTCAACTCAGAAAGGAGTTGTGTGAAGTCATAGAATGGAGCTGTGTGAAATCATAGAATGGAGGTGTGTGAAATCATAGAATGGAGGTGTGTGAAGTCAAAGAGTGGAGGTATGTGAAATCACAGAATGGAGGGGTGTGAGGTCAGAATAGAGGTGTGCGAAGTCATAGAATGGAGGTGTGTGAAGTCAGAATGGAGCTATGTGAACTCATAGAATGGAGGTGTGTGAAGTCACAATGGAGATGTGTGAAGTCATAGAATGGTGGGTTTTGAAGTCACAGAATGGAGGTGTGTGAAGTCATAGAATGGAGGTGAGTGAAGTCAGATTGGAGGTATGTGAAGTCACAGAATTGAGGTGTGTCAACGCAGAAAGGAGGTATGTGAAGTCATAGAATGGAGGTGTGTGAAGTCAAAGAATTGAGGTGTGGGAAATCATAGAATGGAGGTGTGTGAAGTCACAGAATTGAGGTGTGTGAAGTCAGAATGGAGGTGTGTGAATTCAGAATGGAGGTGTGTGAAGTCATAGAATGGAGGTGTGTGAAATCACAATGCAGGTGTGTGAACTGATAGAACGTAGGTGTGTGAAGTCACAATGTAGGTGTGTGAAGTCATAGAATGGAGGTGTGTGAAGTCACAAAATGGAGGTGTGTGAAGTCAAAATGGAGGTGTGTGAAGTCAAAGAATGGACGTGTGTGAAGTCAAAATTGTGGTGTGTGAAGTCACAAATGCAGGTGTGTGAAGTCACAGAATGGAGGTGTGTGAAGTCAAAATGGAGGTGTGTGATGTCAAAGAATGGATGTGTGTGAAGTCATAGAATGGAGGTGTATGAAGTCATGGAATGGAGGTTTGTGACGTCAAATATTGGAAGCGTGTGAAGTTACAGAATGGAGGTGTGTGAAGTCATAGAATGGAGGTGTGTGAAGGCAGAGAATGGAGGTGTGTGAAGTCAGATTGCAGGTGTGTGAAGTCATAGCATGGAGGTTTGTGAAGTCATAGATTGGAAGTCTGTGAAGTCATAGAATGGAGGTTGTGAAGTCATAGATTGAAGGTGTATGGAAGTCATAGTATGGAGGTGTGTAAAGTCACAGAAAGGAGGTGTGTGAATTCACAGAATGGAGTAGTATGAAGTCACAATGGAGGTGTGTGAAGTCATAGAATGGAGGTGTGTGAAATCAAAGAATGGAGATTTGTGAAGTCATAGAATGGATTGTGTGTGAAATCACAGAATGGAGGTGTGTGAAGTCACAGAATGGAGGTGTGTGAAGTCACAGAATGGAGGTGTGTGAAATCATAGAATGGAGGTGTGTGAAGTCACAAAATGCGGATGGGTGAAGTCAGAATAGAGGTGTGCGAAGTCATATAATGGATGTGTGTGAAGTCAGAATGGAGCTGTGTGAAGTCATAGAATGGAAGTGTGTGAAGTCAGAATGGAGGTGTGTGAACTCATAGAATGGAGGTGTATGAAGTCACAATGGAGGTGTGTGAAGTCACAGAATGGATGTGTGTGAACCCAGAAAGGAGGTGTGTGAAGTCATAGAATGGAGGTTTGTGAAGCCAGAGAATGGAGGTTTGTGAAGTCAGATTGCAGGTGTGTGAAGTCATAGAATGGAGGTTTGTGAAGTCATAGATTGGAAGTCTGTGAAGACATAGAATGGAGGTTGTGAAGTCATAGATTGAAAGTGTGTGGAAGTCATAGTATGGAGGTGTGTGAAGTCACAGAAAGGAGTTGTGTGAATTCACAGAATGGAGTAGTATGAAGTCACAATGGAGGTGTGTGAAGTCATAGAATGGAGGTGTGTGAAATCAAAGAATGGATGTTTGTGAAGTCATAGAATGGATTGTGTGTGAAATCACAGAATGGAGGTGTGTGAAGTCACTTAATGTAGTTGTGTAATGTCACAGAGTGGAGGTGTGTGAAGTCACAGAATGGAGGTGTGTGAAATCATAGAATGGAGGTGTGTGAAGTGACAAAATGCAGTTGTGTGAAGTCAGAATAGAGGTGTGCGAAGTCATAGAATGGAGGTGTGTGAAGTCAGAATGGAGCTGTGTGAAGTCATAGATTGGAAGTGTGTGAAATTAGAATGGAAGTGTGTGAACTCATAGAATGGAGGTGTATGAAGTCACAATGGAGGTGTGTGAAGTCACAGAATGGATGTGGGTGAACTCAGAAAGGAGGTGTGTGAAGTCACAGAATGGAGGTCTGTGAAGTCATAGAATGGAGGTGTGTGAAGTCACAGAGTTGGGGTGTGTGAAGTCAGAATGGAGGTGTGTGAAGTAAGAATGGAGGTGTGTGAAGTCAGAGAATGGAGGTGGGTGAAATCACAATGCAGGTGTGTGAACTAATAGAATGGAGGTGTGTGAAGTCACAATGTAGGTTTCTGAAGTCATAGAATAGAGGTGTGTGAAGTCATAGAATGGAGGTGTGTGAAGTCACAGAATGGAGGTGTGTGATGTCATAGAATGGAGGTGTGTGAAGTCACAGAATGGAGATGTGTGAAGTCACAGAATGGAGGTGTGTAAAGGCATAGAATGGAGGTGTGTGAAGTCATAGAATGGAGGTGTGTGAAGTCATAGATTGGAAGTCTGTGAAGTCATAGAATGGAGGTTGTGAAGTCATAGATTGAAGGTGTATGGAAGTCATAGTATGGAGGTGTGTGAAATCACAGAAAGGAGGTGTGTGAATTCACAGAATGGAGTAGTATGAAGTCACAATGGAGGTGTGTGAAGTCATAGAATGGAGGTGTGTGAAATCAAAGAATGGAGATTTGTGAAGTCATAGAATGGATTGTGTGTGAAATCACAGAATGGAGGTGTGTGAAGTCACAGAATGGAGGTGTGTAAAGTCACAGAGTGGAGGTGTGTGAATTCACAGAATGGAGGTGTGTGAAATCATAGAATGGAGGTGTGTGAAGTCACAAAATGCGGATGGGTGAAGTCAGAATAGAGGTGTGCGAAGTCATATAATGGATGTGTGTGAAGTCAGAATGGAGCTGTGTGAAGTCATAGAATGGAAGTGTGTGAAGTCAGAATGGAGGTGTGTGAACTCATAGAATGGAGGTGTATGAAGTCACAATGAAGGTGTGTGAAGTCACAGAATGGATGTGGGTGAACTCAGAAAGGAGGTGTGTGAAGTCATAGAATGGAGGTGTGAGAAGCCAGAGAATGGAGGTGTGTGAAGTCAGATTGCAGATGTGTGAAGTCATAGAATGGAGTTTTGTGAAGTCATAGATTGGAAGTCTGTGAATCATAGAATGGAGGTTGTGAAGTCATAGATTGAAAGTGTGTGGAAGTCATAGTATGGAGGTGTGTGAAATCAAAAAATGGAGGTTTGGAAGTCATAGAATGGAGGTGTGTGAAGTCATAGAATGGAGGTGTGTGAAGTCAGAATGGAGGTGCGTGAAGTCACAGAATGGAGGTGTGTGAACTCAGAATGGAGGTGTGTGAAGTCACAGAATGGAGATTTGTGAAGTCATAGAATGGAGGTGTGTGAAGTCATAGAAAGGATGTTGCTGAAGTAAGAATGAAGGTGTGTGAAGTCACAGAATGGAGGGGTCTGAAGTCATAGAATGGATGTTGCTGAAGTAAGAATGAAGGTGTGTGAACTCATAGAATGGAGGTGTGTGAACTCATAGAATGGAGGTGTGTGAATTCATGGAACGGAGCTGTGTGAAGTCAAAGAATGGAGGTGTATGATATCAAACAATGGAAGTGTGTGAAGTCATAGAATGGAGGTGTGTGAAGTCAGAATGGAGCTGAGTGAACTCATAGAACGGAGGTGTGTGAAGTCACAATGGAGATGTGTGAAGTCATAGAATGGTGGTTTTTGAATTCACAGAATGGAGATGTGTGAAGTCAGATTGGAGGTATGTGAAGTCACAGAATGGAGGTGTGTCAACTCAGAAAGGAGGTATGTGAAGTCATAGAATGGAGGTGTGTGAAGTCAAAGAATGGAGGTGTGGGAAATCATAGAATGGAAATGTGTGAAGTCACAGAATTGAGGTGTGTGAAGTCAGCATGGAGGTGTGTGTATTCAGAATGGAGGTGTGTGAAGTCAGAGACTGGAATTGTGTGAAGTCACAATGCAGGTGTGTGAACTGATAGAACGTAGGTGTGTGAAGTCACAATGTAGGTGTGTGAAGTCAGAATGGAAGTGTGTGAAGTCATAGAATGGAGGTGTGTAAAGTCACAATATGGAGGTGTGTGAAGTCATATAATGGAGGTGTGTGAAGTCACAGAATGGAGGTGTGTGAACTCACAATGGAGGTGTGTGAAGTCACAGAATGGACGTGTGTGAAGTCATAGAATGGCGATGTGTGAAGTCACAGAGTGGAGGTGTGTGAAATCGTGGAATGGAGGTGTGTGAAGTCAGAGAATCGAGGTGTGTGAAGTCACAGAATGGAGGTGTGTGAACTCACAATGGAGGTGAGTGAAGTCACAGAATGGAGGTGTGTGAAGTAATAGAATGGATGTGTGTGAAGTCATAGAATGTAGGTGTGTGATGTCAGAATGGAGGGGTGTGAAGTCACAGAATGCAGGTATGTGACGTCATAAATGTTGGTGTGTGAAGTCATAGAATGGAGGTGTGTGAAGTCATAGAATGGAGGTGTGTGAAGTCTTAGAATGGAGGTGTGTGAAGTCACAGAAGGCAGGTGTGTGAAGTCACAGAATGGAATTGTGTGAAGTCACAATGGAGGTGTGTGAAGTCATAGAATGGAGGTGTGTGAAATCAAAGAATGGAGGTATGTTAAGTCATAGAATGGATTGTGTGTGAAATCATAGAATGAAGGTGTGTGAAGTCACAGAATTGAGGTGTGTAAAGTCACAGAGTGGAGGTGTGTGAAGTCACAGAATGGAGTTGTGTGTGAAGTCAAAGAATGGATGTGTGAAGTCACAGAATGTAGGTGTTTGATGTTAGAATGGAGGTGTGTGAAGTCACAGAATGGAGGTATGTGACGTCATAAATGTTGGTGTGTGAAGTCATAGATTGGAAGTGTGTGAAGTCAAAGAATGGAGGTGTGTGAAGTCAAAATTGAGGTGTGTGAAGTCACAGAATGGAGTTGTGTGAAGTCATAGAATGGAGGTGTGTGAAATCAAAGAATGGAGGTGTGTGAAGTCACAGAAATGATGTGTTTGAAGTCAATATTTAAGTGTGTGAAGACAGAATGGAGTTGTGTGAAGTCATAGAAAGGAGGTGTGTGAAGTCACAGAATGGAGGTGTGTGAAGTCACAGAATGGAGGTGTGTGAACTCAGAATGGAGGTGTGTGAATTCACAGAAGGGAGGTTTGTGAAGTCATAGAATGGATGTTTCTGAAGTAAGAATGAATGTGTGTGAAGTCATAGAATGGAGGTGTGTGAAGTCAAAATGCAGGTGTGTGAAGTCAAACAATGGAGGTGTGTGAAGTCACAGAATGGAAGTGTGTGAAGTCAAAATGGAGGTGTTTGAAGTCAGAGAATGGAGGTGTGTGAAGTCAAAGAATGGACGTGTGTGAAGTCAAAATTGTGGTGTGTGAAGTCACAAATGAAGATGTGTGAAATCACAGAATGGAGGTGTGTGAAGTCAAAATGGAGGTGTGTGAAGTCAAAGAATGGATTTGTTTGAAGTCATAGAATGGAGGTGTATGAAGTCATGGAATGGAGGTTTGTGAAGTCAAACATTGGAAGTGTGTGAAGTTACAGAATGGAGGTGTGTGAAGTCATAGAATGGAGGTGTGTGAAGTCATAGAATGGAGGTGTGTGAAGTCATAGATTGGAAGCGTGTGAAGTCATAGAATGGAGGTGTGTGAAGTCATAGATTGAAGGTGTGTGGAAGTCACAGTATGGAGGCGTGTGAAGTCACAGAAAGGAGGTGTGTGAAATCACAGAATGGAGTTGTGTGAAGTCACAATGGAGGTGTGTGAAGTCATAGAATGGAGGTGTGTGAAATCAAAGAATGGAGGTTTGTGAAGTCATAGAATGGATTGTGTGAGAAATCATAGAATGGAGGTGTGTGAAGTCACAGAATGGAGGTGTGTAAAGTCACAAGGCGGAGGTTTGTGAAGTCACAGAATGGAGTTTTGTGTGATGTCACAGAATGGAGGTGTATGAAGTCACAGAATGCAGGTGTGTGAAGTCAGAATAGAGGTGTGCGAAGTCATACAATGTAGGTGTGTGAAGTCAGAATGGAGCTGTGTGAAGTCATAGAATGGAAGTGTGTGAAGTCAGAATGGAGGTGTGTAAACTCATAGAATGGAGGTGTATGAAGTCAAAATGGAGGTGTGGGAAGTCACAGAATGGATGTGTAAGAACTTAGAAAGGTGGTTTGTGAAGTCTTAGAATGGAGGTCTGTGAAGTCATAGAATGGAGGTGTGTGAAAGCATAGAATGGAGGTGTGTGAATTCACAGAATTGAGGTGTGTGAAGTCAGAATCTAGGTCGGTGAAGTAAGAATGGAGGTGGGTGAAGTCAGAGGATGGAGGTGTGTGAAGTCATAGAATTGAGGTGTGTGAAGTCACAGAATGTAGGTGTCTGATGTCATAGAATGGAGGTGTGTGAAGTCATAGAAGGGAGGTGTGTGAAGTCACAGAATGGAGGTGTCTGATGTCATAGAATGGAGGTGTGTGAAGTCACAGAATGGAGGTTTGTGAAGGCATAGAATGGAGGTGTGTGAAGTCATAGAATGGAGGTGTGTGAAGTCATAGAATTGAGGTGTGTGAAGTCACAGAATGTAGGTGTGTGAAGTCACAGTATGGAGGTGTGTGAACTCAGATTTGAGGTGTGTGAAGTCACAGAATGGAGGTGTGTGAAGTCAAAGAAGGAGGTGTCTGAAGTCACAGAATGGAGTTGTGTGAAGACACAGAATGGAGGTATGTGAACTCAGAGAGGAGGTGTGTGAAGTCACAGAATGGAAGTGTGTGAAGTCATAGAATGGATGTGTGTGAAGTCATAGAATGGAGGTGTGTGAAATCAAAGAATGGAGGTTTGTGAAATCATAAAATGGATTGTGTGAGAAATCATAGAATGGAGGTGTGTGAAGTCACAGAATGGAGGTGTGTAAAGTCACAGAGTGGAGGTGTGTGAAGTCACAGAATGGAGTTTTGTGTGAAGTGAAAGAATGGAGGTGTGTGAAGTCACAGAATGCAGGTGTGTGAAGTCAGAATACAGGTGTGCGAAGTCATAGAATGGAGGTGTGTGAAGTCAGAATGGAGGTGTGTAAACTCATAGAATGGAGGTGTATGAAGTCACAATGGAGGTGTGGGAAGTCACAGAATGGATGTGTAAGAACTCAGAAAGGAGGTGTGTGAAGTCTAAAATGGTGGTCTGTGAAGTCATAGAATGGATGTGTGTGAAATCATAGAATGGAGGTGTGTGATTTCACATAATTGAGGTGTGTGAAGTCAGAATGGAGGTGTGTGAATTCAGAATGGAGGTGTGTGAATTCAGAGAATGGAGGTGTGTGAAGGCACAATGCAGGTGTGTGAACTCATAGAATGGAGGTGTGTGAAGTCACAATGTAGGATTCTGAAGTCATAGAATGCAGGTGTGTGAAGTCATAGAATGGAGCTTTGTGAAGTCACAGAATGGAGGTGTGTGATGTCATACAATGGAGGTGTGTGAAGTCACAGAATGGAGGTTTGTGAAGGCATAGAATGGAGGTGTGTGAAGTCATAGAATGGAGGTGTGTGAAGTCATAGAATGGAGGTGTGTGAAGTCACAGAACGGAGGTGTGTGAAGTCACAGTATGGAGGTGTGTGAACTCAGATTTGAGGTGTGTGAAGTCACAGAATGGAGGTGTGTGAAGTCAAAGAAGGAGGTGTCTGAAGTCACAGAATGGAGGTGTGTGAAGACACAGAATGGAGGTGTGTGAACTCAGAGAGGAGGTGTGTGAAGTCACAGAATGGAGGTGTGTGAAGTCAGAATGGAGGTGTGTGAAGTCACAGAATGGAGGTGTGTGAACTCAGAATGGAGGTGTGTGAAGTCACAGAATGGAGGTTTGTGAAGTCGTAGAATGGAGGTGTGTGAAGTCATAGAAAGGATGTTGCTGAAGTAAGAATGAAGGTCTGTGAAGTCACAGAATGGAGGGGTTTGAAGTCATAGAATGGATGTTGCTGAAGTAAGAATGAAGGTGTGTGAAGTCATAGAATGGAGGTGTGTGAAGTCATAGAATGGAGGTGTGTGAAGTCACAGAATGGAGGTGTGTGAAGTCACAGTATGGAGGTGTGTGAACTCAGATTTGAGGTGTGTGAAGTCACAGAATGGAGGTGTGTGAAGTCAAAGAAGGAGGTGTCTGAAGTCACAGAATGGAGGTGTGTGAAGACACAGAATGGAGGTGTGTGAACTCAGAGAGGAGGTGTGTGAAGTCACAGAATGGAGGTGTGTGAAGTCAGAATGGAGGTGTGTGAAGTCACAGAATGGAGGTGTGTGAACTCAGAATGGAGGTGTGTGAAGTCACAGAATGGAGGTGTGTGAAGTCGTAGAATGGAGGTGTGTGAAGTCATAGAAAGGATGTTGCTGAAGTAAGAATGAAGGTGTGTGAAGTCACAGAATGGAGGGGTTTGAAGTTATGGAATGGATGTTGCTGAAGTAAGAATGAAGGTGTGTGAACTCATAGAATGGAGGTGTGTGAACTCATAGAATGGAGGTGTGTGAATTCATGGAACGGAGCTGTGTGAAGTCAAAGAATGGAGGTGTATGATATCAAACAATGGAAGTGTGTGAAGTCATAGAATGGAGGTGTGTGAAGTCAGAATAGAGGTGTGTGAAGTCATAGAATGGAGGTGTGTGAAGTCAGAATGGAGCTGTGTGAACTCATAGAACGGAGGTGTGTGAAGTCACAATGGAGATGTGTGAAGTCATAGAATGGTGGTTTTTGAAGTCACAGAATGGAGATGTGTGAAGTCAGATTGGAGGTATGTGAAGTCACAGAATGGAGGTGTGTCAACTCAGAAAGAAGGTATGTGAAGTCATAGAATGGAGGTGTGTGAAGTCAAAGAATGGAGGTGTGGGAAATCATAGAATGGAAGTGTGTGAAGTCACAGAATTGAGGTGTGTGAAGTCAGCATGGAGGTGTGTGTATTCAGAATGGAGGTGTGTGAAGTCAGAGACTGGAATTGTGTGAAGTCACAATGCAGGTGCGTGGACTGATAGAACATAGGTGTGTGAAGTCACAATGTAGGTGTGTGAAGTCAGAATGGAGGTGTGTGAAGTCATAGAATGGAGGTGTGTGAAGTCACAATATGGAGGTGTGTGAAGTCATATAATGGAGGTGTGTGATGTCACAGAATGGAGGTGTGTGAACTCACAATGGAGGTGTGTGGAGTCACAGAATGGACGTGTGTGAAGTCACAGAATGGATGTGGCTGAAGTAATAATGAAGGTGTGTGAAGTCATAGAATGGAGGTGTCTGAAGTCATAGAATGGATGTTGCTGAAGTAAGAATGGACGTGTGTGAACTCATAGAATGGAGGTGTGTGAACTCATAGAATGGAGGTGTGTGAATTCATGGAACGGAGGTGTGTGAAGTCAAAGAATGGAGGTGTGTGAAGTCACAGAAGAGAGGTGTGTGAAGTCAGAGCATCGACGTGTGTGAATTCACAGAATGGAGGTGTGTGAAGTCACAAAATGGAGGTGGGTGAACTCACAATGGAGGTGAGTGAAGTCACAGAATGGAGGTGTGTGAAGTCAAAGAATGGATGTGTGTGAAGTCATAGAATGGAGGTGTGTGAAATCACAGAATGGAGGTGTGTGTAGTCACAGAGTGGAGGTGTGTAAAGTCACAGAGTGGAGGTTTGTGAAGTCTCAGAATGGAGGTGTGTGAAGTCATAGAATGGAGGTGTTTGAAGTCACAGAATGGAGGTGTGTCAACTCAGAAAGGAGATATGTGAAGTCATAGAATGGAGGTGTGTGAAGTCAAAGAACGGAGGTGTGGGAAATCATAGAATGGAGGTGTGTGAAGTCACAGAATTGAGGTGTATGAAGTCAGAATGTAGGTGTGTGAATTCAGAATGGAGGTGTGTGAAGTCATAGAATGGAGGTGTGTGAAGTCATGGAATGGAGGTGTGTGAAATCCAAGAATGGAGGTGTGTGAAATCAAACATTGGAGGTGTATGAAGTCACAGAATGGAGATGTGTGAAGTCACAGAATGGAAGTGTGTGAAGTCAAAATTGAGGTGTGTGAAGTCACAGAATGGAGGTGTGTGAAGTCACAGAATATAGGTGTGTGAAGTCAAAATGGAGGTGTGTGAACTCATAGAATAGAGGTGTGTGACCTCATAGAATGGAGGTGTGTGAAGTCATGGAATGGAGATGTGTGAAATCCAAGAATGGAGGTGTGTGAAATCAAACAATGGAGGTGTATGAAGTCACAGAATGGAGATGTGTGAAGTCACAGAATGGAAGTGTGTGAAGTCAAAATTGAGGTGTGTGAAGTCACAGAATGGAGGTGTGTGAAGTCTAAATTTTGATGTGTGAAGTCACAAATGGAGGTGTGTGAAGTCACAGAATTGTGGTGTGTGAAGTCAAAATGGAGGTGTGTGAAGATAAAGAAAGGAGGTGTGTGAAGTCATAGAATGGAGGTGTATGAAGTCATGGAATTGAGGTTTCTGAAGTCATAGAATGGAGATTTGTGAAGTCATAGAATGGATGTGTGTGAAGTCAGAATGGAGATATGTGAAGTCACAGAATGCAGGTGTGTGAAGTCAAAGAATGTTGGTGTGTGAAGTCATAGAATGGAGGTGTATGAAGTCATGGAATGGAGGTGTGTGAAGTCAGAATGCACGTGTGTGAAGTCATAGAATGGAGTTGTGTGAAGTCATAGAATGGAGGTGTGTGAAGTCACAAAATGGAGGTGTGTGAAGTCATAGAATGGAAATGTGTGAAGTCATAGAATGGAGGTGTGTGAAGTCTTAGAATGTAGGTGTGTGAAGTCATAGAATGGAGGTGTGTGAAGTCACAGAAGGGAGGTGTGTGAAGTCACAGAATGGAAGTGGCTGAAGTAATAATGAAGGTGTGTGAAGTCATAGAATGGAGGTGTCTGAAGTCATAGAATGGATGTTGCTGAAGTAAGAATGGAGGTGTGTGAACTCATAGAATGGAGGTGTGTGAACTCATAGAATGGAGGTGTGTGAATTCATGGAACGGAGGTGTGTGAAGTCAAAGAATGGAGGTGTGTGAAGTCACAGAAGAGAGGTGTGTGAAGTCAGAGCATCGAGGTGTGTGAATTCACAGAATGGAGGTGTGTGAAGTAACAGAATGGAGGTGGGTGAACTCACAATGGAGGTGAGTGAAGTCACAGAATGCAGGTGTGTGAAGTCATAGAATTGAAGTGTGTGAAGTCATAGAATGGAGGTGTGTGAAGTCAAAATTGAGGTGTGTGAAGTCACAGAATGAAGGTGTGTGAAGTCTAAATTTTGATGTGTGAAGTCACAAATGGAGGTGTGTGAAGTCACAGAATTGTGGTGTGTGAAGTCAAAATGGAGGTGTGTGAAGTCAAAGAAAGGAGGTGTGTGAAGTCATAGAATGGAGGTGTATGAAGTCATGGAATTGAGGTTTCTGAAGTCATAGAATGGAGATTTGTGAAGTCATAGAATGGATGTGTGTGAAGTCAGAATGGAGATATGTGAAGTCACAGAATGCAGGTGTGTGAAGTCAAAGAATGTTGGTGTGTGAAGTCATAGAATGGAGGTGTATGAAGTCATGGAATGGAGGTGTGTGAAGTCAGAATGCACGTGTGTGAAGTCATAGAATGGAGTTGTGTGAAGTCATAGAATGGAGGTGTGTGAAGTCACAGAATGGAGGTGTGTGAAGTCAGAATGGAGGTGTGTGAAGTCACAGAATGGAGGTGTGTGAAGTCGTAGAATGGAGGTGTGTGAAGTCATAGAAAGGATGTTGCTGAAGTAAGAATGAAGGTGTGTGAAGTCACAGAATGGAGGGGTTTGAAGTTATGGAATGGATGTTGCTGAAGTAAGAATGAAGGTGTGTGAACTCATAGAATGGAGGTGTGTGAACTCATAGAATGGAGGTGTGTGAATTCATGGAACGGAGCTGTGTGAATTCAAAGAATGGAGGTTTATGATATCAAACAATGGAAGTGTGTGAAGTCATAGAATGGAGGTGTGTGAAGTCAGAATAGAGTTGTGTGAAGTCATAGAATGGAGGTGTGTGAAGTCAGAATGGAGCTGTGTGAACTCATAGAACGGAGGTGTGTGAAGTCACAATGGAGATGTGTGAAGTCATAGAATGGTGGTTTTTGAAGTCACAGAATGGAGATGTGTGAAGTCAGATTGGAGGTCTGTGAAGTCACAGAATGGAGGTGTGTCAACTCAGAAAGAAGCTATGTGAAGTCATAGAATGGAGGTGTGTGAAGTCAAAGAATGGAGGTGTGGGAAATCATAGAATGGAGGTGTGTGAAGTCTTAGAATGTAGGTGTGTGAAGTCATAGAATGGAGGTGTGTGAAGTCACAGAAGGGAGGTGTGTGAAGTCACAGAATGGATGTGGCTGAAGTAATAATGAAGGTGTGTGAAGTCATAGAATGGAGGTGTCTGAAGTCATAGAATGGATGTTGCTGAAGTAAGAATGGAGGTGTGTGAACTCATAGAATGGAGGTGTGTGAACTCATAGAATGGAGGTGTGTGAATTCATGGAACGGAGGTGTGTGAAGTCAAAGAATGGAGGTGTGTGAAGTCACAGAAGAGAGGTGTGTGAAGTCAGAGCATTGACGTGTGTGAATTCACAGAATGGAGGTGTGTGAAGTCACAAAATGGAGGTGGGTGAACTCACAATGGAGGTGAGTGAAGTCACAGAATGGAGGTGTGTGAAGTCAAAGAATGGAGGTGTGTGTAGTCACAGAGTGAAGGTGTGTAAAGTCACAGAGTGGAGGTTTGTGAAGTCTCAGAATGGAGGTGTGTGAAGTCATAGAATGGAGGTGTTTGAAGTCACAGAATGGAGGTGTGTCAACTCAGAAAGGAGATATGTGAAGTCATAGAATGGAGGTGTGTGAAGTCACAGAATTGAGGTGTATGAAGTCAGAATGTAGGTGTGTGAATTCAGAATGGAGGTGTGTGAAGTCATAGAATGGAGGTGTGTGAAGTCATGGAATGGAGGTGTGTGAAATCCAAGAATGGAGGTGTGTGAAATCAAACATTGGAGGTGTATGAAGTCACAGAATGGAGATGTGTGAAGTCACAGAATGGAAGTGTGTGAAGTCAAAATTGAGGTGTGTGAAGTCACAGAATGGAGGTGTGTGAAGTCACAGAATATAGGTGTGTGAAGTCAAAATGGAGGTGTGTGAACTCATAGAATAGAGGTGTGTGACCTCATAGAATGGAGGTGTGTGAAGTCATGGAATGGAGATGTGTGAAATCCAAGAATGGAGGTGTGTGAAATCAAACAATGGAGGTGTATGAAGTCACAGAATGGAGATGTGTGAAGTCACAGAATGGAAGTGTGTGAAGTCAAAATTGAGGTGTGTGAAGTCACAGAATGGAGGTGTGTGAAGTCTAAATTTTGATGTGTGAAGTCACAAATGGAGGTGTGTGAAGTCACAGAATTGTGGTGTGTGAAGTCAAAATGGAGGTGTGTGAAGTCAAAGAAAGGAGGTGTGTGAAGTCATAGAATGGAGGTGTATGAAGTCATGGAATTGAGGTTTCTGAAGTCATAGAATGGAGATTTGTGAAGTCATAGAATGGATGTGTGTGAAGTCAGAATGGAGATATGTGAAGTCACAGAATGCAGGTGTGTGAAGTCAAAGAATGTTGGTGTGTGAAGTCATAGAATGGAGGTGTATGAAGTCATGGAATGGAGGTGTGTGAAGTCAGAATGCACGTGTGTGAAGTCATAGAATGGAGTTGTGTGAAGTCATAGAATGGAGGTGTGTGAAGTCACAAAATGGAGGTGTGTGAAGTCATAGAATGGAAATGTGTGAAGTCATAGAATGGAGGTGTGTGAAGTCTTAGAATGTAGGTGTGTGAAGTCATAGAATGGAGGTGTGTGAAGTCACAGAAGGGAGGTGTGTGAAGTCACAGAATGGATGTGGCTGAAGTAATAATGAAGGTGTGTGAAGTCATAGAATGGAGGTGTCTGAAGTCATAGAATGGATGTTGCTGAAGTAAGAATGGAGGTGTGTGAACTCATAGAATGGAGGTGTGTGAACTCATAGAATGGAGGTGTGTGAATTCATGGAACGGAGGTGTGTGAAGTCAAAGAATGGAGGTGTGTGAAGTCACAGAAGAGAGGTGTGTGAAGTCAGAGCATCGAGGTGTGTGAATTCACAGAATGGAGGTGTGTGAAGTAACAGAATGGAGGTGGGTGAACTCACAATGGAGGTGAGTGAAGTCACAGAATGGAGGTGTGTGAAGTCATAGAATGGAAGTGTGTGAAGTCATAGAATGGAGGTGTGTGATGTCAGAATGGAGGTGTGTTAAGTCACAGAATGGAGGTGTGTGACGTCATCAATTTTGGTGTGTGAAGTCATAGTATGTTGGTGTGAAGTCATAGAATGGAGGTGTGTGAAGTCATATAATGGAGGTGTGTGAAGTCACAGAAGTCAGGTGTGTGAAGTCACAGAATAGAGTTGTGTGAGGTCACAATTGAGGTGTGTGAATTCATAGAATGGAGGTGTGTGAAGTCAAAGAATGGATGTGTGTGAAGTCATAGAATGGAGGTGTGTGAAATCACAGAATGGAGGTGTGTGAAGTCACAGAGTGGAGGTGTGTAAAGTCACAGAGTGGAGGTTTGTGAAGTCTCAGAATGGAGGTGTGTGAAGTTATAGAATGGAGGTGTTTGAAGTCACAGAATGGAGGTGTGTCAACTTAGAAAGGAGATATGTGAAGTCATAGAATGGAGGTGTGTGAAGTCAAAGAATGGAGGTGTGGGAAATCATAGAATGGAGGTGTGTGAAGTCACAGAATTGAGGTGTATGAAGTCAGAATGTAGGTGTGTGAATTCAGAATGGAGGTGTGTGAAGTCATAGAATGGAGGTGTGTGAAGTCATGGAATGGAGGTGTGTGAAATCCAAGAATGGAGGTGTGTGAAATCAAACATTGGAGGTGTATGAAGTCACAGAATGGAGATGTGTGAAGTCACAGAATGGAAGTGTGTGAAGTCAAAATTGAGGTGTGTGAAGTCACAGAATGGAGGTGTGTGAAGTCACAGAATATAGGTGTGTGAAGTCAAAATGGAGGTGTGTGAACTCATAGAATAGAGGTGTGTGACCTCATAGAATGGAGGTGTGTGAAGTCATGGAATGGAGATGTGTGAAATCCAAGAATGGAGGTGTGTGAAATCAAACAATGGATGTGTATGAAGTCACAGAATGGAGATGTGTGAAGTCACAGAATGGAAGTGTGTGAAGTCAAAATTGAGGTGTGTGAAGTCACAGAATGGAGGTGTGTGAAGTCTAAATTTTGATGTGTGAAGTCACAAATGGAGGTGTGTGAAGTCACAGAATTGTGGTGTGTGAAGTCAAAATGGAGGTGTGTGAAGTCAAAGAAAGGAGGTGTGTGAAGTCATAGAATGGAGGTGTATGAAGTCATGGAATTGAGGTTTCTGAAGTCATAGAATGGAGATTTGTGAAGTCATAGAATGGATGTGTGTGAAGTCAGAATGGAGATATGTGAAGTCACAGAATGCAGGTGTGTGAAGTCAAAGAATGTTGGTGTGTGAAGTCATAGAATGGAGGTGTATGAAGTCATGGAATGGAGGTGTGTGAAGTCAGAATGCACGTGTGTGAAGTCATAGAATGGAGTTGTGTGAAGTCATAGAATGGAGGTGTGTGAAGTCACAAAATGGAGGTGTGTGAAGTCATAGAATGGAAATGTGTGAAGTCATAGAATGGAGGTGTGTGAAGTCTTAGAATGTAGGTGTGTGAAGTCATAGAATGGAGGTGTGTGAAGTCACAGAAGGGAGGTGTGTGAAGTCACAGAATGGATGTGGCTGAAGTAATAATGAAGGTGTGTGAAGTCATAGAATGGAGGTGTCTGAAGTCATAGAATGGATGTTGCTGAAGTAAGAATGGAGGTGTGTGAACTCATAGAATGGAGGTGTGTGAACTCATAGAATGGAGGTGTGTGAATTCATGGAACGGAGGTGTGTGAAGTCAAAGAATGGAGGTGTGTGAAGTCACAGAAGAGAGGTGTGTGAAGTCAGAGCATCGAGGTGTGTGAATTCACAGAATGGAGGTGTGTGAAGTAACAGAATGGAGGTGGGTGAACTCACAATGGAGGTGAGTGAAGTCACAGAATGGAGGTGTGTGAAGTCATAGAATGGAAGTGTGTGAAGTCATAGAATGGAGGTGTGTGATGTCAGAATGGAGGTGTGTTAAGTCACAGAATGGAGGTGTGTGACGTCATCAATTTTGGTGTGTGAAGTCATAGTATGTTGGTGTGAAGTCATAGAATGGAGGTGTGTGAAGTCATATAATGGAGGTGTGTGAAGTCACAGAAGTCAGGTGTGTGAAGTCACAGAATAGAGTTGTGTGAGGTCACAATTGAGGTGTGTGAATTCATAGAATGGAGGTGTGTGAAGTCAAAGAATGGATGTGTGTGAAGTCATAGAATGGAGGTGTGTGAAATCACAGAATGGAGGTGTGTGAAGTCACAGAGTGGAGGTGTGTAAAGTCACAGAGTGGAGGTTTGTGAAGTCTCAGAATGGAGGTGTGTGAAGTTATAGAATGGAGGTGTTTGAAGTCACAGAATGGAGGTGTGTCAACTTAGAAAGGAGATATGTGAAGTCATAGAATGGAGGTGTGTGAAGTCAAAGAATGGAGGTGTGGGAAATCATAGAATGGAGGTGTGTGAAGTCACAGAATTGAGGTGTATGAAGTCAGAATGTAGGTGTGTGAATTCAGAATGGAGGTGTGTGAAGTCATAGAATGGAGGTGTGTGAAGTCATGGAATGGAGGTGTGTGAAATCCAAGAATGGAGGTGTGTGAAATCAAACATTGGAGGTGTATGAAGTCACAGAATGGAGATGTGTGAAGTCACAGAATGGAAGTGTGTGAAGTCAAAATTGAGGTGTGTGAAGTCACAGAATGGAGGTGTGTGAAGTCACAGAATATAGGTGTGTGAAGTCAAAATGGAGGTGTGTGAACTCATAGAATAGAGGTGTGTGACCTCATAGAATGGAGGTGTGTGAAGTCATGGAATGGAGATGTGTGAAATCCAAGAATGGAGGTGTGTGAAATCAAACAATGGATGTGTATGAAGTCACAGAATGGAGATGTGTGAAGTCACAGAATGGAAGTGTGTGAAGTCAAAATTGAGGTGTGTGAAGTCACAGAATGGAGGTGTGTGAAGTCTAAATTTTGATGTGTGAAGTCACAAATGGAGGTGTGTGAAGTCACAGAATTGTGGTGTGTGAAGTCAAAATGGAGGTGTGTGAAGTCAAAGAAAGGAGGTGTGTGAAGTCATAGAATGGAGGTGTATGAAGTCATGGAATTGAGGTTTCTGAAGTCATAGAATGGAGATTTGTGAAGTCATAGAATGGATGTGTGTGAAGTCAGAATGGAGATATGTGAAGTCACAGAATGCAGGTGTGTGAAGTCAAAGAATGTTGGTGTGTGAAGTCATAGAATGGAGGTGTATGAAGTCATGGAATGGAGGTGTGTGAAGTCAGAATGCACGTGTGTGAAGTCATAGAATGGAGTTGTGTGAAGTCATAGAATGGAGGTGTGTGAAGTCACAAAATGGAGGTATGTGAAGTCATAGAATGGAAATGTGTGAAGTCATAGAATGGAGGTGTGTGAAGTCTTAGAATGGAGGTGTGTGAAGTCATAGAATGGAGGTGTGTGAAGTCACAGAAGGGAGGTGTGTGAAGTCACACAATGGATGTGGCTGAAGTAATAATGAAGGTGTGTGAAGTCATAGAATGGAGGTGTCTGAAGTCATAGAATGGATGTTGCTGAAGTAAGAATGGAGGTGTGTGAACTCATAGAATGGAGGTGTGTGAACTCATAGAATGGAGGTGTGTGAATTCATGGAACGGAGGTGTGTGAAGTCAAAGAATGGAGGTGTGTGAAGTCACAGAAGAGAGGTGTGTGAAGTCAGAGCATCGACGTGTGTGAATTCACAGAATGGAGGTGTGTGAAGTCACAAAATGGAGGTGGGTGAACTCACAATGCAGGTGAGTGAAGTCACAGAATGGAGGTGTGTGAAATCATAGAATGGAAGTGTGTGAAGTCATAGAATGGAGGTGTGTGATGTCAGAATGGAGGTGTGTTAAGTCACAGAATGGAGGTGTGTGACGTCATCAATTTTGGTGTGTGAAGTCATAGTATGTTGGTGTGAAGTCATAGAATGAAGGTGTGTGAAGTCATAGAATGAAGGTGTGTGAAGTCACAGAAGTCAGGTGTGTGAAGTCACAGAATAGAGTTGTGTGAGGTCACAATGGAGGTGTGTGAATTCATAGAATGGAGGTGTGTGAAGTCAAAGAATGGATGTGTGTGAAGTCATAGAATGGAGGTGTGTGAAGTCATAGAATGGAGGTGTGTGAAGTCACAGAAGGCAGGTGTGTGAAGTCACAGAATACAGTTGTGTGAAGTCATGGAATGTACTTGTGTGAAGTCAGAATGCAGGTGTGTGAAGTCATAGAATGGAGGTGTGTGAAGTCATAGAATGGAGGTGTGTGAAGTCATAGATTGGAAGTGTGTGAAGTCATAGAATGGAGGTGTGTGAAGACATAGATTGAAGGTGTGTGGAAGTCATAGTATGGAGGTGTGTGAAGTCAAAGAATGGAAGTGTGTGAAGTCAAAATTGAGGTGTGTGAAGTCACAGAATGGAGTTGTGTGAAGTCATAGAATGGACGTGTGTGAAATCATAGAATGGAGGTGTGTGAAGTCACAGAAATGATGTGTTTGAAGTCAATATTTAAGTGTGTGAAGACAGAATGGAGTTGTGTGAAGTCATAGAAAGGAGGTGTGTGAAGTCACAGAATGGAGGTGTGTGAAGTCACAGAATGGAGGTGTGTGAACTCAGAATGGAGGTGTGTGAATTCACAGAAGAGAGGTTTGTGAAGTCATAGAATGGATGTTCCTGAAGTAAGAATGAATGTGTGTGAAGTCATAGAATGGAGGTGTGTGAAGTCAAAATGCAGGTGTGTGAAGTCAAACAATGGAGGTGTGTGAAGTCACAGAATGGAAGTGTGTGAAGTCAAAATGGAGGTGTTTGAAGTCAGAGAATGGAGGTGTGTGAAGTCAAAGAATGGACGTGTGTGAAGTCAAAATTGTGGTGTGTGAAGTCACAAATGAAGATGTGTGAAATCACAGAATGGAGGTGTGTGAAGTCAAAATGGAGGTGTGTGAAGTCAAAGAATGGATTTGTTTGAAGTCATAGAATGGAGGTGTATGAAGTCATGGAATGGAGGTTTGTGAAGTCAAACATTGGAAGTGTGTGAAGTTACAGAATGGAGGTGTGTGAAGTCATAGAATGGAGGTGTGTGAAGTCATAGAATGGAGGTGTGTGAAGTCATAGATTGGAAGCGTGTGAAGTCATAGAATGGAGGTGTGTGAAGTCATAGATTGAAGGTGTGTGGAAGTCACAGTATGGAGGCGTGTGAAGTCACAGAAAGGAGGTGTGTGAAATCACAGAATGGAGTTGTGTGAAGTCACAATGGAGGTGTGTGAAGTCATAGAATGGAGGTGTGTGAAATCAAAGAATGGAGGTTTGTGAAGTCATAGAATGGATTGTGTGAGAAATCATAGAATGGAGGGTGTGTGAAGTCACAGAATGGAGGTGTGTATAGTCACAAGGCAGAGGTTTGTGAAGTCACAGAATGGAGTTTTGTGTGATGTCACAGAATGGAGGTGTGTGAAGTCACAGAATGCAGGTGTGTGAAGTCAGAATAGAGGTGTGCGAAGTCATACAATGTAGGTGTGTGAAGTCAGAATGGAGCTGTGTGAAGTCATAGAATGGAAGTGTGTGAAGTCAGAATGGAGGTGTGTAAACTCATAGAATGGAGGTGTATGAAGTCAAAATGGAGGTGTGGGAAGTCACAGAATGGATGTGTAAGAACTTAGAAAGGAGGTGTGTGAAGTCTTAGAATGGAGGTCTGTGAAGTCATAGAATGGAGGTGTGTGAAAGCATAGAATGGAGGTGTGTGAATTCACAGAATTGAGGTGTGTGAAGTCAGAATGGAGGTCGGTGAAGTCAGAATGGAGGTGTGTGAAGTCAGAGGATGGAGGTGTGTGAAGTCATAGAATTGAGGTGTGTGAAGTCACAGAATGTAGGTGTCTGATGTCATAGAATGGAGGTGTGTGAAGTCATAGAAGGGATGTGTGTGAAGTCACAGAATGGAGGTGTCTGATGTCATAGAATGGAGGTGTGTGAAGTCACAGAATGGAGGTTTGTGAAGGCATAGAATGGAGGTGTGTGAAGTCATAGAATGGAGGTGTGTGAAGTCATAGAATTGAGGTGTGTGAAGTCACAGAATGTAGGTGTGTGAAGTCACAGTATGGAGGTGTGTGAACTCAGATTTGAGGTGTGTGAAGTCACAGAATGGAGGTGTGTGAAGTCAAAGAAGGAGGTGTCTGAAGTCACAGAATGGAGTTGTGTGAAGACACAGAATGGAGGTGTGTGAACTCAGAGAGGAGGTGTGTGAAGTCACAGAATGGAAGTGTGTGAAGTCATAGAATGGATGTGTGTGAAGTCATAGAATGGAGGTGTGTGAAGTCACAGAATGGAGGTGTGCAAAGTCACAGAGTGGAGGTGTGTGAAGTCACAGAATGGAGTTTTGTGTGAAGTGAAAGAATGGAGGTGTGTGAAGTCACAGAATGCAGGTGTGTGAAGTCAGAATACAGGTGTGCGAAGTCATAGAATGGAGGTGTGTGAAGTCAGAATGGAGGTGTGTAAACTCATAGAATGGAGGTGTATGAAGTCACAATGGAGGTGTGGGAAGTCACAGAATGGATGTGTAAGAACTCAGAAAGGAGATGTGTGAAGTCTAAAATGGTGGTCTGTGAAGTCATAGAATGGATGTGTGTGAAATCATAGAATGGAGGTGTGTGATTTCACATAATTGAGGTGTGTGAAGTCAGAATGGAGGTGTGTGAAGTCAGAATGGAGGTGTGTGAATTCAGAGAATGGAGGTGTGTGAAGGCACAATGCAGGTGTGTGAACTCATAGAATGGAGGTGTGTGAAGTCACAATGTAGGTTTCTGAAGTCATAGAATGGAGGTGTGTGAAGTCATAGAATGGAGCTGTGTGAAGTCACAGAATGGAGGTGTGTGATGTCATAGAATGGAGGTGTGTGAAGTCACAGAATGGAGGTTTGTGAAGGCATAGAATGGAGGTGTGTGAAGTCATACAATGGAGGTGTGTGAAGTCATAGAATGGAGGTGTGTGAAGTCACAGAATGGAGGTGTGTGAAGTCACAGTATGGAGGTGTGTGAACTCAGATTTGAGGTGTGTGAAGTCACAGAATGGAGGTGTGTGAAGTCAAAGAAGGAGGTGTCTGAAGTCACAGAATGGAGGTGTGTGAAGACACAGAATGGAGGTGTGTGAACTCAGAGAGGAGGTGTGTGAAGTCACAGAATGGAGGTGTGTGAAGTCAGAATGGAGGTGTGTGGAGTCACAGAATGGAGGTGTGTGAACTCAGAATGGAGGTGTGTGAAGTCACAGAATGGAGGTTTGTGAAGTCGTAGAATGGAGGTGTGTGAAGTCATAGAAAGGATGTTGCTGAAGTAAGAATGAAGGTCTGTGAAGTCACAGAATGGAGGGGTTTGAAGTCATAGAATGGATGTTGCTGAAGTAAGAATGAAGGTGTGTGAACTCATAGAATGGAGGTGTGTGAACCATAGAATGGAGGTGTGTGAATTCATGGAACGGAGCTGTGTGAAGTCAAAGAATGGAGGTGTATGATATCAAACAATGGAAGTGTGTGAAGTCATAGAATGGAGGTGTGTGAAGTCAGAATAGAGGTGTGTGAAGTCATAGAATGGAGGTGTGTGAAGTCAGAATGGAGCTGTGTGAACTCATAGAACGGAGGTGTGTGAAGTCACAATGGAGATGTGTGAAGTCATAGAATGGTGGTTTTTGAAGTCACAGAATGGAGATGTGTGAAGTCAGATTGGAGGTATGTGAAGTCACAGAATGGAGGTGTGTCAACTCAGAAAGGAGGTATGTGAAGTCATAGAACGGAGGTGTGTGAAGTCAAAGAATGGAGGTGTGGGAAATCATAGAATGGAAGAGTGTGAAGTCACAGAATTGAGGTGTGTGAAGTCAGCATGGAGGTGTGTGTATTCAGAATGGAGGTGTGTGAAGTCAGAGACTGGAATTGTGTGAAGTCACAATGCAGGTGTGTGGACTGATAGAACATAGGTGTGTGAAGTCACAATGTAGGTGTGTGAAGTCAGAATGGAGGTGTGTGAAGTCATAGAATGGAGGTGTGTGAACTCACAATGGAGGTGTGTGGAGTCACAGAATGGACGTGTGTGAAGTCACAGAATGGATGTGGCTGAAGTAATAATGAAGGTGTGTGAAGTCATAGAATGGAGGTGTCTGAAGTCATAGAATGGATGTTGCTGAAGTAAGAATGGAGGTGTGTGAAGTCATAGAATGGAGGTGTGTGAACTCATAGAATGGAGGTGTGTGAATTCATGGAACGGAGGTGTGTGAAGTCAAAGAATGGAGGTGTGTGAAGTCACAGAAGAGAGGTGTGTGAAGTCAGAGCATCGACGTGTGTGAATTCACAGAATGGAGGTGTGTGAAGTCACAAAATGGAGGTGGGTGAACTCACAATGGAGGTGAGTGAAGTCACAGAATGGAGGTGTGTGAAGTCAAAGAATGGATGTGTGTGAAGACATAGAATGGAGGTGTGTGAAATCACAGAATGGAGGTGTGTGTAGTCACAGAGTGGAGGTGTGTAAAGTCACAGAGTGGAGGTTTGTGAAGTCTCAGAATGGAGGTGTGTGAAATCATAGAATGGAGGTGTTTGAAGTCACAGAATGGAGGTGTGTCAACTCAGAAAGGAGATATGTGAAGTCATAGAATGGAGGTGTGTGAAGTCAAAGAACGGAGGTGTGGGAAATCATAGAATGGAGGTGTGTGAAGTCACAGAATTGAGGTGTATGAAGTCAGAATGTAGGTGTGTGAATTCAGAATGGAGGTGTGTGAAGTCATAGAATGGAGGTGTGTGAAGTCATGGAATGGAGGTGTGTGAAATCCAAGAATGGAGGTGTGTGAAATCAAACATTGGAGGTGTATGAAGTCACAGAATGGAGATGTGTGAAGTCACAGAATGGAAGTGTGTGAAGTCAAAATTGAGGTGTGTGAAGTCACAGAATGGAGGTGTGTGAAGTCACAGAATATAGGTGTGTGAAGTCAAAATGGAGGTGTGTGAACTCATAGAATAGAGGTGTGTGACCTCATAGAATGGAGGTGTGTGAAGTCATGGAATGGAGATGTGTGAAATCCAAGAATGGAGGTGTGTAAAATCAAACAATGGAGGTGTATGAAGTCACAGAATGGAGATGTGTGAAGTCACAGAATGGAAGTGTGTGAAGTCAAAATTGAGGTGTGTGAAGTCACAGAATGGAGGTGTGTGAAGTCTAAATTTTGATGTGTGAAGTCACAAATGGAGGTGTGTGAAGTCACAGAATTGTGGTGTGTGAAGTCAAAATGGAGGTGTGTGAAGTCAAAGAAAGGAGGTGTGTGAAGTCATAGAATGGAGGTGTATGAAGTCATGGAATTGAGGTTTCTGAAGTCATAGAATGGAGATTTGTGAAGTCATAGAATGGACGTGTGTGAAGTCAGAATGGAGATATGTGAAGTCACAGAATGCAGGTGTGTGAAGTCAAAGAATGTTGGTGTGTGAAGTCATAGAATGGAGGTGTATGAAGTCATGGAATGGAGGTGTGTGAAGTCAGAATGCACGTGTGTGAAGTCATAGAATGGAGTTGTGTGAAGTCATAGAATGGAGGTGTGTGAAGTCACAAAATGGAGGTGTGTGAAGTCATAGAATGGAAATGTGTGAATTCATAGAATGGAGGTGTGTGAAGTCTTAGAATGGAGGTGTGTGAAGTCATAGAATGGAGGTGTGTGAAGTCACAGAAGGGAGGTGTGTGAAGTCACAGAATGGATGTGGCTGAAGTAATAATGAAGGTGTGTGAAGTCATAGAATGGAGGTGTCTGAAGTCATAGAATGGATGTTGCTGAAGTAAGAATGGAGGTGTGTGAACTCATAGAATGGAGGTGTGTGAACTCATAGAATGGAGGTGTGTGAATTCATGGAACGGAGGTGTTTGAAGTCAAAGAATGGAGGTGTGTGAAGTCACAGAAGAGAGGTGTGTGAAGTCAGAGCATCGAGGTGTGTGAACTCACAGAATGGAGGTGTGTGAAGTCATAGAATGGAGGTGGGTGAACTCACAATGGAAGTGAGTGAAGTCACAGAATGGAGGTGTGTGAAATCATAGAATGGAAGTGTGTGAAGTCATAGAATGGAGGTGTGTGATGTCAGAATGGAGGTGTGTTAAGTCACAGAATGGAGGTGTGTGACGTCATCAATTTTGGTGTGTGAAGTCATAGTATGTTGGTGTGAAGTCATAGAATGAAGGTGTGTGAAGTCATAGAATGAAGGTGTGTGAAGTCACAGAAGTCAGGTGTGTGAAGTCACAGAATAGAGTTGTGTGAGGTCACAATGGAGGTGTGTGAATTCATAGAATGGAGGTGTGTGAAGTCAAAGAATGGATGTGTGTGAAGTCATAGAATGGAGGTGTGTGAAATCACAGAATGGAGGTGTGTGTAGTCACAGAGTGTAGGTGTGTAAAGGCACAGAGTGGAGGTTTGTGAAGTCTCAGAATGGAGGTGTGTGAAGTCATAGAATGGAGGTGTTTGAAGTCACAGAATGGAGGTGTGTCAACTCAGAAAGGCGGTATGTGAAGTCATAGAATGGAGGTGTGTGAAGTCAAAGAATGGAGGTGTGGGAAATCATAGAATGGAGGTGTGTGAAGTCACAGAATTGAGGTGTATGAAGTCAGAATGGAGGTGTGTGAATTCAGAATGGAGGTGTGTGAAGTCATAGAATGGAGGTGTGTGAAGTCATGGAATGGAGGTGTGTGAAATCCAAGAATGGAGGTGTGTGAAATCAAACATTGGAGGTGTATGAAGTCACAGAATGGAGATGTGTGAAGTCACAGAATGGAAGTGTGTGAAGTCAAAATTGAGGTGTGTGAAGTCACAGAATGGAGGTGTGTGAAGTCACAGAATATAGGTGTGTGAAGTCAAAATGGAGGTGTGTGAACTCATAGAATAGAGGTGTGTGACCTCATAGAATGGAGGTGTGTGAAGTCACGGAATGGAGATGTGTGAAATCCAAGAATGGAGGTGTGTGAAATCAAACAATGGAGGTGTATGAAGTCACAGAATGGAGATGTGTGAAGTCACAGAATGGAAGTGTGTGAAGTCAAAATTGAGGTGTGTGAAGTCACAGAATGGAGGTGTGTGAAGTCTAAATTTTGATGTGTGAAGTCACAAATGGAGGTGTGTGAAGTCACAGAATTGTGGTGTGTGAAGTCAAAATGGAGGTGTGTGAAGTCAAAGAAAGGAGGTGTGTGAAGTCATAGAATGGAGGTGTATGAAGTCATGGAATTGAGGTTTCTGAAGTCATAGAATGGAGATTTGTGAAGTCATAGAATGGATGTGTGTGAAGTCAGAATGGAGATATGTGAAGTCACAGAATGCAGGTGTGTGAAGTCAAAGAATGTTGGTGTGTGAAGTCATAGAATAGAGGTATATGAAGTCATGGAATGGAGGTGTGTGAAGTCAGAATGCACGTGTGTGAAGTCATAGAATGGAGTTGTGTAAAGTCATAGAATGGAGGTGTGTGAAGTCACAAAATGGAGGTGTGTGAAGTCATAGAATAGAAATGTGTGAAGTCATAGAGTGGAGGTGTGTGAAGTCTTAGAATGGAGGTGTGTGAAGTCATAGAATGGAGGTGTGTGAAGTCACAGAAGGGAGGTGTGTGAAGTCACAGAATGGATGTGGCTGAAGTAATAATGAAGGTGTGTGAAGTCATAGAATGGAGGTGTCTGAAGTCATAGAATGGATGTTGCTGAAGTAAGAATGGAGGTGTGTGAACTCATAGAATGGAGGTGTGTGAACTCATAGAATGGAGGTGTGTGAATTCATGGAACGGAGGTGTGTGAAGTCAAAGAATGGAGGTGTGTGAAGTCACAGAAGAGAGGTGTGTGAAGTCAGAGCATCGACGTGTGTGAATTCACAGAATGGAGGTGTGTGAAGTCACAAAATGGAGGTGGGTGAACTCACAATGGAGGTGAGTGAAGTCACAGAATGGAGGTGTGTGAAACCATAGAATGGAAGTGTGTGAAGTCATAGAATGGAGGTGTGTGATGTCAGAATGGAGGTGTGTTAAGTCACAGAATGGAGGTGTGTGACGTCATCAATTTTGGTTTGTGAAGTCATAGTATGTTGGTGTGAAGTCATAGAATGGAGGTGTGTGAAGTCATAGAATGGAGATGTCTGAAGTCACAGAAGTCAGGTGTGTGAAGTCACAGAATAGAGTTGTGTGAGGTCACAATGGAGGTGTGTGAATTCATAGAATGGAGGTGTGTGAAGTCAAAGAATGGATGTGTGTGAAGTCATAGAATGGAGGTGTGTGAAATCACAGAATGGAGGTGTGTGTAGTCACAGAGTGTAGGTGTGTAAAGGCACAGAGTGGAGGTTTGTGAAGTCTCAGAATGGAGGTGTGTGAAGTCATAGAATGGAGGTGTTTGAAGTCACAGAATGGAGGTGTGTCAACTCAGAAAGGCGGTATGTGAAGTCATAGAATGGAGGTGTGTGAAGTCAAAGAATGGAGGTGTGGGAAATCATAGAATGGAGGTGTGTGAAGTCACAGAATTGAGGTGTATGAAGTCAGAATGGAGGTGTGTGAATTCAGAATGGAGGTGTGTGAAGTCATAGAATGGAGGTGTGTGAAGTCATGGAATGGAGGTGTGTGAAATCCAAGAATGGAGGTGTGTGAAATCAAACATTGGAGGTGTATGAAGTCACAGAATGGAGATGTGTGAAGTCACAGAATGGAAGTGTGTGAAGTCAAAATTGAGGTGTGTGAAGTCACAGAATGGAGGTGTGTGAAGTCACAGAATATAGGTGTGTGAAGTCAAAATGGAGGTGTGTGAACTCATAGAATAGAGGTGTGTGACCTCATAGAATGGAGGTGTGTGAAGTCACGGAATGGAGATGTGTGAAATCCAAGAATGGAGGTGTGTGAAATCAAACAATGGAGGTGTATGAAGTCACAGAATGGAGATGTGTGAAGTCACAGAATGGAAGTGTGTGAAGTCAAAATTGAGGTGTGTGAAGTCACAGAATGGAGGTGTGTGAAGTCTAAATTTTGATGTGTGAAGTCACAAATGGAGGTGTGTGAAGTCACAGAATTGTGGTGTGTGAAGTCAAAATGGAGGTGTGTGAAGTCAAAGAAAGGAGGTGTGTGAAGTCATAGAATGGAGGTGTATGAAGTCATGGAATTGAGGTTTCTGAAGTCATAGAATGGAGATTTGTGAAGTCATAGAATGGATGTGTGTGAAGTCAGAATGGAGATATGTGAAGTCACAGAATGCAGGTGTGTGAAGTCAAAGAATGTTGGTGTGTGAAGTCATAGAATAGAGGTATATGAAGTCATGGAATGGAGGTGTGTGAAGTCAGAATGCACGTGTGTGAAGTCATAGAATGGAGTTGTGTAAAGTCATAGAATGGAGGTGTGTGAAGTCACAAAATGGAGGTGTGTGAAGTCATAGAATAGAAATGTGTGAAGTCATAGAGTGGAGGTGTGTGAAGTCTTAGAATGGAGGTGTGTGAAGTCATAGAATGGAGGTGTGTGAAGTCACAGAAGGGAGGTGTGTGAAGTCACAGAATGGATGTGGCTGAAGTAATAATGAAGGTGTGTGAAGTCATAGAATGGAGGTGTCTGAAGTCATAGAATGGATGTTGCTGAAGTAAGAATGGAGGTGTGTGAACTCATAGAATGGAGGTGTGTGAACTCATAGAATGGAGGTGTGTGAATTCATGGAACGGAGGTGTGTGAAGTCAAAGAATGGAGGTGTGTGAAGTCACAGAAGAGAGGTGTGTGAAGTCAGAGCATCGACGTGTGTGAATTCACAGAATGGAGGTGTGTGAAGTCACAAAATGGAGGTGGGTGAACTCACAATGGAGGTGAGTGAAGTCACAGAATGGAGGTGTGTGAAACCATAGAATGGAAGTGTGTGAAGTCATAGAATGGAGGTGTGTGATGTCAGAATGGAGGTGTGTTAAGTCACAGAATGGAGGTGTGTGACGTCATCAATTTTGGTGTGTGAAGTCATAGTATGTTGGTGTGAAGTCATAGAATGGAGGTGTGTGAAGTCATAGAATGGAGATGTCTGAAGTCACAGAAGTCAGGTGTGTGAAGTCACAGAATAGAGTTGTGTGAGGTCACAATGGAGGTGTGTGAATTCATAGAATGGAGGTGTGTGAAGTCAAAGAATGGATGTGTGTGAAGTCATAGAATGGAGGTGTGTGAAATCACAGAATGGAGGTGTGTGTAGTCACAGAGTGGAGGTGTGTAAAGTCACAGAGTGGAGGTTTGTGAAGTCTCAGAATGGAGGTGTGTGAAGTCATAGAATGGAGGTGTTTGAAGTCATAGAATGTTGGTTTTTGAAGTCACAGAATGCAGGTGTGTGAAGTCATAGAATGGAGATATGTGAAGTCAGATTGGAGGGGTGTGAAGTAACAGAATGGAGGTGTGTCAACTCAGAAAGGAGGTGTGTGAAGTCATAGAATGGAGGTGTTTGAAGTCATAGAATGGAAGTGTGTGAAATCATAGAATGGAGGTGTGTGAAATCACAGAAATGAGGTGTTTGAAGTCAAATGGAAGTCTGTGAAGGCAGAAGGGAGGTGTGTGAAGTCATAGAATGGAGGTGTGTGAAGTCATAGAATGGAGGTGTGTGAAGTAACAGAATTTAGGTGTGTGAAGTCACAGAAGGGAGGTGTGTGAAGTTACAGAATGGAGGTGTATAAAGTCACAGAGTGGAGTTCTGTGAAGGCAGAGAATTGAGGGGTGTGAAGTCAAAGAATGGAGGTATGTGAAGTCACAGAATGGAGGGGTGTGAAGTCAAAATAGAGGTGTGCGAAGTCATAGAATGGAGGTGTGTGAAGTCACAATGGAGATGTGTGAACTCATAGAATGGAGGTGTGTGAAGTCACAATGGAGATGTGTGAAGCCATAGAATGGTGGTGTGTCAACTCAGAAAGGAGGTATGTGAAGTCATAGAATGGAAGTGTGTGAAGTCAAAGAATGGAGGTGTGGGAAATCATAGAATGGAGGTGTGTGAATTCACAGAATTGAGGTGTATGAAGTCAGAATGGAGGTGTGTGAATTCAGAATGGAGGTGTGTGAAGTCATAGAATGGAGGTGTATGAAGTCATGGAATGGAGGTGTGTGAAATTCAAGAATGGAGTTGTGTGAAATCAAACATTGAAGGTGTATGAAGTCACAGAATGGAGATGTGTGAAGTCACAGAATGGAAGTTTGTGAAGTCAAAATTGAGGTGTGTGAAGTCACAGAATGGAGGTGTGTGAAGTCAAAATTTTGATGTGTGAAGTCAAAGAAAGGAGGTGTTGAAGTCATAGAATGGAGGTGTATGAAGTCATGGAACTGAGGTTTCTGAAGTCATAGAATGGAGATTTTTGAAGTCATAGAATGGATGTGTGTGAAGTCAGAATGGAGATATGTGAAGTCACAGAATGCAGGTGTGTGAAGTCAAAGAATGTTGGTGTGTGGAGTCATAGAATGGAGGTATATGAAGTCATGGAATGGAGGTGTGTGAAGTCAGAATGCACGTGTGTGAAGTCATAGAATGCAGTTGTGGGAAGTCATAGAATGGAGGTGTGTGAAGTCACAAAATGGAGGTGTGTGAAGTCTTAGAATGGAGGTGTGTGAAGTCATAGAATGGAGGTGTGTGAAGTCACAGAAGGGAGGTGTGTGAAGTCACAGAATGGATGTGGCTGAAGTAATAATGAAGGTGTGTGAAGTCATAGAATGGAGGTGTCTGAAGTCATAGAATGGATGTTGCTGAAGTAAGAATGGAGGTTTGTGAACTCATAGAATGGAGGTGTGTGAACTCATAGAATGGAGGTGTGTGAATTCATGGAACGGAGGTGTGTGAAGTCAAAGAATGGAGGTGTGTGAAGTCACAGAAGAGAGGTGTGTGAAGTCAGAGCATCGAGGTGTGTGAATTCACAGAATGGAGGTGTGTGAAGTCACAGAATGGAGGTGGGTGAACTCACAATGGAGGTGAGTGAAGTCAAAGAATGGAGGTGTGTGAAGTCATAGAATGGAAGTGTGTGAAGTCATAGAATGGAGGTGTGTGATGTCAGAATGGAGGTGTGTTAAGTCACAGAATTGAGGTGTGTGACGTCATCAATTTTGTTGTGTGAAGTCATGGTATGTTGGTGTGAAGTCATAGAATGGAGGTGTGTGACGTCAAAGAATGGATGTGTGTAAAGTCATAGAATGGAGGTGTGTGAAATCACAGAATGTAGGTATGTGTAGTCACAGAGTGGAGGTGTGTAAAGTCACAGAGTGGAGGTTTGTGAAGTCTCAGAATGGAGGTGTGTGAAGTCATAGAATGGAGATGTGTGAAGTCAGAATGGAGGTGTGTGAATTCAGAATAGAAGTGTGTGAAGTCAGAGAATGGAGGTTTGTGAAGTAACAGAAGGGAGGTGTGTGAAGTTACAGAATGGAGGTGTATGATGTCAAACAATGGAAGTGTGTGATGTGATAGAATGGAGTTGTGTGAAGTCTTAGAATGGAGGTGTGTGAAGTCATAGAATTGAGGTGTGTGAAGTAACAGAAGGGAGGTTTGTGAAGTTACAGAATGGAGGTGTGTAAAGTCACAGAGTGGAGGTGTGTGAAGGCAAAGAATTGAGGGGTGTGAAGTCAAAGAATGGAGGTATGTGAAGTCACAGAATGGAGGGGTGTGAAGTAAGAATAGAGGTGTGCGAAGTCATAAAATGGAGGTGTGTGAAGTCAGAAAGGAGCTGTGTGAACTCATAGAATGGAGGTGTGTGAAGTCACAATGGAGATGTGTGAAGTCATAGAATGGTGGTTTTTGAAGTCACAGAATGGAGGTGTGTGAAGTCATAGAATGGAGGTGTGTGAAGTCAGATTGGAGGTATGTGAAGTCACAGAATGGAGGTCTGCCAACTCAGAAAGGAGATATGTGAAGTCATAGAATGGAGGTGTGTGAAGTCATAGAATGGAGATGTCTGAAGTCACAGAAGTCAGGTGTGTGAAGTCACAGAATAGAGTTGTGTGAGGTCACAATGGAGGTGTGTGAATTCATAGAATGGAGGTGTGTGAAGTCAAAGAATGGATGTGTGTGAAGTCATAGAATGGAGGTGTGTGAAATCACAGAATGGAGGTGTGTGTAGTCACAGAGTGGAGGTGTGTAAAGTCACAGAGTGGAGGTTTGTGAAGTCTCAGAATGGAGGTGTGTGAAGTCATAGAATGGAGGTGTTTGAAGTCATAGAATGTTGGTTTTTGAAGTCACAGAATGCAGGTGTGTGAAGTCATAGAATGGAGATGTGTGAAGTCAGATTGGAGGGGTGTGAAGTAACAGAATGGAGGTGTGTCAACTCAGAAAGGAGGTGTGTGAAGTCATAGAATGGAGGTGTTTGAAGTCATAGAATGGAGGTGTGTGAAATCATAGAATGGAGGTGTGTGAAGTCACAGAAATGAGGTGTTTGAAGTCAAATGGAAGTCTGTGAAGGCAGAAGGGAGGTGTGTGAAGTCATAGAATGGAGGTGTGTGAAGTCATAGAATGGAGGTGTGTGAAGTAACAGAATTTAGGTGTGTGAAGTCACAGAATGGAGGTGTGTGAACTCAGAATGGAGGTGTGTGAATTCACAGAAGGGAGGTTTGTGAAGTCATAGAATGGAGATTTCTGCAGTAAGAATGAAGCTGTGTGAAGACATAGAATGGAGGTGTGTGTAGTGAAAATGGAGGTGTGTGAATGCAAACAAAGGAGGTGTGTGAAGTCAAAGAATGGAGGTGTGTGAAGTAACAATGTAGGTTTCTGAAGTCATAGAATGTAGGTGTGTGAAGTCATAGAATGGATGTGTGTGAAGTCACAGAATGGAGGCGTGTGATGTCATAAAATGGAGGTGTGTGAAGTCACAGAATGGAGGTGTGTGAAGTCAAAAAGGTGGTGTGTGAAGTCAGAAATGGACGTGTGTAAAGTCACAGCATAGAGGTGTGTGAAGTCAGAATGGAGGTGTGTGAAGTCAATGAATGGAGGTGTGTGAAGTCACAGAATGGATGTGTGTGAACTCACAATGGAGGTGAGTGAAGTCACAGAATGGAGGTGTGTGAAGTCATAGAATGGAAGTGTGTGAAGTCATAGAATGTAGGTGTGTGATGTCAGAATGGAGGTGTGTGAAGTCACAGAATGGAGTTGTGTGACGTCATAAATGTTGGTGTGTGAAGTCATAGAATGGAGGTGTGAAGCCATAGAATGGAGGTGTGAAGTCATAGAATGGAGGTGTGTGAAGTCATAGAATGGATGTTGCTGAAGTAAGAATGGAGGTGTGTGAACTCATAGAATGGACGTGTGTGAACTCATAGAATGGAGGTGTGTGAAGTCTTAGAATGGAGGTGTGTGAAGTCGTAGAATGGAGGTGTGTGAAGTCACAGAAGGGAGGTGTGTGAAGTTACAGAATGGAGGTGTATAAAGTCACAGAGTGGAGGTCTGTGAAGGCAGAGAATTGAGGGGTGTGAAGTCAAAGAATGGAGGTATGTGAAGTCACAGAATGGAGGGGTGTGAAGTCAAAATAGAGGTGTGCGAAGTCATAGAATGGAGGTGTGTGAAGTCACAATGGAGATGTGTGAACTCATAGAATGGAGGTGTGTGAAGTCACAATGGAGATGTGTGAAGCCATAGAATGGTGGTGTGTCAACTCAGAAAGGAGGTATGTGAAGTCATAGAATGGAGGTGTGTGAAGTCAAAGAATGGAGGTGTGGGAAATCATAGAATGGAGGTGTGTGAATTCACAGAATTGAGGTGTATGAAGTCAGAATGGAGGTGTGTGAATTCAGAATGGAGGTGTGTGAAGTCATAGAATGGAGGTGTATGAAGTCATGGAATGGAGGTGTGTGAAATTCAAGAATGGAGTTGTGTGAAATCAAACATTGAAGGTGTATGAAGTCACAGAATGGAGATGTGTGAAGTCACAGAATGGAAGTTTGTGAAGTCAAAATTGAGGTGTGTGAAGTCACAGAATGGAGGTGTGTGAAGTCAAAATTTTGATGTGTGAAGTCAAAGAAAGGAGGTGTTGAAGTCATAGAATGGAGGTGTATGAAGTCATGGAACTGAGGTTTCTGAAGTCATAGAATGGAGATTTTTGAAGTCATAGAATGGATGTGTTTGAAGTCAGAATGGAGATATGTGAAGTCACAGAATGCAGGTGTGTGAAGTCAAAGAATGTTGGTGTGTGGAGTCATAGAATGGAGGTATATGAAGTCATGGAATGGAGGTGTGTGAAGTCACAAAATGGAGGTGTGTGAAGTCATAGACTGGAAGTGTGTGAAGTCATAGAATGGAGGTGTGTGAAGTCTTAGAATGGAGGTGTGTGAAGTCATAGAATGGAGGTGTGTGAAGTCACAGAAGGGAGGTGTGTGAAGTCACAGAATGGATGTGGCTGAAGTAATAATGAAGGTGTGTGAAGTCATAGAATGGAGGTGTCTGAAGTCATAGAATGGATGTTGCTGAAGTAAGAATGGAGGTTTGTGAACTCATAGAATGGAGGTGTGTGAACTCATAGAATGGAGGTGTGTGAATTCATGGAACGGAGGTGTGTGAAGTCAAAGAATGGAGGTGTGTGAAGTCACAGAAGAGAGGTGTGTGAAGTCAGAGCATCGAGGTGTGTGAATTCACAGAATGGAGGTGTGTGAAGTCACAGAATGGAGGTGGGTGAACTCACAATGGAGGTGAGTGAAGTCACAGAATGGAGGTGTGTGAAGTCATAGAATGGAAGTGTGTGAAGTCATAGAATGGAGGTGTGTGATGTCAGAATGGAGGTGTGTTAAGTCACAGAATTGAGGTGTGTGACGTCATCAATTTTGTTGTGTGAAGTCATGGTATGTTGGTGTGAAGTCATAGAATGGAGGTGTGTGACGTCAAAGAATGGATGTGTGTAAAGTCATAGAATGGAGGTGTGTGAAATCACAGAATGGAGGTATGTGTAGTCACAGAGTGGAGGTGTGTAAAGTCACAGAGTGGAGGTTTGTGAAGTCTCAGAATGGAGGTGTGTGAAGTCATAGAATGGAGATGTGTGAAGTCAGAATGGAGGTGTGTGAATTCAGAATAGAAGTGTGTGAAGTCAGAGAATGGAGGTTTGTGAAGTAACAGAAGGGAGGTGTGTGAAGTTACAGAATGGAGGTGTATGATGTCAAACAATGGAAGTGTGTGATGTGATAGAATGGAGTTGTGTGAAGTCTTAGAATGGAGGTGTGTGAAGTCATAGAATTGAGGTGTGTGAAGTAACAGAAGGGAGGTGTGTGAAGTTACAGAATGGAGGTGTGTAAAGTAAGTCACAGAGTGGAGGTGTGTGAAGGCAGAGAATTGAGGGGTGTGAAGTCAAAGAATGGAGGTATGTGAAGTCACAGAATGGAGGGGTGTGAAGTAAGAATAGAGGTGTGCGAAGTCATAGAATGGAGGTGTGTGAAGTCAGAAAGGAGCTGTGTGAACTCATAGAATGGAGGTGTGTGAAGTCACAATGGAGATGTGTGAAGTCATAGAATGGTGGTTTTTGAAGTCACAGAATGGAGGTGTGTGAAGTCATAGAATGAAGGTGTGTGAAGTCAGATTGGAGGTATGTGAAGTCACAGAATGGAGGTCTGCCAACTCAGAAAGGAGATATGTGAAGTCATAGAATGGAGGTGTGTGAAGTCAAAGAATGGAGGTGTGGGAAATCATAGAATCGAGGTGTGTGAAGACACAGAATTGAGGTGTATGAAGTCAGAATGGAGGTGTGTGAATTCAGAATGGAGGTGTGTGAAGTCATAGAATGGAGGTGTGTGAAGTCATGGAATGGAGGTGTGTGAAATCCAAGAATGGAGGTGTGTGAAATCAAACATAGGAGGTGTATGAAGTCACAGAATGGAGATGTCTGAACTCACAGAATGGAAGTGTGTGAAGTCAAAATTGAGGTGTGTGAAGTCACAGAATGGAGGTGTGTGAAGTCACAGAATGTAGGTGTGTGAAGTCAAAATGGAGGTGTGTGAACTCATAGAATAGAGGTGTGTGACCTCATAGAATGGAGGTGTGCGAAGTCATGGAATGGAGATGTGTGAAATCCAAGAATGGAGGTGTGTGAAATCAAACAGTGGAGGTGTATGAAATCACAGAATGGAGATGTGTGAAGTCACAGAATGGAAGTGTGTGAAGTCAAAATTGAGGTGTGTGAAGTCACAGAATGGAGGTGTGTGAAGTCAAAATTTTGATGTGTGAAGTCACAAATGGAGGTGTGTGAAGTCACAGAATTGTGGTGTGTGAAGTCAAAATGGAGGTGTGTGACGTCAAAGAAAGGAAGTGTGTGAAGTCATAGAATGGAGGTGTATGAAGTCATGGAATTGAGGTTTCTGAAGTCATAGAATGGAGATTTGTGAAGTCATAGAATGGATGTGTGTGAAGTCAGAATGGAGATATGTGAAGTCACAGAATGCAGGTGTGTGAAGTCAAAGAATGTTGGTGTGTGAAGTCATAGAATGGAGGTGTATGAAGTCATAGAATGGAGGTGTGTGAAGTCAGAATGCACGTGTGTGAAGTCATAGAATGGAGTTGTGTGAAGTCATAGAATGGAGGTGTGTGAACTCACAAAATGGAGGTGTGTGAAGTCATAGAATGGAAAGGTGTGAAGTCATAGAATGGAGGTGTGTGAAGTCTTAGAATGGAGGTGTGTGAAGTCATAGAATGGAGGTGTGTGAAGTCACAGAAGGGAGGTGTGTGAAGTCACAGAATGGATGTGGCTGAAGTAATAATGAAGGTGTGTGAAGTCATAGAATGGAGGTGTCTGAAGTCATAGAATGGATGCTGCTGAAGTAAGAATGGAGGTGTGTGAACTCATAGAATGGAGGTGTGTGAACTCATAGAATGGAGGTGTGTGAATTCATGGAACGGAGGTGTGTGAAGTCAAAGAATGGAGGTGTGTGAAGTCACAGAAGAGAGGTGTTTGAAGTCAGAGCATCGACGTGTGTGAATTCACAGAATGGAGGTGTGTGAAGTAACAGAATGGAGGTGGGTGAACACACAATGGAGGTGAGTGAAGTCACAGAATGGAGGTGTGTGAAGTCATAGAATGGAAGTGTGTGAAGTCATAGAATGGAGGTGTGTGATGTCAGAATGTAAGTGTGTTAAGTCACAGAATGGAGGTGTGTGACGTCATCAATTTTGGTGTGTGAAGTCATAGTATGTTGGTGTGAAGTCATAGAATGGAGGTGTGTGAAGTCATAGAATGGAGGTGTGTGAAGTCACAGAAGTCAGGTGTGTGAAGTCACAGAATAGAGTTGTGTGAGGTCACAATGGAGGTGTGTGAATTCATAGAATGGAGCTGTGTGAAGTCAAAGAATGGATGTGTGTGAAGTCATAGAATGGAGGTGTGTGAAATCACAGAATGGATTTGTGTGTAGTCACAGAGTGGAGGTGTGTAAAGTCACAGACTGGAGGTTTGTGAAGTCTCAGAATGGAGGTGTGTGAAGTCATAGAATGGAGGTTTGTGACGTCAGAATGGAGGTGTGTGAATTCTGAATGGAAGTGTGTGAAGTCAGAGAATGGAGGTTTGTGAAGTCACAATGCAGGTGTGTGAACTGATAGAACGTAGGTGTGTGAAGTCACAATGTAGGTGTGTGAAGTGATAGAATGGAGGTGTGTGAAGTCATAGAGTGGAGGTGTGTGAAGTCATAGAATGGAGCTGTTTGAAGTCATAGAATGTTGGTTTTTGAAGTCACAGAATGCAGGTATGTGAAGTCATAGAATGGAGGTGTGTGAAGTCATAGACTGGAGATGTGTGAAGTCACAGAATGGAGGTGTGTGAAATCGTAGAATGGAGGTATGTGATTCAGAGCATCAAGGTGTGTGAACTAAATGAATGGAGGTGTGTGAAGTCACAGAATGGATGTGTGTGAACTCACAATGGAGGTGAGTGAAGTCACAGAATGGAGGTGTGTGAAGTCATAGAATGGAAGTGTGTGAAGTCATAGAATGTAGGTGTTTGGTGTCAGAATGGAGGTGTGTGAAGTCACAGAATGGAGGTGTGTGACGTCATAAATGTTGGTGTGTGAAGTCATAGAATGGAGGTGTGAAGCCATAGAATGGAGGTGTGAAGTCATAGAATGGAGGTGTGTGAAGTCATAGAATGGAGGTGTGTGAAGTCACAGAAGGGAGGTGTGTGAAGTCACAGAATGGATGTTGCAGAAGTAAGAATGAAGGTGTGTGAAGTCATAGAATGGAGGTGTCTGAAGTCATAGAATGGATGTTGCTGAAGTAAGAATGGAGGTGTGTGAACTCATAGAATGGACGTGTGTGAACTCATAGAATGGAGGTGTGTGAATTCATGGAACGGAGGTGTGTGAAGTCAAAGAATGGAGGGGTATGATGTCAAACAATGGAGGTGTGTGAAGTGATAGAATGGAGGTGTGTGAAGTCTTAGAATGGAGGTGTGTGAAGTCATAGAATGGAGGTGTGTGAAGTCACAGAAGGGAGGTGTGTGAAGTTACAGAATGGAGGTGTGTAAAGTCACAGAGTGGAGGTGTGTGAAGGCAGAGAATTGAGGGGTGTGACGTCAAAGAATGGAGGTATGTGAAGTCACAGAATGGAAGGGTGTGAAGTCAGAATAGAGGTGTGCGAAGTCATAGAATGGAGGTGTGTGAAGTCAGAAAAGAGCTGTGTGAACTCATAGAATGGAGGTGTGTGAAGTCACAATGGAGATGTGTGAAGTCATAGAATGGTGGTTTTTGAAGTCACAGAATGGAGGTGTGTGAAGTCATAGAATGGAGGTGTGTGAAGTCAGATTGGAGGTATGTGAAGTCACAGAATGGAGGTGTGTCAACTCAGAAAGGAGGTATGTGAAGTCATAGAATGGAGGTGTGTGAAGTCAAAGAATGGAGGTGTGGGAAACCATAGAATGGAGGTGTGTGAAGTCACAGAATTGAGGTGTATGAAGTCAGAATGGAGGTGTGTGAATTCAGAATGGAGGTGTGTGAAGTCATAGAATGGAGGTGTGTGAAGTCATGGAATGGAGGTGTGTGAAATCCAAGAATGGAGGTGTGTGAAATCAAACATTGGAGGTGTATGAAGTCACAGAATGGAGATGTGTGAAGTCACAGAATGGAAGTGTGTGAAGTCAAAATTGAGGTGTGTGAAGTCACAGAATGGAGGTGTGTGAAGTCACAGAATATAGGTGTGTGAAGTAAATATGGAGGTGTGTGAACTCATAGAATAGAGGTGTGTGACCTCATAGAATGGAGGTGTGTGAAGTCATGGAATGGAGATGTGTGAAATCCAAGAATGGAGGTGTGTGAAATCAAACAATGGAGGTGTATGAAGTCACAGAATGGAGATGTGTGAAGTAACAGAATGGAAGTGTGTGAAGTCAAAATTGAGGTGTGTGAAGTCACAGAATGGAGGTGTGTGAAGTCACAGAATATAGGTGTGTGAAGTCAAAATGGAGGTGTGTGAACTCATAGAATAGAGGTGTGTGACCTCATAGAATGGAGGTTTGTGAAGTCATGGAATGGAGATGTGTGAAATCCAAGAATGGAGGTGTGTGAAATCAAACAATGGAGGTGTATGAGGTCACAGAACGGAGATGTGTGAAGTCACAGAATGGAAGTGTGTGAAGTCAAAATTGAGGTGTGTGAAGTCACAGAATGGAGGTGTGTGAAGTCAAAATTTTGATGTGTGAAGTCACAAATGGAGGTGTGAGAAGTCACAGAATTGTGGTGTGTGAAGTCAAAATGGAGGTGTGTGAAGTCAAAGAAAGGAGGTGTGTGAAGTCATAGATTGGAGGTGTATGAAGTCATGGAATTGAGGTTTCTGAAGTCATAGAATGGAGATTTGTGAAGTCATAGAATGGATGTGTGTGAAGTCAGAATGGAGATATGTGAAGTCACAGAATGCAGGTGTGTGAAGTCAAAGAATGTTGGAGTGTGAAGTCATAGAATGGAGGTGTATGAAGTCATGGAATGGAGGTGTTTGAAGTAAAAATGTAGGTTTCTGAAGTCATAGAATGGAGTTGTGGGAAGTCATAGAATGGAGGTGTGTGAAGTCACAGAATGGAGGTGTGTGAAGTAACAATGTAGGTTTCTGAAGTCATAGAATGGAGGTGTGTGAAGTCATAGAATGGAGGTGTGTGAAGTCACAGAATGGAGGTGTTCGAAGGCATAAAATGGATGTGTGTGAAGTCATAGAATGGAGGTGTGTGAAGTCATAGAATGGAGGTGGGTAAAGTCACAGAATGGAGTTGTGTGAAGTCACAGTATGGAGGTGTGTGAACTCAGATTTAAGGTGTGTGAAGGCACAGAGTGGAGGGGTGTGAAGTCAAAGAATAGAGGTATGTGAAGTCACAGAATGGAGGGGTGTGAAGTCAGAATAGAGGTTTGCGAAGTCATAGAATGGAGCTGTGTGAACTCATAGAATGCAGGTGTGTGAAGTCACACTGGACATGTGCGAAGTCATAGAATGGTGGTTTTTGAAGTCACAGAATGGAGGTGTGTGAAGTCATAGAATGGAGGTGTGTGAAGTCAGATTGTAGGTATGTGAAGTCACAGAATGGAGGTGTGTCAACTCAGAAATGAGGTATGTGAAGTCATAGAATGGAGGTGTGTGAAGTCACAGAATTGAGGTGTGTGAAGTCAGAACGGAGGTGTGTGAATTCAGAATGGAGGTGTGTGAAGTCAGACAATGGAGGTTTGTGAAGTCACAATGCAGGTGTGTGAACTGATAGAACGTAGGTGTGTGAAGTCACAATGTAGGTGTGCGAAGTGATAGAATGGAGGTGTGTGAAGTCATAGAGTGGAGGTGTGTGAAGTCATAGAATGGAGGTGTTTGAAGTCATAGAATGTTGGTTTTTGAAGTCACAGAATGCATGTGTATGAAGTCATAGAATGGAGGTGTGTGAAGTTAGATTGGAGGGGTGTGAAGTAACAGAATGGAGGTGTGTCAACTCAGAAAGAGGTGTGTGAAGTCATAGAATGGAGGTGTTTGAAGTCATGGAATGGAGGTGTGTGAAATCATAGAATGGAGGTGTGTGAAGTCACAGAAATGAGGTGTTTGAAGTCAAATGGAAGTCTGTGAAGGCAGAGTGGAAGTGTGTGAAGTCATAGAATGGAGGTGTGTGAAGTCATAGAATGGAGGTGTGTGAAGTCACAGAATGTAGGTGTGTGAAGTCACAGAATGGAGGTGTGTGAACTCAGAATGGAGGTGTGTGAATTCACAGAAGGGAGGTTTGTGAAGTCATAGAATGGAGGTGTTTGAAGTCATAGAATGGAGGTGTGTGAAATCATAGAATGGAGGTGTGTGAAGTCACAGAAATGAGGTGTTTGAAGTCAAATGGAAGTCTGTGAAGGCAGAATGGAGGTGTGTGAAGTCATAGAATGAAGGTGTGTGAAGACATAGAATGGAGGTGTGTGTAGTCAAAATGGAGGTGTGTGAAGGCAAACAATGGAGGTGTGTGAAGTCACAGAATGGAGGTGTGTGAATAACAATGTAGATTTCTGAAGTCATAGAATGGAGGTGTGTGAAGTCATAGAATGGAAGTGTGTGAAGTCACAGAATGGAGGCGTGTGATGTCATAGAATGGAGGTGTGTGAAGTCACAGAATGGAGGTATGTAAAGTCATGTCATGGAGGTGTGTGAAGTCACAGAATGTAGGTGTGTGAAATCAGAATTGAGGTGTGCTAAGTCATAGAATAGAGGTGTGTGAAGTCAGAATGGAGGTGTGTGAAGTCATAGAATGGAGGTGTGTGAAGTCAGAATGGAGGTGTGTGAACTCATAGAATGGAGGTATGTGAAGTAACAATGGAGGTGTTTGAAGTCATAGAATGGTGGTATGTGAAGTTACAGAATGGAGGTGTGGAAGTCATAGAATGGAATTGTGTGAAGTCAGAAATTGAGGTGTGTGAAGTCACAGAATATAGGTGTGTGAATTCAGAATGGAGGTGTGTGAAGTCATAGAATGGAGGTGTGGGAAGTCATGGAATGGAGGTGTGTGAAATCATAGAATGGAGGTGTGTGAAGTCACAGAATGGAGGTGTGTGAAGTAAGAATGGAGGTGTGTGAAGTGATAGAATTGAGGTGGGTAAAGTCAGAATGGAGGTGTGTGAACACATAGAAGAGAGGTGTGTGAAATCACAATGGAGGTGTGTGAAGTCATAGAATAGAGGTGTGTGAAGTCACTGAAGGAGGTGTGTGAAGTCATAGAAAGGAGCTGTGTGAATTCAGAATGGAGGTGTGTGAAGTCACAGAATGGAGGTGTGTGAAATCGTAGAATGGAGGTATGTGATTCAGAGAATCAAGATGTGTGAAGTAAATGAATGGAGGTGTGTGAAGTCACAGAATGGATGTGTGTGAACTCACAATGGAGGTGAGTGAAGTCACAGAATGGAGGTGTGTGAAGTCATAGAATGGAAGTTTGTGAAGTCATAGAATGTAGGTGTGTGATGTGAGAATGGAGGTGTGTGAAGTCACAGAATGGAGGTGTGTGACGTCATAAATGTTGGTGTGTGAAGTCATAGAATGGAGGTGTGAAGCCATAGAATGGAGGTGTGAAGTCATAGAATGGAGGTGTGTGAAGTCATAGAATGGAGGTGTGTGAATTCATGGAACGGAGGTGTGTGAAGTCAAAGAATGGAGGTGTATGATGTCAAACCATGGAAGTGTGTGAAGTGATAGAATGGAGGTGTGTGAAGTCTTAGAATGGAGGTGTGTGAAGTCATAGAATGGAGGTGTGTGAAGTCACAGAAGGGAGGTGTGTGAAGTTATAGAATGGAGGTGTGTAAAGTCACAGAGTGGTGGTGTGTGAAGGCAGAGAATTGAGGGGTGTGAAGTCAAAGAATGTAGGTATGTGAAGTCACAGAATGGAGGGGTGTGAAGTCAGAATAGGGGGGTGCGAAGTCATAGAATGGAGGTGTGTGAAGTCAGAAAGGAGCTGTGTGAACTCATAGAATGGAGGTGTGTGAAGTCACAATGGAGATGTGTGAAGTCATAGAATGGTGGTTTTTAAAGTCACAGAATGGAGGTGTGTGAAGTCATAGAATGGAGGTGTGTGAAGTCAGATTGGAGGTATGTGAAGTCACAGAATGGAGGTGTGTCAACTCAGAAAGGAGGTATGTGAAGTCATAGAATGGAGGTGTGTGAAGTCAAAGAATTGAGGTGTGGGAAATCATAGAATGGAGGTGTGTGAAGTCACAGAATTGAGGTGTATGAAGTCAGAATGGAGGTGTGTGAATTCAGAATGGAGGTGTGTGAAGTCATAGAATGGAGGTGTATGAAGTCATGGAATGGAGGTGTGTGAAATCCAAGAATGGAGGTGTGTGAAATCAAACATTGGAGGTGTATGAAGTCACAGAATGGAGATGTGTGAAGTCACAGAATGGAAGTGTGTGAAGTCAAAATTGAGGTGTGTGAAGTCACAGAATGGAGGTGTGTGAAGTCACAGAATATAGGTGTGTGAAGTCAAAATGGAGGTGTGTGAACTCATAGAATAGGGGTGTGTGACCTCATAGAATGGAGGTGTGTGAAGTCATGGAATGGAGATGTGTGAAATCCAAGAATGGAGGTGTGTGAAATCAAACAGTGGAGGTGTATGAAGTCACAGAATGGAGATGTGTGAAGTCACAGAATGGAAGTGTGTGAAGTCAAAATTGAGGTGTGTGAAGTCACAGAATGGAGGTGTGTGAAGTCAAAATGGAGGTGTGTGAAGTCAAAGAAAGGAGGTGTGTGAAGTCATAGAATGGAGGTGTATAAAGTCATGGAATGGAGGTGTGTGAAGTCAGAATGCACGTGTGTGAAGTCATAGAATGGAGTTGTGGGAAGTCATAGAATGGAGGTGTGTGAAGTCACAAAATGGAGGTGTATGAAGTCATAGAATGGAAGTGTGTGAAGTCATAGAATGGAGGTGTGTGAAGTCACAGAAGGGAGGTGTGTGAAGTCACAGAATGGATGTGGCTGAAGTAATAATGAAGGTGTGTGAAGTCATAGAATGGAGGTGTCTGAAGTCATAGAATGGATGTTGCTGAAGGAAGAATGGAGGTGTGTGAACTCATAGAATGGAGGTGTGTGAACTCATAGAATGGAGGTGTGTGAATTCATGGAATGGAGGTGTGTAAAGTCAAAGAATGGAGGTGTGTGAAGTCACAGAAGAGAGGTGTGTGAAGTCAGAGCATCGAGGTGTGTGAATTCACAGAATGGAGGTGTGGGAAGTCACAGAATGGAGGTGGGTGAACTCATAATGGAGGTGAGTGAAGTCACAGAATGGAGGTGTGTGATGTCAGAATGGAGGTGTGTGATGTCAGAATGGAGGTGTGTTAAGTCACAGAATGGAGGTGTGTGACGTCATCAATTTTGGTGTGTGAAGTCATAGTATGTTGGTGTGAAGTCATAGAATGGAGGTGTGTGAAGTCATTGAATGGAGGTGTGTGAAGTCACAGAAGTCAGGTGTGTGAAGTCACAGAATAGAGTTGTGTGAGGTCATAATGGAGGTGTGTGAATTCATAGAATGGAGGTGTGTGAACTCAAAGAATGGATGTGTGTGAAGTCATTGAATGGAGGTGTGTGAAATAACAGAATGGAGTTGTGTGTAGTCACAGAGTGTAGGTGTGTAAAGTCACAGAGTGGAGGTTTGTGAAGTCTCAGAATGGAGGTGTGTGAAGTCATAGAATGGAGGTGTTTGAAGTCATAGAATATTGGTTTTTGAAGTCACAGAATGCAGGTATGTGAAGTCATAGAATGGAGGTGTGTGAAGTCAGATTGGAGGGGTGTGAAGTAACAGAATGGAGGTGTGTCAACTCAGAAAGGAGGTGTGTGAAGTCATAGAATGGAGGTGTTTGAAGTCATAGAATGGAGGTGTGTGAAATCATAGAATGGAGGTGTGTGAAGTCACAGAAATGAGGTGTTTGAAGTGAAATGGAAGACTGTGAAGGGAGAAGGGAGGTGTGTCAAGTCATAGAATGGAGGTGTGTGAAGTCATAGAATGGAGATGTGTGAAGTCACAGAATGGAGGTGTGTGAAGTCACAGAATGGAGGTGTGTGAAGTCAGATTGGAGGTGTGTGAAGTCACAGAATGGAGGTGTGTCAACTCAGAAATGAGGTATGTGAAGTCATAGAATGGAGGTGTGTGAAGCCACAGAATCGAGGTGTGTGAAGTCAGAATGGAGGTGTGTGAATTCAGAATGGAGGTGTGTGAAGTCACAGAATGGAGGTTTGTGAAGTCACAATGCAGGTGTGTGAACTGATAGAAGGAAGGTGTGTGAAGTCACAATGTAGGTGTGTGAAGTGATAGAATGGAGGTTTGTGAAGTCATAGAATGGAGGTGTGTGAAGTCATAGAATGGAGGTGTTTGAAGTCATAGAATGTTGGTTTTTGAAGTCACAGAATGCAGGTGTGTGAAGTCATAGAATGGAGGTGTGTGAAGTCAGATTGGAGGTGTGTGAAGTAACAGAATGGAGGTGTGTCAACTCAGAAAGGAGGTGTGTGAAGTCATAGAATGGAGGTGTTTGAAGTCATAGAATGTAGGTGTGTGAAATCATAGAATGGAGGTGTGTGAAGTCACAGAAATGAGGTGTTTGAAGTCAAATGGAAGTCTGTGAAGGCAGAATGGAGGTGTGTGAAGTCATAGAATGGAGGTGTGTGAAGTCATAGAATGGAGGTGTGTGAATTAACAGAATGGAGGTGTGTGAAGTCACAGAATGGAGGTGTGTGAACTCAGAATGGAGGTGTGTGAATTCACAGAAGGGAGGTTTGTGAAGTCATAGAATGGAGATTTCTGCAGTAAGAATGAAGGTGTGTGAAGACATAGAATGGAGGTGTGTAGTAAAAATGGAGGTGGGTGAAGGCAAACAAAGGAGGTGTGTGAAGTCACAGAATGGAGGTGTGTGAAGTAACAATGTAGGTTTCTGAAGTCACAGAATGGAGGTGTGTGAAGTCATAGAATGGAGGTGTGTGAAGTCACAGAATGGAGGCGTGTGATGTCATAGAATGGAGGTGTGTGAAGTCACAGAATGGAGGTGTGGGAAATCATAGAATGGAGGTGTGTGAAGTCACAGAATTGAGGTGTATGAAGTCAGAATGGAGGTGTGTGAATTCAGAATGGAGGTGTGTGAAGTCATAGAATGGAGGTGTATGAAGTCATGGAATGGAGGTGTGTAAAATCCAAGAATGGAGGTGTGTGAAATCAAACATTGGAGGTGTATGAAGTCACAGAATGGAGATGTGTGAAGTCACAGAATGGAAGTGTGTGAAGTCAAAATTGAGGTGTGTGAAGTCACAGAATGGAGGTGTGTGAAGTCACAGAATTTAGGTGTGTGAAGTCAAAATGGAGGTGTGTGAACTCATAGAATAGGTTTGTGTGACCTCATAGAATGGAGGTGTGTGAAGTCATGGAATGGAGATGTGTGAAATCCAAGAATGGAGGTGTGTGAAATCAAACAGTGGAGGTGTATGAAGTCACAGAATGGAGATGTGTGAAGTCACAGAATGGAAGTGTGTGAAGTCAAAATTGAGGTGTGTGAAGTCACAGAATGGAGGTGTGTGAAGTCAAAATTTTGATGTGTGAAGTCACAAATGGAGGTGTGTGAAGTCACAGAATTTTGGTGTGTGAAGTCAAAATGGAGGTGTGTGAAGTCAAAGAAAGGAGGTGTGTGAAGTCATAGAATGGAGGTCAATGAAGTCATGGAATGGAGGTGTGTGAAGTCAGAATGCACGTGTGTGAAGTCATAGAATGGAGTTGTGGGAAGTCATAGAATGGAGGTGTGTGAAGTCACAAAATGGAGGTGTGTGAAGTCATAGAATGGAAGTGTGTGAAGTCATAGAATGGAGGTGTGTGAAGTCTTAGAATGGAGGTGTGTGAAGTCATAGAATGGAGGTGTGTGAAGTCACAGAAGGGAGGTGTGTGAAGTCACAGAATGGATGTGGCTGAAGTAATAATGAAGGTGTGTGAAGTCATACAAGGGAGGTGTCTGAAGTCATAGAATGGATGTTGCTGAAGTAAGAATGGAGGTGTGTGAACTCATAGAATGGAGGTGTGTGAACTCATAGAATGGAGGTGTGTGAATTCATGGAACGGAGGTGTGTGAAGTCAAAGAAGGGAGGTGTGTGAAGTCACAGAAGATAGGTGTGTGAAGTCAGAGCATCGAGGTGTGTGAATTCACAGAATGGAGGTGTTTGAAGTCACAGAATGGAGGTGGGTGAACTCACAATGGAGGTGAGTGAAGTCACAGAATAGAGGTGTGTGTAGTCATAGAATGGAAGTGTGTGAAGTCATAGAATGGAGGTGTGTGATGTCAGAATGGAGGTGTGTTAAGTCACAGAATGGAGGTGTGTGACGTCATCAATTTTGGTGTGTGAAGTCATAGTATGTTGGTGTGAAGTCATAGAATGGAGGTGTGTGAAGTCATAGAATGGAGGGGTGTGAAGTCACAGAAGTCAGGTGTGTCAAGTCACAGAATAGAGTTGTGTGAGGTCACAATGGAGGTGTGTGAATTCATAGAATGGAGGTGTGTGAAGTCAAGGAATGGATGTGTGTGAAGTCATAGAATGGAGGTGTGTGAAATCACAGAATGGAGGTGTGTGTAGTCACAGAGTGGAGGTGTGTAAAGTCACAGAGTGGAGGTTTGTGAAGTCACAGAATGGAGGTGAGTGAAGTCACAGAATGGAGGTGTGTGAAATCATAGAATGGAAGTGTGTGAAGTCATAGAAATGAGGTGTGTGATGTCAGAATGGTGGTGTGTTAAGTTACAGAATGGAGGTGTGTGATGTCATCAATTTTGGTGTGTGAAGTCATAGTATGTTGGTGTAAAGTCATAGAATGGAGGTGTGTGAAGTCATTGAATGGAGGTGTGTTAAGTCACAGAAGGCAGGTGTGTGAAGTCACAGAATAGAGTTGTGTGAGGTCACAATGGAGGTGTGTGAATTCATAGAATGGAGGTGTGTGAAGTCAAAGAATGGATGTGTGTGAAGTCATAGAATGGAGCTGTGTGTAGTCACAGAGTGGAGGGGTGTAAAGTCACAGAGTGTAGGTTTGTGAAGTCTCAGAATGGAGGTGTGTGAAGTCATAGAATGGAGGTGTTTGAAGTCATAGAATGTTGGTTTTTGAAGTCACAGAATGCAGGTGTGTGAAGTCATAGAATGGAGGTGTGTGAAGTCAGATTGGAGGGGTGTGAAGTAACAGAATGGAGGTGTGTCAACTCAGAAAGGAGGTGTGTGAAGTCATAGAATGGAGGTGTTTGAAGTCATAGAATGGAGGTGTGTGAAATCATAGAATGGAGGTGTGTGAAGTCACAGAAATGGGGTGTTTGAAGTCAAATGGAAGTCTGTGAAGGCAGAAGGGAGGTGTGTGAAGTCATAGAATGGAGGTGTGTGAAGTCATAGAATGGAGGTGTGTGAAGTCACAGAATGGAGGTGTGTGAAGTCACAGAATGGAGGTGTGTGAAGTCAGATTGGAGGTATGTGAAGTCACAGAATGGAGGTGTGTCAACTCAGAAATGAGGTATGTGAAGTCATAGAATGGAGGTGTGTGAAGTCACAGAATTGAGGTGTGTGAAGTCAGAATGGAGGTGTGTGAATTCAGAATGGAGGTGTGTGAAGTCACAGAATGGAGGTTTGTGAAGTCACAATGCAGGTGTGTGAACTGATAGAAGGTAGGTGTGTGAAGTCACAATGTAGGTGTGTGAAGTGATAGAATGGAGGTGTGTGAAGTCATAGAATGGAGGTGTGTGAAGTCATAGAACGGAGGTGTTTGAAGTCATAGAATGTTGGTTTTTGAAGTCACAGAATGCAGGTGTGTGAAGTCATAGAATGGAGGTGTGTGAAGTCAGATTGGAGGGGTGTGAAGTAACAGAATGGAGGTGTGTCAACTCAGAAAGGAGGTGTGTGAAGTCATAGAATGGAGGTGTTTGAAGTCATAGAATGGAGGTATGTGAAATCATAGAATGGAGGTGTGTGAAGTCACAGAAATGAGGTGTTTGAATTCAAATGGAAGTCTGTGAAGGCAGAATGGAGGTGTGTGAAGTCATAGAATGGAGGTGTGTGAAGTCATAGAATGGAGGCGTGTGAATTAACAGAATGGAGGTGTGTGAAGTCACAGAATGTAGGTGTGTGAACTCAGATTTAAGGTGTGTGAAGGCACAGAATGGAGGGGAGTGAAGTCAAAGAATGGAGGTATGTGAAGTCACAGAATGGAGGGGTGTGAATTCAGAATAGAGGTTTGCGAAGTCATAGAATGGAGGTGTGTGAAGTCAGAATGGAGCTGTGTGAACTCATAGAATGGAGGTGTGTGAAGTCACAATGGAGATGTGCGTAGTCATAGAATGGTGGTCTTTGAAGTCCCACAATGGAGGTGTGTGAAGTCATAGAATGGAGGTGTGTGAAGTCAGATTGGAGGTATGTGAAGTCACAGAATGGAGGTGTGTCAACTCAGAAATGAGGTATGTGAATTCATACAATGGAGGTGTGTGAAGTCACAGCATTGACGTGTGTGAAGTCAGAATGGAGTTGTGTGAATTCAGAATGGAGGTGTGTGAAGTCAGAGAATGGATGTTTGTGAAGTCACAATGCAGGGGTGTGAACTGATAGAACGTAGGTGTGTGAAGTCACAATGTAGGTGTGTGAAGTGATAGAATGGAGGTGTGTGAAGTTATAGAATGGAGGTGTGTGAAGTAACAAAATGGAGATGTGTGAAGTCATATAATGAAGGATTGTGAAGTCACAGAATGGAGGTGTGTGAACTCAGAATGGAGGTGTGTGAAGTCACAGAATGGAGGTGTGTGCAATCATAGAATTTAGATGTGTGAAGTCACAGAATGGAGGTGTGTGAAATCGTAGAATGGAGGTATGTGAAGTCAGAGAATCAAGGTGTGTGAAGTCAATGAATGGAGGTGTGTGAAGTCACACAATGGATGTGTGTGAACTCACAATGGAGGTGAGTGAAGTCACAGAATGGAGGTGTGTGAAGTCAAAGAATGGAAGTGCGTGAAGTCATAGAATGTAGGTGTGTGATGTCAGAATGGAGGTGTGTGAAGTCACAGAATGGAGGTGTGTGATGTCATAAATGTTGGTGTGTGAAGTCATAGAATGGAGGTGTGAAGCCATAGAATGGAGGTGTGAAGTCTTAGAATGGAGGTGTGTGAAGTCACAGAAGGCAGGTGTGTGAAGTCACAGAATAGAGTTGTGTGAAGTCATAATGGAGGTGTGTGAATTCATAGAATGGAGGTGTGTGAAGTCAAAGAATGGAGGTGTGTGAAATCACAGAATGGAAGTGTATGTAGTCACAGAGTGGAGGTGTGTAAAGTCACAGAACGGAGGTGTGTGAAGTCTCAGAATGGAGGTGTGTGAAGTCTTAGAATGGAGGTGTTTGAAGTCATAGAATGTTGGTTTTGGAAGTCAGAGAATGGAGGTGTGTGAAGTCATAGAATGGAGGTGTGTGAGGTCAGATTGGAGGTGTGTGAAGTCACAGAATGGATGTGTGTCAACTCCGAAAGGAGGTGTGTGAAGTCATAGAATGGAGGTGTGTGAAGTCATAGAATGGAGGTGTGTGAAATCATAGAGTGGAGTTGTGTGAAGTAACAGAAATGTGGTGTTTGAAGTCAAAATGGAAGTATGTGAAGTCAGAATGGAGGTGTGTGAAGTCATAGAATGGAAGTGTGTGAAGTCATAGAATGGAGGTGTGTGAAGTCACAAAAAGGAGGTGTGTGAACTCATAGAATGGAGGAGTGTGAAGTCATAGAATGGAGGTGTGTGAAGTCACAGATGGAGGTGTGTGAAGTCATAGAATGGACGTGTGTGAAGTCACAGAATGGAGGTGTGTGAAGTCACAGAATGGAGGTGTGTGAACCCGGAATGGAGATGAGTGAATTCACATAAGGGAGGTTTGTGAAGTCACAGAATGGATTGTGTGTGAAATCACAGAATGGAGGTGTGTGAAGTCACAGAATGGATGTGTGTAAAGTCACAGAGTGGATGTGTGTGAAGTCACAGAATGGAGGTTTGTGAAGTCATAGAATGGAGGTGTGTGAAGTCACAGAATGCATGTGTGTGAAGTCAGAACAGAGGTGTGCCAAGTCATAGAATGGAGGAGTGTGAAGTGAAAATGGAGCTGTGTGAAGTCATAGAATTGAAGTGTGTGAAGTCAGAATGGAGGTGTGTGAACTCATAGAATGGAGGTATATGAAGTCACAATGGAGGTGTGTGAAGTCACAGAATGGATGTGTGTGAAGTCATAGAATGGAGGTGTGTGAAATCATAGAATGGAGGTGTGTGAAGTCACAGAATTGATGTGTGTGAAGTCAGAATGGAGGTGTGTGAAGTCAGAATGGAGGTGTGTGAAGTCAGATAATGGAGGTGTGTGAAGTCACAATGCAGGTGTGTGAACTCATAGAATGGAGGTGTGTGAAGTAACAATGTAGGTTTCTGAAGTCATAGATTGGAGGTGTGTGAAGTCATAGAATGGAGGTGTGTGAAGTCACAGAATGGAGGTGTGTGATGTCATAGAATGGACGTGTGTGAAGTCACAGAATGGAGGTGTGTGAAGGCATAGAATGGAGGTGTGTGAAGTCATAGAATGGAGGTGTGTGAAGTCAAGAATAGAGGTTTGTGAAGTCACAGTATGGAGGTGTGTGAACTCAGATTTGAGGTGTGTGAAATCACAGAATGGAGGTGTGTGAAGTCATAGAAGTAGGTGTGTGAAGTCACAGAATGGAGGTGTGTGAAGACACAGAATAGAGGTGTGTGAACTCAGAGTAGAGGTATGTGAAGTCACAGAATGGATGTGTGTGAACTCACAATGGAGGTGAGTGAAGTCACAGAATGGAGGTGTGTGAAGTCATAGAATGGAAGTTTGTGAAGTCATAGAATGTAGGTGTGTGATGTCAGAATGGAGGTGTGTGAAGTCACAGAATGGAGGTGTGTGACGTCATAAATGTTGGTGTGTGAAGCCATAGAATGGAGGTGTGAAGCCATAGAATGGAGGTGTGAAGTCATAGAATGGAGGTGTGTGAAGTCATAGAATGGAGGTGTGTGAAGTCACAGAAGTGAGGTGTGTGAAGTCACAGAATGGATGTTGCAGAAGTAAGAATGAAGGTGTGTGAAGTCATAGAGTGGAGGTGTCTGAAGGCATAGAATGGATGTTGCTCAAATAAGAATGGAGGTGTGTGAACTCATAGAATGGACGTGTGTGAACTCATAGAATGGAGGTGTGTGAATTCATGGAACGGAGGTGTGTGAAGTCAAAGAATGGAGGTGTATGATGTCAAACCATGGAAGTGTGTGAAGTGATAGAATGGAGGTGTGTGAAGTCTTAGAATGGAGGTGTGTGAAGTCATAGAATGGAGGTGTGTGAAGTCACAGAAGGTAGGTGTGTGAAGTTACAGAATGGAGGTGTGTAAAGTCACAGAGTGGTAGTGTGGGAAGGCAGAGAATTGAGGGGTGTGAAGTCAAAGAATGGAGGTATGTGAAGTCACAGAATGGAGGGCTGTGAAGTCAGAATAGAGGTGTGCGAAGTCATAGAATGGAGGTGTGTGAAGTCAGAAAGGAGCTGTGTGATCTCATAGAATGGAGGTGTGTGAAGTCACAATGGAGATGTGTGAAGTCATAGAATGGTGGTTTTTGAAGTCACAGAATGGAGGTGTGTGAAGTCATAGAATGGAGGTGTGTGAAGTCAGATTGGAGGTATGTGAAGTCACAGAATGGAGGTGTGTCAACTCAGAAAGGAGGTATGTGAAGTCATACAATGGAGGTGTGTGAAGTCAAAGAATGGAGGTGTGGGAAATCATAGAATGGAGGTGTGTGAAGTCACAGAATTGATTGTATGAAGTCAGAATGGAGGTGTGTGAATTCAGAATGGAGGTGTGTGAAATCAAACATTGGAGGTGTATGAAGTCATGGAATGGAGGTGTGTGAAATCTAAGAATGGAGGTGGGTGAAATCAAACATTGGAGGTGTATGAAGTCACAGAATGGAGATGTGTGAAGTCACAGAATGGAAGTGTGTGAAGTCAAAATTGAGGTGTGTGAAGTCACAGAATGGAGGTGTGTGAAGTCACAGAATATAGGTGTGTGAAGTCAAAATGGAGGTGTGTGAACTCATAGAATAGGGGTGTGTGACCTCATAGAATGGAGGTGTGTGAAGTCATGGAATGGAGATGTGTGAAATCCAAGAATGGAGGTGTGTGAAATCAAACAGTGGAGGTGTATGAAGTCACAGAATGGAGATGTGTGAAGTCACAGAATGGAAGTGTGTGAAGTCAAAATTGAGGTGTGTGAAGTCACAGAATGGAGGTGTGTGAAGTCAAAATGGAGGTGTGTGAAGTCAAAGAAAGGAGGTGTGTGAAGTCATAGAATGGAGGTGTATAAAGTCATGGAATGGAGGTGTGTGAAGTCAGAATGCACGTGTGTGAAGTCATAGAATGGAGTTGTGGGAAGTCATATAATGGAGGTGTGTGAAGTCACAAAGTGGAGGTGTATGAAGTCATAGAATGGAAGTGTGTGAAGTCATAGAATGGAGGTGTGTGAAGTCTTAGAATGGAGGTGTGTGAAGTCATAGAATGGAGGTGTTTGAAGTCACAGAAGGGAGGTGTGTGAAGTCACAGAATGGATGTGGCTGAAGTAATAATGAAGGTGTGTGAAGTCATAGAATGGAGGTGTCTGAAGTCATAGAATGGATGTTGCTGAAGTAAGAATGGAGGTGTGTGAACTCATAGAATGGAGGTGTGTGAACTCATAGAATGGAGGTGTGTGAATTCATGGAACGGAGGTGTGTGAAGTCAAAGAATGGAGGTGTGTGAAGTCACAGAAGAGAGGTGTGTGAAGTCAGAGCATCGAGGTGTGTGAATTCACAGAATGGAGGTGTGTGAAGTCACAGAATGGAGGTGGGTGAACTCATAATGGAGGTGAGTGAAGTCACAGAATGGAGGTGTGTGATGTCAGAATGGAGGTGTGTGATGTCAGAATGGAGGTGTGTTAAGTCACAGAATGGAGGTGTGTGACGTCATCAATTTTGGTGTGTGAAGTCATAGTATGTTGGTGTGAAGTCATAGAATGGAGGTGTGTGAAGTCATTGAATGGAGGTGTGTGAAGTCACAGAAGTCAGGTGTGTGAAGTCACAGAATAGAGTTGTGTGAGGTCACAATGGAGGTGTGTGAATTCACAGAATGGAGGTGTGTGAAGTCAAAGAATGGATGTGTGTGAAGTCATAGAATGGAGGTGTGTGAAATAACAGAATGGAGGTGTGTGTAGTCACAGAGTGTAGGTGTGTAAACTCACAGAGTGGAGGTTTGTGAAGTCTCAGAATGGAGGTGTGTGAAGTCATAGAATGGAGGTGTTTGAAGTCATAGAATATTGGTTTTTGAAGTCACAGAATGCAGGTGTGTGAAGTCATAGAATGGAGGTGTGTGAAGTCAGATTGGAGGGGTGTGAAGTAACAGAATGGAGGTGTGTCAACTCAGAAAGGAGGTGTGTGAAGTCATAGAATGGAGGTGTTTGAAGTCATAGAATGGAGGTGTGTGAAATCATAGAATGGAGGTGTGTGAAGTCACAGAAATGAGGTGTTTGAAGTGAAATGGAAGACTGTGAAGGGAGAAGGGAGGTGTGTGAAGTCATAGAATGGAGGTGTGTGAAGTCATAGAATGGAGATGTGTGAAGTCACAGAATGGAGGTGTGTGAAGTCACAGAATGGAGGTGTGTAAAGTCAGATTGGAGGTGTGTGAAGTCACAGAATGGAGGTGTGTCAACTCAGAAATGAGGTATGTGAAGTCATAGAATGGAGGTGTGTGAAGCCACAGAATCGAGGTGTGTGAAGTCAGAATGGAGGTGTGTGAATTCAGAATGGAGGTGTGTGAAGTCACAGAATGGAGGTTTGTGAAGTCACAATGCAGGTGTGTGAACTGATAGAAGGAAGGTGTGTGAAGTCACAATGTAGGTTTGTGAAGTGATAGAATGGAGGTTTGTGAAGTCATAGAATGGAGGTGTGTGAAGTCATAGAATGGAGGTGTTTGAAGTCATAGAATGTTGGTTTTTGAAGTCACAGAATGCAGGTGTGTGAAGTCATAGAATGGAGGTGTGTGAAGTCAGATTGGAGGGGTGTGAAGTAACAGAATGGAGGTGTGTCAACTCAGAAAGGAGGTGTGTGAAGTCATAGAATGGAGGTGTTTGAAGTCATAGAATGTAGGTGTGTGAAACCATAGAATGGAGGTGTGTGAAGTCACAGATATGAGGTGTTTGAAGTCAAATGGAAGTCTGTGAAGGCAGAATGGAGGTGTGTGAAGTCATAGAATGGAGGTGTGTGAAGTCATAGAATGGACGTGTGTGAAGTCACAGAATGGAGGTGTGTGAAGGCATAGAATGGAGGTGTGTGAAGTCATAGAATGGAGGTGTGTGAAGTCAAGAATAGAGGTTTGTGAAGTCACAGTATGGAGGTGTGTGAACTCAGATTTGAGGTGTGTGAAATCACAGAATGGAGGTGTGTGAAGTCATAGAAGTAGGTGTGTGAAGTCACAGAATGGAGGTGTGTGAAGACACAGAATAGAGGTGTGTGAACTCAGAGTAGAGGTATGTGAAGTCACAGAATGGAGGTGTGTGAAGTCATAGAATGGAAGTGTGTGAAGTCATAGAATGGAGGTGTGTGAAGTCAGAATCGAGGTGTGTGAAGTCACAGAATGGAGGTGTGTGAACCCAGAATGGATGTGTGTGAAGTCACAGAATGGAGGTTTGTGAAGTCACAGAATGGAGGTGTGTGAAGTCATAGAATGGATGTTGCTGAAGTAAGAATGAAGGTGTGTGAAGTCATAGAATGGAGGTGTCTGAAGTCATAGAATGGATGTTGCTGAAGTAGAATGAAGGTGTGTGAACTCATAGAATGGAGGTGTGTGAACTCATAGAATGAAGGTGTGTGAATTCATGGAACGGAGGTGTGTGAAGTCAAAAAATGGAGGTGTATGATGTCAAACAATGGAAGTGTGTGAAGTCATAGTACGGAGGTGTGTGAAGACTTAGAATGGAGGTGTGTGAAGTCATAGAATGGAGGTGTGTGAAGTCACAGAATGGAGGTGTGTAAAGTCACAGAGTGGAGGTGTGTGAAGGCACAGAATGGAGAGGAGTGAAGTCAAAGAATGGAGGTATGTGAAGTGACAGAATGGAGGTGTGTGAAGTCACAGAATGGAGGTGTGTGAAGTCAGATTGGAGGTATGTGAAGTCACAGAATGGAGGTGTGTCAACTCAGAAATGAGGTATGTGAAGTCATAGAATGGAGGTGTGTGAAGTCACAGAATTGAGGTGTGTGAAGTCAGAATAGAGGTGTGAGAATTCAGAATGGAGGTGTGTGAAGTCACAGAATGGAGGTTTGTGAAGTCACAATGCAGGTGTGTGAACTGATAGAAGGTAGGTGTGTGAAGTCACAATGTAGGTGTGTGAAGTGATAGAATGGAGGTGTGTGAAGTCACAGAATGGAGGTATGAAAAGTCATGTCATGGAGGTGTGTGAAGTCACAGAATATAGGTGTGTGAAATCAGAATTGAGGTGTGCTAAGTCATAGAATAGAGGTGTGTGAAGTCAGAATGGAGGTGTGTGAAGTCATAGAATGGAGGTATGTGAAGTCACAATGGAGGTGTGTGAAGTCATAGAATGGTGGTATGTGAAGTTACAGAATGGAGGTGTGGAAGTCATAGAATGGAATTGTGTGAAGTCAGAAATTGAGGTGTGTGAAGTCACAGAATATAGGTGTGTGAATTCAGAATGGAGGTGTGTGAAGTCATAGAATGGAGGTGTGGGAAGTCATGGAATGGAGGTGTGTGAAATCATAGAATGGAGGTGTGTGAAGTCACAGAATGGAGGTGTGTGAAGTAAGAATGGAGGTGTGTGAAGTGATAGAATTGAGGTGGGTAAAGTCAGAATGGAGGTGTGTGAACACATAGAAGAGAGGTGTGTGAAATCACAATGGAGGTGTGTGAAGTCATAGAATAGAGGTGTGTGAAGTCACTGAAGGAGGTGTGTGAAGTCATAGAAAGGAGCTGTGTGAATTCAGAATGGAGGTGTGTGAAGTCACAGAATGGAGGTGTGTGAAATCGTAGAATGGAGGTATGTGATTCAGAGAATCAAGGTCTGTGAAGTAAATGAATGGAGGTGTGTGAAGTCACAGAATGGATGTGTGTGAACTCACAATGGAGGTGAGTGAAGTCACAGAATGGAGGTGTGTGAAGTCATAGAATGGAAGTTTGTGAAGTCATAGAATGTAGGTGTGTGATGTCAGAATGGAGGTGTGTGAAGTCACAGAATGGAGGTGTGTGACGTCATAAATGTTGGTGTGTGAAGCCATAGAATGGAGGTGTGAAGCCATAGAATGGAGGTGTGAAGTCATAGAATGGAGGTGTGTGAAGTCATAGAATGGAGGTGTGTGAAGTCACAGAAGTGAGGTGTGTGAAGTCACAGAATGGATGTTGCAGAAGTAAGAATGAAGGTGTGTGAAGTCATAGAGTGGAGGTGTCTGAAGGCATAGAATGGATGTTGCTCAAATAAGAATGGAGGTGTGTGAACTCATAGAATGGACGTGTGTGAACTCATAGAATGGAGGTGTGTGAATTCATGGAACGGAGGTGTGTGAAGTCAAAGAATGGAGGTGTATGATGTCAAACCATGGAAGTGTGTGAAGTGATAGAATGGAGGTGTGTGAAGTCTTAGAATGGAGGTGTGTGAAGTCATAGAATGGAGGTGTGTGAAGTCACAGAAGGTAGGTGTGTGAAGTTACAGAATGGAGGTGTGTAAAGTCACAGAGTGGTAGTGTGGGAAGGCAGAGAATTGAGGGGTGTGAAGTCAAAGAATGGAGGTATGTGAAGTCACAGAATGGAGGGCTGTGAAGTCAGAATAGAGGTGTGCGAAGTCATAGAATGGAGGTGTGTGAAGTCAGAAAGGAGCTGTGGGATCTCATAGAATGGAGGTGTGTGAAGTCACAATGGAGATGTGTGAAGTCATAGAATGGTGGTTTTTGAAGTCACAGAATGGAGGTGTGTGAAGTCATAGAATGGAGGTGTGTGAAGTCAGATTGGAGGTATGTGAAGTCACAGAATGGAGGTGTGTCAACTCAGAAAGGAGGTATGTGAAGTCATAGAATGGAGGTGTGTGAAGTCAAAGAATGGAGGTGTGGGAAATCATAGAATGGAGGTGTGTGAAGTCACAGAATTGATTGTATGAAGTCAGAATGGAGGTGTGTGAATTCAGAATGGAGGTGTGTGAAATCAAACATTGGAGGTGTATGAAGTCATGGAATGGAGGTGTGTGAAATCTAAGAATGGAGGTGGGTGAAATCAAACATTGGAGGTGTATGAAGTCACAGAATGGAGATGTGTGAAGTCACAGAATATAGGTGTGTGAAGTCAAAATGGAGGTGTGTGAACTCATAGAATAGGGGTGTGTGACCTCATAGAATGGAGGTGTGTGAAGTCATGGAATGGAGATGTGTGAAATCCAAGAATGGAGGTGTGTGAAATCAAACAGTGGAGGTGTATGAAGTCACAGAATGGAGATGTGTGAAGTCACAGAATGGAAGTGTGTGAAGTCAAAATTGAGGTGTGTGAAGTCACAGAATGGAGGTGTGTGAAGTCAAAATGGAGGTGTGTGAAGTCAAAGAAAGGAGGTGTGTGAAGTCATAGAATGGAGGTGTATAAAGTCATGGAATGGAGGTGTGTGAAGTCAGAATGCACGTGTGTGAAGTCATAGAATGGAGGTGTGTGAATTCATGGAACGGAGGTGTGTGAAGTCAAAGAATGGAGGTGTATGATGTCAAACCATGGAAGTGTGTGAAGTGATAGAATGGAGGTGTGTGAAGTCTTAGAATGGAGGTGTGTGAAGTCATAGAATGGAGGTGTGTGAAGTCACAGAAGGGAGGTGTGTGAAGTTATAGAATGGAGGTGTGTAAAGTCACAGAGTGGTGGTGTGTGAAGGCAGAGAATTGAGGGGTGTGAAGTCAAAGAATGTAGGTATGTGAAGTCACAGAATGGAGGGGTGTGAAGTCAGAATAGGGGGGTGCGAAGTCATAGAATGGAGGTGTGTGAAGTCAGAAAGGAGCTGTGTGAACTCATAGAATGGAGGTGTGTGAAGTCACAATGGAGATGTGTGAAGTCATAGAATGGTGGTTTTTAAAGTCACAGAATGGAGGTGTGTGAAGTCATAGAATGGAGGTGTGTGAAGTCAGATTGGAGGTATGTGAAGTCACAGAATGGAGGTGTGTCAACTCAGAAAGGAGGTATGTGAAGTCATAGAATGGAGGTGTGTGAAGTCAAAGAATTGAGGTGTGGGAAATCATAGAATGGAGGTGTGTGAAGTCACAGAATTGAGGTGTATGAAGTCAGAATGGAGGTGTGTGAATTCAGAATGGAGGTGTGTGAAGTCATAGAATGGAGGTGTATGAAGTCATGGAATGGAGGTGTGTGAAATCCAAGAATGGAGGTGTGTGAAATCAAACATTGGAGGTGTATGAAGTCACAGAATGGAGATGTGTGAAGTCACAGAATGGAAGTGTGTGAAGTCAAAATTGAGGTGTGTGAAGTCACAGAATGGAGGTGTGTGAAGTCACAGAATATAGGTGTGTGAAGTCAAAATGGAGGTGTGTGAACTCATAGAATAGGGGTGTGTGACCTCATAGAATGGAGGTGTGTGAAGTCATGGAATGGAGATGTGTGAAATCCAAGAATGGAGGTGTGTGAAATCAAACAGTGGAGGTGTATGAAGTCACAGAATGGAGATGTGTGAAGTCACAGAATGGAAGTGTGTGAAGTCAAAATTGAGGTGTGTGAAGTCACAGAATGGAGGTGTGTGAAGTCAAAATGGAGGTGTGTGAAGTCAAAGAAAGGAGGTGTGTGAAGTCATAGAATGGAGGTGTATAAAGTCATGGAATGGAGGTGTGTGAAGTCAGAATGCACGTGTGTGAAGTCATAGAATGGAGTTGTGGGAAGTCATAGAATGGAGGTGTGTGAAGTCACAAAATGGAGGTGTATGAAGTCATAGAATGGAAGTGTGTGAAGTCATAGAATGGAGGTGTGTGAAGTCACAGAAGGGAGGTGTGTGAAGTCACAGAATGGATGTGGCTGAAGTAATAATGAAGGTGTGTGAAGTCATAGAATGGAGGTGTCTGAAGTCATAGAATGGATGTTGCTGAAGGAAGAATGGAGGTGTGTGAACTCATAGAATGGAGGTGTGTGAACTCATAGAATGGAGGTGTGTGAATTCATGGAATGGAGGTGTGTAAAGTCAAAGAATGGAGGTGTGTGAAGTCACAGAAGAGAGGTGTGTGAAGTCAGAGCATCGAGGTGTGTGAATTCACAGAATGGAGGTGTGGGAAGTCACAGAATGGAGGTGGGTGAACTCATAATGGAGGTGAGTGAAGTCACAGAATGGAGGTGTGTGATGTCAGAATGGAGGTGTGTGATGTCAGAATGGAGGTGTGTTAAGTCACAGAATGGAGGTGTGTGACGTCATCAATTTTGGTGTGTGAAGTCATAGTATGTTGGTGTGAAGTCATAGAATGGAGGTGTGTGAAGTCATTGAATGGAGGTGTGTGAAGTCACAGAAGTCAGGTGTGTGAAGTCACAGAATAGAGTTGTGTGAGGTCATAATGGAGGTGTGTGAATTCATAGAATGGAGGTGTGTGAACTCAAAGAATGGATGTGTGTGAAGTCATTGAATGGAGGTGTGTGAAATAACAGAATGGAGTTGTGTGTAGTCACAGAGTGTAGGTGTGTAAAGTCACAGAGTGGAGGTTTGTGAAGTCTCAGAATGGAGGTGTGTGAAGTCATAGAATGGAGGTGTTTGAAGTCATAGAATATTGGTTTTTGAAGTCACAGAATGCAGGTATGTGAAGTCATAGAATGGAGGTGTGTGAAGTCAGATTGGAGGGGTGTGAAGTAACAGAATGGAGGTGTGTCAACTCAGAAAGGAGGTGTGTGAAGTCATAGAATGGAGGTGTTTGAAGTCATAGAATGGAGGTGTGTGAAATCATAGAATGGAGGTGTGTGAAGTCACAGAAATGAGGTGTTTGAAGTGAAATGGAAGACTGTGAAGGGAGAAGGGAGGTGTGTCAAGTCATAGAATGGAGGTGTGTGAAGTCATAGAATGGAGATGTGTGAAGTCACAGAATGGAGGTGTGTGAAGTCACAGAATGGAGGTGTGTGAAGTCAGATTGGAGGTGTGTGAAGTCACAGAATGGAGGTGTGTCAACTCAGAAATGAGGTATGTGAAGTCATAGAATGGAGGTGTGTGAAGCCACAGAATCGAGGTGTGTGAAGTCAGAATGGAGGTGTGTGAATTCAGAATGGAGGTGTGTGAAGTCACAGAATGGAGGTTTGTGAAGTCACAATGCAGGTGTGTGAACTGATAGAAGGAAGGTGTGTGAAGTCACAATGTAGGTGTGTGAAGTGATAGAATGGAGGTTTGTGAAGTCATAGAATGGAGGTGTGTGAAGTCATAGAATGGAGGTGTTTGAAGTCATAGAATGTTGGTTTTTGAAGTCACAGAATGCAGGTGTGTGAAGTCATAGAATGGAGGTGTGTGAAGTCAGATTGGAGGTGTGTGAAGTAACAGAATGGAGGTGTGTCAACTCAGAAAGGAGGTGTGTGAAGTCATAGAATGGAGGTGTTTGAAGTCATAGAATGTAGGTGTGTGAAATCATAGAATGGAGGTGTGTGAAGTCACAGAAATGAGGTGTTTGAAGTCAAATGGAAGTCTGTGAAGGCAGAATGGAGGTGTGTGAAGTCATAGAATGGAGGTGTGTGAAGTCATAGAATGGAGGTGTGTGAATTAACAGAATGGAGGTGTGTGAAGTCACAGAATGGAGGTGTGTGAACTCAGAATGGAGGTGTGTGAATTCACAGAAGGGAGGTTTGTGAAGTCATAGAATGGAGATTTCTGCAGTAAGAATGAAGGTGTGTGAAGACATAGAATGGAGGTGTGTAGTAAAAATGGAGGTGGGTGAAGGCAAACAAAGGAGGTGTGTGAAGTCACAGAATGGAGGTGTGTGAAGTAACAATGTAGGTTTCTGAAGTCACAGAATGGAGGTGTGTGAAGTCATAGAATGGAGGTGTGTGAAGTCACAGAATGGAGGCGTGTGATGTCATAGAATGGAGGTGTGTGAAGTCACAGAATGGAGGTGTGGGAAATCATAGAATGGAGGTGTGTGAAGTCACAGAATTGAGGTGTATGAAGTCAGAATGGAGGTGTGTGAATTCAGAATGGAGGTGTGTGAAGTCATAGAATGGAGGTGTATGAAGTCATGGAATGGAGGTGTGTAAAATCCAAGAATGGAGGTGTGTGAAATCAAACATTGGAGGTGTATGAAGTCACAGAATGGAGATGTGTGAAGTCACAGAATGGAAGTGTGTGAAGTCAAAATTGAGGTGTGTGAAGTCACAGAATGGAGGTGTGTGAAGTCACAGAATTTAGGTGTGTGAAGTCAAAATGGAGGTGTGTGAACTCATAGAATAGGTTTGTGTGACCTCATAGAATGGAGGTGTGTGAAGTCATGGAATGGAGATGTGTGAAATCCAAGAATGGAGGTGTGTGAAATCAAACAGTGGAGGTGTATGAAGTCACAGAATGGAGATGTGTGAAGTCACAGAATGGAAGTGTGTGAAGTCAAAATTGAGGTGTGTGAAGTCACAGAATGGAGGTGTGTGAAGTCAAAATTTTGATGTGTGAAGTCACAAATGGAGGTGTGTGAAGTCACAGAATTTTGGTGTGTGAAGTCAAAATGGAGGTGTGTGAAGTCAAAGAAAGGAGGTGTGTGAAGTCATAGAATGGAGGTCAATGAAGTCATGGAATGGAGGTGTGTGAAGTCAGAATGCACGTGTGTGAAGTCATAGAATGGAGTTGTGGGAAGTCATAGAATGGAGGTGTGTGAAGTCACAAAATGGAGGTGTGTGAAGTCATAGAATGGAAGTGTGTGAAGTCATAGAATGGAGGTGTGTGAAGTCTTAGAATGGAGGTGTGTGAAGTCATAGAATGGAGGTGTGTGAAGTCACAGAAGGGAGGTGTGTGAAGTCACAGAATGGATGTGGCTGAAGTAATAATGAAGGTGTGTGAAGTCATACAAGGGAGGTGTCTGAAGTCATAGAATGGATGTTGCTGAAGTAAGAATGGAGGTGTGTGAACTCATAGAATGGAGGTGTGTGAACTCATAGAATGGAGGTGTGTGAATTCATGGAACGGAGGTGTGTGAAGTCAAAGAAGGGAGGTGTGTGAAGTCACAGAAGATAGGTGTGTGAAGTCAGAGCATCGAGGTGTGTGAATTCACAGAATGGAGGTGTTTGAAGTCACAGAATGGAGGTGGGTGAACTCACAATGGAGGTGAGTGAAGTCACAGAATAGAGGTGTGTGTAGTCATAGAATGGAAGTGTGTGAAGTCATAGAATGGAGGTGTGTGATGTCAGAATGGAGGTGTGTTAAGTCACAGAATGGAGGTGTGTGACGTCATCAATTTTGGTGTGTGAAGTCATAGTATGTTGGTGTGAAGTCATAGAATGGAGGTGTGTGAAGTCATAGAATGGAGGGGTGTGAAGTCACAGAAGTCAGGTGTGTCAAGTCACAGAATAGAGTTGTGTGAGGTCACAATGGAGGTGTGTGAATTCATAGAATGGAGGTGTGTGAAGTCAAGGAATGGATGTGTGTGAAGTCATAGAATGGAGGTGTGTGAAATCACAGAATGGAGGTGTGTGTAGTCACAGAGTGGAGGTGTGTAAAGTCACAGAGTGGAGGTTTGTGAAGTCACAGAATGGAGGTGAGTGAAGTCACAGAATGGAGGTGTGTGAAATCATAGAATGGAAGTGTGTGAAGTCATAGAAATGAGGTGTGTGATGTCAGAATGGTGGTGTGTTAAGTTACAGAATGGAGGTGTGTGATGTCATCAATTTTGGTGTGTGAAGTCATAGTATGTTGGTGTAAAGTCATAGAATGGAGGTGTGTGAAGTCATTGAATGGAGGTGTGTTAAGTCACAGAAGGCAGGTGTGTGAAGTCACAGAATAGAGTTGTGTGAGGTCACAATGGAGGTGTGTGAATTCATAGAATGGAGGTGTGTGAAGTCAAAGAATGGATGTGTGTGAAGTCATAGAATGGAGCTGTGTGTAGTCACAGAGTGGAGGGGTGTAAAGTCACAGAGTGTAGGTTTGTGAAGTCTCAGAATGGAGGTGTGTGAAGTCATAGAATGGAGGTGTTTGAAGTCATAGAATGTTGGTTTTTGAAGTCACAGAATGCAGGTGTGTGAAGTCATAGAATGGAGGTGTGTGAAGTCAGATTGGAGGGGTGTGAAGTAACAGAATGGAGGTGTGTCAACTCAGAAAGGAGGTGTGTGAAGTCATAGAATGGAGGTGTTTGAAGTCATAGAATGGAGGTGTGTGAAATCATAGAATGGAGGTGTGTGAAGTCACAGAAATGGGGTGTTTGAAGTCAAATGGAAGTCTGTGAAGGCAGAAGGGAGGTGTGTGAAGTCATAGAATGGAGGTGTGTGAAGTCATAGAATGGAGGTGTGTGAAGTCACAGAATGGAGGTGTGTGAAGTCACAGAATGGAGGTGTGTGAAGTCAGATTGGAGGTATGTGAAGTCACAGAATGGAGGTGTGTCAACTCAGAAATGAGGTATGTGAAGTCATAGAATGGAGGTGTGTGAAGTCACAGAATTGAGGTGTGTGAAGTCAGAATGGAGGTGTGTGAATTCAGAATGGAGGTGTGTGAAGTCACAGAATGGAGGTTTGTGAAGTCACAATGCAGGTGTGTGAACTGATAGAAGGTAGGTGTGTGAAGTCACAATGTAGGTGTGTGAAGTGATAGAATGGAGGTGTGTGAAGTCATAGAATGGAGGTGTGTGAAGTCATAGAACGGAGGTGTTTGAAGTCATAGAATGTTGGTTTTTGAAGTCACAGAATGCAGGTGTGTGAAGTCATAGAATGGAGGTGTGTGAAGTCAGATTGGAGGGGTGTGAAGTAACAGAATGGAGGTGTGTCAACTCAGAAAGGAGGTGTGTGAAGTCATAGAATGGAGGTGTTTGAAGTCATAGAATGGAGGTATGTGAAATCATAGAATGGAGGTGTGTGAAGTCACAGAAATGAGGTGTTTGAATTCAAATGGAAGTCTGTGAAGGCAGAATGGAGGTGTGTGAAGTCATAGAATGGAGGTGTGTGAAGTCATAGAATGGAGGCGTGTGAATTAACAGAATGGAGGTGTGTGAAGTCACAGAATGTAGGTGTGTGAACTCAGATTTAAGGTGTGTGAAGGCACAGAATGGAGGGGAGTGAAGTCAAAGAATGGAGGTATGTGAAGTCACAGAATGGAGGGGTGTGAATTCAGAATAGAGGTTTGCGAAGTCATAGAATGGAGGTGTGTGAAGTCAGAATGGAGCTGTGTGAACTCATAGAATGGAGGTGTGTGAAGTCACAATGGAGATGTGCGTAGTCATAGAATGGTGGTCTTTGAAGTCCCACAATGGAGGTGTGTGAAGTCATAGAATGGAGGTGTGTGAAGTCAGATTGGAGGTATGTGAAGTCACAGAATGGAGGTGTGTCAACTCAGAAATGAGGTATGTGAATTCATACAATGGAGGTGTGTGAAGTCACAGCATTGACGTGTGTGAAGTCAGAATGGAGTTGTGTGAATTCAGAATGGAGGTGTGTGAAGTCAGAGAATGGATGTTTGTGAAGTCACAATGCAGGGGTGTGAACTGATAGAACGTAGGTGTGTGAAGTCACAATGTAGGTGTGTGAAGTGATAGAATGGAGGTGTGTGAAGTTATAGAATGGAGGTGTGTGAAGTAACAAAATGGAGATGTGTGAAGTCATATAATGAAGGATTGTGAAGTCACAGAATGGAGGTGTGTGAACTCAGAATGGAGGTGTGTGAAGTCACAGAATGGAGGTGTGTGCAATCATAGAATTTAGATGTGTGAAGTCACAGAATGGAGGTGTGTGAAATCGTAGAATGGAGGTATGTGAAGTCAGAGAATCAAGGTGTGTGAAGTCAATGAATGGAGGTGTGTGAAGTCACACAATGGATGTGTGTGAACTCACAATGGAGGTGAGTGAAGTCACAGAATGGAGGTGTGTGAAGTCAAAGAATGGAAGTGCGTGAAGTCATAGAATGTAGGTGTGTGATGTCAGAATGGAGGTGTGTGAAGTCACAGAATGGAGGTGTGTGATGTCATAAATGTTGGTGTGTGAAGTCATAGAATGGAGGTGTGAAGCCATAGAATGGAGGTGTGAAGTCTTAGAATGGAGGTGTGTGAAGTCACAGAAGGCAGGTGTGTGAAGTCACAGAATAGAGTTGTGTGAAGTCATAATGGAGGTGTGTGAATTCATAGAATGGAGGTGTGTGAAGTCAAAGAATGGAGGTGTGTGAAATCACAGAATGGAAGTGTATGTAGTCACAGAGTGGAGGTGTGTAAAGTCACAGAACGGAGGTGTGTGAAGTCTCAGAATGGAGGTGTGTGAAGTCTTAGAATGGAGGTGTTTGAAGTCATAGAATGTTGGTTTTGGAAGTCAGAGAATGGAGGTGTGTGAAGTCATAGAATGGAGGTGTGTGAGGTCAGATTGGAGGTGTGTGAAGTCACAGAATGGATGTGTGTCAACTCCGAAAGGAGGTGTGTGAAGTCATAGAATGGAGGTGTGTGAAGTCATAGAATGGAGGTGTGTGAAATCATAGAGTGGAGTTGTGTGAAGTAACAGAAATGTGGTGTTTGAAGTCAAAATGGAAGTATGTGAAGTCAGAATGGAGGTGTGTGAAGTCATAGAATGGAAGTGTGTGAAGTCATAGAATGGAGGTGTGTGAAGTCACAAAAAGGAGGTGTGTGAACTCATAGAATGGAGGAGTGTGAAGTCATAGAATGGAGGTGTGTGAAGTCACAGATGGAGGTGTGTGAAGTCATAGAATGGACGTGTGTGAAGTCACAGAATGGAGGTGTGTGAAGTCACAGAATGGAGGTGTGTGAACCCGGAATGGAGATGAGTGAATTCACATAAGGGAGGTTTGTGAAGTCACAGAATGGATTGTGTGTGAAATCACAGAATGGAGGTGTGTGAAGTCACAGAATGGATGTGTGTAAAGTCACAGAGTGGATGTGTGTGAAGTCACAGAATGGAGGTTTGTGAAGTCATAGAATGGAGGTGTGTGAAGTCACAGAATGCATGTGTGTGAAGTCAGAACAGAGGTGTGCCAAGTCATAGAATGGAGGAGTGTGAAGTGAAAATGGAGCTGTGTGAAGTCATAGAATTGAAGTGTGTGAAGTCAGAATGGAGGTGTGTGAACTCATAGAATGGAGGTATATGAAGTCACAATGGAGGTGTGTGAAGTCACAGAATGGATGTGTGTGAAGTCATAGAATGGAGGTGTGTGAAATCATAGAATGGAGGTGTGTGAAGTCACAGAATTGATGTGTGTGAAGTCAGAATGGAGGTGTGTGAAGTCAGAATGGAGGTGTGTGAAGTCAGATAATGGAGGTGTGTGAAGTCACAATGCAGGTGTGTGAACTCATAGAATGGAGGTGTGTGAAGTAACAATGTAGGTTTCTGAAGTCATAGATTGGAGGTGTGTGAAGTCATAGAATGGAGGTGTGTGAAGTCACAGAATGGAGGTGTGTGATGTCATAGAATGGACGTGTGTGAAGTCACAGAATGGAGGTGTGTGAAGGCATAGAATGGAGGTGTGTGAAGTCATAGAATGGAGGTGTGTGAAGTCAAGAATAGAGGTTTGTGAAGTCACAGTATGGAGGTGTGTGAACTCAGATTTGAGGTGTGTGAAATCACAGAATGGAGGTGTGTGAAGTCATAGAAGTAGGTGTGTGAAGTCACAGAATGGAGGTGTGTGAAGACACAGAATAGAGGTGTGTGAACTCAGAGTAGAGGTATGTGAAGTCACAGAATGGATGTGTGTGAACTCACAATGGAGGTGAGTGAAGTCACAGAATGGAGGTGTGTGAAGTCATAGAATGGAAGTTTGTGAAGTCATAGAATGTAGGTGTGTGATGTCAGAATGGAGGTGTGTGAAGTCACAGAATGGAGGTGTGTGACGTCATAAATGTTGGTGTGTGAAGCCATAGAATGGAGGTGTGAAGCCATAGAATGGAGGTGTGAAGTCATAGAATGGAGGTGTGTGAAGTCATAGAATGGAGGTGTGTGAAGTCACAGAAGTGAGGTGTGTGAAGTCACAGAATGGATGTTGCAGAAGTAAGAATGAAGGTGTGTGAAGTCATAGAGTGGAGGTGTCTGAAGGCATAGAATGGATGTTGCTCAAATAAGAATGGAGGTGTGTGAACTCATAGAATGGACGTGTGTGAACTCATAGAATGGAGGTGTGTGAATTCATGGAACGGAGGTGTGTGAAGTCAAAGAATGGAGGTGTATGATGTCAAACCATGGAAGTGTGTGAAGTGATAGAATGGAGGTGTGTGAAGTCTTAGAATGGAGGTGTGTGAAGTCATAGAATGGAGGTGTGTGAAGTCACAGAAGGTAGGTGTGTGAAGTTACAGAATGGAGGTGTGTAAAGTCACAGAGTGGTAGTGTGGGAAGGCAGAGAATTGAGGGGTGTGAAGTCAAAGAATGGAGGTATGTGAAGTCACAGAATGGAGGGCTGTGAAGTCAGAATAGAGGTGTGCGAAGTCATAGAATGGAGGTGTGTGAAGTCAGAAAGGAGCTGTGTGATCTCATAGAATGGAGGTGTGTGAAGTCACAATGGAGATGTGTGAAGTCATAGAATGGTGGTTTTTGAAGTCACAGAATGGAGGTGTGTGAAGTCATAGAATGGAGGTGTGTGAAGTCAGATTGGAGGTATGTGAAGTCACAGAATGGAGGTGTGTCAACTCAGAAAGGAGGTATGTGAAGTCATACAATGGAGGTGTGTGAAGTCAAAGAATGGAGGTGTGGGAAATCATAGAATGGAGGTGTGTGAAGTCACAGAATTGATTGTATGAAGTCAGAATGGAGGTGTGTGAATTCAGAATGGAGGTGTGTGAAATCAAACATTGGAGGTGTATGAAGTCATGGAATGGAGGTGTGTGAAATCTAAGAATGGAGGTGGGTGAAATCAAACATTGGAGGTGTATGAAGTCACAGAATGGAGATGTGTGAAGTCACAGAATGGAAGTGTGTGAAGTCAAAATTGAGGTGTGTGAAGTCACAGAATGGAGGTGTGTGAAGTCACAGAATATAGGTGTGTGAAGTCAAAATGGAGGTGTGTGAACTCATAGAATAGGGGTGTGTGACCTCATAGAATGGAGGTGTGTGAAGTCATGGAATGGAGATGTGTGAAATCCAAGAATGGAGGTGTGTGAAATCAAACAGTGGAGGTGTATGAAGTCACAGAATGGAGATGTGTGAAGTCACAGAATGGAAGTGTGTGAAGTCAAAATTGAGGTGTGTGAAGTCACAGAATGGAGGTGTGTGAAGTCAAAATGGAGGTGTGTGAAGTCAAAGAAAGGAGGTGTGTGAAGTCATAGAATGGAGGTGTATAAAGTCATGGAATGGAGGTGTGTGAAGTCAGAATGCACGTGTGTGAAGTCATAGAATGGAGTTGTGGGAAGTCATATAATGGAGGTGTGTGAAGTCACAAAGTGGAGGTGTATGAAGTCATAGAATGGAAGTGTGTGAAGTCATAGAATGGAGGTGTGTGAAGTCTTAGAATGGAGGTGTGTGAAGTCATAGAATGGAGGTGTTTGAAGTCACAGAAGGGAGGTGTGTGAAGTCACAGAATGGATGTGGCTGAAGTAATAATGAAGGTGTGTGAAGTCATAGAATGGAGGTGTCTGAAGTCATAGAATGGATGTTGCTGAAGTAAGAATGGAGGTGTGTGAACTCATAGAATGGAGGTGTGTGAACTCATAGAATGGAGGTGTGTGAATTCATGGAACGGAGGTGTGTGAAGTCAAAGAATGGAGGTGTGTGAAGTCACAGAAGAGAGGTGTGTGAAGTCAGAGCATCGAGGTGTGTGAATTCACAGAATGGAGGTGTGTGAAGTCACAGAATGGAGGTGGGTGAACTCATAATGGAGGTGAGTGAAGTCACAGAATGGAGGTGTGTGATGTCAGAATGGAGGTGTGTGATGTCAGAATGGAGGTGTGTTAAGTCACAGAATGGAGGTGTGTGACGTCATCAATTTTGGTGTGTGAAGTCATAGTATGTTGGTGTGAAGTCATAGAATGGAGGTGTGTGAAGTCATTGAATGGAGGTGTGTGAAGTCACAGAAGTCAGGTGTGTGAAGTCACAGAATAGAGTTGTGTGAGGTCACAATGGAGGTGTGTGAATTCACAGAATGGAGGTGTGTGAAGTCAAAGAATGGATGTGTGTGAAGTCATAGAATGGAGGTGTGTGAAATAACAGAATGGAGGTGTGTGTAGTCACAGAGTGTAGGTGTGTAAACTCACAGAGTGGAGGTTTGTGAAGTCTCAGAATGGAGGTGTGTGAAGTCATAGAATGGAGGTGTTTGAAGTCATAGAATATTGGTTTTTGAAGTCACAGAATGCAGGTGTGTGAAGTCATAGAATGGAGGTGTGTGAAGTCAGATTGGAGGGGTGTGAAGTAACAGAATGGAGGTGTGTCAACTCAGAAAGGAGGTGTGTGAAGTCATAGAATGGAGGTGTTTGAAGTCATAGAATGGAGGTGTGTGAAATCATAGAATGGAGGTGTGTGAAGTCACAGAAATGAGGTGTTTGAAGTGAAATGGAAGACTGTGAAGGGAGAAGGGAGGTGTGTGAAGTCATAGAATGGAGGTGTGTGAAGTCATAGAATGGAGATGTGTGAAGTCACAGAATGGAGGTGTGTGAAGTCACAGAATGGAGGTGTGTAAAGTCAGATTGGAGGTGTGTGAAGTCACAGAATGGAGGTGTGTCAACTCAGAAATGAGGTATGTGAAGTCATAGAATGGAGGTGTGTGAAGCCACAGAATCGAGGTGTGTGAAGTCAGAATGGAGGTGTGTGAATTCAGAATGGAGGTGTGTGAAGTCACAGAATGGAGGTTTGTGAAGTCACAATGCAGGTGTGTGAACTGATAGAAGGAAGGTGTGTGAAGTCACAATGTAGGTTTGTGAAGTGATAGAATGGAGGTTTGTGAAGTCATAGAATGGAGGTGTGTGAAGTCATAGAATGGAGGTGTTTGAAGTCATAGAATGTTGGTTTTTGAAGTCACAGAATGCAGGTGTGTGAAGTCATAGAATGGAGGTGTGTGAAGTCAGATTGGAGGGGTGTGAAGTAACAGAATGGAGGTGTGTCAACTCAGAAAGGAGGTGTGTGAAGTCATAGAATGGAGGTGTTTGAAGTCATAGAATGTAGGTGTGTGAAACCATAGAATGGAGGTGTGTGAAGTCACAGATATGAGGTGTTTGAAGTCAAATGGAAGTCTGTGAAGGCAGAATGGAGGTGTGTGAAGTCATAGAATGGAGGTGTGTGAAGTCATAGAATGGACGTGTGTGAAGTCACAGAATGGAGGTGTGTGAAGGCATAGAATGGAGGTGTGTGAAGTCATAGAATGGAGGTGTGTGAAGTCAAGAATAGAGGTTTGTGAAGTCACAGTATGGAGGTGTGTGAACTCAGATTTGAGGTGTGTGAAATCACAGAATGGAGGTGTGTGAAGTCATAGAAGTAGGTGTGTGAAGTCACAGAATGGAGGTGTGTGAAGACACAGAATAGAGGTGTGTGAACTCAGAGTAGAGGTATGTGAAGTCACAGAATGGAGGTGTGTGAAGTCATAGAATGGAAGTGTGTGAAGTCATAGAATGGAGGTGTGTGAAGTCAGAATCGAGGTGTGTGAAGTCACAGAATGGAGGTGTGTGAACCCAGAATGGATGTGTGTGAAGTCACAGAATGGAGGTTTGTGAAGTCACAGAATGGAGGTGTGTGAAGTCATAGAATGGATGTTGCTGAAGTAAGAATGAAGGTGTGTGAAGTCATAGAATGGAGGTGTCTGAAGTCATAGAATGGATGTTGCTGAAGTAGAATGAAGGTGTGTGAACTCATAGAATGGAGGTGTGTGAACTCATAGAATGAAGGTGTGTGAATTCATGGAACGGAGGTGTGTGAAGTCAAAAAATGGAGGTGTATGATGTCAAACAATGGAAGTGTGTGAAGTCATAGTACGGAGGTGTGTGAAGACTTAGAATGGAGGTGTGTGAAGTCATAGAATGGAGGTGTGTGAAGTCACAGAATGGAGGTGTGTAAAGTCACAGAGTGGAGGTGTGTGAAGGCACAGAATGGAGAGGAGTGAAGTCAAAGAATGGAGGTATGTGAAGTGACAGAATGGAGGTGTGTGAAGTCACAGAATGGAGGTGTGTGAAGTCAGATTGGAGGTATGTGAAGTCACAGAATGGAGGTGTGTCAACTCAGAAATGAGGTATGTGAAGTCATAGAATGGAGGTGTGTGAAGTCACAGAATTGAGGTGTGTGAAGTCAGAATAGAGGTGTGAGAATTCAGAATGGAGGTGTGTGAAGTCACAGAATGGAGGTTTGTGAAGTCACAATGCAGGTGTGTGAACTGATAGAAGGTAGGTGTGTGAAGTCACAATGTAGGTGTGTGAAGTGATAGAATGGAGGTGTGTGAAGTCACAGAATGGAGGTATGAAAAGTCATGTCATGGAGGTGTGTGAAGTCACAGAATATAGGTGTGTGAAATCAGAATTGAGGTGTGCTAAGTCATAGAATAGAGGTGTGTGAAGTCAGAATGGAGGTGTGTGAAGTCATAGAATGGAGGTATGTGAAGTCACAATGGAGGTGTGTGAAGTCATAGAATGGTGGTATGTGAAGTTACAGAATGGAGGTGTGGAAGTCATAGAATGGAATTGTGTGAAGTCAGAAATTGAGGTGTGTGAAGTCACAGAATATAGGTGTGTGAATTCAGAATGGAGGTGTGTGAAGTCATAGAATGGAGGTGTGGGAAGTCATGGAATGGAGGTGTGTGAAATCATAGAATGGAGGTGTGTGAAGTCACAGAATGGAGGTGTGTGAAGTAAGAATGGAGGTGTGTGAAGTGATAGAATTGAGGTGGGTAAAGTCAGAATGGAGGTGTGTGAACACATAGAAGAGAGGTGTGTGAAATCACAATGGAGGTGTGTGAAGTCATAGAATAGAGGTGTGTGAAGTCACTGAAGGAGGTGTGTGAAGTCATAGAAAGGAGCTGTGTGAATTCAGAATGGAGGTGTGTGAAGTCACAGAATGGAGGTGTGTGAAATCGTAGAATGGAGGTATGTGATTCAGAGAATCAAGGTCTGTGAAGTAAATGAATGGAGGTGTGTGAAGTCACAGAATGGATGTGTGTGAACTCACAATGGAGGTGAGTGAAGTCACAGAATGGAGGTGTGTGAAGTCATAGAATGGAAGTTTGTGAAGTCATAGAATGTAGGTGTGTGATGTCAGAATGGAGGTGTGTGAAGTCACAGAATGGAGGTGTGTGACGTCATAAATGTTGGTGTGTGAAGCCATAGAATGGAGGTGTGAAGCCATAGAATGGAGGTGTGAAGTCATAGAATGGAGGTGTGTGAAGTCATAGAATGGAGGTGTGTGAAGTCACAGAAGTGAGGTGTGTGAAGTCACAGAATGGATGTTGCAGAAGTAAGAATGAAGGTGTGTGAAGTCATAGAGTGGAGGTGTCTGAAGGCATAGAATGGATGTTGCTCAAATAAGAATGGAGGTGTGTGAACTCATAGAATGGACGTGTGTGAACTCATAGAATGGAGGTGTGTGAATTCATGGAACGGAGGTGTGTGAAGTCAAAGAATGGAGGTGTATGATGTCAAACCATGGAAGTGTGTGAAGTGATAGAATGGAGGTGTGTGAAGTCTTAGAATGGAGGTGTGTGAAGTCATAGAATGGAGGTGTGTGAAGTCACAGAAGGTAGGTGTGTGAAGTTACAGAATGGAGGTGTGTAAAGTCACAGAGTGGTAGTGTGGGAAGGCAGAGAATTGAGGGGTGTGAAGTCAAAGAATGGAGGTATGTGAAGTCACAGAATGGAGGGCTGTGAAGTCAGAATAGAGGTGTGCGAAGTCATAGAATGGAGGTGTGTGAAGTCAGAAAGGAGCTGTGGGATCTCATAGAATGGAGGTGTGTGAAGTCACAATGGAGATGTGTGAAGTCATAGAATGGTGGTTTTTGAAGTCACAGAATGGAGGTGTGTGAAGTCATAGAATGGAGGTGTGTGAAGTCAGATTGGAGGTATGTGAAGTCACAGAATGGAGGTGTGTCAACTCAGAAAGGAGGTATGTGAAGTCATAGAATGGAGGTGTGTGAAGTCAAAGAATGGAGGTGTGGGAAATCATAGAATGGAGGTGTGTGAAGTCACAGAATTGATTGTATGAAGTCAGAATGGAGGTGTGTGAATTCAGAATGGAGGTGTGTGAAATCAAACATTGGAGGTGTATGAAGTCATGGAATGGAGGTGTGTGAAATCTAAGAATGGAGGTGGGTGAAATCAAACATTGGAGGTGTATGAAGTCACAGAATGGAGATGTGTGAAGTCACAGAATATAGGTGTGTGAAGTCAAAATGGAGGTGTGTGAACTCATAGAATAGGGGTGTGTGACCTCATAGAATGGAGGTGTGTGAAGTCATGGAATGGAGATGTGTGAAATCCAAGAATGGAGGTGTGTGAAATCAAACAGTGGAGGTGTATGAAGTCACAGAATGGAGATGTGTGAAGTCACAGAATGGAAGTGTGTGAAGTCAAAATTGAGGTGTGTGAAGTCACAGAATGGAGGTGTGTGAAGTCAAAATGGAGGTGTGTGAAGTCAAAGAAAGGAGGTGTGTGAAGTCATAGAATGGAGGTGTATAAAGTCATGGAATGGAGGTGTGTGAAGTCAGAATGCACGTGTGTGAAGTCATAGAATGGAGTTGTGGGAAGTCATATAATGGAGGTGTGTGAAGTCACAAAGTGGAGGTGTATGAAGTCATAGAATGGAAGTGTGTGAAGTCATAGAATGGAGGTGTGTGAAGTCTTAGAATGGAGGTGTGTGAAGTCATAGAATGGAGGTGTTTGAAGTCACAGAAGGGAGGTGTGTGAAGTCACAGAATGGATGTGGCTGAAGTAATAATGAAGGTGTGTGAAGTCATAGAATGGAGGTGTCTGAAGTCATAGAATGGATGTTGCTGAAGTAAGAATGGAGGTGTGTGAACTCATAGAATGGAGGTGTGTGAACTCATAGAATGGAGGTGTGTGAATTCATGGAACGGAGGTGTGTGAAGTCAAAGAATGGAGGTGTGTGAAGTCACAGAAGAGAGGTGTGTGAAGTCAGAGCATCGAGGTGTGTGAATTCACAGAATGGAGGTGTGTGAAGTCACAGAATGGAGGTGGGTGAACTCATAATGGAGGTGAGTGAAGTCACAGAATGGAGGTGTGTGATGTCAGAATGGAGGTGTGTGATGTCAGAATGGAGGTGTGTTAAGTCACAGAATGGAGGTGTGTGATGTCATCAATTTTGGTGTGTGAAGTCATAGTATGTTGGTGTGAAGTCATAGAATGGAGGTGTGTGAAGTCATTGAATGGAGGTGTGTGAAGTCACAGAAGTCAGGTGTGTGAAGTCACAGAATAGAGTTGTGTGAGGTCACAATGGAGGTGTGTGAATTCATAGAATGGAGGTGTGTGAAGTCAAAGAATGGATGTGTGTGAAGTCATAGAATGGAGGTGTGTGAAATAACAGAATGGAGGTGTGTGTAGTCACAGAGTGTAGGTGTGTAAACTCACAGAGTGGAGGTTTTTGAAGTCTCAGAATGGAGGTGTGTGAAGTCATAGAATGGAGGTGTTTGAAGTCATAGAATATTGGTTTTTGAAGTCACAGAATGCAGGTGTGTGAAGTCATAGAATGGAGGTGTGTGAAGTCAGATTGGAGGGGTGTGAAGTAACAGAATGGAGGTGTGTCAACTCAGAAAGGAGGTGTGTGAAGTCATAGAATGGAGGTGTTTGAAGTCATAGAATGGAGGTGTGTGAAATCATAGAATGGAGGTGTGTGAAGTCACAGAAATGAGGTGTTTGAAGTGAAATGGAAGACTGTGAAGGGAGAAGGGAGGTGTGTGAAGTCATAGAATGGAGGTGTGTGAAGTCATAGAATGGAGATGTGTGAAGTCACAGAATGGAGGTGTGTGAAGTCACAGAATGGAGGTGTGTAAAGTCAGATTGGAGGTGTGTGAAGTCACAGAATGGAGGTGTGTCAACTCAGAAATGAGGTATGTGAAGTCATAGAATGGAGGTGTGTGAAGCCACAGAATCGAGGTGTGTGAAGTCAGAATGGAGGTGTGTGAATTCAGAATGGAGGTGTGTGAAGTCACAGAATGGAGGTTTGTGAAGTCACAATGCAGGTGTGTGAACTGATAGAAGGAAGGTGTGTGAAGTCACAATGTAGGTTTGTGAAGTGATAGAATGGAGGTTTGTGAAGTCATAGAATGGAGGTGTGTGAAGTCATAGAATGGAGGTGTTTGAAGTCATAGAATGTTGGTTTTTGAAGTCACAGAATGCAGGTGTGTGAAGTCATAGAATGGAGGTGTGTGAAGTCAGATTGGAGGGGTGTGAAGTAACAGAATGGAGGTGTGTCAACTCAGAAAGGAGGTGTGTGAAGTCATAGAATGGAGGTGTTTGAAGTCATAGAATGTAGGTGTGTGAAACCATAGAATGGAGGTGTGTGAAGTCACAGAAATGAGGTGTTTGAAGTCAAATGGAAGTCTGTGAAGGCAGAATGGAGGTGTGTGAAGTCATAGAATGGAGGTGTGTGAAGTCATAGAATGGAGGTGTGTGAATTAACAGAATGGAGGTGTGTGAAGTCACAGAATGGAGGTGTGTGAACTCAGAATGGAGGTGTGTGAATTCACAGAAGGGAGGTTTGTGAAGTCATAGAATGGAGATTTCTGCAGTAAGAATGAAGGTGTGTGAAGACATAGAATGGAGGTGTGTAGTAAAAATGGAGGTGGGTGAAGGCAAACAAAGGAGGTGTGTGAAGTCACAGAATGGAGGTGTGTGAAGTAACAATGTAGGTTTCTGAAGTCACAGAATGGAGGTGTGTGAAGTCATAGAATGGAGGTGTGTGAAGTCACAGAATTGAGGTGTATGAAGTCAGAATGTAGGTGTGTGAATTCAGAATGGAGGTGTGTGAAGTCATAGAATGGAGGTGTATGAAGTCATGGAATGGAGGTGTGTGAAATCCAAGAATGGAGGTGTGTGAAATCAAACATTGGAGGTGTATGAAGTCACAGAATGGAGATGTGTGAAGTCACAGAATGGAAGTGTGTGAAGTCAAAATTGAGGTGTGTGAAGTCACAGAATGGAGGTGTGTGAAGTCACAGAATATAGGTGTGTGAAGTCAAAATGGAGGTGTGTGAACTCATAGAATAGGGTTGTGTGACCTCATAGAATGGAGGTGTGTGAAATCATGGAATGGAGATGTGTGAAATCCAAGAATGGAGGTGTGTGAAATCAAACAGTGGAGGTGTATGAAGTCACAGAATGGAGATGTGTGAAGTCACAGAATGGAAGTGTGTGAAGTCAAAATTGAGGTGTGTGAAGTCACAGAATGGAGGTGTGTGAAGTCAAAATTTTGATGTGTGAAGTCACAAATGGAGGTGTGTGAAGTCACAGAATTGTGGTGTGTGAAGTCAAAATGGAGGTGTGTGAAGTCAAAGAAAGGAGGTGTGTGAAGTCATAGAATGGAGGTGAATGAAGTCATGGAATGGAGGTGTGTGAAGTCAGAATGCACGTGTGTGAAGTCATAGAATGGAGTTGTGGGAAGTCATAGAATGGAGGTGTGTGAAGTCACAAAATGGAGGTGTGTGAAGTCATAGAATGGAAGTGTGTGAAGTCATAGAATGGAGGTGTGTGAAGTCTTAGAATGGAGGTGTGTGAAGTCATAGAATGGAGGTGTGTGAAGTCACAGAAGTGAGGTGTGTGAAGTCACAGAATGGATGTGGCTGAAGTAATAATGAAGGTGTGTGAAGTCATAGAATGGAGGTGTCTGAAGTCATAGAATGGATGTTGATGAAGTACGAATGGAGGTGTGTGAACTCATAGAATGGAGGTGTGTGAATTCATGGAACGGAGGTGTGTGAAGTCAAAGAAGGGAGGTGTGTGAAGTCACAGAAGAGAGGTGTGTGAAGTCAGAGCATCGAGGTGTGTGAATTCACAGAATGGAGGTGTTTGAAGTCACAGAATGGAGGTGGGTGAACTCACAATGGAGGTGAGTGAAGTCACAGAATGGAGGTGTGTGAAGTCATAGTTTGGAAGTGTGTGAAGTCATAGAATGGAGGTGAGTGATGTCAGAATGGAGGTGTGTTAAGTCACAGAATGGAGGTGTGTGACGTCATCAATTTTGGTGTGTGAAGTCATAGTATGTTGGTGTGAAGTCATAGAATGGAGGTGTGTGAAGTCATAGAATGGAGGGGTGTGAAGTCACAGAAGTCAGGTGTGTCAACTCACAGAATAGAGTTGTGTGAGGTCACAATGGAGGTGTGTGAATTCATAGAATGGAGGTGTGTGAAGTCAAAGAATGGATGTGTGTGAAGTCATAGAATGGAGGTGTGTGAAATCACAGAATGGAGCTGTGTGTAGTCACAGAGTGGAGGGGTGTAAAGTCACAGAGTGGAGGTTTGTGAAGTCTCAGAATGGAGGTGTGTGAAGTCATAGAATGGAGGTGTTTGAAGTCATAGAATGTTGGTTTTTGAAGTCACAGAATGCGGGTGTGTTTAGTCATAGAATGGAGGTGTGTGAAGTCAGATTGGAGGGGTGTGAAGTAACAGAATGGAGGTGTGTCAACTCAGAAAGGAGGTGTGTGAAGTCATAGAATGGAGGTGTTTGAAGTCATAGAATGGAGGTGTGTGAAATCATAGAATGGAGGTGTGTGAAGTCACAGAAATGGGGTGTTTGAAGTCAAATGGAAGTCTGTGAAGGCAGAAGGGAGGTGTGTGAAGTCATAGAATGGAGGTGTGTGAAGTCATAGAATGGAGGTGTGTGAAGTCATAGAATGGATGTTGCTGAAGTAAGAATGAAGGTGTGTGAAGTCATAGAATGGAGGTGTCTGAAGTCATAGAATGGATGTTGCTGAAGTAGAATGAAGGTGTGTGAACTCATAGAATGGAGGTGTGTGAACTCATAGAATGAAGGTGTGTGAATTCATGGAACGGAGGTGTGTGAAGTCAAAAAATGGAGGTGTATGATGTCAAACAATGGAAGTGTGTGAAGTCATAGAATGGAGGTGTGTGAAGACTTAGAATGGAGGTGTGTGAAGTCATAGAATGGAGGTGTGTGAAGTCACAGAATGGAGGTGTGTAAAGTCACAGAATGGAGGTGTGTGAAGGCACAGAATGGAGAGGAGTGAAGTCAAAGAATGGAGGTATGTGAAGTGACAGAATGGAGGTGTGTGAAGTCAGATTGGAGGTATGTGAAGTCACAGAATGGAGGTGTGTCAACTCAGAAATGAGGTATGTGAAGTCATAGAATGGAGGTGTGTGAAGTCACAGAATTGAGGTGTGTGAAGTCAGAATAGAGGTGTGAGAATTCAGAATGGAGGTGTGTGAAGTCACAGAATGGAGGTTTGTGAAGTCACAATGCAGGTGTGTGAACTGATAGAAGGTAGGTGTGTGAAGTCACAATGTAGGTGTGTGAAGTGATAGAATGGAGGTGTGTGAAGTCACAGAATGGAGGTATGAAAAGTCATGTCATGGAGGTGTGTGAAGTCACAGAATGTAGGTGTGTGAAATCAGAATTGAGGTGTGCTAAGTCATAGAATAGAGGTGTGTGAAGTCAGAATGGAGGTGTGTGAAGTCATAGAATGGAGGTATGTGAAGTCACAATGGAGGTGTGTGAAGTCATAGAATGGTGGTATGTGAAGTTACAGAATGGAGGTGTGGAAGTCATAGAATGGAATTGTGTGAAGTCAGAAATTGAGGTGTGTGAAGTCACAGAATATAGGTGTGTGAATTCAGAATGGAGGTGTGTGAAGTCATAGAATGGAGGTGTGGGAAGTCATGGAATGGAGGTGTGTGAAATCATAGAATGGAGGTGTGTGAAGTCACAGAATGGAGGTGTGTGAAGTAAGAATGGAGGTGTGTGAAGTGATAGAATTGAGGTGGGTAAAGTCAGAATGGAGGTGTGTGAACACATAGAAGAGAGGTGTGTGAAATCACAATGGAGGTGTGTGAAGTCATAGAATAGAGGTGTGTGAAGTCACTGAAGGAGGTGTGTGAAGTCATAGAAAGGAGCTGTGTGAATTCAGAATGGAGGTGTGTGAAGTCACAGAATGGAGGTGTGTGAAATCGTAGAATGGAGGTATGTGATTCAGAGAATCAAGGTGTGTGAAGTAAATGAATGGAGGTGTGTGAAGTCACAGAATGGATGTGTGTGAACTCACAATGGAGGTGAGTGAAGTCACAGAATGGAGGTGTGTGAAGTCATAGAATGGAAGTTTGTGAAGTCATAGAATGTAGGTGTGTGATGTGAGAATGGAGGTGTGTGAAGTCACAGAATGGAGGTGTGTGACGTCATAAATGTTGGTGTGTGAAGTCATAGAATGGAGGTGTGAAGCCATAGATTGGAGGTGTGAAGTCATAGAATGGAGGTGTGTGAAGTCATAGAATGGAGGTGTGTGAAGTCACAGAAGTGAGGTGTGTGAAGTCACAGAATGGATGTTGCAGAAGTAAGAATGAAGGTGTGTGAAGTCATAGAATGGAGGTGTGTGAAGTCTTAGAATGGAGGTGTGTGAAGTCATAGAATGGAGGTGTGTGAAGTCACAGAAGGGAGGTGTGTGAAGTTACAGAATGGAGGTGTGTAAAGTCACAGAGTGGTAGTGTGTGAAGGCAGAGAATTGAGGGGTGTGAAGTCAAAGAATGGAGGTATGTGAAGTCACAGAATGGAGGGGTGTGAAGTCAGAATAGAGGTGTGCGAAGTCATAGAATGGAGGTGTGTGAAGTCAGAAAGGAGCTGTGTGAACTCATAGAATGGAGGTGTGTGAAGTCAAAATGGAGATGTGTGAAGTCATAGAATGGTGGTTTTTGAAGTCACAGAATGGAGGTGTGTGAAGTCATAGAATGGAGGTGTGTGAAGTCAGATTGGAGGTATGTGAAGTCACAGAATGGAGGTGTGTCAACTCAGAAAGGAGGTATGTGAAGTCATAGAATGGAGGTGTGTGAAGTCAAAGAATGGAGGTGTGGGAAATCATAGAATGGAGGTGTGTGAAGTCACAGAATTGATTGTATGAAGTCAGAATGGAGGTGTGTGAATTCAGAATGGAGGTGTGTGAAATCAAACATTGGAGGTGTATGAAGTCATGGAATGGAGGTGTGTGAAATCTAAGAATGGAGGTGTGTGAAATCAAACATTGGAGGTGTATGAAGTCACAGAATGGAGATGTGTGAAGTCACAGAATGGAAGTGTGTGAAGTCAAAATTGAGGTGTGTGAAGTCACAGAATGGAGGTGTGTGAAGTCACAGAATATAGGTGTGTGAAGTCAAAATGGAGGTGTGTGAACTCATAGAATAGGGGTGTGTGACCTCATAGAATGGAGGTGTGTGAAGTCATGGAATGGAGATGTGTGAAATCCAAGAATGGAGGTGTGTGAATTCAAACAGTGGAGGTGTATGAAGTCAAAGAATGGAGGTATGTGAAGTCACAGAATGGAATTGTGTGAAGTCAAAATTGAGGTGTGTGAAGTCACAGAATGGAGGTGTGTGAAGTCAAAATGGAGGTGTGTGAAGTCAAAGAAAGGAGGTGTGTGAAGTCATAGAATGGAGGTGTATAAAGTCATGGAATGGAGGTGTGTGAAGTCAGAATGCACGTGTGTGAAGTCATAGAATGGAGTTGTGGGAAGTCATAGAATGGAGGTGTGTGAAGTCACAAAGTGGAGGTGTATGAAGTCATAGAATGGAAGTGTGTGAAGTCATAGAATGGAGGTGTGTGAAGTCTTAGAATGGAGGTGTGTGAAGTCATAGAATGGAGGTGTGTGAAGTCACAGAAGGGAGGTGTGTGAAGTCACAGAATGGATGTGGCTGAAGTAATAATGAAGGTGTGTGAAGTCATAGAATGGAGGTGTCTGAAGTCATAGAATGGATGTTGCTGAAGTAAGAATGGAGGTGTGTGAACTCATAGAATGGAGGTGTGTGAACTCATAGAATGGAGGTGTGTGAATTCATGGAACGGAGGTGTGTGAAGTCAAAGAATGGAGGTGTGTGAAGTCACAGAAGAGAGGTGTGTGAAGTCAGAGCATCGAGGTGTGTGAATTCACAGAATGGAGTTGTGTGAAGTCACAGAATGGAGGTGGGTGAACTCATAATGGAGGTGAGTGAAGTCACAGAATGGAGGTGTGTGATGTCAGAATGGAGGTGTGTGATGTCAGAATGGAGGTGTGTTAAGTCACAGAATGGAGGTGTGTGACGTCATCAATTTTGGTGTGTGAAGTCATAGTATGTTGGTGTGAAGTCATAGAATGGAGGTGTGTGAAGTCATTGAATGGAGGTGTGTGAAGTCACAGAAGTCAGGTGTGTGAAGTCACAGAATAGAGTTGTGTGAGGTCACAATGGAGGTGTGTGAATTCACAGAATGGAGGTGTGTGAAGTCAAAGAATGGATGTGTGTGAAGTCATAGAATGGAGGTGTGTGAAATAACAGAATGGAGGTGTGTGTAGTCACAGAGTGTAGGTGTGTAAAGTCACAGAGTGGAGGTTTGTGAAGTCTCAGAATGGAGGTGTGTGAAGTCATAGAATGGAGGTGTTTGAAGTCATAGAATATTGGTTTTTGAAGTCACAGAATGCAGGTGTGTGAAGTCATAGAATGGAGGTGTGTGAAGTCAGATTGGAGGGGTGTGAAGTAACAGAATGGAGGTGTGTCAACTCAGAAAGGAGGTGTGTGAAGTCATAGAATGGAGGTGTTTGAAGTCATAGAATGGAGGTGTGTGAAATCATAGAATGGAGGTGTGTGAAGTCACAGAAATGAGGTGTTTGAAGTGAAATGGAAGACTGTGAAGGGAGAAGGGAGGTGTGTGAAGTCATAGAATGGAGGTGTGTGAAGTCATAGAATGGAGATGTGTGAAGTCACAGAATGGAGGTGTGTGAAGTCACAGAATGGAGGTGTGTAAAGTCAGATTGGAGGTGTGTGAAGTCACAGAATGGAGGTGTGTCAACTCAGAAATGAGGTATGTGAAGTCATAGAATGGAGGTGTGTGAAGCCACAGAATCGAGGTGTGTGAAGTCAGAATGGAGGTGTGTGAATTCAGAATGGAGGTGTGTGAAGTCACAGAATGGAGGTTTGTGAAGTCACAATGCAGGTGTGTGAACTGATAGAAGGAAGGTGTGTGAAGTCACAATGTAGGTTTGTGAAGTGATAGAATGGAGGTTTGTGAAGTCATAGAATGGAGGTGTGTGAAGTCATAGAATGGAGGTGTTTGAAGTCATAGAATGTTGGTTTTTGAAGTCACAGAATGCAGGTGTGTGAAGTCATAGAATGGAGGTGTGTGAAGTCAGATTGGAGGGGTGTGAAGTAACAGAATGGAGGTGTGTCAACTCAGAAAGGAGGTGTGTGAAGTCATAGAATGGAGGTGTTTGAAGTCATAGAATGTAGGTGTGTGAAATCATAGAATGGAGGTGTGTGAAGTCACAGAAATGAGGTGTTTGAAGTCAAATGGAAGTCTGTGAAGGCAGAAAGGAGGTGTGTGAAGTCATAGAATGGAGGTGTGTGAAGTCATAGAATGGAGGTGTGTGAATTAACAGAATGGAGGTGTGTGAAGTCACAGAATGGAGGTGTGTGAACTCAGAATGGAGGTGTGTGAATTCACAGAAGGGAGGTTTGTGAAGTCATAGAATGGAGATTTCTGCAGTAAGAATGAAGGTGTGTGAAGACATAGAATGGAGGTGTGTAGTAAAAATGGAGGTGGGTGAAGGCAAACAAAGGAGGTGTGTGAAGTCACAGAATGGAGGTGTGTGAAGTCAGATTGGAGGTATGTGAAGTCACAGAATGGAGGTGTGTCAACTCAGAAATGAGGTATGTGAAGTCATAGAATGGAGGTGTGTGAAGTCACAGAATTGAGGTGTGTGAAGTCAGAATAGAGGTGTGAGAATTCAGAATGGAGGTGTGTGAAGTCACAGAATGGAGGTTTGTGAAGTCACAATGCAGGTGTGTGAACTGATAGAAGGTAGGTGTGTGAAGTCACAATGTAGGTGTGTGAAGTGATAGAATGGAGGTGTGTGAAGTCACAGAATGGAGGTATGAAAAGTCATGTCATGGAGGTGTGTGAAGTCACAGAATGTAGGTGTGTGAAATCAGAATTGAGGTGTGCTAAGTCATAGAATAGAGGTGTGTGAAGTCAGAATGGAGGTGTGTGAAGTCATAGAATGGAGGTATGTGAAGTCACAATGGAGGTGTGTGAAGTCATAGAATGGTGGTATGTGAAGTTACAGAATGGAGGTGTGGAAGTCATAGAATGGAATTGTGTGAAGTCAGAAATTGAGGTGTGTGAAGTCACAGAATATAGGTGTGTGAATTCAGAATGGAGGTGTGTGAAGTCATAGAATGGAGGTGTGGGAAGTCATGGAATGGAGGTGTGTGAAATCATAGAATGGAGGTGTGTGAAGTCACAGAATGGAGGTGTGTGAAGTAAGAATGGAGGTGTGTGAAGTGATAGAATTGAGGTGGGTAAAGTCAGAATGGAGGTGTGTGAACACATAGAAGAGAGGTGTGTGAAATCACAATGGAGGTGTGTGAAGTCATAGAATAGAGGTGTGTGAAGTCACTGAAGGAGGTGTGTGAAGTCATAGAAAGGAGCTGTGTGAATTCAGAATGGAGGTGTGTGAAGTCACAGAATGGAGGTGTGTGAAATCGTAGAATGGAGGTATGTGATTCAGAGAATCAAGGTGTGTGAAGTAAATGAATGGAGGTGTGTGAAGTCACAGAATGGATGTGTGTGAACTCACAATGGAGGTGAGTGAAGTCACAGAATGGAGGTGTGTGAAGTCATAGAATGGAAGTTTGTGAAGTCATAGAATGTAGGTGTGTGATGTGAGAATGGAGGTGTGTGAAGTCACAGAATGGAGGTGTGTGACGTCATAAATGTTGGTGTGTGAAGTCATAGAATGGAGGTGTGAAGCCATAGATTGGAGGTGTGAAGTCATAGAATGGAGGTGTGTGAAGTCATAGAATGGAGGTGTGTGAAGTCACAGAAGTGAGGTGTGTGAAGTCACAGAATGGATGTTGCAGAAGTAAGAATGAAGGTGTGTGAAGTCATAGAATGGAGGTGTGTGAAGTCTTAGAATGGAGGTGTGTGAAGTCATAGAATGGAGGTGTGTGAAGTCACAGAAGGGAGGTGTGTGAAGTTACAGAATGGAGGTGTGTAAAGTCACAGAGTGGTAGTGTGTGAAGGCAGAGAATTGAGGGGTGTGAAGTCAAAGAATGGAGGTATGTGAAGTCACAGAATGGAGGGGTGTGAAGTCAGAATAGAGGTGTGCGAAGTCATAGAATGGAGGTGTGTGAAGTCAGAAAGGAGCTGTGTGAACTCATAGAATGGAGGTGTGTGAAGTCACAATGGAGATGTGTGAAGTCATAGAATGGTGGTTTTTGAAGTCACAGAATGGAGGTGTGTGAAGTCATAGAATGGAGGTGTGTGAAGTCAGATTGGAGGTATGTGAAGTCACAGAATGGAGGTGTGTCAACTCAGAAAGGAGGTATGTGAAGTCATAGAATGGAGGTGTGTGAAGTCAAAGAATGGAGGTGTGGGAAATCATAGAATGGAGGTGTGTGAAGTCACAGAATTGATTGTATGAAGTCAGAATGGAGGTGTGTGAATTCAGAATGGAGGTGTGTGAAATCAAACATTGGAGGTGTATGAAGTCATGGAATGGAGGTGTGTGAAATCTAAGAATGGAGGTGTGTGAAATCAAACATTGGAGGTGTATGAAGTCACAGAATGGAGATGTGTGAAGTCACAGAATGGAAGTGTGTGAAGTCAAAATTGAGGTGTGTGAAGTCACAGAATGGAGGTGTGTGAAGTCACAGAATATAGGTGTGTGAAGTCAAAATGGAGGTGTGTGAACTCATAGAATAGGGGTGTGTGACCTCATAGAATGGAGGTGTGTGAAGTCATGGAATGGAGATGTGTGAAATCCAAGAATGGAGGTGTGTGAATTCAAACAGTGGAGGTGTATGAAGTCAAAGAATGGAGGTATGTGAAGTCACAGAATGGAAGTGTGTGAAGTCAAAATTGAGGTGTGTGAAGTCACAGAATGGAGGTGTGTGAAGTCAAAATGGAGGTGTGTGAAGTCAAAGAAAGGAGGTGTGTGAAGTCATAGAATGGAGGTGTATAAAGTCATGGAATGGAGGTGTGTGAAGTCAGAATGCACGTGTGTGAAGTCATAGAATGGAGTTGTGGGAAGTCATAGAATGGAGGTGTGTGAAGTCACAAAGTGGAGGTGTATGAAGTCATAGAATGGAAGTGTGTGAAGTCATAGAATGGAGGTGTGTGAAGTCTTAGAATGGAGGTGTGTGAAGTCATAGAATGGAGGTGTTTGAAGTCACAGAAGGGAGGTGTGTGAAGTCACAGAATGGATGTGGCTGAAGTAATAATGAAGGTGTGTGAAGTCATAGAATGGAGGTGTCTGAAGTCATAGAATGGATGTTGCTGAAGTAAGAATGGAGGTGTGTGAACTCATAGAATGGAGGTGTGTGAACTCATAGAATGGAGGTGTGTGAATTCATGGAACGGAGGTGTGTGAAGTCAAAGAATGGAGGTGTGTGAAGTCACAGAAGAGAGGTGTGTGAAGTCAGAGCATCGAGGTGTGTGAATTCACAGAATGGAGGTGTGTGAAGTCACAGAATGGAGGTGGGTGAACTCATAATGGAGGTGAGTGAAGTCACAGAATGGAGGTGTGTGATGTCAGAATGGAGGTGTGTGATGTCAGAATGGAGGTGTGTTAAGTCACAGAATGGAGGTGTGTGACGTCATCAATTTTGGTGTGTGAAGTCATAGTATGTTGGTGTGAAGTCATAGAATGGAGGTGTGTGAAGTCATTGAATGGAGGTGTGTGAAGTCACAGAAGTCAGGTGTGTGAAGTCACAGAATAGAGTTGTGTGAGGTCACAATGGAGGTGTGTGAATTCACAGAATGGAGGTGTGTGAAGTCAAAGAATGGATGTGTGTGAAGTCATAGAATGGAGGTGTGTGAAATAACAGAATGGAGGTGTGTGTAGTCACAGAGTGTAGGTGTGTAAAGTCACAGAGTGGAGGTTTGTGAAGTCTCAGAATGGAGGTGTGTGAAGTCATAGAATGGAGGTGTTTGAAGTCATAGAATATTGGTTTTTGAAGTCACAGAATGCAGGTGTGTGAAGTCATAGAATGGAGGTGTGTGAAGTCAGATTGGAGGGGTGTGAAGTAACAGAATGGAGGTGTGTCAACTCAGAAAGGAGGTATGTGAAGTCATAGAATGGAGGTGTTTGAAGTCATAGAATGGAGGTGTGTGAAATCATAGAATGGAGGTGTGTGAAGTCACAGAAATGAGGTGTTTGAAGTGAAATGGAAGACTGTGAAGGGAGAAGGGAGGTGTGTGAAGTCATAGAATGGAGGTGTGTGAAGTCATAGAATGGAGATGTGTGAAGTCACAGAATGGAGGTGTGTGAAGTCACAGAATGGAGGTGTGTAAAGTCAGATTGGAGGTGTGTGAAGTCACAGAATGGAGGTGTGTCAACTCAGAAATGAGGTATGTGAAATCATAGAATGGAGGTGTGTGAAGCCACAGAATCGAGGTGTGTGAAGTCAGAATGGAGGTGTGTGAATTCAGAATGGAGGTGTGTGAAGTCACAGAATGGAGGTTTGTGAAGTCACAATGCAGGTGTGTGAACTGATAGAAGGAAGGTGTGTGAAGTCACAATGTAGGTTTGTGAAGTGATAGAATGGAGGTTTGTGAAGTCATAGAATGGAGGTGTGTGAAGTCATAGAATGGAGGTGTTTGAAGTCATAGAATGTTGGTTTTTGAAGTCACAGAATGCAGGTGTGTGAAGTCATAGAATGGAGGTGTGTGAAGTCAGATTGGAGGGGTGTGAAGTAACAGAATGGAGGTGTGTCAACTCAGAAAGGAGGTGTGTGAAGTCATAGAATGGAGGTGTTTGAAGTCATAGAATGTAGGTGTGTGAAATCATAGAATGGAGGTGTGTGAAGTCACAGAAATGAGGTGTTTGAAGTCAAATGGAAGTCTGTGAAGGCAGAAAGGAGGTGTGTGAAGTCATAGAATGGAGGTGTGTGAAGTCATAGAATGGAGGTGTGTGAATTAACAGAATGGAGGTGTGTGAAGTCACAGAATGGAGGTGTGTGAACTCAGAATGGAGGTGTGTGAATTCACAGAAGGGAGGTTTGTGAAGTCATAGAATGGAGATTTCTGCAGTAAGAATGAAGGTGTGTGAAGACATAGAATGGAGGTGTGTAGTAAAAATGGAGGTGGGTGAAGGCAAACAAAGGAGGTGTGTGAAGTCACAGAATGGAGGTGTGTGAAGTAACAATGTAGGTTTCTGAAGTCACAGAATGGAGGTGTGTGAAGTCATAGAATGGAGGTGTGTGAAGTCACAGAATGGAGGCGTGTGATGTCATAGAATGGAGGTGTGTGAAGTCACAGAATGGAGGTGTGGGAAATCATAGAATGGAGGTGTGTGAAGTCACAGAATTGAGGTGTATGAAGTCAGAATGTAGGTGTGTGAATTCAGAATGGAGGTGTGTGAAGTCATAGAATGGAGGTGTATGAAGTCATGGAATGGAGGTGTGTGAACTCCAAGAATGGAGGTGTGTGAAATCAAACATTGGAGGTGTATGAAGTCACAGAATGGAGATGTGTGAAGTCACAGAATGGAAGTGTGTGAAGTCAAAATTGAGGTGTGTGAAGTCACAGAATGGAGGTGTGTGAAGTCACAGAATATAGGTGTGTGAAGTCAAAATGGAGGTGTGTGAACTCATAGAATAGGGTTGTGTGACCTCATAGAATGGAGGTGTGTGAAGTCATGGAATGGAGATGTGTGAAATCCAAGAATGGAGGTGTGTGAAATCAAAAAGTGGAGGTGTGGGAAGTCATGGAATGGAGATGTGTGAAGTCACAGAATGGAAGTGTGTGAAGTCAAAATTGAGGTTTGTGAAGTCACAGAATGGAGGTGTGTGAAGTCAAAATTTTGATGTGTGAAGTCACAAATGGAGGTGTGTGAAGTCACAGAATTGTGGTGTGTGAAGTCAAAATGGAGGTGTGTGAAGTCAAAGAAAGGAGGTGTGTGAAGTCATAGAATGGAGGTGAATGAAGTCATGGAATGGAGGTGTGTGAAGTCAGAATGCACGTGTGTGAAGTCATAGAATGGAGTTGTGGGAAGTCATAGAATGGAGGTGTGTGAAGTCACAAAATGGAGGTGTGTGAAGTCATAGAATGGAAGTGTGTGAAGTCATAGAATGGAGGTGTGTGAAGTCTTAGAATGGAGGTCTGTGAAGTCATAGAATGGAGGTGTGTGAAGTCACAGAAGGGAGGTGTGTGAAGTCACAGAATGGATGTGGCTGAAGTAATAATGAAGGTGTGTGAAGTCATAGAATGGAGATGTCTGAAGTCATAGAATGGATGTTGCTGAAGTAAGAATGGAGGTGTGTGAACTCATAGAATGGGGGTGTGTGAACTCATAGAATGGAGGTGTGTGAATTCATGGAACGGAGGTGTGTGAAGTCAAAGAAGGGAGGTGTGTGAAGTCACAGAAGAGAGGTGTGTGAAGTCAGAGCATCGAGGTGTGTGAATTCACAGAATGGAGGTGTTTGAAGTCACAGAATGGAGGTGGGTGAACTCACAATGGAGGTGAGTGAAGTCACAGAATGGAGGTGTGTGAAGTCATAGATTGGAAGTGTGTGAAGTCATAGAATGGAGGTGTGTGATGTCAGAATGGAGGTGTGTTAAGTCACAGAATGGAGGTGTGTGACGTCATCAATTTTGGTGTGTGAAGTCATAGTATGTTGGTGTGAAGTCATAGAATGGAGGTGTGTGAAGTCATAGAATGGAGGGGTGTGAAGTCACAGAAGTCAGGTGTGTCAAGCCACAGAATAGAGTTGTGTAAGTTCACAATGGAGGTGTGTGAATTCATAGAATGGAGGTGTGTGAAGTCAAAGAATGGATATGTGTGAAGTCATAGAATGGAGGTGTGTGAAATCACAGAATGGAGCTGTGTGTAGTCACAGAGTGGAGGGGTGTAAAGTCACAGAGTGGAGGTTTGTGAAGTCTCAGAATGGAGGTGTGTGAAGTCATAGAATGGAGGTGTTTGAAGTCATAGAATGTTGGTTTTTGAAGTCACAGAATGCGGGTGTGTTTAGTCATAGAATGGAGGTGTGTGAAGTCAGATTGGAGGGGTGTGAAGTAACAGAATGGAGGTGTGTCAACTCAGGAAGGAGGTGTGTGAAGTCATAGAATGGAGGTGTTTGAAGTCATAGAATGGAGGTGTGTGAAATCATAGAATGGAGGTGTGTGAAGTCACAGAAATGGGGTGTTTGAAGTCAAATGGAAGTCTGTGAAGGCAGAAGGGAGGTGTGTGAAGTCATAGAATGGAGGTGTGTGAAGTCATAGAATGGAGGTGTGTGAAGTCACAGAATGGAGGTGTGTGAAGTCACAGAATGGAGGTGTGTGAAGTCAGATTGGAGGTATGTGAAGTCACAGAATGGAGGTGTGTCAACTCAGAAATGAGGTATGTGAAGTCATAGAATGGAGGTGTGTGAAGTCACAGAATTGAGGTGTGTGAAGTCAGAATGGAGGTGTGTGAATTCAGAATGGAGGTGTGTGAAGTCACAGAATGGAGGTTTGTGAAGTCACAATGCAGGTGTGTGAACTGATAGAAGGTAGGTGTGTGAAGTCACAATGTAGGTGTGTTAACAGATAGAATGGAAGTGTGTGAAGTCATAGAATGGAGGTGTGTGAAGTCACAGAATTGAGGTGTATGAAGTCAGAATGTAGGTGTGTGAATTCAGAATGGAGGTGTGTGAAGTCATAGAATGGAGGTGCATGAAGTCATGGAATGGAGGTGTGTGAAATCCAAGAATGGAGGTGTGTGAAATCAAACATTGGAGGTGTATGAAGTCACAGAATGCAGATGTGTGAAGTCACAGAATGGAAGTGTGTGAAGTCAAAATTGAGGTGTGTGAAGTCACAGAATGGAGGTGTGTGAAGTCACAGAATATAGGTGTGTGAAGTCAAAATGGAGGTGTGTGAACTCATAGAATAGGGTTGTGTGACCTCATAGAATGGAGGTGTGTGAAGTCATGGAATGGAGATGTGTGAAATCCAAGAATGGAGGAGTGTGAAATCAAACAGTGGAGGTGTATGAAGTCACAGAATGGAGATGTGTGAAGTCACAGAATGGAAGTGTGTGAAGTCAAAATTGAGGTGTGTGAAGTCACAGAATGGAGGTGTGTGAAGTCAAAATTTTGATGTGTGAAGTCACAAATGGAGGTGTGTGAAGTCACAGAATTGTGGTGTGTGAAGTCAAAATGGAGGTGTGTGAAGTCAAAGAAAGGAGGTGTGTGAAGTCATAGAATGGAGGTGAATGAAGTCATGGAATGGAGGTGTGTGAAGTCAGAATGCACGTGTGTGAAGTCATAGAATGGAGTTGTGGGAAGTCATAGAATGGAGGTGTGTGAAGTCACAAAATGGAGGTGTGTGAAGTCATAGAATGGAAGTGTGTGAAGTCATAGAATGGAGGTGTGTGAAGTCTTAGAATGGAGGTGTGTGAAGTCATAGAATGGAGGTGTGTGAAGTCACAGAAGGGAGGTGTGTGAAGTCACAGAATGGATGTGGCTGAAGTAATAATGAAGGTGTGTGAAGTCATAGAATGGAGGTGTCTGAAGTCATAGAATGGATGTTGCTGAAGTAAGAATGGAGGTGTGTGAACTCATAGAATGGGGGTGTGTGAACTCATAGAATGGAGGTGTGTGAATTCATGGAACGGAGGTGTGTGAAGTCAAAGAAGGGAGGTGTGTGAAGTCACAGAAGAGAGGTGTGTGAAGTCAGAGCATCGAGGTGTGTGAATTCACAGAATGGAGGTGTTTGAAGTCACAGAATGGAGGTGGGTGAACTCACAATGGAGGTGAGTGAAGTCACAGAATGGAGGTGTGTGAAGTCATAGATTGGAAGTGTGTGAAGTCATAGAATGGAGGTGTGTGATGTCAGAATGGAGGTGTGTTAAGTCACAGAATGGAGGTGTGTGACGTCATCAATTTTGGTGTGTGAAGTCATAGTATGTTGGTGTGAAGTCATAGAATGGAGGTGTGTGAAGTCATAGAATGGAGGGGTGTGAAGTCACAGAAGTCAGGTGTGTCAAGTCACAGAATAGAGTTGTGTAAGTTCACAATGGAGGTGTGTGAATTCATAGAATGGAGGTGTGTGAAGTCACAGAAATGAGGTGTTTGAAGTCAAATGGAAGTCTGTGAAGGCAGAAAGGAGGTGTGTGAAGTCATAGAATGGAGGTGTGTGAAGTCATAGAATGGAGGTGTGTGAATTAACAGAATGGAGGTGTGTGAAGTCACAGAATGGAGGTGTGTGAACTCAGAATGGAGGTGTGTGAATTCACAGAAGGGAGGTTTGTGAAGTCATAGAATGTAGATTTCTGCAGTAAGAATGAAGGTGTGTGAAGACATAGAATGGAGGTGTGTAGTAAAAATGGAGGTGGGTGAAGGCAAACAAAGGAGGTGTGTGAAGTCACAGAATGGAGGTGTGTGAAGTAACAATGTAGGTTTCTGAAGTCACAGAATGGAGGTGTGTGAAGTCATAGAATGGAGGTGTGTGAAGTCACAGAATGGAGGCGTGTGATGTCATAGAATGGAGGTGTGTGAAGTCACAGAATGGAGGTGTGGGAAATCATAGAATGGAGGTGTGTGAAGTCACAGAATTGAGGTGTATGAAGTCAGAATGTAGGTGTGTGAATTCAGAATGGAGGTGTGTGAAGTCATAGAATGGAGGTGTATGAAGTCATGGAATGGAGGTGTGTGAACTCCAAGAATGGAGGTGTGTGAAATCAAACATTGGAGGTGTATGAAGTCACAGAATGGAGATGTGTGAAGTCACAGAATGGAAGTGTGTGAAGTCAAAATTGAGGTGTGTGAAGTCACAGAATGGAGGTGTGTGAAGTCACAGAATATAGGTGTGTGAAGTCAAAATGGAGGTGTGTGAACTCATAGAATAGGGTTGTGTGACCTCATAGAATGGAGGTGTGTGAAGTCATGGAATGGAGATGTGTGAAATCCAAGAATGGAGGTGTGTGAAATCAAACAGTGGAGGTGTGGGAAGTCATGGAATGGAGATGTGTGAAGTCACAGAATGGAAGTGTGTGAAGTCAAAATTGAGGTTTGTGAAGTCACAGAATGGAGGTGTGTGAAGTCAAAATTTTGATGTGTGAAGTCACAAATGGAGGTGTGTGAAGTCACAGAATTGTGGTGTGTGAAGTCAAAATGGAGGTGTGTGAAGTCAAAGAAAGGAGGTGTGTGAAGTCATAGAATGGAGGTGAATGAAGTCATGGAATGGAGGTGTGTGAAGTCAGAATGCACGTGTGTGAAGTCATAGAATGGAGTTGTGGGAAGTCATAGAATGGAGGTGTGTGAAGTCACAAAATGGAGGTGTGTGAAGTCATAGAATGGAAGTGTGTGAAGTCATAGAATGGAGGTGTGTGAAGTCTTAGAATGGAGGTCTGTGAAGTCATAGAATGGAGGTGTGTGAAGTCACAGAAGGGAGGTGTGTGAAGTCACAGAATGGATGTGGCTGAAGTAATAATGAAGGTGTGTGAAGTCATAGAATGGAGGTGTCTGAAGTCATAGAATGGATGTTGCTGAAGTAAGAATGGAGGTGTGTGAACTCATAGAATGGGGGTGTGTGAACTCATAGAATGGAGGTGTGTGAATTCATGGAACGGAGGTGTGTGAAGTCAAAGAAGGGAGGTGTGTGAAGTCACAGAAGAGAGGTGTGTGAAGTCAGAGCATCGAGGTGTGTGAATTCACAGAATGGAGGTGTTTGAAGTCACAGAATGGAGGTGGGTGAACTCACAATGGAGGTGAGTGAAGTCACAGAATGGAGGTGTGTGAAGTCATAGATTGGAAGTGTGTGAAGTCATAGAATGGAGGTGTGTGATGTCAGAATGGAGGTGTGTTAAGTCACAGAATGGAGGTGTGTGACGTCATCAATTTTGGTGTGTGAAGTCATAGTATGTTGGTGTGAAGTCATAGAATGGAGGTGTGTGAAGTCATAGAATGGAGGGGTGTGAAGTCACAGAAGTCAGGTGTGTCAAGCCACAGAATAGAGTTGTGTAAGTTCACAATGGAGGTGTGTGAATTCATAGAATGGAGGTGTGTGAAGTCAAAGAATGGATGTGTGTGAAGTCATAGAATGGAGGTGTGTGAAATCACAGAATGGAGCTGTGTGTAGTCACAGAGTGGAGGGGTGTAAAGTCACAGAGTGGAGGTTTGTGAAGTCTCAGAATGGAGGTGTGTGAAGTCATAGAATGGAGGTGTTTGAAGTCATAGAATGTTGGTTTTTGAAGTCACAGAATGCGGGTGTGTTTAGTCATAGAATGGAGGTGTGTGAAGTCAGATTGGAGGGGTGTGAAGTAACAGAATGGAGGTGTGTCAACTCAGGAAGGAGGTGTGTGAAGTCATAGAATGGAGGTGTTTGAAGTCATAGAATGGAGGTGTGTGAAATCATAGAATGGAGGTGTGTGAAGTCACAGAAATGGGGTGTTTGAAGTCAAATGGAAGTCTGTGAAGGCAGAAGGGAGGTGTGTGAAGTCATAGAATGGAGGTGTGTGAAGTCATAGAATGGAGGTGTGTGAAGTCACAGAATGGAGGTGTGTGAAGTCACAGAATGGAGGTGTGTGAAGTCAGATTGGAGGTATGTGAAGTCACAGAATGGAGGTGTGTCAACTCAGAAATGAGGTATGTGAAGTCATAGAATGGAGGTGTGTGAAGTCACAGAATTGAGGTGTGTGAAGTCAGAATGGAGGTGTGTGAATTCAGAATGGAGGTGTGTGAAGTCACAGAATGGAGGTTTGTGAAGTCACAATGCAGGTGTGTGAACTGATAGAAGGTAGGTGTGTGAAGTCACAATGTAGGTGTGTTAACTGATAGAATGGAGGTGTGTGAAGTCATAGAATGGAGGTGTGTGAAGTCACAGAATTGAGGTGTATGAAGTCAGAATGTAGGTGTGTGAATTCATAATGGAGGTGTGTGAAGTCATGGAATGGAGGTGCATGAAGTCATGGAATGGAGGTGTGTGAAATCCAAGAATGGAGGTGTGTGAAATCAAACATTGGAGGTGTATGAAGTCACAGAATGCAGATGTGTGAAGTCACAGAATGGAAGTGTGTGAAGTCAAAATTGAGGTGTGTGAAGTCACAGAATGGAGGTGTGTGAAGTCACAGAATATAGGTGTGTGAAGTCAAAATGGAGGTGTGTGAACTCATAGAATAGGGTTGTGTGACCTCATAGAATGGAGGTGTGTGAAGTCATGGAATGGAGATGTGTGAAATCCAAGAATGGAGGAGTGTGAAATCAAACAGTGGAGGTGTATGAAGTCACAGAATGGAGATGTGTGAAGTCACAGAATGGAAGTGTGTGAAGTCAAAATTGAGGTGTGTGAAGTCACAGAATGGAGGTGTGTGAAGTCAAAATTTTGATGTGTGAAGTCACAAATGGAGGTGTGTGATGTCACAGAATTGTGGTGTGTGAAGTCAAAATGGAGGTGTGTGAAGTCAAAGAAAGGAGGTGTGTGAAGTCATAGAATGGAGGTGAATGAAGTCATGGAATGGAGGTGTGTGAAGTCAGAATGCACGTGTGTGAAGTCATAGAATGGAGTTGTGGGAAGTCATAGAATGGAGGTGTGTGAAGTCACAAAATGGAGGTGTGTGAAGTCATAGAATGGAAGTGTGTGAAGTCATAGAATGGAGGTGTGTGAAGTCTTAGAATGGAGGTGTGTGAAGTCATAGAATGGAGGTGTGTGAAGTCACAGAAGGGAGGTGTGTGAAGTCACAGAATGGATGTGGCTGAAGTAATAATGAAGGTGTGTGAAGTCATAGAATGGAGGTGTCTGAAGTCATAGAATGGATGTTGCTGAAGTAAGAATGGAGGTGTGTGAACTCATAGAATGGGGGTGTGTGAACTCATAGAATGGAGGTGTGTGAATTCATGGAACGGAGGTGTGTGAAGTCAAAGAAGGGAGGTGTGTGAAGTCACAGAAGAGAGGTGTGTGAAGTCAGAGCATCGAGGTGTGTGAATTCACAGAATGGAGGTGTTTGAAGTCACAGAATGGAGGTGGGTGAACTCACAATGGAGGTGAGTGAAGTCACAGAATGGAGGTGTGTGAAGTCATAGATTGGAAGTGTGTGAAGTCATAGAATGGAGGTGTGTGATGTCAGAATGGAGGTGTGTTAAGTCACAGAATGGAGGTGTGTGACGTCATCAATTTTGGTGTGTGAAGTCATAGTATGTTGGTGTGAAGTCATAGAATGGAGGTGTGTGAAGTCATAGAATGGAGGGGTGTGAAGTCACAGAAGTCAGGTGTGTCAAGTCACAGAATAGAGTTGTGTAAGTTCACAATGGAGGTGTGTGAATTCATAGAATGGAGGTGTGTGAAGTCAAAGAATGGATGTGTGTGAAGTCATAGAATGGAGGTGTGTGAAATCACAGAATGGAGCTGTGTGTAGTCACAGAGTGGAGGGGTGTAAAGTCACAGAGTGGAGGTTTGTGAAGTCTCAGAATGGAGGTGTGTGAAGTCATAGAATGGAGGTGTTTGAAGTCATAGAATGTTGGTTTTTGAAGTCACAGAATGCGGGTGTGTTTAGTCATAGAATGGAGGTGTGTGAAGTCAGATTGGAGGGGTGTGAAGTAACAGAATGGAGGTGTGTCAACTCAGAAAGGAGGTGTGTGAAGTCATAGAATGGAGGTGTTTGAAGTCATAGAATGGAGGTGTGTGAAATCATAGAATGGAGGTGTGTGAAGTCACAGAAATGGGGTGTTTGAAGTCAAATGGAAGTCTGTGAAGGCAGAAGGGAGATGTGTGAAGTCATAGAATGGAGGTGTGTGAAGTCACAGAATGGAGGTGTGTGAAGTCACAGAATGGAGGTGTGTGAAGTCAGATTGGAGGTATGTGAAGTCACAGAATGGAGGTGTGTCAACTCAGAAATGAGGTATGTGAAGTCATAGAATGGAGGTGTGTGAAGTCACAGAATTGAGGTGTGTGAAGTCAGAATGGAGGTGTGTGAATTCAGAATGGAGGTGTGTGAAGTCACAGAATGGAGGTTTGTGAAGTCACAATGCAGGTGTGTGAACTGATAGAAGGTAGGTGTGTGAAGTCACAATGTAGGTGTGTTAAGTGATAGAATGGAGGTGTGTGAAGTCATAGAATGGAGGTGTGTGAAGTCATAGAATGGAGGTGTTTGAAGTCATAGAATGTTGGTTTTTGAAGTCACAGAATGCAGGTGTGTGAAGTCATAGAATGGAGGTGTGTGAAGTCAGATTGGAGGGGTGTGAAGTAACAGAATGGAGGTGTGTCAACTCAGAAAGGAGGTGTGTGAAGTCATAGAATGGAGGTGTTTGAAGTCATAGAATGGAGGTATGTGAAATCATAGAATGGAGGTGTGTGAAGTCACAGAAATGAGGTGTTTGAATTCAAATGGAAGTCTGTGAAGGCAGGATGGAGGTGTGTGAAGTCATAGAATGGAGGTGTGTGAAGTCATAGAATGGAGGCGTGTGAATTAACAGAATGGAGGTGTGTGAAGTCACAGAATGTAGGTGTGTGAACTCAGATTTAAGGTGTGTGAAGGCACAGAATGGAGGGGAGTGAAGTCAAAGAATGGAGGTATGTGAAGTCACAGAATGGAGGGGTGTGAATTCAGAATAGAGGTTTGCGAAGTCATAGAATGGAGGTGTGTGAAGTCAGAATGGAGCTGTGTGAACTCATAGAATGGAGGTGTGTGAAGTCACAATGGAGATGTGCGTAGTCATAGAATGGTGGTCTTTGAAGTCCCACAATGGAGGTGTGTGAAGTCATAGAATGGAGGTGTGTGAAGTCAGATTGGAGGTATGTGAAGTCACAGAATGGAGGTGTGTCAACTCAGAAAGGAGGTATGTGAATTCATACAATGGAGGTGTGTGAAGTCACAGAATTGACGTGTGTGAAGTCACAATGGAGTTGTGTGATTTCAGAATGGAGGTGTGTGAAGTCAGAGAATGGATGTTTGTGAAGTCTCAATGCAGGTGTGTGAACTGATAGAACGTAGGTGTGTGAAGTCACAATGTAGGTGTGTGAAGTGATAGAATGGAGGTGTGTGAAGTTATAGAATGGAGGTGTGTGAAGTCACAAAATGGAGATGTGTGAAGTCATATAATGAAGGATTGTGAAGTCACAGAATGGAGGTGTGTGAACTCAGAATGGAGGTGTGTGAAGTCACAGAATGGAGGTGTGTGCAATCATAGAATTTAGATGTGTGAAGTCACAGAATGGAGGTGTGTGAAATCGTAGAATGGAGGTATGTGAAGTCAGAGAATCAAGGTGTGTGAAGTCAATGAATGGAGGTGTGTGAAGTCACACAATGGATGTGTGTGAACTCACAATGGAGGTGAGTGAAGTCACAGAATGGAGGTGTGTGAAGTCAAAGAATGGAAGTGCGTGAGGTCATAGAATGTAGGTGTGTGATGTCAGAATGGAGGTGTGTGAAGTCACAGAATGGAGGTGTGTGACGTCATAAATGTTGGTGTGTGAAGTCATAGAATGGAGGTGTGAAGCCATAGAATGGAGGTGTGAAGTCTTAGAATGGAGGTGTTTGAAGTCATAGAAGGTTGGTTTTTGAAGTCAGAGAATGGAGGTGTGTGAAGTCAAAGAATGGAGGTGTGTGAAATCACAGAATGGAAGTGTATGTAGTCACAGAGTGGAGGTGTGTAAAGTCACAGAACGGAGGTGTGTGAAGTCTCAGAATGGAGGTGTGTGAAGTCATAGAATGGAGGTGCTTGAAGTCATAGAATGTTGGTTTTGAAGTCACAGAATGGAGGTGTGTGAAGTCATAGAATGGAGGTGTGTGAGGTCAGATTGGAGGTGTGTGAAGTCACAGAATGGATGTGTGTCAACTCCGAAAGGAGGTGTGTGAAGTCATAGAATGGAGGTGTGTGAAGTCATAGAATGGAGGTGTGTGAAATCATAGAGTGGAGGTGTGTGAAGTAACAGAAAGGAGGTGTTTGAAGTCAAAATGGAAGTATGTGAAGTCAGAATGGAGGTGTGTGAAGTCATAGAATGGAAGTGTGTGAAGTCATAGAATGGAGGTGTGTGAAGTCACAAAAAGGAGGTGTGTGAACTCATAGAATGGAGGAGTGTGAAGTCATAGAATGGAGGTGTGTGAAGTCACAGATGGAGGTGTGTGAAGTCATAGAATGGACGTGTGTGAAGTCACAGAATGGAGGTGTGTGAAGTCACAGAATGGAGGTGTGTGAACCCGAAATGGAGATGAGTGAATTCACAGAAGGGAGGTTTGTGAAGTCATAGAATGGATTGTGTGTGAAATCACAGAATGGAGGTGTGTGAAGTCACAGAATGGATGTGTGTAAAGTCACAGAGTGGATGCGTGTGAAGTCACAGAATGGAGGTTTGTGAAGTCATAGAATGGAGGTGTGTGAAGTCACAGAATGCATGTGTGTGAAGTCAGAACAGAGGTGTGCCAAGTCATAGAATGGAGGAGTGTGAAGTGAAAATGGAGCTGTGTGAAATCATAGAATTGAAGTGTGTGAAGTCAGAATGGAGGTGTGTGAACTCATAGAATGGAGGTATATGAAGTCACAATGGAGGTGTGTGAAGTCACAGAATGGATGTGTGTGAAGTCATAGAATGGAGGTGTGTGAAATCATAGAATGGAGGTGTGTGAAGTCACAGAATTGATGTGTGTGAAGTCAGAATGGAGGTGTGTGAAGTTAGAATGGAGGTGTGTGAAGTCAGATAATGGAGGTGTGTGAAGTCACAATGCAGGTGTGTGAACTCATAGAATGGAGGTGTGTGAAGTAACAATGTAGGTTTCTGAAGTCATAGATTGGAGGTGTGTGAAGTCATAGAATGGAGGTGTGTGAAGTCACAGAATGGAGGTGTGTGATGTCATAGAATGGACGTGTGTGAAGTCACAGAATGGAGGTGTGTGAAGGCATAGAATGGAGGTGTGTGAAGTCATAGAATGGAGGTGTGTGAAGTCACAGAATAGAAGTTTGTGAAGTCACAGTATGGAGGTGTGTGAACTCAGATTTGAGGTGTGTGAAGTCACAGAATGGAGGTGTGTGAAGTCATAGAAGTAGGTGTGTGAAGTCACAGAATGGAGGTGTGTGAAGACACAGAATGGAGGTGTGTGAATCTCAGAGTGGAGGTATGTGAAGTCACAGAATGGAGGTGTGTGAAGTCATAGAATGGAAGTGTGTGAAGTCATAGAATGGAGGTGTGTGAAGTCAGAATCGAGGTGTGTGAAGTCACAGAATGGAGGTGTGTGAACACAGAATGGATGTGTGTGAAGTCACAGAATGGAGGTTTGTGAAGTCATAGAATGGAGGTGTGTGAAGTCCATGGAATGGATGTTGCTGAAGGAAGAATGAAGTTGTGTGAAGTCATAGAATGGAGGTGTATGAAGTCATAGAATGGATGTTTGCTGAAGTAGAATGAAGGTGGTGTGAACTCAAAGAATGGAGGTGTGTGAACTCATAGAATGAGGTGTGTGAATTCATGGAACGGAGGTGTGTGAAGTCAAAAAATGGAGGTGTATGATGTCAAACAATGGAAGTGTGTGAAGTCATAGAATGGAGGTGTGTGAAGACTTAGAATGGAGGTGTGTGAAGTCATAGAATGGAGGTGTGTGAAGTCACAGAATGGAGGTGTGTAAAGTCACAGAGTGGAGGGTGTGTGAAGGCACAGAATGGAGAGGAGTGAAGTCAAAGAATGGAGGTATGTGAAAGTGACAGAATGGACGTGGTGTGAAGTCACAGAATGGAGGTTTGTGAAGTCAGATTGGAGGTAGTGAAGTCACAGAATGGAGGTGTGTCAACTCAGAAATGAGGTATGTGAAGTCATAGAATGGAGGTGTGTGAAGTCACAGAATTGAGGTGTGTGAAGTCAGAATAGAGGTGTGTGAATTCAGAATGGAGGTGTGTGAAGTCACAGAATGGAGGTTTGTGAAGTCACAATGCAGGTGTGTGAACTGATAGAAGGTAGGTGTGTGAAGTCACAATGTAGGGTGTGTGAAAGTGATAGAATGGAGGTGTGTGAAGTCATAGAATGGAGGGTGTGTGAAGTCATAGAATGGAGGTGTTTGAAGTCATAGAATGTTGGTTTTTGAAGTCACAGAATGCAGGTGTGTGAAGTCATAGAATGGAGGTGTGTGAAGTCAGATTGGAGGGGTGTGAAGTAACAGAATCGAGGTGTGTCAACTCAGAAAGGAGGTGTGTGAAGTCATAGAATGGAGGTGTTTGAAGTCATAGAATGGAGGTATGTGAAATCATAGAATGGAGGTGTGTGAAGTCACAGAAATGAGGTGTTTGAAGTCAAATGGAAGTCTGTGAAGGCAGAATGGAGGTGTGTGAAGTCATAGAATGGAGGTGTGTGAAGTCATAGAATAGAGGTGTGTGAATTAACAGAATGGAGGTGTGTGAAGTCACAGAATGTAGGTGTGTGAACTCAGATTTAAGGTGTGTGAAGGCACAGAATGGAGGGGAGTGAAGTCAAAGAATGGAGGTATGTGAAGTCACAGAATGGAGGGGTGTGAATTCAGAATAGAGGTTTGCGAAGTCATAGAATGGAGGTGTGTGAAGTCAGAATGGAGCTGTGTGAACTCATAGAATGGAGGTGTGTGAAGTCACAATGGAGATGTGCGTAGTCATAGAATGGTGGTCTTTGAAGTCCCACAATGGAGGTGTGTGAAGTCATAGAATGGAGGGTGTGTGAAGTCAGATTGGAGGTATGTGAAGTCACAGAATGGAGGTGTGTCAACTCAGAAATGAGGTATGTGAATTCATACAAATGGAGGTGTGTGAAGTCACAGAATTGAGGTGTGTGAAGTCAGAATGGAGGTGTGTGAATTCAGAATGGAGGTGTGTGAAGTCAGAGAATGGAGGTTTGTGAAGTCACAATGCAGGTGTGTGAACTGATAGAACGTAGGTGTGTGAAGTCACAATGTAGGTGTGTGAAGTGATAGAATGGAGGTGTGTGAAGTGATAGAATGGAGGTGTGTGAAGTCACAAAATGGAGATGTGTGAAGTCATATAATGAAGGCTTGTGAAGTCACAGAATGGAGGTGTGTGAACTCAGAATGGAGGTGTGTGAAGTCACAGAATGGAGGTGTGTGCAATCATAGAATTTAGATGTGTGAAGTCACAGAATGGAGGTGTGTGAAATCGTAGAATGCAGGTATGTGAAGTCAGAGAATCAAGGTGTGTGAAGTCAATGAATGGAGGTGTGTGAAGTCACAGAATGGATGTGTGTGAACTCACAATGGAGGTGAGTGAAGTCACAGAATGGGGGTGTGTGAAGTCATAGAATGGAAGTGCGTGAAGTCATATAATATTGGTGTGTTATGTCAGAATGGAGGTGTGTGAAGTCACAGAATGGAGGTGTGTGACGTCATAAATGTTGGTGGTGTGAAGTCATAGAATGGAGGTGTGAAGCCATAGAATGGAGGTGTGAAGTCTTAGAATGGAGGTGTGTGAAGTCACAGAAGGCAGGTGTGTGAAGTCACAGAATAGAGTTGTGTGAAGTCATAATGGAGGTATGTGAATTCATAGAATGGAGGTGTGTGAAGTCAAAAGAATGGAGGTGTGTGAAATCACAGAATGGAAGTGTATGTAGTCACAGAGTGGAGGTGTGTAAAGTCACAGAACGGAGGTGTGTGAAGTCTCAGAATGGAGGTGTGTGAAGTCTTAGAATGGAGGTGTTTGAAAGTCATAGAATGTTGGTTTTGGAAGTCAGAGAATGGAGGTGTGTGAAGTCATAGAATGGAGGTGTGTGAGGTCAGATTGGAGGTGTGTGAAGTCACAGAATGGATGTGTGTCAACTCCGAAAGGAGGTGTGTGAAGTCATAGAATGGAGGTGTGTGAAGTCATAGAATGGAGGTGTGTGAAGTCACAGAAATGAGGTGTTTGAAGTCAAAATGGAAGTTATGTGAAGTCAGAATGGAGGTGTGTGAAGTCATAGAATGGAAGTGTGTGAAGTCATAGAATGGAGGTGTGTGAAGTCACAAAAAGGAGTTGTGTGAAACTCATAGATTGGAGGGAGTGTGAAGTCATAGAATGGAGGTGTGTGAGTCACAGATGGAGGTGTGTGAAGTCATAGAATGGAGGTGTGTGAAGTCATAGAATGGAGGTGTTTGAAGTCATAGAATTGTTGGTTTTTGAAGTCACAGAATGCAGGTGTGTGAAGTCATAGAATGGAGGTGTGTTAAGTCAGATTGGAGGGGTGTGAAGTAACAGAATGGAGGTGTGTCAACTCAGAAAGGAGGTGTGTGAAGTCATAGAATGGAGGTGTTTGAAGTCATAGAATGGAGGTATGTGAAATCATAGAATGGAGGGTGTGTGAAGTCACAGAAATGAGGTGTTTGAATTCAAATGGAAGTCTGTGAAGGCAGAATGGCGGTGTGTGAAGTCATAGAATGGAGGTGTGTGAAGTCAATAGAATGGAGGCGTGTGAATTAACAGAATGGAGGTGTGTGAAGTCACAGAATGTAGGTGTGTGAACTCAGATTTAAGGTGTGTGAAGGCACAGAATGGAGGGGAGTGAAGTCAAAGAATGGAGGTATGTGAAGTCACAGAATGGAGGGGTGTGAATTCAGAATAGAGGTTTGCGAAGTCATAGAATGGAGGTGTGTGAAGTCAGAATGGAGCTGTGTGAACTCATAGAATGGAGGTGTGTGAAGTCACAATGGAGATGTGCGTAGTCATAGAATGGTGGTCTTTGAAGTCCCACAATGGAGGTGTGTGAAGTCATAGAATGGAGGTGTGTGAAGTCAGATTGGAGGGTATGTGAAGTCACAGAATGGAGGTGTGTCAACTCAGAAATGAGGTATGTGAATTCATACAATGGAGGTGTGTGAAGTCACAGAATTGACGTGTGTGAAGTCAGAATGGAGTTGTGTGAATTCAGAATGGAGGTGTGTGAAGTCAGAGAATGGATGTTTGTGAAGTCACAATGCAGGTGTGTGAACTGATAGAACGTAGGTGTGTGAAGTCACAATGTAGGTGTGTGAAGTGATAGAATGGAGGTTTGTGAAGTTATAGAATGGAGGTGTGTGAAGTCACAAAATGGAGATGTGTGAAGTCATATAATGAAGGATTGTGAAGTCACAGAATGGAGGTGTGTGAACTCAGAATGGAGGTGTGTGAAGTCACAGAATGGAGGTGTGTGCAATCATAGAATTTAGATGTGTGAAGTCACAGAATGGAGGTGTGTGAAATGGTAGAATGGAGGTATGTGAAGTCAGAGAATCAAGGTGTGTGAAGTCAATGAATGGAGGGTGTGTGAAGTCACAGAATGGATGTGTGTGAACTCACAATGGAGGTGAGTGAAGTCACAGAATGGAGGTGGTGTGACGTCATAAATGTTGGTGTGTGAAGTCATAGAATGGAGGTGTGAAGCCATAGAATGGAGGTGTGAAGTCTTAGAATGGAGGTGTTTGAAGTCATAGAATGTTGGTTTTTGAAGTCAGAGAATGGAGGTGTGTGAAGTCAAAGACTGGAGGTGTGTGAAATCACAGAATGGAAGTGTATGTAGTCACAGAGTGGAGGTGTGTAAAGTCACAGAACGGAGGTGTGTGAAGTCTCAGAATGGAGGTGTGTGAAGTCATAGAATGGAGGTGTTTGAAGTCATAGAATGTTGGTTTTTGAAGTCAGAGAATGGAGGTGTGTGAAGTCATAGAATGGAGGTGTGTGAGGTCAGATTGGAGGTGTGTGAAGTCACAGAATAGATGTGTGTCAACTCCGAAAGGAGGTGTGTGAAGTCATAGAATGGAGGTGTGTGAAGTCATAGAGTGGAGCTGTGTGAAGTAACAGAAATGAGGGTGTATGAAGTCAAAATGTAAGTATGTGAAGTCAGAATGGAGGTGTGTGAAGTCATAGAATGTAAGTGTGTGAAGTCATAGAATGGAGGTGTGTGAAGTCACAAAAAGGAGGTGTGTGAACTCATAGAATGGAGGAGTGTGAAGTCATAGAATGGAGGTGTGTGAAGTCACAGATGGAGGTGTGTGAAGTCATAGAAATGGAGGAGTGTGAAGTCACAGAATGGAGGTGTGTGCACCCGGAATGGAGATGAGTGAATTCACAGAAGGGAGGCTTTGTGAAGTTATAGAATGGATTGTGTGTGAAATCACAGAATGGATGTGTGTAAAGTCACAGAGTGGATGTGTGTGAAGTCACAGAATGGAGGTTTGTGAAGTCATAGAATGGAGGTGTGTGAAGTCACAGAATGCATGTGTGTGAAGTCAGAACAGAGGTGTGCCAAGTCATAGAATGGAGGAGTGTGAAGTGAAAATGGAGCTGTGTGAAGTCATAGAATTGAAGTGTGTGAAGTCAGAATGGAGGTGTGTGAACTCATAGAATGGAGGTACATGAAGTCACAATGGAGGTGTGTGAAGTCACAGAATGGATGTGTGTGAAGTCATAGAATGGAGGTGTGTGAAACCATAGAATGGAGGTGTGTGAAGTCACAGAATTGATGTGTGTGAAGTCAGAATGGAGGTGTGTGAAGTCAGAATGGAGGTGTGTGATGTCAGATAATGGAGGTGTGTGAAGTCAGAATGCAGGTGTGTGAACTCATAGAATGGAGGTGTGTGAAGTAACAATGTAGGTTTCTGAAGTCATAGATTGGAGGTATGTGAAGTCATAGAATGGAGGTGTGTGAAGTCACAGAATGGAGGTGTGTGATGTCATAGAATGGAGGTGTGTGAAGTCACAGAATGGAGGTGTGTGAAGGCATAGAATGGAGGTGTGTGAAGTCATAGAATGGAGGTGTGTGAAGTCACAGAATAGAGGTTTTTGAAGTCACAGTATGGAGGTGTGTGAACTCAGATTTGAGGTGTGTGAAGTCACAGAATGGAGGTGTGTGAAGACACAGAATGGAGGTGTGTGAACTGAGAGTGGAGGTATGTGAAGTCACAGAATGGAGGTGTGTGAAGTCATAGAATGGAGGTGTGTGAAGTCAGAATCGAGGTGTGTGAAGTCACAGAATGGAGGTGTGTGAACCCAGAATGGATGTGTGTGAAGTCACAGAATGGAGGTTTGTGAAGTCATAGAATGGAGGTGTGTGAAGTCATGGAATGGATGTTCCTGAAGGAAGAATGAAGGTGTGTGAAGTCATAGAATGGAGGTGTCTGAAGTCATAGAATGGATGTTGCTGAAGTAGAATGAAGGTGTTGTGAACTCATAGAATGGAGGTGTGTGAATTCATAGAATGAAGGTGTGTGAATTCATGGAACGGAGGTGTGTGAAGTCAAAAAATGTAGGTGTATGATGTCAAACAATGGAGGTGTGTGAAGTCATAGAATGGAGGTGTGTGAAGTCACAGAATGGAGGTGTGTAAAGTCACAGAGTGGAGGTGTGTGAAGGCACAGAATGGAGAGGAGTGAAGTCAAAGAATGGAGGTATGTGAAGTGACAGAATGGAGGTGTGTGAAGTCACAGAATGGAGGTGTGTGAAGTCAGATTGGAGGTATGTGAAGTCACAGAATGGAGGTGTGTCAACTCAGAAATGAGGTATGTGAAGTCATAGAATGGAGGTGTGTGAAGTCACAGAATTGAGGTGTGTGAAGTCAGAATAGAGGTGTGTGAATTCAGAATGGAGGTGTGTGAAGTCACAGAATGGAGGTTTGTGAAGTCACAATGCAGGTGTGTGAACTGATAGAAGGTAGGTGTGTGAAGTCACAATGTAGGTGTGTGAAGTGATAGAATGGAGGTGTGTGAAGTCATAGAATGGAGGTGTGTGAAGTCATAGAATGGAGGTGTTTGAAGTCATAGAATGTTGGTTTTTGAAGTCACAGAATGCAGGTGTGTGAAGTCATAGAATGGAGGTGTGTGAAGTCAGATTGGAGGGGTGTGAAGTAACAGAATCGAGGTGTGTCAACTCAGAAAGGAGGTGTGTGAAGTCATAGAATGGAGGTGTTTGAAGTCATAGAATGGAGGTATGTGAAATCATAGAATGGAGGTGTGTGAAGTCACAGAAATGAGGTGTTTGAATTCAAATGGAAGTCTGTGAAGGCAGAATGGAGGTGTGTGAAGTCATAGAATGGAGGTGTGTGAACCCAGAATGGATGTGTGTGAAGTCACAGAATGGAGGTTTGTGAAGTCATAGAATGGAGGTGTGTGAAGTCATGGAATGGATGTTCCTGAAGGAAGAATGAAGGTGTGTGAAGTCATAGAATGGAGGTGTCTGAAGTCATAGAATGGATGTTGCTGAAGTAGAATGAAGGTGTGTGAACTCATAGAATGGAGGTGTGTGAATTCATAGAATGAAGGTGTGTGAATTCATGGAACGGAGGTGTGTGAAGTCAAAAAATGGAGGTGTATGATGTCAAACAATGGAAGTGTGTGAAGTCATAGAATGGAGGTGTGTGAAGACTTAGAATGGAGGTGTGTGAAGTCATAGAATGGAGGTGTGTGAAGTCAAAGAATGGAGGTGTGTAAAGTCACAGAGTGGAGGTGTGTGAAGGCACAGAATGGAGAGGAGTGAAGTCAAAGAATGGAGGTATGTGAAGTGACAGAATGGACGTGTGTGAAGTCACAGAATGGAGGTGTGTGAAGTCAGATTGGAGGTATGTGAAGTCACAGAATGGAGGTGTGTCAACTCAGAAATGAGGTATGTGAAGTCATAGAATGGAGGTGTGTGAAGTCACAGAATTGAGGTGTGTGAAGTCAGAATAGAGGTGTGTGAATTCAGAATGGAGGTGTGTGAAGTCACAGAATGGAGGTTTGTGAAGTCACAATGCAGGTGTGTGAACTGATAGAAGGTAGGTGTGTGAAGTCACAATGTAGGTGTGTGAAGTGATAGAATGGAGGTGTGTGAAGTCATAGAATGGAGGTGTGTGAAGTCATAGAATGGAGGTGTTTGAAGTCATAGAATGTTGGTTTTTGAAGTCACAGAATGCAGGTGTGTGAAGTCATAGAATGGAGGTGTGTGAAGTCAGATTGGAGGGGTGTGAAGTAACAGAATCGAGGTGTGTCAACTCAGAAAGGAGGTGTGTGAAGTCATAGAATGGAGGTGTTTGAAGTCATAGAATGGAGGTATGTGAAATCATAGAATGGAGGTGTGTGAAGTCACAGAAATGAGGTGTTTGAAGTCAAATGGAAGTCTGTGAAGGCAGAATGGAGGTGTGTGAAGTCATAGAATGGAGGTGTGTGAAGTCATAGAATAGAGGTGTGTGAATTAACAGAATGGAGGTGTGTGAAGTCACAGAATGTAGGTGTGTGAACTCAGATTTAAGGTGTGTGAAGGCACAGAATGGAGGGGAGTGAAGTCAAAGAATGGAGGTATGTGAAGTCACAGAATGGAGGGGTGTGAATTCAGAATAGAGGTTTGCGAAGTCATAGAATGGAGGTGTGTGAAGTCAGAATGGAGCTGTGTGAACTCACAGAATGGAGGTGTGTGAAGTCACAATGGAGATGTGCGTAGTCATAGAATGGTGGTCTTTGAAGTCCCACAATGGAGGTGTGTGAAGTCATAGAATGGAGGTGTGTGAAGTCAGATTGGAGGTATGTGAAGTCACAGAATGGAGGTGTGTCAACTCAGAAATGAGGTATGTGAATTCATACAATGGAGGTGTGTGAAGTCACAGAATTGAGGTGTGTGAAGTCAGAATGGAGGTGTGTGAATTCAGAATGGAGGTGTGTGAAGTCAGAGAATGGAGGTTTGTGAAGTCACAATGCAGGTGTGTGAACTGATAGAACGTAGGTGTGTGAAGTCACAATGTAGGTGTGTGAAGTGATAGAATGGAGGTGTGTGAAGTCATAGAATGGAGGTGTGTGAAGTCACAAAATGGAGGTGTGTGAAGTCATAGAATGGAGGTGTGTGAAGTCACAGAATGGAGGTGTGTGCAATCATAGAATTTAGATGTGTGAAGTCACAGAATGGAGGTGTGTGAAATCGTAGAATGGAGGTATGTGAAGTCAGAGAATCAAGGTGTGTGAAGTCAATGAATGGAGGTGTGTGAAGTCACAGAATGGATGTGTGTGAACTCACAATGGAGGTGAGTGAAGTCACAGAATGGAGGTGTGTGAAGTCATAGAATGGAAGTGCGTGAAGTCATATAATATTGGTTTGTTATGTCAGAATGGAGGTGTGTGAAGTCACAGAATGGAGGTGTGTGACGTCATAAATGTTGGTGTGTGAAGTCATAGAATGGAGGTGTGAAGCCATAGAATGGAGGTGTGAAGTCTTAGAATGGAGGTGTTTGAAGTCATAGAATGTTGGTTTTTGAAGTCAGAGAATGGAGGTGTGTGAAGTCATAGAATGGAGGTGTGTGAGGTCAGATTGGAGGTGTGTGAAGTCACAGAATGGATGTGTGTCAACTCCGAAAGGAGGTGTGTGAAGTCATAGAATGGAGGTGTGTGAAGTCATAGAATGGAGGTGTGTGAAGTCACAGAAATGAGGTGTTTGAAGTCAAAATGGAAGTATGTGAAGTCAGAATGGAGGTGTGTGAAGTCATAGAATGGAAGTGTGTGAAGTCATAGAATGGAGGTGTGTGAAGTCACAAAAAGGAGGTGTGTGAACTCATAGAATGGAGGAGTGTGAAGTCATAGAATGGAGGTGTGTGAAGTCACAGATGGAGGTGTGTGAAGTCATAGAATGGAGGTGTGTGAAGTCACAGAATGGAGGTGTGTGAAGTCACAGAATGGAGGTGTGTGAACCCGAAATGGAGATGAGTGAATTCACAGAAGGGAGGTTTGTGAAGTCATAGAATGGATTGTGTGTGAAATCACAGAATGGAGGTGTGTGAAGTCACAGAATGGAGGTGTGTAAAGTCACAGAGTGGATGTGTGTGAAGTCACAGAATGGAGGTTTGTGAAGTCATAGAATGGAGGTGTGTGAAGTCACAGAATGCAGGTGTGTGAAGTCAGAACAGAGGTGTGCGAAGTCATAGAATGGAGGAGTGTGAAGTGAAAATGGAGCTATGTGAAGTCATAGAATTGAAGTGTGTGAAGTCAGAATCGAGGTGTGTGAACTCATAAAATGGAGGTATATGAAGTCAAAATGGAGGTGTGTGAAGTCACAGAATGGATGTGTGTGAACTTAGAAAGGAGGTGTGTAAAGTCATAGAACGGAGGTCTGTGAAGTCATAGAATGGAGGTGTGTGAAATCATAGAATGGAGGTGTGTGAAGTCACAGAATTGATGTGTGTGAATTCAGAATGGAGGTGTGTGAAGTCAGAATGGAGGTGTGTGAAGTCACAATGCAGGTGTGTGAACTCATAGAATGGAGGTGTGTGAAGTAACAATGTAGGTTTCTGAAGTCATAGATTGGAGGTGTGTGATGTCATAGAATGGAGGTGTGTGAAGTCACAGAATGGAGGTGTGTGAAGGCATAGAATGCAGGTGTGTGAAGTCATAGAATGGAGGTGTGTGAAGTCACAGAATAGAGGTTTTTGAAGTCACAGTATGGAGGTGTGTGAACTCAGATTTGAGGTGTGTGAAGTCACAGAATGGAGGTGTGTGAAGTCAAAGAAGTAGGTGTGTGAAGTCACAGAATGGAGGTGTGTGAAGACACAGAATGGCGGTGTGTGAACTCAGAGTGGAGGTATGTGAAGTCACAGAATGGAGGTGTGTGAAGTCATAGAATGGAAGTGTGTGAAGTCATAGAATGGAGGTGTGTGAAGTCAGAGTCGAGGTGTGTGAAGTCACAGAATGGAGGTGTGTGAACCCAGAATGGATGTGTGTGAAGTCACAGAATGGAGGTTTGTGAAGTCATAGAATGGAGGTGTGTGAAGTCATAGAATGGATGTTGCTGAAGTAAGAATGAAGGTGTGTGCAGTCATAGAATGGAGGTGTCTGAAGTCATAGAATGGATGTTGCTGAATTAAGAATGAAGGTGTGTGAACTCATAGAATGGAGGTGTGTGAACTCATAGAATGAAGGTGTGTGAATTCATGGAACGGAGGTGTGTGAAGTCAAAAAATGGAGGTGTATGATGTCAAACAATGGAAGTGTGTGAAGTCATAGAATGGAGGTGTGTGAAGACTTAGAATGGAGGTGTGTGAAGTCATAGAATGGAGGTGTGTGAAGTCACAGAAGGGAGTTGTGTGAAGTCACAGAATGGAGGTGTGTAAAGTCACAGAGTGGAGGTGTGTGAAGGCACAGAATGGAGAGGAGTGAAGTCAAAGAATGGAGGTATGTGAAGTGACAGAATGGAGGGGTGTGAAGTCAAAGAATGGAGGTATGTGAAGTCACAGAATGGAGGGGGGTGAAGTCAGAATAGAGGTGTACGAAGTCATAGAATGGAGGTGTGTGAAGTCAGAATGGAGCTGTGTGAACTCATAGAATGGAGTTGTGTGAAGTCACAATGGAGATGTGTGAAGTCATAGAATGGTGGTTTTTGAAGTCACAGAATGGAGGTGTGTGAAGTCATAGAATGGAGGTGTGTGAAGTCAGATTGGAGGTATGTGAAGTCACAGAATGGAAGTTTGTCAACTCAGAAATGAGGTATGTGAAGTCATAGAATGGAGGTGTGTGAAGTCACAGAATTGAGGTGTGTGAACTCAGAATGGAGATGTGTGAATTCAGAATGGAGGTGTGTGAAGTCCTAGAATTGAGGTGTGTGTGAAGTCACAATGTAGGTGTGTGAAGTCATAGAATGGAGGTGTGTGAAGTCATAGAATGGAGGTGTTTGAAGTCATAGAATGTTAGTTTTTGAAGTCACAGAATGGAGGTGTGTGAAATCATAGAATGGAGGTGTGTGAAGTCATAGAAATGAGGTGTTTGAAGTCAAATGGAAGTCTGTGAATTCAGAATGGAGGTGTGTGAAGTCATAGAAAGGAGGTGTGTGAAGTCATAGAATGGAGGTGTGTGAAGTCACAGAATGGAGGTGTGTGAAGTCACAGAATGGACGTGTGTGAAGTCACAGAATGGAGGTGTGTGAAGTCAGATTGGAGGTATGTGAAGTCACAGAATGGAGGTGTGTCAACTCAGAAATGAGGTATGTGAAGTCATAGAATGGAGGTGTGTGAAGTCACAGAATTGAGGTGTGCGAAGTCAGAATGGAGGTGTGTGAATTCAGAATTGAGGTGTGTGAAGTCAGAGAATGGTGGTTTGTGAAGTCACAATGCAGGTTTGTGAACTGATAGAAGGTAGGTGTGTGAAGCCTCAATGTAGGTGTGTGAATTGATAGAATGGAGGTGTGTGAAGTCATAGAATGCAGGTGTGTCAACTCAGAAAGGAGGTGTGTGAAGTCATAGAATGGAGGTGTTTGAAGAAATAGAATGGAGGTGTGTGAAGTCACAGAAATGAGGTGTTTGAAGTCAAATGGAAGTCTGTGAAGGCAGAATGGAGGTGTGTGAAGTCATAGAATGGAGGTGTGTGAATTAACAGAATGGAGGTGTGTGAAGTCACAGAATGGAGGTGTGTGAACTCAGAATGGAGGTGTGTGAATTCACAGAAGGGAGGTTTGTGAAATCATAGAATGGAGATTTCTGCAGTAAGAATGAAGACATAGAATGGAGGTGTGTGTAGTCAAAATGGAGGTGTGTGAAGGCAAACAATGGAGGTGTGTGAAGTCACAGAATGGAGGTGTGTAAAGGCATAGAATGGAGGTGTGTGAAGTCATAGAATGGAGTTGTGTGAAGTCATAGAATGGAGGTGTGTGAAGTCACAGAACGCAGTTGTGTGAAGTCAAAATAGAGGTGTGCGAAGTCATAGAATGGAGGTGTGTCAACTCAGAAAGGAGGTATGTGAAGTCATAGAACGGAGGTGTGTGAAGTCAAAGAATGGAGGTGTGGGAAATCATAGAATGGAGGTGTGTGAAGTCACAGAATGGAGGTGTGTGAAGTCATAGAATGGAGGTGTGTGAAGTCACAATGCAGGTGTGTGAACTGATAGAACGTAGGTGTGTGAAGTCACAATGTAGTTGTGTGAAGTCATAGAATGGAGGTGTGTGAAGTCATAGAATGGAGGTGTGTGAAGTCATAGAATGGAGGTGTGTGAAGTCACAGAAATGAGGTGTTTGAAGTCAAAATGGAAGTATGTGAAGTCAGAATGGAGGTGTGTGAAGTCATAGAATGGAAGTGTGTGAAGTCATAGAATGGAGGTGTGTGAAGTCACAAAAAGGAGGTGTGTGAACTCATAGAATGGAGGAGTGTGAAGTCATAGAATGGAGGTGTGTGAAGTCACAGAATGGAGGTGTGTGAAGTCACAGAATGGAGGTGTGTGAACCCGAAATGGAGATGAGTGAATTCACAGAAGGGAGGTTTGTGAAGTCATAGAATGGATTGTGTGTGAAATCACAGAATGGAGGTGTGTGAAGTCACAGAATGGAGGTGTGTAAAGTCACAGAGTGGATGTGTGTGAAGTCACAGAATGGAGGTTTGTGAAGTCATAGAATGGAGGTGTGTGAAGTCACAGAATGCAGGTGTGTGAAGTCAGAACAGAGGTGTGCGAAGTCATAGAATGGAGGAGTGTGAAGTGAAAATGGAGCTATGTGAAGTCATAGAATTGAAGTGTGTGAAGTCAGAATCGAGGTGTGTGAACTCATAAAATGGAGGTATATGAAGTCAAAATGGAGGTGTGTGAAGTCACAGAATGGATGTGTGTGAACTTAGAAAGGAGGTGTGTAAAGTCATAGAACGGAGGTCTGTGAAGTCATAGAATGGAGGTGTGTGAAATCATAGAATGGAGGTGTGTGAAGTCACAGAATTGATGTGTGTGAATTCAGAATGGAGGTGTGTGAAGTCAGAATGGAGGTGTGTGAAGTCACAATGCAGGTGTGTGAACTCATAGAATGGAGGTGTGTGAAGTAACAATGTAGGTTTCTGAAGTCATAGATTGGAGGTGTGTGATGTCATAGAATGGAGGTGTGTGAAGTCACAGAATGGAGGTGTGTGAAGGCATAGAATGCAGGTGTGTGAAGTCATAGAATGGAGGTGTGTGAAGTCACAGAATAGAGGTTTTTGAAGTCACAGTATGGAGGTGTGTGAACTCAGATTTGAGGTGTGTGAAGTCACAGAATGGAGGTGTGTGAAGTCAAAGAAGTAGGTGTGTGAAGTCACAGAATGGAGGTGTGTGAAGACACAGAATGGCGGTGTGTGAACTCAGAGTGGAGGTATGTGAAGTCACAGAATGGAGGTGTGTGAAGTCATAGAATGGAAGTGTGTGAAGTCATAGAATGGAGGTGTGTGAAGTCAGAGTCGAGGTGTGTGAAGTCACAGAATGGAGGTGTGTGAACCCAGAATGGATGTGTGTGAAGTCACAGAATGGAGGTTTGTGAAGTCATAGAATGGAGGTGTGTGAAGTCATAGAATGGATGTTGCTGAAGTAAGAATGAAGGTGTGTGCAGTCATAGAATGGAGGTGTCTGAAGTCATAGAATGGATGTTGCTGAATTAAGAATGAAGGTGTGTGAACTCATAGAATGGAGGTGTGTGAACTCATAGAATGAAGGTGTGTGAATTCATGGAACGGAGGTGTGTGAAGTCAAAAAATGGAGGTGTATGATATCAAACAATGGAAGTGTGTGAAGTCATAGAATGGAGGTGTGTGAAGACTTAGAATGGAGGTGTGTGAAGTCATAGAATGGAGGTGTGTGAAGTCACAGAAGGGAGGTGTGTGAAGTCACAGAATGGAGGTGTGTAAAGTCACAGAGTGGAGGTGTGTGAAGGCACAGAATGGAGAGGAGTGAAGTCAAAGAATGGAGGTATGTGAAGTGACAGAATGGAGGGGTGTGAAGTCAAAGAATGGAGGTATGTGAAGTCACAGAATGGAGGGGGGTGAAGTCAGAATAGAGGTGTACGAAGTCATAGAATGGAGGTGTGTGAAGTCAGAATGGAGCTGTGTGAACTCATAGAATGGAGTTGTGTGAAGTCACAATGGAGATGTGTGAAGTCATAGAATGGTGGTTTTTGAAGTCACAGAATGGAGGTGTGTGAAGTCATAGAATGGAGGTGTGTGAAGTCAGATTGGAGGTATGTGAAGTCACAGAATGGAAGTTTGTCAACTCAGAAATGAGGTATGTGAAGTCATAGAATGGAGGTGTGTGAAGTCACAGAATTGAGGTGTGTGAACTCAGAATGGAGATGTGTGAATTCAGAATGGAGGTGTGTGAAGTCCTAGAATTGAGGTGTGTGTGAAGTCACAATGTAGGTGTGTGAAGTCATAGAATGGAGGTGTGTGAAGTCATAGAATGGAGGTGTTTGAAGTCATAGAATGTTAGTTTTTGAAGTCACAGAATGGAGGTGTGTGAAATCATAGAATGGAGGTGTGTGAAGTCATAGAAATGAGGTGTTTGAAGTCAAATGGAAGTCTGTGAATTCAGAATGGAGGTGTGTGAAGTCATAGAAAGGAGGTGTGTGAAGTCATAGAATGGAGGTGTGTGAAGTCACAGAATGGAGGTGTGTGAAGTCACAGAATGGACGTGTGTGAAGTCACAGAATGGAGGTGTGTGAAGTCAGATTGGAGGTATGTGAAGTCACAGAATGGAGGTGTGTCAACTCAGAAATGAGGTATGTGAAGTCATAGAATGGAGGTGTGTGAAGTCACAGAATTGAGGTGTGCGAAGTCAGAATGGAGGTGTGTGAATTCAGAATTGAGGTGTGTGAAGTCAGAGAATGGAGGTTTGTGAAGTCACAATGCAGGTGTGTGAACTGATAGAAGGTAGGTGTGTGAAGTCTCAATGTAGGTGTGTGAATTGATAGAATGGAGGTGTGTGAAGTCATAGAATGGAGGTGTGTGAACTCAGAAAGGAGGTGTGTGAAGTCATAGAATGGAGGTGTTTGAAGAAATAGAATGGAGGTGTGTGAAGTCACAGAAATGAGGTGTTTGAAGTCAAATGGAAGTCTGTGAAGGCAGAATGGAGGTGTGTGAAGTCATAGAATGGAGGTGTGTGAAGTCATAGAATGGAGGTGTGTGAATTAACAGAATGGAGGTGTGTGAAGTCACAGAATGGAGGTGTGTGAACTCAGAATGGAGGTGTGTGAATTCACAGAAGGGAGGTTTGTGAAATCATAGAATGGAGATTTCTGCAGTAAGAATGAAGACATAGAATGGAGGTGTGTGTAGTCAAAATGGAGGTGTGTGAAGGCAAACAATGGAGGTGTGTGAAGTCACAGAATGGAGGTGTGTAAAGGCATAGAATGGAGGTGTGTGAAGTCATAGAATGGAGTTGTGTGAAGTCATAGAATGGAGGTGTGTGAAGTCACAGAACGCAGTTGTGTGAAGTCAAAATAGAGGTGTGCGAAGTCATAGAATGGAGGTGTGTCAACTCAGAAAGGAGGTATGTGAAGTCATAGAACGGAGGTGTGTGAAGTCAAAGAATGGAGGTGTGGGAAATCATAGAATGGAGGTGTGTGAAGTCACAGAATGGAGGTGTGTGAAGTCATAGAATGGAGGTGTGTGAAGTCACAATGCAGGTGTGTGAACTGATAGAACGTAGGTGTGTGAGGTCACAATGTAGTTGTGTGAAGTCATAGAATGGAGGTGTGTGAAGTCATAGAATGGAGGTGTGTGAAGTCACAAAATGGAGGTGTGTGAAGTCAAAATGGAGGTGTGTGAAGTCAAAGAATGGACGTGTGTGAAGTCACAATTGTGGTGTGTGAAGTCACAAGTGCAGGTGTGTGAAGTCACAGAAGGGAGATGTGTGAAGTCAAAATGGAGGTGTGTGAGGTCAAAGAATGGATGTGTGTGAAGTCATAGAATGGAGGTGTATGACGTCATGGAATGGAGGTTTGTGACGTCAAACATGGGAAGCGTGTGAAATTACAGAATGGAGGTGTGTGAAGTCATAGAATGGAGGTGTGTGAAGTCATAAAATGGAGGTGTGTCAAGTCACAGAAGGGAGGTGTGTGAAGTCACAGAACGGCGATGTGTGAAGTCACAATGGAGGTGTGTGAAGTCATAGAATGGAGGTGTGTGAAGTCAAAGAATGGAGGTCTGTGAAGTCATAGAATGGAGGTGTGTGAAATCACAGAATGGAGGTGTGAGAAGTCACAGAATGGAGGTGTGTAAAGTGACAGAGTTGAGGTGTGTGAAGTCACACAATGGAGGTGTTTGAAGTCATAGAATGGAGGTGTGTGAAGTCACAGAATGAGGTGTATGAAGTCAGAATAGAGGTATGCGAAGTCATAGAATGGAGGTGTGTTAAGTCAGAATGAAGCTGTGGGAATTCATAGAATGGAGGTGTGTGAAGTCAGATTGCAGGTGTGTGAACTCTTAGAATGGAGGTATGTGAAGTCACAATGGAGGTGTGTGAAGGCATAGAATTTTGGTTTTGAAATCACAGAATGGAGGTGTGTGGAGTCATAGAATGGAGGTGTGTGAAGTCAGATTGGAGGTGTGTGAAGTCAATGAATGGAGGTGTGTCAACTCAGAAAGGAGTTGTGTGAAGTCATAGAATGGAGCTGTGTGAAATCATAGAATGGAGGTGTGTGAAATCATAGAATGGAGGTGTGTGAAGTCAAAGAGTGGAGGTATGTGAAATCACAGAATGGAGGGGTGTGAAGTCAGAATAGAGGTGTGCGAAGTCATAGAATGGAGGTGTGTGAAGTCAGAATGGAGCTATGTGAACTCATAGAATGGAGGTGTGTGAAGTCACAATGGAGATGTGTGAAGTCATAGAATGGTGGGTTTTGAAGTCACAGAATGGAGGTGTGTGAAGTCATAGAATGGAGGTGTGTGAAGTCAGATTGGAGGTATGTGAAGTCACAGAATTGAGGTGTGTCAACGCAGAAAGGAGGTATGTGAAGTCATAGAATGGAGGTGTGTGAAGTCAAAGAATGGAGGTGTGGGAAATCATAGAATGGAGGTGTGTGAAGTCACAGAATTGAGGTGTGTGAAGTCAGAATGGAGGTGTGTGAATTCAGAATGGAGGTGTGTGAAGTCATAGAATGGAGGTGTGTGAAGTCACAATGCCGGTGTGTGAACTGATAGAACGTAGGTGTGTGAAGTCACAATGTAGGTGTGTGAAGTCATAGAATGGAGGTGTGTGAAGTCACAGAATGGAGGTGTGTGGAGTCACAAAATGGAGGTGTGTGAAGTCAAAATGGAGGTGTGTGAAGTCAAAGAATGGACGTGTGTGAAGTCAAAATTGTGGTGTGTGAAGTCACAAATGCAGGTGTGTGAAGTCACAGAATGGAGGTGTGTGAAGTCAAAATGGAGGTGTGTGAGGTCAAAGAATGGATGTGTGTGAAGTCATAGAATGGATGTGTATGAAGTCATGGAATGGAGGTTTGTGACGTCAAACATTGGAAGCGTGTGAAGTTACAGAATGGAGGTGTGTGAAGTCATAGAATGGAGGTGTGTGAAGGCAGAGAATGGAGGTGTGTGAAGTCAGATTGCAGGTGTGTGAAGTCATAGAATGGAGGTTTGTGAAGTCATAGATTGGAAGTCTGTGAAGTCATAGAATGGAGGTTGTGAAGTCATAGATTAAAAGTGTGTGGAAGTCATAGTATGGAGGTGTGTGAAGTCACAGAAAGGAGGTGTGTGAATTCACAGAATGGAGTAGTATGAAGTCACAATGGAGGTGTGTGAAGTCATAGAATGGAGGTGTGTGAAATCAAAGAATGGATGTTTGTGAAGTCATAGAATGGATTGTGTGTGAAATCACAGAATGGAGGTGTGTGAAGTCACAGAATGGAGTTGTGTAATGTCACAGAGTGGAGGTGTGTGAAGTCACAGAATGGAGGTGTGTGAAATCATAGAATGGAGGTGTGTGAAGTCACAAAATGCAGTTGTGTGAAGTCAGAATAGAGGTGTGCAAAGTCATAGAATGGAGGTGTGTGAAGTCAGAATGGAGCTGTGTGAAGTCATAGAATGGAAGTGTGTGAAGTCAGAATGGAGGTGTGTGAACTCATAGAATGGAGGTGTATGAAGTCACAATGGAGGTGTGTGAAGTCACAGAATGGATGTGTGTGAACTCAGAAAGGAGGTGTGTGAAGTCATAGAATGGAGGTCTGTGAAGTCATAGAATGGAGGTGTGTGAAATCATAGAATGGAGGTGTGTGAAGTCACAGAGTTGAGGTGTGTGAAGTAAGAATGGAGGTGTGTGAAGTCAGAATGGAGGTGTGTGAAGTCAGAGAATGGAGGTGGGTGAAGTCACAATGCAGGTGTGTGAACTAATAGAATGGAGGTGTGTGAAGTCACAATGTAGGTTTCTGAAGTCATAGAATGGAGGTGTGTGAAGTCATAGAATGGAGGTGTGTGAAGTCACAGAATGGAGGTGTGTGATGTCATAGAATGGAGGTGTGTGAAGTCACAGAATGGAGGTGTGTGAAGTCACAGAATGGAGGTGTGTAAAGGCATAGAATGGAGGTGTGTGAAGTCATAGAATGGAGGTGTGTGAAGTCATAGAATGGAGGTGTGTGAAGTCACAGAACGCAGTTGTGTGAAGTCAAAATAGAGGTGTGCGAAGTCATAGAATGGAGGTGTGTGAAGTCAGAATGGAGCTGTGTGAAGTCATAGAATGGAAGTGTGTGAAGTCAGAATGGGGGTGTGTGAACTCATAGAATGGAGGTGTATGAAGTCACAATGGAGGTGTGTGAAGTCAAAGAATGGAGGTGTGTGAAGTTACAGAATGGAGGTGTGTGAAATCACAGAATGGAGGTGTGAGAAGTCACAGAATGGAGGTGTGTAAAGTGACAGAGTTGAGGTGTGTGAAGTCACAGAATGGAGGATGTTTGAAGTCATAGAATGGAGGTGTGTGAAGTCACAGAATGGAAGTGTATGAAGTCAGAATAGAGGTATGCGAAGTCGTAGAATGGAGATGTGTTAAGTCAGAATGGATCTGTGGGAATTCATAGAATGGAGGTGTGTGAAGTCAGATTGGAGGTGTGTGAACTCTTAGAATTTAGGTATGTGAAGACACAATGGAGGTGTGTGAAGTCATAGAATTGTGGTTTTTGAAATCACAGAATGGAGGTGTGTGGAGTCATAGTATGGAGGTGTGTGAAGTCAGATTGGAGGTGTGTGAAGTCAATGAATGGAGGTGTGTGAACTCAGAAAGGAGGTATGTGAAGTCAAAGAATGGAGGTGTGGGAAATCATAGAATGGAGGTGTGTGAAGTCACAGAATGGAGGTGTGTGAAGTCATAGAATGGAGGTGTGTGAAGTCACAATGCAGGTGTGTGAACTGATAGAACGTAGGTGTGTGAAGTCACAATGTAGTTGTGTGAAGTCATAGAATGGAGGTGTGTGAAGTCATAGAATGGAGGTGTGTGAAGTCACAAAATGGAGGTGTGTGAAGTCAAAATGGAGGTGTGTGAAGTCAAAGAATGGACGTGTGTGAAGTCACAATTGTGGTGTGTGAAGTCACAAATGCAGGTGTGTGAAGTCACAGAATGGAGGTGTGTGAAGTCAAAATGGAGGTGTGTGAGGTCAAAGAATGGATGTGTGTGAAGTCATAGAATGGAGGTGTATGACGTCATGGAATGGAGGTTTGTGACGTCAAACATTGGAAGCGTGTGAAATTACAGAATGGAGGTGTGTGAAGTCATAGAGTGGAGGTGTGTGAAGTCATATAATGGAGGTGTGTCAAGTCACAGAAGGGAGGTGTGTGAAGTCACAGAACGGCGATGTGTGAAGTCACAATGGAGGTGTGTGAAGTCATAGAATGGAGGTGTGTGAAGTCAAAGAATGGAGGTCTGTGAAGTCATAGAATGGAGGTGTGTGAAATCACAGAATGGAGGTGTGAGAAGTCACAGAATGGAGGTGTGTAAAGTGACAGAGTTGAGGTGTGTGAAGTCACACAATGGAGGTGTTTGAAGTCATAGAATGGAGGTGTGTGAAGTCACAGAATGAGGTGTATGAAGTCAGAATAGAGGTATGCGAAGTCATAGAATGGAGGTGTGTTAAGTCAGAATGAAGCTGTGGGAATTCATAGAATGGAGGTGTGTGAAGTCAGATTGGAGGTGTGTGAACTCTTAGAATGGAGGTATGTGAAGTCACAATGGAGGTGTGTGAAGTCATAGAATTGTGGTTTTTGAAATCACAGAATGGAGGTGTGTGGAGTCAAAGAATGGAGGTGTGTGAAGTCAGATTGGAGGTGTGTGAAGTCAATGAATGGAGGTGTGTCAACTCAGAAAGGAGTTGTGTGAAGTCATAGAATGGAGCTGTGTGAAATCATAGAATGGAGGTGTGTGAAATCATAGAATGGAGGTGTGTGAAGTCAAAGAGTGGAGGTATGTGAAATCACAGAATGGAGGGGTGTGAAGTCAGAATAGAGGTGTGCGAAGTCATAGAATGGAGGTGTGTGAAGTCAGAATGGAGCTATGTGAACTCATAGAATGGAGGTGTGTGAAGTCACAATGGAGATGTGTGAAGTCATAGAATGGTGGGTTTTGAAGTCACAGAATGGAGGTGTGTGAAGTCATAGAATGGAGGTGTGTGAAGTCAGATTGGAGGTATGTGAAGTCACAGAATTGAGGTGTGTCAACGCAGAAAGGAGGTATGTGAAGTCATAGAATGGAGGTGTGTGAAGTCAAAGAATGGAGGTGTGGGAAATCATAGAATGGAGGTGTGTGAAGTCACAGAATTGAGGTGTGTGAAGTCAGAATGGAGGTGTGTGAATTCAGAATGGAGGTGTGTGAAGTCATAGAATGGAGCTGTGTGAAATCATAGAATGGAGCTGTGTGAAATCATAGAATGGAGGTGTGTGAAATCATAGAATGGAGGTGTGGGAAGTCAAAGAGTGGAGGTATGTGAAATCACAGAATGGAGGGGTGTGAAGTCAGAATAGAGGTGTGCGAAGTCATAGAATGGAGGTGTGTGAAGTCAGAATGGAGCTATGTGAACTCATAGAATGGAGGTGTGTGAAGTCACAATGGAGATGTGTGAAGTCATAGAATGGTGGGTTTTGAAGTCACAGAATGGAGGTGTGTGAAGTCATAGAATGGAGGTGTGTGAAGTCAGATTGGAGGTATGTGAAGTCACAGAATTGAGGTGTGTCAACGCAGAAAGGAGGTATGTGAAGTCATAGAATGGAGGTGTGTGAAGTCAAAGAATGGAGGTGTGGGAAATCATAGAATGGAGGTGTGTGAAGTCACAGAATTGAGGTGTGTGAAGTCAGAATGGAGGTGTGTGAATTCAGAATGGAGGTGTGTGAAGTCATAGAATGGAGGTGTGTGAAGTCACAATGCCAGTGTGTGAACTGATAGAACGTAGGTGTGTGAAGTCACAATGTAGGTGTGTGAAGTCATAGAATGGAGGTGTGTGAAGTCACAGAATGGAGGTGTGTGAAGTCACAAAATGGAGGTGTGTGAAGTCAAAATGGAGGTGTGTGAAGTCAAAGAATGGACGTGTGTGAAGTCAAAATTGTGGTGTGTGAAGTCACAAATGCAGGTGTGTGAAGTCACAGAATGGAGGTGTGTGAAGTCAAAATGGAGGTGTGTGAGGTCAAAGAATGGATGTGTGTGAAGTCATAGAATGGACGTGTATGAAGTCATGGAATGGAGGTTTGTGACGTCAAACATTGGAAGCGTGTGAAGTTACAGAATGGAGGTGTGTGAAGTCATAGAATGGAGGTGTGTGAAGGCAGAGAATGGAGGTGTGTGAAGTCAGATTGCAGGTGTGTGAAGTCATAGAATGGAGGTTTGTGAAGTCATAGATTGGAAGTCTGTGAAGTCATAGAATGGAGGTTGTGAAGTCATAGATTGAAAGTGTGTGGAAGTCATAGTATGGAGGTGTGTGAAGTCACAGAAAGGAGGTGTGTGAATTCACAGAATGGAGTAGTATGAAGTCACAATGGAGGTGTGTGAAGTCATAGAATGGAGGTGTGTGAAATCAAAGAATGGATGTTTGTGAAGTCATAGAATGGATTGTGTGTGAAATCACAGAATGGAGGTGTGTGAAGTCACAGAATGGAGTTGTGTAATGTCACAGAGTGGAGGTGTGTGAAGTCACAGAATGGAGGTGTGTGAAATCATAGAATGGAGGTGTGTGAAGTCACAAAATGCAGTTGTGTGAAGTCAGAATAGAGGTGTGCAAAGTCATAGAATGGAGGTGTGTGAAGTCAGAATGGAGCTGTGTGAAGTCATAGAATGGAAGTGTGTGAAGTCAGAATGGAGGTGTGTGAACTCATAGAATGGAGGTGTATGAAGTCACAATGGTGGTGTGTGAAGTCACAGAATGGATGTGTGTGAACTCAGAAAGGAGGTGTGTGAAGTCATAGAATGGAGGTCTGTGAAGTCATAGAATGGAGGTGTGTGAAATCATAGAATGGAGGTGTGTGAAGTCACAGAGTTGAGGTGTGTGAAGTAAGAATGGAGGTGTGTGAAGTCAGAATGGAGGTGTGTGAAGTCAGAGAATGGAGGTGGGTGAAGTCACAATGCAGGTGTGTGAACTAATAGAATGGAGGTGTGTGAAGTCACAATGTAGGTTTCTGAAGTCATAGAATGGAGGTGTGTGAAGTCATAGAATGGAGGTGTGTGAAGTCACAGAATGGAGGTGTGTGATGTCATAGAATGGAGGTGTGTGAAGTCACAGAATGGAGGTGTGTGAAGTCACAGAATGGAGGTGTGTAAAGGCATAGAATGGAGGTGTGTGAAGTCATAGAATGGAGGTGTGTGAAGTCATAGAATGGAGGTGTGTGAAGTCACAGAACGCAGTTGTGTGAAGTCAAAATAGAGGTGTGCGAAGTCATAGAATGGAGGTGTGTGAAGTCAGAATGGCGCTGTGTGAAGTCATAGAATGGAAGTGTGTGAAGTCAGAATGGGGGTGTGTGAACTCATAGAATGGAGGTGTATGAAGTCACAATGGAGGTGTGTGAAGTCAAAGAATGGAGGTGTGTGAAGTTACAGAATGGAGGTGTGTGAAATCACAGAATGGAGGTGTGAGAAGTCACAGAATGGAGGTGTGTAAAGTGACAGAGTTGAGGTGTGTGAAGTCACACAATGGAGGATGTTTGAAGTCATAGAATGGAGGTGTGTGAAGTCACAGAATGGAGGTGTATGAAGTCAGAATAGAGGTATGCGAAGTCGTAGAATGGAGATGTGTTAAGTCAGAATGGATCTGTGGGAATTCATAGAATGGAGGTGTGTGAAGTCAGATTGGAGGTGTGTGAACTCTTAGAATTTAGGTAAGTGAAGACACAATGGAGGTGTGTGAAGTCATAGAATTGTGGTTTTTGAAATCACAGAATGGAGGTGTGTGGAGTCATAGTATGGAGGTGTGTGAAGTCAGATTGGAGGTGTGTGAAGTCAATGAATGGAGGTGTGTGAACTCAGAAAGGAGGTATGTGAAGTCAAAGAATGGAGGTGTGGTAAATCATAGAATGGAGGTGTGTGAAGTCACAGAATGGAGGTGTGTGAAGTCATAGAATGGAGGTGTGTGAAGTCACAATGCAGGTGTGTGAACTGATAGAACGTAGGTGTGTGAAGTCACAATGTAGTTGTGTGAAGTCATAGAATGGAGGTGTGTGAAGTCATAGAATGGAGGTGTGTGAAGTCACAAAATGGAGGTGTGTGAAGTCAAAATGGAGGTGTGTGAAGTCAAAGAATGGACGTGTGTGAAGTCACAATTGTGGTGTGTGAAGTCACAAATGCAGGTGTGTGAAGTCACAGAATGGAGGTGTGTGAAGTCAAAATGGAGGTGTGTGAGGTCAAAGAATGGATGTGTGTGAAGTCATAGAATGGAGGTGTATGACGTCATGGAATGGAGGTTTGTGACGTCAAACATTGGAAGCGTGTGAAATTACAGAATGGAGGTGTGTGAAGTCATAGAGTGGAGGTGTGTGAAGTCATAAAATGGAGGTGTGTCAAGTCACAGAAGGGAGGTGTGTGAAGTCACAGAACGGCGATGTGTGAAGTCACAATGGAGGTGTGTGAAGTCATAGAATGGAGGTGTGTGAAGTCAAAGAATGGAGGTCTGTGAAGTCATAGAATGGAGGTGTGTGAAATCACCGAATGGAGGTGTGAGAAGTCACAGAATGGAGGTGTGTAAAGTGACAGAGTTGAGGTGTGTGAAGTCACACAATGGAGGTGTTTGAAGTCATAGAATGGAGGTGTGTGAAGTCACAGAATGGAGGTGTATGAAGTCAGAATAGAGGTATGCGAAGTCATAGAATGGAGGTGTGTTAAGTCAGAATGAAGCTGTGGGAATTCATAGAATGGAGGTGTGTGAAGTCAGATTGGAGGTGTGTGAACTCTTAGAATGGAGGTATGTGAAGTCACAATGGAGGTGTGTGAAGTCATAGAATTGTGGTTTTTGAAATCACAGAATGGAGGTGTGTGGAGTCAAAGAATGGAGGTGTGTGAAGTCAGATTGGAGGTGTGTGAAGTCAATGAATGGAGGTGTGTCAACTCAGAAAGGAGTTGTGTGAAGTCATAGAATGGAGCTGTGTGAAATCATAGAATGGAGGTGTGTGAAATCATAGAATGGAGGTGTGTGAAGTCAAAGAGTGGAGGTATGTGAAATCACAGAATGGAGGGGTGTGAAGTCAGAATAGAGGTGTGCGAAGTCATAGAATGGAGGTGTGTGAAGTCAGAATGGAGCTATGTGAACTCATAGAATGGAGGTGTGTGAAGTCACAATGGAGATGTGTGAAGTCATAGAATGGTGGGTTTTGAAGTCACAGAATGGAGGTGTGTGAAGTCATAGAATGGAGGTGTGTGAAGTCAGATTGGAGGTATGTGAAGTCACAGAATTGAGGTGTGTCAACGCAGAAAGGAGGTATGTGAAGTCATAGAATGGAGGTGTGTGAAGTCAAAGAATGGAGGTGTGGGAAATCATAGAATGGAGGTGTGTGAAGTCACAGAATTGAGGTGTGTGAAGTCAGAATGGAGGTGTGTGAATTCAGAATGGAGGTGTGTGAAGTCATAGAATGGAGGTGTGTGAAGTCACAATGCAGGTGTGTGAACTGATAGAACGTAGGTGTGTGAAGTCACAATGTAGGTGTGTGAAGTCATAGAATGGAGGTGTGTGAAGTCACAGAATGGAGGTGTGTGAAGTCACAAAATGGAGGTGTGTGAAGTCAAAATGGAGGTGTGTGAAGTCAAAGAATGGACGTGTGTGAAGTCAAAATTGCGGTGTGTGAAGTCACAAATGCAGGTGTGTGAAGTAACAGAATGGAGGTGTGTGAAGTCAAAATGGAGGTGTGTGAGGTCAAAGAATGGATGTGTGTGAAGTCATAGAATGGAGGTGTATGAAGTCATGGAATGGAGGTTTGTGACGTCAAACTTTGGAAGCGTGTGAAGTTACAGAATGGAGGTGTGTGAAGTCATAGAATGGAGGTGTGTAAAGGCAGAGAATGGAGGTGTGTGAAGTCAGATTGCAGGTGTGTGAAGTCATAGAATGGAGGTTTGTGAAGTCATAGATTGGAAGTCTGTAAAGTCATAGAATGGAGGTTGTGAAGTCATAGATTGAAGGTGTATGGAAGTCATAGTATGGAGGTGTGTAAAGTCACAGAAAGGAGGTGTGTGAATTCACAGAATGGAGTAGTATGAAGTCACAATGGATTTGTGTGAAGTCATAGAATGGAGGTGTGTGAAATCAAAGAATGGAGATTTGTGAAGTCATAGAATTGATTGTGTGTGAAATCACAGAATGGAGGTGTGTGAAGTCACAGAATGGAGGTGTGTAAAGTCACAGAGTGGAGGTGTTTGAAGTCACAGAATGGAGGTGTGTGAAATCATAGAATGGAGGTGTGTGAAGTCACAAAATGCGGATGGGTGATGTCAGAATAGAGGTGTGCGAAGTCATATAATGGATGTGTGTGAAGTCAGAATGGAGCTGTGTGAAGTCATAGAATGGAAGTGTGTGAAGTCAGAATGGAGGTGTGTGAACTCATAGAATGGAGGTGTATGAAGTCACAATGGAGGTGTGTGAAGTCACAGAATGGATGTGTGTGAACTCAGAAAGGAGGTGTGTGAAGTCATAGAATGGAGGTGTGTGAAGCCAGAGAATGGAGGTTTGTGAAGTCAGATTGCAGGTGTGTGAAGTCATAGAATGGAGGTTTGTGAAGTCATAGATTGGAAGTCTGTGAAGTCATAGAATGGAGGTTGTGAAGTCATAGATTAAAAGTGTGTGGAAGTCATAGTATGGAGGTGTGTGAAGTCACAGAAAGGAGGTGTGTGAATTCACAGAATGGAGTAGTATGAAGTCACAATGGAGGTGTGTGAAGTCATAGAATGGAGGTGTGTGAAATCAAAGAATGGATGTTTGTGAAGTCATAGAATGGATTGTGTGTGAAATCACAGAATGGAGGTGTGTGAAGTCACAGAATGGAGTTGTGTAATGTCACAGAGTGGAGGTGTGTGAAGTCACAGAATGGAGGTGTGTGAAATCATAGAATGGAGGTGTGTGAAGTCACAAAATGCAGTTGTGTGAAGTCAGAATACAGGTGTGCGAAGTCATAGAATGGAGGTGTGTGAAGTCAGAATGGAGCTGTGTGAAGTCATAGAATGGAAGTGTGTGAAGTCAGAATGGAGGTGTGTGAACTCATAGAATGGAGGTGTATGAAGTCACAATGGAGGTGTGTGAAGTCACAGAATGGATGTGGGTGAACTCAGAAAGGAGGTGTGTGAAGTCATAGAATGGAGGTCTGTGAAGTCATAGAATGGAGGTGTGTGAAATCATAGAATGGAGGTGTGTGAAGTCACAGAGTTGAGGTGTGTGAAGTCAGAATGGAGGTGTGTGAAGTCAGAATGGAGGTGTGTGAAGTCAGAGAATGGAGGTGGGTGAAGTCACAATGCAGGTGTGTGAACTAATAGAATGGAGGTGTGTGAAGTCACAATGTAGGTTTCTGAAGTCATAGAATGGAGATGTGTGAAGTCATAGAATGGAGGTGTGTGAAGTCACAGAATGGAGGTGTGTGATGTCATAGAATGGAGGTGTGTGAAGTCACAGAATGGAGGTGTGTGAAGTCACAGAATGGAGGTGTGTGAAGGCATAGAATGGAGGTGTGTGAAGTCATAGAATGGAGGTGTGTGAAGTCATAGAATGGAGGTGTGTGAAGTCACAGAATGCAGTTGTGTGAAGTCAAAATAGAGGTGTGCGAAGTCATAGAATGGAGGTGTGTGAAGTCAGAATGGAGCTGTGTGAAGTCATAGAATGGAAGTGTGTGAAGTCAGAATGGGGGTGTGTGAACTCATAGAGTGGAGGTGTATGAAGTCACAATGGAGGTTTGTGAAGTGAAAGAATGGAGGTGTGTTAAGTTACAGAATGGAGGTGTGTGAAATCACAGAATGGAGGTGTGAGAAGTCACAGAATGGAGGTGTGTAAAGTGACAGAGTTGAGGTGTGTGAAGTCACAGAATGGAGGATGTTTGAAGTCATAGAGTGGAGGTGTGTGAAGTCACAGAATGGAGGTGTATGAAGTCAGAATAGAGGTATGCGAAGTCGTAGAATGGAGATGTGTTAAGTCAGAATGGATCTGTGGGAATTCATAGAATGGAGGTGTGTGAAGTCATATTGGAGGTGTGTGAACTCTTAGAATTTAGGTATGTGAAGACACAATGGAGGAGTGTGAAGTCATAGAATTGTGGTTTTTGAAATCACAGAATGGAGGTGTGTGGAGTCATAGTATGGAGGTGTGTGAAGTCAGATTGGAGGTGTGTGAAGTCAATGAATGGAGGTGTGTGAACTCAGAAAGGAGGAATGTGAAGTCATAGAACGGAGGTGTGTGAAGTCAAAGAATGGAGGTGTGGGAAATCATAGAATGGAGGTGTGTGAAGTCACAATGTAGTTGTGTGAAGTCATAGAATGGAGGTGTGTGAAGTCATAGAATGGAAGTGTGTGAAGTCACAAAATGGAGGTGTGTGAAGTGAAAATGATGGTGTGTGAAGTCAAAGAATGGACGTGTGTGAAGTCACAATTGTGGTGTGTGAAGTCACAAATGCAGGTGTGTGAAGTCACAGAATGGAGGTGTGTGAAGTCAAAATGGAGGTGTGTGAGGTCAAAGAATGGATGTGTGTGAAGTCATAGAATGGAGGTGTATGACGTCATGGAATGGAGGTTTGTGACATCAAACATTGGAAGCGTGTGAAATTACAGAATGGAGGTGTGTGAAGTCATAGAGTGGAGGTGTGTGAAGTCATAAAATGGAGGTGTGTCAAGTCTCAGAAGGGAGGTGTGTGAAGTCAAAGAATGGCGATGTGTGAAGTCACAATGGAGGTGTGTGAAGTCATAGAATGGAGGTGTGTGAAGTCAAAGAATGGAGGTCTGTGAAGTCATAGAATGGAGGTGTGTGAAATCACAGAATGGAGGTGTGAGAAGTCACAGAATGGAGGTGTGTAAAGTGACAGAGTTGAGGTGTGTGAAGTCACACAATGGAGGTGTTTGAAGTCATAGAATGGAGGTGTGTGAAGTCACAGAATGAGGTGTATGAAGTCGGAATAGAGGTATGCGAAGTCATAGAATGGAGGTGTGTTAAGTCAGAATGAAGCTGTGGGAATTCATAGAATGGAGGTGTGTGAAGTCAGATTGGAGGTGTGTGAACTCTTAGAATGGAGGTATGTGAAGTCACAATGGAGGTGTGTGAAGTCATAGAATTTTGGTTTTTGAAATCACAGAATGGAGGTGTGTGGAGTCAAAGAATGGAGGTGTGTGAAGTAAGATTGGAGGTGTGTGAAGTCAATGAATGGAGGTGTGTCAACTCAGAAAGGAGTTGTGTGAAGTCATAGAATGGAGCTGTGTGAAATCATAGAATGGAGGTGTGTGAAATCATAGAATGGAGGTGTGTGAAGTCAAAGAGTGGAGGTATGTGAAATCACAGAATGGAGGGGTGTGAAGTCAGAATAGAGGTGTGCGAAGTCATAGAATGGAGGTGTGTGAAGTCAGAATGGAGCTATGTGAACTCATAGAATGGAGGTGTGTGAAGTCACAATGGAGATGTGTGAAGTCATAGAATGGTGGGTTTTGAAGTCACAGAATGGAGGTGTGTGAAGTCATAGAATGGAGGTGTGTGAAGTCAGATTGGAGGTATGTGAAGTCACAGAATTGAGGTGTGTCAACGCAGAAAGGAGGTATGTGAAGTCATAGAATGGAGGTGTGTGAAGTCAAAGAATGGAGGTGTGGGAAATCATAGAATGGAGGTGTGTGAAGTCACAGAATTGAGGTGTGTGAAGTCAGAATGGAGGTGTGTGAATTCAGAATGGAGGTGTGTGAAGTCATAGAATGCAGGTGTGTGAAGTCACAATGCAGGTGTGTGAACTGATAGAACGTAGGTGTGTGAAGTCACAATGTGGGTGTGTGAAGTCATAGAATGGAGGTGTGTGAAGTCACAGAATGGAGGTGTGTGAAGTCACAAAATGGAGGTGTGTGAAGTCAAAATGGAGGTGTGTGAAGTCAAAGAATGGACGTGTGTGAAGTCAAAATTGTGGTGTGTGAAGTCACAAATGCAGGTGTGTGAAGTCACAGAATGGAGGTGTGTGAAGTCAAAATGGAGGTGTGTGAGGTCAAAGAATGGATGTGTGTGAAGTCATAGAATGGAGGTGTATGAAGTCATGGAATGGAGGTTTGTGACATCAAACATTGGAAGCGTGTGAAGTTACAGAATGGAGGTGTGTGAAGTCATAGAATGGAGGTGTGTAAAGGCAGAGAATGGAGGTGTGTGAAGTCAGATTGCAGGTGTGTGAAGTCATAGAATAGAGGTTTGTGAAGTCATAGATTGGAAGTCTGTGAAGTCATAGAATGGAGGTTGTGAAGTCATAGATTGAAGGTGTATGGAAGTCATAGTATGGAGGTGTGTAAAGTCACAGAAAGGAGGTGTGTGAATTCACAGAATGGAGTAGTATGAAGTCACAATGGAGGTGTGTGAAGTCATAGAATGGAGGTGTGTGAAATCAAAGAATGGAGATTTGTGAAGTCATAGAATTGATTGTGTGTGAAATCACAGAATGGAGGTGTGTGAAGTCACAGAATGGAGGTGTGTAAAGTCACAGAGTGGAGGTGTGTGAAGTCACAGAATGGAGGTGTGTGAAATCATAGAATGGAGGTGTGTGAAGTCACAAAATGCGGATGGGTGATGTCAGAATAGAGGTGTGCGAAGTCATAGAATGGAGGTGTGTGAAGTCAGAATGGAGCTGTGTGAAGTCATAGAATGGAAGTGTGTGAAGTCAGAATGGAGGTGTGTGAACTCATAGAATGGAGGTGTATGAAGTCACAATGGAGGTGTGTGAAGTCACAGAATGGATGTGGGTGAACTCAGAAAGGAGGTGTGTGAAGTCATAGAATGGAGGTCTGTGAAGTCATAGAATGGAGGTGTGTGAAATCATAGAATGGAGGTGCGTGAAGTCACAGAGTTGAGGTGTGTGAAGTCAGAATGGAGGTGTGTGAAGTCAGAATGGAGGTGTGTGAAGTCAGAGAATGGAGGTGGGTGAAGTCAGAATGCAGGTGTGTGAACTAATAGAATGGAGGTGTGTGAAGTCACAATGTAGGTTTCTGAAGTCATAGAATGGAGGTGTGTGAAGTCATAGAATGGAGGTGTGTGAAGTCACAGAATGGAGGTGTGTGATGTCATAGAATGGAGGTGTGTGAAGTCACAGAATGGAGGTGTGTGAAGTCACAGAATGGAGGTGTGTAAAGGCATAGAATGGAGGTGTGTGAAGTCATAGAATGGAGGTGTGTGAAGTCATAGAATGGAGGTGTGTGAAGTCACAGAACGCAGTTGTGTGAAGTCAAAATAGAGGTGTGCGAAGTCATAGAATGGAGGTGTGTGAAGTCAGAATGGAGCTGTGTGAAGTCATAGAATGGAAGTGTGTGAAGTCAGAATGGGAGTGTTTGAACTCATGGAATGGAGGTGAATGAAGTCACAATGGAGGTGTGTGAAGTCAAAGAATGGAGGTGTGTGAAGTTACAGAATGGAGGTGTGTGAAATCACAGAATGGAGGTGTGAGAAGTCACAGAATGGAGCTGTGTAAAGTGACAGAGTTGAGGTGTGTGAAGTCACAGAATGGAGGATGTTTGAAGTCATAGAATGGAGGTGTGTGAAGTCACAGAATGGAGGTGTATGAAGTCAGAATAGAGGTATGCGAAGTCGTAGAATGGAGATGTGTTAAGTCAGAATGGATCTGTGGGAATTCATAGAATGGAGGTGTGTGAAGTCAGATTGGAGGTGTGTGAACTCTTAGAATTTAGGTATGTGAAGACACAATGGAGGAGTGTGAAGTCATAGAATGGAGGTGTGTGAAGTCACAATGCAGGTGTGTGAACTGATAGAACGTAGGTGTGTGAAGTCACAATGTAGTTGTGTGAAGTCATAGAATGGAGGTGTGTGAAGTCATAGAATGGAGGTGTGTGAAGTCACAAAATGGAGGTGTGTGAAGTCAAAATGGAGGTGTGTGAAGTCAAAGAATGGACGTGTGTGAAGTCACAATTGTGGTGTGTGAAGTCACAAATGCAGGTGTGTGAAGTCACAGAATGGAGGTGTGTGAAGTCAAAATGGAGGTGTGTGAGGTCAAAGAATGGATGTGTGTGAAGTCATAGAATGGAGGTGTATGACGTCATGGAATGGAGGTTTGTGACGTCAAATATTGGAAGCGTGTGAAATTACAGAATGGAGGTGTGTGAAGTCAGAGAGTGGAGGTGTGTGAAGTCATAAAATGGAGGTGTGTCAAGTCACAGAAGGGAGGTGTGTGAAGTCACAGAACGGCGATGTGTGAAGTCACAATGGAGGTGTGTGAAGTCATAGAATGGAGGTGTGTGAAGTCAAAGATTGGAGGTGTGTGAAGTCATAGAATGGAGGTGTGTGAAATCACAGAATGGAGGTGTGAGAAGTCACAGAATGGAGGTGTGTAAAGTGACAGTGTTGAGGTGTGTGAAGTCACACAATGGAGGTGTTTGAAGTCATAGAATGGAGGTGTGTGAAGTCACAGAATGGAGGAGTATGAAGTCAGAATAGAGGTATGCGAAGTCATAGAATGGAGGTGTGTTAAGTCAGAATGAAGCTGTGGGAATTCATAGAATGGAGGTGTGTGAAGTCAGATTGGAGGTGTGTGAACTCTTAGAATGGAGGTATGTGAAGTCACAATGGAGGTGTGTGAAGTCATAGAATTTTGGTTTTTGAAATCACAGAATGGAGGTGTGTGGAGTCAAAGAATGGAGGTGTGTGAAGTCAGATTGGAGGTGTATGAAGTCAATGAATGGAGGTGTGTCAACTCAGAAAGGAGTTGTGTGAAGTCATAGAATGGAGCTGTGTGAAATCATAGAATGGAGGTGTGTGAAATCATAGAATGGAGGTGTGTGAAGTCAAAGAGTGGAGGTATGTGAAATCACAGAATGGAGGGGTGTGAAGTCAGAATAGAGGTGTGCGAAGTCATAGAATGGAGGTGTGTGAAGTCAGAATGGAGCTGTGTGAAGTCATAGAATGGAAGTGTGTGAAGTCAGAATGGGAGTGTTTGAACTCATAGAATGGAGGTGAATGAAGTCACAATGGAGGTGTGTGAAGTCAAAGAATGGAGGTGTGTGAAGTTACAGAATGGAGGTGTGTGAAATCACAGAATGGAGGTGTGAGAAGTCACAGAATGGAGGTGTGTAAAGTGACAGAGTTGAGGTGTGTGAAGTCACAGAATGGAGGATGTTTTAAGTCATAGAATGGAGGTGTGTGAAGTCACAGAATGGAGGTGTATGAAGTCAGAATAGAGGTATGCGAAGTCGTAGAATGGAGATGTGTTAAGTCAGAATGGATCTGTGGGAATTCATAGAATGGAGGTGTGTGAAGTCAGATTGGAGGTGTGTGAACTCTTAGAATTTAGGTATGTGAAGACACAATGGAGGAGTGTGAAGTCATAGAATGGAGGTGTGTGAAGTCACAATGCAGGTGTGTGAACTGATAGAACGTAGGTGTGTGAAGTCAGAATGTAGTTGTGTGAAGTCATAGAATGGAGGTGTGTGAAGTCATAGAATGGAGGTGTGTGAAGTCACAAAATGGAGGTGTGTGAAGTCAAAATGGAGGTGTGTGAAGTCAAAGAATGGACGTGTGTGAAGTCACAATTGTGGTGTGTGAAGTCACAAATGCAGGTGTGTGAAGTCACAGAATGGAGGTGTGTGAAGTCAAAATGGAGGTGTGTGAGGTCAAAGAATGGATGTGTGTGAAGTCATAGAATGGAGGTGTATGACGTCATGGAATGGAGGTTTGTGACGTCAAATATTGGAAGCGTGTGAAATTACAGAATGGAGGTGTGTGAAGTCATAGAGTGGAGGTGTGTGAAGTCATAAAATGGAGGTGTGTCAAGTCACAGAAGGGAGGTGTGTGAAGTCACAGAACGGCGATGTGTGAAGTCACAATGGAGGTGTGTGAAGTCATAGAATGGAGGTGTGTGAAGTCAAAGATTGGAGGTTTGTGAAGTCATAGAATGGAGGTGTGTGAAATCACAGAATGGAGGTGTGAGAAGTCACAGAATGGAGGTGTGTAAAGTGACAGAGTTGAGGTGTGTGAAGTCACACAATGGAGGTGTTTGAAGTCATAGAATGGAGGTGTGTGAAGTCACAGAATGGAGGAGTATGAAGTCAGAATAGAGGTATGCGAAGTCATAGAATGGAGGTGTGTTAAGTCAGAATGAAGCTGTGGGAATTCATAGAATGGAGGTGTGTGAAGTCAGATTGGAGGTGTGTGAACTCTTAGAATGGAGGTATGTGAAGTCACAATGGAGGTGTGTGAAGTCATAGAATTTTGGTTTTTGAAATCACAGAATGGAGGTGTGTGGAGTCAAAGAATGGAGGTGTGTGAAGTCAGATTGGAGGTGTGTGAAGTCAATGAATGGAGGTGTGTCAACTCAGAAAGGAGTTGTGTGAAGTCATAGAATGGAGCTGTGTGAAATCATAGAATGGAGGTGTGTGAAATCATAGAATGGAGGTGTGTGAAGTCAAAGAGTGGAGGTATGTGAAATCACAGAATGGAGGGGTGTGAAGTCAGAATAGAGGTGTGCGAAGTCATAGAATGGAGGTGTGTGAAGTCAGAATGGAGCTATGTGAACTCATACAATGGAGGTGTGTGAAGTCACAATGGAGATGTGTGAAGTCATAGAATGGTGGGTTTTGAAGTCACAGAATGGAGGTGTGTGAAGTCATAGAATGGAGGTGTGTGAAGTCAGATTGGAGGTATGTGAAGTCACAGAATTGAGGTGTGTCAACGCAGAAAGGAGGTATGTGAAGTCATAGAATGGAGGTGTGTGAAGTCAAAGAATGGAGGTGTGGGAAATCATAGAATGGAGGTGTGTGAAGTCACAGAATTGAGGTGTGTGAAGTCAGAATGGAGGTGTGTGAATTCAGAATGGAGGTGTGTGAAGTCATAGAATGGAGGTGTGTGAAGTCACAATGCCGGTGTGTGAACTGATAGAACGTAGGTGTGTGAAGTCACAATGTAGGTGTGTGAAGTCATAGAATGGAGGTGTGTGAAGTCACAGAATGGAGGTGTGTGAAGTCACAAAATGGAGGTGTGTGAAGTCAAAATGGAGTTGTGTGAAGTCAAAGAATGGACGTGTGTGAAGTCAAAATTGTGGTGTGTGAAGTCACAAATGCAGGTGTGTGAAGTCACAGAATGGAGGAGTGTGAAGTCAAAATGGAGGTGTGTGAGGTCAAAGAATGGATGTGTGTGAAGTCATAGAATGGAGGTGTATGAAGTCATGGAATGGAGGTTTGTGACGTCAAACATTGGAAGCGTGTAAAGTTACAGAATGGAAGTGTGTGAAGTCATAGAATGGAGGTGTGTGAAGGCAGAGAATGGAGGTGTGAGAAGTCAGATTGCAGGTGTGTATAGTCATAGAATGGAGGTTTGTGAAGTCATAGATTGGAAGTCTGTGAAGTCATAGAATGGAGGTTGTGAAGTCATAGATTGAAGGTGTATGGAAGTCATAGTATGGAGGTGTGTGAAGTCACAGAAAGGAGGTGAGTGAATTCACAGAATGGAGTAGTATGAAGTCACAATGGAGGTGTGTGAAGTCATAGAATGGAGGTGTGTGAAATCAAAGAATGGAGATTTGTGAAGTCATAGAATGGATTGTGTGTGAAATCACAGAATGGAGGTGTGTGAAGTCACAGAATGGAGGTGTGTAAAGTCACAGAGTGGAGGTGTGTGAAGTCACAGAATGGAGGTGTGTGAAATCATAGAATGCAGGTGTGTGAAGTCACAAAATGCGGATGTGTGAAGTCAGAATAGAGGTGTGCGAAGTCATATAATGGATGTGTGTGAAGTCAGAATGGAGCTGTGTGAATTCATAGAATGGAAGTGTGTGAAGTCAGAATGGAGGTGTGTGAACTCATAGAATGGAGGTGTATGAAGTCACAATGGAAGTGTGTGAAGTCACAGAATGGATGTGTGTGAACTCAGAAAGGAGGTGTGTGAAGTCATAGAATGGAGGTGTGTGAAGCCAGAGAATGGAGGTGTGTGAAGTCAGATTGCAGGTGTGTGAAGTCATAGAATGGAGGTTTGTGAAGTCATAGATTGGAAGTCTGTGAAGTCATAGAATGGAGGATGTGAAGTCATAGATTGAAAGTGTGTGGAAATCATAGTATGGAGGTGTGTGAAGTCACAGAAAGGAGGTGTGTGAATTCACAGAATGGAGTAGTATGAAGTCACAAAGGATGTGTGTGAAGTCACAGAATGGATGTGGGTGAACTCAGAAAGGAGGTGTGTGAAGTCATAGAATGGAGGTCTGTGAAGTCATAGAATGGAGGTGTGTGAAATCAGAGAATGGAGGTGTGTGAACTCACAGAGTTGAGGTGTGTGAAGTCAGAATGGAGGTGTGTGAAATCAGAATGGAGGTGTGTGAAGTCAGAGAATGAACGTGGGTGAAGTCAAAATGCAGGTGTGTGAACTAATAGAATGGAGGTGTGTGAAGTCACAATGTAGGTTTCTGAAGTCATAGAATGGAGGTGTGTGAAGTCATAGAATGGAGGTGTGTGAAGTCACAGAATGGAGGTGTGTGATGTCATACAACGGAGGTGTGTGAAGTGACAGAATGGAGGTGTGTAAAGGCATAGAATGCAGGTGTGTGAAGTCATAGAATGGAGGTGTGTGAAGTCATAGAATGGAGGTGTGTGAAGTCACAGAATGCAGTTGTGTGAAGTCAAAATAGAGGTGTGCGAAGTCATAGAATGGAGGTGAGTGAAGTCAGAATGGAGCTGTGTGAAGTCATAGAATGGAAGTGTGTGAAGTCAGAATGGGGGTGTGTGAAGTCATAGAATGGAGGTGTTTGAAGTCACAATGGAGGTGTGTGAAGTCACAGAATGGATGTGTGTGAAGTCAGAAAATAGGTGTGTGAAGTCAGAGAATGGAGGTCTGTGAAGTCATAGAATGGAGGTGTGTGAAATCATCCAATGGAGGTGTGTGAAGTCACAGATTTGAGGTGTGTGAAGTCAGAATGCAGGTGTGTGAAGTCAGAATGGAGGTGTGTGAAGTCAGAGAATGGAGGTGGGTGAAGTCACAATGCAGGTGTGTGAACTCATAGAATGGAGGTGTGTGAAGTCACAATGTAGGTTTCTGAAGTCATAGAATGGAGGTGTGTGAAGTCATAAAATGGAGTTGTGTGAAGTCACAGAATGGAGGTGTGTGATGTCATAGAATGGAGGTGTGTGAAGTCACAGAATGGAGGTGTGTAAAGGCATAGAATGGAGGTGTGTGAAGTCATAGAATGGAGGTGTGTGAAGTCATAGAATGGAGGTGTGTGAAGTCACAGAATGGAGGTGTGTGAAGTCACACTATGGAGGGGTAAGAACTCAGATTTGAGGTGTGTGAGGTCACAGAATGGAGGAGTGTGAAGTCATATAACAAGGTGCGTGAAGTCACAGAATGGAGGTGTGTGAAGACACAGAATGGAAGTGTGTGAAGTCAAAATGGACGTGTGTGAATCAAGGAATGGAGTTGTGTGAAGTCAAAATTGTGGTGTGTGATGTCACAAACGGAGGTGTGTGAAGTCACAGAATGGAGGTGTGTGATGTCAAAATGGAGGTGTGTGAAGTCAAAGAATGGAGGTGTGTGAAGTCATAGAATGGAGGTGTGTCAAGTCACAGAATGGAGGTGTGTGAAGTCACAGAACGGAGATGTGTGAAGTCACAATGGAGGTGTGAGAGGTCATAGAATGGAGGTGTGTGAAGTCAAAGAATGGAGGTTTGTGAAGTCAAACATTGGAAGTGTGTGAAATTACAGAATAGAGGTGTGTGAAGTCATAGAATGGAGGTGTGTGAAGTCATAGAATGGAGATGTGTGAAGTCATAGAATGGAGGTGTGTCAAGTCACAGAATGCAGGTGTGTGAAATCACAGAATGGAGGTGTGAGACGTCCCAGAATGGAGGTGTGTCAAGTCACAGAATGGAGGTGTGTAAAGTGACAGAGTTGAGGTGTGTGAAGTCACACAATGGAGGTGTTTGAAGTCATAGAATGGAGGTGTGTGAAGTCACAGAATGGAGGTGTATGAAATCAGAATAGAGGTATGCGAAGTCGTAGAATGGAGATGTGTTAAGTCAGAATGGATCTGTGGCAATTCATAGAATGGAGGTGTGTGAAGTCAGATTGGAGGTGTGTGAACTCTTAGAATGGAGGTATGTGAAGTCACAATGGAGGTGTGTGAAGTCATAGAATTGTGGTTTTTGAAATCACAGAATGGGGGTGTGTGGAGTCATAGAATGGAGGCTTGTGAAGTCAGATTGGAGGTGTGTGAAGTCAATGAATGGAGGTGTGTGAACTCAGAAAGGAGGTATGTGAAGTCATAGAATGGAGGTGTGTGAAGTCAAAGAATGGAGGTGTGGGAAATCATAGAATGGAGGTGTGTGAAGTCACAGAATTGAGGTGTGTGAAGTCAGAATGGAGGTGTGTGAATTCAGAATGGAGGGGTGTGAAGTCATAGAATGGAGGTGTGTGAAGTCACAATGCAGGTGTGTGAACTGATAGAACGTAGGTGTGTGAAGTCACAATGTAGGTGTGTGAAGTCATAGAATGGAGGTGTGTGAAGTCATAGAATGGAGGTGTGTGAAGTCACAAAATGGAGGTGTGTGAAATCAAAATAGAGGTGTGTGAAGACAAAGAATGGACGTGTGTGAAGTCACAATTGTGGTGTGTGAAGTCACAAATGCAGGTGTGTGAAGTCACAGAATGGAGGTGTGTGAAGTCAAAATGGAGGTGTATGAGGTCAAAGAATGGATGTGTGTGAAGTCATAGAATGGAGGTGTATGAAGTCATGGAATGGAGGTCTGTGACGTCCAACATTGGAAGCGTGTGAAATTACAGAAAGGAGGTGTGTGAAGTCATAGAATGGAGGTGTGTGAAGTCATAAAATGGAGGTGTGTCAAGTCACAGAAGGGAGGTGTGTGAAGTCACAGAAAAGCGATGTGTGAAGTCACAATGGAGGTGTGTGAAGTCATAGAATGGAGGTGTGTGAAGTCAAAGAATGGAGGTTTGTGAAGTCATAGAATGGAGGTGTGTGAAATCACAGAATGGAGGTGTGAGAAGTCACAGAATGGAGGTGTGTAAAGTGACAGAGTTGAGGTGTGTGAAGTCACAGAATGGAGGTGTTTGAAGTCATAGAATGGAGGTGTGTGAAGTCACAGAATGGAGGTGTATGAAGTCAGAATAGAGGTATGCGAAGTCATAGAATGGAGGTGTGTTAAGTCAGAATGAAGCTGTGGGAATTCATAGAATGGAGGTGTGTGAAGTCAGATTGCAGGTGTGTGAACTCTTAGAATGGAGGTATGTGAAGTCACAATGGAGGTGTGTGAAGGCATAGAATTGTGGTTTTTGAAATCACAGAATGGAGGTGTGTGGAGTCATAGAATGGAGGTGTGTGAAATCAGATTGGAGGTGTGTGAAGTCAATGAATGGAGGTGTGTGAACTCAGAAAGGAGTTGTGTGAAGTCATAGAATGGAGCTGTGTGAAATCATAAAATGGAGGTGTGTGAAATCATAGAATGGAGGTGTGTGAAGTCAAAGAGTGGAGGTATGTGAAATCACAGAATGGAGGGGTGTGAAATCAGAATAGAGGTGTGCGAAGTCATAGAATGGAGGTGTGTGAAGTCAGAATGGAGCTATGTGAACTCATAGAATGGAGGTGTGTGAAGTCACAATGGAGATGTGTGAAGTCATAGAATGGTGGGTTTTGAAGTCACAGAATGGAGGTGTGTGAAGTCATAGAATGGAGGTGTGTGAAGTCAGATTGGAGGTATGTGAAGTCACAGAATGGAGGTGTGTCAACTCAGAAAGGAGGTATGTGAAGTCATAGAATGGAGGTGTGTGAAGTCAAAGAAGGGAGGTGTGGGAAATCATAGAATGGAGGTGTGTGAAGTCACAGAATTGAGGTGTGTGAAGTCAGAATGGAGGTGTGTGAATTCAGAATGGAGGTGTGTGAAGTCATAGAATGCAGGTGTGTGAAGTCACAATGCAGGTGTGTGAACTGATAGAACGTAGGTGTGTGAAGTCACAATGTGGGTGTGTGAAGTCATAGAATGGAGGTGTGTAAAGTCACAAAATGGAGGTGTGAGAAGTCACAGAATGGAGGTGTGTAAAGTGACAGAGTTGAGGTGTGTGAAGTCACAGAATGGAGGTGTTTGAAGTCATAGAATGGAGGTGTGTAAAGTCACAAAATGGAGGTGTGTGAAGTCAAAATGGAGGTGTGTGAAGTCATAGAATGGATGTGTGTGAAGTCATAGAATGGAGGTCTGTAAAGTCACAAAATGGAGGTGTGTGAAGTCAAAAGGAGGTGTGTGAAGTCAAAGAATGGACGTGTGTGAAGTCAAAATTGTGGTGTGTGAAGTCACAAATGCAGATGTGTGAAGTCACAGAATGGAGGTGTGTGAAGTCAAAATGGAGGTGTGTGAGGTCAAAGAATGGATGTGTGTGAAGTCATAGAATGGAGGTGTATGAAGTCATGGAATGGAGGTTTGTGACGTCAAACATTGGAAGCGTGTGAAGTTACAGAATGGAGGTGTGTGAAGTCATAGAATGGAGGTGTGTGAAGCCAGAGAATGGAGGTGTGTGAAGTCAGATTGCAGGTGTGTGAAGTCATAGAATGGAGGTTTGTGAAGTCATAGATTGGAAGTCTGTGAAGTCATAGAATGGAGGTTGTGAAGTCATAGATTGAAGGTGTGTGGAAGTCATAGTATGGAGGTGTGTGAAGTCACAGAAAGGAGGTGTGTGAATTCACAGAATGGAGTAGTATGAAGTCACAATGGAGGTGTGTGAAGTCATAGAATGGAGGTGTGTGAAATCAAAGAATGGAGGTTTGTGAAGTCATAGAATGGATTGTGTGTGAAATCACAGAATGGAGGTGTGTGAAGTCACAGAATGGAGGTGTGTAAAGTCACAGAGTGGAGGTGTGTGAAGTCACAGAATGGAGGTGTTTGAAGTCATAGAATGGAGGCGTGTGAAGTCACAAAATGCGGTTGTGTGAAGTCAGAATAGAGGTGTGCGAAGTCATAGAATGGAGGTGTGTGAAGTCAGAATGGAGCTATGTGAACTCATAGAATGGAGGTGTGTGAAGTCACAATGGAGATGTGTGAAGTCATAGAATGGTGGGTTTTGAAGTCACAGAATGGAGGTGTGTGAAGTCATAGAATGGAGGTGTGTGAAGTCAGATTGGAGGTATGTGAAGTCACAGAATGGAGGTGTGTCAACGAAGAAAGGAGGTATGTGAAGTCATAGAATGGAGGTGTGTGAAGTCACAGAATTGAGGTGTGTGAAGTCAGAATGGAGGTGTGTGAATTCAGAATGGAGATGTGTGAAGTCATAGAATGCAGGTGTGTGAAGTCAGAATGCAGGTGTGTGAACTGATAGAACGTAGGTGTGTGAAGTCACAATGTAGGTGTGTGAAGTCATAGAATGGAGGTGTGTGAAGTCATAGAATGGAGGTGTGTGAAGTCACAATGGAGATGTGTGAAGTCATAGAATGGTGGGTTTTGAAGTCACAGAATGGAGGTGTGTGAAGTCATAGAATGGAGGTGTGTGAAGTCAGATTGGAGGTATGTGAAGTCACAGAATGGAGGTGTGTCAACTCAGAAAGGAGGTATGTGAAGTCATAGAATGGAGGTGTGTGAAGTCAAAGAAGGGAGGTGTGGGAAATCATAGAATGGAGGTGTGTGAAGTCACAGAATTGAGGTGTGTGAAGTCAGAATGGAGGTGTGTGAATTCAGAATGGAGGTGTGTGAAGTCATAGAATGCAGGTGTGTGAAGTCACAATGCAGGTGTGTGAACTGATAGAACGTAGGTGTGTGAAGTCACAATGTAGGTGTGTGAAGTCATAGAATGGAGGTGTGTGAAGTCATAGAATGGAGGTGTGTAAAGTCACAAAATGGAGGTGTGAGAAGTCACAGAATGGAGGTGTGTAAAGTGACAGAATTGAGGTGTGTGAAGTCACAGAATGGAGGTGTTTGAAGTCATAGAATGGAGGTGTGTAAAGTCACAAAATGGAGGTGTGTGAAGTCAAAATGGAGGTGTGTGAAGTCAAAGAATGGACGTGTGTGAAGTCAAAATTGTGGTGTGTGAAGTCACAAATGCAGGTGTGTGAAGTCACAGAATGGAGGTGTGTGAAGTCAAAATGGAGGTGTGTGAGGTCAAAGAATGGATGTGTGAGAAGTCATAGAATGGAGGTGCATGAAGTCATGGAATGGAGGTTTGTGACGTCAAACATTGGAAGCGTGTGAAGTTACAGTATGGAGGTGTGTGAAGTCATAGAATGGAGGTGTGTGAAGCCAGAGAATGGAGGTGTGTGAAGTCAGATTGCAGGTGTGTGAAGTCATAGAATGGAGGTTTGTGAAGTCATAGATTGGAAGTCTGTGAAGTCATAGAATGGAGGTTGTGAAGTCACAGATTTAAGGTGTGTGGAAGTCATAGTATGGAGGTGTGTGAAGTCACAGAAAGGAGGTGTGTGAATTCACAGAATGGAGTAGTATGAAGTCACAATGGAGGTGTGTGAAGTCATAGAATGGAGGTGTGTGAAATCAAAGAATGGATGTTTGTAAAGTCATAGAATGGATTGTGTGTGAAATCACAGAATGGAGGTGTGTGAAGTCACAGAATGGAGGTGTGTAAAGTCACAGAGTGGAGGTGTGTGAAGTCACAGAATGGAGGTGTTTGAAATCATAGAATGGAGGCGTGTGAAGTCACAAAATGCGGTTGTGTGAACTCAGAATAGAAGTGTGCGAAGTCATAGAATGGAGGTGTGTGAAGTCAGAATGGAGCTATGTGAACTCATAGAATGGAGGTGTGTGAAGTCACAATGGAGATGTGTGAAGTCATAGAATGGTGGGTTTTGAAGTCACAGAATGGAGCTGTGTGAAATCATAGAATGGAGGTGTGTGAAGTCAGATTGGAGGTATGTGAAGTCACAGAATGGAGGTGTGTCAACTCAGAAAGGAGGTATGTGAAGTCATAGAATGGAGGTGTGTGAAGTCAAAGAAGGGAGGTGTGGGAAATCATAGAATGGAGGTGTGTGAAGTCACAGAATTGAGGTGTGTGAAGTCAGAATGGAGGTGTGTAAATTCAGAATGGAGGTGTGTGAAGTCATAGAATGCAGGTGTGTGAAGTCAGAATGCAGGTGTGTGAACTGATAGAACGTAGGTGTGTGAAGTCACAATGTAGGTGTGTGAAGTCATAGAATAGAGGTGTGTGAAATCACAGAATGGAGGTGTGAGAAGTCCCAGAATGGAGGTGTGTCAAGTCACAGAATGGAGGTGTGTAAAGTGACAGAGTTGAGGTGTGTGAAGTCACAGAATGGAGGTGTATGAAGTCAGAAAAGAGGTATGCGAAGTCGTAGAATGGAGATGTGTTAAGTCAGAATGGATCTGTGGGAATTCATAGAATGGAGGTGTGTGAAGTCAGATTGGAGGTGTGTGAACTCTTAGAATGGAGGTATGTGAAGTCACAATGGAGGTGTGTGAAGTCATAGAATTGTGGTTTTTGAAATCACAGAATGGAGGTGTGTGGAGTCATAGAATGGAGGTTTGTGAAGTCAGATTGGAGGTGTGTGAAGTCAATGAATGGAGGTGTGTGAACTCAGAAAGGAGGTATGTGAAGTCATAAAATGGAGGTGTGTGAAGACAAAGAAGGGAGGTGTGGGAAATCATAGAATGGAGGTGTGTGAAGTCACAGAATTGAGGTGTGTGAAGTCAGAATGGAGGTGTGTGAATTCAGAATGGAGGTGTGTGAAGTCATAGAATGGAGGTGTGTGAAGTCACAATGCAGGTGTGTGAACTGATAGAATGTAGGTGTGTGAAGTCACAATGTAGGTGTGTGAAGTCATAGAATGGAGGTGTGTGAAGTCATAGAATGGAGGTGTGTGAAGTCACAAAACGGAGGTGTGTGAAGTCAAAATGGAGGTGTGTGAAGTCAAAGAATGGACGTGTGTGAAGTCACAATTGTGGTGTGTGAAGTCACAAATGCAGGTGTGTGAAGTCACAGAATGGAGGTGTGTGAAGTCAAAATGGAGGTGTATGAGGTCAAAGAATGGATGTGTGTGAAGTCATAGAATGGAGGTGTATGAAGTTATGGAATGGAGGTTTGTGACGTCCAACATTGGAAGCGTGTGAAATTACAGAATGGAGGTGTGTGAAGTCATAGAATGGAGGTGTGTGAAGTCATATAATGGAGGTGTGTCAAGTCACTGAGGGGAGGTGTGTGAAGTCACAGAACCGCGATGTGTGAAGTCACAATGGAGGTGTGTGAAGTCATAGAATGCAGGTGTGTGAAGTCAAATAATGGAGGTCTGGGAAGTCATAGAATGGAGGTGTGTGAAATCACAGAATGGAGGTGTGAGAAGTCACAAAATGGAGGTGTGTAAAGTGACAGAGTTGAGGTGTGTGAAGTCACAGAATGGAGGTGTTTGAAGTCATAGAATGGAGGTGTGTGAAGTCACAGAATGGAGGTGTATGAAGTCAGAATAGAGGTATGCGATGTCATAGAATGGAGGTGTGTTAAGTCAGAATGAAGCTGTGGGAATTCATAGAATGGAGGTGTGTGAAGTCAGATTGGAGGTGTGTGAACTCTTAGAATGGAGGTATGTGAAGTCACAATGGAGGTGTGTGAAGTCATAGAATTGTGGTTTTTGAAATCACAGAATGGAGGTGTGTGGAGTCATAGAATGGAGGTTTGTGAAGTCAGATTGGAGGTGTGTGAAGTCAATGAATAGAGGTGTGTGAACTCAGAAAGGAGGTATGTGAAGTCATAGAATGGAGGTGTGTGAAGTCAAAGAAGGGAGGTGTGGGAAATCATAGAATGGAGGTGTGTGAAGTCACAGAATTGAGGTGTGTGAAGTCAGAATGGAGGTGTGTGAATTCAGAATGGAGGTGTGTGAAGTCATAGAATGGAGGTGTGTGAAGTCACAATGCAGGTGAGTGAACTGATAGAACGTAGGTGTGTGAAGTCACAATGTAGGTGTGTGAAGTCATAGAATGGAGGTGTGTGAAGTCATAGAATGGAGGTGTGTGAAGTCACAAAATGGAGGTGTGTGAAGTCAAAATGGAGGTGTGTGAAGTCAAAGAATGGACGTGTGTGAAGTCACAATTGTGGTATGTGAAGTCACAAATGCAGGTGTGTGAAGTCACAGAATGGAGGTGTGTGAAGTCAAAATGGAGGTGTATGAGGTCAAAGAATGGATGTGTGTGAAGTCATAGAATGGAGGTGTATGAAGTTATGGAATGGAGGTTTGTGACGTCCAAAATTGGAAGCGTGTGAAATTACAGAATGGAGGTGTGTGAAGTCATAGAATGGAGGTGTGTGAAGTCATATAATGGAGGTGTGTCAAGTCACAGAGGGGAGGTGTGTGAAGTCACAGAACCGCGATGTGTGAAGTCACAATGGAGGTGTGTGAAGTCATAGAATGGAGGTGTGTGAAGTCAAAGAATGGAGGTCTGGGAAGTCATAGAATGGAGGTGTGTGAAATCACAGAATGGAGGTGTGAGAAGTCACAGAATGGAGGTGTGTAAAGTGACAGAGTTGAGGTGTGTGAAGTCACAGAATGGAGGTGTTTGAAGTCATAGAATGGAGGTGTGTGAAGTCACAGAATGGAGGTGTATGAAGTCAGAATAGAGGTATGCGAAGTCATAGAATGGAGGTGTGTTAAGTCAGAATGAAGCTGTGGGAATTCATAGAATGGAGGTGTGTGAAGTCAGATTGGAGGTGTGTGAACTCTTAGAATGGAGGTATGTGAAGTCACAATGGAGGTGTGTGAAGTCATAGAATTGTGGTTTTTGAAATCACAGAATGGAGGTGTGTGGAGTCATAGAATGGAGGTTTGTGAAGTCAGATTGGAGGTGTGTGAAGTCAATGAATGGAGGTGTGTGAACTCAGAAAGGAGGTATGTGAAGTCATAGAATGGAGGTGTGTGAAGTCAAAGAAGGGAGGTGTGTGAAATCATAGAATGGAGGTGTGTGAAGTCACAGAATTGAGGTGTGTGAAGTCAGAATGGAGGTGTGTGAATTCAGAATGGAGGTGTGTGAAGTCATAGAATGGAGGTGTGTGAAGTCACAATGCAGGTGAGTGAACTGATAGAACGTAGGTGTGTGAAGTCACAATGTAGGTGTGTGAAGTCATAGAATGGAGGTGTGTGAAGTCATAGAATGGAGGTGTGTGAAGTCACAAAATGGAGGTGTGTGAAGTCAAAATGGAGGTGTGTGAAGTCAAAGAATGGACGTGTGTGAAGTCACAATTGTGGTGTGTGAAGTCACAAATGCAGGTGTGTGAAGTCACAGAATGGAGGTGTGTGAAGTCAAAATGGAGGTGTATGAGGTCAAAGAATGGATGTGTGTGAAGTCATAGAATGGAGGTGTATGAAGTCATGGAATGGAGGTTTGTGACGTGCAACATTGGAAGCGTGTGAAATTACAGAATGGAGGTGTGTGAAGTCATAGAATGGAGGTGTGTGAAGTCATAAAATGGAGGTGTGTCAAGTCACAGAAGGGAGGTGTGTGAAGTCACAGAACCGCGATGTGTGAAGTCACAATGGAGGTGTGTGAAGTCATAGAATGGAGATTGTGAAGTCATAGATTGAAGGTGTGTGGAAGTCATAGTATGGAGGTGTGTGAAGTCACAGAAAGGAGGTGTGTGAATTCACAGAATGGAGTAGTATGAAGTCACAATGGAGGTGTGTGAAGTCATAGAATGGAGGTGTGTGATATCAAAGAATGGAGGTTTTTGAAGTCATAGAATGGATTGTGTGTGAAATCACAGAATGGAGGTGTGTGAAGTCACAGAATGGAGGTGTGTAAAGTCACAGAGTGGAGGTGTGTGAAGTCAAAGAATGGAGGTGTTTGAAATCATAGAATGGAGGCGTGTGAAGTCACAAAATGCGGTTGTGTGAAGTCAGAATAGAGGTGTGCGAAGTCATAGAATGGAGGTGTGTGAAGTCAGAATGGAGCTATGTTAACTCATAGAATGGAGGTGTGTGAAGTCACAATGGAGATGTGTGAAGTCATAGAATGGTGGGTTTTGAAGTCACAGAATGGAGGTGTGTGATTTCATAGAATGGAGGTGTGTGAAGTCAGATTGGACGTATGTGAAGTCACAGAATGGAGGTGTGTCAACTCAGAAAGGAGGTATGTGAAGTCATAGAATTGAGGTGTGTGAAGTCAAAGAAGGGAGGTGTGGGAAATCATAGAATGGACGTGTGTGAAGTCACAGAATTGAGTTGTGTGAAGTCAGAATGGAGGTGTGTGAATTCAGAATGGAGGTGTGTGAAGTCATAGAATGGAGGTGTGTGAAATCACAATGCAGGTGTGTGAACTGACAGAACGTAGGTGTGTGAAGTCACAATGTAGGTGTGTGAAGTCATAGAATGGAGGTTTGTGAGGTCATAGAATGGAGGTGTGTAAAGTCACAAAATGGAGGTGTGTGAAGTCAAAATTGAGGTGTGTGAAGTCAAAGAATGGACGTGTGTGAAGTCAAAATTGTGGTGTGTGAAGTCACAAATGCAGGTGTGTGAAGTCACAGAATGGAGGTGTGTGAAGTCAAAATGGAGGTGTGTGAGGTCAAAGAATGGATGTGTGTGAAGTCATAGAATGGAGGTGTATGAAGTCATGGAATGGAGGTTTGTGACGTCAAACATTGGAAGCGTGTGAAGTTACAGAATGGAGGTGTGTGAAGTCATAGAATGGAGGTGTGTGAAGCCAGAGAATGGAGGTGTGTGAAGTCAGATTGCAGGTGTGTGAAGTCATAGAATGGAGGTTTGTGAAGTCATAGTTTGGAAGTCTGTGAAGTCATAGAATGGAGGTTGTGAAGTCATAGATTGAAGGTGTATGGAAGTCATAGTATGGAGGTGTGTGAAGTCACAGAAAGGAGCTGTGTGAATTCACAGAATGGAGTAGTATGAAGTCACAATGGAGGTGTGTGAAGTCATAGAATGGAGGTGTGTGAAATCAAAGAATGGAGATTTGTGAAGTCATAGAATGGATTGTATGTGAAATCACAGAATGGAGGTGTGTGAAGTCACAGAATGGAGGTGTGTAAAGTCACAGAGTGGAGGTGTGTGAAGTCACAGAATGGAGGTGTGTGAAATCATAGAATGGAGGCGTGTGAAGTCACAAAATGCGGATGTGTGAAGTCAGAATAGAGGTGTGCGAAGTCATATAATGGATGTGTGTGAAGTCAGAATGGAGCTGTGTGAATTCATAGAATGGAAGTGTGTGAAGTCAGGATGGAGGTGTGTGAACTCATAGAATGGAGGTGTATGAAGTCACAATGGAGGTGTGTGAAGTCACAGAATGGATGTGTGTGAACTCAGAAAGGAGGTGTGTGAAGTCATAGAATGGAGGTGTGTGAAGCCAGAGAATGGAGGTGTGTGAAGTCAGATTGCAGGTGTGTGAAGTCATAGAATGGAGGTTTGTGAAGTCATAGATTGGAAGTCTGTGAAGTCATAGAATGGAGGTTGTGAAGTCATAGATTGAAAGTGTGTGGAAGTCATAGTATGGAGGTGTGTGAAGTCACAGAAAGGAGGTGTGTGAATTCACAGAATGGAGTAGTATGAAGTCACAATGGAGGTGTGTGAAGTCACAGAATGGATGTGGGTGAACTCAGAAAGGAGGTGTGTGAAGTCATAGAATGGAGGTCTGTGAAGTCATAGAATGGAGGTGTGTGAAATCATAGAATGGAGGTGTGTGAAGTCACAGAGTTGAGGTGTGTGAAGTCAGAATGGAGGTGTGTGAAGTCAGAATGGAGGTGTGTGAAGTCAGAGAATGGAGGTGGGTGAAGTCACAATGCAGGTGTGTGAACTAATAGAATGGAGATGTGTGAACTCACAATGTAGGTTTCTGAAGTCATAGAATGGAGGTGTGTGAAGTCATAGAATGGAGGTGTGTGAAGTCACAGAATGGAGGTGTGTGATGTCATAGAAAGGAGGTGTGTGAAGTGACAGAATGGCGGGGTGTAAAGGCATAGAATGGAGGTGTGTGAAGTCATAGAATGGAGGTGTGTGAAGTCATAGAATGGAGGTGAGTGAAGTCACAGAATGCAGTTGTGTGAAGTCAAAATAGAGGTGTGCGAATTTATAGAATGGAGGTGTGTGAAGTCAGAATGGAGCTGTGTGAAATCATAGAATGGAAGTGTGTGAAGTCAGAATGGGGGTGTGTGAATTCATAGAATGGAGGTGTATGAAGTCACAATGGAGGTGTGTGAAGTCACAGAATGGATGTGTGTGAACTCAGAAACGAGGTGTGTGAAGTCAGAGAATGGAGGTCTGTGAAGTCATAGAATGGAGGTGTGTGAAATCATGGAATGGAGGTGTGTGAAGTCACAGAGTTGAGGTGTGTGAAGTCAGAATGGAGGTGTGTGAAGTCAGAATGGAGGTGTGTGAAGTCAGAGAAAGGAGGTAAGTGAAGTCACAATGCAGGTGTGTGAACTAATAGATTGGAGGTTTGTGAAGTAACAATGTAGGTTTCTGAAGTCATAGAATGGAGGTGTGTGAAGTCATAGAATGGAGGTGTGTGAAGTCACAGTATGGAGGTGTGTGATGTCACAGAATGGAGGTGTGTGAAGTCACAGAATGGAGGTGTGTAAAGGCATAGAATGGAGGTGTGTGAAGTCATAGAATGGAGGTGTGTGAAGTCATAGAATGGAAGTGTGTGAAGTCACAGAATGCAGTTGTGTGAAGTCAAAATAGAGGTGTGCGAAGTCATAGAATGGAGGTGTGTGAAGTCAGAATGGAGCTGTGTGAAGTCATAGAATGGAAGTGTGTGAAGTCAGAATGGGGGTGTGTGAAGTCATAGAATCGAGGTGTATGAAGTCACAATGGAGGTGTGTGAAGTCACAGAATGGATGTGTGTGAACTCAGAAAGGAGGTGTGTGAAGTCAGAGAATGGTGGTCTGTGAAGTCATAGAATGGTGGTGTGTGAAATCATCCAATGGAGGTGTGTGAAGTCACAGATTTGAGGTGTGTGAAGTCAGAATGCAGGTGTGTGAAGTCAGAATGGAGGTGTGTGAAGTCAGAGAATGGAGGTGGGTGAAGTCACAATGCAGGTGTGTGAACTCATAGAATGGAGGTGTGTGAAGTCACAATGTAGGTTTCTGAAGTCATAGAATGGAGGTGTGTGAAGTCATAGAATGGAGTTGTGTGAAGTCACAGAATGGAGGTGTGTGATGTCATAGAATGGAGGTGTGTGAAGTCACAGAATGGAAGTGTGTAAAGGCATAGAATGGAGGTGTGTGAAGTCATAGAATGGAGGTGTGTGAAGTCATAGAATGGAGGTGTGTGAAGTCACACAATGGAGGTGTGTGAAGTCACACTATGGAGGGGTAAGAACTCAGATTTGAGGTGTGTGAGGTCACAGAATGGAGGTGTATGAAGTCATATAACGAGGTGTGTGAAGTCACAGAATGGAGGTGTGTGAAGACACAGAATGGAAGTGTGTGAACTCAGAGTGGAGGTGTGTGAAGTCACAGAATGGAGGTGTGTGAAGTCATAGAATGGAAGTGTGTGAAGTCATAGAATGGAGGTGTGTGAAGTCAGAATGGAGGTGTGTGAAGTCACAGAATGGAGGTGTGTGAATTCACAGAATGGAAGTGTGTGAAGTCAAAATGGAGTTGTGTGAAGTCACAGAATGGAGGTGTGTGAAGTCACAGAATGCAGCTTTGTGAAGCCATAGAATGGAGGGGTGTGAAGTCAGAATGGAGGTGTGTGAACTAATAGAATGGAGTGTGTGAAGTCACAATGGGGGTGTGTGAAGTCATAGAATGGGGGTGTGTGAAGTCAAATTGGAGGTGTGTGAAATCACAGAATAGAGGTGTGTCAACTCAGAAATGGGGTGTGTGAAGTCACAGAATGGAGGTGTGTGAATTCATAGAAAGGAAGAGTGTGAAATCATAGAATGGAGGTGTGTGAAGTCATAGAATTGAGGTTTATGAAGTCAGAATGGAGGTGTGTGAAGTCAGGATGGAGGTGAGTGAAGTCACAGAATGGAGGTGTGGGAACTCAGAATGGAGGTGTGTGGTCACAGAACGGAAGTTTGTGAAGTCATAGAATGGAGGTGCCTGAAGTCATAGAATGGATGTTTCTGAAGTGAGAACGAACGTGTATGAAGTCACAGAATGGAGGTGTGTGAACTCAGAATGGAGGTGTGTGAAGTCTCAGAATCTAGGTGTGTGAAGTCATAGAATGGAGGTGTGTGAAGTCATAGAATGGAGGTGTGTGAAGTCAGAATGGAGGCGTGTGAAGTCACAGAATTCAGGTATGTGAAGTCACAGAATGGAGGTGTGTAAAGTCATAGAATGGAGGTGTGTGAAGTCAGAACGGAGGTGTGTGAACTCAGATTGGAGGTGTGGGAAGTCACAATGGAGGTGTGTGAATTTATAGGAAGGAGGTGTGTGAAGTCACAGAATGGAGGGGTGTAAAGTCAAAGACTGGAGGTGTGTGAAGTCATAGTATGGAGGTGTGTGAACTCATAGAATGGAGGTGTGTGAAGTCATAGAATGGAGGTGTGTGAAGTCACAGAATGAAGGTGCGTTAAGTAACAGAATGGAGGTTTGTGAACTCAGAATGGAGGTGTGTGAAGTCACAGAATGGAGGTGTGGGAAGTCATAGAATGGAGTTGTGTGAAGTCACAGAATGGAGGTGTGTGAATTAATAGAATGGAGGTGTGAGAAATCATAGAATGGAGGTGTGTGAAGTCACAGAATGGAGGTGTGTGAAGTCACAGAATGGAGGTGTGTGAACTCACAATGGAGGTGTGTGAAGTCAAAGAATGGAGGTGTGTGAAGTCATAGAATAGAATTGTGTGAGTCATAGAATGGAGGTGTGTGAAGTGAGAATTGAGGTGTGTGAAGTCACGGAATTGAGGTGTGTGAACTCAGAATGGAGGTGTGTGAAGTCACAGAATGGAGGTTTGTGAAGTCATAGAATGGAGGTGTGTGAATTCATGGAATGGAGGTGTGTGAAGTCCAAGATTATAGGTTGTGAAGTCAAACAATGGTGGTATGTGAAGTCACAGAATGCAGGTGTGTTAAGTCAAAGAATGGAAGTGTTTGAAGTCAAAATGGAGGTGTGTGAAGTCACAGAATGGAGGTGTGTGAAGTCATAGAATGGAGCTGTGGGAAGTCAGAATGGAGGTGTGTGAAGTAACAGAATGGAGGTGTGCGAACTCAGAATGGAGGTGTGTGAAGTCACTGAATGGAGGTGTGTTAAGTCACAGAATGGAGGTGTTTGAACTCAGAATGGAGGTGTGTGAAGTCACAGAATGGAGGTGTGTGAAGTCATAGAATGGAGGCTTGTGAAATCATAGAATGGAGGTGTGGGAAGTCAGAGAATGGAGCTGTGTGAAGTCAGAATGGAGGTGTGCGAAGTCACAGAATGGAGGTGTGTGAAGTCATTTTATGGAGCTCTGTGAAGTCAGAATGGAGGTGTGTGAAGTCACAGAATGGAGGTGTGTGAACTCAGAATGGAGATGTGCGAAGTCACAGAATCTAGGTGTGTGAAGTCATAGAATGGAGGTGTGTGAAGTCATAGAATGGAGGTGAGTGAAGTCAGAATGGAGGCGTGTGAAGTCACAGAATTCAGGTGTGTGAAGTCACAGAATGGAGGTGTGTGAAGTCATAGAATGGAGGTGTGTGAAGTCAGAACGGAGGTCTGTGAACTCAGATTGGAGGTGTGGGAAGTCACAATGGAGGTGTGTGAAGTTATAGAATGGAGGTGTGTGTAGTCACAGAATGGAGGGGTGTGAAGTCAAAGACTGGAGGTGTGTGAGGTCATAGTATGGAGGTGTGTGAACTCATAGAATGGAGGTGTGTGAAGTCATAGAATGGAGGTTTGTGAAGTCACAGAATGAAGGTGCGTTAAGTCACAGAATGGAGGTTTGTGAACTCAGAATGGAGGTGTGTGAAGTCACAGAATGGAGGTGTGGGAAGTCATAGAATGGAGTTGTGTGAAGTCACAGTATGGAGGTGTGTGAATTAATAGAATGGAGGTGTTAGAAATCATAGAATTGAGGTGTGTGAAGTCACAGAATGGAGGTGTGTGAAGTCATGGAATGGAGGTGTGTGAAGTCAAAGAATGGAGGTGTGTGAAGTCAAACAATAAAGGTGTGTGAAGTCACAGAATGGAGGTGTGTGAACTCATAGAATGGAGGTGCATGCAATCAAAGAATGGACGTGTGTGAAGTCATCGAATGGAGGTGTGTGAAGTCATGGAATGGAGGTGTGTGAAGTCAGATGGAGCTGTGTGAAGTCATAGAATGGAGGTGTGTGAAGTGAGAATGGAGGTGTGTGAAATCATAGAATGGAGGTGTGTGAAGTCAGAATGGAGGTGTGTGAACTCATAGAATGGAGGTGTGTGAAGTCACAAAGCAGGTGTGCGAAGTCATAGAATGGAGGTGTGTGAGGTCATAGAATGGAGGTGTGTGAAGTCACAGAATGGAGGTGTGTGAAGTCATAGAATGAAGGTGTGTGAAGTCATAGAATTTAGTTGTGTGAAGTCATAGAATGGAGGTGTTTGAAGTCTGAGAATGTAGGTGTGTGAAATCAGAAAATGGAGGTGTGTGAACTCAGAATCGAGGTGTGTGAAGTCACAGAATGGAGGTGTGTGAAGTCATAGAATGGAGGTGTGTTAAGTCACACAATGGGGGTTTGTGAAGTCATAGAATGGAGGTGTGTGAAGTCATAGAATGGAGGTTTGTCACCTGAGAAAGGAGGTGTGTGAAGTCATAGAATGGAGGTGTGTGAAGTCATAGAATGGAGGTGTGTGAAGTCATAGAATGGAGGTGTGTAAACTCATAGAATGGAGGTGTGTGAAGTCACAATGGAGGTGTGTGAAGTCATAGAATGGAGTTGTGTGAAGTCACAGAATTGAGGTGTGTGAAGTCAGAATGGAGGTGTGTGAAGTCAGAATGGAGGTGTGTGAAGTCATAGAATGGAGGTGTGTGAATTCACAATGCATTTGTGTGAACTCATAGAATGGAGGTCTGTGAAGTCACAATGTAGGTGTGTGAAGTCACAGAATGGAGGTGTGTGAAGTCATAGAATGGAGGTGTGTGAAGTCACAGACTGTAGGTGTGTGAAGTCATAGAATGGAGGTGTGTGAAGTCACAGAATGGAGGTGTGTAAAGTCATAGAATGGAGGTGTGTGAAGTCAGAACGGAGGTGTGTGAACTCAGATTGGAGTTGTGGGAAGTCAAAATGGAGGTGTGTGAATTTATAGGAAGGAGGTGTGTGAAGTCACAGAATGGAGGGGTGTAAAGTCAAAGACTGGAGGTGTGTGAAGTCATAGTATTGAGGTGTGTGAACTCATAGAATGGAGGTGTGTGAAGTCATAGAATGGAGGTGTGTGAAGTCACAGAATGAAGGTGCGTTAAGTAACAGAATGGAGGTTTGTGAACTCAGAATGGAGGTGTGTGAAGTCACAGAATGGAGGTGTGGGAAGTCATAGAATGGAGTTGTGTGAAGTCACAGAATGGAGGTGTGTGAATTAATAGAATGGAGGTGTGAGAAATCATAGAATGGAGGTGTGTGAAGTCACAGAATGGAGGTGTGTGAAGTCACAGAATGGAGGTGTGTGAACTCGCAATGGAGGTGTGTGAAGTCAAAGAATGGAGGTGTGTGAAGTCATAGAATAGAATTGTGTGAGTCATAGAATGGAGGTGTGTGAAGTGAGAATTGAGGTGTGTGAAGTCACGGAATTGAGGTGTGTGAACTCAGAATGGAGGTGTGTGAAGTCACAGAATGGAGGTTTGTGAAGTCATAGAATGGAGGTGTGTGAATTCATGGAATGGAGGTGTGTGAAGTCCAAGATTATAGGTTGTGAAGTCAAACAATGGTGGTATGTGAAGTCACAGAATGCAGGTGTGTTAAGTCAAAGAATGGAAGTGTTTGAAGTCAAAATGGAGGTGTGTGAAGTCACAGAATGGAGGTGTGTGAAGTCATAGAATGGAGCTGTGGGAAGTCAGAATGGAGGTGTGTGAAGTAACAGAATGGAGGTGTGCGAACTCAGAATGGAGGTGTGTGAAGTCACTGAATGGAGGTGTGTTAAGTCACAGAACGGAGGTGTTTGAACTCAGAATGGAGGTGTGTGAAGTCACAGAATGGAGGTGTGTGAAGTCATAGAATGGAGGCTTGTGAAATCATAGAATGGAGGTGTGGGAAGTCAGAGAATGGAGCTGTGTGAAGTCAGAATGGAGGTGTGCGAAGTCACAGAATGGAGGTGTGTGAAGTCATTTTATGGAGCTCTGTGAAGTCAGAATGGAGGTGTGTGAAGTCACAGAATGGAGGTGTGTGAACTCAGAATGGAGATGTGCGAAGTCACAGAATCTAGGTGTGTGAAGTCATAGAATGGAGGTGTGTGAAGTCATAGAATGGAGGTGTGTGAAGTCAGAATGGAGGCGTGTGAAGTCACAGAATTCAGGTGTGTGAAGTCACAGAATGGAGGTGTGTGAAGTCATAGAATGGAGGTGTGTGAAGTCAGAACGGAGGTCTGTGAACTCAGATTGGAGGTGTGGGAAGTCACAATGGAAGTGTGTGAAGTTATAGAATGGAGGTGTGTGTAGTCACAGAATGGAGGGGTGTGAAGTCAAAGACTGGAGGTGTGTGAAGTCATAGTATGGAGGTGTGTGAACTCATAGAATGGAGGTGTGTGAAGTCATAGAATGGAGGTTTGTGAAGTCACAGAATGAAGGTGCGTTAAGTCACAGAATGGAGGTTTGTTAACTCAGAATGGAGGTGTGTGAAGTCACAGAATGGAGGTGTGGGAAGTCATAGAATGGAGTTGTGTGAAGTCACAGAATGGAGGTGTGTGAATTAATAGAATGGAGGTGTGAGAAATCATAGAATGGAGGTGTGTGAAGTCACAGAATGGAGGTGTGTGAAGTCATGGAATGGAGGTGTGTGAAGTCAAAGAATGGAGGTGTGTGAAGTCAAACAATAAAGGTGTGTGAAGTCACAGAATGGAGGTGTGTGAACTCATAGAATGGAGGTGCATGCAATCAAAGAATGGACGTGTGTGAAGTCATCGAATGGAGGTGTGTGAAGTCATGGAATGGAGGTGTGTGAAGTCAGATGGAGCTGTGTGAAGTCATAGAATGGAGGTGTGTGAAGTGAGAATGGAGGTGTGTGAAATCATAGAATGGAGGTGTGTGAAGTCAGAATGGAGGTGTGTGAACTCATAGAATGGAGGTGTGTGAAGTCACAATGCAGGTGTGCGAAGTCATAGAATGGAGGTGTGTGAGGTCATAGAATGGAGGTGTGTGAAGTCACAGAATGGAGGTGTGTGAAGTCATAGAATGGAGGTGTGTGAAGTCATAGAATTTAGTTGTGTGAAGTCATAGAATGGAAGTGTTTGAAGTCTGAGAATGTAGGTGTGTGAAATCAGAAAATGGAGGTGTGTGAACTCAGAATCGAGGTGTGTGAAGTCACAGAATGGAGGTGTGTGAAGTCACAATGGAAGTTTGTGAAATCACAGAATGGAGGTGTGTGAAGTCATATATTGGTGTGTGAAGTCAGAATGGAGGTGTGTGAAGTCACAGAATTGAGGTGTGTGAACTCAGAATGGAGGTGTGTGAAGTCATATATGGAGGTGTGTGAAGTCATAGATGGAGGTGTGTGAAAGCATAGAATGGAGTTTTGTGAATTCACAGAATGGAGTTTTGTGAATTCACAGAATGGTGGAGTGTGAAGTCAGATTGGCGGAGTGTGAAGTCATAGAATGGAAGTGTGTGAAGTTAGAATGGAGGTGTGTGAACTCATAGAATGGAGGTGTGTGAAGTCACAATGGAGGTGTGTGAAGACATAGAATGGAGGTGTGTGAAGTCACAGAATGGAGGTGTGTGAAGTCATAGAATGGATGTTTGTGAGGTAAGAATGAAGGTGTGTGAAGTCATAGAATGGTAGTGTGTGAAGTCAGAGAATGGAGGAGTGTGAACTCATAGAATGGAGCTGTGTGAATTCAGAATGGAGGTGTGGGAAGTCATCGTATGGAGGTGTGTGCAGTCATAGAATGGATGTTTCTGAAGTAGGAATGAAGGTGTGTGAAGTCATAGAATGGAGGTGTGTGAAGTCAAAGAATGGAGGTGTGTGAAGTCATAGAATGGAGGTGTGTGAAGTCACAGCATGGAGTTGGGTGAAGTCAGAGTGGAGATGTGTGAAGTCATAGAATGGAGTTGTGTGATATCACAATCCAGGTGTGTGAACTCATAGAATGGAGGTGGGTGAAGTCACAATGCATGTGTGTGAAGTCATAGAATGGAGTTGTGTGGACTCAGAAAGGAGGTGTGTGAAGTCACAGAATAGAGGTGTGTGAAGACAGAATGGAGGTGTGTGAAGTCAGAATGGAGGTGTGTGAAATCAGATAGTGGATGTGTGTGAAGTCACAATGCAGGTGTGTGAACTCATAGAATGGAGGTTTGTGAAGTAACAATGTAGGTTTCTGAAGTCATAGAATGGAGGTGTGTGAAGTCACAGAATGGAGGTGTGTGAAGGCACAGAATGGAAGTGGGTGAACTCACAATGGAGGGGTGTGAAGTCATAGAATGGAGGTGTGTGAATTCATAGAAGGGAGGTGTGTGAAGTCATAGAATGGAGGTGTGTGAAGTCACAGAATGGAAGTGTGTGAAGTCAAAATGGAGGTGTGTGAAGTCAGAGCATCGAAGTGTGTGAAGTCAATGAATGGACTTGTGTGAAGTCAAAATTGTGGTGTGTGAAGTCAAAGAATGGGTGTGTGAGAAGTCACAGAATGGAGGTGTGTGAAGTCAAAATGGAGGTGTGTGAAGTCAAAGAATGGATGTGTTTGAAGTCATAGAATGGAGGTGTATGAAGTCATGGAATGGAGGTGTGTGAAGTCAAACATTGGAAGTGTGTGAAGTTACAGAATGGAGCTGTGTGAAGTCATAGAATGGAGGTGTGTGAAGTCAGAGAATGGAGGTGTGTGAAGTCCGAATGCAGGTGTGTGAAGTCATAGAATGGAGGTGTGTGAAGTCATAGATTGGAAGTGTGTGAAGTCATAGATTTTAGGTGTGTGAAGTCACAGCATGGAGGTGGGTGAAGTCAGAATGGAGTTCTGTGAAGTCACAGTGGAGGTGTGTGAAGTCATAGAATGGAGGTGTGTGAAGTCAAAGAATGGAGGTGTGTGAAGTCACAGCATGGAGGTGGGTGAAGTCAGAATGGAGATGTGTGAAGTCATAGAATGGAGGTGTGTGAAGTGACAATGCAGGTGTGTGAACTCATAGAATGGAGGTGGGTGAAGTCACAATGCAGGTGTGTGAAGTCGTAGAATGGAGTTGTGTGAACTCAGAAAGGAGGTGTGTGAAGTCACAGAATAGAGGTGTGTGAAGACAGAATGGAGGTGTGTGAAGTCAGAATGGAGATGTGTGAAGTCAGATAATGGAGGTGTGTGAAGTCACAATGCAGGTGTGTGAACTCATAGAATGGAGGGGTGTGAAGTAACAATGTAGGTTTCTGAAGTCATAGAATGGAGGTGTGTGAAGTCATAGAATGGAGGTGTATGAAGTCATAGAATGGAGGTTTGTGAAGTAAGAATGGAGGTGTGTGAAGTCACCGAATGGAGTTGTGTGACCTCCGAATGGAGGTGTGTGAAGTCAGAGAATGGAGGTGTTTGAAGTCAAAGAATGGAGGTGTGTGAAGTCACAGAATGGAGGTATCTGAAGTCAGAATCGAGGTGTGAAGTCATAGAATAAAGGTGGGTGAAGTCATAGAAAGGAGGTGTGGAAAGTCATAGAATGGAGTAGTGTGAAGTCATAGAATGGAGGTGGTTGAAGTCACAGATTCGAGGTCTGTGAAGTCATAGAATGGAGGTGTGTGAAGTCAGAATGGAGGTATGTGAAGTCATAGAATGGAGGTGTGTGAACTCATAAAATGGAGGTGTGTGTCCTCACAATGGAAGTGTGTGAAGTCACAGAATGGAGGTGTGTGAAGTCATATATTGTTGTGTGAAGTCAGAATGGAGGTGTGTGAAGTCACACAATTGAGGGGTGTGAACTCAGAATGGAGGTGTGTGAAGTCATAGATGGAGGTGTGTGAAGTCATAGTATGGAGGTGTGTGAAATCATAGAATGGAGGTTTGTGAATTCACAGAATGGAGGAGTGTGAAGTCAGAATGGCGGAGTGTGAAGTCATAGAATGGAGGTGTGTGAAGTTAGAATGGAGGTGTGTGAACTCATAGAATGGAGGTGTGTGAAGTCACAATGGAGGTGTGTGAAGACATAGAATGGAGGTGTGTGAAGTCACAGAATGGAAGTGTGTGAAGTCACAGAATGGAGGTGTGTGAAGTCATAGAATGGAGCTGTGTGAATTCAGAATGGAGGTGTGTGAAGTCATCGAATGGAGGTGTGTGCAGTCATAGAATGGATGTTTCTGAAGTAGGAATGAAGGTGTGTGAAGTCATAGAATGGAGGTGTGTGAAGTCAAAATGGAGGTGTGTGAACTCAAAAATGGTGGTGTGTGAACTCATAGAATGGAGGTGTGTGAAGTCATGGAATGGAGGTGTGTGAAGTCCAAGAATGGAGGTGTGTGAAGTCAAACAATGGAGGTGTGTGAAGTCACAGAATGGAGGTGTGTGATGTCACAGAATGGAGGTGTATGAAGTCACAGAATGGAGGTGTGTGAAGTCACAGAATAGAGGTGTGTGAAGTCAAAATGGTGGTGTGTGAATTCACAAATGGAGGTGTGTGAAGTCAGAAGGAAGCTGAGTGACGTCATAGAATGGAGGTGGGTGAAGGCAGAATGGAAGTGTGTGAACTCGTAGAATGGAGGTGTATGAAGTCAAAATGGAGGTGTGTGAAGTCATAGAATGGTGGTTTTTGATGTCAAAGAATGGAGGTGTGTGAAGTCATAGATTGGAGGTGTGTGAACTCAGATTGGAGGTGTGTGAAATCACAGAAAGCAGGTGTGTCAACTCAGAAAGGAGGTGTGTGAAGTCATAGAATGGAGGTGTGTGAAGTCAGAATGGAGATGTGTGAAGTCATAGAATGGAGGTGTGTGAAGTCACAATGCAGGTGTGTGAAGTCATAGAATTGAGGTGGGTGAAGTCACAATGCCGGTGTGTGAAGTCATAGAATGGAGGTGTGTGAAGTCACAGAATGGTGGTGTGTGAAGTCATAGAATGGAGGTGTGTGAAGTCATAGAATGGAGGTGTGTTAAGTCATAGAATGGAGGTGTGGAAGTCACAGAATGGAGGTGTGTGAAGTCACAGAATGGAAGTGTGTGAAGTCATACAATGGAGGTTTGTGAAGTCACAGAATGGAGGGGTGTGAATTAATAGAAGGGATTTGTGTGAAGTCATAAAATGGAGGTGTGTGAAGTCACATAAAGGAGCTGTGTGAAGTCACAGAATGGAGGTGTGTGAAGTCAAAATGGAGGTGTGTGAAGTCAAAGAATGGATGTCTTTGAAGTCATAGAATGGAGGTGTATGAAGTCATGGAATGGAGGTGTGTGAAGTCAAACAGTGGAAGTGTGTAAAGTTACAGAATGGAGGTGTGTGAAGTCAAACATTGGAAGTGTGTGAAGTTACAGAATGGAGGTGTGTGAAGTCATAGATTGGAAGTGTGTGAAGTCATAGATTTTAGGTGTGTGAAGTCACAGCATGGAGGTGGGTGAAGTCAGAATGGAGTTCTGTGAAGTCACAGTGGAGGTGTGTGAAGTCATAGAATGGAGGTGTGTGAAGTCAAAGAATGGAGGTGTGTGAAGTCACAGCATGGAGGTGGGTGAAGTCAGAATGGAGATGTGTGAAGTCATAGAATGGAGGTGTGTGAAGTGACAATGCAGGTGTGTGAACTCATAGAATGGAGGTGGGTGAAGTCACAATGCAGGTGTGTGAAGTCGTAGAATGGAGTTGTGTGAACTCAGAAAGGAGGTGTGTGAAGTCACAGAATAGAGGTGTGTGAAGACAGAATGGAGGTGTGTGAAGTCAGAATGGAGATGTGTGAAGTCAGATAATGGAGGTGTGTGAAGTCACAATGCAGGTGTGTGAACTCATAGAATGGAGGGGTGTGAAGTAACAATGTAGGTTTCTGAAGTCATAGAATGGAGGTGTGTGAAGTCATAGAATGGAGGTGTATGAAGTCATAGAATGGAGGTTTGTGAAGTAAGAATGGAGGTGTGTGAAGTCACCGAATGGAGTTGTGTGACCTCCGAATGGAGGTGTGTGAAGTCAGAGAATGGAGGTGTTTGAAGTCAAAGAATGGAGGTGTGTGAAGTCACAGAATGGAGGTATCTGAAGTCAGAATCGAGGTGTGAAGTCATAGAATAAAGGTGGGTGAAGTCATAGAAAGGAGGTGTGGAAAGTCATAGAATGGAGTAGTGTGAAGTCATAGAATGGAGGTGGTTGAAGTCACAGATTCGAGGTCTGTGAAGTCATAGAATGGAGGTGTGTGAAGTCAGAATGGAGGTATGTGAAGTCATAGAATGGAGGTGTGTGAACTCATAAAATGGAGGTGTGTGTCCTCACAATGGAAGTGTGTGAAGTCACAGAATGGAGGTGTGTGAAGTCATATATTGTTGTGTGAAGTCAGAATGGAGGTGTGTGAAGTCACACAATTGAGGGGTGTGAACTCAGAATGGAGGTGTGTGAAGTCATAGATGGAGGTGTGTGAAGTCATAGTATGGAGGTGTGTGAAATCATAGAATGGAGGTTTGTGAATTCACAGAATGGAGGAGTGTGAAGTCAGAATGGCGGAGTGTGAAGTCATAGAATGGAGGTGTGTGAAGTTAGAATGGAGGTGTGTGAACTCATAGAATGGAGGTGTGTGAAGTCACAATGGAGGTGTGTGAAGACATAGAATGGAGGTGTGTGAAGTCACAGAATGGAAGTGTGTGAAGTCACAGAATGGAGGTGTGTGAAGTCATAGAATGGAGCTGTGTGAATTCAGAATGGAGGTGTGTGAAGTCATCGAATGGAGGTGTGTGCAGTCATAGAATGGATGTTTCTGAAGTAGGAATGAAGGTGTGTGAAGTCATAGAATGGAGGTGTGTGAAGTCAAAATGGAGGTGTGTGAACTCAAAAATGGTGGTGTGTGAACTCATAGAATGGAGGTGTGTGAAGTCATGGAATGGAGGTGTGTGAAGTCCAAGAATGGAGGTGTGTGAAGTCAAACAATGGAGGTGTGTGAAGTCACAGAATGGAGGTGTGTGATGTCACAGAATGGAGGTGTATGAAGTCACAGAATGGAGGTGTGTGAAGTCACAGAATAGAGGTGTGTGAAGTCAAAATGGTGGTGTGTGAATTCACAAATGGAGGTGTGTGAAGTCAGAAGGAAGCTGAGTGACGTCATAGAATGGAGGTGGGTGAAGGCAGAATGGAAGTGTGTGAACTCGTAGAATGGAGGTGTATGAAGTCAAAATGGAGGTGTGTGAAGTCATAGAATGGTGGTTTTTGATGTCAAAGAATGGAGGTGTGTGAAGTCATAGATTGGAGGTGTGTGAACTCAGATTGGAGGTGTGTGAAATCACAGAAAGCAGGTGTGTCAACTCAGAAAGGAGGTGTGTGAAGTCATAGAATGGAGGTGTGTGAAGTCAGAATGGAGATGTGTGAAGTCATAGAATGGAGGTGTGTGAAGTCACAATGCAGGTGTGTGAAGTCATAGAATTGAGGTGGGTGAAGTCACAATGCCGGTGTGTGAAGTCATAGAATGGAGGTGTGTGAAGTCACAGAATGGTGGTGTGTGAAGTCATAGAATGGAGGTGTGTGAAGTCATAGAATGGAGGTGTGTTAAGTCATAGAATGGAGGTGTGGAAGTCACAGAATGGAGGTGTGTGAAGTCACAGAATGGAAGTGTGTGAAGTCATACAATGGAGGTTTGTGAAGTCACAGAATGGAGGGGTGTGAATTAATAGAAGGGATTTGTGTGAAGTCATAAAATGGAGGTGTGTGAAGTCACATAAAGGAGCTGTGTGAAGTCACAGAATGGAGGTGTGTGAAGTCAAAATGGAGGTGTGTGAAGTCAAAGAATGGATGTCTTTGAAGTCATAGAATGGAGGTGTATGAAGTCATGGAATGGAGGTGTGTGAAGTCAAACAGTGGAAGTGTGTAAAGTTACAGAATGGAGGTGTGTGAAGTCAAACATTGGAAGTGTGTGAAGTTACAGAATGGAGGTGTGTGAAGTCATAGAATGGAGGTGTGTGAAGTCAGAGAATGGAGGTGTGTGAAGTCAGAATGCAGGTGTGTGAAGTCATAGAATGGAGGTGTGTGAAGTCATAGATTGGAAGTGTGTGAAGTCATAGATTTTAGGTGTGTGAAGTCACAGCATGGAGGTGAGTGAAGTCAGAATGGAGTTCTGTGAAGTCACAGTGGAGGTGTGTGAAGTCATAGAATGGAGGTGTGTGAAGTCATAGAATGGAGGTGTGTGAAGTCACAGAATGGAGGTGGGTGAAGTCAGAATGGAGATGTGTGAAGTCATAGAATGGAGGTGTGTGAAGTCACAATGCAGGTGTGTGAACTCATAGAATGGAGGTGGGTGAAGTCACAATGCAGGTGTGTGAAGTCGTAGAATGGAGTTGTGTGAACTCAGAAAGGAGGTGTGTGAAGTCACAGAATAGAGGTGTGTGAAGACAGAATGGAAGTGTGTGAAGTCAGAATGGAGGTGTGTGAAGTCATAGAATGGAGGTGTGTGAAGTCATAGATTGGAAGTGTGTGAAGTCATAGATTTTAGGTGTGTGAAGTCACAGCATGGAGGTGAGTGAAGTCAGAATGGAGTTCTGTGAAGTCACAGTGGAGGTGTGTGAAGTCATAGAATGGAGGTGTGTGAAGTCACAGCATGGAGGTGTGTGAAGTCAGAATGGAGATGTGTGAAGTCATAAAATGGAGGTGTGTGAAGTCACAATGCAGGTGTGTATACTCAGAGAATGGAGGTGGGTGAAGTCACAATGCAGGTGTGTGAAGTCGTAGAATGGAGTTGTGTGAACTCAGAAAGGAGGTGTGTGAAGTCACAGAATAGAGGTGTGTGAAGACAGAATGGAGGTGTGTGAAGTCAGAATGCAGGTGTGTGAAGTCATAGAATGGAGGTGTGTGAAGTCATAGATTGGAAGTGTGTGAAGTCATAGATTTTAGGTGTGTGAAGTCACAGCATGGAGGTGAGTGAAGTCAGAATGGAGTTCTGTGAAGTCACAGTGGAGGTGTGTGAAGTCATAGAATGGAGGTGTGTGAAGTCAAAGAATGGAGGTGTGTGAAGTCATAGAATGGAGGTGTGTGAAGTCACAGCATGGAGGTGGGTGAAGTCAGAATGGAGATGTGTGAAGTCATAGAATGGAGGTGTGTGAAGTCACAATGCAGGTGTGTGAACTCATAGAATGGATGTGGGTGAAGTCACAATGCAGGTGTGTGAAGTCGTAGAATGGAGTTGTGTGAACTCAGAAAGGAGGTGTGTGAAGTCACAGAATAGAGGTGTGTGAAGACAGAATGGAAGTGTGTGAAGTCAGAATGGAGGTGTGTGAAGTCAGATAATGGAGGTGTGTGAAGTCACAATGCAGGTGTGTGAACTCATAGAATGGAGGTGTGTGAAGTAACAATGTAGGTTTCTGAAGGCATAGAATGGAGGTGTGTGAAGTCATAGAATGGAGGTGTATGAAGTCATTGAATGGAGGTTTGTGAAGTAAGAATGGAGGTGTGTGAAGTCACCGAAAGGAGTTGTGTGACCTCAGAATGGAGGTGTGTGAAGTCAGAGAATGGAGGTGTTTGAAGTCAAAGAATGGAGGTGTGTGAAGTCACAGAATGGAGGTATCTGAAGTCAGAATCGAGGTGTGAAGTCATAGAATAGAGGTGGGTGAAGTCCTAGAAAGGAGGTGTGGAAAGTCATAGAATGGAGTAGTGTGAAGTCATAGAATGCAGGTGGTTGAAGTCACAGATTCGAGGTCTGTGAAGTCATAGAATGGAGGTGTGTGAAGTCAGAATGGAGGTATGTGAAGTCATAGAATGGAGGTGTGTGAACTCATAAAATGGAGGTGTGTGTCCTCACAATGGAAGTGTGTGAAGTCACAGAATGGAGGTGTGTGAAGTCATATATTGTTGTGTGAAGTCAGAATGGAGGTGTGTGAAGTCACAGAATTAAGGGGTGTGAACTCAGAATGGAGGTGTGTGAAGTCATAGATGGAGGTGGGTGAAGTCATAGTATGGAGGTGTGTGAAATCATAGAATAGAAGTTTGTGAATTCACAGAATGGAGGAGTGTGAAGTCAGAATGGCGGAGTGTGAAGTCATAGAATGGAGGTGTGTGAAGTTAGAATGGAGGTGTGTGAACTCATAGAATGGAGGTGTGTGAAGTCACAATGGAGGTGTGTGAAGACATAGAATGGAGGTGTGTGAAGTCACAGAATGGAAGTGTGTGAAGTCACAGAATGGAGGTGTGTGAATTCATAGAATGGAGCTGTGTGAAATCAGAATGGAGTTGTGTGAAGTCATCGAATGGAGGTGTGTGCAGTCATAGAATGGATGTTTCTGAAGTAGGAATGAAGGTGTGTGAAGTCATAGAATGGAGGTGTGTGAAGTCAAAATGGAGGTGTGTGAACTCAAAAATGGAGGTGTGTGAACTCATAGAATGGAGGTGTGTGAAGTCATGGAATGGAGGTGTGTGAAGTCCAAGAATGGAGGTGTGTGAAGGCAAACAATGGAGGTGTTTGAAGTCACAGAATGGAGGTGTGTGATGTCACAGAACGGAGGTGTGTGAAGTCACAGAATGGAGGTGTGTGAAGTCACAGAATGGAGGTTTGTGAAGTCAAAATGGTGGTGTGTGAATTCACAAATGGAGGTGTGTGAAGTCAGAAGGAAGCTGAGTGACGTCATAGAATGGAGGTGGGTGAAGGCAGAATGGAAGTGTGTGAACTCGTAGAATGGAGGTGTGTGAAGTCAAAATGGAGGTGTGTGAAGTCATAGAATGGTGGTTTTTGATGTCAAAGAATGGAGGTGTGTGAAGTCATAGATTGGAGGTGTGTGAACTCAGATTGGAGGTGTGTGAAATCACAGAAAGCAGGTGTGTCAACTCAGAAACGAGGTGTGTGAAGTCATAGAATGGAGGTGTGTGAAGTCAGAATGGAGATGTGTGAAGTCATAGAATGGAGGTGTGTGAAGTCACAATGCAGGTGTGTGAAGTCATAGAATTGAGGTGGGTGAAGTCAAATGCCGGTGTGTGAAGTCATAGAATGGAGGTGTGTGAAGTCACAGAATGGTGGTGTGTGAAGTCATAGAATGGAGGTGTGTGAAGTCATAGAATGGAGGTGTGTTAAGTCATAGAATGGAGGTGTGGAAGTCACAGAGTGGAGGTGTGTGAAGTCATAGAATGGAAGTGTGTGAAGTCATACAATGGAGGTTTGTGAAGTCACAGAATGGAGGGGTGTGAATTAATAGAAGGGATTTGTGTGAAGTCATAAAATGGAGGTGTGTGAAGTCACATAATGGAGCTGTGTGAAGTCACAGAATGGAGGTGTGTGAAGACACAGAATGGAAGTTGGTGAACTCACAATGGAGGTGTGTGAAGTCACAGAATGGAGGTGTGTGAATTCATAGAAAGGAGGTGTGTGAAGTCATAGAATGGAGGTGTGTGAAATCACAGAATGGAAGTGTGTGAAGTCATACAATGGAGGTTTGTGAAGTCACAGAATGGAGGGGTGTGAATTAATAGAAGGGATTTGTGTGAAGTCATAAAATGGAGGTGTGTGAAGTCACATAATGGAGCTGTGTGAAGTCACAGAATGGAGGTGTGTGAAGACACAGAATGGAAGTTGGTGAACTCACAATGGAGGTGTGTGAAGTCACAGAATGGAGGTGTGTGAATTCATAGAAAGGAGGTGTGTGAAGTCATAGAATGGAGGTGTGTGGAGTCACAGAATGGAAGTGTGTGAAGTCAAAATGGAGGTGTGTGAAGTCAGAGAATGGAGGTGTGTGAAGTCACAGAATGGAGGTGTGTGAAGTCAAAATGGAGGTGTGTGAAGTCAAAGAATGGATGTCTTTGAAGTCATGCAATGGAGGTGTATGAAGTCATGGAATGGAGGTGTGTGAAGTCAAACAGTGGAAGTGTGTGAAGTTACAGAATGGAGGTGTGTGAAGTCATAGAATGGAGGTGTGTGAAGTCAGAGAATGAGGTGTGTGAAGTCACAATGCAGGTGTGTGAAGTCATAGAATGGAGGTGTGTGAAGTCATAGATTGGAAGTGTGTAAAGTCATAGATTGGAGGTGTGTGAAGTCACAGAGGGAGGTGTGTGATGTCACAGAATGGAGTTCTGTGAAGTCACAATGGAGATGTGTGAAGTCATAGAATGGAGGTGTGTGAAGTCAGAGAATGGAGGTGTGTGAAGTCATAGAATGGAGGTGTGTGAAGTCACAGCATTGAGGTGTGTGAAGTCAGAATGGAGATGTGTGAAGTCACAGAATGGAGGTGTGTGAAGACACAATGCAGGTGTGTGAACTCATAGAATGGAGGTGGGTGAAGTCACAATGCAGGTGTGTGAAGTCATAGAATGGAGTTGTGTGAACTCAGAAAAGAGGTGTGAGAAGTCACAGAATAGAGGTGTGTGAAGTCATACAATGGAGGTGTGTGAAGTCACAGAATGGAGGTGTGTGAATTCATAGAATGGAGGTGTGTGAAGTCACAGAATGGAGGTGTGTGAACTCACAGAATGGAAGTGGGTGAACTCACAATGGAGGTGTGTGAAGTCACAGAAGGGATGTGTGTGAAGTCAGAAGTGAGGTGTGTGAAGTCACAGAATGGAGATGTGTGAACTCAGAATGGAGGTGTGGGAAGTCACAGAATGGAGGTTTGTGAAGTCATAGAATGGAGGTGTGTGAGGTCATAGAATGGATGTTTCTGAAGTAAGAATGAAGGAGTGTGAAGTCATAGAATGCAGGTGTGTGTAGTCATAGAATGGAGGTGTGTGAAGTCACAGAATGGAGGTGTGTGAAGTCAGAATGGCGGTGTGAAGTCATAGAATAGAGGTGGGTGAAGTCATAGAAAGGAGTTGTGGGAAGTCATAGAATAGAGGAGTGTGAGGTCATAGAATGGAGGTGAGTGAAGTCACAGATCCGAGGTCTGTGAAGTCATAGAATGGAGCTGTGTGATATCAGAAATGAGGAGTATGAAGTCCTAGAATGGACGTGTGTGAACTCATAGAATGGAGGTGTGTGACGTCACAATGGAAGTGTGTGAAGTCACAGAATGGAGGTGTGTGAAGTCATATATTGGAGGTTTGTTAAGTCAGAATGGAGGTGTGTGAAGTCACAGAATGGAGGTGTGTGAACTCAGAATGGAGGTGTTTGAAGTCATAGATGGAGGTGTGTGAAGTCACAGTATGGAGGTGTGTGAAATCATAGAATGGAATTTTGTGAATTCACAGAATGGAGCTGTGTGAAGTCAGAATGGAGGAGTGTGAAGTCCTAGAATGGAGGTGTCTGAAGTCACAATGGAGGTGTGTGAAGACATAGAATGGAGGTGTGTGAAGTCACAGAATGGAGGTGTGTGAAGTCACAGAATGGAGGTGTGTGAAGTCAAAATGGTGGTGTGTGAATTCACAAATTTAGGTGTGTGAAGTCAGAAGGAAGCTGAGTGACGTCATAGAATGGAGGTGGGTGAAGGCAGAATGGAAGTGTGTGAACTCGTAGAATGGAGGTGTGTGAAGTCAAAATGGAGGTGTGTGAAGTCATAGAATGGTGGTTTTTGATGTCAAAGAATGGAGGTGTGTGAAGTCATAGAATGGAGGTGTGTGAACTCAGATTGGAGGTGTGTGAAATCACAGAAAGCAGGTGTGTCAACTCAGAAACGAGGTGTGTGAAGTCATAGAATGGAGGTGTGTGAAGTCAGAAAGGAGATGTGTGAAGTCATAGAATGGAGGTGTGTGAAGTCACAATGCAGGTGTGTGAAGTCATAGAATTGAGGTGGGTGAAGGCACAATGCCGGTGTGTGAAATCACAGAATGGAGGTGTGTGATGTCATAGAATGGAGGTGTGTGAAGTCATAGAATGGAGGTGTGTTAAGTCATAGAATGGAGGTGTGGAAGTCACAGAATGGAGGTGTGTGAAGTCACAGAATGGAAGTGTGTGAAGTCATACAATGGAGGTTTGTGAAGTCACAGAATGGAGGGGTGTGAATTAATAGAAGGGATTTGTGTGAAGTCATAAAATGGAGGTGTGTGAAGTCACATAATGGAGCTGTGTGAAGTCACAGAATGGAGGTGTGTAAAGACACAGAATGGAAGTTGGTGAACTCACAATGGAGGTGTGTGAAGTCACAGAATGGAGGTGTGTGAATTCATAGAAAGGAGGTTTGTGAAGTCATAGAATGGAGGTGTGTGGAGTCACAGAATGGAAGTGTGTGAAGTCAAAATGGAGGTGTGTGAAGTCAGAGAATGGAGGTGTGTGAAGTCACAGAATGGAGGTGTGTGAAGTCAAAATGGAGGTGTGTGAAGTCAAAGAATGGATGTCTTTGAAGTCATGCAATGGAGGTGTATGAAGTCATGGAATGGAGGTGTGTGAAGTCAAACAGTGGAAGTGTGTGAAGTTACAGAATGGAGGTGTGTGAAGTCATAGAATGGAGGTGTGTGAAGTCAGAGAATGAGGTGTGTGAAGTCACAATGCAGGTGTGTGAAGTCATAGAATGGAGGTGTGTGAAGTCATAGATTGGAAGTGTGTAAAGTCATAGATTGGAGGTGTGTGAAGTCACAGAGGGAGGTGTGTGATGTCACAGAATGGAGTTCTGTGAAGTCACAATGGAGGTGTGTGAAGTCATAGAATGGAGGTGTGTGAAGTCATAGAATGGAGGTGTGTGAAGTCACAGCATTGAGGTGTGTGAAGTCAGAATGGAGATGTGTGAAGTCACAGAATGGAGGTGTGTGAAGACACAATGCAGGTGTGTGAACTCATAGAATGGAGGTGGGTGAAGTCACAATGCATGTGTGTGAAGTCATAGAATGGAGTTGTGTGAACTCAGAAAAGAGGTGTGAGAAGTCACAGAATAGAGGTGTGTGAAGTCATACAATGGAGGTGTGTGAAGTCACAGAATGGAGGTGTGTGAATTCATAGAATGGAGGTGTGTGAAGTCACAGAATGGAGGTGTGTGAAGTCACAGAATGGAAGTGGGTGAACTCACAATGGAGGTGTGTGAAGTCACAGAAGGGATGTGTGTGAAGTCAGAAGTGAGGTGTGTGAAGTCACAGAATGGAGATGTGTGAACTCAGAATGGAGGTGTGGGAAGTCACAGAATGGAGGTTTGTGAAGTCATAGAATGGAGGTGTGTGAGGTCATAGAATGGATGTTTCTGAAGTAAGAATGAAGGAGTGTGAAGTCATAGAATGCAGGTGTGTGTAGTCATAGAATGGAGGTGTGTGAAGTCACAGAATGGAGGTGTGTGAAGTCAGAATGGCGGTGTGAAGTCATAGAATAGAGGTGGGTGAAGTCATAGAAAGGAGTTGTGGGAAGTCATAGAATAGAGGAGTGTGAGGTCATAGAATGGAGGTGAGTGAAGTCACAGATCCGAGGTCTGTGAAGTCATAGAATGGAGCTGTGTGATGTCAGAAATGAGGAGTATGAAGTCCTAGAATGGACGTGTGTGAACTCATAGAATGGAGGTGTGTGACGTCACAATGGAAGTGTGTGAAGTCACAGAATGGAGGTGTGTGAAGTCATATATTGGAGGTTTGTTAAGTCAGAATGGAGGTGTGTGAAGTCACAGAATGGAGGTGTGTGAACTCAGAATGGAGGTGTTTGAAGTCATAGATGGAGGTGTGTGAAGTCACAGTATGGAGGTGTGTGAAATCATAGAATGGAATTTTGTGAATTCACAGAATGGAGCTGTGTGAAGTCAGAATGGAGGAGTGTGAAGTCCTAGAATGGAGGTGTCTGAAGTCAGAATGGAGGTGTGTGAACTCATACAATGGACGTGTGTGAAGTCACAATGGAGGTGTGTGAAGACATAGAATGGAGGTGTGTGAAGTCACAGAATGGAGGTGTGTGAAGTCACAGAATGGAGGTGTGTGAAGTCAAAATGGTGGTGTGTGAATTCACAAATGGAGGTGTGTGAAGTCAGAAGGAAGCTGAGTGACGTCATAGAATGGAGGTGGGTGAAGGCAGAATGGAAGTGTGTGAACTCGTAGAATGGAGGTGTGTGAAGTCAAAATGGAGGTGTGTGAAGTCATAGAATGGTGGTTTTTGATGTCAAAGAATGGAGGTGTGTGAAGTCATAGATTGGAGGTGTGTGAACTCAGATTGGAGGTGTGTGAAATCACAGAAAGCAGGTGTGTCAACTCAGAAACGAGGTGTGTGAAGTCATAGAATGGAGGTGTGTGAAGTCAGAAAGGAGATGTGTGAAGTCATAGAATGGAGGTGTGTGAAGTCACAATGCAGGTGTGTGAAGTCATAGAATTGAGGTGGGTGAAGGCACAATGCCGGTGTGTGAAATCACAGAATGGAGGTGTGTGATGTCATAGAATGGAGGTGTGTGAAGTCATAGAATGGAGGTGTGTTAAGTCATAGAATGGAGGTGTGGAAGTCACAGAATGGAGGTGTGTGAAGTCACAGAATGGAAGTGTGTGAAGTCATACAATGGAGGTTTGTGAAGTCACAGAATGGAGGGGTGTGAATTAATAGAAGGGATTTGTGTGAAGTCATAAAATGGAGGTGTGTGAAGTCACATAATGGAGCTGTGTGAAGTCACAGAATGGAGGTGTGTAAAGACACAGAATGGAAGTTGGTGAACTCACAATGGAGGTGTGTGAAGTCACAGAATGGAGGTGTGTGAATTCATAGAAAGGAGGTTTGTGAAGTCATAGAATGGAGGTGTGTGGAGTCACAGAATGGAAGTGTGTGAAGTCAAAATGGAGGTGTGTGAAGTCAGAGAATGGAGGTGTGTGAAGTCACAGAATGGAGGTGTGTGAAGTCAAAATGGAGGTGTGTGAAGTCAAAGAATGGATGTCTTTGAAGTCATGCAATGGAGGTGTATGAAGTCATGGAATGGAGGTGTGTGAAGTCAAACAGTGGAAGTGTGTGAAGTTACAGAATGGAGGTGTGTGAAGTCATAGAATGGAGGTGTGTGAAGTCAGAGAATGAGGTGTGTGAAGTCACAATGCAGGTGTGTGAAGTCATAGAATGGAGGTGTGTGAAGTCATAGATTGGAAGTGTGTAAAGTCATAGATTGGAGGTGTGTGAAGTCACAGAGGGAGGTGTGTGATGTCACAGAATGGAGTTCTGTGAAGTCACAATGGAGGTGTGTGAAGTCATAGAATGGAGGTGTGTGAAGTCAGAGAATGGAGGTGTGTGAAGTCATAGAATGGAGGTGTGTGAAGTCACAGCATTGAGGTGTGTGAAGTCAGAATGGAGATGTGTGAAGTCACAGAATGGAGGTGTGTGAAGACACAATGCAGGAGTGTGAACTCATAGAATGGAGGTGGGTGAAGTCACAATGCATGTGTGTGAAGTCATAGAATGGAGTTGTGTGAACTCAGAAAAGAGGTGTGAGAAGTCACAGAATAGAGGTGTGTGAAGTCATACAATGGAGGTGTGTGAAGTCACAGAATGGAGGTGTGTGAATTCATAGAATGGAGGTGTGTGAAGTCACAGAATGGAGGTGTGTGAAGTCACAGAATGGAAGTGGGTGAACTCACAATGGAGGTGTGTGAAGTCACAGAAGGGAGGTGTGTGAAGTCAGAAGTGAGGTGTGTGAAGTCACAGAATGGAGATGTGTGAACTCAGAATGGAGGTGTGGGAAGTCACAGAATGGAGGTTTGTGAAGTCATAGAATGGAGGTGTGTGAGGTCATAGAATGGATGTTTCTGAAGTAAGAATGAAGGAGTGTGAAGTCATAGAATGCAGGTGTGTGTAGTCATAGAATGGAGGTGTGTGAAGTCACAGAATGGAGGTGTGTGAAGTCAGAATGGCGGTGTGAAGTCATAGAATAGAGGTGGGTGAAGTCATAGAAAGGAGTTGTGGGAAGTCATAGAATAGAGGAGTGTGAGGTCATAGAATGGAGGTGAGTGAAGTCACAGATCCGAGGTCTGTGAAGTCATAGAATGGAGCTGTGTGATGTCAGAAATGAGGAGTATGAAGTCCTAGAATGGACGTGTGTGAACTCATAGAATGGAGGTGTGTGACGTCACAATGGAAGTGTGTGAAGTCACAGAATGGAGGTGTGTGAAGTCATATATTGGAGGTTTGTTAAGTCAGAATGGAGGTGTGTGAAGTCACAGAATGGAGGTGTGTGAACTCAGAATGGAGGTGTTTGAAGTCATAGATGGAGGTGTGTGAAGTCACAGTATGGAGGTGTGTGAAATCATAGAATGGAATTTTGTGAATTCACAGAATGGAGCTGTGTGAAGTCAGAATGGAGGAGTGTGAAGTCCTAGAATGGAGGTGTCTGAAGTCAGAATGGAGGTGTGTGAACTCATACAATGGACGTGTGTGAAGTCACAATGGAGGTGTGTGAAGACATAGAATGGAGGTGTGTGAAGTCACAGAATGGAGGTGTGTGAAGTCACAGAATGGAGGTGTGTGAAGTCAAAATGGTGGTGTGTGAATTCACAAATGGAGGTGTGTGAAGTCAGAAGGAAGCTGAGTGACGTCATAGAATGGAGGTGGGTGAAGGCAGAATGGAAGTGTGTGAACTCGTAGAATGGAGGTGTGTGAAGTCAAAATGGAGGTGTGTGAAGTCATAGAATGGTGGTTTTTGATGTCAAAGAATGGAGGTGTGTGAAGTCATAGATTGGAGGTGTGTGAACTCAGATTGGAGGTGTGTGAAATCACAGAAAGCAGGTGTGTCAACTCAGAAACGAGGTGTGTGAAGTCATAGAATGGAGGTGTGTGAAGTCAGAAAGGAGATGTGTGAAGTCATAGAATGGAGGTGTGTGAAGTCACAATGCAGGTGTGTGAAGTCATAGAATTGAGGTGGGTGAAGGCACAATGCCGGTGTGTGAAATCACAGAATGGAGGTGTGTGATGTCATAGAATGGAGGTGTGTGAAGTCATAGAATGGAGGTGTGTTAAGTCATAGAATGGAGGTGTGGAAGTCACAGAATGGAGGTGTGTGAAGTCACAGAATGGAAGTGTGTGAAGTCATACAATGGAGGTTTGTGAAGTCACAGAATGGAGGGGTGTGAATTAATAGAAGGGATTTGTGTGAAGTCATAAAATGGAGGTGTGTGAAGTCACATAATGGAGCTGTGTGAAGTCACAGAATGGAGGTGTGTAAAGACACAGAATGGAAGTTGGTGAACTCACAATGGAGGTGTGTGAAGTCACAGAATGGAGGTGTGTGAATTCATAGAAAGGAGGTGTGTGAAGTCATAGAATGGAGGTGTGTGGAGTCACAGAATGGAAGTGTGTGAAGTCAAAATGGAGGTGTGTGAAGTCAGAGAATGGAGGTGTGTGAAGTCACAGAATGGAGGTGTGTGAAGTCAAAATGGAGGTGTGTGAAGTCAAAGAATGGATGTCTTTGAAGTCATGCAATGGAGGTGTATGAAGTCATGGAATGGAGGTGTGTGAAGTCAAACAGTGTAAGTGTGTGAAGTTAAAGAATGGAGGTGTGTGAAGTCATAGAATGGAGGTGTGCGAAGTCAGAGAATGAGGTGTGTGAAGTCACAATGCAGGTGTGTGAAGTCATAGAATGGAGGTGTGTGAAGTCATAGATTGGAAGTGTGTAAAGTCATAGATTGGAGGTGTGTGAAGTCACAGAGGGAGGTGTGTGATGTCACAGAATGGAGTTCTGTGAAGTCACAATGGAGGTGTGTGAAGTCATAGAATGGAGGTGTGTGAAGTCAGAGAATGGAGGTGTGTGAAGTCATAGAATGGAGGTGTGTGAAGTCACAGCATTGAGGTGTGTGAAGTCAGAATGGAGATGTGTGAAGTCACAGAATGGAGGTGTGTGAAGACACAATGCAGGTGTGTGAACTCATAGAATGGAGGTGGGTGAAGTCACAATGCAGGTGTGTGAAGTCATAGAATGGAGTTGTGTGAACTCAGAAAAGAGGTGTGAGAAGTCACAGAATAGAGGTGTGTGAAGTCATACAATGGAGGTGTGTGAAGTCACAGAATGGAGGTGTGTGAATTCATAGAATGGAGGTGTGTGAAGTCACAGAATGGAGGTGTGTGAACTCACAGAATGGAAGTGGGTGAACTCACAATGGAGGTGTGTGAAGTCACAGAAGGGAGGTGTGTGAAGTCAGAAGTGAGGTGTGTGAAGTCACAGAATGGAGATGTGTGAACTCAGAATGGAGGTGTGGGAAGTCACAGAATGGAGGTTTGTGAAGTCATAGAATGGAGGTGTGTGAGGTCATAGAATGGATGTTTCTGAAGTAAGAATGAAGGAGTGTGAAGTCATAGAATGCAGGTGTGTGTAGTCATAGAATGGAGGTGTGTGAAGTCACAGAATGGAGGTGTGTGAAGTCAGAATGGCGGTGTGAAGTCATAGAATAGAGGTGGGTGAAGTCATAGAAAGGAGTTGTGGGAAGTCATAGAATAGAGGAGTGTGAGGTCATAGAATGGAGGTGAGTGAAGTCACAGATCCGAGGTCTGTGAAGTCATAGAATGGAGCTGTGTGATGTCAGAAATGAGGAGTATGAAGTCCTAGAATGGACGTGTGTGAACTCATAGAATGGAGGTGTGTGACGTCACAATGGAAGTGTGTGAAGTCACAGAATGGAGGTGTGTGAAGTCATATATTGGAGGTTTGTTAAGTCAGAATGGAGGTGTGTGAAGTCACAGAATGGAGGTGTGTGAACTCAGAATGGCGGTGTTTGAAGTCATAGATGGAGGTGTGTGAAGTCACAGTATGGAGGTGTGTGAAATCATAGAATGGAATTTTGTGAATTCACAGAATGGAGCTGTGTGAAGTCAGAATGGAGGAGTGTGAAGTCCTAGAATGGAGGTGTCTGAAGTCAGAATGGAGGTGTGTGAACTCATACAATGGACGTGTGTGAAGTCACAATGGAGGTGTGTGAAGACATAGAATGGAGGTGTGTGAAGTCACAGAATGGAGGTGTGTGCAGTCATAGAATGGAGGTGTGTGAAGTCATAGAATGGCGGTGTGTGAAGTCATAGAATGGATGTTTCTGAAGTAAGAATGAAGGTTTGTGAAGTCATAGAATGGAGGTGTGTGAACTCAAAATGGAGGTGTGTGAACTCATAGAATGGAGGTGTGTGAAGTCACAGAATGGAGGTGTGTGAAGTCACAGAATGGAGGTGTGTGAACTCAGAATGAAGGTGTGTGAAGTCACAGAATGGAGGTGTGTGAAGTCATAGAATGGAGGTATGCGAAATCATAGAATGGAAGTGTGTTAAGTCATAGAATGGAAGTGTGTGAAGTCATAGAATATAGATGTGTGAAGTCCTAGAATGGAAGTGTGTGAAGTCATAGAATGGAGGTGTGTGAACTCAGATTGGAGGTGTGTGACGTCATAGATGGAGGTGTGAGAAGTCATAGTATGGAGTTGTGTGAAATCATAGAATGGAGTTTTGTGAATTCACAGAATAGAGGAGTGTGAAGTCAGAATGGCGTAGTGTGAAGTCATAGAATGGAGGTGTGTGAAGTTAGAATGGAGGTGTGTGAACTCATAGAATGGAGGTGTGTAAAGTCGTAATGGAGGTGTGTGAAGACATAGAATGGAGGTGTGTGAAGTCACAGAATGGAGGTGTGTGAAGTCATGGAATGGAGGTGTGTGAAGTCATAGAATGGATGCTTTTGAAATAAGAATGAAGGTGTGTGAAGTCATAGAATGGAAGTGTGTGAAGTCACAGAATGGAGGTGTGTGACGTCATAGAATGGAGCTGTGTGAATTCAGAATGGAGGTGTGTGAAGTCATAGAATTGAGGTGTGTGAAGTCAAAATGGAGGTTTGTGAACTCAAGGAATGGAGGTGTGCGAAGTCATGGAATGGAGGTGTGTGAAGTCCAAGAATGGAGGTGTGTGAAGTCAAAAAATGGAGGTGGGTGAAGTCACAGAATGGAGGTGTGTGAAGTCACAGACTGGAGGTGTGTGAAATCACAGAATGCCGGTGTGTGAAGTCACAGAATGGAGATGTTTGAAGTCAAAATTGTGGTGTGTGAATTCACAAATTGAAGTGTGTGAAGTCAGAATGGAGCTGAGTGAAGTCATAGAATGGAGGTGGGTGAGGGCAGAATGGAAGTGTGGGAACTCGTAGAATGGAGGTGTGTGAAGTCAAAATGGAGATGTGTGAAGTCATAGAATGGTGGTTTTTGATGTCAAAGAATGGAGGTGTGTGAAGTCATAGAATGGAGGTGTGTGAACTCAGATTGGAGGTGTGTGAAATCACAGAAGGGAGGTGTGTCAACTCAGAAACGAGGTGTGTGAAGTCATAGAATGGAGGTGTGTGAAGTCACAGAATGAAGGTGTGTGAAGTCATAGAAGAAGGTGTCTGAAGTCACAGAATGGAGGTGTGTGAAGACACAGAATGGAGGTGTGTGAACTCAGAGAGGAGGTGTGTGAAGTCACAGAATGGAGGTGTGTGAAGTCATAGAATGGAAGTATGTGAAGTCATAGAATGGAGGTGTGTGAACCCAGAATGGAGGTGTGTGAAGTCACAGAATGGAGGTTTGTGAAGTCATAGAATGGAGGTGTATGAAGTCATAGAATGAATGTTGCTGAAGTAAGATTGAAGGTGTGTGAAGTCATAGAATGGAGGTGTCTGAAGTCATAGAATGGATGTTGCTGAAGGAAGAATGAAGGTGTGTGAACTCATAGAATGGAGGTGTATGAACTCATAGAATGGAGGTGTGTGAATTCATGGAACGGAGGTGTGTGAAGTCAAAGAATGGAGGTGTATGATGTCAAACAATGGAAGTGTGTGAAGTCATAGAATGGAGGTGTGTGAAGTCTTAGAATGGAGGTGTGTGAAGTCATAGAATGGAGGTGTGTGAAGTCACAAAAGGGAGGTCTGTGAAGTCACAGAATGGAGGTGTGTAAAGTCTCAGAGTGGAGGTGTGTGAAGGCACAGAATGGAGGGGTGTGAAGTCAAAGAATGGAGGAATGTGAAGTCACAGAATGGAGATGTGTGAAGTCAGAATAGAGATGTGCGAAGTTATAGAATGGAGGTGTGTGAAGTCAGTATGGAGCTGTGTGAACTCATAGAATGGAGGTGTGTGAAGTCACAATGGAGATGTGTGAAGTCATAGAATGGTGGTTTTTGAAGTCACAGAATGGAGGTGTGTGAAGTCATAGAATGGAGGTGTGTGAAGTCAGATTATAGGTATGTGGAGTCACAAAATGGAGGTGTGTCAACTCAGAAATGAGGTATGTGAAGTCATAGAATGGAGGTGTGTGAAGTCACAGAATTGTGGTGTGTGAAGTCAGAATGGAGGTGTGTGAATTCAGAATGGAGGTGTGTGAAGTCAGAGAATGGAGATGTGTGAAGTCACAATGCAGGTGTGTGAACTGATAGAACGTTGATGTGTGAAGTCACAATGTAGGTATGTGAAGTCATAGAATGGAGGTGTGAAGTCACAAAATGGAGGTGTGTGAAGTCATATAATGGAGGTGTGTGAAGTCACAGAATGGAGGTGTTTGAACTCAGAATGGAGGTGTGTGAAGTCACAGAATGGAGGTGTGTGAAGTCTTAGAATGGAGATGTGTTAAGTCACAGAATGGAGGTGTGTGAAATCGTAGAATGGAGGTGTGTGAAGTCAGAGAATCAAGGTGTGTGAAGTCACAGAATGGAGGGGTGTGAAATCACAAAATGTAGTTGTGTGAACTCACAATGGAGGTGATTGAAGTCACAGAATGGAGGTGTGTGAAGTCATAGAATGGAAGTGTGTGAAGTCATAGAATGTAGTTGTGTGATGTCAGAGTCGAGGTGTGTGAAGTCACAGAATGAAGGTGTGTGACGTCATAAATGTTGGTGTGTGAAGTCATAGAATGGAGGTTTGAAGTCATAGAATGGAGGTGTGAAGTGACAGAATGGAGATGTGTGAAGTCACAGAAGGCAGGTGTGTGAAGTCACAGAATAGAGTTGTGTGAAGTCACAATGGAGGTGTGTGAATTCATAGAATGGAGGTGTGTGAAGTCAAACAATGGAAGTGTGTGAAGTCATAGAATGGAAGTGTGTGAAGTCAAAATGGAGGTGTGAGAAGTCAGAGAATGGAGGTGTGTGAACTCAAAGAATGGACGTGTGTGAAGTCAAAATTGTGGTGTGTGAAATCACAAATGCAGGTGTGTGAAGTCACAGAATGGAGGTGTGTGAAGTCACAATGGAGGTGTGTGAAGTCAAAGAATGGATATGTGTGAAGTCATAGAAGGGAAGTGTATGAAGTCATGGAATGGAGGTTTGTGAAGTCAAACATTGGAAGCGTGTGAAGTTACAGAATGGAGGTGTGTGAAGTCATAGAATGGAAGTGTGTGAAGTCATAGAATGTAGATGTGTGATGTCAGAATGGAGGTGTGTGAAGTCACAGAATGGAGGTGTGTGACGTCATAAATGTTGGTGTGTGAAGTCATAGAATGGAGGTTTGAAGTCATAGAATGGAGGTGTGAAGTCACAGAATGGAGGTGTGTGAAGTCACAGAAGGCAGGTGTGTGAAGTCACAGAATAGAGTTGTGTGAAGTCACAATGGAGGTGTGTGAATTCATAGAATGGAGGTGTGTGAAGTCAAACAATGGAAGTGTGTGAAGTCATAGAATGGAAGTGTGTGAAGTCAAAATGGAGGTGTGAGAAGTCAGAGAATGGAGGTGTGTGAACTCAAAGAATGGACGTGTGTGAAGTCAAAATTGTGGTGTGTGAAATCACAAATGCAGGTGTGTGAAGTCACAGAATGGAGGTGTGTGAAGTCACAATGGAGGTGTGTGAAGTCAAAGAATGGATATGTGTGAAGTCATAGAATGGAAGTGTATGAAGTCATGGAATGGAGGTTTGTGAAGTCAAACATTGGAAGCGTGTGAAGTTACAGAATGGAGGTGTGTGAAGTCATAGAATGGAAGTGTGTGAAGTCATAGAATGTAGGTGTGTGATGTCAGAATGGAGGTGTGTGAAGTCACAGAATGGAGGTGTGTGACGTCATAAATGTTGGTGTGTGAAGTCATAGAATGGAGGTTTGAAGTCATAGAATGGAGGTGTGAAGTCACAGAATGGAGTTGTGTGAAGTCACAATGGAGGTGTGTGAAGTCATAGGATGGAGGTGTGTGAAATCAAAGAATGGAGTTTTGTGAAGTCATAGAATGGATTGTGTGTGAAATCACAGAATGGAAGTGTGTGAAGTCACAGAATGGAGGTGTGTAAAGTCACAGAGTGGAGATGTGTGAAGTCAAAGAATGGAGGTTTGTGAAGTTATAGAATGGAGGTGTGTGAAGTCACAGAATGCAGGTGTGTGAAGTCAGAATAGAGGTGTGCGAAGTCATAGAATGGAGGTGTGTGAAGTCAGAATGGAGATGTGTGACGTCATAGAATGGATGTGTGTGAAGTCAGAATGGAGGTGTGTGAACTGATAGAATGGAGGTGTATGAAGTCACAATGGAGGTGTGTGAAGTCACAGAATGGATGTGTGTGAACTCAGAAAGGATGTGTGTGAAGTCATAGAATGGAGGTCTGTGAAATCATAGAATGGTGGTGTGTGAAATCATAGAATGGAGGTGTGTGAAGTCACAGAATTGAGGTGTGTGAAGACAGAATGGAGGTGTGCGAAGTCAGAATGGAGGTTTGTGAAGTCAGATAATGGAGGTGTGTGAAGTCACAATGCAGGTGTGTGAACTCATAGAATGGAGGTGTGTGAAGTAAAAATGTAGGTTTCTGATGTCATAGAATGGAGGTGTGTGAAGTCATAGAATGGAGGTGTGTGCAGTCACACAATGGAGGTGTGTGAAGGCATAGAATGGAGGTGTGTGAAGTCACAGAATGAAGGTGTGTGAAGTCATAGAAGAAGGTGTCTGAAGTCACAGAATGGAGGTGTGTGAAGACACAGAATGGAGGTGTGTGAACTCAGAGAGGAGGTGTGTGAAGTCACAGAATGGAGGTGTGTGAAGTCATAGAATGGAAGTATGTGAAGTCATAGAATGGAGGTGTGTGAACCCAGAATGGAGGTGTGTGAAGTCACAGAATGGAGGTTTGTGAAGTCATAGAATGGAGGTGTATGAAGTCATAGAATGAATGTTGCTGAAGTAAGATTGAAGGTGTGTGAAGTCATAGAATGGAGGTGTCTGAAGTCATAGAATGGATGTTGCTGAAGGAAGAATGAAGGTGTGTGAACTCATAGAATGGAGGTGTATGAACTCATAGAATGGAGGTGTGTGAATTCATGGAACGGAGGTGTGTGAAGTCAAAGAATGGAGGTGTATGATGTCAAACAATGGAAGTGTGTGAAGTCATAGAATGGAGGTGTGTGAAGTCTTAGAATGGAGGTGTGTGAAGTCATAGAATGGAGGTGTGTGAAGTCACAAAAGGGAGGTCTGTGAAGTCACAGAATGGAGGTGTGTAAAGTCTCAGAGTGGAGGTGTGTGAAGGCACAGAATGGAGGGGTGTGAAGTCAAAGAATGGAGGAATGTGAAGTCACAGAATGGAGATGTGTGAAGTCAGAATAGAGATGTGCGAAGTTATAGAATGGAGGTGTGTGAAGTCAGTATGGAGCTGTGTGAACTCATAGAATGGAGGTGTGTGAAGTCACAATGGAGATGTGTGAAGTCATAGAATGGTGGTTTTTGAAGTCACAGAATGGAGGTGTGTGAAGTCATAGAATGGAGGTGTGTGAAGTCAGATTATAGGTATGTGGAGTCACAAAATGGAGGTGTGTCAACTCAGAAATGAGGTATGTGAAGTCATAGAATGGAGGTGTGTGAAGTCACAGAATTGTGGTGTGTGAAGTCAGAATGGAGGTGTGTGAATTCAGAATGGAGGTGTGTGAAGTCAGAGAATGGAGATGTGTGAAGTCACAATGCAGGTGTGTGAACTGATAGAACGTTGATGTGTGAAGTCACAATGTAGGTATGTGAAGTCATAGAATGGAGGTGTGAAGTCACAAAATGGAGGTGTGTGAAGTCATATAATGGAGGTGTGTGAAGTCACAGAATGGAGGTGTTTGAACTCAGAATGGAGGTGTGTGAAGTCACAGAATGGAGGTGTGTGAAGTCTTAGAATGGAGATGTGTTAAGTCACAGAATGGAGGTGTGTGAAATCGTAGAATGGAGGTGTGTGAAGTCAGAGAATCAAGGTGTGTGAAGTCACAGAATGGAGGGGTGTGAAATCACAAAATGTAGTTGTGTGAACTCACAATGGAGGTGATTGAAGTCACAGAATGGAGGTGTGTGAAGTCATAGAATGGAAGTGTGTGAAGTCATAGAATGTAGTTGTGTGATGTCAGAGTCGAGGTGTGTGAAGTCACAGAATGAAGGTGTGTGACGTCATAAATGTTGGTGTGTGAAGTCATAGAATGGAGGTTTGAAGTCATAGAATGGAGGTGTGAAGTGACAGAATGGAGATGTGTGAAGTCACAGAAGGCAGGTGTGTGAAGTCACAGAATAGAGTTGTGTGAAGTCACAATGGAGGTGTGTGAATTCATAGAATGGAGGTGTGTGAAGTCAAACAATGGAAGTGTGTGAAGTCATAGAATGGAAGTGTGTGAAGTCAAAATGGAGGTGTGAGAAGTCAGAGAATGGAGGTGTGTGAACTCAAAGAATGGACGTGTGTGAAGTCAAAATTGTGGTGTGTGAAATCACAAATGCAGGTGTGTGAAGTCACAGAATGGAGGTGTGTGAAGTCACAATGGAGGTGTGTGAAGTCAAAGAATGGATATGTGTGAAGTCATAGAAGGGAAGTGTATGAAGTCATGGAATGGAGGTTTGTGAAGTCAAACATTGGAAGCGTGTGAAGTTACAGAATGGAGGTGTGTGAAGTCATAGAATGGAAGTGTGTGAAGTCATAGAATGTAGATGTGTGATGTCAGAATGGAGGTGTGTGAAGTCACAGAATGGAGGTGTGTGACGTCATAAATGTTGGTGTGTGAAGTCATAGAATGGAGGTTTGAAGTCATAGAATGGAGGTGTGAAGTCACAGAATGGAGGTGTGTGAAGTCACAGAAGGCAGGTGTGTGAAGTCACAGAATAGAGTTGTGTGAAGTCACAATGGAGGTGTGTGAATTCATAGAATGGAGGTGTGTGAAGTCAAACAATGGAAGTGTGTGAAGTCATAGAATGGAAGTGTGTGAAGTCAAAATGGAGGTGTGAGAAGTCAGAGAATGGAGGTGTGTGAACTCAAAGAATGGACGTGTGTGAAGTCAAAATTGTGGTGTGTGAAATCACAAATGCAGGTGTGTGAAGTCACAGAATGGAGGTGTGTGAAGTCACAATGGAGGTGTGTGAAGTCAAAGAATGGATATGTGTGAAGTCATAGAATGGAAGTGTATGAAGTCATGGAATGGAGGTTTGTGAAGTCAAACATTGGAAGCGTGTGAAGTTACAGAATGGAGGTGTGTGAAGTCATAGAATGGAAGTGTGTGAAGTCATAGAATGTAGGTGTGTGATGTCAGAATGGAGGTGTGTGAAGTCACAGAATGGAGGTGTGTGACGTCATAAATGTTGGTGTGTGAAGTCATAGAATGGAGGTTTGAAGTCATAGAATGGAGGTGTGAAGTCACAGAATGGAGTTGTGTGAAGTCACAATGGAGGTGTGTGAAGTCATAGGATGGAGGTGTGTGAAATCAAAGAATGGAGTTTTGTGAAGTCATAGAATGGATTGTGTGTGAAATCACAGAATGGAAGTGTGTGAAGTCACAGAATGGAGGTGTGTAAAGTCACAGAGTGGAGATGTGTGAAGTCAAAGAATGGAGGTTTGTGAAGTTATAGAATGGAGGTGTGTGAAGTCACAGAATGCAGGTGTGTGAAGTCAGAATAGAGGTGTGCGAAGTCATAGAATGGAGGTGTGTGAAGTCAGAATGGAGATGTGTGACGTCATAGAATGGATGTGTGTGAAGTCAGAATGGAGGTGTGTGAACTGATAGAATGGAGGTGTATGAAGTCACAATGGAGGTGTGTGAAGTCACAGAATGGATGTGTGTGAACTCAGAAAGGATGTGTGTGAAGTCATAGAATGGAGGTCTGTGAAATCATAGAATGGTGGTGTGTGAAATCATAGAATGGAGGTGTGTGAAGTCACAGAATTGAGGTGTGTGAAGACAGAATGGAGGTGTGCGAAGTCAGAATGGAGGTTTGTGAAGTCAGATAATGGAGGTGTGTGAAGTCACAATGCAGGTGTGTGAACTCATAGAATGGAGGTGTGTGAAGTAAAAATGTAGGTTTCTGATGTCATAGAATGGAGGTGTGTGAAGTCATAGAATGGAGGTGTGTGCAGTCACACAATGGAGGTGTGTGAAGGCATAGAATGGAGGTGTGTGAAGTCATAGAATGGAGGTGTGTGAAGTCACAGAATGGAGGTGTGTGAAGTCACAGTATGGAGGTGTGTGAACTCAGATTTGAGGTGTGTGAAGTCACAGAATGGAGGTGTGTGAAGTCACTATGGAAGTGTGTGAAGTCACAGAATGGAGGTGTGTGAAGACACAGAATGGAGGTGTGTGAACTCAGAGAGGAGGTGTGTGAAGTCACAGAATGGAGGTGTGTGAAGTCATAGAATGGAAGTGTGTGAAGTCATAGAATGGAGGTGTGTGAAGTCAGAATGGAGGTGTGTGAAGTCACAGAATGCAGGTGTGTGAACCCAGAATGGAGGTGTGTGAAGTCACAGAATGGAGGTTTGTGAAGTCATAGAATGGAGGTGTATGAAGTCATAGAATGGATGTTGCTGAAGTAAGATTGAAGGTGTGTGAAGTCATAGAATGGAGGTGTCTGAAGTCATAGAATGGATGTTGCTGAAGTAAGAATGAAGGTGCGTGAACTCATAGAATGGAGGTGTATGAACTCATAGAATGGAGGTGTGTGAATTCATGGAACGGAGGTGTGTGAAGTCAAAGAATGGAGGTGTATGATGTCAAACAATGGAAGTGTGTGAAGTCATAGAATGGAGGTGTGTGAAGTCTTAGAATGGAGGTGTGTGAAGTCATAGAATGGAGGTGTGTGAAGTCACAAAAGGGAGGTCTGTGAAGTCACAGAATGGAGTTGTGTAAAGTCTCAGAGTGGAGGTGTGTGAAGGCACAGAATGGAGGGGTGTGAAGTCAAAGAATGGAGGAATGTGAAGTCACAGAATGGAGATGTGTGAAGTCAGAATAGAGATGTGCGAAGTTATAGAATGGAGGTGTGTGAAGTCAGTATGGAGCTGTGTGAACTCATAGAATGGAGGTGTGTGAAGTCACAATGGAGATGTGTGAAGTCATAGAATGGTGGTTTTTGAAGTCACAGAATGGAGGTGTGTGAAGTCAGATTATAGGTATGTGGAGTCACAAAATGGAGGTGTGTCAACTCAGAAATGAGGTATGTGAAGTCATAGAATGGAGGTGTGTGAAGTCACAGAATTGTGGTGTGTGAAGTCAGAATGGAGGTGTGTGAATTCAGAATGGAGGTGTGTGAAGTCAGAGAATGGAGATGTGTGAAGTCACAATGCAGGTGTGTGAACTGATAGAACGTTGATGTGTGAAGTCACAATGTAGGTGTGTGAAGTCATAGAATGGAGGTGTGTGAAGTCACAAAATGGAGGTGTGTGAAGTCATATAATGGAGGAGTGTGAAGTCACAGAATGGAGGTGTTTGAACTCAGAATGGAGGTGTGTGAAGTCACAGAATGGAGGTGTGTGAAGTCTTAGAATGGAGATGTGTTAAGTCACAGAATGGAGGTGTGTGAAATCGTAGAATGGAGGTGTGTGAAGTCAGAGAATCAAGGTGTGTGAAGTCACAGAATGGAGGTGTGTGAAGTCACAAAATGTAGTTGTGTGAACTCACAATGGACGTGATTGAAGTCACAGAATGGAGGTGGTGAAGTCATAGAATGGAAGTGTGTGAAGTCATAGAATGTAGGTGTGTGATGTCAGAGTGGAGGTGTGTGAAGTCACAGAATGAAGGTGTGTGACGTCATAAATGTTGGTGTGTGAAGTCATAGAATGGAGGTTTGAAGTCATAGAATGGAGGTGTGAAGTCACAGAATGGAGGTGTGTGAAGTCACAGAAGGCAGGTGTGTGAAGTCACAGAATAGAGTTGTGTGAAGTAACAATGGAGGTGTTTGAATTCATAGAATGGAGGTGTGTGAAGTCAAACAATGGAAGTGTGGGAAGTCATAGAATGGAAGTGTGTGAAGTCAAAATGGAGGTGTGAGAAGTCAGAGAATGGAGGTGTGTGAACTCAAAGAATGGACGTGTGAAGTCAAAATTGTGGTGTGTGAAATCACAAATGCAGGTGTGTGAAGTCACAGAATGGAGGTGTGTGAAGTCACAATGGAGGTGTGTGAAGTCAAAGAATGGATATGTGTGAAGTCATAGAATGGAAGTGTATGAAGTCATGGAATGGAGGTTTGTGAAGTCAAACATTGGAAGCGTGTGAAGTTACAGAATGGAGGTGTGTGAAGTCATAGAATGGAAGTGTGTGAAGTCATAGAATGTAGGTGTGTGATGTCAGAATGGAGGTGTGTGAAGTCACAGAATGGAGGTGTGTGACGTCATAAATGTTGGTGTGTGAAGTCATAGAATGGAGGTTTGAAGTCATAGAATGGAGGTGTGAAGTCACAGAATGGAGGTGTGTGAAGTCACAGAAGGCAGGTGTGTGAAGTCACAGAATAGAGTTGTGTGAAGTCACAATGGAGGTGTGTGAATTCATAGAATGGAGGTGTGTGAAGTCAAACAATGGAAGTGTGTGAAGTCATAGAATGGAAGTGTGTGAAGTCAAAATGGAGGTGTGAGAAGTCAGAGAATGGAGGTGTGTGAACTCAAAGAATGGACGTGTGTGAAGTCAAAATTGTGGTGTGTGAAATCACAAATGCAGGTGTGTGAAGTCAAAGAATGGAGGTGTGTGAAGTCACAATGGAGGTGTGTGAAGTCAAAGAATGGATATGTGTGAAGTCATAGAATGGAAGTGTATGAAGTCATGGAATGGAGGTTTGTGAAGTCAAACACTGGAAGCGTGTGAAGTTACAGAATGGAGGTGTGTGAAGTCATAGAATGGAAGTGTGTGAAGTCATAGAATGTAGGTGTGTGATGTCAGAATGGAGGTGTGTGAAGTCACAGAATGGAGGTGTGTGATGTCATAAATGTTGGTGTGTGAAGTCATAGAATGGAGGTTTGAAGTCATAGAATGGAGGTGTGAAGTCACAGAATGGAGTTGTGTGAAGTCACAATGGAGGTATGTGAAGTCATAGGATGGAGGTGTGTGAAATCAAAGAATGGAGTTTTGTGAAGTCATAGAATCGATTGTGTGTGAAATCACAGAATGGAGGTGTGTGAAGTCACAGAATGGAGGTGTGTAAAGTCACAGAGTGGAGGTGTGTGAAGTCAAAGAATGGAGGTTTGTGAAGTTATAGAATGGAGGTGTGTGAAGTCACAGAATGCAGGTGTGTGGAGTCAGAATAGAGGTGTGCGAAGTCATAGAATGGAGGTGTGTGAAGTCAGAATGGAGATGTGTGAAGTCATAGAATGGATGTGTGTGAAGTCATATATTGGAGGTTTGTTAAGTCAGAATGGAGGTGTGTGAAGTCACAGAATGGAGGTGTGTGAACTCAGAATGGCGGTGTTTGAAGTCATAGATGGAGGTGTGTGAAGTCACAGTATGGAGGTGTGTGAAATCATAGAATGGAATTTTGTGAATTCACAGAATGGAGCTGTGTGAAGTCAGAATGGAGGAGTGTGAAGTCCTAGAATGGAGGTGTCTGAAGTCAGAATGGAGGTGTGTGAACTCATACAATGGACGTGTGTGAAGTCACAATGGAGGTGTGTGAAGACATAGAATGGAGGTGTGTGAAGTCACAGAATGGAGGTGTGTGCAGTCATAGAATGGAGGTGTGTGAAGTCATAGAATGGCGGTGTGTGAAGTCATAGAATGGATGTTTCTGAAGTAAGAATGAAGGTTTGTGAAGTCATAGAATGGAGGTGTGTGAACTCAAAATGGAGGTGTGTGAACTCATAGAATGGAGGTGTGTGAAGTCACAGAATGGAGGTGTGTGAAGTCACAGAATGGAGGTGTGTGAACTCAGAATGAAGGTGTGTGAAGTCACAGAATGGAGGTGTGTGAAGTCATAGAATGGAGGTATGCGAAATCATAGAATGGAAGTGTGTTAAGTCATAGAATGGAAGTGTGTCAAGTCATAGAATATAGATGTGTGAAGTCCTAGAATGGAAGTGTGTGAAGTCATAGAATGGAGGTGTGTGAACTCAGATTGGAGGTGTGTGACGTCATAGATGGAGGTGTGAGAAGTCATAGTATGGAGTTGTGTGAAATCATAGAATGGAGTTTTGTGAATTCACAGAATAGAGGAGTGTGAAGTCAGAATGGCGTAGTGTGAAGTCATAGAATGGAGGTGTGTGAAGTTAGAATGGAGGTGTGTGAACTCATAGAATGGAGGTGTGTAAAGTCGTAATGGAGGTGTGTGAAGACATAGAATGGAGGTGTGTGAAGTCACAGAATGGAGGTGTGTGAAGTCATAGAATGGAGGTGTGTGAAGTCATAGAATGGATGCTTTTGAAATAAGAATGAAGGTGTGTGAAGTCATAGAATGGAAGTGTGTGAAGTCACAGAATGGAGGTGTGTGACGTCATAGAATGGAGCTGTGTGAATTCAGAATGGAGGTGTGTGAAGTCATAGAATTGAGGTGTGTGAAGTCAAAATGGAGGTTTGTGAACTCAAGGAATGGAGGTGTGCGAAGTCATGGAATGGAGGTGTGTGAAGTCCAAGAATGGAGGTGTGTGAAGTCAAAAAATGGAGGTGGGTGAAGTCACAGAATGGAGGTGTGTGAAGTCACAGACTGGAGGTGTGTGAAATCACAGAATGCCGGTGTGTGAAGTCACAGAATGGAGATGTTTGAAGTCAAAATTGTGGTGTGTGAATTCACAAATTGAGGTGTGTGAAGTCAGAATGGAGCTGAGTGAAGTCATAGAATGGAGGTGGGTGAGGGCAGAATGGAAGTGTGGGAACTCGTAGAATGGAGGTGTGTGAAGTCAAAATGGAGATGTGTGAAGTCATAGAATGGTGGTTTTTGATGTCAAAGAATGGAGGTGTGTGAAGTCATAGAATGGAGGTGTGTGAACTCAGATTGGAGGTGTGTGAAATCACAGAAGGGAGGTGTGTCAACTCAGAAACGAGGTGTGTGAAGTCATAGAATGGAGGTGTGTGAAGTCACAGAATGAAGGTGTGTGAAGTCATAGAAGAAGGTGTCTGAAGTCACAGAATGGAGGTGTGTGAAGACACAGAATGGAGGTGTGTGAACTCAGAGAGGAGGTGTGTGAAGTCACAGAATGGAGGTGTGTGAAGTCATAGAATGGAAGTATGTGAAGTCATAGAATGGAGGTGTGTGAAGTCAGAATGGAGGTGTGTGAAGTCACAGAATGCAGGTGTGTGAACCCAGAATGGAGGTGTGTGAAGTCACAGAATGGAGGTTTGTGAAGTCATAGAATGGAGGTGTATGAAGTCATAGAATGAATGTTGCTGAAGTAAGATTGAAGGTGTGTGAAGTCATAGAATGGAGGTGTCTGAAGTCATAGAATGGATGTTGCTGAAGGAAGAATGAAGGTGTGTGAACTCATAGAATGGAGGTGTATGAACTCATAGAATGGAGGTGTGTGAATTCATGGAACGGAGGTGTGTGAAGTCAAAGAATGGAGGTGTATGATGTCAAACAATGGAAGTGTGTGAAGTCATAGAATGGAGGTGTGTGAAGTCTTAGAATGGAGGTGTGTGAAGTCATAGAATGGAGGTGTGTGAAGTCACAAAAGGGAGGTCTGTGAAGTCACAGAATGGAGGTGTGTAAAGTCTCAGAGTGGAGGTGTGTGAAGGCACAGAATGGAGGGGTGTGAAGTCAAAGAATGGAGGAATGTGAAGTCACAGAATGGAGATGTGTGAAGTCAGAATAGAGATGTGCGAAGTTATAGAATGGAGGTGTGTGAAGTCAGTATGGAGCTGTGTGAACTCATAGAATGGAGGTGTGTGAAGTCACAATGGAGATGTGTGAAGTCATAGAATGGTGGTTTTTGAAGTCACAGAATGGAGGTGTGTGAAGTCATAGAATGGAGGTGTGTGAAGTCAGATTATAGGTATGTGGAGTCACAAAATGGAGGTGTGTCAACTCAGAAATGAGGTATGTGAAGTCATAGAATGGAGGTGTGTGAAGTCACAGAATTGTGGTGTGTGAAGTCAGAATGGAGGTGTGTGAATTCAGAATGGAGGTGTGTGAAGTCAGAGAATGGAGATGTGTGAAGTCACAATGCAGGTGTGTGAACTGATAGAACGTTGATGTGTGAAGTCACAATGTAGGTATGTGAAGTCATAGAATGGAGGTGTGAAGTCACAAAATGGAGGTGTGTGAAGTCATATAATGGAGGTGTGTGAAGTCACAGAATGGAGGTGTTTGAACTCAGAATGGAGGTGTGTGAAGTCACAGAATGGAGGTGTGTGAAGTCTTAGAATGGAGATGTGTTAAGTCACAGAATGGAGGTGTGTGAAATCGTAGAATGGAGGTGTGTGAAGTCATAGAATGGAAGTGTGTGAAGTCATAGAATGTAGTTGTGTGATGTCAGAGTCGAGGTGTGTGAAGTCACAGAATGAAGGTGTGTGACGTCATAAATGTTGGTGTGTGAAGTCATAGAATGGAGGTTTGAAGTCATAGAATGGAGGTGTGAAGTGACAGAATGGAGATGTGTGAAGTCACAGAAGGCAGGTGTGTGAAGTCACAGAATAGAGTTGTGTGAAGTCACAATGGAGGTGTGTGAATTCATAGAATGGAGGTGTGTGAAGTCAAACAATGGAAGTGTGTGAAGTCATAGAATGGAAGTGTGTGAAGTCAAAATGGAGGTGTGAGAAGTCAGAGAATGGAGGTGTGTGAACTCAAAGAATGGACGTGTGTGAAGTCAAAATTGTGGTGTGTGAAATCACAAATGCAGGTGTGTGAAGTCACAGAATGGAGGTGTGTGAAGTCACAATGGAGGTGTGTGAAGTCAAAGAATGGATATGTGTGAAGTCATAGAAGGGAAGTGTATGAAGTCATGGAATGGAGGTTTGTGAAGTCAAACATTGGAAGCGTGTGAAGTTACAGAATGGAGGTGTGTGAAGTCATAGAATGGAAGTGTGTGAAGTCATAGAATGTAGATGTGTGATGTCAGAATGGAGGTGTGTGAAGTCACAGAATGGAGGTGTGTGACGTCATAAATGTTGGTGTGTGAAGTCATAGAATGGAGGTTTGAAGTCATAGAATGGAGGTGTGAAGTCACAGAATGGAGGTGTGTGAAGTCACAGAAGGCAGGTGTGTGAAGTCACAGAATAGAGTTGTGTGAAGTCACAATGGAGGTGTGTGAATTCATAGAATGGAGGTGTGTGAAGTCAAACAATGGAAGTGTGTGAAGTCATAGAATGGAAGTGTGTGAAGTCAAAATGGAGGTGTGAGAAGTCAGAGAATGGAGGTGTGTGAACTCAAAGAATGGACGTGTGTGAAGTCAAAATTGTGGTGTGTGAAATCACAAATGCAGGTGTGTGAAGTCACAGAATGGAGGTGTGTGAAGTCACAATGGAGGTGTGTGAAGTCAAAGAATGGATATGTGTGAAGTCATAGAATGGAAGTGTATGAAGTCATGGAATGGAGGTTTGTGAAGTCAAACATTGGAAGCGTGTGAAGTTACAGAATGGAGGTGTGTGAAGTCATAGAATGGAAGTGTGTGAAGTCATAGAATGTAGGTGTGTGATGTCAGAATGGAGGTGTGTGAAGTCACAGAATGGAGGTGTGTGACGTCATAAATGTTGGTGTGTGAAGTCATAGAATGCAGGTTTGAAGTCATAGAATGGAGGTGTGAAGTCACAGAATGGAGTTGTGTGAAGTCACAATGGAGGTGTGTGAAGTCATAGGATGGAGGTGTGTGAAATCAAAGAATGGAGTTTTGTGAAGTCATAGAATGGATTGTGTGTGAAATCACAGAATGGAAGTGTGTGAAGTCACAGAATGGAGGTGTGTAAAGTCACAGAGTGGAGATGTGTGAAGTCAAAGAATGGAGGTTTGTGAAGTTATAGAATGGAGGTGTGTGAAGTCACAGAATGCAGGTGTGTGAAGTCAGAATAGAGGTGTGCGAAGTCATAGAATGGAGGTGTGTGAAGTCAGAATGGAGATGTGTGACGTCATAGAATGGATGTGTGTGAAGTCAGAATGGAGGTGTGTGAACTGATAGAATGGAGGTGTATGAAGTCACAATGGAGGTGTGTGAAGTCACAGAATGGATGTGTGTGAACTCAGAAAGGATGTGTGTGAAGTCATAGAATGGAGGTCTGTGAAATCATAGAATGGTGGTGTGTGAAATCATAGAATGGAGGTGTGTGAAGTCACAGAATTGAGGTGTGTGAAGACAGAATGGAGGTGTGCGAAGTCAGAATGGAGGTTTGTGAAGTCAGATAATGGAGGTGTGTGAAGTCACAATGCAGGTGTGTGAACTCATAGAATGGAGGTGTGTGAAGTAAAAATGTAGGTTTCTGATGTCATAGAATGGAGGTGTGTGAAGTCATAGAATGGAGGTGTGTGCAGTCACACAATGGAGGTGTGTGAAGGCATAGAATGGAGGTGTGTGAAGTCATAGAATGGAGGTGTGTGAAGTCACAGAATGGAGGTGTGTGAAGTCACAGTATGGAGGTGTGTGAACTCAGATTTGAGGTGTGTGAAGTCACAGAATGGAGGTGTGTGAAGTCACTATGGAAGTGTGTGAAGTCACAGAATGGAGGTGTGTGAAGACACAGAATGGAGGTGTGTGAACTCAGAGAGGAGGTGTGTGAAGTCACAGAATGGAGGTGTGTGAAGTCATAGAATGGAAGTGTGTGAAGTCATAGAATGGAGGTGTGTGAAGTCAGAATGGAGGTGTGTGAAGTCACAGAATGCAGGTGTGTGAACCCAGAATGGAGGTGTGTGAAGTCACAGAATGGAGGTTTGTGAAGTCATAGAATGGAGGTGTATGAAGTCATAGAATGGATGTTGCTGAAGTAAGATTGAAGGTGTGTGAAGTCATAGAATGGAGGTGTCTGAAGTCATAGAATGGATGTTGCTGAAGTAAGAATGAAGGTGCGTGAACTCATAGAATGGAGGTGTATGAACTCATAGAATGGAGGTGTGTGAATTCATGGAACGGAGGTGTGTGAAGTCAAAGAATGGAGGTGTATGATGTCAAACAATGGAAGTGTGTGAAGTCATAGAATGGAGGTGTGTGAAGTCTTAGAATGGAGGTGTGTGAAGTCATAGAATGGAGGTGTGTGAAGTCACAAAAGGGAGGTCTGTGAAGTCACAGAATGGAGTTGTGTAAAGTCTCAGAGTGGAGGTGTGTGAAGGCACAGAATGGAGGGGTGTGAAGTCAAAGAATGGAGGAATGTGAAGTCACAGAATGGAGATGTGTGAAGTCAGAATAGAGATGTGCGAAGTTATAGAATGGAGGTGTGTGAAGTCAGTATGGAGCTGTGTGAACTCATAGAATGGAGGTGTGTGAAGTCACAATGGAGATGTGTGAAGTCATAGAATGGTGGTTTTTGAAGTCACAGAATGGAGGTGTGTGAAGTCAGATTATAGGTATGTGGAGTCACAAAATGGAGGTGTGTCAACTCAGAAATGAGGTATGTGAAGTCATAGAATGGAGGTGTGTGAAGTCACAGAATTGTGGTGTGTGAAGTCAGAATGGAGGTGTGTGAATTCAGAATGGAGGTGTGTGAAGTCAGAGAATGGAGATGTGTGAAGTCACAATGCAGGTGTGTGAACTGATAGAACGTTGATGTGTGAAGTCACAATGTAGGTGTGTGAAGTCATAGAATGGAGGTGTGTGAAGTCACAAAATGGAGGTGTGTGAAGTCATATAATGGAGGAGTGTGAAGTCACAGAATGGAGGTGTTTGAACTCAGAATGGAGGTGTGTGAAGTCACAGAATGGAGGTGTGTGAAGTCTTAGAATGGAGATGTGTTAAGTCACAGAATGGAGGTGTGTGAAATCGTAGAATGGAGGTGTGTGAAGTCAGAGAATCAAGGTGTGTGAAGTCACAGAATGGAGGTGTGTGAAGTCACAAAATGTAGTTGTGTGAACTCACAATGGACGTGATTGAAGTCACAGAATGGAGGTGGTGAAGTCATAGAATGGAAGTGTGTGAAGTCATAGAATGTAGGTGTGTGATGTCAGAGTGGAGGTGTGTGAAGTCACAGAATGAAGGTGTGTGACGTCATAAATGTTGGTTTGTGAAGTCATAGAATGGAGGTTTGAAGTCATAGAATGGAGGTGTGAAGTCACAGAATGGAGGTGTGTGAAGTCACAGAAGGCAGGTGTGTGAAGTCACAGAATAGAGTTGTGTGAAGTAACAATGGAGGTGTGTGAATTCATAGAATGGAGGTGTGTGAAGTCAAACAATGGAAGTGTGGGAAGTCATAGAATGGAAGTGTGTGAAGTCAAAATGGAGGTGTGAGAAGTCAGAGAATGGAGGTGTGTGAACTCAAAGAATGGACGTGTGAAGTCAAAATTGTGGTGTGTGAAATCACAAATGCAGGTGTGTGAAGTCACAGAATGGAGGTGTGTGAAGTCACAATGGAGGTGTGTGAAGTCAAAGAATGGATATGTGTGAAGTCATAGAATGGAAGTGTATGAAGTCATGGAATGGAGGTTTGTGAAGTCAAACATTGGAAGCGTGTGAAGTTACAGAATGGAGGTGTGTGAAGTCATAGAATGGAAGTGTGTGAAGTCATAGAATGTAGGTGTGTGATGTCAGAATGGAGGTGTGTGAAGTCACAGAATGGAGGTGTGTGACGTCATAAATGTTGGTGTGTGAAGTCATAGAATGGAGGTTTGAAGTCATAGAATGGAGGTGTGAAGTCACAGAATGGAGGTGTGTGAAGTCACAGAAGGCAGGTGTGTGAAGTCACAGAATAGAGTTGTGTGAAGTCACAATGGAGGTGTGTGAATTCATAGAATGGAGGTGTGTGAAGTCAAACAATGGAAGTGTGTGAAGTCATAGAATGGAAGTGTGTGAAGTCAAAATGGAGGTGTGAGAAGTCAGAGAATGGAGGTGTGTGAACTCAAAGAATGGACGTGTGTGAAGTCAAAATTGTGGTGTGTGAAATCACAAATGCAGGTGTGTGAAGTCAAAGAATGGAGGTGTGTGAAGTCACAATGGAGGTGTGTGAAGTCAAAGAATGGATATGTGTGAAGTCATAGAATGGAAGTGTATGAAGTCATGGAATGGAGGTTTGTGAAGTCAAACATTGGAAGCGTGTGAAGTTACAGAATGGAGGTGTGTGAAGTCATAGAATGGAAGTGTGTGAAGTCATAGAATGTAGGTGTGTGATGTCAGAATGGAGGTGTGTGAAGTCACAGAATGGAGGTGTGTGATGTCATAAATGTTGGTGTGTGAAGTCATAGAATGGAGGTTTGAAGTCATAGAATGGAGGTGTGAAGTCACAGAATGGAGTTGTGTGAAGTCACAATGGAGGTATGTGAAGTCATAGGATGGAGGTGTGTGAAATCAAAGAATGGAGTTTTGTGAAGTCATAGAATCGATTGTGTGTGAAATCACAGAATGGAGGTGTGTGAAGTCACAGAATGGAGGTGTGTAAAGTCACAGAGTGGAGGTGTGTGAAGTCAAAGAATGGAGGTTTGTGAAGTTATAGAATGGAGGTGTGTGAAGTCACAGAATGCAGGTGTGTGGAGTCAGAATAGAGGTGTGCGAAGTCATAGAATGGAGGTGTGTGAAGTCAGAATGGAGATGTGTGAAGTCATAGAATGGATGTGTGTGAAGTCAGAATGGAGGTGTGTGAACTGATAGAATGGAGGTGTATGAAGTCACAATGGAGGTGTGTGAAGTCACAGAATGGATGTGTGTGAACTCAGAAAGGATGTGTGTGAAGTCATAGAATGGAGGTCTGTGAAATCATAGAATGGTGGTGTGTGAAATCATAGAATGGAGGTGTGTGAAGTCACAGAATTGAGGTGTGTGAAGACAGAATGGAGGTGTGCGAAGTCAAAATGGAGGTGTGCGAAGTCAGATAATGGAGGTGTGTGAAGTCACAATGCAGGTGTGTGAACTCATAGAATGGAGGTGTGTGAAGTAACAATGTAGGTTTCTGATGTCATAGAATGGAGGTGTGTGAAGTCATAGAATGGAGGTGTGTGCAGTCACACAATGGAGGTGTGTGAAGGCATAGAATGGAGGTGTGTGAAGTCATAGAATGGAGGTGTGTGAAGTCACAGAATGGAGGTGTGTGAAGTCACAGTATGGAGGTGTGTGAACTCAGATTTGAGGTGTGTGAAGTCACAGAATGGAGGTGTGTGAAGTCACAATGGAAGTGTGTGAAGTCACAGAATGGAGGTGTGTGAACTCAGAGTGGAGGTGTGTGAAGTCACAGAATGGAGGTGTGTGAAGTCATAGAATGGAAGTGTGTGAAGTCATAGAATGGAGGTGTTTGAAGTCAGAATCGAGGTCTGTGAAGTCACAGAATGGAGGTGTGTGAACCCAGAATTCATGTATGAAGTCACAGTTGGAGGTTTGCGTAGTCATAGAATGGAGGTGTGTGAAGTCATAGAATGGATGTCGCTGAAGTAAGAATGAAGGTGTGTGAAGTCATAGAATCGAGGTGTCTGAAGTCATAGAATGGATGTTGCTGAAGTAAGAATGAAGGTGTGTGAACTCATAGAATGGAGGTGTGAGAACTCATAGAATGGAGGTGTGTGAATTCATTGAACGGATGTGTGTGAAGTCAAAGAATGGTGGTGTATGATGTCAAACAATGGAAGTGTGTGAAGTCATAGAATGGAGGTTTGTGAAGTCTTAGAATGGAGGTGTGTGAAGTCATAGAATGGAGGTGTGTGAAGTCACAGGGGAAGGTGTGTGAAGTCACAGAATGGAGGTGTGTAAAGTCACAGAGTGGAGGTGTGTGAAGGCACAGAATGGAGGGGTGTGAAGTCAAAGTATGGAGGTATGAGAAGTCACAGAATGGAGGGGTGTGAAGTCAGAATAGAGGTGTACGAAGTCATAGAATGGAGGTGTGTGAAATCATAGAATGGAATTTTGTGAATTCACAGAATGGAGCTGTGTGAAGTCAGAATGGAGGAGTGTGAACTCAGAGAATGGACGTGTGTGAAGTCACAATGGAGGTGTGTGATGACATAGAATGGAGGTGTTTGAAGTCACAGAATGGAGGCGTGTGAAGTCATAGAATGGAGGTGTGTGAAGTCATAGAATGGAGGTGTGTGAAGTCATAGAATGAATGTTTCTGAAGTAAGAATGAAGGTGTGTGAAGTAATAGAATGGAGGTGTGTGAAGTCAAAATGGAGGTGTGTGAACTCATAGAATGGAGGTTTGTGAAGTCAGAGAATGGAGGTGTGTGAAGTCAGAATGGAGGTTTGAAATCATAGAATGGGTGTGGGTGAAGTCATAGAAAGGAGGTGTGTGAAGTCACAGGAGGGAGGTGTGTGAAGTCACAGAATGGAGGTGTGTAAAGTCACAGAGTGGAGGTGTGTGAAGGCACAGAATGGAGGGGTGTGAAGTCAAAGAATGGAGGTATGAGAAGTCACAGAATGGAGGGGTGTGAAGTCAGAATAGAGGTGTACGAAGTCACAGAATGGAGGTGTGTGAACTCAGAATGGAGGTGTGTGAATTCAAAGAATGAAAGTGTGTGAAGTCATAGAATGGAGGTTTGTGAAGTAAGAATGGAGGTCTGTGAAGTCACCGAATGGAGTTGTGTGAGGTCATAGAATGGATGTTTCTGAAGTAAGAATGAAGGTGTGTGAAGTCATAGAATGGAGGTGTGTGAAGTCATAGAATGGAGGTGTGTGAAGTCACAGAATGGAGGTATCTGAAGTCAGAATGGAGGTGTGTGAATTCTCAGAATGGAGGTTTGTGAAGTCATAGAATGGAGTTGTGTGAGGTCATAGAATGGATGTTTCTGAAGTAAGAATGAAGGTGTGTGAAGTCATAGAATGGAGGTGTGTGAAGTCAAAGAATGGAGGTGTGTGAAGTCACAGAATGGAGGTATCTGAAGTCAGAATGGAGGTGTGAAGTCATAGAATAGAGGTGGGTGAAGTCATAGAAAGGAGGTGTGGGAAGTCATAGAATGTAGCAGTGTTAAGTCATAGAGTGGAGGTGAGTGAAGTCACAGATTCGAGGTCTGTAAAGTCATAGAATGGAGGTGTGTGAAGTCAGAACGGAGGTGTGTGAAGTCATAAAATGGAGGTTTGTGAACTCGTAGAATGGAGGTGTGTGACGTCACAATGGAAGAGTGTGAAGTCACAGAATGGAGGTGTGTGAAGTCATACATTGGTGTGTGAAGTCAGAATAGAGGTATGTGAAGTCAAAGAATGGAGGTGTGTGAACTCAGAATGGAGGTGTGTGAACTCATAGATGGTGGTGTGTGAAGTCATAGTATGGAGGTGTGTGAAATCAAGAATGGAGTTTTGTGAATTCACAGAATGGAGGAGTGTGAAGTCATGGAATGGAGGTGTGTGAAGTCATACATTGGTGTGTGAAGTCAGAATAGAGGTATGTGAAGTCAAAGAATGGAGGTGTGTGAACTCAGAATGGAGGTGTGTGAACTCATAGATGGTGGTGTGTGAAGTCATAGTATGGAGGTGTGTGAAATCAAGAATGGAGTTTTGTGAATTCACAGAATGGAGGAGTGTGAAGTCATGGAATGGAGGTGTGTGAAGTCATCGAATGTAGGTGTGCGAAGTCATAGAATGAAGGTGTGTGAAGCCAGAATTGAGGTGTGTGAAGTCAAAGAATTGAGGTGTGTGAACTCAGAATGAAATTGTGTGAAGTCAGAGAATGGAGGTTTCTGAAGTCATAGAACGGAGGTGTGTGAAGTCAAAATGGAGGTGTGCGAACTCATAAAATGGAGATGTGTGAAGTCATGGAAAAGAGGTGTTTGAAGTCCAAAAATGGAGGTGTGTGAAGTTAAACAATGGTGGTGTGTGAAGTCACAGAATGGAGGTGTGTGAAGACAAAGAATGGAAGTGTGTGAAGTCAAAATGGAGGTGTGTGAAGTCACAGAATGGAGGTGTGTGAAGTCATAGAATGGAGGTGTGCGAAGTCATAGAATGGATGTTTCTGAAGTGAGAATGAAGGTGTGTGAAGTCATAGAATGGAGGTGTGTGAAGTCATGGAATGGAGGTGTGTGAAGTCACAGAATGGAGGTGTGAAGTCATAGAATGGAGGTGTGTGAAGTTATAGAATGGAGGTCTGTGAACTCATAATGGAGGTGTGTGAAGTCACAGAACTGAGGTGCGTGAAGTCACAGATGGAGGTGTGTGAAGTCATAGAGTGGAGGTGTGTGAAGTCATAGAACTGATGTTTGTGAAGTAAGAATGAAGGTGTGTTAAGTCATAGAATGGAGGTGTTTGAAGGCAGAGAATGGAGGTGTGTGAAGTCACAGAATGGAGGTGTGTGAACTCACAATGGAGCTGTGTGAAGTCAAAGAATGGAGGTGTGTGAAGTCAGAGAATGGAAGTGTGTGAAGTCATAGAATGAAGGTGTGTGAAGCCAGAATTGAGGTGTGTGAAGTCACAGAATTGAGGTGTGTGAACTCAGAATGAAGGTGTGTGAAGTCACAGAATGGAGGTTTGTGAAGTAGTAGAATGGAGGTGTGTGAAGTCATGGAATGGATGTTTCTGAAGTAGAATAGAGGTGTGTGAAGTCATAGAATGGAGGTGTGTGAAGTCATAGAACGGAGGTGTGTGAAGTCAAAATGGAGGTGTGCGAACTCATAAAATGGAGATGTGTGAAGTCATGGAAAGGAGGTGTTTGAAGTCCAAAAATGGAGGTGTGTGAAGTCAAACAATGGTGGTGTTTGAAGTCACAGAATGGAGGTGTGTGAAGACAAAGAATGGAAGTGTGTGAAGTCAAAATGGAGGTGTGTGAAGTCACAGAATGGAGGTGTGTGAAGTCAGAGAATGGAGGTGTGTGAAGTCATAGAATGGAGGTGTGTGAAGTCACAGAATGGAGGTGTGTAAAGTCACAGAATGGAGGTGTGTGAAGTCACAGAATGGAGGTGTGTGAAGTCAAAATGGAGGTGTGTGAACTCATAGAATGGAGGTGTGTGAACTCATAGAACGGAAATGTGTGAAGTCATGGAATGGCGGTGTGTGAAGTCAAAGAATGGAGGTGTGAAGTCAAACAATAAAGGTGTGTGAAGTCACAGAATGGAGATGTGTGAACTCACAGAATGGAGGTGTGTGAAGTGAAAAAGGTGGTGTGTAGAGTCACAAATGGAGGTGTGTGAACTCATAGAATGGAGGTGTGTGAAGTCAAAGAATGGAGGTGTGTGAAGTCATGGAATGGAGGTGTGTGAAGTCACAGAATGGAGGTGTGTGAAGTCATAGAATGGACGTGTGCGAAGTCATAGATTGGATGTTTCTGAAGTAAGAATGAAGGTGTGTGAAGTCATAGAATGGAGGTGTGTGAAGTCAAAATGGAGGTGTGTGAACTCATAGAATTGAGGTGTGTGAACTCATAGAATGGAGGTGTGTGAAGTCATGGAATGAAGGTGTGTGAAGTCAAAGAATGGACGTGTGTGAAGTCAAACAATAAAGGTGTGTGAAGTCACAGAATGGAGGTGTGTGAAGTCACAGAATGGAGGTGTGTGAACTCACAATGGAGGTGTGTGAAGTCAAACAATAAAGGTGTGTGAAGTCAAACAATGGTGGTGTGTGAAGTCACAGAATGGAGGTGTGCGAAGTCACAGAATGGAAGTGTGTGAAGTCAAAATGGTGGTGTGTGAAGTCACAGAATGGAGGTGTGTGAAGTCACAGAATGGAGGTGTGTGAAGTCAAAATGGTGGTGTGTAACGTCACAAACGGAGGTGTGTGAAGTCACAGAATGTAGGTGTGTGAACTCAAAATTGAGGTGTGTGAAGTCACAGAATGGAGGTGTGTGAAGTCATAGAATGGAGGTGTGTGAAGTCAGAGAATGGAGGTGTGTGAATTCACAGTATGGAGGTGTGTGAACTCAGATTTGAGGTGTGTGAAGTCACAGAATGGAGGTGTGTGAAGTCACAATGGAAGTGTGTGAAGTCACAGAATGGAGGTGTGTGAACTCAGAGTGGAGGTGTGTGAAGTCACAGAATGGAGGTGTGTGAAGTCATAGAATGGAAGTGTGTGAAGTCATAGAATGGAGGTGTTTGAAGTCAGAATCGAGGTGTGTGAAGTCACAGAATGGAGGTGTGTGAACCCAGAATTCAGGTATGTGAAGTCACAGTTGGAGGTTTGTGTAGTCATAGAATGGAAGTGTGTGAAGTCATAGAATGGATGTCGCTGAAGTAAGAATGAAGGTGTGTGAAGTCATAGAATCGAGGTGTCTGAAGTCATAGAATGGATGTTGCTGAAGTAAGAATGAAGGTGTGTGAACTCATAGAATGGAGGTGTGAGAACTCATAGAATGGAGGTGTGTGAATTCATTGAACGGATGTGTGTGAAGTCAAAGAATGGTGGTGTATGATGTCAAACAATGGAAGTGTGTGAAGTCATAGAATGGAGGTTTGTGAAGTCTTAGAATGGAGGTGTGTGAAGTCATAGAATGGAGGTGTGTGAAGTCACAGGGGAAGGTGTGTGAAGTCACAGAATGGAGGTGTGTAAAGTCACAGAGTGGAGGTGTGTGAAGGCACAGAATGGAGGGGTGTGAAGTCAAAGTATGGAGGTATGAGAAGTCACAGAATGGAGGGGTGTGAAGTCAGAATAGAGGTGTACGAAGTCATAGAATGGAGGTGTGTGAAATCATAGAATGGAATTTTGTGAATTCACAGAATGGAGCTGTGTGAAGTCAGAATGGAGGAGTGTGAACTCAGAGAATGGACGTGTGTGAAGTCACAATGGAGGTGTGTGATGACATAGAATGGAGGTGTTTGAAGTCACAGAATGGAGGCGTGTGAAGTCATAGAATGGAGGTGTGTGAAGTCATAGAATGGAGGCGTGTGAAGTCATAGAATGAATATTTCTGAAGTAAGAATGAAGGTGTGTGAAGTAATAGAATGGAGGTGTGTGAAGTCAAAATGGAGGTGTGTGAACTCATAGAATGGAGGTTTGTGAAGTCAGAGAATGGAGGTGTGTGAAGTCAGAATGGAGGTTTGAAATCATAGAATGGGTGTGGGTGAAGTCATAGAAAGGAGGTGTGTGAAGTCACAGGAGGGAGGTGTGTGAAGTCACAGAATGGAGGTGTGTAAAGTCACAGAGTGGAGGTGTGTGAAGGCACAGAATGGAGGGGTGTGAAGTCAAAGAATGGAGGTATGAGAAGTCACAGAATGGAGGGGTGTGAAGTCAGAATAGAGGTGTACGAAGTCACAGAATGGAGGTGTGTGAACTCAGAATGGAGGTGTGTGAAGTCAAAGAATGAAAGTGTGTGAAGTCATAGAATGGAGGTTTGTGAAGTAAGAATGGAGGTCTGTGAAGTCACCGAATGGAGTTGTGTGAGGTCATAGAATGGATGTTTCTGAAGTAAGAATGAAGGTGTGTGAAGTCATAGAATGGAGGTGTGTGAAGTCATAGAATGGAGGTGTGTGAAGTCACAGAATGGAGGTATCTGAAGTCAGAATGGAGGTGTGTGAATTCACAGAATGGAGGTTTTTGAAGTCATAGAATGGAGTTGTGTGAGGTCATAGAATGGATGTTTCTGAAGTAAAAATGAAGGTGTGTGAAGTCAAAGAATGGAGGTGTGTGAAGTCACAGAATGGAGGTATCTGAAGTCAGAATGGAGGTGTGAAGTCATAGAATAGAGGTGGGTGAAGTCATAGAAAGGAGGTGTGGGAAGTCATAGAATGGAGCAGTGTTAAGTCATAGAGTGGAGGTGAGTGAAGTCACAGATTCGAGGTCTGTGAAGTCATAGAATGGAGGTGTGTGAAGTCAGAACGGAGGTGTGTGAAGTCATAAAATGGAGGTTTGTGAACTCGTAGAATGGAGGTGTGTGACGTCACAATGGAAGAGTGTGAAGTCACAGAATGGAGGTGTGTGAAGTCATACATTGGTGTGTGAAGTCAGAATAGAGGTATGTGAAGTCAAAGAATGGAGGTGTGTGAACTCAGAATGGAGGTGTGTGAACTCATAGATGGTGGTGTGTGAAGTCATAGTATGGAGGTGTGTGAAATCAAGAATGGAGTTTTGTGAATTCACAGAATGGAGGAGTGTGAAGTCATGGAATGGAGGTGTGTGAAGTCATACATTGGTGTGTGAAGTCAGAATAGAGGTATGTGAAGTCAAAGAATGGAGGTGTGTGAACTCAGAATGGAGGTGTGTGAACTCATAGATGGTGGTGTGTGAAGTCATAGTATGGAGGTGTGTGAAATCAAGAATGGAGTTTTGTGAATTCACAGAATGGAGGAGTGTGAAGTCATGGAATGGAGGTGTGTGAAGTCATCGAATGTAGGTGTGCGAAGTCATAGAATGAAGGTGTGTGAAGCCAGAATTGAGGTGTGTGAAGTCAAAGAATTGAGGTGTGTGAACTCAGAATGAAATTGTGTGAAGTCAGAGAATGGAGGTTTCTGAAGTCATAGAACGGAGGTGTGTGAAGTCAAAATGGAGGTGTGCGAACTCATAAAATGGAGATGTGTGAAGTCATGGAAAGGAGGTGTTTGAAGTCCAAAAATGGAGGTGTGTGAAGTCAAACAATGGTGGTGTGTGAAGTCACAGAATGGAGGTGTGTGAAGACAAAGAATGGAAGTGTGTGAAGTCAAAATGGAGGTGTGTGAAGTCACAGAATGGAGGTGTGTGAAGTCATAGAATGGAGGTGTGCGATGTCATAGAATGGATGTTTCTGAAGTGAGAATGAAGGTGTGTGAAGTCATAGAATGGAGGTGTGTGAAGTCATGGAATGGAGGTGTGTGAAGTCACAGAATGGAGGTGTGAAGTCATAGAATGGAGGTGTGTGAAGTTATAGAATGGAGGTCTGTGAAGTCATAATGGAGGTGTGTGAAGTCACAGAACTGAGGTGCGTGAAGTCACAGATGGAGGTGTGTGAAGTCATAGAATGGAGGTGTGTGAAGTCATAGAACTGATGTTTGTGAAGTAAGAATGAAGGTGGGTTAAGTCATAGAATGGAGGTGTTTGAAGGCAGAGAATGGAGGTGTGTGAAGTCAAAGAATGGAGGTGTGTGAACTCACAATGGAGGTGTGTGAAGTCAAAGAATGGAGGTGTGTGAAGTCAGAGAATGGAAGTGTGTGAAGTCATAGAATGAAGGTGTGTGAAGCCAGAATTGAGGTGTGTGAAGTCACAGAATTGAGGTGTGTGAACTCAGAATGAAGGTGTGTGAAGTCACAGAATGGAGGTTTGTGAAGTCCTAGAATGGAGGTGTGTGAAGTCATGGAATGGATGTTTCTGAAGTAGAATAGAGGTGTGTGAAGTCATAGAATGGAGGTGTGTGAAGTCAAAATGGAGGTGTGCGAACTCACAAAATGGAGATGTGTGAAGTCAAAGAATGCAGGTGTGTGAAGTCAAAGAATGGAAGTGTGTAAAGTCATAGAATGGAGGTGTGTGAAGTCATAGAATGGAGGTGTGTGAAGTCATAGAATGGAGGTGTGTGAAGTCACAGAATTGATGTTTGTGAAGTGAGAATGGAGGTGTGTGAAGTCAGAATGGAGGTTTGTGAATCATAAAATGGAGGTGTGTGAAGTCGTAGAATGGATGTGTGTGAAGTCACAGAATTGATGTTTGTGAAGTCAGAATGGAGGTGTGTGAACTCACAAAGTAGGTGTGTGAAGTCAAAGAATGGAGGTGGTGAAGTCACAGAATTTATGTTTGTGAAGTCAGAATGGAGGTGTCTGAAGTCAGAATGGAGGTGTGTGAAGTCATACAATGGAGGTGTGTGAAGTCACAATGCAGATGTGTGAACTCATAGAAAGGAGGTGTGTGAAGTCAAAGATTGGAGGTGTGTGAAGTCATAGAATGGAGGTGTGTGAAGTCACAGAATGGAGGTGTGTGAAGTCACAGAATGGAGTTGTGTGAAGTCAAAATGGTGGTGTGTAACGTCACAAACGGAGGTGTGTGAAGTCACAGAATGTAGGTGTGTGAACTCAAAATGGAGGTGTGTGAAGTGACAGAATGGAGGTGTGTGAAGTCATAGAATGGAGGTGTGTGACGTCACAGAATGGAGGTGTGTGAAGTCACAGAATGGAGGTGTGTGAAGTCACAGAATGGAGGTGTGTGAAGTCAAAATGGAGGTGTGTGAACTCATAGAATGGATGGGTGTGAACTCATAGAATGGAAGTGTGTGAAGTCATGGAATGGAGGTGTGTGAAGTCGAAGAATAGAGGTGTGAAGTCAAACAATAAAGGTGTGTGAAGTCATGGAATGGAGGTGTGTGAAATCACAGAATGGAGGTGTGTGAAGTCAAAGAATGGAGGTGTGTGAAGTCATCGAATGGAGGTGTGTGAAGTCATGGAATGGAGGTGTGTGAAGTCAAAATGGAGGTGTGTGAACTCATAGAATTGAGGTGTGTGAACTCGTAGAATGGAGGTGTGTGAAGCCAAAGAATGGAGGTGTGTGAAGTCATGGAATGGAGGTGTGTGAAGTCACAGAATGGAGGTGTGTGAAGTCATAGAATGGAGGTGTGCGAAGTCATAGAATGGATGTTTCTGAAGTAAGAATGAAGGTGTGTGAAGTCATAGAATGGAGGTGTGTGAAGTCAAAATTGAGGTGTGTGAACTCATAAAATTGAGGTGTGTGAACTCATAGAATGGAGGTGTGTGAAGTCATGGAATGAAGGTGTGTGAAGTCAAAGAATGGAGGTGTGTGAAGTCAAACAATAAAGGTGTGTGAAGTCACAGAATGGAGGTGTGTGAAATCACAGAATGGAGGTGTGTGAAGTGAAAAAGGTGGTGTGTAGAGTCACAAATGGAGGTGTGTGAACTCATAGATTGGAGGTGTGTGAAGTCAAAGAATGGAGGTGTGTGAAGTCATGGAATGGAGGTGTGTGAAGTCACAGAATGGAGTTGTGTGAAGTCAAAATGGTGGTGTGTAACGTCACAAACGGAGGTGTGTGAAGTCACAGAATGTAGGTGTGTGAACTCAAAATGGAGGTGTGTGAAGTGACAGAATGGAGGTGTGTGAAGTCATAGAATGGAGGTGTGTGAAGTCACAGAATGGAGGTGTGTGAAGTCACAGAATGGAGGTGTGTGAAGTCACAGAATGGAGGTGTGTGAAGTCAAAATGGAGGTGTGTGAACTCATAGAATGGATGTGTGTGAACTCATAGAATGGAAGTGTGTGAAGTCATGGAATGGAGGTGTGTGAAGTCGAAGAATAGAGGTGTGAAGTCAAACAATAAAGGTGTGTGAAGTCACAGAATGGAGGTGTGTGAAATCACAGAATGGAGGTGTGTGAAGTCAAAGAATGGAGGTGTGTGAAGTCATCGAATGGAGGTGTGTGAAGTCATGGAATGGAGGTGTGTGAAGTCAAAATGGAGGTGTGTGAACTCATAGAATTGAGGTGTGTGAACTCATAGAATGGAGGTGTGTGAAGCCAAAGAATGGAGGTGTGTGAAGTCATGGAATGGAGGTGTGTGAAGTCACAGAATGGAGGTGTGTGAAGTCATAGAATGGAGGTGTGCGAAGTCATAGAATGGATGTTTCTGAAGTAAGAATGAAGGTGTGTGAAGTCATAGAATGGAGGTGTGTGAAGTCAAAATTGAGGTGTGTGAACTCATAGAATTGAGGTGTGTGAACTCATAGAATGGAGGTGTGTGAAGTCATGGAATGAAGGTGTGTGAAGTCAAAGAATGGAGGTGTGTGAAGTCAAACAATAAAGGTGTGTGAAGTCACAGAATGGAGGTGTGTGAAATCACAGAATGGAGGTGTGTGAAGTGAAAAAGGTGGTGTGTAGAGTCACAAATGGAGGTGTGTGAACTCATAGAATGTAGGTGTGTTAAGTCAAAGAATGGAGGTGTGTGAAGTCATAGAATGGAGGTGCGTGAAGTCATAGAACTGATGTTTGTGAAGTAAGAATGAAGGTGTGTTAAGTCATAGAATGGAGGTGTTTGAAGGCAGAGAATGGAGGTGTGTGAAGTCACAGAATGGAGGTGTGTGAACTCACAATGGAGGTGTGTGAAGTCAAAGATTGGAGGTGTGTGAAGTCAGAGAATGGAAGTGTGTGAAGTCATAGAATGAAGGTGTGTGAAGCCAGAATTGAGGTGTGTGAAGTCACAGAATTGAGGTGTGTGAACTCAGAATGAAATTGTGTGAAGTCAGAGAATGGAGGTTTGTGAAGTCATAGAACGGAGGTGTGTGAAGTCAAAATGGAGGTGTGCGAACTCATAAAATGGAGATGTGTGAAGTCATGGAAAGGAGGTGTTTGAAGTCCAAAAATGGAGGTGTGTGAAGTCAAACAATGGTGGTGTGTGAAGTCACAGAATGGAGGTGTGTGAAGACAAAGAATGGAAGTGTGTGAAGTCAAAATGGAGGTGTGTGAAGTCACAGAATGGAGGTGTGTGAAGTCACAGAATGGAGGTGTGTGAAGTCATAGAATGGAGGTGTGTGAAGTCACAGAATGGAGGTGTGTAAAGTCACAGAATGGAGGTGTGTGAAGTCACAGAATGGAGGTGTGTGAAGTCAAAATGGAGGTGTGTGAACTCATAGAATGGAGGTGTGTGAACTCATAGAACGGAAGTGTGTGAAGTCATGGAATGGCGGTGTGTGAAGTCAAAGAATGGAGGTGTGAAGTCAAACAATAAAGGTGTGTGAAGTCACAGAATGGAGGTGTGTGAAATCACAGAATGGAGGTTTGTGAAGTGAAAAAGGTGGTGTGTAGAGTCACAAATGGAGGTGTGTGAACTCATAGAATGGAGGTGTGTGAAGTCAAAGAATGGAGGTGTGTGAAGTCATGGAATGGAGGTGTGTGAAGTCACAGAATGGAGGTGTGTGAAGTCATAGAATGGACGTGTGCGAAGTCATAGAATGGATGTTTCTGAAGTAAGAATGAAGGTGTGTGAAGTCATAGAATGGAGGTGTGTGAAGTCAAAATGGAGGTGTGTGAACTCATAGAATTGAGGTGTGTGAACTCATAGAATGGAGGTGTGTGAAGTCATGGAATGAAGGTGTGTGAAGTCAAAGAATGGACGTGTGTGAAGTCAAACAATAAAGGTGTGTGAAGTCACAGAATGGAGGTGTGTGAAGTCACAGAATGGAGGTGTGTGAACTCACAATGGAGGTGTGTGAAGTCAAACAATAAAGGTGTGTGAAGTCAAACAATGGTGGTGTGTGAAGTCACAGAATGGAGGTGTGCAAAGTCACAGAATGGAAGTGTGTGAAGTCAAAATGGAGGTGTGTGAAGTCACAGAATGGAGGTGTGTGAAGTCACAGAATGGAGGTGTGTGAAGTCAAAATGGTGGTGTGTAACGTCACAAACGGAGATGTGTGAAGTCACAGAATGTAGGTGTGTGAACTCAAAATTGAGGTGTGTGAAGTCACAGAATGGAGGTGTGTGAAGTCATAGAATGGAGGTGTGTGAAGTCACAGAATGGAGGTGTGTGAAGTCACACAATGGAGGTGTGTGAAGTCACAGAATGGAGGTGTGTGAAGTCAAAATGGAGGTGTGTGAACTCTTAGAATGGAGGTGTGTGAACTCATAGAATGGAAGTGTGTGAAGTCATGGAATGGAGGTGTGTGAAGTCGAAGAATGGAGGTGTGAAGTCAAACAATAAAGGTGTGTGAAGTCACAGAATGGAGGTGTGTGAAATCACAGAATGGAGGTGTGTGAAGTCAAAAAGGTGGTCTGTAGAGTCACAAATGGAGGTGTGTGATCTCATAGATTGGAGGTGTGTGAAGTCATGGAATGGAGGTGTGTGAAGTCATGGAATGGAGCTGTGTGAAATCACAGAATGGAGGTGTGTGAAGTCATAGAATGGAGGTGTGTGAACTCATAGAATGGAGGTGTGTGAAGTCAAAGAATCGAGGTGTGTGAAGTCATCGAATGGAGGTGTGTGAAGTCATGGAATGGAGGTGTGTGAAGTCAAAATGGAGGTGTGTGAACTCATAGAATTGAGGTGTGTGAACTCATAGAATGGAGGTGTGTGAAGTCAAAGAATGGAGGTGTGTGAAGTCATGGAATGGAGGTGTGTGAAGTCACAGAATGGAGGTGTGTGAAGTCATAGAATGGAGGTGTGCGAAGTCATAGAATGGATGTTTCTGAAGTAAGAATGAAGGTGTGTGAAGTCATAGAATGGAGGTGTGTGAAGTCAAAATTTACGTGTGTGAACTCATAGAATTGAGGTGTGTGAACTCATAGAATGGAGGTGTGTGAAGTCATGGAATGAAGGTGTGTGAAGTCAAAGAATGGAGGTGTGGAGTCAAACAATAAAGGTGTGTGAAGTCACAGAATGGAGGTGTGTGAAATCACAGAATGGAGGTGTGTGAAGTGAAAAAGGTGGTGTGTAGAGTCACAAATGGAGGTGTGTGAACTCATAGAATGTAGGTGTGTTAAGTCAAAGAATGGAGGTGTGTGAAGTCATGGAATGGAGGTGTGTGAAGTCAAAGAATGGAGGTGTGTGAAGTCATAGAATGGAGGTGTGCGAAGTCATAGAATGGATGTTTCTGAAGTGAGAATGAAGGTGTGTGAAGTCAAAGAATGGAGGTATGTGAAGTCATGGAATGGAGGTGTGTGAAGTCACAGAATGGAGGTGTGAAGTCATAGAATGGAGGTGTGTGAAGTTATAGAATGGAGGTGTGTGAAGTCATAATGGAGGTGTGTGAAGTCACAGAACTGAGGTGCGTGAAGTCACAGATGGAGGTGTGTGAAGTCATAGAATGGAGGTGTGTGAAGTCATAGAACTGATGTTTGTGAAGTAAGAATGAAGGTGTGTTAAGTCATAGAATGGAGGTGTTTGAAGGCAGAGAATGGAGGTGTGTGAAGTCACAGAATGGAGGTGTGTGAACTCACAATGGAGGTGTGTGAAGTCAAAGAATGGAGGTGTGTGAAGTCAGAGAATGGAAGTGTGTGAAGTCATAGAATGAAGGTGTGTGAAGCCAGAATTGAGGTGTGTGAAGTCACAGAATTGAGGTGTGTGAACTCAGAATGAAGGTGTGTGAAGTCACAGAATGGAGGTTTGTGAAGTCGTAGAATGGAGGTGTGTGAAGTCATGGAATGGATGTTTCTGAAGTAGAATAGAGGTGTGTGAAGTCATAGAATGGAGGTGTGTGAAGTCAAAATGGAGGTGTGCGAACTCATAAAATGGAGATGTGTGAAGTCATGGAAAGGAGGTGTTTGAAGTCCAAAAATGGAGGTGTGTGAAGTCAAACAATGGTGGTGTGTGAAGTCACAGAATGGAGGTGCGTGAAGTCAAAGAATGGAAGTGTGTGAAGTCAAAATGGAGGTGTGTGAAGTCACAGAATGGAGGGGTGTGAAGTCACAGAATGGAGGTGTGTGTAGTCATAGAATGGAGGTGTGTGAAGTCACAGAATGGAGGGGTGTGAAGTCACAGAATGGAGGTGTGTGAAGTCACAGAATGGAGGTGTGTGAAGTCAAAATGGAGGTGTGTGAACTCATAGAATGGAGGTGTGTGAACTCATAGAATGGAAGTGTGTGAAGTCATGGAATTGAGGTGTGTGAAGTCAAAGAATGGAGGTGTGAAGTCAAACAATAAAGGTGGGTGAAGTCACAGAATGGAGGTGTGTGAAGTCATAGAATGGAGCTGTGTGAAGTCAGAATGGAGGTGTGTGAAGTCATAGAATGAAGGTGTGTGAACTCACAATGGAGATGTGTGAAGTCAAAGAATGCAGGTGTGTGAAGTCAAAGAATGGAAGTGTGTGAAGTCATAGAATGGAGGTGTGTGAAGTCATAGAATGGAGGTGTGTGAAGTCATAGAATGGAGGTGTGTGAAGTCACAGAATTGATGTTTGTGAAGTGAGAATGGAGGTGTGTGAAGTCAGAATGGAGGTTTGTGAAGTCATAAAATGGAGGTGTGTGAAGTCGTATAATGGATGTGTGTGAAGTCACAGAATTGATGTTTGTGAAGTCAGAATGGAGGTGTGTGAACTCACAATGGAGGTGTGTGCAGTCAAAGAATGGAGGTGTGTGAAGTCACAGAATTTATGTTTGTGAAGTCAAATGGAGGTGTCTGAAGTCAGAATGGAGGTGTGTGAAGTCATACAATGGAGGTGTGTGAAGTCACAATGCAGATGTGTGAACTCATAGAAAGGAGGTGTGTGAAGTCAAAGATTGGAGGTGTGTGAAGTCATAGAATGGAGGTGTGTGAAGTCATAGAATGGAGGTGTGTGAAGTCACAGAATGGAGTTGTGTGAAGTCAAAATGGTGGTGTGTAACGTCACAAACGGAGGTGTGTGAAGTCACAGAATGTAGGTGTGTGAACTCAAAATGGAGGTGTGTGAAGTGACAGAATGGAGGTGTGTGAAGTCATAGAATGGAGGTGTGTGAAGTCACAGAATGGAGGTGTGTGAAGTCACAGAATGGAGGTGTGTGAAGTCACAGAATGGAGGTGTGTGAAGTCAAAATGGAGGTGTGTGAACTCATAGAATGGATGTGTGTGAACTCATAGAATGGAAGTGTGTGAAGTCATGGAATGGAGGTGTGTGAAGTCGAAGAATAGAGGTGTGAAGTCAAACAATAAAGGTGTGTGAAGTCACAGAATGGAGGTGTGTGATGTCAAAGAATGGAGGTGTGTGAAGTCATCGAATGGAGGTGTGTGAAGTCATGGAATGGAGGTGTGTGAAGTCAAAATGGAGGTGTGTGAACTCATAGAATTGAGGTGTGTGAACTCATAGAATGGAGGTGTGTGAAGCCAAAGAATGGAGGTGTGTGAAGTCATGGAATGGAGGTGTGTGAAGTCACAGAATGGAGGTGTGTGAAGTCATAGAATGGAGGTGTGCGAAGTCATAGAATGGATGTTTCTCAAGTAAGAATGAAAGTGTGTGAAGTCATAGAATGGAGGTGTGTGAAGTCAAAATTGAGGTGTGTGAACTCATAGAATTGAGGTGTGTGAACTCATAGAATGGAGGTGTGTGAAGTCATGGAATGAAGGTGTGTGAAGTCAAAGAATGGAGGTGTGTGAAGTCAAACAATAAAGGTGTGTGAAGTCACAGAATGGAGGTGTGTGAAATCACAGAATGGAGGTGTGTGAAGTGAAAAAGGTGGTGTGTAGAGTCACAAATGGGGTGTGTGAACTCATAGATTGGAGGTGTGTGAAGTCAAAGAATGGAGGTGTGTGAAGTCATGGAATGGAGGTGTGTGAAGTCACAGAATGGAGTTGTGTGAAGTCAAAATGGTGGTGTGTAACGTCACAAACGGAGGTGTGTGAAGTCACAGAATGTAGGTGTGTGAACTCAAAATGGAGGTGTGTGAAGTGACAGAATGGAGGTGTGTGAAGTCATAGAATGGAGGTGTGTGAAGTCACAGAATGGAGGTGTGTGAAGTCACAGAATGGAGGTGTGTGAAGTCACAGAATGGAGGTGTGTGAAGTCAAAATGGAGGTGTGTGAACTCAAAGAATGGATGTGTGTGAACTCATAGAATGGAAGTGTGTGAAGTCATGGAATGGAGGTGTGTGAAGTCGAAGAATAGAGGTGTGAAGTCAAACAATAAAGGTGTGTGAAGTCACAGAATGGAGGTGTGTGAAATCACAGAATGGAGGTGTGTGAAGTCAAAGAATGGAGGTGTGTGAAGTCATCGAATGGAGGTGTGTGAAGTCATGGAATGGAGGTGTGTGAAGTCAAAATGGAGGTGTGTGAACTCATAGAGTTGAGGTGTGTGAACTCATAGAATGGAGGTGTGTGAAGCCAAAGAATGGAGGTGTGTGAAGTCATGGAATGGAGGTGTGTGAAGTCAAAGAATGGAGGTGTGTGAAGTCATAGAATGGAGGTGTGCGAAGTCATAGAATGGATGTTTCTGAAGTAAGAATGAAGGTGTGTGAAGTCATAGAATGGAGGTGTGTGAAGTCAAAATTGAGGTGTGTGAACTCATAGAATTGAGGTGTGTGAACTCATAGAATGGAGGTGTGTGAAGTCATGGAATGAAGGTGTGTGAAGTGAAAGAATGGAGGTGTGTGAAGTCAAACAATAAAGGTGTGTGAAGTCACAGAATGGAGGTGTGTGAAATCACAGAATGGAGGTGTGTGAAGTGAAAAAGGTGGTGTGTAGAGTCACAAATGGAGGTGTGTGAACTCATAGAATGTAGGTGTGTTAAGTCAAAGAATGGAGGTGTGTGAAGTCATGGAATGGAGGTGTGTGAAGTCACAGAATGGAGGTGTGTGAAGTCATAGAATGGAGGTGTGCGAAGTCATAGAATGGATGTTTATGAAGTGAGAATGATGGTGTGTGAAGTCATAGAATGGAGGTGTATGAAGTCATGGAATGGAGGTGTGTGAAGTCACAGAATGGAGGTGTGAAGTCATAGAATGGAAGTGTGTGAAGTCAAAATGGAGGTGTGTGAACTCATAAAATGGAGATGTGTGAAGTCATGGAATGGAGGTGCGTGAAGTCCAAAAATGGAGGTGTGTGAAGTCAAACAATGGTGGTGTGTGAAGTCACAGAATGGAGGTGTGTGAAGTCAAAGATTGGAAGTGTGTGAAGTCCAGATGGAGGTGTGTGAAGTTACAGAATGGAGGTGTGTGAAGTCACAGAATGGAGGTGTATGAAGTCATAGAATGTAGGTGTGTGAAGTCAGAGAATGGAGGTGTGTGACGTCACAGAATGGAGGTGTGTGAAGTCACAGAATGAAGGTGTGTGAAGTCACAATGGAGGTGTGTGAAGTCACAGAATGGAGGTGTGTTAAGTCAAACAATAAAGGTGTGTGAAGTCACAGAATAGAGGTCTGTGAAGTCATAGAATGGAGGTGTGTTAAGTCACAGAATGGAGGTGTGTGAACTCAGAGAATGGAGGTGTGTGAACTCAGAATGGAGGTGTGTGAAGTCACAGAACGGAGATTTGTGAAGTCATAGAATGGAGGTGCGTGAAGTCATAGAATGGATGTTTCTGAAATAAGAATGAAGGTGTGTGAAGTCATAGAATGGAGGTGTGTGAAGTCAAAATGGAGGTGTGTGAACTCATAGAATGGAGGTGTGTGAAGTCATGGAATGGAGGTGTGTGAAGTCAAAGAATTGAGGTGTGTGAAGTCAAACAATAAAGGTGTGTGAAGTCACAGAATGGAGGTGTGTGAAATCACAGAATGGAGGTTTGTGACGTCAAAAAGGTGGTGTGTAGTGTCACAAATGGAGGTGTGTGAACTCATAGAATGGAGGTGTGTGAAGTCAAAGAATGGAGGTGTGTGAAGTCATCCAATGGAAGTGTGGGAAGTCATGGAATGGAGGTGTGTGAAGTCACAGAATGGAGGTGTGTGAAGTCAGAATGGAGTTGTGTGAAGTCATAGAATGGAGGTGTGTGAAGTCAGAATGGAGGTGTGTGAAGTCATAGAATGGAGGTGTGTGAAGTCATAATGGAGGTGTGTGAACTCATAGAATGGAGGTGTGTGAAGTCACAATGGAGGTGTGTGAAGTCATAGAATGGAGGTGTGTGAAGTCACAGAATGGAGGTGTGTGAAGTCATGGAATGGAGCTGTGTGAAGTCAGATTGGCGGTGTGTGAAGTCACAGAATGGAGGTCTGTGAACTCAGAATGGAGGTGTGTGAAATCACAGAATGGAGGTGTGTGAAGTCATAGAATGGAGGTGTGTGAAGTCATAGAATGGAGGTGTGTGAAGTCATAATGTAGGTGTGTGAAGTCACAGAATTGAGATGTGTGAAGTCACAGAATGGAGGTGTGTGAAGTCATAGAATGGAGGTGTGTGAAGTCATAGAATGGAGATGTGTGAAGTCATAGAATGGATGTTTGTGAGGTAGGAATGAAGGTGTGTTAAGTCCTAGAATGGAGATGTGTGAAGGCACAGAATGGAGGTGTGTGAAGTCATAGAATGGAGCTGTGTGAAGTCAGAATGGAGGTGTGTGAAGTCATAGAATGAAGGTGTGTGAACTCACAATGGAGATGTGTGAAGTCAAAGAATGCAGGTGTGTGAAGTCAAAGAATGGAAGTGTGTGAAGTCATAGAATGGAGGTGTGTGAAGTCATAGAATGGAGGTGTGTGAAGTCATAGAATGGAGGTGTGTGAAGTCACAGAATTGATGTTTGTGAAGTGAGAATGGAGGTGTGTGAAGTCAGAATGGAGGTTTGTGAAGTCATAAAATGGAGGTGTGTGAAGTCGTAGAATGGATGTGTGTGAAGTCACAGAATTGATGTTTGTGAAGTCAGAATGGAGGTGTGTGAACTCACAATGGAGGTGTGTGAAGTCAAAGAATGGAGGTGTGTGAAGTCACAGAATTTATGTTTGTGAAGTTAGAATGGAGGTGTCTGAAGTCAGAATGGAGGTGTGTGAAGTCATACAATGGAGGTGTGTGAAGTCACAATGCAGATGTGTGAACTCATAGAAAGGAGGTGTGTGAAGTCAAAGATTGGAGGTGTGTGAAGTCATAGAATGGAGGTGTGTGAAGTCATGGAATGGAGGTGTGTGAAGTCACAGAATGGAGGTGTGAAGTCATAGAATGGAGGTGTGTGAAGTTATAGAATGGAGGTCTGTGAACTCATAATGGAGGTGTGTGAAGTCACAGAACTGAGGTGCGTGAAGTCACAGATGGAGGTGTGTGAAGTCATAGAATGGAGGTGTGTGAAGTCATAGAACTGATGTTTGTGAAGTAAGAATGAAGGTGTGTTAAGTCATAGAATGGAGGTGTTTGAAGGCAGAGAATGGAGGTGTGTGAAGTCACAGAATGGAGGTGTGTGAACTCACAATGGAGGTGTGTGAAGTCAAAGAATGGAGGTGTGTGAAGTCAGAGAATGGAAGTGTGTGAAGTCATAGAATGAAGGTGTGTGAAGCCAGAATTGAGGTGTGTGAAGTCACAGAATTGAGGTGTGTGAACTCAGAATGAAGGTGTGTGAAGTCACAGAATGGAGGTTTGTGAAGTCGTAGAATGGAGGTGTGTGAAGTCATGGAATGGATGTTTCTGAAGTAGAATAGAGGTGTGTGAAGTCATAGAATGGAGGTGTGTGAAGTCAAAATGGAGGTGTGCGAACTCATAAAATGGAGATGTGTGAAGTCATGGAAAGGAGGTGTTTGAAGTCCAAAAATGGAGGTGTGTGAAGTCAAACAATGGTGGTGTGTGAAGTCACAGAATGGAGGTGCGTGAAGTCAAAGAATGGAAGTGTGTGAAGTCAAAATGGAGGTGTGTAAAGTCACAGAATGGAGGGGTGTGAAGTCACAGAATGGAGGTGTGTGTAGTCATAGAATGGAGGTGTGTGAAGTCACAGAATGGAGGGGTGTGAAGTCACAGAATGGAGGTGTGTGAAGTCACAGAATGGAGGTGTGAAGTCAAACAATAAAGGTGGGTGAAGTCACAGAATGGAGGTGTGTGAAGTCATAGAATGGAGCTGTGTGAAGTCAGAATGGAGGTGTGTGAAGTCATAGAATGAAGGTGTGTGAACTCACAATGGAGATGTGTGAAGTCAAAGAATGCAGGTGTGTGAAGTCAAAGAATGGAAGTGTGTGAAGTCATAGAATGGAGGTGTGTGAAGTCATAGAATGGAGGTGTGTGAAGTCATAGAATGGAGGTGTGTGTAGTCACAGAATTGATGTTTGTGAAGTGAGAATGGAGGTGTGTGAAGTCAGAATGGAGGTTTGTGAAGTCATAAAATGGAGGTGTGTGAAGTCGTAGAATGGATGTGTGTGAAGTCACAGAATTGATGTTTGTGAAGTCAGAATGGAGGTGTGTGAACTCACAATGGAGGTGTGTGCAGTCAAAGAATGGAGGTGTGTGAAGTCACAGAATTTATGTTTGTGAAGTCAAATGGAGGTGTCTGAAGTCAGAATGGAGGTGTGTGAAGTCATACAATGGAGGTGTGTGAAGTCACAACGCAGATGTGTGAACTCATAGAAAGGAGGTGTGTGAAGTCAAAGATTGGAGGTGTGTGAAGTCATAGAATGGAGGTGTGTGAAGTCATAGAATGGAGGTGTGTGAAGTCACAGAATGGAGTTGTGTGAAGTCAAAATGGTGGTGTGTAACGTCACAAAAGGAGGTGTGTGAAGTCACAGAATGTAGGTGTGTGAACTCAAAATGGAGGTGTGTGAAGTAACAGAATGGAGGTGTGTGAAGTCATAGAATGGAGGTGTGTGAAGTCACAGAATGGAGGTGTGTGAAGTCACAGAATGGAGGTGTGTGAAGTCACAGAATGGAGGTGTGTGAAGTCAAAATGGAGGTGTGTGAACTCATAGAATGGATGTGTGTGAACTCATAGAATGGAAGTGTGTGAAGTCATGGAATGGAGGTGTGTGAAGTCGAAGAATAGAGGTGTGAAGTCAAACAATAAAGGTGTGTGAAGTCACAGAATGGAGGTGTGTGAAATCACAGAATGGAGGTGTGTGATGTCAAAGAATGGAGGTGTGTGAAGTCATCGAATGGAGGTGTGTGAAGTCATGGAATGGAGGTGTGTGAAGTCAAAATGGAGGTGTGTGAACTCATAGAATTGAGGTGTGTGAACTCATAGAATGGAGGTGTGTGAAGTCATGGAATGGAGGTGTGTGAAGTCATGGAATGTAGGTGTGTGAAGTCACAGAATGGAGGTGTGTGAAGTCATAGAATGGAGGTGTGTGAAGTCTTAGAATGGATGTTTCTCAAGTAAGAATGAAGGTGTGTGAAGTCATAGAATGGAGGTGTGTGAAGTCAAATTTGAGGTGTGTGAACTCATAGAATTGAGGTGTGTGAACTCATAGAATGGAGGTGTGTGAAGTCATGGAATGAAGGTGTGTGAAGTCAAAGAATGGAGGTGTGTGAAGTCAAACAATAAAGGTGTGTGAAGTCACAGAATGGAGGTGTGTGAAATCACAGAATGGAGGTGTGTGAAGTGAAAAAGGTGGTGTGTAGAGTCACAAATGGAGGTGTGTGAACTCATAGATTGGAGGTGTGTGAAGTCAAAGAATGGAGGTTTGTGAAGTCATGGAATGGAGGTGTGTGAAGTCACAGAATGGAGTTGTGTGAAGTCAAAATGGTGGTGTGTAACGTCACAAACGGAGGTGTGTGAAGTCACAGAATGTAGGTGTGTGAACTCAAAATGGAGGTGTGTGAAGTGACAGAATGGAGGTGTGTGAAGTCATAGAATGGAGGTGTGTGAAGTCACAGAATGGAGGTGTGTGAAGTCACAGAATGGAGGTGTGTGAAGTCAAAATGGAGGTGTGTGAACTCATAGAATGGATGTGTGTGAACTCATAGAATGGAAGTGTGTGAAGTCATGGAATGGAGGTGTGTGAAGTCGAAGAATAGAGGTGTGAAGTCAAACAATAAAGGTGTGTGAAGTCACAGAATGGAGGTGTGTGAAATCACAGAATGGAGGTGTGTGAAGTCAAAGAATGGAGGTGTGTGAAGTCATCGAATGGAGGTGTGTGAAGTCATGGAATGGAGGTGTGTGAAGTCAAAATGGAGGTGTGTGAACTCATAGAATTGAGGTGTGTGAACTCATAGAATGGAGGTGTGTGAAGCCAAAGAATGGAGGTGTGTGAAGTCATGGAATGGAGGTGTGTGAAGTCACAGAATGGAGGTGTGTGAAGTCATAGAATGGAGGTGTGCTAAGTCATAGAATGGATGTTTCTGAAGTAAGAATGAAGGTGTGTCAAGTCATAGAATGGAGGTGTGTGAAGTCAAAATTGAGGTGTGTGAACTCATAGAATTGAGGTGTGTGAACTCATAGAATGGAGGTGTGTGAAGTCATGGAATGAAGGTGTGTGAAGTCAAAGAATGGAGGTGTGTGAAGTCAAACAATAAAGGTGTGTGAAGTCACAGAATGGAGGTGTGTGAAATCACAGAATGGAGGTGTGTGAAGTGAAAAAGGTGGTGTGAAGAGTCACAAATGGAGGTGTGTGAACTCATAGAATGTAGGTGTGTTAAGTCAAAGAATGGAGGTGTGTGAAGTCATGGAATGGAGGTGTGTGAAGTCACAGAATGGAGGTGTGTGAAGTCATAGAATGGAGGTGTGCGAAGTCATAGAATGGATGTTTATGAAGTGAGAATGAAGGTGTGTGAAGTCATAGAATGGAGGTGTGTGAAGTCATGGAATGGAGGTGTGTGAAGTCACAGAATGGAGGTGTGAAGTCATAGAATGGAAGTGTGTGAAGTCAAAATGGAGGTGTGTGAACTCATAAAATGGAGATGTGTGAAGTCATGGAATGGAGGTGCGTGAAGTCCAAAAATGGAGGTGTGTGAAGTCAAACAATGGTGGTGTGTGAAGTCACAGAATGGAGGTGTGTGAAGTCAAAGATTGGAAGTGTGTGAAGTCCAGATGGAGGTGTGTGAAGTTACAGAATGGAGGTGTGTGAAGTCACAGAATGGAGGTGTATGAAGTCATAGAATGTAGGTGTGTGAAGTCAGAGAATGGAGGTGTGTGAAGTCACAGAATGGAGGTGTGTGAAGTCACAGAATGAAGGTGTGTGAAGTCACAATGGAGGTGTGTGAAGTCACAGAATGGAGGTGTGTTAAGTCAAACAATAAAGGTGTGTGAAGTCACAGAATAGAGGTCTGTGAAGTCATAGAATGGAGGTGTGTTAAGTCACAGAATGGAGGTGTGTGAACTCAGACAATGGAGGTGTGTGAACTCAGAATGGAGGTGTGTGAAGTCACAGAACGGAGATTTGTGAAGTCATAGAATGGAGGTGCGTGAAGTCATAGAATGGATGTTTCTGAAATAAGAATGAAGGTGTGTGAAGTCATAGAATGGAGGTGTGTGAAGTCAAAATGGAGGTGTGTGAACTCATAGAATGGAGGTGTGTGAAGTCATGGAATGGAGGTGTGTGAAGTCAAAGAATGGAGGTGTGTGAAGTCAAACAATAAAGGTGTGTGAAGTCACAGAATGGAGGTGTGTGAAATCACAGAATGGAGGTTTGTGACGTCAAAAAGGTGGTGTGTAGAGTCACAAATGGAGGTGTGTGAACTCATAGAATGGAGGTGTGTGAAGTCAAAGAATGGAGGTGTGTGAAGTCATCCAATGGAAGTGTGGGAAGTCATGGAATGGAGGTGTGTGAAGTCACAGAATGGAGGTGTGTGAAGTCAGAATGGAGTTGTGTGAAGTCATAGAATGGAGGTGTGTGAAGTCAGAATGGAGGTGTGTGAAGTCATAGAATGGAGGTGTGTGAAGTCATAATGGAGGTGTGTGAACTCATAGAATGGAGGTGTGTGAAGTCACAATGGAGGTGTGTGAAGTCATAGAATGGAGGTGTGTGAAGTCACCGAATGGAGGTGTGTGAAGTCATGGAATGGAGCTGTGTGAAGTCAGATTGGCGGTGTGTGAAGTCACAGAATGGAGGTCTGTGAACTCAGAATGGAGGTGTGTGAAATCACAGAATGGAGGTGTGTGAAGTCATAGAATGGAGGTGTGTGAAGTCATAGAATGGAGGTGTGTGAAGTCATAATGTAGGTGTGTGAAGTCACAGAATTGAGATGTGTGAAGTCACAGAATGGAGGTGTGTGAAGCCATAGAATGGAGGTGTGTGAAGTCATAGAATGGAGATGTGTGAAGTCATAGAATGGATGTTTGTGAGGTAGGAATGAAGGTGTGTTAAGTCCTAGAATGGAGATGTGTGAAGGCACAGAATGGAGGTGTGTGAAGTCATAGAATGGAGCTGTGTGAAGTCAGAATGGAGGTGTGTGAAGTCATAGAATGAAGGTGTGTGAACTCACAATGGAGATGTGTGAAGTCAAAGAATACAGGTGTGTGAAGTCAAAGAATGGAAGTGTGTGAAGTCATAGAATGGAGGTGTGTGAAGTCATAGAATGGAGGTGTGTGAAGTCATAGAATGGAGGTGTGTGAAGTCACAGAATTGATGTTTGTGAAGTGAGAATGGAGGTGTGTGAAGTCAGAATGGAGGTTTGTGAAGTCATAAAATGGAGGTGTGTGAAGTCGTAGAATGGATGTGTGTGAAGTCACAGAATTGATGTTTGTGAAGTCAGAATGGAGGTGTGTGAACTCACAATGGAGGTGTGTGAAGTCAAAGAATGGAGGTGTGTGAAGTCACAGAATTTATGTTTGTGAAGTTAGAATGGAGGTGTCTGAAGTCAGAATGGAGGTGTGTGAAGTCATACAATGGAGGTGTGTGAAGTCACAATGCAGATGTGTGAACTCATAGAAAGGAGGTGTGTGAAGTCAAAGATTGGAGGTGTGTGAAGTCATAGAATGGAGGTGTGTGAAGTCATAGAATGGAGGTGTGTGAAGTCACAGAATGGAGTTGTGTGAAGTCAAAATGGTGGTGTGTAACGTCACAAACGGAGGTGTGTGAAGTCACAGAATGTAGGTGTGTGAACTCAAAATGGAGGTGTGTGAAGTTACAGAATGGAGGTGTGTGAAGTCATAGAATGGAGGTGTGTGAAGTCACAGAATGGAGGTGTGTGAAGTCACAGAATGGAGGTGTAGAAGTCACAGAATGGAGGTGTGTGAAGTCAAAATGGAGGTGTGTGAACTCATAGAATGGATGTGTGTGAACTCATAGAATGGAAGTGTGTGAAGTCATGGAATGGAGGTGTGTGAAGTCGAAGAATGGAGGTGTGAAGTCAAACAACAAAGGTGTGTGAAGTCACAGAATGGAGGTGTGTGAAATCACAGAATGGAGGTGTGTGAAGTGAAAAAGGTGGTCTGTAGAGTCACAAATGGAGGTGTGTGAACTCATAGATTGGAGGTGTGTGAAGTCAAAGAATGGAGGTGTGTGAAGTCATGGAATGGAGGTGTGTGAAGTCACAGAATGGAGGTGTGTGAAGTCATAGAATGGAGGTGTGTGAACTCATAGAATGGAGGTGTGTGAAGTCAAAGAATGGAGGTGTGTGAAGTCATGGAATGGAGGTGTGTGAAGTCACAGAATGGAGGTGTGTGAAGTCATAGAATGGAGGTGTGCGAAGTCATAGAATGGATGTTTCTGAAGTAAGAATGAAGGTGCGTGAAGTCATAGAATGGAGGTGTGTGAAGTCCAAATTGAGGTGTGTGAACTCATAGAATTGAGGTGTGTGAACTCATAGAATGGCGGTGTGTGAAGTCATGGAATGAAGGTGTGTGAAGTCAAAGAATGGAGGTGTGTGAAGTCAAACAATAAAGGTGTGTGAAGTCACAGAATGGAGGTGTGTGAAATCACAGAATGGAGGTGTGTGAAGTGAAAAAGGTGGTGTGTAGAGTCACAAATGGAGGTGTGTGAATTCATAGAATGTAGGTGTGTTAAGTCAAAGAATGAAGGTGTGTGAAGTCATGGAATGGAGGTGTGTGAAGTCACAGAATGGAGGTGTGTGAAGTCATAGAATGGAGGTGTGCGAAGTCATAGAATGGATGTTTCTGAAGTGAGAATGAAGGTGTGTGAAGTCATAGAATGGAGGTGTGTGAAGTCATGGAATGGAGGTGTGTGAAGTCACAGAATGGAGGTGTGAAGTCATAGAATGGAGGTGTGTGAAGTCAAAATGGAGGTGTGTGAACTCATAAAATGGAGATGTGTGAAGTCATGGAATGGAGGGGCGTGAAGTCAAAAAATGGAGGTGTGTGAAGTCAAACAATGGTGGTGTGTGAAGTCACAGAATGGAGGTGTGTGAAGTCAAAGATTGGAAGTGTGTGAAGTCCAGATGGAGGTGTGTGAAGTCACAGAATGGAGGTGTGTGAAGTCACAGAATGGAGGTGTATGAAGTCATAGAATGTAGGTGTGTGAAGTCACAGAATGGAGGTGTGTGAAGTCATAGAATGTAGGTGTGTGAAGTCATAGAATGTAGGTGTGTGAAGTCAGAGAATGGAGGTGTGTGAAGTCACAGAATGGAGGTGTGTGAAGTCACAGAATGAAGGTGTGTGAAGTCACAATGGAGGTGTGTGAAGTCACAGAATGGAGGTGTGTTAAGTCAAACAATAAAGGTGTGTGAAGTCACAGAATAGAGGTCTGTGAAGTCATAGAATGGAGGTGTGTTAAGTCACAGAATGGAGGTGTGTGAACTCAGAGAATGGAGGTGTTTGAACTCAGAATGGAGGTGTGTGAAGTCACAGAACGGAGATTTGTGAAGTCATAGAATGGAGGTGCGTGAAGTCATAGAATGGATGTTTCTGAAATAAGAATGAAGGTGTGTGAAGTCATAGAATGGAGGTGTGTGAAGTCAAAATGGAGGTGTGTGAACTCATAGAATGGAGGTGTGTGAAGTCATGGAATGGAGGTGTGTGAAGTCAAAGAATGGAGGTGTGTGAAGTCAAACAATAAAGGTGTGTGAAGTCACAGAATGGAGGTGTGTGAAATCACAGAATGGAGGTTTGTGACGTCAAAAAGGTGGTGTGTAGAGTCACAAATGGAGGTGTGTGAACTCATAGAATGGAGGTGTGTGAAGTCAAAGAATGGAGGTGTGTGAAGTCATCCAATGGAAGTGTGGGAAGTCATGGAATGGAGGTGTGTGAAGTCACAGAATGGAGGTGTGTGAAGTCAGAATGGAGTTGTGTGAAGTCATAGAATGGAGGTGTGTGAAGTCAGAATGGAGGTGTGTGAAGTCATAGAATGGAGGTGTGTGAAGTCATAATGGAGGTGTGTGAACTCATAGAATGGAGGTGTGTGAAGTCACAATGGAGGTGTGTGAAGTCATAGAATGGAGGTGTGTGAAGTCACAGAATGGAGGTGTGTGAAGTCATGGAATGGAGCTGTGTGAAGTCAGATTGGCGGTGTGTGAAGTCACAGAATGGAGGTCTGTGAACTCAGAATGGAGGTGTGTGAAATCACAGAATGGAGGTGTGTGAAGTCATAGAATGGAGGTGTGTGAAGTCATAGAATGGAGGTGTGTGAAGTCATAATGTAGGTGTGTGAAGTCACAGAATTGAGATGTGTGAAGTCACAGAATGGAGGTGTGTGAAGTCATAGAATGGAGGTGTGTGAAGTCATATAATGGAGATGTGTGAAGTCATAGAATGGATGTTTGTGAGGTAGGAATGAAGGTGTGTTAAGTCCTAGAATGGAGATGTGTGAAGGCACAGAATGGAGGTGTGTGAAGTCATAGAATGGAGCTGTGTGAAGTCAGAATGGAGGTGTGTGAAGTCATAGAATGAAGGTGTGTGAACTCACAATGGAGATGTGTGAAGTCAAAGAATGCAGGTGTGTGAAGTCAAAGAATGGAAGTGTGTGAAGTCATAGAATGGAGGTTTGTGAAGTCATAGAATGGAGGTGTGTGAAGTCATAGAATGGAGGTGTGTGAAGTCACAGAATTGATGTTTGTGAAGTGAGAATGGAGGTGTGTGAAGTCAGAATGGAGGTTTGTGAAGTCATAAAATGGAGGTGTGTGAAGTCGTAGAATGGATGTGTGTGAAGTCACAGAATTGATGTTTGTGAAGTCAGAATGGAGGTGTGTGAACTCACAATGGAGGTGTGTGAAGTCAAAGAATGGAGGTGTGTGAAGTCACAGAATTTATGTTTGTGAAGTTAGAATGGAGGTGTCTGAAGTCAGAATGGGGGTGTGTGAAGTCATACAATGGAGGTGTGTGAAGTCACAATGCAGATGTGTGAACTCATAGAAAGGAGGTGTGTGAAGTCAAAGATTGGAGGTGTGTGAAGTCATAGAATGGAGGTGTGTGAAGTCATAGAATGGAGGTGTGTGAAGTCACAGAATGGAGTTGTGTGAAGTCAAAATGGTGGTGTGTAACGTCACAAACGGAGGTGTGTGAAGTCACAGAATGTAGGTGTGTGAACTCAAAATGGAGGTGTGTGAAGTAACAGAATGGAGGTGTGTGAAGTCATAGAATGGAGGTGTGTGAAGTCACAGAATGGAGGTGTGTGAAGTCACAGAATGGAGGTGTGTGAAGTCACAGAATGGAGGTGTGTGAAGTCAAAATGGAGGTGTGTGAACTCATAGAATGGATGTGTGTGAACTCATAGAATGGAAGTGTGTGAAGTCATGGAATGGAGGTGTGTGAAGTCGAAGAATAGAGGTGTGAAGTCAAACAATAAAGGTGTGTGAAGTCACAGAATGGAGGTGTGTGAAATCACAGAATGGAGGTGTGTGATGTCAAAGAATGGAGGTGTGTGAAGTCATCGAATGGAGGTGTGTGAAGTCATGGAATGGAGGTGTGTGAAGTCAAAATGGAGGTGTGTGAACTCATAGAATTGAGGTGTGTGAACTCATAGAATGGAGGTGTGTGAAGTCATGGAATGGAGGTGTGTGAAGTCATGGAATGGAGGTGTGTGAAGTCACAGAATGGAGGTGTGTGAAGTCATAGAATGGAGGTGTGTGAAGTCATAGAATGGATGTTTCTCAAGTAAGAATGAAGGTGTGTGAAGTCATAGAATGGAGGTGTGTGAAGTCAAATTTGAGGTGTGTGAACTCATAGAATTGAGGTGTGTGAACTCATAGAATGGAGGTGTGTGAAGTCATGGAATGAAGGTGTGTGAAGTCAAAGAATGGAGGTGTGTGAAGTCAAACAATAAAGGTGTGTGAAGTCACAGAATGGAGGTGTGTGAAATCACAGAATGGAGGTGTGTGAAGTGAAAAAGGTGGTGTGTAGAGTCACAAATGGAGGTGTGTGAACTCATAGATTGGAGGTGTGTGAAGTCAAAGAATGGAGGTTTGTGAAGTCATGGAATGGAGGTGTGTGAAGTCACAGAATGGAGTTGTGTGAAGTCAAAATGGTGGTGTGTAACGTCACAAACGGAGGTGTGTGAAGTCACAGAATGTAGGTGTGTGAACTCAAAATGGAGGTGTGTGAAGTGACAGAATGGAGGTGTGTGAAGTCATAGAATGGAGGTGTGTGAAGTCACAGAATGGAGGTGTGTGAAGTCACAGAATGGAGGTGTGTGAAGTCACAGAATGGAGGTGTGTGAAGTCAAAATGGAGGTGTGTGAACTCATAGAATGGATGTGTGTGAACTCATAGAATGGAAGTGTGTGAAGTCATGGAATGGAGGTGTGTGAAGTCGAAGAATAGAGGTGTGAAGTCAAACAATAAAGGTGTGTGAAGTCACAGAATGGAGGTGTGTGAAATCACAGAATGGAGGTGTGTGAAGTCAAAGAATGGAGGTGTGTGAAGTCATCGAATGGAGGTGTGTGAAGTCATGGAATGGAGGTGTGTGAAGTCAAAATGGAGGTGTGTGAACTCATAGAATTGAGGTGTGTGAACTCATAGAATGGAGGTGTGTGAAGCCAAAGAATGGAGGTGTGTGAAGTCATGGAATGGAGGTGTGTGAAGTCACAGAATGGAGGTGTGTGAAGTCATAGAATGGAGGTGTGCTAAGTCATAGAATGGATGTTTCTGAAGTAAGAATGAAGGTGTGTCAAGTCATAGAATGGAGGTGTGTGAAGTCAAAATTGAGGTGTGTGAACTCATAGAATTGAGGTGTGTGAACTCATAGAATGGAGGTGTGTGAAGTCATGGAATGAAGGTGTGTGAAGTCAAAGAATGGAGGTGTGTGAAGTCAAACAATAAAGGTGTGTGAAGTCACAGAATGGAGGTGTGTGAAATCACAGAATGGAGGTGTGTGAAGTGAAAAAGGTGGTGTGTAGAGTCACAAATGGAGGTGTGTGAACTCATAGAATGTAGGTGTGTTAAGTCAAAGAATGGAGGTGTGTGAAGTCATGGAATGGAGGTGTGTGAAGTCACAGAATGGAGGTGTGTGAAGTCATAGAATGGAGGTGTGCGAAGTCATAGAATGGATGTTTATGAAGTGAGAATGAAGGTGTGTGAAGTCATAGAATGGAGGTGTGTGAAGTCATGGAATGGAGGTGTGTGAAGTCACAGAATGGAGGTGTGAAGTCATAGAATGGAAGTGTGTGAAGTCAAAATGGAGGTGTGTGAACTCATAAAATGGAGATGTGTGAAGTCATGGAATGGAGGTGCGTGAAGTCCAAAAATGGAGGTGTGTGAAGTCAAACAATGGTGGTGTGTGAAGTCACAGAATGGAGGTGTGTGAAGTCAAAGATTGGAAGTGTGTGAAGTCCAGATGGAGGTGTGTGAAGTTACAGAATGGAGGTGTGTGAAGTCACAGAATGGAGGTGTATGAAGTCATAGAATGTAGGTGTGTGAAGTCAGAGAATGGAGGTGTGTGAAGTCACAGAATGGAGGTGTGTGAAGTCACAGAATGAAGGTGTGTGAAGTCACAATGGAGGTGTGTGAAGTCACAGAATGGAGGTGTGTTAAGTCAAACAATAAAGGTGTGTGAAGTCACAGAATAGAGGTCTGTGAAGTCATAGAATGGAGGTGTGTTAAGTCACAGAATGGAGGTGTGTGAACTCAGACAATGGAGGTGTGTGAACTCAGAATGGAGGTGTGTGAAGTCACAGAACGGAGATTTGTGAAGTCATAGAATGGAGGTGCGTGAAGTCATAGAATGGATGTTTCTGAAATAAGAATGAAGGTGTGTGAAGTCATAGAATGGAGGTGTGTGAAGTCAAAATGGAGGTGTGTGAACTCATAGAATGGAGGTGTGTGAAGTCATGGAATGGAGGTGTGTGAAGTCAAAGAATGGAGGTGTGTGAAGTCAAACAATAAAGGTGTGTGAAGTCACAGAATGGAGGTGTGTGAAATCACAGAATGGAGGTTTGTGACGTCAAAAAGGTGGTGTGTAGAGTCACAAATGGAGGTGTGTGAACTCATAGAATGGAGGTGTGTGAAGTCAAAGAATGGAGGTGTGTGAAGTCATCCAATGGAAGTGTGGGAAGTCATGGAATGGAGGTGTGTGAAGTCACAGAATGGAGGTGTGTGAAGTCAGAATGGAGTTGTGTGAAGTCATAGAATGGAGGTGTGTGAAGTCAGAATGGAGGTGTGTGAAGTCATAGAATGGAGGTGTGTGAAGTCATAATGGAGGTGTGTGAACTCATAGAATGGAGGTGTGTGAAGTCACAATGGAGGTGTGTGAAGTCATAGAATGGAGGTGTGTGAAGTCACCGAATGGAGGTGTGTGAAGTCATGGAATGGAGCTGTGTGAAGTCAGATTGGCGGTGTGTGAAGTCACAGAATGGAGGTCTGTGAACTCAGAATGGAGGTGTGTGAAATCACAGAATGGAGGTGTGTGAAGTCATAGAATGGAGGTGTGTGAAGTCATAGAATGGAGGTGTGTGAAGTCATAATGTAGGTGTGTGAAGTCACAGAATTGAGATGTGTGAAGTCACAGAATGGAGGTGTGTGAAGCCATAGAATGGAGGTGTGTGAAGTCATAGAATGGAGATGTGTGAAGTCATAGAATGGATGTTTGTGAGGTAGGAATGAAGGTGTGTTAAGTCCTAGAATGGAGATGTGTGAAGGCACAGAATGGAGGTGTGTGAAGTCATAGAATGGAGCTGTGTGAAGTCAGAATGGAGGTGTGTGAAGTCATAGAATGAAGGTGTGTGAACTCACAATGGAGATGTGTGAAGTCAAAGAATACAGGTGTGTGAAGTCAAAGAATGGAAGTGTGTGAAGTCATAGAATGGAGGTGTGTGAAGTCATAGAATGGAGGTGTGTGAAGTCATAGAATGGAGGTGTGTGAAGTCACAGAATTGATGTTTGTGAAGTGAGAATGGAGGTGTGTGAAGTCAGAATGGAGGTTTGTGAAGTCATAAAATGGAGGTGTGTGAAGTCGTAGAATGGATGTGTGTGAAGTCACAGAATTGATGTTTGTGAAGTCAGAATGGAGGTGTGTGAACTCACAATGGAGGTGTGTGAAGTCAAAGAATGGAGGTGTGTGAAGTCACAGAATTTATGTTTGTGAAGTTAGAATGGAGGTGTCTGAAGTCAGAATGGAGGTGTGTGAAGTCATACAATGGAGGTGTGTGAAGTCACAATGCAGATGTGTGAACTCATAGAAAGGAGGTGTGTGAAGTCAAAGATTGGAGGTGTGTGAAGTCATAGAATGGAGGTGTGTGAAGTCATAGAATGGAGGTGTGTGAAGTCACAGAATGGAGTTGTGTGAAGTCAAAATGGTGGTGTGTAACGTCACAAACGGAGGTGTGTGAAGTCACAGAATGTAGGTGTGTGAACTCAAAATGGAGGTGTGTGAAGTTACAGAATGGAGGTGTGTGAAGTCATAGAATGGAGGTGTGTGAAGTCACAGAATGGAGGTGTGTGAAGTCACAGAATGGAGGTGTAGAAGTCACAGAATGGAGGTGTGTGAAGTCAAAATGGAGGTGTGTGAACTCATAGAATGGATGTGTGTGAACTCATAGAATGGAAGTGTGTGAAGTCATGGAATGGAGGTGTGTGAAGTCGAAGAATGGAGGTGTGAAGTCAAACAACAAAGGTGTGTGAAGTCACAGAATGGAGGTGTGTGAAATCACAGAATGGAGGTTTGTGACGTCAAAAAGGTGGTGTGTAGAGTCACAAATGGAGGTGTGTGAACTCATAGAATGGAGGTGTGTGAAGTCAAAGAATGGAGGTGTGTGAAGTCATCCAATGGAAGTGTGGGAAGTCATGGAATGGAGGTGTGTGAAGTCACAGAATGGAGGTGTGTGAAGTCAGAATGGAGTTGTGTGAAGTCATAGAATGGAGGTGTGTGAAGTCAGAATGGAGGTGTGTGAAGTCATAGAATGGAGGTGTGTGAAGTCATAATGGAGGTGTGTGAACTCATAGAATGGAGGTGTGTGAAGTCACAATGGAGGTGTGTGAAGTCATAGAATGGAGGTGTGTGAAGTCACCGAATGGAGGTGTGTGAAGTCATGGAATGGAGCTGTGTGAAGTCAGATTGGCGGTGTGTGAAGTCACAGAATGGAGGTCTGTGAACTCAGAATGGAGGTGTGTGAAATCACAGAATGGAGGTGTGTGAAGTCATAGAATGGAGGTGTGTGAAGTCATAGAATGGAGGTGTGTGAAGTCATAATGTAGGTGTGTGAAGTCACAGAATTGAGATGTGTGAAGTCACAGAATGGAGGTGTGTGAAGCCATAGAATGGAGGTGTGTGAAGTCATAGAATGGAGATGTGTGAAGTCATAGAATGGATGTTTGTGAGGTAGGAATGAAGGTGTGTTAAGTCCTAGAATGGAGATGTGTGAAGGCACAGAATGGAGGTGTGTGAAGTCATAGAATGGAGCTGTGTGAAGTCAGAATGGAGGTGTGTGAAGTCATAGAATGAAGGTGTGTGAACTCACAATGGAGATGTGTGAAGTCAAAGAATACAGGTGTGTGAAGTCAAAGAATGGAAGTGTGTGAAGTCATAGAATGGAGGTGTGTGAAGTCATAGAATGGAGGTGTGTGAAGTCATAGAATGGAGGTGTGTGAAGTCACAGAATTGATGTTTGTGAAGTGAGAATGGAGGTGTGTGAAGTCAGAATGGAGGTTTGTGAAGTCATAAAATGGAGGTGTGTGAAGTCGTAGAATGGATGTGTGTGAAGTCACAGAATTGATGTTTGTGAAGTCAGAATGGAGGTGTGTGAACTCACAATGGAGGTGTGTGAAGTCAAAGAATGGAGGTGTGTGAAGTCACAGAATTTATGTTTGTGAAGTTAGAATGGAGGTGTCTGAAGTCAGAATGGAGGTGTGTGAAGTCATACAATGGAGGTGTGTGAAGTCACAATGCAGATGTGTGAACTCATAGAAAGGAGGTGTGTGAAGTCAAAGATTGGAGGTGTGTGAAGTCATAGAATGGAGGTGTGTGAAGTCATAGAATGGAGGTGTGTGAAGTCACAGAATGGAGTTGTGTGAAGTCAAAATGGTGGTGTGTAACGTCACAAACGGAGGTGTGTGAAGTCACAGAATGTAGGTGTGTGAACTCAAAATGGAGGTGTGTGAAGTTACAGAATGGAGGTGTGTGAAGTCATAGAATGGAGGTGTGTGAAGTCACAGAATGGAGGTGTGTGAAGTCACAGAATGGAGGTGTAGAAGTCACAGAATGGAGGTGTGTGAAGTCAAAATGGAGGTGTGTGAACTCATAGAATGGATGTGTGTGAACTCATAGAATGGAAGTGTGTGAAGTCATGGAATGGAGGTGTGTGAAGTCGAAGAATGGAGGTGTGAAGTCAAACAACAAAGGTGTGTGAAGTCACAGAATGGAGGTGTGTGAAATCACAGAATGGAGGTGTGTGAAGTGAAAAAGGTGGTCTGTAGAGTCACAAATGGAGGTGTGTGAACTCATAGATTTGAGGTGTGTGAAGTCAAAGAATGGAGGTGTGTGAAGTCATGGAATGGAGGTGTGTGAAGTCACAGAATGGAGGTGTGTGAAGTCATAGAATGGAGGTGTGTGAACTCATAGAATGGAGGTGTGTGAAGTCAAAGAATGGAGGTGTGTGAAGTCATGGAATGGAGGTGTGTGAAGTCACAGAATGGAGGTGTGTGAAGTCATAGAATGGAGGTGTGCGAAGTCATAGAATGGATGTTTCTGAAGTAAGAATGAAGGTGCGTGAAGTCATAGAATGGAGGTGTGTGAAGTCCAAATTGAGGTGTGTGAACTCATAGAATTGAGGTGTGTGAACTCATAGAATGGCGGTGTGTGAAGTCATGGAATGAAGGTGTGTGAAGTCAAAGAATGGAGGTGTGTGAAGTCAAACAATAAAGGTGTGTGAAGTCACAGAATGGAGGTGTGTGAAATCACAGAATGGAGGTGTGTGAAGTGAAAAAGGTGGTGTGTAGAGTCACAAATGGAGGTGTGTGAATTCATAGAATGTAGGTGTGTTAAGTCAAAGAATGAAGGTGTGTGAAGTCATGGAATGGAGGTGTGTGAAGTCACAGAATGGAGGTGTGTGAAGTCATAGAATGGAGGTGTGCGAAGTCATAGAATGGATGTTTCTGAAGTGAGAATGAAGGTGTGTGAAGTCATAGAATGGAGGTGTGTGAAGTCATGGAATGGAGGTGTGTGAAGTCACAGAATGGAGGTGTGAAGTCATAGAATGGAGGTGTGTGAAGTCAAAATGGAGGTGTGTGAACTCATAAAATGGAGATGTGTGAAGTCATGGAATGGAGGGGCGTGAAGTCAAAAAATGGAGGTGTGTGAAGTCAAACAATGGTGGTGTGTGAAGTCACAGAATGGAGGTGTGTGAAGTCAAAGATTGGAAGTGTGTGAAGTCCAGATGGAGGTGTGTGAAGTCACAGAATGGAGGTGTGTGAAGTCACAGAATGGAGGTGTATGAAGTCATAGAATGTAGGTGTGTGAAGTCACAGAATGGAGGTGTGTGAAGTCATAGAATGTAGGTGTGTGAAGTCATAGAATGTAGGTGTGTGAAGTCAGAGAATGGAGGTGTGTGAAGTCACAGAATGGAGGTGTGTGAAGTCACAGAATGAAGGTGTGTGAAGTCACAATGGAGGTGTGTGAAGTCACAGAATGGAGGTGTGTTAAGTCAAACAATAAAGGTGTGTGAAGTCACAGAATAGAGGTCTGTGAAGTCATAGAATGGAGGTGTGTTAAGTCACAGAATGGAGGTGTGTGAACTCAGAGAATGGAGGTGTGTGAACTCAGAATGGAGGTGTGTGAAGTCACAGAACGGAGATTTGTGAAGTCATAGAATGGAGGTGCGTGAAGTCATAGAATGGATGTTTCTGAAATAAGAATGAAGGTGTGTGAAGTCATAGAATGGAGGTGTGTGAAGTCAAAATGGAGGTGTGTGAACTCATAGAATGGAGGTGTGTGAAGTCATGGAATGGAGGTGTGTGAAGTCAAAGAATGGAGGTGTGTGAAGTCAAACAATAAAGGTGTGTGAAGTCACAGAATGGAGGTGTGTGAAATCACAGAATGGAGGTTTGTGACGTCAAAAAGGTGGTGTGTAGAGTCACAAATGGAGGTGTGTGAACTCATAGAATGGAGGTGTGTGAAGTCAAAGAATGGAGGTGTGTGAAGTCATCCAATGGAAGTGTGGGAAGTCATGGAATGGAGGTGTGTGAAGTCACAGAATGGAGGTGTGTGAAGTCAGAATGGAGTTGTGTGAAGTCATAGAATGGAGGTGTGTGAAGTCAGAATGGAGGTGTGTGAAGTCATAGAATGGAGGTGTGTGAAGTCATAATGGAGGTGTGTGAACTCATAGAATGGAGGTGTGTGAAGTCACAATGGAGGTGTGTGAAGTCATAGAATGGAGGTGTGTGAAGTCACAGAATGGAGGTGTGTGAAGTCATGGAATGGAGCTGTGTGAAGTCAGATTGGCGGTGTGTGAAGTCACAGAATGGAGGTCTGTGAACTCAGAATGGAGGTGTGTGAAATCACAGAATGGAGGTGTGTGAAGTCATAGAATGGAGGTGTGTGAAGTCATAGAATGGAGGTGTGTGAAGTCATAATGTAGGTGTGTGAAGTCACAGAATTGAGATGTGTGAAGTCACAGAATGGAGGTGTGTGAAGTCATAGAATGGAGGTGTGTGAAGTCATATAATGGAGATGTGTGAAGTCATAGAATGGATGTTTGTGAGGTAGGAATGAAGGTGTGTTAAGTCCTAGAATGGAGATGTGTGAAGGCACAGAATGGAGGTGTGTGAAGTCATAGAATGGAGCTGTGTGAAGTCAGAATGGAGGTGTGTGAAGTCATAGAATGAAGGTGTGTGAACTCACAATGGAGATGTGTGAAGTCAAAGAATGCAGGTGTGTGAAGTCAAAGAATGGAAGTGTGTGAAGTCATAGAATGGAGGTTTGTGAAGTCATAGAATGGAGGTGTGTGAAGTCATAGAATGGAGGTGTGTGAAGTCACAGAATTGATGTTTGTGAAGTGAGAATGGAGGTGTGTGAAGTCAGAATGGAGGTTTGTGAAGTCATAAAATGGAGGTGTGTGAAGTCGTAGAATGGATGTGTGTGAAGTCACAGAATTGATGTTTGTGAAGTCAGAATGGAGGTGTGTGAACTCACAATGGAGGTGTGTGAAGTCAAAGAATGGAGGTGTGTGAAGTCACAGAATTTATGTTTGTGAAGTTAGAATGGAGGTGTCTGAAGTCAGAATGGAGGTGTGTGAAGTCATACAATGGAGGTGTGTGAAGTCACAATGCAGATGTGTGAACTCATAGAAAGGAGGTGTGTGAAGTCAAAGATTGGAGGTGTGTGAAGTCATAGAATGGAGGTGTGTGAAGTCATAGAATGGAGGTGTGTGAAGTCACAGAATGGAGTTGTGTGAAGTCAAAATGGTGGTGTGTAACGTCACAAACGGAGGTGTGTGAAGTCACAGAATGTAGGTGTGTGAACTCAAAATGGAGGTGTGTGAAGTTACAGAATGGAGGTGTGTGAAGTCATAGAATGGAGGTGTGTGAAGTCACAGAATGGAGGTGTGTGAAGTCACAGAATGGAGGTGTGTGAAGTCACAGAATGGAGGTGTGTGAAGTCAAAATGGAGGTGTGTGAACTCATAGAATGGATGTGTGTGAACTCATAGAATGGAAGTGTGTGAAGTCATGGAATGGAGGTGTGTGAAGTGGAAGAATGGAGGTGTGAAGTCAAACAACAAAGGTGTGTGAAGTCACAGAATGGAGGTGTGTGAAATCACAGAATGGAGGTGTGTGAAGTCAAAAACGTGGTCTGTAGAGTCACAAATGGAGGTGTGTGTACTCATAGATTGGAGGTGTGTGAAGTCAAAGAATGGAGGTGTGTGAAGTCATGGAATGGAGGTGTGTGAAGTCACAGAATGGAGGTGTGTGAAGTCATAGAATGGAGGTGTGTGAACTCATAGAATGGAGGTGTGTGAAGTCAAAGAATGGAGGTGTGTGAAGTCATGGAATGGAGGTGTGTGAAGTCACAGAATGGAGGTGTGTGAAGTCATAGAATGGAGGTGTGCGAAGTCATAGAATGGATGTTTCTGAAGTAAGAATGAAGGTGCGTGAAGTCATAGAATGGAGGTGTGTGAAGTCCAAATTGAGGTGTGTGAACTCATAGAATTGAGGTGTGTGAACTCATAGAATGGCGGTGTGTGAAGTCATGGAATGAAGGTGTGTGAAGTCAAAGAATGGAGGTGTGTGAAGTCAAACAATAAAGGTGTGTGAAGTCACAGAATGGAGGTGTGTGAAATCACAGAATGGAGGTGTGTGAAGTGAAAAAGGTGGTGTGTAGAGTCACAAATGGAGGTGTGTGAATTCATAGAATGTAGGTGTGTTAAGTCAAAGAATGAAGGTGTGTGAAGTCATGGAATGGAGGTGTGTGAAGTCACAGAATGGAGGTGTGTGAAGTCATAGAATGGAGGTGTGCGAAGTCATAGAATGGATGTTTCTGAAGTGAGAATGAAGGTGTGTGAAGTCATAGAATGGAGGTGTGTGAAGTCATGTAATGGAGGTGTGTGAAGTCACAGAATGGAGGTGTGAAGTCATAGAATGGAGGTGTGTGAAGTCAAAATGGAGGTGTGTGAACTCATAAAATGGAGATGTGTGAAGTCATGGAATGGAGGTGCGTGAAGTCAAAAAATGGAGGTGTGTGAAGTCAAACAATGGTGGTGTGTGAAGTCACAGAATGGAGGTGTGTGAAGTCAAAGATTGGAAGTGTGTGAAGTCCAGATGGAGGTGTGTGAAGTCACAGAATGGAGGTGTGTGAAGTCACAGAATGGAGGTGTATGAAGTCATAGAATGTAGGTGTGTGAAGTCACAGAATGGAGGTGTGTGAAGTCACAGAATGGAGGTGTGTGAAGTCACAGAATGAAGGTGTGTGAACTCACAATGGAGGTGTGTGAAGTCACAGAATGGAGGTGTGTTAAGTCAAACAATAAAGGTGTGTGAAGTCACAGAATGGAGGTCTGTGAAGTCATAGAATGGAGGTGTGTTAAGTCACAGAATGGAGGTGTGTGAACTCAGAGAATGGAGGTGTGTGAACTCAGAATGGAGGTGTGTGAAGTCACAGAACGGAGATTTGTGAAGTCATAGAATGGAGGTGCGTGAAGTCATAGAATGGATGTTTCTGAAATAAGAATGAAGGTGTGTGAAGTCATAGAATGGAGGTGTGTGAAGTCAAAATGGAGGTGTGTGAACTCATAGAATGGAGGTGTGTGAAGTCATGGAATGGAGGTGTGTGAAGTCAAAGAATGGAGGTGTGTGAAGTCAAACAATAAAGGTGTGTGAAGTCACAGAATGGAGGTGTGTGAAATCACAGAATGGAGGTTTGTGACGTCAAAAAGGTGGTGTGTAGAGTCACAAATGGAGGTGTGTGAACTCATAGAATGGAGGTGTGTGAAGTCAAAGAATGGAGGTGTGTGAAGTCATCCAATGGAAGTGTGGGAAGTCCTGGAATGGAGGTGTGTGAAGTCACAGAATGGAGGTGTGTGAAGTCAGAATGGAGTTGTGTGAAGTCATAGAATGGAGGTGTGTGAAGTCAGAATGGAGGTGTGTGAAGTCATAGAATGGAGGTGTGTGAAGTCATAATGGAGGTGTGTGAACTCATAGAATGGAGGTGTGTGAAGTCACAATGGAGGTGTGTGAAGTCATAGAATGGAGGTGTGTGAAGTCACAGAATGGAGGTGAGTGAAGTCATGGAATGGAGCTGTGTGAAGTCAGATTGGCGGTGTGTGAAGTCACAGAATGGAGGTCTGTGAACTCAGAATGGAGGTGTGTGAAATCACAGAATGGAGGTGTGTGAAGTCATAGAATGGAGATGTGTGAAGGCATAGAATGGATGTTTGTGAGGTAGGAATGAAGGTGTGTTAAGTCCTAGAATGGAGATGTGTGAAGGCACAGAATGGAGGTGTGTGAAGTCATAGAATGGAGCTGTGTGAAGTCAGAATGGAGGTGTGTGAAGTCATAGAATGAAGGTGTGTGAACTCACAATGGAGATGTGTGAAGTCAAAGAATGCAGGTGTGTGAAGTCAAAGAATGGAAGTGTGTGAAGTCATAGAATGGAGGTGTGTGAAGTCATAGAATGGAGGTGTGTGAAGTCATAGAATGGAGGTGTGTGAAGTCACAGAATTGATGTTTGTGAAGTGAGAATGGAGGTGTGTGAAGTCAGAATGGAGGTTTGTGAAGTCATAAAATGGAGGTGTGTGAAGTCGTAGAATGGATGTGTGTGAAGTCACAGAATTGATGTTTGTGAAGTCAGAATGGAGGTGTGTGAACTCACAATGGAGGTGTGTGAAGTCAAAGAATGGAGGTGTGTGAAGTCACAGAATTTATGTTTGTGAAGTTAGAATGGAGGTGTCTGAAGTCAGAATGGAGGTGTGTGAAGTCATACAATGGAGGTGTGTGAAGTCACAATGCAGATGTGTGAACTCATAGAAAGGAGGTGTGTGAAGTCAAAGATTGGAGGTGTGTGAAGTCATAGAATGGAGGTGTGTGAAGTCATAGAATGGAGGTGTGTGAAGTCACAGAATGGAGTTGTGTGAAGTCAAAATGGTGGTGTGTAACGTCACAAACGGAGGTGTGTGAAGTCACAGAATGTAGGTGTGTGAACTCAAAATGGAGGTGTGTGAAGTTACAGAATGGAGGTGTGTGAAGTCATAGAATGAAGGTGTGTGAAGTCACAGAATGGAGGTGTATGAAGTCATAGAATGTAGGTGTGTGAAGTCACAGAATGGAGGTGTGTGAAGTCACAGAATGGAGGTGTGTGAAGTCACAGAATGGAGGTGTGCGAAGTCACGAATGAAGGTGTGTGAACTCACAATGGAGGTGTGTGAAGTCACAGAATGGAGGTGTGTTAAGTCAAACAATAAAGGTGTGTGAAGTCACAGAATGGAGGTCTGTGAAGTCATAGAATGGAGGTGTGTTAAGTCACAGAATGGAGGTGTGTGAACTCAGACAATGGAGGTGTGTGAACTCAGAATGGAGGTGTGTGAATCACAGAACGGAGATTTGTGAAGTCATAGAATGGAGGTGCGTGAAGTCATAGAATGGATGTTTCTGAAGTAAGAATGAAGGTGTGTGAAGTCATAGAATGGAGGTGAGTGAAGTCAAAATGGAGGTGTGTGAACTCATAGAATGGAGGTGTGTGAAGTCATGGAATGGAGGTGTGTGAAGTCAAAGAATGGAGGTGTGTGAAGTCAAACAATAAAGGTGTGTGAAGTCACAGAATGGAGGTGTGGGAAATCACAGAATGGAGGTTTGTGACGTCAAAAAGGTGGTGTGTAGAGTCACAAATGGAGGTGTGTGAACTCATAGAATGGAGGTGTGTGAAGTCAAAGAATGGAGGTGTGTGAAGTCATCCAATGGAAGTGTGGGAAGTCATGGAATGGAGGTGTGTGAAGTCATAGAATGGAGGTGTGTGAAGTCAGCATGGAGGTGTGTGAAGTCATAGAATGGAGGTGTGTGAAGTCATAATGGAGGTGTGTGAACTCATAGAATGGAGGTGTGTGAAGTCACAATGGAGGTGTGTGAAGTCATAGAATGGAGGTGTGTGAAGTCATAGAATGGAGGTGTGTGAAGTCATAATGTAGGTGTGTGAAGTCACAGAATTGAGATGTGTGAAGTCACAGAATGGAGGTGTGTGAAGTCATAGAAAGGAGGTGTGTGAAGTCATAGAATGGAGATGTGTGAAGGCATAGAATGGATGTTTGTGAGGTAGGAATGAAGGTGTGTTAAGTCCTAGAATGGAGATGTGTGAAGGCACAGAATGGAGGTGTGTGAAGTCATAGAATGGAGCTGTGTGAAGTCAGAATGGAGGTGTGTGAAGTCATAGAATGAAGGTGTGCGAAGTCATAGAATGGATGTTTCTGAAGTGAGAATGAAGGTGTGTGAAGTCAAAGAATGGAGGTATGTGAAGTCATGGAATGGAGGTGTGTGAAGTCACAGAATGGAGGTGTGAAGTCATAGAATGGAGGTGTGTGAAGTTATAGAATGGAGGTGTGTGAAGTCATAATGGAGGTGTGTGAAGTCACAGAACTGAGGTGCGTGAAGTCACAGATGGAGGTGTGTGAAGTCATAGAATGGAGGTGTGTGAAGTCATAGAACTGATGTTTGTGAAGTAAGAATGAAGGTGTGTTAAGTCATAGAATGGAGGTGTTTGAAGGCAGAGAATGGAGGTGTGTGAAGTCACAGAATGGAGGTGTGTGAACTCACAATGGAGGTGTGTGAAGTCAAAGAATGGAGGTGTGTGAAGTCAGAGAATGGAAGTGTGTGAAGTCATAGAATGAAGGTGTGTGAAGCCAGAATTGAGGTGTGTGAAGTCACAGAATTGAGGTGTGTGAACTCAGAATGAAGGTGTGTGAAGTCACAGAATGGAGGTTTGTGAAGTCGTAGAATGGAGGTGTGTGAAGTCATGGAATGGATGTTTCTGAAGTAGAATAGAGGTGTGTGAAGTCATAGAATGGAGGTGTGTGAAGTCAAAATGGAGGTGTGCGAACTCATAAAATGGAGATGTGTGAAGTCATGGAAAGGAGGTGTTTGAAGTCCAAAAATGGAGGTGTGTGAAGTCAAACAATGGTGGTGTGTGAAGTCACAGAATGGAGGTGCGTGAAGTCAAAGAATGGAAGTGTGTGAAGTCAAAATGGAGGTGTGTGAAGTCACAGAATGGAGGGGTGTGAAGTCACAGAATGGAGGTGTGTGTAGTCATAGAATGGAGGTGTGTGAAGTCACAGAATGGAGGGGTGTGAAGTCACAGAATGGAGGTGTGTGAAGTCACAGAATGGAGGTGTGTGAAGTCAAAATGGAGGTGTGTGAACTCATAGAATGGAGGTGTGTGAACTCATAGAATGGAAGTGTGTGAAGTCATGGAATTGAGGTGTGTGAAGTCAAAGAATGGAGGTGTGAAGTCAAACAATAAAGGTGGGTGAAGTCACAGAATGGAGGTGTGTGAAGTCATAGAATGGAGCTGTGTGAAGTCAGAATGGAGGTGTGTGAAGTCATAGAATGAAGGTGTGTGAACTCACAATGGAGATGTGTGAAGTCAAAGAATGCAGGTGTGTGAAGTCAAAGAATGGAAGTGTGTGAAGTCATAGAATGGAGGTGTGTGAAGTCATAGAATGGAGGTGTGTGAAGTCATAGAATGGAGGTGTGTGAAGTCACAGAATTGATGTTTGTGAAGTGAGAATGGAGGTGTGTGAAGTCAGAATGGAGGTTTGTGAAGTCATAAAATGGAGGTGTGTGAAGTCGTAGAATGGATGTGTGTGAAGTCACAGAATTGATGTTTGTGAAGTCAGAATGGAGGTGTGTGAACTCACAATGGAGGTGTGTGCAGTCAAAGAATGGAGGTGTGTGAAGTCACAGAATTTATGTTTGTGAAGTCAAATGGAGGTGTCTGAAGTCAGAATGGAGGTGTGTGAAGTCATACAATGGAGGTGTGTGAAGTCACAATGCAGATGTGTGAACTCATAGAAAGGAGGTGTGTGAAGTCAAAGATTGGAGGTGTGTGAAGTCATAGAATGGAGGTGTGTGAAGTCATAGAATGGAGGTGTGTGAAGTCACAGAATGGAGTTGTGTGAAGTCAAAATGGTGGTGTGTAACGTCACAAACGGAGGTGTGTGAAGTCACAGAATGTAGGTGTGTGAACTCAAAATGGAGGTGTGTGAAGTGACAGAATGGAGGTGTGTGAAGTCATAGAATGGAGTTGTGTGAAGTCACAGAATGGAGGTGTGTGAAGTCACAGAATGGAGGTGTGTGAAGTCACAGAATGGAGGTGTGTGAAGTCAAAATGGAGGTGTGTGAACTCATAGAATGGATGTGTGTGAACTCATAGAATGGAAGTGTGTGAAGTCATGGAATGGAGGTGTGTGAAGTCGAAGAATAGAGGTGTGAAGTCAAACAATAAAGGTGTGTGAAGTCACAGAATGGAGGTGTGTGATGTCAAAGAATGGAGGTGTGTGAAGTCATCGAATGGAGGTGTGTGAAGTCATGGAATGGAGGTGTGTGAAGTCAAAATGGAGGTGTGTGAACTCATAGAATTGAGGTGTGTGAACTCATAGAATGGAGGTGTGTGAAGCCAAAGAATGGAGGTGTGTGAAGTCATGGAATGGAGGTGTGTGAAGTCACAGAATGGAGGTGTGTGAAGTCATAGAATGGAGGTGTGCGAAGTCATAGAATGGATGTTTCTCAAGTAAGAATGAAGGTGTGTGAAGTCATAGAATGGAGGTGTGTGAAGTCAAAATTGAGGTGTGTGAACTCATAGAATTGAGGTGTGTGAACTCATAGAATGGAGGTGTGTGAAGTCATGGAATGAAGGTGTGTGAAGTCAAAGAATGGAGGTGTGTGAAGTCAAACAATAAAGGTGTGTGAAGTCACAGAATGGAGGTGTGTGAAATCACAGAATGGAGGTGTGTGAAGTGAAAAAGGTGGTGTGTAGAGTCACAAATGGAGGTGTGTGAACTCATAGATTGGAGGTGTGTGAAGTCAAAGAATGGAGGTGTGTGAAGTCATGGAATGGAGGTGTGTGAAGTCACAGAATGGAGTTGTGTGAAGTCAAAATGGTGGTGTGTAACGTCACAAACGGAGGTGTGTGAAGTCACAGAATGTAGGTGTGTGAACTCAAAATGGAGGTGTGTGAAGTGACAGAATGGAGGTGTGTGAAGTCATAGAATGGAGGTGTGTGAAGTCACAGAATGGAGGTGTGTGAAGTCACAGAATGGAGGTGTGTGAAGTCACAGAATGGAGGTGTGTGAAGTCAAAATGGAGGTGTGTGAACTCATAGAATGGATGTGTGTGAACTCATAGAATGGAAGTGTGTGAAGTCATGGAATGGAGGTGTGTGAAGTCGAAGAATAGAGGTGTGAAGTCAAACAATAAAGGTGTGTGAAGTCACAGAATGGAGGTGTGTGAAATCACAGAATGGAGGTGTGTGAAGTCAAAGAATGGAGGTGTGTGAAGTCATCGAATGGAGGTGTGTGAAGTCATGGAATGGAGGTGTGTGAAGTCAAAATGGAGGTGTGTGAACTCATAGAGTTGAGGTGTGTGAACTCATAGAATGGAGGTGTGTGAAGCCAAAGAATGGAGGTGTGTGAAGTCATGGAATGGAGGTGTGTGAAGTCAAAGAATGGAGGTGTGTGAAGTCATAGAATGGAGGTGTGCGAAGTCATAGAATGGATGTTTCTGAAGTAAGAATGAAGGTGTGTGAAGTCATAGAATGGAGGTGTGTGAAGTCAAAATTGAGGTGTGTGAACTCATAGAATTGAGGTGTGTGAACTCATAGAATGGAGGTGTGTGAAGTCATGGAATGAAGGTGTGTGAAGTGAAAGAATGGAGGTGTGTGAAGTCAAACAATAAAGGTGTGTGAAGTCACAGAATGGAGGTGTGTGAAATCACAGAATGGAGGTGTGTGAAGTGAAAAAGGTGGTGTGTAGAGTCACAAATGGAGGTGTGTGAACTCATAGAATGTAGGTGTGTTAAGTCAAAGAATGGAGGTGTGTGAAGTCATGGAATGGAGGTGTGTGAAGTCACAGAATGGAGGTGTGTGAAGTCATAGAATGGAGGTGTGCGAAGTCATAGAATGGATGTTTATGAAGTGAGAATGATGGTGTGTGAAGTCATAGAATGGAGGTGTATGAAGTCATGGAATGGAGGTGTGTGAAGTCACAGAATGGAGGTGTGAAGTCATAGAATGGAAGTGTGTGAAGTCAAAATGGAGGTGTGTGAACTCATAAAATGGAGATGTGTGAAGTCATGGAATGGAGGTGCGTGAAGTCCAAAAATGGAGGTGTGTGAAGTCAAACAATGGTGGTGTGTGAAGTCACAGAATGGAGGTGTGTGAAGTCAAAGATTGGAAGTGTGTGAAGTCCAGATGGAGGTGTGTGAAGTTACAGAATGGAGGTGTGTGAAGTCACAGAATGGAGGTGTATGAAGTCATAGAATGTAGGTGTGTGAAGTCAGAGAATGGAGGTGTGTGACGTCACAGAATGGAGGTGTGTGAAGTCACAGAATGAAGGTGTGTGAAGTCACAATGGAGGTGTGTGAAGTCACAGAATGGAGGTGTGTTAAGTCAAACAATAAAGGTGTGTGAAGTCACAGAATAGAGGTCTGTGAAGTCATAGAATGGAGGTGTGTTAAGTCACAGAATGGAGGTGTGTGAACTCAGAGAATGGAGGTGTGTGAACTCAGAATGGAGGTGTGTGAAGTCACAGAACGGAGATTTGTGAAGTCATAGAATGGAGGTGCGTGAAGTCATAGAATGGATGTTTCTGAAATAAGAATGAAGGTGTGTGAAGTCATAGAATGGAGGTGTGTGAAGTCAAAATGGAGGTGTGTGAACTCATAGAATGGAGGTGTGTGAAGTCATGGAATGGAGGTGTGTGAAGTCAAAGAATTGAGGTGTGTGAAGTCAAACAATAAAGGTGTGTGAAGTCACAGAATGGAGGTGTGTGAAATCACAGAATGGAGGTTTGTGACGTCAAAAAGGTGGTGTGTAGAGTCACAAATGGAGGTGTGTGAACTCATAGAATGGAGGTGTGTGAAGTCAAAGAATGGAGGTGTGTGAAGTCATCCAATGGAAGTGTGGGAAGTCATGGAATGGAGGTGTGTGAAGTCACAGAATGGAGGTGTGTGAAGTCAGAATGGAGTTGTGTGAAGTCATAGAATGGAGGTGTGTGAAGTCAGAATGGAGGTGTGTGAAGTCATAGAATGGAGGTGTGTGAAGTCATAATGGAGGTGTGTGAACTCATAGAATGGAGGTGTGTGAAGTCACAATGGAGGTGTGTGAAGTCATAGAATGGAGGTGTGTAAAGTCACCGAATGGAGGTGTGTGAAGTCATGGAATGGAGCTGTGTGAAGTCAGATTGGCGGTGTGTGAAGTCACAGAATGGAGGTCTGTGAACTCAGAATGGAGGTGTGTGAAATCACAGAATGGAGGTGTGTGAAGTCATAGAATGGAGGTGTGTGAAGTCATAGAATGGAGGTGTGTGAAGTCATAATGTAGGTGTGTGAAGTCACAGAATTGAGATGTGTGAAGTCACAGAATGGAGGTGTGTGAAGTCATAGAATGGAGGTGTGTGAAGTCATAGAATGGAGATGTGTGAAGTCATATAATGGATGTTTGTGAGGTAGGAATGAAGGTGTGTTAAGTCCTAGAATGGAGATGTGTGAAGGCACAGAATGGAGGTGTGTGAAGTCATAGAATGGAGCTGTGTGAAGTCAGAATGGAGGTGTGTGAAGTCATAGAATGAAGGTGTGTGAACTCACAATGGAGATGTGTGAAGTCAAAGAATGCAGGTGTGTGAAGTCAAAGAATGGAAGTGTGTGAAGTCATAGAATGGAGGTGTGTGAAGTCATAGAATGGAGGTGTGTGAAGTCATAGAATGGAGGTGTGTGAAGTCACAGAATTGATGTTTGTGAAGTGAGAATGGAGGTGTGTGAAGTCAGAATGGAGGTTTGTGAAGTCATAAAATGGAGGTGTGTGAAGTCGTAGAATGGATGTGTGTGAAGTCACAGAATTGATGTTTGTGAAGTCAGAATGGAGGTGTGTGAACTCACAATGGAGGTGTGTGAAGTCAAAGAATGGAGGTGTGTGAAGTCACAGAATTTATGTTTGTGAAGTTAGAATGGAGGTGTCTGAAGTCAGAATGGAGGTGTGTGAAGTCATACAATGGAGGTGTGTGAAGTCACAATGCAGATGTGTGAACTCATAGAAAGGAGGTGTGTGAAGTCAAAGATTGGAGGTGTGTGAAGTCATAGAATGGAGGTGTGTGAAGTCATAGAATGGAGGTGTGTGAAGTCACAGAATGGAGTTGTGTGAAGTCAAAATGGTGGTGTGTAACGTCACAAACGGAGGTGTGTGAAGTCACAGAATGTAGGTGTGTGAACTCAAAATGGAGGTGTGTGAAGTTACAGAATGGAGGTGTGTGAAGTCATAGAATGGAGGAGTGTGAAGTCACAGAATGGAGGTGTGTGAAGTCACAGAATGGAGGTGTAGAAGTCACAGAATGGAGGTGTGTGAAGTCAAAATGGAGGTGTGTGAACTCATAGAATGGATGTGTGTGAACTCATAGAATGGAAGTGTGTGAAGTCATGGAATGGAGGTGTGTGAAGTCGAAGAATGGAGGTGTGAAGTCAAACAACAAAGGTGTGTGAAGTCACAGAATGGAGGTGTGTGAAATCACAGAATGGAGGTGTGTGAAGTGAAAAAGGTGGTCTGTAGAGTCACAAATGGAGGTGTGTGAACTCATAGATTGGAGGTGTGTGAAGTCAAAGAATGGAGGTGTGTGAAGTCATGGAATGGAGGTGTGTGAAGTCACAGAATGGAGGTGTGTGAAGTCATAGAATGGAGGTGTGTGAACTCATAGAATGGAGGTGTGTGAAGTCATGGAATGGAGGTGTGTGAAGTCACAGAATGGAGGTGTGTGAAGTCATAGAATGGAGGTGTGCGAAGTCATAGAATGGATGTTTCTGAAGTAAGAATGAAGGTGCGTGAAGTCATAGAATGGAGGTGTGTGAAGTCCAAATTGAGGTGTGTGAACTCATAGAATTGAGGTGTGTGAACTCATAGAATGGCGGTGTGTGAAGTCATGGAATGAAGGTGTGTGAAGTCAAAGAATGGAGGTGTGTGAAGTCAAACAATAAAGGTGTGTGAAGTCACAGAATGGAGGTGTGTGAAATCACAGAATGGAGGTGTGTGAAGTGAAAAAGGTGGTGTGTAGAGTCACAAATGGAGGTGTGTGAATTCATAGAATGTAGGTGTGTTAAGTCAAAGAATGAAGGTGTGTGAAGTCATGGAATGGAGGTGTGTGAAGTCACAGAATGGAGGTGTGTGAAGTCATAGAATGGAGGTGTGCGAAGTCATAGAATGGATGTTTCTGAAGTGAGAATGAAGGTGTGTGAAGTCATAGAATGGAGGTGTGTGAAGTCATGGAATGGAGGTGTGTGAAGTCACAGAATGGAGGTGTGAAGTCATAGAATGGAGGTGTGTGAAGTCAAAATGGAGGTGTGTGAACTCATAAAATGGAGATGTGTGAAGTCATGGAATGGAGGGGCGTGAAGTCAAAAAATGGAGGTGTGTGAAGTCAAACAATGGTGGTGTGTGAAGTCACAGAATGGAGGTGTGTGAAGTCAAAGATTGGAAGTGTGTGAAGTCCAGATGGAGGTGTGTGAAGTCACAGAATGGAGGTGTGTGAAGTCACAGAAGGGAGGTGTATGAAGTCATAGAATGTAGGTGTGTGAAGTCACAGAATGGAGGTGTGTGAAGTCATAGAATGTAGGTGTGTGAAGTCATAGAATGTAGGTGTGTGAAGTCAGAGAATGGAGGTGTGTGAAGTCACAGAATGGAGGTGTGTGAAGTCACAGAATGAAGGTGTGTGAAGTCACAATGGAGGTGTGTGAAGTCACAGAATGGAGGTGTGTTAAGTCAAACAATAAAGGTGTGTGAAGTCACAGAATAGAGGTCTGTGAAGTCATAGAATGGAGGTGTGTTAAGTCACAGAATGGAGGTGTGTGAACTCAGAGAATGGAGGTGTGTGAACTCAGAATGGAGGTGTGTGAAGTCACAGAACGGAGATTTGTTAAGTCATAGAATGGAGGTGCGTGAAGTCATAGAATGGATGTTTCTGAAATAAGAATGAAGGTGTGTGAAGTCATAGAATGGAGGTGTGTGAAGTCAAAATGGAGGTGTGTGAACTCATAGAATGGAGGTGTGTGAAGTCATGGAATGGAGGTGTGTGAAGTCAAAGAAGGGAGGTGTGTGAAGTCAAACAATAAAGGTGTGTGAAGTCACAGAATGGAGGTGTGTGAAATCACAGAATGGAGGTTTGTGACGTCAAAAAGGTGGTGTGTAGAGTCACAAATGGAGGTGTGTGAACTCATAGAATGGAGGTGTGTGAAGTCAAAGAATGGAGGTGTGTGAAGTCATCCAATGGAAGTGTGGGAAGTCATGGAATGGAGGGGTGTGAAGTCACAGAATGGAGGTGTGTGAAGTCAGAATGGAGTTGTGTGAAGTCATAGAATGGAGGTGTGTGAAGTCAGAATGGAGGTGTGTGAAGTCATAGAATGGAGGTGTGTGAAGTCATAATGGAGGTGTGTGAACTCATAGAATGGAGGTGTGTGAAGTCACAATGGAGGTGTGTGAAGTCATAGAATGGAGGTGTGTGAAGTCACAGAATGGAGGTGTGTGAAGTCATGGAATGGAGCTGTGTGAAGTCAGATTGGCGGTGTGTGAAGTCACAGAATGGAGGTCTGTGAACTCAGAATGGAGGTGTGTGAAATCACAGAATGGAGGTGTGTGAAGTCATAGAATGGAGGTGTGTGAAGTCATAGAATGGAGGTGTGTGAAGTCATAATGTAGGTGTGTGAAGTCACAGAATTGAGATGTGTGTAGTCACAGAATGGAGGTGTGTGAAGTCATAGAATGGAGGTGTGTGAAGTCATATAATGGAGATGTGTGAAGTCATAGAATGGATGTTTGTGAGGTAGGAATGAAGGTGTGTTAAGTCCTAGAATGGATATGTGTGAAGGCACAGAATGGAGGTGTGTGAAGTCATAGAATGGAGCTGTGTGAAGTCAGAATGGAGGTGTGTGAAGTCATAGAATGAAGGTGTGTGAACTCACAATGGAGATGTGTGAAGTCAAAGAATGCAGGTGTGTGAAGTCAAAGAATGGAAGTGTGTGAAGTCATAGAATGGAGGTTTGTGAAGTCATAGAATGGAGGTGTGTGAAGTCATAGAATGGAGGTGTGTGAAGTCACAGAATTGATGTTTGTGAAGTGAGAATGGAGGTGTGTGAAGTCAGAATGGAGGTTTGTGAAGTCATAAAATGGAGGTGTGTGAAGTCGTAGAATGGATGTGTGTGAAGTCACAGAATTGATGTTTGTGAAGTCAGAATGGAGGTGTGTGAACTCACAATGGAGGTGTGTGAAGTCAAAGAATGGAGGTGTGTGAAGTCACAGAATTTATGTTTGTGAAGTTAGAATGGAGGTGTCTGAAGTCAGAATGGAGGTGTGTGAAGTCATACAATGGAGGTGTGTGAAGTCACAATGCAGATGTGTGAACTCATAGAAAGGAGGTGTGTGAAGTCAAAGATTGGAGGTGTGTGAAGTCATAGAATGGAGGTGTGTGAAGTCATAGAATGGAGGTGTGTGAAGTCACAGAATGGAGTTGTGTGAAGTCAAAATGGTGGTGTGTAACGTCACAAACGGAGGTGTGTGAAGTCACAGAATGTAGGTGTGTGAACTCAAAATGGAGGTGTGTGAAGTTACAGAATGGAGGTGTGTGAAGTCATAGAATGGAGGTGTGTGAAGTCACAGAATGGAGGTGTGTGAAGTCACAGAATGGAGGTGTGTGAAGTCACAGAATGGAGGTGTGTGAAGTCAAAATGGAGGTGTGTGAACTCATAGAATGGATGTGTGTGAACTCATAGAATGGAAGTGTGTGAAGTCATGGAATGGAGGTGTGTGAAGTGGAAGAATGGAGGTGTGAAGTCAAACAACAAAGGTGTGTGAAGTCACAGAATGGAGGTGTGTGAAATCACAGAATGGAGGTGTGTGAAGTCAAAAACGTGGTCTGTAGAGTCACAAATGGAGGTGTGTGTACTCATAGATTGGAGGTGTGTGAAGTCAAAGAATGGAGGTGTGTGAAGTCATGGAATGGAGGTGTGTGAAGTCACAGAATGGAGGTGTGTGAAGTCATAGAATGGAGGTGTGTGAACTCATAGAATGGAGGTGTGTGAAGTCAAAGAATGGAGGTGTGTGAAGTCATGGAATGGAGGTGTGTGAAGTCACAGAATGGAGGTGTGTGAAGTCATAGAATGGAGGTGTGCGAAGTCATAGAATGGATGTTTCTGAAGTAAGAATGAAGGTGCGTGAAGTCATAGAATGGAGGTGTGTGAAGTCCAAATTGAGGTGTGTGAACTCATAGAATTGAGGTGTGTGAACTCATAGAATGGCGGTGTGTGAAGTCATGGAATGAAGGTGTGTGAAGTCAAAGAATGGAGGTGTGTGAAGTCAAACAATAAAGGTGTGTGAAGTCACAGAATGGAGGTGTGTGAAATCACAGAATGGAGGTGTGTGAAGTGAAAAAGGTGGTGTGTAGAGTCACAAATGGAGGTGTGTGAATTCATAGAATGTAGGTGTGTTAAGTCAAAGAATGAAGGTGTGTGAAGTCATGGAATGGAGGTGTGTGAAGTCACAGAATGGAGGTGTGTGAAGTCATAGAATGGAGGTGTGCGAAGTCATAGAATGGATGTTTCTGAAGTGAGAATGAAGGTGTGTGAAGTCATAGAATGGAGGTGTGTGAAGTCATGTAATGGAGGTGTGTGAAGTCACAGAATGGAGGTGTGAAGTCATAGAATGGAGGTGTGTGAAGTCAAAATGGAGGTGTGTGAACTCATAAAATGGAGATGTGTGAAGTCATGGAATGGAGGTGCGTGAAGTCAAAAAATGGAGGTGTGTGAAGTCAAACAATGGTGGTGTGTGAAGTCACAGAATGGAGGTGTGTGAAGTCAAAGATTGGAAGTGTGTGAAGTCCAGATGGAGGTGTGTGAAGTCACAGAATGGAGGTGTGTGAAGTCACAGAATGGAGGTGTATGAAGTCATAGAATGTAGGTGTGTGAAGTCACAGAATGGAGGTGTGTGAAGTCACAGAATGGAGGTGTGTGAAGTCACAGAATGAAGGTGTGTGAACTCACAATGGAGGTGTGTGAAGTCACAGAATGGAGGTGTGTTAAGTCAAACAATAAAGGTGTGTGAAGTCACAGAATGGAGGTCTGTGAAGTCATAGAATGGAGGTGTGTTAAGTCACAGAATGGAGGTGTGTGAACTCAGAGAATGGAGGTGTGTGAACTCAGAATGGAGGTGTGTGAAGTCACAGAACGGAGATTTGTGAAGTCATAGAATGGAGGTGCGTGAAGTCATAGAATGGATGTTTCTGAAATAAGAATGAAGGTGTGTGAAGTCATAGAATGGAGGTGTGTGAAGTCAAAATGGAGGTGTGTGAACTCATAGAATGGAGGTGTGTGAAGTCATGGAATGGAGGTGTGTGAAGTCAAAGAATGGAGGTGTGTGAAGTCAAACAATAAAGGTGTGTGAAGTCACAGAATGGAGGTGTGTGAAATCACAGAATGGAGGTTTGTGACGTCAAAAAGGTGGTGTGTAGAGTCACAAATGGAGGTGTGTGAACTCATAGAATGGAGGTGTGTGAAGTCAAAGAATGGAGGTGTGTGAAGTCATCCAATGGAAGTGTGGGAAGTCCTGGAATGGAGGTGTGTGAAGTCACAGAATGGAGGTGTGTGAAGTCAGAATGGAGTTGTGTGAAGTCATAGAATGGAGGTGTGTGAAGTCAGAATGGAGGTGTGTGAAGTCATAGAATGGAGGTGTGTGAAGTCATAATGGAGGTGTGTGAACTCATAGAATGGAGGTGTGTGAAGTCACAATGGAGGTGTGTGAAGTCATAGAATGGAGGTGTGTGAAGTCACAGAATGGAGGTGAGTGAAGTCATGGAATGGAGCTGTGTGAAGTCAGATTGGCGGTGTGTGAAGTCACACAATGGAGGTCTGTGAACTCAGAATGGAGGTGTGTGAAATCACAGAATGGAGGTGTGTGAAGTCATAGAATGGAGATGTGTGAAGGCATAGAATGGATGTTTGTGAGGTAGGAATGAAGGTGTGTTAAGTCCTAGAATGGAAATGTGTGAAGGCACAGAATGGAGGTGTGTGAAGTCATAGAATGGAGCTGTGTGAAGTCAGAATGGAGGTGTGTGAAGTCATAGAATGAAGGTGTGTGAACTCACAATGGAGATGTGTGAAGTCAAAGAATGCAGGTGTGTGAAGTCAAAGAATGGAAGTGTGTGAAGTCATAGAATGGAGGTGTGTGAAGTCATAGAATGGAGGTGTGTGAAGTCATAGAATGGAGGTGTGTGAAGTCACAGAATTGATGTTTGTGAAGTGAGAATGGAGGTGTGTGAAGTCAGAATGGAGGTTTGTGAAGTCATAAAATGGAGGTGTGTGAAGTCGTAGAATGGATGTGTGTGAAGTCACAGAATTGATGTTTGTGAAGTCAGAATGGAGGTGTGTGAACTCACAATGGAGGTGTGTGAAGTCAAAGAATGGAGGTGTGTGAAGTCACAGAATTTATGTTTGTGAAGTTAGAATGGAGGTGTCTGAAGTCAGAATGGAGGTGTGTGAAGTCATACAATGGAGGTGTGTGAAGTCACAATGCAGATGTGTGAACTCATAGAAAGGAGGTGTGTGAAGTCAAAGATTGGAGGTGTGTGAAGTCATAGAATGGAGGTGTGTGAAGTCATAGAATGGAGGTGTGTGAAGTCACAGAATGGAGTTGTGTGAAGTCAAAATGGTGGTGTGTAACGTCACAAACGGAGGTGTGTGAAGTCACAGAATGTAGGTGTGTGAACTCAAAATGGAGGTGTGTGAAGTTACAGAATGGAGGTGTGTGAAGTCATAGAATGAAGGTGTGTGAAGTCACAGAATGGAGGTGTATGAAGTCATAGAATGTAGGTGTGTGAAGTCACAGAATGGAGGTGTGTGAAGTCACAGAATGGAGGTGTGTGAAGTCACAGAATGGAGGTGTGCGAAGTCACAGAATGAAGGTGTGTGAACTCACAATGGAGGTGTGTGAAGTCACAGAATGGAGGTGTGTTAAGTCAAACAATAAAGGTGTGTGAAGTCACAGAATGGAGGTCTGTGAAGTCATAGAATGGAGGTGTGTTAAGTCACAGAATGGAGGTGTGTGAACTCAGACAATGGAGGTGTGTGAACTCAGAATGGAGGTGTGTGAATCACAGAACGGAGATTTGTGAAGTCATAGAATGGAGGTGCGTGAAGTCATAGAATGGATGTTTCTGAAGTAAGAATGAAGGTGTGTGAAGTCATAGAATGGAGGTGAGTGAAGTAAAAATGGAGGTGTGTGAACTCATAGAATGGAGGTGTGTGAAGTCATGGAATGGAGGTGTGTGAAGTCAAAGAATGGAGGTGTGTGAAGTCAAACAATAAAGGTGTGTGAAGTCACAGAATGGAGGTGTGGGAAATCACAGAATGGAGGTTTGTGACGTCAAAAAGGTGGTGTGTAGAGTCACAAATGGAGGTGTGTGAACTCATAGAATGGAGGTGTGTGAAGTCAAAGAATGGAGGTGTGTGAAGTCATCCAATGGAAGTGTGGGAAGTCCTGGAATGGAGGTGTGTGAAGTCATAGAATGGAGGTGTGTGAAGTCAGAATGGAGGTGTGTGAAGTCATAGAATGGAGGTGTGTGAAGTCATAATGGAGGTGTGTGAACTCATAGAATGGAGGTGTGTGAAGTCACAATGGAGGTGTGTGAAGTCATAGAATGGAGGTGTGTGAAGTCATAGAATGGAGGTGTGTGAAGTCATAATGTAGGTGTGTGAAGTCACAGAATTGAGATGTGTGAAGTCACAGAATGGAGGTGTGTGAAGTCATAGAAAGGAGGTGTGTGAAGTCATAGAATGGAGATGTGTGAAGGCATAGAATGGATGTTTGTGAGGTAGGAATGAAGGTGTGTTAAGTCCTAGAATGGAGATGTGTGAAGGCACAGAATGGAGGTGTGTGAAGTCATAGAATGGAGCTGTGTGAAGTCAGAATGGAGGTGTGTGAAGTCATAGAATGAAGGTGTGTGAACTCACAATGGAGATGTGTGAAGTCAAAGAATGCAGGTGTGTGAAGTCAAAGAATGGAAGTGTGTGAAGTCATAGAATGGAGGTGTGTGAAGTCATAGAATGGAGGTGTGTGAAGTCATAGAATGGAGGTGTGTGAAGTCACAGAATTGATGTTTGTGAAGTGAGAATGGAGGTGTGTGAAGTCAGAATGGAGGTTTGTGAAGTCATAAAATGGAGGTGTGTGAAGTCGTAGAATGGATGTGTGTGAAGTCACAGAATTGATGTTTGTGAAGTCAGAATGGAGGTGTGTGAACTCACAATGGAGGTGTGTGAAGTCAAAGAATGGAGGTGTGTGAAGTCACAGAATTTATGTTTGTGAAGTTAGAATGGAGGTGTCTGAAGTCAGAATGGAGGTGTGTGAAGTCATACAATGGAGGTGTGTGAAGTCACAATGCAGATGTGTGAACTCATAGAAAGGAGGTGTGTGAAGTCAAAGATTGGAGGTGTGTGAAGTCATAGAATGGAGGTGTGTGAAGTCATAGAATGGAGGTGTGTGAAGTCACAGAATGGAGTTGTGTGAAGTCAAAATGGTGGTGTGTAACGTCACAAACGGAGGTGTGTGAAGTCACAGAATGTAGGTGTGTGAACTCAAAATGGAGGTGTGTGAAGTCACAGAATGGAGGTGTGTGAAGTCATAGAATGGAGGTGTGTGAAGTCACAGAATGGAGGTGTGTGAAGTCACAGAATGGAGGTGTGTGAAGTCACAGAATGGAGGTGTGTGAAGTCAAAATGGAGGTGTGTGAACTCATAGAATGGATGTGTGTGAACTCATAGAATGGAAGTGTGTGAAGTCATGGAATGGAGGTGTGTGAAGTCGAAGAATGGAGGTGTGAAGTCAAACAATAAAGGTGTGTGAAGTCACAGAATGTAGGTGTGTGAAATCACAGAATGGAGGTGTGTGAAGTCAAAAAGGTGATCTGTAGAGTACAAATGGAGGTGTGTGAACTCATAGATTGGAGGTGTGTGAAGTCAAAGAATGGAGGTTTGTGAAGTCATGGAATGGAGGTGTGTGAAGTCACAGAATGGAGGTGTGTGAAGTCATAGAATGGAGGTGTGTGAACTCATAGAATGGAGGTGTGTGAAGTCAAAGAATGGAGGTGTGTGAAGTCATCGAATGGAGGTGTGTGAAGTCATGGAATGGAGGTGTGTGAAGTCAAAATGGAGGTGTGTGAACTCATAGAATTGAGGTGTGTGAACTCATAGAATGGAGGTGTGTGAAGTCAAAGAATGGAGGTGTGTGAAGTCATGGAATGGAGGTGTGTGAAGTCACAGAATGGAGGTGTGTGAAGTCATAGAATGGAGGTGTGCGAAGTCATAGAATGGATGTTTCTGAAGTAAGAATGAAGGTGTGTGAAGTCATAGAATGGAGGTGTGTGAAGTCAAAATTGAGGTGTGTGAACTCATAGAATTGAGGTGTGTGAACTCATAGAATGGAGGTGTGTGAAGTCATGGAATGAAAGTGTGTGAAGTCAAAGAATGGAGGTGTGTGAAGTCAAACAATAAAGGTGTGTGAAGTCGTAGAATGGTGGTGTGTGAAATCACAGAATGGAGGTGTGTGAAGTCAAAAAGGTGATCTGTAGAGTCACAAATGGAGGTGTGTGAACTCATAGATTGGAGGTGTGTGAAGTCAAAGAATGGAGGTGTGTGAAGTCATGGAATGGAGGTGTGTGAAGTCACAGAATGGAGGTGTGTGAAGTCATAGAATGGAGGTGTGTGAACTCATAGAATGGAGGTGTGTGAAGTCAAAGAATGGAGGTGTGTGAAGTCATCGAATGGAGGTGTGTGAAGTCATGGAATGGAGGTGTGTGAAGTCAAAATGGAGGTGTGTGAACTCATAGAATTGAGGTGTGTGAACTCATAGAATGGAGGTGTGTGAAGTCATGGAATGAAAGTGTGTGAAGTCAAAGAATGGAGGTGTGTGAAGATATGGAATGGAGGTGTGCGAAGTCATAGAATGGATGTTTCTGAAGTAAGAATGAAGGTGTGTGAAGTCATAGAATGGAGGTGTGTGAAGTCAAAATTGAGGTGTGTGAACTCATAGAATTGAGGTGTGTGAACTCATAGAATGGAGGTGTGTGAAGTCATGGAATGAAAGTGTGTGAAGTCAAAGAATGGAGGTGTGTGAAGTCAAACAATAAAGGTGTGTGAAGTCACAGAATGGAGGTGTGTGAAATCACAGAATGGAGGTGTGTGAAGTGAAAAAGGTGGTGTGTAGAGTCACAAATGGAGGTGTGTGAACTCATAGAATGTAGGTGTGTTAAGTCAAAGAATGGAGGTGTGTGAAGTCATGGAATGGAGGTGTGTGAAGTCACAGAATGGAGGTGTGTGAAGTCATAGAATGGAGTTGTGCGAAGTCATAGAATGGATGTTTCTGAAGTGAGAATGAAGGTGTGTGAAGTCATAGAATGGAGGTGTGTGAAGTCATGGAATGGAGGTGTATGAAGTCACAGAATGGAGGTGTGAAGTCATAGAATGGAGGTGTGTGAAGTTATAGAATGCAGGTCTGTGAAGTCATAATGGAGGTGTGTGAAGTCACAGAACTGAGGTGCGTGAAGTCACAGATGGAGGTCTGTGAAGTCATAGAATGGAGGTGTGTGAATTCATAGAACTGATGTTTGTGAAGTAAGAATGAAGGTGTGTTAAGTCATAGAATGGAGGTGTTTGAAGGCAGAGAAAGGAGGTGTGTGAAGTCACAGAATGGAGGTGTGTGAACTCCCAATGGAGGTGTGTGAAGTCAAAGAATGGAGGTGTGTGAAGTCAGAGAATGGAAGTGTGTGAAGTCATAGAATGAAGGTGTGTGAAGCCAGAATTGAGGTGTGTGAAGTCGCAGAATTGAGGTGTGTGAACTCAGAATGAAGGTGTGTGAAGTCAGAGAATGGAGGTTTGTGAAGTCATAGAACGGAGGTGTGTGAAGTCAAAATGGAGGTGTGCGAACTCATAAAATGGAGATGTGTGAAGTCATGGAAAGGAGGTGTTTGAAGTCCAAAAATGGAGGTGTGTGAAGTCAAACAATGGTGGTGTGTGAAGTCACAGAATGGAGGTGTGTGAAGACAAAGAATGGAAGTGTGTGAAGTCAAAATGGAGGTGTGTGAAGTCACAGAATGGAGGTGTGTGAAGTCACAGAATGGAGGTGTGTGAAGTCATAGAATGGAGGTGTGTGAAGTCACAGAATGGAGGTGTGTAAAGTCACAGAATGGAGGTGTGTAAAGTCACAGAATGGAGGTGTGTGAAGTCACAGAATGGAGGTGTGTGAAGTCAAAATGGAGGTGTGTGAACTCATAGAACGGAAGTGTGTGAAGTCATGGAATGGCGGTGTGTGAAGTCAAACAATAAAGGTGTGTAAAGTCACAGAATGGAGGTGTGTGAAATCACAGAATGGAGGTGTGTGAAGTGAAAAAGGTGGTGTGTAGAGTCACAAATGGAGGTGTGTGAACTCATAGAATGGAGGTGTGTGAAGTCAAAGAATGGAGGTGTGTGAAGTCATGAATGGAGGTGTGTGAAGTCACAGAATGGAGGTGTGTGAAGTCATAGAATGGAGGTGTGTGAAGTCATAATGCAGGTGTGTGAACTCATAGAATGGAGGTGTGAAGTCACAATGGAGGTGTGTGAAGTCATAGAATGGAGGTGTGTGAAGTCACAGTATGGAGGTGTGTGAAATCATAGAATGGAGCTGTGTGAAGTCAGATTTCAGGTCTGTGAAGTCACAGAATGGAGGTGTGTGAACTCAGAATGGAGGTGTGTGAAATCACAGAATGGAGGTGTGAAGTCATGGAATGGAGGTGTGTGAAGTTATAGAATGGAGGTGTGTGAAGTCATAATGGAGGTGTGTGAAGTCACAGAACTGAGGTGCGTGAAGTCACAGATGGAGGTGTGTGAAGTCATAGAATGGAGGTGTGTGAAGTCATAGAATGGAGGTGTGTGAAGTCATAGAACTGATGTTTGTGAAGTAAGAATGAAGGTGTGTTAAGTCATAGAATGGAGGTGTTTGAAGGCAGAGAATGGAGGTGTGTGAAGTCACAGAATGGAGGTGTGTGAACTCACAATGGAGGTGTGTGAAGTCAAAGAATGGAGGTGTGTGAAGTCAGAATTGAGGTGTGTGAAGTCACAGAATTAAGGTGTGTGAACTCAAAATGAAGGTGTGTGAAGTCACAGAATGGAGGCTTGTGAAGTCGTAGAATGGAGGTGTGTGAAGTCATAGAATGGATGTTTCTGAAGAAGAATAGAGGTGTGTGAAGTCATAGAATGGAGGTGTGTGAAGTCACAGAATGGAGGTGTGTGAACTCACAACGGAGGTGTGTGAAGTCAAAGAATGGTGGTGTGTGAAGTCAGAGAATGGAAGTGGGTGAAGTCATAGACTGAAGGTGTGTGAAGCCACAATTGAGGTGTGCGAAGTCACAGAATTGAGATGTGTGAACTCAGAATGAAATTGTGTGAAGTCAGAGAATGGAGGTTTGTGAAGTCATAGAACGGAGGTGTGTGAAGTCAAAATGGAGGTGTGCGAACTCATAAAATGGAGATGTGTGAAGTCATGGAAAGGAGGTGTTTGAAGTCCAAAAATGGAGGTGTGTGAAGTCAAACAATGGTGGTGTGTGAAGTCACAGAATGGAGGTGTGTGAAGACAAAGAATGGAAGTGTGTGAAGTCAAAATGGAGGTGTGTGAAGTCACAGAATGGAGGTGTGTGACGTCACAGAATGGAGGTGTGTGAAGTCATAGAATGGAGGTGTATGAAGTCACAGAATGGAGGTGTGTAAAGTCACAAAATGGAGGTGTGTGAAGTCACAGAATGGAGGTGTGTGAAGTCAAAATGGAGGTGTGTGAACTCATAGAATGGAGGTGTGTGAACTCATAGAACGGAAGTGTGTGAAGTCATGGAATGGCGGTGTGTGAAGTCAAAGAATGGAGGTGTGAAGTCAAACAATAAAGGTGTGTGAAGTCACAGAATGGAGGTGTGTGAAATCACAGAATGGAGGTGTGTGAAGTGAAAAAGGTGGTGTGTAGAGTCACAAATGGAGGTGTGTGAACTCATAGAATGGAGGTGTGTGAAGTCAAAGAATGGAGGTGTGTGAAGTCATGGAATGGAGGTGTGTGAAGTCACAGAATGGAGGTGTGTGAAGTCATAGAATGGACGTGTGCGAAGTCATAGAATGGATGTTTCTGAAGTAAGAATGAAGGTGTGTGAAGTCATAGAATGGAGGTGTGTGAAGTCAAAATGGAGGTGTGTGAACTCATAGAATTGAGGTTTGTGAACTCATAGAATGGAGGTGTGTGAAGTCATGGAATGAAGGTGTGTGAAGTCAAAGAATGGAGGTGTGTGAAGTCACAGAATGGAGGTGTGTGAACTCACAATGGAGGTGTGTGAAGTCATGGAATGAAGGTGTGTGAAGTCACAGAATGGAGGTGTGTGAAGTCACAGAATGGAGGTGTGTGAACTCACAATGGAGGTGTGTGAAGTCAAACAATAAATGTGTGTGAAGTCAAACAATGGTGGTGTGTGAAGTCACAGAATGGAGGTGTGCGAAGTCACAGAATGGAAGTGTGTGAAGTCAAAATGGAGGTGTGTGAAGTCACAGAATGGAGGTGTGTGAAGTCACAGAATGGAGGTGTGTGAACTCAAAATGGAGGTGTGTGAAGTCACAGAATGGAGGTGTGTGAAGTCACAGAATGGAGGTTTGTGAAGTCACAGAATGGAGGTGTGTGAAGTCAAAATGGAGGTGTGTGAACTCATAGAATGGATGTGTGTGAACTCATAGAATGGAAGTTTGTGAAGTCATGGAATGGAGGTGTGTGAAGTCGAAGAATGGAGGTGTGAAGTCAAACAATAAAGGTGTGTGAAGTCACAGAATGGAGGTGTGTGAAATCACAGAATGGAGGTGTGTGAAGTGAAAAAGGTGGTCTGTAGAGTCACAAATGGAGGTGTGTGAACTCATAGATTGGAGGTGTGTGAAGTCAAAGAATGGAGGTGTGTGAAGTTATGGAATGGAGGTGTGTGAAGTCACAGAATGGAGGTGTGTGAAGTCATAGAATGGAGGTGTGTGAACTCATAGAATGGAGGTGTGTGAAGTCAAAGAAAGGAGGTGTGTGAAGTCATCGAATGGAGGTGTGTGAAGTCATGGAATGGAGGTGTGTGAAGTCAAAATGGAGGTGTGTGAACTCATAGAATTGAGGTGTGTGAACTCATAGAATGGAGGTGTGTGAAGTCAAAGAATGGAGGTGTGTGAAGTCATGGAATGGAGGTGTGTGAAGTCACAGAATGGAGGTGTGTGAAGTCATAGAATGGAGGTGAGCGAAGTCATAGAATGGATGTTTCTGAAGTAAGAATGAAGGTGTGTGAAGTCATAGAATGGAGGTGTGTGAAGTCAAAATTGAGGTGTGTGAACTCATAGAATTGAGGTGTGTGAACTCATAGAATGGAGGTGTGTGAAGTCATGGAATGAAGGTGTGTGAAGTCAAAGAATGGAGGTGTGTGAAGTCAAACAATAAAGGTGTGTGAAGTCACAGAATGGAGGTGTGTGAAATCACAGAATGGAGGTGTGTGAAGTGAAAAAGGTGGTGTGTAGAGTCACAAATGGAGGTGTGTGAACTCATAGAATGTAGGTGTGTTAAGTCAAAGAATGGAGGTGTGTGAAGTCATGGAATGGAGGTGTGTGAAGTCACAGAATGGAGGTGTGTGAAGTCATAGAATGGAGGTGTGCGAAGTAATAGAATGGATGTTTCTGAAGTGAGAATGAAGGTGTGTGAAGTCATAGAATGGAGGTGTGTGAAGTCATGGAATGGAGGTGTGTGAAGTCACAGAATGGAGGTGTGAAGTCATAGAGTGGAGGTGTGTGAAGTTATAGAATGGAGGTCTGTGAAGTCATAATGGAGGTGTGTGAAGTCACAGAACTGAGGTGCGTGAAGTCACAGATGGAGGTGTGTGAAGTCATAGAATGGAGGTGTGTGAAGTCATAGAACTGATGTTTGTGAAATAAGAATGAAGGTGTGTTAAGTCATAGAATGGAGGTGTTTGAAGGCAGAGAAAGGAGGTGTGTGAAGTCACAGAATGGAGGTGTGTGAACTCCCAATGGAGGTGTGTGAAGTCAAAGAATGGAGGTGTGTGAAGTCAGAGAATGGAAGTGTGTGAAGTCATAGAATGAAGGTGTGTGAAGCCAGAATTGAGTTGTGTGAAGTCACAGAATTGAGGTGTGTGAACTCAGAATGAAGGTGGGTGAAGTCAGAGAATGGAGGTTTGTGAAGTCATAGAACGGAGGTGTGTGAAGTCAAAATGGAGGTGTGGGAACTCATAAAATGGAGATGTGTGAAGTCATGGAAAGGAGGTGTTTGAAGTCCAAAAATGGAGGTGTGTGAAGTCAAACAATGGTGGTGTGTGAAGTCACAGAATGGAGGTGTGTGAAGACAAAGAATGGAAGTGTGTGAAGTCAAAATGGAGGTGTGTGAAGTCACAGAATGGAGGTGTGTGAAGTCACAGAATGGAGGTGTGTGAAGTCATAGAATGGAGGTGTGTGAAGTCACAGAATGGAGATGTGTAAAGTCACAGAATGGAGGTGTGTGAAGTCACAGAATGGAGGTCTGTGAAGTCAAAATGGAGGTGTGTGAACTCATAGAATGGAGGTGTGTGAACTCATAGAACGGAAGTGTGTGAAGTCATGGAATGGCGGTGTGTGAAGTCAAAGAATGGAGGTGTGAAGTCAAACAATAAAGGTGTGTGAAGTCACAGAATGGAGGTGTGTGAAATCACAGAATGGAGGTGTGTGAAGTGAAAAAGGTGGTGTTAGAGTCACAAATGAAGGTATGTGAACTCATAGAATGGAGGTGTGTGAAGTCAAAGAATGGAGGTGTGTGAAGTCATGAATGGAGGTGTGTGAAGTCACAGAATGGAGGTGTGTGAAGTCATAGAATGGACGTGTGCGAAGTCATAGAATGGATGTTTCTGAAGTAAGAATGAAGGTGTGTGAAGTCATAGAATGGAGGTGTGTGAAGTCAAAATGGAGGTGTGTGAACTCATAGAATGGAGGTGTGTGAAGTCATGGAATGAAGGTGTGTGAAGTCAAAGAATGGAGGTGTGTGAAGTCAAACAATAAAGGTGTGTGAAGTCACAGAATGGAGGTGTGTGAAGTCACAGAATGGAGGTGTGTGAACTCACAATGGAGGTGTGTGAAGTCAAACAATAAAGGTGTGTGAAGTCAAAAAATGGTGGTGTGTGAAGTCACAGAATGAAGGTGTGTGAAGTCAAAGAATGGAAGTGTGTGAAGTCAAAATGGAGGTGTGTGAAGTCACAGAATGGAGGTGTGTGAAGTCACAGAATGGAGGTGTGTGAAGTCATCGAAAGGAGGTGTGTGAAGTCATGGAATGGAGGTGTGTGAAATCACAGAATGGCGGTGTGTGAAGACAGAATGGAGTTGTGTGAAGTCATAGAATGTAGGTGTGTGAAGTCAGAATGGAGGTGTGTGAAGTCATGGAATGGAGGTGTGTGAAGTCATAATGCAGGTGTGTGAACTCATAGAATGGAGGTGTGAAGTCACAATGGAGGTGTGTGAAGTCATAGAATGGAGGTTTGTGAAGTCACAGTATGGAGGTGTGTGAAATCAAAGAATGGAGCTGTGGGAAGTCAGATTTGAGGTCTGTGAAGTCACAGAATGGAGGTGTGTGAACTCAGAATGGAGGTGTGTGAAGTCTCAGAATGGAGGTGTGAAGTCATGGAATGGAGGTGTGTGAAGTTATAGAATGGAGGTGTGTGAAGTCATAATGGAGGTGTGTGAAGTCACAGAACTGAGGTGCGTGAAGTCACAGATGGAGGTGTGTGAAGTCATAGAATGGAGGTGTGTGAAGTCATAGAACTGATGTTTGTGAAGTAAGAATGAAGGTGTGTTAAGTCATAGAATGGAGGTGTTTGAAGGCAGAGAATGGAGGTGTGTGAAGTCACAGAATGGAGGTGTGTGAACTCACAATGGAGGTGTGTGAAGTCAAAGAATGGAGGTGTGTGAAGTCAGAGAATGGAAGTGTGTGAAGTCATAGAATGAAGGTGTGTGAAGTCAGAATTGAGGTGTGTGAAGTCACAGAATTGAGGTGTGTGAACTCAAAATGAAGGTGTGTGAAGTCACAGAATGGAGGTTTGTGAAGTCGTAGAATGGAGGTGTGTGAAGTCATAGAATGGATGTTTCTGAAGTAGAATAGAGGTGTGTGAAGTCATAGAATGGAGGTGTGTGAAGTCAAAATGGAGGTGTGCGAACTCATAAAATGGAGATGTGTGAAGTCATGGAAAGGAGGTGTTTGAAGTCCAAAAATGGAGGTGTGTGAAGTCAAACAATGGTGGTGTGTGAAGTCACAGAATGGAGGTGTGTGAAGTCAAAGAATGGAAGTGTGTGAAGTCAAAATGGAGGTGTGTGAAGTCACAGAATAGAGGTGTGTGAAGTCACAGAATGGATGTGTGTGAAGTCATAGAATGGAGGTGTGTGAAGTCACAGAATGGAGGGGTGTGAAGTCACAGAATGGAGGTGTGTGAAGTCACAGAATGGAGGTGTGTGAAGTCAAAATGGAGGTATGTGAGCTCATAGAATGGAGGTGTGTGAACTCATAGAATGGAAGTGTGTGAAGTCATGGAATGGAGGTGTGTGAAGTCAAAGAATGGAGGTGTGAAGTCAAACAATATATGTGGGTGAAGTCACAGAATGGAGGTGTGTGAAATCACAGAATGGAGGTGTGTGAAGTCAAAAAGGTGGTCTGTAGAGTCACAAATGGAGGTGTGTGAACTCATAGAATGGAGGTGTGTGAAGTCAAAGAATGGAGGTGTGTGAAGTCATGGAATGGAGGTGTGTGAAGTCACAGAATGGAGGTGTGTGAAGTCATAGAATGGAGGTGTGTGAACTCATAGAATGGAGGTGTGTGAAGTCAAAGAAAGGAGGTGTGTGAAGTCATCGAATGGAGGTGTGTGAAGTCATGGAATGGAGGTGTGTGAAGTCAAAATGGAGGTGTGTGAACTCATAGAATTGAGGTGTGTGAACTCATAGAATGGAGGTGTGTGAAGTCAAAGAATGGAGGTGTGTGAAGTCATGGAATGGAGGTGTGTGAAGTCACAGAATGGAGGTGTATGAAGTCATAGAATGGAGGTGTGCGAAGTCATAGAATGGATGTTTCTGAAGTGAGAATGAAGGTGTGTGAAGTCATAGAATGGAGGTGTGTGAAGTCAAAATGGAGGTGTGTGAACTCATAGAAATGAGGTGTGTGAACCCACAGAATGGAGGTTTGTGAACTCATAGAATGGAGGTGTGTGAAGTCATGCAATGGAGGTGTGTGAAGTCAAAGAATGGAGGTGTGTGAAGTCAAACAATAAAGGTGTGTGAAGTCACAGGATGGAGGTGTGTGAAATCACAGAATGGAGGTGTGTGAAGTCAAAAAGTGGTGTGTAGAGTCACAGATAGAGGTGTGTGAACTCATAGAATGGAGGTGTGTGAAGTCAAAGAATGGAGGTGTGTGAAGTCATAGAATAGAGGTGTGTGAAGTCATAGAATGGAGGTGTGTGAAGTCAAAATTGAGGTGTGTGAACTCATAAAATGGAGATGTGTGAAGTCATGGAATGGAGGTGCGTGAAGTCCAAAAATGGAGGTGTGTGAAGTCAAACAATGGTGGTGTGTGAAGTCACAGAATGGAGGTGTGTGAAGTCAAAGAATGGAAGTGTGTGAAGTCCAGATGGAGGTTTGTGAAGTCACAGAATGGAGGTGTGTGAAGTCACAGAATGGAGGTGTATGAATTCATAGAATGTAGGTGTGTGAAGTCACAGAATGGAGGTGTGTGATGTCACAGAATGGAGGTGTGTGAAGTCACAGAATGAAGGTGTATGAACTCACAATGGAGGTGTGTGAAGTCACAGAATGGAGGTGTGTTAAGTCAAACAATAAAGGTGTGTGAAGTCACAGAATGGAGGTCTGTGAAGTCATAGAATGGAGGTGTGTTAAGTCAGAGAATGGAGGTGTGTGAACTCAGAGAATGGAGGTGTGTGAACTCAGAATGGAGGTGTGTGAAGGCACAGAACGGAGATTTGTGAAGTCATAGAATGGAGGTGAGTGAAGTCATAGAATGGATGTTTCTGAAGTAAGAATGAAGGTGTGTGAAGTCATAGAATGGAGGTGTATGAAGTCAAAATGGAGGTGTGTGAACTCATAGAATGGAGGTGTGTGAACTCATAGAATGGAGGTGTGTGAAGTCATGGAATGGAGGTGTGTGAAGTCAAAGAATGGATGTGTGTGAAGTCAAACAATAAAGGTGTGTGAAGTCACAGAAGGGAGGTGTGTGAAATCACAGAATGGAGGTTTGTGAAGTGAAAAGGGTGGTGTGTAGAGTCACAAATGGAGGTGTGTGAACTCATAGAATGGAGGTGTGTGAAGTCAAAGAATGGAGGTGTGTGAAGTCATCCAATGGAAGTGTGGGAAGTCATGGAATGGAGGTGTGTGAAGTCACAGAATGGAGGTGTGTGAAGTCAGAATGGAGTTGTGTGAAGTCATAGAATGCAGGTGTGTGAAGTCAGAATGGAGGTGTGTGAAGTCATAGAATGGAGGTGTGTGAAGTCAGAATGGAGGTGTGTGAACTCATAGAATGGAGGTGTGTGAAGTCACAATGGAGGTGTGTGAAGTCATAGAATGGAGGTGTGTGAAGTCACAGAATGGAGGTGTGTGAAGTCATGGAATGGAGCTGTGTGAAGTCAGATTTGAGGAGTGTGAAGTCACAGAATGGAGGTGTGTGAAGTCAAAAAGGTGGTCTGTAGAGTCACAAATGGAGGTGTGTGAACTCATAGAATGGAGGTGTGTGAAGTCAAAGAATGGAGGTGTGTGAAGTCATCGAATGGAGGTGTGTGAAGTCATGGAATGGAGGTGTGTGAAGTCAAAATGGAGGTTTGTGAACTCATAGAATTGAGGTGTGTGAAGTCATAGAATGGAGGTGTGTGAAGTCAAAGAATGGAGGTGTGTGAAGTCACAGAATGGAGGTGTGTGAAGTCATAGAATGGAGGTGTGCGAAGTCATAGAATGGATGTTTCTGAAGTGAGAATGAAGGTGTGTGAAGTCATAGAATGGAGGTGTGTGAAGTCAAAGAATGGAGGTGTGTGAAGTCTTAAAATGGAGGTGGGTGAAGTCATAGAAAGGAGGTGTGGGAAGTCATAGAATGGAGGAGTGTGAAGTCATAGAGTGGAGGTGAGTGAAGTCACATATTCGAGGTCTGTGAAGTCATAGAATGGAGGTGTGTGAAGTCAGAATGGAGGTGTGTGAAGTCATAGAATGGAGGTTTGTGAACTCACCGAATGGAGGTGTGTGATGTCACAATGGAAGTGTGTGAAGTCATAGAATGGAGGTGTGTGAAGTCACAGAATGGAGGTGTGAGAAGTCAAAATGGAGGTGTGTGACGTCATAAAATGGAGGTGTGTGAAGTCATAGAATGGAGGTGTGTGAAATCATAGAATGGAGGTTTGTGAAGTCACAGAATTGAGGTGTGTGAACTCAGAACGGAGGTGTGTGAAGTCACAGAATGAAGGTGTGTGAAGTCATGCCATGGAGGTATGTGAAATCATAGAATGGAAGTGTGTGAAGTCATAGAATGGAGGTGTGTGAAATCACAGAATTGAGGTGTTTGAAGTCATATATTAGAGGTGTGTGAAGTAAAAATGGATGTTTGAAGTCATAGAATGGAGGTCTGTGAAATCATAGAATGAGGGTGTGTGAGGTCATAGAATGGAGGTGTGTGAAGTCACAGAATGGAGCTGTGTGAAGTTATAAAATGGAGGTGTGTGAAGTCATAGAATGGAAGTGTGTGAAGTCATAGAATGGAGGTGCGTGAAGTCATATAATGGATGATTCTGAAGGAAAAATGAAGGTGTGTGAAGTCATAGAATGGAGGTGTGTGAAGTCAGAGAATGGAGGTTTGTGGAGTAAGAATGGAGGTGGATAGTCATAGATTGGAGGTGGGTGACGTCATAGAAAGGAGGTGTGGTAAGTAATAGAATGGAAGAGTGTGAAGTCATAGAGTGCAGGTGAGTGAAGTCACAGATTCGAGGTCTGTGAAGTCATAGAATGGAGGTGTGTGATGTCAGAATTGAGGTGTGCAAAGTCATAGAATAGAGGTGTGTGATGTCAGAATGGAGGTGTGTGACGTCATAGATGGAGTTGTGTGAAGTCGTAGTATGGAGGTGTGTGAAACCATAGAATGGAGTTTTGTGAAGTCACAGAATGGAGCTGTGTGAATTCAGAATGGAGGTGTGTGAAGTAACAGAATGGAGGTGTGTGAAGTCAGAATGGAGGTGTGTGAAGTCATAGAATGGAGGTGTGTGACGTCACAATGGAAGTGTGTGAAGTCATAGAATGGAGGTGTGTGAAGTCACAGAATGGAGGTGTGTGAAGTCATAGAATAGAGGTATGTGAGTCACAGAATGGAGGTGTGTAAAGTCATAGAATGGAGGTGTGTGAAGTTATTGAATGGATGTTTGTAAAGTAAGAATGGAGGTGTGTGAAGTCATAGAATGGAGCTGTGTGAAGTCAGAATGGAGGTGTGTGAAGTCACAGAATGGAGGTGTGTGAAGTCATAGAATGGAGGTGTGTGAAGTCATAGAATGTATGTTTGTGAAGTAAGAAGAAGGTGTGTGAAGTCATAGAATGGAGGTGTGTGAAGTCACAGAATGAAGGTGTGTGAAGTCATAGAATGGAGGTGTGTGAAGTCATAGAATGGAGGTGTGTGAAGTCATATAATGGAGGTGTGTGAAGTGACAGAATGGAGGTGTGTGAAGTCAGAATGGAGGTGTGAAGGCATAGAATGGAGGTGGGTGAAGTCATAGAATGGAGGTGTGTGAAATCGTAGAATGCAGGTGTGTGAAGTCACATAATGGAGGTGTGGGAAGTCACAGAATGGAGGTGTGTGAAGTCATAGAATGGAGGTGTGTGAACTCATAGAATGGAGGTGTGTGACGTCACAAAGGAAGTGTGTGAAGTCATAGAATGGAGGTGTGTGAAGTCACAGAATGGAGGTATGAGAAGCCAAAATGGATGTGTGTGACGTTACAGAATGGAGGTGTGTGAAGTCAGAATGGAGGTGTGTAAAGTCACAGAATGGAGGTTTGTGAAGTCACAGAGTGGAGGTGTGTGAACTCAGAATGGAGGTGTGTGAAGTCACAGAATGGAGGTGTGTGAAGTCATAGAATGGAAGTGTGTGAAGTCATAGAATGGAGGTCTGTGAAGTCACAGAATGGAAGGTATGAACTCATAGAATGGAGGTGTGTGAAGTCACAGAATTGAGGTGTTTGAAGTCATATATTGGAGGTGTGTGAAGTCAAAATGGATGTGTGAAGTCATAGAATGTAGGTGTGTGAAGTCACAGAATGGAGGTGTGTGAAGTCACAGAATGGAGGTGTGTGAAGTCATAAAATGGAGGTGGGTGAAGTCATAGAAAGGTGGTGTGGGAAGTCATAGATTGGAGGAGTGTGAAGTATTAGAGTGGAGGTGAGTGAAGTCAGATATTCGAGGTCTGTGAAGTCACAGAGTGGAGGTGTGTAAACTCAGAATGGGGGTGTGTGAAGTCACAGAATGAATGTGTGTGAAGTCATAGAATGGAGGTGTGTGAAGTCACAGAAGGGATGTGTGCGAAGTCACATAATGAGGTGTGTGAAGTCATAGAATTGAGGTGTGAGAAATCATAGAATGGAGGTTTGTGAAGTCACAGAATGGAGGTGTGTGAAGTCACAGAATGGAGGTTGTGAAGTCATAGAATGGAGGTATGTGAAGTCAAATTGAAGGGGTGTGAAGTCGGATAATGGAGGTGTGTGAAGTCACAGAATGGAGGTGGGTGAAGTCACAGAAAGGAGGTTTGTGAAGTCATAGAATGGAGGTGTGTGAAGTCACAGTATGGACGGGTATGAAGTCATATATTTTAGGTGTGTGAAGTCAAAATGGATGTGTGAAATCATAGAATGGAGGTGTGTTAAGTCATAGAATGTTGGTGTGTGAAGTCATAGAATGGAGGTGTGTGAAGTCATAGAATGGAAGTGTGTGGAGTCATGGAATGGAGGTGTGTGAAATCAGAATGGAGGTGTGTGAAGTCACCGAATGGAGGTGTGTGAACTCCGAATGGAGGTGTGTGAAGTCACATAATGGAGGTTTGCGAAGTCATAGAATGGAGGTGTGTGAAGTCATAGAATGGATGTTTCTGAATTAAGAATGAAGGTGTGTGAAGTCATAGAATGGAGGTGTGTGAAGACAAAATTTTGGTGTTGAACTCATAGAATGGATGTTTGTGAACTAATAGAATGGATGTGTGTGAAGTCATAGAATGGATGTTTCTGAATTAAGAATGAAGGTGTGTGAAGTCAAAGAATGGAGGTGTGTGAAGTCAACCAATGGTGGTGTGTGAAGTCACAGAATGGAGGTGTGTGAAGTCCCAGAATGGAAGTGTGTGAAGTCAAAACGGAGGTGTGTGAAGTCAAAGAATGGAGGTGTGTGAACTCATAGAATGGAGGTGTGTGAAGTCATGGAATGGTGGTTTGTGAGGTCAAACATTGGAACTGTGGGAAGTTACAGAAAGAAGATGTGTGAAGTCATACAATGAAGGTGTGTGAAGTCAGAATGCATGTGTAGGAAGTCATAGAATGGAGGTGTGTGAAGTCATAGAATGGAGGTGTGTGAAGTCATATAATGGAGGTGTGTGAAGTGACAGAATGGAGGTGTGTGAAGTCAGAATGGAGGTGTGAAGGCATAGAATGGAGGTGGGTGAAGTCATAGAATGGAGGTGTGTGAAATCGTAGAATGCAGGTGTGTGAAGTCACATAATGGAGGTGTGGGAAGTCACAGAATGGAGGTGTGTGAAGTCATAGAATGGAGGTGGGTGAACTCATAGAATGGAGGTGTGTGACGTCACAAAGGAAGTGTGTGAAGTCATAGAATGGAGGTGTGTGAAGTCACACAATGGAGGTGTGAGAAGCCAAAATGGATGTGTGTGACGTTACAGAATGGAGGTGTGTGAAGTCAGAATGGAGGTGTGTAAAGTCACAGAATGGAGGTGTGTGAAGTCATAGAATGGAAGTGTGTGAAGTCATAGAATGGAGGTCTGTGACGTCACAGAATGGAAGGTATGAACTCATAGAATGGAGGTGTGTGAAGTCACAGAATTGAGGTGTTTGAAGTCATATATTGGAGGTGTGTGAAGTCAAAATGGATGTGTGAGGTCATAGAATGTAGGTGTGTGAAATCATAGAATGAGGGTGTGTGAGGTCATAGAATGGAGGTGTGTGAAGTCACAGAATGGAGGTGTGTGAAGTCATAAAATGGAGGTGGGTGAAGTCATAGAAAGGAGGTGTGGGAAGTCATAGATTGGAGGAGTGTGAAGTATTAGAGTGGAGGTGAGTGAAGTCAGATATTCGAGGTCTGTGAAGTCACAGAGTGGAGGTGTGTGAACTCAGAATGGGGGTGTGTGAAGTCACAGAATGGGGGTGTTTGGAGTCATAGCATGGAGGTATGTGAAATCATAGAATGGAAGTGTGTGAAGTCATAGAATTGAGGTGTGAGAAATCATAGAATGGAGGTTTGTGAAGTCACAGAATGGAGGTGTGTGAAGTCACAGAATGGAGGTTGTGAAGTCATAGAATGGAGGTATGTGAAGTCAAATTGAAGGGGTGTGAAGTCGGATAATGGAGGTGTGTGAAGTCACAGAATGGAGGTCGGTGAAGTCACAGAAAGGAGGTGTGTGAAGTCATAGAATGGAGGTGTGTGAAGTCACAGAATGGACGGGTATGAAGTCATATATTTTAGGTGTGTGAAGTCAAAATGGATGTGTGAAATCATAGAATGGAGGTGTGTTAAGTCATAGAATGTTGGTGTGTGAAGTCATAGAATGGAGGTGTGTGAAGTCATAGAATGGAAGTGTGTGGAGTCATGGAATGGAGGTGTGTGAAGTCAGAATGGAGGTGTGTGAAGTCACCGAATGGAGGTGTGTGAACTCCGAATGGAGGTGTGTGAAGTCACATAATGGAGGTTTGCGAAGTCATAGAATGGAGGTGTGTGAAGTCATAGAATGGATGTTTCTGAATTAAGAATGAAGGTGTGTGAAGTCAAAGAATGGAGGTGTGTGAAGTCAAACAATGGTGGTGTGTGAAGTCACAGAATGGAGGTGTGTGAAGTCCCAGAATGGAAGTGTGTGAAGTCAAAACGGAGGTGTGTGAAGTCAAAGAATGGAGGTGTGTGAAGTCACAGAATGGTGGTGTGTGAAATCAAATGGTGGTGTGTGAAGTCACAAATGGAGGTGTGTGAAGTCACAGAATGTAGGTGTGTGAAGTCAAAATGGAGGTGTGTGAAGTCAAAGAATGGAGGTGTGTGAACTCATAGAATGGAGGTGTGTGAAGTCATGGAATGGTGGTTTGTGAGGTCAAACATTGGAACTGTGGGAAGTTACAGAAAGAAGATGTGTGAAGTCATACAATGAAGGTGTGTGAAGTCAGAATGCATGTGTAGGAAGTCATAGAATGGAGGTGTGTGAAGTCATAGAATGGAGGTGTGTGATGTCATAGAATGGAGGTGTGTGAAGTCATAGAATGGAGGTGGGTGAAGTCACGGAAGGGAGGTGTGTGAAATCACAGAATGGAGGTGTGTGAAGTCACAGAATGGAGGTGTGTGAAGTCACAGAATGGAGGTGTGTGAAGTCACAGAATGGAGATATGTGAAGTCAAAAAGGTGGTGTGAGAAGTCACAAATGTAAGTCTGTGAAGTCACAGAATGGAGGTGTGAAGTCAAAATGGTTGTGTGCGAAGTCATAGAATGGAGGTGTGTGAAGTCATAGAATGGAGGTGTGTGACGTCAGAATAGAGGTGTGTGAAGTCATAGAATGGAGGTGTGTGAAATCACAGAATGGAGGTGAGGGAAGTCACAGAATGGAGGTGTGTGAAGTCACAGAATGGAAGTGTGTGAACTCAGAATGGAGGTAGGTAAAGTTACAGAATTGAGGTGTATGAAGTCATAGAATGGAAGTGTGTGAAGTCATAGAATGGAGGTGTGTGAAGTCACAGAATGAATGTGTGTGAAGTCATGGAATGGAGGTTTGTGAAGTCACAGAATGGAGGTGTGTGAAGTCATAGAATGGACGTGTGCGAAGTCATAGAATGGATTTTTCTGAAGTAAGAATGAAGGTGTGTGAAGTCATAGAATGGAGGTGTGTGAAGTCAAAATGGAGGTGTGTGAACTCATAGAATGGAGGTGTGTGAAGTCATGGAATGAAGGTGTGTGAAGTCAAAGAATGGAGGTGTGTGAAGTCAAACAATAAAGGTGTGTGAAGTCACAGAATGGAGGTGTGTGAAGTCACAGAATGGAGGTGTGTGAACTCACAATGGAGGTGTGTGAAGTCAAACAATAAAGGTGTGTGAAGTCAAACAATGGTGGTGTGTGAAGTCACAGAATGAAGGTGTGTGAAGTCAAAGAATGGAAGTGTGTGAAGTCAAAATGGAGGTGTGTGAAGTCACAGAATGGAGGTGTGTGAAGTCACAGAATGGAGGTGTGTGAAGTCATCGAAAGGAGGTGTGTGAAGTCATGGAATGGAGGTGTGTGAAATCACAGAATGGCGGTGTGTGAAGACAGAATGGAGTTGTGTGAAGTCATAGAATGTAGGTGTGTGAAGTCAGAATGGAGGTGTGTGCAGTCATAGAATGGAGGTGTGTGAAGTCATAATGCAGGTGTGTGAACTCATAGAATGGAGGTGTGAAGTCACAATGGAGGTGTGTGAAGTCATAGAATGGAGGTTTGTGAAGTCACAGTATGGAGGTGTGTGAAATCAAAGAATGGAGCTGTGGGAAGTCAGATTTGAGGTCTGTGAAGTCACAGAATGGAGGTGTGTGAACTCAGAATGGAGGTGTGTGAAGTCTCAGAATGGAGGTGTGAAGTCATGGAATGGAGGTGTGTGAAGTTATAGAATGGAGGTGTGTGAAGTCATAATGGAGGTGTGTGAAGTCACAGAACTGAGGTGCGTGAAGTCACAGATGGAGGTGTGTGAAGTCATAGAATGGAGGTGTGTGAAGTCATAGAACTGATGTTTGTGAAGTAAGAATGAAGGTGTGTTAAGTCATAGAATGGAGGTGTTTGAAGGCAGAGAATGGAGGTGTGTGAAGTCACAGAATGGAGGTGTGTGAACTCACAATGGAGGTGTGTGAAGTCAAAGAATGGAGGTGTGTGAAGTCAGAGAATGGAAGTGTGTGAAGTCATAGAATGAAGGTGTGTGAAGTCAGAATTGAGGTGTGTGAAGTCACAGAATTGAGGTGTGTGAACTCAAAATGAAGGTGTGTGAAGTCACAGAATGGAGGTTTGTGAAGTCGTAGAATGGAGGTGTGTGAAGTCATAGAATGGATGTTTCTGAAGTAGAATAGAGGTGTGTGAAGTCATAGAATGGAGGTGTGTGAAGTCAAAATGGAGGTGTGCGAACTCATAAAATGGAGATGTGTGAAGTCATGGAAAGGAGGTGTTTGAAGTCCAAAAATGGAGGTGTGTGAAGTCAAACAATGGTGGTGTGTGAAGTCACAGAATGGAGGTGTGTGAAGTCAAAGAATGGAAGTGTGTGAAGTCAAAATGGAGGTGTGTGAAGTCACAGAATGGAGGTGTGTGAAGTCACAGAATGGATGTGTGTGAAGTCATAGAATGGAGGTGTGTGAAGTCACAGAATGGAGGGGTGTGAAGTCACAGAATGGAGGTGTGTGAAGTCACAGAATGGAGGTGTGTGAAGTCAAAATGGAGGTATGTGAGCTCATAGAATGGAGGTGTGTGAACTCATAGAATGGAAGTGTGTGAAGTCATGGAATGGAGGTGTGTGAAGTCAAAGAATGGAGGTGTGAAGTCAAACAATATATGTGGGTGAAGTCACAGAATGGAGGTGTGTGAAATCACAGAATGGAGGTGTGTGAAGTCAAAAAGGTGGTCTGTAGAGTCACAAATGGAGGTGTGTGAACTCATAGAATGGAGGTGTGTGAAGTCATAGAATGGAGGTGTGTGAAGTCATGGAATGGAGGTGTGTGAAGTCACAGAATGGAGGTGTGTGAAGTCATAGAATGGAGGTGTGTGAACTCATAGAATGGAGGTGTGTGAAGTCAAAGAAAGGAGGTGTGTGAAGTCATCGAATGGAGGTGTGTGAAGTCATGGAATGGAGGTGTGTGAAGTCAAAATGGAGGTGTGTGAACTCATAGAATTGAGGTGTGTGAACTCATAGAATGGAGGTGTGTGAAGTCAAAGAATGGAGGTGTGTGAAGTCATGGAATGGAGGTGTGTGAAGTCACAGAATGGAGGTGTATGAAGTCATAGAATGGAGGTGTGCGAAGTCATAGAATGGATGTTTCTGAAGTGAGAATGAAGGTGTGTGAAGTCATAAAATGGAGGTGTGTGAAGTCAAAATGGAGGTGTGTGAACTCATAGAAATGAGGTGTGTGAACCCACAGAATGGAGGTTTGTGAACTCATAGAATGGAGGTGTGTGAAGTCATGCAATGGAGGTGTGTGAAGTCAAAGAATGGAGGTGTGTGAAGTCAAACAATAAATGTGTGTGAAGTCACAGGATGGAGGTGTGTGAAATCACAGAATGGAGGTGTGTGAAGTCAAAAAGTGGTGTGTAGAGTCACAGATAGAGGTGTGTGAACTCATAGAATGGAGGTGTGTGAAGTCAAAGAATGGAGGTGTGTGAAGTCATAGAATAGAGGTGTGTGAAGTCATAGAATGGAGGTGTGTGAAGTCAAAATTGAGGTGTGTGAACTCATAAAATGGAGATGTGTGAAGTCATGGAATGGAGGTGCGTGAAGTCCAAAAATGGAGGTGTGTGAAGTCAAACAATGGTGGTGTGTGAAGTCACAGAATGGAGGTGTGTGAAGTCAAAGAATGGAAGTGTGTGAAGTCCAGATGGAGGTGTGTGAAGTCACAGAATGGAGGTGTGTGAAGTCACAGAATGGAGGTGTATGAATTCATAGAATGTAGGTGTGTGAAGTCACAGAATGGAGGTGTGTGATGTCACAGAATGGAGGTGTGTGAAGTCACAGAATGAAGGTGTATGAACTCACAATGGAGGTGTGTGAAGTCACAGAATGGAGGTGTGTTAAGTCAAACAATAAAGGTGTGTGAAGTCACAGAATGGAGGTCTGTGAAGTCATAGAATGGAGGTGTGTTAAGTCAGAGAATGGAGGTGTGTGAACTCAGAGAATGGAGGTGTGTGAAGGCACAGAACGGAGATTTGTGAAGTCATAGAATGGAGGTGAGTGAAGTCATAGAATGGATGTTTCTGAAGTAAGAATGAAGGTGTGTGAAGTCATAGAATGGAGGTGTATGAAGTCAAAATGGAGGTGTGTGAACTCATAGAATGGAGGTGTGTGAACTCATAGAATGGAGGTGTGTGAAGTCATGGAATGGAGGTGTGTGAAGTCAAAGAATGGATGTGTGTGAAGTCAAACAATAAAGGTGTGTGAAGTCACAGAAGGGAGGTGTGTGAAATCACAGAATGGAGGTTTGTGAAGTGAAAAGGGTGGTGTGTAGAGTCACAAATGGAGGTGTGTGAACTCATAGAATGGAGGTGTGTGAAGTCAAAGAATGGAGGTGTGTGAAGTCATCCAATGGAAGTGTGGGAAGTCATGGAATGGAGGTGTGTGAAGTCACAGAATGGAGGTGTGTGAAGTCAGAATGGAGTTGTGTGAAGTCATAGAATGCAGGTGTGTGAAGTCAGAATGGAGGTGTGTGAAGTCATAGAATGGAGGTGTGTGAAGTCAGAATGGAGGTGTGTGAACTCATAGAATGGAGGTGTGTGAAGTCACAATGGAGGTGTGTGAAGTCATAGAATGGAGGTGTGTGAAGTCACAGAATGGAGGTGTGTGAAGTCATGGAATGGAGCTGTGTGAAGTCAGATTTGAGGAGTGTGAAGTCACAGAATGGAGGTGTGTGAAGTCAAAAAGGTGGTCTGTAGAGTCACAAATGGAGGTGTGTGAACTCATAGAATGGAGGTGTGTGAAGTCAAAGAATGGAGGTGTGTGAAGTCATCGAATGGAGGTGTGTGAAGTCATGGAATGGAGGTGTGTGAAGTCAAAATGGAGGTTTGTGAACTCATAGAATTGAGGTGTGTGAAGTCATAGAATGGAGGTGTGTGAAGTCAAAGAATGGAGGTGTGTGAAGTCATGGAATGGAGGTGTGTGAAGTCACAGAATGGAGGTGTGTGAAGTCATAGAATGGAGGTGTGCGAAGTCATAGAATGGATGTTTCTGAAGTGAGAATGAAGGTGTGTGAAGTCATAGAATGGAGGTGTGTGAAGTCAAAGAATGGAGGTGTGTGAAGTCTTAAAATGGAGGTGGGTGAAGTCATAGAAAGGAGGTGTGGGAAGTCATAGAATGGAGGAGTGTGAAGTCATAGAGTGGAGGTGAGTGAAGTCACATATTCGAGGTCTGTGAAGTCATAGAATGGAGGTGTGTGAAGTCAGAATGGAGGTGTGTGAAGTCATAGAATGGAGGTTTGTGAACTCACCGAATGGAGGTGTGTGATGTCACAATGGAAGTGTGTGAAGTCATAGAATGGAGGTGTGTGAAGTCACAGAATGGAGGTGTGAGAAGTCAAAATGGAGGTGTGTGACGTCATAAAATGGAGGTGTGTGAAGTCATAGAATGGAGGTGTGTGAAATCATAGAATGGAGGTTTGTGAAGTCACAGAATTGAGGTGTGTGAACTCAGAACGGAGGTGTGTGAAGTCACAGAATGAAGGTGTGTGAAGTCATGCCATGGAGGTATGTGAAATCATAGAATGGAAGTGTGTGAAGTCATAGAATGGAGGTGTGTGAAATCACAGAATTGAGGTGTTTGAAGTCATATATTAGAGGTGTGTGAAGTAAAAATGGATGTTTGAAGTCATAGAATGGAGGTCTGTGAAATCATAGAATGAGGGTGTGTGAGGTCATAGAATGGAGGTGTGTGAAGTCACAGAATGGAGCTGTGTGAAGTTATAAAATGGAGGTGTGTGAAGTCATAGAATGGAAGTGTGTGAAGTCATAGAATGGAGGTGCGTGAAGTCATATAATGGATGATTCTGAAGGAAAAATGAAGGTGTGTGAAGTCATAGAATGGAGGTGTGTGAAGTCAGAGAATGGAGGTTTGTGGAGTCAGAATGGAGGTGGATAGTCATAGATTGGAGGTGGGTGACGTCATAGAAAGGAGGTGTGGTAAGTAATAGAATGGAAGAGTGTGAAGTCATAGAGTGCAGGTGAGTGAAGTCACAGATTCGAGGTCTGTGAAGTCATAGAATGGAGGTGTGTGATGTCAGAATTGAGGTGTGCAAAGTCATAGAATAGAGGTGTGTGATGTCAGAATGGAGGTGTGTGACGTCATAGATGGAGTTGTGTGAAGTCGTAGTATGGAGGTGTGTGAAACCATAGAATGGAGTTTTTTGAAGTCACAGAATGGAGCTGTGTGAATTCAGAATGGAGGTGTGTGAAGTAACAGAATGGAGGTGTGTGAAGTCAGAATGGAGGTGTGTGAAGTCATAGAATGGAGGTGTGTGACGTCACAATGGAAGTGTGTGAAGTCATAGAATGGAGGTGTGTGAAGTCACAGAATGGAGGTGTGTGAAGTCATAGAATAGAGGTATGTGAGTCACAGAATGGAGGTGTGTAAAGTCATAGAATGGAGGTGTGTGAAGTTATTGAATGGATGTTTGTAAAGTAAGAATGGAGGTGTGTGAAGTCATAGAATGGAGCTGTGTGAAGTCAGAATGGAGGTGTGTGAAGTCACAGAATGGAGGTGTGTGAAGTCATAGAATGGAGGTGTGTGAAGTCATAGAATGTATGTTTGTGAAGTAAGAAGAAGGTGTGTGAAGTCATAGAATGGAGGTGTGTGAAGTCACAGAATGAAGGTGTGTGAAGTCATAGAATGGAGGTGTGTGAAGTCATAGAATGGAGGTGTGTGAAGTCATATAATGGAGGTGTGTGAAGTGACAGAATGGAGGTGTGTGAAGTCAGAATGGAGGTGTGAAGGCATAGAATGGAGGTGGGTGAAGTCATAGAATGGAGGTGTGTGAAATCGTAGAATGCAGGTGTGTGAAGTCACATAATGGAGGTGTGGGAAGTCACAGAATGGAGGTGTGTGAAGTCATAGAATGGAGGTGTGTGAACTCATAGAATGGAGGTGTGTGACGTCACAAAGGAAGTGTGTGAAGTCATAGAATGGAGGTGTGTGAAGTCACAGAATGGAGGTATGAGAAGCCAAAATGGATGTGTGTGACGTTACAGAATGGAGGTGTGTGAAGTCAGAATGGAGGTGTGTAAAGTCACAGAATGGAGGTTTGTGAAGTCACAGAGTGGAGGTGTGTGAACTCAGAATGGAGGTGTGTGAAGTCACAGAATGGAGGTGTGTGAAGTCATAGAATGGAAGTGTGTGAAGTCATAGAATGGAGGTCTGTGAAGTCACAGAATGGAAGGTATGAACTCATAGAATGGAGGTGTGTGAAGTCACAGAATTGAGGTGTTTGAAGTCATATATTGGAGGTGTGTGAAGTCAAAATGGATGTGTGAAGTCATAGAATGTAGGTGTGTGAAGTCACAGAATGGAGGTGTGTGAAGTCACAGAATGGAGGTGTGTGAAGTCATAAAATGGAGGTGGGTGAAGTCATAGAAAGGTGGTGTGGGAAGTCATAGATTGGAGGAGTGTGAAGTATTAGAGTGGAGGTGAGTGAAGTCAGATATTCGAGGTCTGTGAAGTCACAGAGTGGAGGTGTGTAAACTCAGAATGGGGGTGTGTGAAGTCACAGAATGAATGTGTGTGAAGTCATAGAATGGAGGTGTGTGAAGTCACAGAAGGGATGTGTGCGAAGTCACATAATGAGGTGTGTGAAGTCATAGAATTGAGGTGTGAGAAATCATAGAATGGAGGTTTGTGAAGTCACAGAATGGAGGTGTGTGAAGTCACAGAATGGAGGTTGTGAAGTCATAGAATGGAGGTATGTGAAGTCAAATTGAAGGGGTGTGAAGTCGGATAATGGAGGTGTGTGAAGTCACAGAATGGAGGTGGGTGAAGTCACAGAAAGGAGGTTTGTGAAGTCATAGAATGGAGGTGTGTGAAGTCACAGTATGGACGGGTATGAAGTCATATATTTTAGGTGTGTGAAGTCAAAATGGATGTGTGAAATCATAGAATGGAGGTGTGTTAAGTCATAGAATGTTGGTGTGTGAAGTCATAGAATGGAGGTGTGTGAAGTCATAGAATGGAAGTGTGTGGAGTCATGGAATGGAGGTGTGTGAAATCAGAATGGAGGTGTGTGAAGTCACCGAATGGAGGTGTGTGAACTCCGAATGGAGGTGTGTGAAGTCACATAATGGAGGTTTGCGAAGTCATAGAATGGAGGTGTGTGAAGTCATAGAATGGATGTTTCTGAATTAAGAATGAAGGTGTGTGAAGTCATAGAATGGAGGTGTGTGAAGACAAAATTTTGGTGTTGAACTCATAGAATGGATGTTTGTGAACTAATAGAATGGATGTGTGTGAAGTCATAGAATGGATGTTTCTGAATTAAGAATGAAGGTGTGTGAAGTCAAAGAATGGAGGTGTGTGAAGTCAACCAATGGTGGTGTGTGAAGTCACAGAATGGAGGTGTGTGAAGTCCCAGAATGGAAGTGTGTGAAGTCAAAACGGAGGTGTGTGAAGTCAAAGAATGGAGGTGTGTGAACTCATAGAATGGAGGTGTGTGAAGTCATGGAATGGTGGTTTGTGAGGTCAAACATTGGAACTGTGGGAAGTTACAGAAAGAAGATGTGTGAAGTCATACAATGAAGGTGTGTGAAGTCAGAATGCATGTGTAGGAAGTCATAGAATGGAGGTGTGTGAAGTCATAGAATGGAGGTGTGTGAAGTCATATAATGGAGGTGTGTGAAGTGACAGAATGGAGGTGTGTGAAGTCAGAATGGAGGTGTGAAGGCATAGAATGGAGGTGGGTGAAGTCATAGAATGGAGGTGTGTGAAATCGTAGAATGCAGGTGTGTGAAGTCACATAATGGAGGTGTGGGAAGTCACAGAATGGAGGTGTGTGAAGTCATAGAATGGAGGTGGGTGAACTCATAGAATGGAGGTGTGTGACGTCACAAAGGAAGTGTGTGAAGTCATAGAATGGAGGTGTGTGAAGTCACACAATGGAGGTGTGAGAAGCCAAAATGGATGTGTGTGACGTTACAGAATGGAGGTGTGTGAAGTCAGAATGGAGGTGTGTAAAGTCACAGAATGGAGGTGTGTGAAGTCATAGAATGGAAGTGTGTGAAGTCATAGAATGGAGGTCTGTGACGTCACAGAATGGAAGGTATGAACTCATAGAATGGAGGTGTGTGAAGTCACAGAATTGAGGTGTTTGAAGTCATATATTGGAGGTGTGTGAAGTCAAAATGGATGTGTGAAGTCATAGAATGTAGGTGTGTGAAATCATAGAATGAGGGTGTGTGAGGTCATAGAATGGAGGTGTGTGAAGTCACAGAATGGAGGTGTGTGAAGTCATAAAATGGAGGTGGGTGAAGTCATAGAAAGGAGGTGTGGGAAGTCATAGATTGGAGGAGTGTGAAGTATTAGAGTGGAGGTGAGTGAAGTCAGATATTCGAGGTCTGTGAAGTCACAGAGTGGAGGTGTGTGAACTCAGAATGGGGGTGTGTGAAGTCACAGAATGGGGGTGTTTGGAGTCATAGCATGGAGGTATGTGAAATCATAGAATGGAAGTGTGTGAAGTCATAGAATGGAGGTGTGTGAAGTCACAGAATGAATGTGTGTGAAGTCATAGAATGGAGGTGTGTGAAGTCACAGAAGGGATGTGTGCGAAGTCACATAATGAGGTGTGTGAAGTCATAGAATTGAGGTGTGAGAAATCATAGAATGGAGGTTTGTGAAGTCACAGAATGGAGGTGTGTGAAGTCACAGAATGGAGGTTGTGAAGTCATAGAATGGAGGTATGTGAAGTCAAATTGAAGGGGTGTGAAGTCGGATAATGGAGGTGTGTGAAGTCACAGAATGGAGGTCGGTGAAGTCACAGAAAGGAGGTGTGTGAAGTCATAGAATGGAGGTGTGTGAAGTCACAGAATGGACGGGTATGAAGTCATATATTTTAGGTGTGTGAAGTCAAAATGGATGTGTGAAATCATAGAATGGAGGTGTGTTAAGTCATAGAATGTTGGTGTGTGAAGTCATAGAATGGAGGTGTGTGAAGTCATAGAATGGAAGTGTGTGGAGTCATGGAATGGAGGTGTGTGAAGTCAGAATGGAGGTGTGTGAAGTCACCGAATGGAGGTGTGTGAACTCCGAATGGAGGTGTGTGAAGTCACATAATGGAGGTTTGCGAAGTCATAGAATGGAGGTGTGTGAAGTCATAGAATGGATGTTTCTGAATTAAGAATGGAGGTGTGTGAAGTCAAACAATGGTGGTGTGTGAAGTCACAGAATGGAGGTGTGTGAAGTCCCAGAATGGAAGTGTGTGAAGTCAAAACGGAGGTGTGTGAAGTCAAAGAATGGAGGTGTGTGAAGTCACAGAATGGTGGTGTGTGAAATCAAATGGTGGTGTGTGAAGTCACAAATGGAGGTGTGTGAAGTCACAGAATGTAGGTGTGTGAAGTCAAAATGGAGGTGTGTGAAGTCAAAGAATGGAGGTGTGTGAACTCATAGAATGGAGGTGTGTGAAGTCATGGAATGGTGGTTTGTGAGGTCAAACATTGGAACTGTGGGAAGTTACAGAAAGAAGATGTGTGAAGTCATACAATGAAGGTGTGTGAAGTCAGAATGCATGTGTAGGAAGTCATAGAATGGAGGTGTGTGAAGTCATAGAATGGAGGTGTGTGATGTCATAGAATGGAGGTGTGTGAAGTCATAGAATGGAGGTGGGTGAAGTCACGGAAGGGAGGTGTGTGAAATCACAGAATGGAGGTGTGTGAAGTCACAGAATGGAGTTGTGTGAAGTCACAGAATGGAGGTGTGTGAAGTCACAGAATGGAGATATGTGAAGTCAAAAAGGTGGTGTGAGAAGTCACAAATGTAAGTCTGTGAAGTCACAGAATGGAGGTGTGAAGTCAAAATGGTTGTGTGCGAAGTCATAGAATGGAGGTGTGTGAAGTCATAGAATGGAGGTGTGTGACGTCAGAATAGAGGTGTGTGAAGTCATAGAATGGAGGTGTGTGAAATCACAGAATGGAGGTGAGGGAAGTCACAGAATGGAGGTGTGTGAAGTCACAGAATGGAAGTGTGTGAACTCAGAATGGAGGTAGGTAAAGTTACAGAATTGAGGTGTATGAAGTCATAGAATGGAAGTGTGTGAAGTCATAGAATGGAGGTGTGTGAAGTCACAGAATGGATGGTATGAACTCATAGAATGGAGGTGTGTGAAGTCACAGAATTGAGGTGTTTGAAGTCATATATTGGAGGTGTGTGAAGTTAAAATGGATGTGTGAATTCATAGAATGGAGGTGTGTGAAACCATAGAATGAGGGTGTGTGAGGTCATATAATGGAGGTGTGTGAAGTCACAGAATGGAGGTGTGTGAAGTCATAGAATGGAGGTGTGTGAAGTCATAGAATGGAAGTGTGTGAAGTCACAAAATGGAGGTGTGTGCAGTCACAGAATGGAGGTGTGTGAAGTCACAGAATGGAAGTGTGCAAACACAGAATGGAGGTGTGTGAAGTCACAGAAGGGAGGTGTGTGAAGTCATAGAATGGAAGTGTGTGAAGTCTTAGAATGGAGGTGTGTGAAGACAGAATGGAGGTGTGTGAAGTCACCGAATAGAGTTGTGTGAACTCAGAATGGAGGTGTGTGAAGTCACAGAATGGAGGTTTGTGAAGTCATAGAATGAAGTTGTGTGAAGTCATAGAACTGATGTTTCTGAAGTAAGAATGAAGGTGTGTGAAGTCATAGAATGGAGGTGTGTAAACACATAGAATGGAGGTGTGCGAATTCACAGAATGAAGGTGTGTGTAGTCAGAATGGAGGTGTGTAGTCATAGATTGGACGTGGTGAAGTCATAGAAAAGAGGTGTGGAAAGTCATAGAATGGAGGAGTGTGAAGTCATAGAGTGCAGGTGAGTGAAGTCATATATTCGAGGTCTGTGAAGTCATACAATGGAGGTGTGTGAAGTCAGAATGGAGGTGTGTGAAGTCATAGAATGGAGGTTTGTGAACTCACAGAATGGAGGTGTGTGATGTCACAATGGAAGTGTGTGAAGTCATAGAATGGAGGTGTGTGAAGTCACAGAATGGAGGTGTGAGAAGTCAAAATGGAGGTGTGTGACGTCATAAAATGGAGGTGTGTGAAGTCATAGAATGGAGGTGTGTGAAATCATAGAATGGAGGTTTGTGAAGTCACAGAATGGAGGTGTGTGAACACAGAATGGAGGTGTGTGAAGTCACAGAATGAAGGAGTGTGAAGTCATAGCATGGAGGTATGTGAAATCATAGAATGGAAGTGTGTGAAGTTATAGAATGGAGGTGTGTGAAATCACAGATTTGAGGTGTTTGAAGTCATATATTAGAGGTGTGTGAAGTAAAAATGGATGTTTGAAGTCATAGAATGGAGGTCTGTGAAATCATATAATGAGGGTGTGTGAGGTCATAGAATGGAGGTGTGTGAAGTCACAGAATGGAGCTGTGTGAAGTTATAAAATGGAGGTGTGTGAAGTCATAGAATGGAAGTGTGTGAAGTCATAGAATGGAGGTGCGTGAAGTCATATAATGGATGTTTCTGAAGGAAAAATGAAGGTGTGTGAAGTCATAGAATGGAGGTGTGTGAAGTCAGAGAATGGAGGTTTGTGGAGACAGAATGGAGGTGGGTAGTCATAGATTGGAGGTAGGTGACGTCATAGAAAGGAGGTGTGGTAAGTCATAGAATGGAGGAGTGTGAAGTCATAGAGTGCAGGTGAGTGAAGTCACAGATTCGAGGTCTGTGAAGTCATAGAATGGAGGTGTGTGATGTCAGAATTGAGGTGTGCAAAGTCATAGAATAGAGGTGTGTGATGTCAGAATGGAGGTGTGTGACGTCATAGATGGAGTTGTGTGAAGTCGTAGTATGGAGGTGTGTGAAACCATAGAATGGAGTTTTGTGAAGTCACAGAATGGAGCTGTGTGAATTCAGAATGGAGGTGTGTGAAGTAATAGAATGGAGGTGTGTGAAGTCCGAATGGAGGTGTTTGAAGTCATAGAATGGAGGTGTGTGACGTCACAATGGAAGGGTGTGAAGTCATAGAATGGAGGTGTGTGAAGTCACAGAATGGAGGTGTGTGAAGTCATAGAATGGAGGTATGTGAAGTCACAGAATGGAGGTGTGTAAAGTCATAGAATGGAGGTGTGTGAAGTTATAGAATGGATGTTTGTAAAGTAAAAATGGAGGTGTGTGAAGTCATAGAATGGAGCTGTGTGAAGTCAGAATGGAGGTGTGTGAAGTCACAGAATGGAGGTGTGTGAAGTCATAGAATGGAGGTGTGTGAAGTCGTAGAATGTATGTTTGTGAAGTAAGAAGAAGGTGTGTGAAGTCATAGAATGGATGTGTGTGAAGTCACAGAATGGAGATGTGTGAAGTCATAGAATGGAGGTGTGTGAAGTCATAGAATGGAGGTGTGTGAAGTCATATAATGGAGGTGTGTGAAGTGACAGAATGGAGGTGTGTGAAGTCAGAATGGAGGTGTGAATTCATAGGATGGAGGTGGGTGAAGTCATAGAATGGAGGTGTGTGAAATCGTAGAATGGAGGTGTGTGAAGTCACATAATGGAGGTGTGGGAAGTCACAGAATGGAGGTGTGTGAAGTCATAAAATGGAGGTGGGTGAAGTCATAGAAAGGTGGTGTGGGAAGTCATAGATTGGAGGAGTGTGAAGTATTAGAGTGGAGGTGAGTGAAGTCAGATATTCGAGGTCTGTGAAGTCACAGAGTGGAGGTGTGTAAACTCAGAATGGGGGTGTGTGAAGTCACAGAATGAATGTGTGTGAAGTCATAGAATGGAGGTGTGTGAAGTCACAGAAGGGATGTGTGCGAAGTCACATAATGAGGTGTGTGAAGTCATAGAATTGAGGTGTGAGAAATCATAGAATGGAGGTTTGTGAAGTCACAGAATGGAGGTGTGTGAAGTCACAGAATGGAGGTTGTGAAGTCATAGAATGGAGGTATGTGAAGTCAAATTGAAGGGGTGTGAAGTCGGATAATGGAGGTGTGTGAAGTCACAGAATGGAGGTGGGTGAAGTCACAGAAAGGAGGTTTGTGAAGTCATAGAATGGAGGTGTGTGAAGTCACAGTATGGACGGGTATGAAGTCATATATTTTAGGTGTGTGAAGTCAAAATGGATGTGTGAAATCATAGAATGGAGGTGTGTTAAGTCATAGAATGTTGGTGTGTGAAGTCATAGAATGGAGGTGTGTGAAGTCATAGAATGGAAGTGTGTGGAGTCATGGAATGGAGGTGTGTGAAATCAGAATGGAGGTGTGTGAAGTCACCGAATGGAGGTGTGTGAACTCCGAATGGAGGTGTGTGAAGTCACATAATGGAGGTTTGCGAAGTCATAGAATGGAGGTGTGTGAAGTCATAGAATGGATGTTTCTGAATTAAGAATGAAGGTGTGTGAAGTCATAGAATGGAGGTGTGTGAAGACAAAATTTTGGTGTTGAACTCATAGAATGGATGTTTGTGAACTAATAGAATGGATGTGTGTGAAGTCATAGAATGGATGTTTCTGAATTAAGAATGAAGGTGTGTGAAGTCAAAGAATGGAGGTGTGTGAAGTCAACCAATGGTGGTGTGTGAAGTCACAGAATGGAGGTGTGTGAAGTCCCAGAATGGAAGTGTGTGAAGTCAAAACGGAGGTGTGTGAAGTCAAAGAATGGAGGTGTGTGAACTCATAGAATGGAGGTGTGTGAAGTCATGGAATGGTGGTTTGTGAGGTCAAACATTGGAACTGTGGGAAGTTACAGAAAGAAGATGTGTGAAGTCATACAATGAAGGTGTGTGAAGTCAGAATGCATGTGTAGGAAGTCATAGAATGGAGGTGTGTGAAGTCATAGAATGGAGGTGTGTGAAGTCATATAATGGAGGTGTGTGAAGTGACAGAATGGAGGTGTGTGAAGTCAGAATGGAGGTGTGAAGGCATAGAATGGAGGTGGGTGAAGTCATAGAATGGAGGTGTGTGAAATCGTAGAATGCAGGTGTGTGAAGTCACATAATGGAGGTGTGGGAAGTCACAGAATGGAGGTGTGTGAAGTCATAGAATGGAGGTGGGTGAACTCATAGAATGGAGGTGTGTGACGTCACAAAGGAAGTGTGTGAAGTCATAGAATGGAGGTGTGTGAAGTCACACAATGGAGGTGTGAGAAGCCAAAATGGATGTGTGTGACGTTACAGAATGGAGGTGTGTGAAGTCAGAATGGAGGTGTGTAAAGTCACAGAATGGAGGTGTGTGAAGTCATAGAATGGAAGTGTGTGAAGTCATAGAATGGAGGTCTGTGACGTCACAGAATGGAAGGTATGAACTCATAGAATGGAGGTGTGTGAAGTCACAGAATTGAGGTGTTTGAAGTCATATATTGGAGGTGTGTGAAGTCAAAATGGATGTGTGAAGTCATAGAATGTAGGTGTGTGAAATCATAGAATGAGGGTGTGTGAGGTCATAGAATGGAGGTGTGTGAAGTCACAGAATGGAGGTGTGTGAAGTCATAAAATGGAGGTGGGTGAAGTCATAGAAAGGAGGTGTGGGAAGTCATAGATTGGAGGAGTGTGAAGTATTAGAGTGGAGGTGAGTGAAGTCAGATATTCGAGGTCTGTGAAGTCACAGAGTGGAGGTGTGTGAACTCAGAATGGGGGTGTGTGAAGTCACAGAATGGGGGTGTTTGGAGTCATAGCATGGAGGTATGTGAAATCATAGAATGGAAGTGTGTGAAGTCATAGAATGGAGGTGTGTGAAGTCACAGAATGAATGTGTGTGAAGTCATAGAATGGAGGTGTGTGAAGTCACAGAAGGGATGTGTGCGAAGTCACATAATGAGGTGTGTGAAGTCATAGAATTGAGGTGTGAGAAATCATAGAATGGAGGTTTGTGAAGTCACAGAATGGAGGTGTGTGAAGTCACAGAATGGAGGTTGTGAAGTCATAGAATGGAGGTATGTGAAGTCAAATTGAAGGGGTGTGAAGTCGGATAATGGAGGTGTGTGAAGTCACAGAATGGAGGTCGGTGAAGTCACAGAAAGGAGGTGTGTGAAGTCATAGAATGGAGGTGTGTGAAGTCACAGAATGGACGGGTATGAAGTCATATATTTTAGGTGTGTGAAGTCAAAATGGATGTGTGAAATCATAGAATGGAGGTGTGTTAAGTCATAGAATGTTGGTGTGTGAAGTCATAGAATGGAGGTGTGTGAAGTCATAGAATGGAAGTGTGTGGAGTCATGGAATGGAGGTGTGTGAAGTCAGAATGGAGGTGTGTGAAGTCACCGAATGGAGGTGTGTGAACTCCGAATGGAGGTGTGTGAAGTCACATAATGGAGGTTTGCGAAGTCATAGAATGGAGGTGTGTGAAGTCATAGAATGGATGTTTCTGAATTAAGAATGGAGGTGTGTGAAGTCAAACAATGGTGGTGTGTGAAGTCACAGAATGGAGGTGTGTGAAGTCATAGAATGGAGGTGTGTGAAGTCATATAATGGAGGTGTGTGAAGTGACAGAATGGAGGTGTGTGAAGTCAGAATGGAGGTGTGAATTCATAGGATGGAGGTGGGTGAAGTCATAGAATGGAGGTGTGTGAAATCGTAGAATGGAGGTGTGTGAAGTCACATAATGGAGGTGTGGGAAGTCACAGAATGGAGGTGTGTGAAGTCATAAAATGGAGGTGGGTGAAGTCATAGAAAGGTGGTGTGGGAAGTCATAGATTGGAGGAGTGTGAAGTATTAGAGTGGAGGTGAGTGAAGTCAGATATTCGAGGTCTGTGAAGTCACAGAGTGGAGGTGTGTAAACTCAGAATGGGGGTGTGTGAAGTCACAGAATGAATGTGTGTGAAGTCATAGAATGGAGGTGTGTGAAGTCACAGAAGGGATGTGTGCGAAGTCACATAATGAGGTGTGTGAAGTCATAGAATTGAGGTGTGAGAAATCATAGAATGGAGGTTTGTGAAGTCACAGAATGGAGGTGTGTGAAGTCACAGAATGGAGGTTGTGAAGTCATAGAATGGAGGTATGTGAAGTCAAATTGAAGGGGTGTGAAGTCGGATAATGGAGGTGTGTGAAGTCACAGAATGGAGGTGGGTGAAGTCACAGAAAGGAGGTTTGTGAAGTCATAGAATGGAGGTGTGTGAAGTCACAGTATGGACGGGTATGAAGTCATATATTTTAGGTGTGTGAAGTCAAAATGGATGTGTGAAATCATAGAATGGAGGTGTGTTAAGTCATAGAATGTTGGTGTGTGAAGTCATAGAATGGAGGTGTGTGAAGTCATAGAATGGAAGTGTGTGGAGTCATGGAATGGAGGTGTGTGAAATCAGAATGGAGGTGTGTGAAGTCACCGAATGGAGGTGTGTGAACTCCGAATGGAGGTGTGTGAAGTCACATAATGGAGGTTTGCGAAGTCATAGAATGGAGGTGTGTGAAGTCATAGAATGGATGTTTCTGAATTAAGAATGAAGGTGTGTGAAGTCATAGAATGGAGGTGTGTGAAGACAAAATTTTGGTGTTGAACTCATAGAATGGATGTTTGTGAACTAATAGAATGGATGTGTGTGAAGTCATAGAATGGATGTTTCTGAATTAAGAATGAAGGTGTGTGAAGTCAAAGAATGGAGGTGTGTGAAGTCAACCAATGGTGGTGTGTGAAGTCACAGAATGGAGGTGTGTGAAGTCCCAGAATGGAAGTGTGTGAAGTCAAAACGGAGGTGTGTGAAGTCAAAGAATGGAGGTGTGTGAACTCATAGAATGGAGGTGTGTGAAGTCATGGAATGGTGGTTTGTGAGGTCAAACATTGGAACTGTGGGAAGTTACAGAAAGAAGATGTGTGAAGTCATACAATGAAGGTGTGTGAAGTCAGAATGCATGTGTAGGAAGTCATAGAATGGAGGTGTGTGAAGTCATAGAATGGAGGTGTGTGAAGTCATATAATGGAGGTGTGTGAAGTGACAGAATGGAGGTGTGTGAAGTCAGAATGGAGGTGTGAAGGCATAGAATGGAGGTGGGTGAAGTCATAGAATGGAGGTGTGTGAAATCGTAGAATGCAGGTGTGTGAAGTCACATAATGGAGGTGTGGGAAGTCACAGAATGGAGGTGTGTGAAGTCATAGAATGGAGGTGGGTGAACTCATAGAATGGAGGTGTGTGACGTCACAAAGGAAGTGTGTGAAGTCATAGAATGGAGGTGTGTGAAGTCACACAATGGAGGTGTGAGAAGCCAAAATGGATGTGTGTGACGTTACAGAATGGAGGTGTGTGAAGTCAGAATGGAGGTGTGTAAAGTCACAGAATGGAGGTGTGTGAAGTCATAGAATGGAAGTGTGTGAAGTCATAGAATGGAGGTCTGTGACGTCACAGAATGGAAGGTATGAACTCATAGAATGGAGGTGTGTGAAGTCACAGAATTGAGGTGTTTGAAGTCATATATTGGAGGTGTGTGAAGTCAAAATGGATGTGTGAAGTCATAGAATGTAGGTGTGTGAAATCATAGAATGAGGGTGTGTGAGGTCATAGAATGGAGGTGTGTGAAGTCACAGAATGGAGGTGTGTGAAGTCATAAAATGGAGGTGGGTGAAGTCATAGAAAGGAGGTGTGGGAAGTCATAGATTGGAGGAGTGTGAAGTATTAGAGTGGAGGTGAGTGAAGTCAGATATTCGAGGTCTGTGAAGTCACAGAGTGGAGGTGTGTGAACTCAGAATGGGGGTGTGTGAAGTCACAGAATGGGGGTGTTTGGAGTCATAGCATGGAGGTATGTGAAATCATAGAATGGAAGTGTGTGAAGTCATAGAATGGAGGTGTGTGAAGTCACAGAATGAATGTGTGTGAAGTCATAGAATGGAGGTGTGTGAAGTCACAGAAGGGATGTGTGCGAAGTCACATAATGAGGTGTGTGAAGTCATAGAATTGAGGTGTGAGAAATCATAGAATGGAGGTTTGTGAAGTCACAGAATGGAGGTGTGTGAAGTCACAGAATGGAGGTTGTGAAGTCATAGAATGGAGGTATGTGAAGTCAAATTGAAGGGGTGTGAAGTCGGATAATGGAGGTGTGTGAAGTCACAGAATGGAGGTCGGTGAAGTCACAGAAAGGAGGTGTGTGAAGTCATAGAATGGAGGTGTGTGAAGTCACAGAATGGACGGGTATGAAGTCATATATTTTAGGTGTGTGAAGTCAAAATGGATGTGTGAAATCATAGAATGGAGGTGTGTTAAGTCATAGAATGTTGGTGTGTGAAGTCATAGAATGGAGGTGTGTGAAGTCATAGAATGGAAGTGTGTGGAGTCATGGAATGGAGGTGTGTGAAGTCAGAATGGAGGTGTGTGAAGTCACCGAATGGAGGTGTGTGAACTCCGAATGGAGGTGTGTGAAGTCACATAATGGAGGTTTGCGAAGTCATAGAATGGAGGTGTGTGAAGTCATAGAATGGATGTTTCTGAATTAAGAATGGAGGTGTGTGAAGTCAAACAATGGTGGTGTGTGAAGTCACAGAATGGAGGTGTGTGAAGTCCCAGAATGGAAGTGTGTGAAGTCAAAACGGAGGTGTGTGAAGTCAAAGAATGGAGGTGTGTGAAGTCACAGAATGGTGGTGTGTGAAATCAAATGGTGGTGTGTGAAGTCACAAATGGAGGTGTGTGAAGTCACAGAATGTAGGTGTGTGAAGTCAAAATGGAGGTGTGTGAAGTCAAAGAATGGAGGTGTGTGAACTCATAGAATGGAGGTGTGTGAAGTCATGGAATGGTGGTTTGTGAGGTCAAACATTGGAACTGTGGGAAGTTACAGAAAGAAGATGTGTGAAGTCATACAATGAAGGTGTGTGAAGTCAGAATGCATGTGTAGGAAGTCATAGAATGGAGGTGTGTGAAGTCATAGAATGGAGGTGTGTGATGTCATAGAATGGAGGTGTGTGAAGTCATAGAATGGAGGTGGGTGAAGTCACGGAAGGGAGGTGTGTGAAATCACAGAATGGAGGTGTGTGAAGTCACAGAATGGAGTTGTGTGAAGTCACAGAATGGAGGTGTGTGAAGTCACAGAATGGAGATATGTGAAGTCAAAAAGGTGGTGTGAGAAGTCACAAATGTAAGTCTGTGAAGTCACAGAATGGAGGTGTGAAGTCAAAATGGTTGTGTGCGAAGTCATAGAATGGAGGTGTGTGAAGTCATAGAATGGAGGTGTGTGACGTCAGAATAGAGGTGTGTGAAGTCATAGAATGGAGGTGTGTGAAATCACAGAATGGAGGTGAGGGAAGTCACAGAATGGAGGTGTGTGAAGTCACAGAATGGAAGTGTGTGAACTCAGAATGGAGGTAGGTAAAGTTACAGAATTGAGGTGTATGAAGTCATAGAATGGAAGTGTGTGAAGTCATAGAATGGAGGTGTGTGAAGTCACAGAATGGATGGTATGAACTCATAGAATGGAGGTGTGTGAAGTCACAGAATTGAGGTGTTTGAAGTCATATATTGGAGGTGTGTGAAGTTAAAATGGATGTGTGAATTCATAGAATGGAGGTGTGTGAAACCATAGAATGAGGGTGTGTGAGGTCATATAATGGAGGTGTGTGAAGTCACAGAATGGAGGTGTGTGAAGTCATAGAATGGAGGTGTGTGAAGTCATAGAATGGAAGTGTGTGAAGTCACAAAATGGAGGTGTGTGCAGTCACAGAATGGAGGTGTGTGAAGTCACAGAATGGAAGTGTGCAAACACAGAATGGAGGTGTGTGAAGTCACAGAAGGGAGGTGTGTGAAGTCATAGAATGGAAGTGTGTGAAGTCTTAGAATGGAGGTGTGTGAAGACAGAATGGAGGTGTGTGAAGTCACCGAATAGAGTTGTGTGAACTCAGAATGGAGGTGTGTGAAGTCACAGAATGGAGGTTTGTGAAGTCATAGAATGAAGTTGTGTGAAGTCATAGAACTGATGTTTCTGAAGTAAGAATGAAGGTGTGTGAAGTCATAGAATGGAGGTGTGTAAACACATAGAATGGAGGTGTGCGAATTCACAGAATGAAGGTGTGTGTAGTCAGAATGGAGGTGTGTAGTCATAGATTGGACGTGGTGAAGTCATAGAAAAGAGGTGTGGAAAGTCATAGAATGGAGGAGTGTGAAGTCATAGAGTGCAGGTGAGTGAAGTCATATATTCGAGGTCTGTGAAGTCATACAATGGAGGTGTGTGAAGTCAGAATGGAGGTGTGTGAAGTCATAGAATGGAGGTTTGTGAACTCACAGAATGGAGGTGTGTGATGTCACAATGGAAGTGTGTGAAGTCATAGAATGGAGGTGTGTGAAGTCACAGAATGGAGGTGTGAGAAGTCAAAATGGAGGTGTGTGACGTCATAAAATGGAGGTGTGTGAAGTCATAGAATGGAGGTGTGTGAAATCATAGAATGGAGGTTTGTGAAGTCACAGAATGGAGGTGTGTGAACACAGAATGGAGGTGTGTGAAGTCACAGAATGAAGGAGTGTGAAGTCATAGCATGGAGGTATGTGAAATCATAGAATGGAAGTGTGTGAAGTTATAGAATGGAGGTGTGTGAAATCACAGATTTGAGGTGTTTGAAGTCATATATTAGAGGTGTGTGAAGTAAAAATGGATGTTTGAAGTCATAGAATGGAGGTCTGTGAAATCATATAATGAGGGTGTGTGAGGTCATAGAATGGAGGTGTGTGAAGTCACAGAATGGAGCTGTGTGAAGTTATAAAATGGAGGTGTGTGAAGTCATAGAATGGAAGTGTGTGAAGTCATAGAATGGAGGTGCGTGAAGTCATATAATGGATGTTTCTGAAGGAAAAATGAAGGTGTGTGAAGTCATAGAATGGAGGTGTGTGAAGTCAGAGAATGGAGGTTTGTGGAGACAGAATGGAGGTGGGTAGTCATAGATTGGAGGTAGGTGACGTCATAGAAAGGAGGTGTGGTAAGTCATAGAATGGAGGAGTGTGAAGTCATAGAGTGCAGGTGAGTGAAGTCACAGATTCGAGGTCTGTGAAGTCATAGAATGGAGGTGTGTGATGTCAGAATTGAGGTGTGCAAAGTCATAGAATAGAGGTGTGTGATGTCAGAATGGAGGTGTGTGACGTCATAGATGGAGTTGTGTGAAGTCGTAGTATGGAGGTGTGTGAAACCATAGAATGGAGTTTTGTGAAGTCACAGAATGGAGCTGTGTGAATTCAGAATGGAGGTGTGTGAAGTAATAGAATGGAGGTGTGTGAAGTCCGAATGGAGGTGTTTGAAGTCATAGAATGGAGGTGTGTGACGTCACAATGGAAGGGTGTGAAGTCATAGAATGGAGGTGTGTGAAGTCACAGAATGGAGGTGTGTGAAGTCATAGAATGGAGGTATGTGAAGTCACAGAATGGAGGTGTGTAAAGTCATAGAATGGAGGTGTGTGAAGTTATAGAATGGATGTTTGTAAAGTAAAAATGGAGGTGTGTGAAGTCATAGAATGGAGCTGTGTGAAGTCAGAATGGAGGTGTGTGAAGTCACAGAATGGAGGTGTGTGAAGTCATAGAATGGAGGTGTGTGAAGTCGTAGAATGTATGTTTGTGAAGTAAGAAGAAGGTGTGTGAAGTCATAGAATGGATGTGTGTGAAGTCACAGAATGGAGATGTGTGAAGTCATAGAATGGAGGTGTGTGAAGTCATAGAATGGAGGTGTGTGAAGTCATATAATGGAGGTGTGTGAAGTGACAGAATGGAGGTGTGTGAAGTCAGAATGGAGGTGTGAATTCATAGAATGGAGGTGGGTGAAGTCATAGAATGGAGGTGTGTGAAATCGTAGAATGGAGGTGTGTGAAGTCACATAATGGAGGTGTGGGAAGTCACAGAATGGAGGTGTGTGAAGTCATAGAATGGAGGTGTGTGAAATCATAGAATGGAGGTGTGTGACGTCACAAAGGAAGTGTGTGAAGTCATAGAATGGAGGTGTGTGAAGTCACAGAATGGAGGTGTGAGAAGCCAAAATGGAGGTGTGTGACGTCACAGAATGGAGGTTTGTGAAGTCAGAATGGAGGTGTGTAAAGTCACAGAATGGAGGTTTGTGAAGTCACAGAGTGGAGGTGTGTGAACTCAGAATGGAGGTGTGTGAAGTCACAGAATGGAGGTGTGTGAAGTCATAGCATGGAGGTATGTGAAATCATAGAATGGAAGTGTGTGAAGTCATAGAATGGAAGTGTGTGAAGTCATAGAATGGAGGTCTGTGAAGTCACAGAATGGAAGGTATGAACTCATAGAATGGAGGTGTGTGAAGTCACAGAATTGTGGTGTTTGAAGTCATATATTGGAGGTGTGTGAAGTCAAAATGGATGTGTGAAATCATAGAATGGAGGTGTGTTAAGTCATAGAATGTTGGTGTGTGAAGTCATAGAATGGAGGTGTGTGAAGTCACAGAATGGAGGTGTGTGAAGTCACAGAATGGAGGTGTGTGAAGTCATAGAATGGAAGTGTGTGAAGTCATAGAATGGAGGTGTGTGAAGTCAGAATGGAGGTGTGTGAAGTCACCGAATGGAGGTGTGTGAACTCCGAATGGAGGTGTGTGAAGTCACATAATGGAGGTTTGCGAAGTCATAGAATGGAGGTGTGTGAAGTCATAGAATGGATGTTTCTGAATTAAGAATGAAGGTGTGTGAAGTCATAGAATGGAGGTTTGTGAAGACAAAATTTTGGTGTTCAACTCATAGAATGGATGTTTGTGAACTAATAGAATGGAGGTGTGTGAAGTCATAGAATGGATGTTTCTGAATTAAGAATGAAAGTGTGTGAAGTCAAAGAATGGAGTTGTGTGAAGTCAAACAATGGTGGTGTGTGAAGTCACAGAATGGAGGTGTGTGAAGTCCCAGAATGGAAGTGTGTGAAGTCAAAACGGAGGTGTGTGAAGTCAAAGAATGGAATTGTGTGAAGTCACAGAATGGTGGTGTGTGAAATCAAATGGTGGTGTGTGAAGTCACAAATGGAGGTGTGTGAAGTCACAGTATGTAGTTGTGTGAAGTCAAAATGGAGGTGTGTGAAGTCAAAGAATGGAGGTGTGTGAACTCATAGAATGGAGGTGTGTGAAGTCATGGAATGGTGGTTTGTGAAGTCAAACATTGGAAGTGTGGGAAGTTACAGAAAGAAGATGTGTGAAGTCATACAATGGAGGTGTGTGAAGTCAGAATGCATGTGTAGGAAGTCATAGAATGGAGGTGTGTGAAGTCATAGAATGGTGGTGTGTGAAGTCATAGAGTGGAAGTGTGTGAAGTCATAGAATGGAGGTGTGTGATGTCATAGAATGGAGGTGTGTGACGTCAGAATAGAGGTGTGTGATGTCATAGAATGGAGGTGTGTGAAATCACAGATTGGAGGTGAGGGAAGTCACAGAATGGAGGTGTGTGAAGTCACAGAATGGAAGTGTGTGAACTCAGAATGGAGGTAGGTAAAGTCACAGAATTGAGGTGTATGAAGTCATAGAATGGAAGTGTGTGAAGTCATAGAATAGAGGTGTGTGAAGTCACAGAATGGATGGTATGAACTCATAGAATGGAGGTGTGTGAAGTCACAGAATTGAGGTGTTTGAAGTCATATATTGGAGGTGTGTGAAGTTAAAATGGATGTGTGAATTCATAGAATGGAGGTGTGTGAAACCATAGAATGACGGTGTGTGAGGTCATATAATGGAGGTGTGTGAAGTCACAGAATGGATGTGTGTGAAGTCATAGAATGGAGGTGTGTGAAGTCATAGAATGGAAGTGTGTGAAGTCACAGAATGGAGGTGTGTGAAGTCACAGAATGGAGGTGTGTGAAGTCACAGAAGGTAAGTGTGCGAACACAGAATGGAGGTGTGTGAAGTCACAGAATGGAGGTGTGTGAAGTCATAGAATGGAAGTGTGTGAAGTCATAGAATGGAGGTGTGTGAAGACAGAATGGAGGTGTGTGAAGTCACCGAATGAAGTTGTGTGAACTCACAATGGAGGTGTGTGAAGTCACAGAATGGAGGTTTATGAAGTCATAGAATGAAGTTGTGTGAAGTCATAGAACTGATGTTTCTGAAGTAAGAATGAAGGTGTGTGAAGTCATAGAATGGAGGTGGGTAAATTCACAGAATGAAGGTGTGTGTAGACAGAATGGAGGTGTGTAGTCATAGATTGGAGGTGGTGAAGTCATAGAAAAGAGGTGTGGAAAGTCATAGAATGGAGGAGTGTGAAGTCATAGAGTGCAGGTGAGTGAAGTCACTGATTCGAGGTCTGTGAAGTCATAGAATGGAGGTGTGCGATGTCAGAATGAAGGTGTGTGAAGTCATAGATGGAGGTGTGTGAAGTTAGAATGCATGTGTGGGAAGTCATAGAATGGAGGTGTGTGAAGTCATAGAATGGTGGTGTGTGAAGTCATAGAGTGGAAGTGTGTGAAGTCATAGAATGGAGGTGTGTGAAGTCGTAGAATGGAGGTGGGTGAAGTCACGGAAGGGAGGTGTGTGAAATCACAGAATGGAGGTGTGTGAACTCACAGAATGGAGGTGTGTGAAGTCACAGATTGGAGGTGTGTGAAGTCACAGAATGGAGATGTGTGAAGTCAAAAAGGTGGTGTGAGAAGTCACAAATGTAAGTGCATGAAGTCACAGAATGGAGGTGTGAAGTCAAAATGTTTGTGTGTATGTCAAAGAATGTAGGTGTGTGAAGTCATCGAATGGATGTGTGTGAAGTCACAGAATGGAGGTGTGTGAAGTCAGAATAGAGGTGTGCGAAGTCATAGAATGGAGGTGTGTGAAGTCAGAATGGTGGTGTGTGAAGTCATAGAATGGAGGTGTGTGACGTCAGAATAGAGGTGTGTGAAGTCATAGAATGGAGGTGTGTGAAGTAACAGAATGGAGGTGTGGGAAATCACAGAATGGAGGTGTGTGCAGTCACAGAATGGAGGTGTGTGAATCCAGAATGGAGGTATGTAAAGTCACAGAATGGAGGTGTATGAAGTCATAGAATGGAAATGTGTGAAGTCATAGAATGGAGGTGTGTGAAGTCACAGAATGGATGGTATGAACTCATAGAATGGAGGTGTGTGAAGTCACAGAACTGAGGTGTTTGAAGTCATATATTGGAGGTGTGTGAAGTCAAAATGGATGTGTAAATTCATAGAATGGAGGTGTGTGAATCCATAGAATGAGGGTGTGTGAGGTCATATAATGGAGGTGTGTGAAGTCAGAATGGTGGTGTGTGAGGTCATATAATGGAGGTGTGTGAAGTCACAGAATGGAGGTGTGTGAAGTCATAGAATGGAGGTCTGTGGCGTCATAGAATGGAAGTGTGTGAAGTCACAGAATGGAGGTGTGTGAAGTCACAGAATGGAGGTGTGTGAAGTCAGAGAATGGAGGTGTGTGAAGTCACCGAATGGAGTTGTGTGAACTCAGAATGGAGGTGTGTGAAGTCACAGAATGGAGGTTTGTGAAGTCATAGAATGGAGTTGTGTGAAGTTATAGAACTGATGATTCTGAAGTAAGAATGAAGGTGTGTGAAGTCATAGAATGGAGGTGTGTGATGTCAGAATGAAGGTGTGTGTAGTCATAGATGGAGTAGTGTGAAGTCATAGTATGGAGGTGTGTGAAATCATAGAATGGAGTTTTGTGAAGTCACAGAATGGAGCTGTGTGAATACAGAATGGAGGTTTGTGAAGTCATAGAATGTAGGAGTGTGAAGTCAGAACGGAGGTGTGTGAACGCATAGAATGGAGGTGAGTGACGTCACAATGGAAGTTTGTGAAGTCATAGAATGGAGGTGTGTGAAGTCACAGAATGGAGGTGTGTGAAGTCATAGAATGGAAGTGTGTGAAGTCACAGAATGGAGGTGTTTGAAGTCGTAAAATGGAGGTGTGTGAAGTTATTGAATGGATGTTTGTAAAGTAATAATGAAGTTGTGTGAAGTCATAGAATAAATGTGTGACGTCAAAGAATGGAGGTGTGTGAAGTCATAGAATGGAGGTGTGTAAACTCAGAATGGAGGTGTGTGAAGTCAGAATGGAGGTGTGAAGTCATAGAATGGAGGTGGGTGAAGTCATAGAATGGAATTGTGTGAAGTCATAGAATGGAGGTGTGTGAAGTCACAGAATGGAGATGTGTGACATCACAGAATGGAGGAGTGTGAACTCACAATGGAGGTGTGTAAAGTCACAGAATGGAGGTGAGTGAAGTCATAGAATGGAAGTGTGTGAAGTCTTAGAATGGAGGTGTCTGGAGTTACAGAATGGAGGGTATGAGGTCATAGAATGGAGGTGTGTGAAGTGACAGAATTGAGGTGTTTGAAGTCATATATTGGAGGTGTGTGAAGTTAAAATGGATGTGTGAAGTCATAGAATGGAGGTGTGTGAAATCATAGAATGAGGGTGTGTGAGGTCATAGAATGGAGGTGTGTGAAGTCATAAAATGGAGGTGGTTGAAGTCATAGAAAGGAGGTGTGGGAAGTCATAGAATGGAGGAGTGTGAAGTCATAGAGTGGAGGTGAGTGAAGTCACATATTCGAGGTCTGTGAAGTCATAGAATGGAGGTGTGTGAAGTCAGAATGGAGGTATGTGAAGTCATAGAATGGAGGTGTGTGAACTCATAGAATTGAGGTGTGTGATGCCACAATGGAAGTGTGTGAAGTCATAGAATGGAGGTGTGTGAAGTCACAGAATGGAGGTGTGAGAAGTCAAAATGGAGGTGTGTGACGTCATAAAATGGAGGTGTGTGAAGACATAGAATGGAGGTGTGTGAAATCATAGAATGGAGGTTTGTGAAGTCACAGAATGGATGTGTGTGAACTCAGAATGGAGGTGTGTGAAGTCACAGAATGGAGGTGTGTGAAGTCATAGCATGGAGGTTTGTGAAATCATAGAGTGGAAGTGTGTGAAGTCATAGAATGGAGGTGTGTGAAGTCACAGAATGGAGGTGTGTGAAGTCATAAAATGGACGTGTGTGAAGTCTTAGAATGGAAGTGTGCGAAGTCACACAATGGAGATGTGCGAAGTCACAGAATGGAGGTGTGTGAACTCAGAATGGAGGTTTGTGAAGTCACACAATGGAGGTGTGTGAAGTCATAGAATGGAAGTGTGTGAAGTCATAGAATGGAAGGGTGTGAAGTCAGAATGGAGAAGTGTGACATCACCAAATGGAGTTGTGTCAACTCAGAATGGAGGTGTGTGAAGTCACAGAATGGAGGTTTGTGAAGTCATAGAATGGGGTTGTGTGAAGTTATAGAACTGAGGTTTCTGAAGTAAGAATGAAGGTGTGTGAAGTCATAGAATGGAGGTGTGTGAACACATAGAATGGAGGTGTGTGAACACATAGAATGGAGGTGTGCGAATTCACAGAATGAAGGTGTGTGAAGTCAGAATGGAGGTGTGTAGTCATAGATTGGAGGTGGTGAAGTCATAGAAGGGAGGTGTGGAAAGTCATAGAATGGACGAGTGTGAAGTCATAGAGTGCAGGTGAGTGAAGTCACAGATTCGAGGTCTGTGAAGTCATAAAATGGAGGTGTGTGAAGACATAGAATGGAGGTGTGTGAAATCATAGAATGGAGGTTTGTGAAGTCACAGAATGGATGTGTGTGAACTCAGAATGGAGGTGTGTGAAGTCACAGAGTGGAGGTGTGTGAAGTCATAGCATGGAGGTATGTGAAATCATAGAGTGGAAGTGTGTGAAGTCATAGAATGGAGGTGTGTGAAGTCACAGAATGGAGGTGTGTGAAGTCATAGCATGGAGGTATGTGAAATCATAGAATGGAAGTGTGTGAAGTCATAGAATGGAGGTGTGTGAAATCACAGAATTGAGGTGTTTGAAGTCATATATTAGAGGTGTGTGAAGTCAAAATGGATGTTTGAAGTCATAGAATGGAGGTCTGTGAAATCATAGAATGAGGGTGTGTGAGGTCATAGAATGGAGGTGTGTGAAGTCACAGAATGGAGGTGTGTGAAGTCACAGAATGGAGGTGTGTGAACTCAGAATGGAGGTTTGTGAAGTCACAGAATGGAGGTGTGTGAAGTCATAGAATGGAAGTGTGTGAAGTCATAGAATGGAAGTGCGTGAAGTCAGAATGGAGATGTGTGACGTCACCGAATGGAGTTGTGTCAACTCAGAATTGAGGTGTGTGAAGTCACAGAATGGCGGTTTGTGAAGTCATAGAATGGAGGTGTGTGAAGTCATAGAATGGATGTTTCTGAAGGAAAAATGAAGGTGTGTGAAGTCATAGAATGGAGGTGTATCAAGTCAGAGAATGGAGGTGTGTGAAGTCAGAATGGAGGTGGGTAGTCATAGATTGAGGTGGGTGACGTCATAGAAAGGAGGTGTGGTAAGTCATAGAATGGAGGAGTGTAAAGTCACAGAGTGCAGGTCAGTGAAGTCACAGATTCGAGGACTGTGAAGTCATAGAATGGAGGTGTGTGATGTCAGAATGGAGGTGTGCGAAGTCATAGAATAGAGGTGTGTGATGTCAGAATGGAGGTGTGTGAAGTCATAGATGGAGTTGTGTGAAGTCATAGTCTGGAGGTGTGTGAAACCATAGAATGGAGATTTGTGAAGTCACAGAATGGAGCTGTGTGAATTCAGAATGGAGGTGTGTGAAGTAATAGAATGGAGGTGTGTGAAGTCAAAATGGATGTGTAAAGTCATAGAATGGAGGTGTGTGACGTCACACTGGAAGTGTGTGAAGTCATAGAATGGATGTGTGAAGTCACAGAATGGAGGTGTGTGAAGTCATGGAATGGAAGTGTGTGAAGTCATAGAATTGAGGTGTGTGAAGTTATAGAATGGATGTTTGTAAAGTAAGAATGGAGGTGTGTGAAGTCATAGAATGGAGCTGTGTGAAGTCAGAATGGAGGTGTGTGAAGTCACAGAATGGAGGTTTGTGAAGTCACAGAATGGAGTTGTGTGAAGTCACAGAATGGAAGTGTGTGAAGTCATAGAATTGAGGTGTGTGAAGCCAGAATGGAGGTGTGTGAAGTCAACGAATGCAGGTGTGTGAACTCCGAATGGAGGTGTGTGAAGTCACAGAATGGAGGTTTGCGAAGTCATAGAATGCAGGTGTGTGAAGACAAAATTGTGGTGTGTGAACTCATAGAATGGATGTGTGTGAACTAATAGAATGGAGGTGTGTGAAGTGGTGGAATGGTGGTGTGTGAAGTCAAAGAATGGAGGTGTGTGAAGTCAAACAATGGTGGTGTGTGAAGTCACAGAATGGAGGTGTGTGAAGTCACAGAATGGAAATGTGTGAAGTCAAAACGGAGGTTTGTGAACTCAAAGAATGGAGGTGTGTGAAGTCACAGAATGGAGGTGTGTGGAGTCATAGCATGGAGGTATGTGAAATCATAGAATGGAAGTGTGTGAAGTCATAGAATGGAGGTGTGTGAAGTCACAGAATGAATGTGTGTGAAGTCATAGAATGGAGGTGTGTGAAGTCACAGAAGGGATGTGTGCGAAGTCACATAATGGAGGTGTGTGAAGTCATAGAATTGAGGTGTGAGAAATCATAGAATGGAGGTTTGTGAAGTCACAGAATGGAGGTGTGTGAAGTCACAGAATGGAGGTTGTGAAGTCATAGAATGGAGGTATGTGAAGTCAAATTGAAGGGGTGTGAAGTCAGATAATGGAGGTGTGTGAAGTCACAGAATGGAGGTGTGTGAAGTCATAAAATGGACGTGTGTGAAGTCTTAGAATGGAAGTGCGCGAAGTCACACAATGGAGATGTGTGAAGTCACAGAATGGAGGTGTGTGAACTCAGAATGGAGGTTTGTGAAGTCACACAATGGAGGTGTGTGAAGTCATAGAATGGAAGTGTGTGAAGTCATAGAATGGAAGGGTGTGAAGTCAGAATGGAGAAGTGTGACATCACCAAATGGAGTTGTGTCAACTCAGAATGGAGGTGTGTGAAGTCACAGAATGGAGGTTTGTGAAGTCATAGAATGGAGTTGTGTGAAGTTATAGAACTGAGGTTTCTGAAGTAAGAATGAAGGTGTGTGAAGTCATAGAATGGAGGTGTGTGAACACATAGAATGGAGGTGTGTGAACACATAGAATGGAGGTGTGCGAATTCACAGAATGAAGGTGTGTGAAGTCAGAATGGAGGTGTGTAGTCATAGATTGGAGGTGGTGAAGTCATAGAAGGGAGGTGTGGAAAGTCATAGAATGGACGAGTGTGAAGTCATAGAGTGCAGGTGAGTGAAGTCACAGATTCGAGGTCTGTGAAGTCATAAAATGGAGGTGTGTGAAGACATAGAATGGAGGTGTGTGAAATCATAGAATGGAGGTTTGTGAAGTCACAGAATGGATGTGTGTGAACTCAGAATGGAGGTGTGTGAAGTCACAGAGTGGAGGTGTGTGAAGTCATAGCATGGAGGTATGTGAAATCATAGAGTGGAAGTGTGTGAAGTCATAGAATGGAGGTGTGTGAAGTCACAGAATGGAGGTGTGTGAAGTCATAGCATGGAGGTATGTGAAATCATAGAATGGAAGTGTGTGAAGTCATAGAATGGAGGTGTGTGAAATCACAGATTTGAGGTGTTTGAAGTCATATATTAGAGGTGTGTGAAGTCAAAATGGATGTTTGAAGTCATAGAATGGAGGTCTGTGAAATCATAGAATGAGGGTGTGTGAGGTCATAGAATGGAGGTGTGTGAAGTCACAGAATGGAGGTGTGTGAAGTCACAGAATGGAGGTGTGTGAACTCAGAATGGAGGTTTGTGAAGTCACAGAATGGAGGTGTGTGAAGTCATAGAATGGAAGTGTGTGAAGTCATAGAATGGAAGTGCGTGAAGTCAGAATGGAGATGTGTGACGTCACCGAATGGAGTTGTGTCAACTCAGAATTGAGGTGTGTGATGTCACAGAATGGCGGTTTGTGAAGTCATAGAATGGAGGTGTGTGAAGTCATAGAATGGATGTTTCTGAAGGAAAAATGAAGGTGTGTGAAGTCATAGAATGGAGGTGTATCAAGTCAGAGAATGGAGGTGTGTGAAGTCAGAATGGAGGTGGGTAGTCATAGATTGAGGTGGGTGACGTCATAGAAAGGAGGTGTGGTAAGTCATAGAATGGAGGAGTGTAAAGTCACAGAGTGCAGGTGAGTGAAGTCACAGATTCGAGGACTGTGAAGTCATAGAATGGAGGTGTGTGATGTCAGAATGGAGGTGTGCGAAGTCATAGAATAGAGGTGTGTGATGTCAGAATGGAGGTGTGTGAAGTCATAGATGGAGTTGTGTGAAGTCATAGTCTGGAGGTGTGTGAAACCATAGAATGGAGATTTGTGAAGTCACAGAATGGAGCTGTGTGAATTCAGAATGGAGGTGTGTGAAGTAATAGAATGGAGGTGTGTGAAGTCAAAATGGATGTGTAAAGTCATAGAATGGAGGTGTGTGACGTCACACTGGAAGTGTGTGAAGTCATAGAATGGATGTGTGAAGTCACAGAATGGAGGTGTGTGAAGTCATGGAATGGAAGTGTGTGAAGTCATAGAATTGAGGTGTGTGAAGTTATAGAATGGACGTTTGTAAAGTAAGAATGGAGGTGTGTGAAGTCATAGAATGGAGCTGTGTGAAGTCAGAATGGAGGTGTGTGAAGTCACAGAATGGAGGTTTGTGAAGTCACAGAATGGAGTTGTGTGAAGTCACAGAATGGAAGTGTGTGAAGTCATAGAATTGAGGTGTGTGAAGCCAGAATGGAGGTGTGTGAAGTCAACGAATGCAGGTGTGTGAACTCCGAATGGAGGTGTGTGAAGTCACAGAATGGAGGTTTGCGAAGTCATAGAATGCAGGTGTGTGAAGACAAAATTGTGGTGTGTGAACTCATAGAATGGATGTGTGTGAACTAATAGAATGGAGGTGTGTGAAGTGGTGGAATGGTGGTGTGTGAAGTCAAAGAATGGAGGTGTGTGAAGTCAAACAATGGTGGTGTGTGAAGTCACAGAATGGAGGTGTGTGAAGTCACAGAATGGAAATGTGTGAAGTCAAAACGGAGGTTTGTGAACTCAAAGAATGGAGGTGTGTGAAGTCACAGAATGGAGGTGTGTGGAGTCATAGCATGGAGGTATGTGAAATCATAGAATGGAAGTGTGTGAAGTCATAGAATGGAGGTGTGTGAAGTCACAGAATGAATGAGTGTGAAGTCATAGAATGGAGGTGTGTGAAGTCACAGAAGGGATGTGTGCGAAGTCACATAATGGAGGTGTGTGAAGTCATAGAATTGAGGTGTGAGAAATCATAGAATGGAGGTTTGTGAAGTCACAGAATGGAGGTGTGTGAAGTCACAGAATGGAGGTTGTGAAGTCATAGAATGGAGGTATGTGAAGTTAAATTGAAGGGGTGTGAAGTCAGATAATGGAGGTGTGTGAAGTCACAGAATGGAGGTGGGTGAAGTCACAGAAAGGAGGTGTGTGAAGTCATAGAATGGGGGTGTGTGAAGTCACAGAATGGACGGGTATGAAGTCATATATTTTAGGTGTGTGAAGTCAAAATGGATGTGTGAAATCATAGAATGGAGGTGTGTTAAGTCATAGAATGTTGGTGTGTGAAGTCATAGAATGGAGGTGTGTGAAGTCAGAGAATGGAGGTGTGTGAAGTCACAGAATGTAGGTGTGTGAAGTCAAAATGGAGGTGTGTGAAGTCACCGAATGGAGGTGTGTGAAGTCCGAATGGAGGTGTGTGAAGTCATGGAATGGTGGTTTGTGAAGTCAAACATTGGAAGTGTGGGAAGTTACAGAAAGAAGATGTGTGAAGTCATACAATGGAGGTGTGTGAAGTCAGAATGCATGGGTAGGAAGTCATAGAATGGAGGTGTGTGAAGTCATAGAATGGTGGTGTGTGAAGTCATAGAGTGGAAGTGTGTGAAGTCATAGAATGGAGGTGTGTGATGTCATAGAATGGAGGTGTGTGAAGTCATAGAATGGAGGTGGGTGAAGTCACGGAAGGGAGGTGTGTGAAATCACAGAATGGAGGTGTGTGAAGTCACAGAATGGAGGTGTGTGAAGTCACAGAATGGAGATTTGTGAAGTCAAAAAGGTGGTGTGAGAAGTCACAAATGTAAGTCTGTGAAGTCACAGAATGGAGGTGTGAAGTCAAAATGGTTGTGTGCGAAGTCATAGAATGGAGGTGTGTGAAGTCATAGAATGGAGGTGTGTAACGTCAGAATAGAGGTGTGTGAAGTCATAGAATGGAGGTGTGTGAAATCACAGATTGGAGGTGAGGGAAGTAACAGAATGGAGGTGTGTGAAGTCACAGAATGGAAGTGTGTGAACTCAGAATGGAGGTAGGTAAAGTCACAGAATTGAGGTGTATGAAATCATAGAATGGAAGTGTGTGAAGTCATAGAATGGAGGTGTGTGAAGTCACAGAATGGATGGTATGAACTCATAGAATGGAGGTGTGTGAAGTCACAGAATTGAGGTGTTTGAAGTCATATATTGGAGGTGTGTGAAGTTAAAATGGATGTGTGAATTCATAGAATGGAGGTGTGTGAAACCATAGAATGAGGGTGTGTGAGGTCATATAACGGAGGTGTGTGAAGTCACAGAATGGAGGTGTGTGAAGTCATAGAATGGAGGTGTGTGAAGTCATAGAATGGAAGTGTGTGAAGTCACAGAATGGAGGTGTGTGAAGTCACAGAATGGAGGTGTGTGAAGTCACAGAAGGGAAGTGTGCGAACACAGAATGGAGGTGTGTGAAGTCACAGAATGGAGGTGTGTGAAGTCATAGAATGGAAGTGTGTGAAGTCACCGAATGGAGTTGTGTGAACTCAGAATGGAGGTGTGTGAAGTCACAGAATGGAGGTTTGTGAAGTCATAGAATGAAGTTGTGTGAAGTCATAGAACTGATGTTTCTGAAGTAAGAATGAAGGTGTGTGAAGTCATAGAATGGAGGTGTGTAAACACATAGAATGGAGGTGTGCGAATTCACAGAATGAAGGTGTGTGTAGTCAGAATGGAGGTGTGTAGTCATAGATTGGAGGTGGTGAAGTCATAGAAAAGAGGTGTGGAAAGTCATAGAATGGAGGAGTGTGAAGTCACAGAGTGCAGGTGAGTGAAGTCACTGATTCGAGGTCTGTGAAGTCATAGAATGGAGGTGTGTGATGTCAGAATGAAGGTGTGTGAAGTCATAGATGGAGGTGTGTGAAGTTAGAATGCATGTGTGGGAAGTCATAGAATGGAGGTGTGTGAAGTCATAGAATGGTGGTGTGTGAAGTCATAGAGTGGAAGTGTGTGAAGTCATAGAATGGAGGTGTGTGAAGTCATAGAATGGAGGTGGGTGAAATCACGGAAGGGAGGTGTGTGAAATCACAGAATGGAGGTGTGTGAACTCACAGAATGAAGGTGTGTGAAGTCACAGATTGGTGGTGTGTGAAGTCACAGAATGGAGATGTGTGAATTCAAAAAGGTGGTGTGAGAAGTCACAAATGTAAGTGCATGAAGTCACAGAATGGAGGTGTGAAGTCAAATGTTTGTGTGTAAGTCAAAGAATGTAGGTATGTGAAGTCATCGAATGGATGTGTGTGAAGTCACAGAATGGAGGTGTGTGAAGTCAGAATAGAGGTGTGCGAAGTCATAGAATGGAGGTGTGTGAAGTCAGAATGGTGGTGTGTGAAGTCATAGAATGGAGGTGTGTGACGTCAGAATAGAGGTGTGTGAAGTCATAGAATGGAGGTGTGTGAAGTAACAGAATGGAGGTGTGGGAAATCACAGAATGGAGGTGTGTGCAGTCACAGAATGGAGGTGTGTGAACCCAGAATGGAGGTATGTAATTTCACAGAATGGAGGTGTATGAAGTCATAGAATGGAAGTGTGTGAAGTCATAGAATGGAGGTGTGTGAAGTCACAGAATGGATGGTATGAACTCATAGAATGGAGGTGTGTGAAATCACAGAACTGAGGTGTTTGAAGTCATATATTGGAGGTGTGTGAAGTCAAAATGGATGTGTAAATTCATAGAATGGAGGTGTGTGAATCCATAGAATGAGGGTGTGTGAGGTCATATAATGGAGGTGTGTGAAGTCAGAATGGTGGTGTGTGAGGTCATATAATGGAGGTGTGTGAAGTCACAGAATGGAGGTGTGCGAACACAGAATGGAGGTGTGTGAAGTCAGAGAATGGAGTTGTGTGAAGTCACCGAATGGAGTTGTATGAACTCAGAATGGAGGTGTGTGAAGTCACAGAATGGAAGTGTGTGAAGTCATAGAATGGAGGTGTGTGAAGTCACAGAATGGAGGTGTGTGAAGTCATAGAATGGAGGTGTGTGAAGTCACTGAATGGAGGTTTGTGAAGTCACAGAATGGAGGTGTGTGAAGTCACAGAATGGAGGTTGTGAAGTCATAGAATGGAGGTATGTGAAGTCAAATTGAAGGGGTGTGAAGTCGGATAATGGAGGTGTGTGAAGTCACAGAATGGAGGTGGGTGAAGTCACAGAAAGGAGGTGTGTGAAGTCATAGAATGGAGGTGTGTGAAGTCACAGAATGGACGGGTATGAAGTCATATATTTTAGGTGTGTGAAGTCAAAATGGATGTGTGAAATCATAGAATGGAGGTGTGTTAAGTCATAGAATGTTGGTGTGTGAAGTCATAGAATGGAGGTGTGTGAAGTCATAGAATGGAAGTGTGTGGAGTCATGGAATGGAGGTGTGTGAAGTCAGAATGGAGGTGTGTGAAGTCACCGAATGGAGGTGTGTGAACTCCGAATGGAGGTGTGTGAAGGCACATAATGGAGGTTTGCGAAGTCATAGAATGGAGGTGTGTCAAGTCATAGAATGGATGTTTCTGAATTAAGAATGAAGGTGTGTGAAGTCATAGAATGGAGGTGTGTGAAGAAAAAATTTTGGTGTTGAACTCATAGAATGGATGTTTGTGAACTAATAGAATGGATGTGTGTGAAGTCATAGAATGGATGTTTCTGAATTAAGAATGAAGGTGTGTGAAGTCAAAGAATGGAGGTGTGTGAAGTCAACCAATGGTGGTGTGTGAAGTCACAGAATGGAGGTGTGTGAAGTCACAGAATGGTGGTGTGTGAAATCAAATGGTGGTGTGTGAAGTCACAAATGGAGGTGTGTGAAGTCACAGAATGTAGGTGTGTGAAGTCAAAATGGAGGTGTGTGAAGTCAAAGAATGGAGGTGTGTGAACTCATAGAATGGAGGTGTGTGAAGTCATGGAATGGTGGTTTTTGAGGTCAAACATCGGAACTGTGGGAAGTTACAGAAAGAAGATGTGTGAAGTCATACAATGGAGGTGTGTGAAGTCAGAATGCATGTGTAGGAAGTCATAGAATGGAGGTGTGTGAAGTCATAGAATGGTGGTGTGTGAAGTCATAGAGTGGAAGTGTGTGAAGTCATAGAATGGAGGTGTGTGATGTCATAGAATGGAGGTGTGTGAAGTCATAGAATGGAGGTGGGTGAAGTCACGGAAGGGAGGTGTGTGAAATCACAGAATGGAGGTGTGTGAAGTCACAGAATGGAGGTTTGTGAAGTCACAGAATAGAGGTGTGTGAAGTCACAGAATGGAGATGTGTGAAGTCAAAAAGGTGGTGTCAGAAGTCACAAATGTAAGTCTGTGAAGTCACAGAATGGAGGTGTGAAGTCAAAATGGTTGTGTGCGAAGTCATAGAATGGAGGTGTGTGAAGTCATAGAATGGAGGTGTGTGACGTCAGAATAGAGGTGTGTGAAGTCATAGAATGGAGGTGTGTGAAATCACAGAATGGAGGTGAGGGAAGTCACAGAATGGAGGTGTGTGAAGTCACAGAATGGAAGTGTGTGAACTCAGAATGGAGGTAGGTAAAGTTACAGAATTGAGGTGTATGAAGTCATAGAATGGAAGTGTGTGAAGTCATACAATGGAGGTGTGTGAAGTCACAGAATGGATGGTATGAACTCATAGAATGGAGGTGTGTGAAGTCACAGAATTGAGGTGTTTGAAGTCATATATTGGAGGTGTGTGAAGTTAAAATGGATGTGTGAATTCATAGAATGGAGGTGTGTGAAACCATAGAATGAGGGTGTGTGAGGTCATATAATGGAGGTGTGTGAAGTCACAGAATGGAGGTGTGTGAAGTCACAGAATGGAGGTGTGTGAAGTCACAGAATGGAAGTGTGCGAACACAGAATGGAGGTGTGTGAAGTCACAGAATGGAGGTGTGTGAAGTCATAGAATGGAAGTGTGTGATGTCTTAGAATGGAGGTGTGTGAAGACAGAATGGAGGTGTGTGAAGTCACCGAATAGATTTGTGTGAACTCAGAATGGAGGTGTGTGAAGTCACAGAATGGAGGTTTGTGAAGTCATAGAATGAAGTTGTGTGAAGTCATAGAACCGATGTTTCTGAAGTAAGAATGAAGGTGTGTGAAGTCATAGAATGGAGGTGTGTAAACACGTAGAATGGAGGTGTGCGAATTCACAGAATGAAGGTGTGTGTAGTCAGAATATAGGTGTGTAGTCATAGATTGGAGGTGGTGAAGTCATAGAAAAGAGGTGTGGAAAGTCAGAGAATGGAGGAGTGTGAAGTCATAGAGTGCAGGTGAGTGAAGTCATATATTCGAGGTCTGTGAAGTCATACAATGGAGGTGTGTGAAGTCAGAATGGAGGTGTGTGAAGTCATAGAATGGAGGTTTGTGAACTCACAGAATGGAGGTGTGTGATGTCACAATGGAAGTGTGTGAAGTCATAGAATGGAGGTGTGTGAAGTCACAGAATGGAGGTGTGAGAAGTCAAAATGGAGGTGTGTGACGTCATAAAATGGAGGTGTGTGAAGTCATAGAATGGAGGTGTGTGAAATCATAGAATGGAGGTTTGTGAAGTCACAGAATGGAGGTGTGTGAAGTCACAGAATGAAGGAGTGTGAAGTCATAGCATGGAGGTATGGGAAATCATAGAATGGAAGTGTGTGAAGTCATAGAATGGAGGTGTGTGAAATCACAGAACTGAGGTGTTTGAAGTCATATATTAGAGGTGTGTGAAGTAAAAATGGATGTTTGAAGTCATAGAACGGAGGTCTGTGAAATCATAGAATGAGGGTGTGTGAGGTCATAGAATGGAGGTGTGTGAAGTCACAGAATGGAGCTGTGTGAAGTTATAAAATGGAGGTGTGTGAATTCATAGAATGGAAGTGTGTGAAATCATAGAATGGACGTGCGTGAAGTCATATAATAGATGTTTCTGAAGGAAAAATGAAGGTGTGTGAAGTCATAGAGTGGAGGTGTGTGAAGTCAGAGAATGGAGGATTGTGAAGTCAGAATGGAGGTGGGTAGTCATAGATTGGAGGTGGGTGACGTCATAGAAAGGAGGTGTGGTAAGTCATAGAATGGAGGAGTGTGAAGTCATAGAGTGCAGGTGAGTGAAGTCACAGATTCGAGGTCTGTGAAGTCATAGAATGGAGGTGTGTGATGTCAGAATTGAGGTGTGCAAAGTCATAGAAGAGAGGTGTGTGATGTCAGAATGGAGGTGTGTGACGTCATAGATGGAGTTGTGTGAAGTCGTAGTATGGAGGTGTGTGAAACCATAGAATGGAGTTTTGTGAAGTCACAGAATGGAGCTGTGTGAATTCAGAATGGAGGTGTGTGAAGTAATATAATGGAGGTGTGTGAAGTCCGAATGGAGGTGTTTGAAGTCATAGAATGGAGGTGTGTGACGTCACAATGGAAGTGTGTGAAGTCATAGAATGGAGGTGTGTGAAGTCACAGAATGGAGGTGTGTGAAGTCATAGAATGGAGGTATGTGAAGTCACAGAATGGAGGTGTGTAAAGTCATAGAATGGAGGTGTGTGAAGTTATAGAATGGATGTTTGTAAAGTAATAATGGTGGTGTGTGAAGTCATAGAATGGAGCTGTGTGAAGTCAGAATGGAGGTGTGTGAAGTCACAGAATGGAGGTGTGTGAAGTCATAGAATGGAGGTGTGTGAAGTCATAGAATGTATGTTTGTGAAGTAAGAAGAAGGTGTGTGAAGTCATAGAATGGATGTGTGTGAAGTCACAGAATGGAGATGTGTGAAGTCATAGAATGGAGGTGTGTGAAGTCATAGAATGGAGGTGTGTGAAGTCATATAATGGAGGTGTGTGAAGTGACAGAATGGAGGTGTGTGAAGTCAGAATGGAGGTGTGAAGTCATAGAATGGAGGTGGGTGAAGTCATAGAATGGAGGTGTGTGAAATCGTAGAATGGAGGTGTGTGAAGTCACATAATGAAGGTGTGGGAAGTCACAGAATGGAGGTGTGTGAAGTCATAGAATGGCGGTGTGTGAACTCATAGAATGGAGGTGTGTGACGTCACAAAGGAAGTGTGTGAAGTCATAGAATGGAGGTGTGTGAAGTCACAGAATGGAGGTGTGAGAAGCCAAAATGGAGGTGTGTGACGTCACAGAATGGAGGTGTGTGAAGTCAGAATGGAGGTGTGTAAAGTCACAGAATGGAGGTTTGTGAAGTCACAGAGTGGAGGTGTGTGAACTCAGAATGGAGGTGTGTGAAGTCACAGAATGGAGGTGTGTGAAGTCATAGCATGGAGGTATGTGAAATCATAGAATGGAAGTGTGTGAAGTCATAGAATGGAAGTGTGTGAAGTCATAGAATGGAGGTCTGTGAAGTCACAGAATGGAAGGTATGAACTCATAGAATGGAGGTGTGTGAAGTCACAGAATTGAGGTGTTTGAAGTCATATATTGGAGGTGTGTGAAGTCAAAATGGATGTGTGAAGTCATAGAATGGAGGTGTGTGAAATCATAGAATGAGGGTGTGTGAGGTCATAGAATGGAGGTGTGTGAAGTCACAGAATGGAGGTGTGTGAAGTCATAAAATGGAGGTGGGTGAAGTCATAGAAAGGAGGTGTGGGAAGTCATAGATTGGAGGAATGTGAAGTATTAAAGTGGAGGTGAGTGAAGTCACATATTCGAGGTCTGTGAAGTCACAGAGTGGAGGTGTGTGAACTCAGAATGGGGGTGTGTGAAGTCACAGAATGGAGGTGTGTGGAGTCATAGCATGGAGGTATGTGAAATCATAGAATGGAAGTGTGTGAAGTCATAGAATGGAGGTGTGTGAAGTCACAGAATGAATGTGTGTGAAGTCATAGAATGGAGGTGTGTGAAGTCACAGAAGGGATGTGTGCGAAGTCACATAATGGAGGTGTGTGAAGTCATAGAATTGAGGTGTGAGAAATCATAGAATGGAGGTTTGTGAAGTCACAGAATGGAGGTGTGTGAAGTCACAGAATGGAGGTTGTGAAGTCATAGAATGGAGGTATGTGAAGTCAAATTGAAGGGGTGTGAAGTCAGATAATGGAGGTGTGTGAAGTCACAGAATGGAGGTGAGTGAAGTCACAGAAAGGAGGTGTGTGAAGTCATAGAATGGGGGTCTGTGAAGTCACAGAATGGACGGGTATGAAGTCATATATTTTAGGTGTGTGAAGTCAAAATGGATGTGTGAAATCATAGAATGGAGGTGTGTTAAGTCATAGAATGTTGGTGTGTGAAGTCATAGAATGGAGGTGTGTGAAGTCACAGAATGGAGGTGTGTGAAGTCACAGAATGTAGGTGTGTGAAGTCAAAATGGAGGTGTGTGAAGTCACCGAATGGAGGTGTGTGAAGTCAGAATGGAGGTGTGTGAAGTCACAGAATGGAGGTGTGTGAAGTCACAGAATGTAGGTGTGTGAAGTCAAAATGGAGGTGTGTGAAGTCACCGAATGGAGGTGTGTGAAGTCATAGAATGGAGGTGTGTGAAGACAAAATTTTGGTGTTGAACTCATAGAATGGCTGTTTGTGAACTAATAGAATGGAGGTGTGTGAAGTCATAGAATGGATGTTTCTGAATTAAGAATGAAGGTGTGTGAATTCAAAGAATGGAGGTGTGTGAAGTCAAACAATGGTGGTGTGTGAAGTCACAGAATGGAGGTGTGTGAAGTCCCAGAATGGAAGTGTGTGAAGTCAAAACGGAGGTGTGTGAAGTCAAAGAATGGAATTGTGTGAAGTCACAGAATGGTGGTGTGTGAAATCAAATGGTGGTGTGTGAAGTCACAAATGGAGGTGTGTGAAGTCACAGTATGTAGGTGTGTGAAGTCAAAATGGAGGTGTGTGAAGTCAAAGAATGGAGGTGTGTGAACTCATAGAATGGAGGTGTGTGAAGTCATAGAATGGAGGTGTGTGAAGTCACAGAATGTAGGTGTGTGAAGTCAAAATGGAGGTGTGTGAAGTCACCGAATGGAGGTGTGTGAAGTCAGAATGGAGGTGTGTGAAGTCACATAATGGAGGTTTGCGAAGTCCTAGAATGGAGGTGTGTGAAGTCATAGAATGGATGTTTCTGAATTAAGAATGAAGGTGTGTGAAGTCATAGAATGGAGGTGTGTGAAGACAAAATTTTGGTGTTGAACTCATAGAATGGCTGCTTGTGAACTAATAGAATGGAGGTGTGTGAAGTCATAGAATGGATGTTTCTGAATTAAGAATGAAGGTGTGTGAATTCAAAGAATGGAGGTGTGTGAAGTCAAACAATGGTGGTGTGTGAAGTCACAGAATGGAGGTGTGTGAAGTCCCAGAATGGAAGTGTGTGAAGTCAAAACGGAGGTGTGTGAAGTCAAAGAATGGAATTGTGTGAAGTCACAGAATGGTGGTGTGTGAAATGAAATGGTGGTGTGTGAAGTCACAAATGGAGGTGTGTGAAGTCACAGTATGTAGGTGTGTGAAGTCAAAATGGAGGTGTGTGAAGTCAAAGAATGGAGGTGTGTGAACTCATAGAATGGAGGTGTGTGAAGTCATGGAATGGTGGTTTGTGAAGTCAAACATTGGAAGTGTGGGAAGTTACAGAAAGAAGATGTGTGAAGTCATACAATGGAGGTGTGTGAAGTCAGAATGCATGTGTAGGAAGTCATAGAATGGAGGTGTGTGAAGTCATAGAATGGTGGTGTGTGAAGTCATAGAGTGGAAGTGTGTGAAGTCATAGAATGGAGGTGTGTGATGTCATAGAATGGAGGTGTGTGAAGTCATAGAATGGAGGTGGGTGAAGTCACGGAAGGGAGGTGTGTGAAATCACAGAATGGAGGTGTGTGAAGTCACAGAATGGAGGTGTGTGAAGTCACAGAATGGAGATTTATGAAGTCAAAAAGGTGGTGTGAGAAGTCACAAATGTAAGTCTGTGAAGTCACAGAATGGAGGTGTGAAGTCAAAATGGTTGTGTGCGAAGTCATAGAATGGAGGTGTGTGAAGTCATAGAATGGAGGTGTGTGAAATCACAGATTGGAGGTGAGGGAAGTCACAGAATGGAGGTGTGTGAAGTCACAGAATGGAAGTGTGTGAACTCAGAATGGAGGTAGGTAAAGTCACAGAATTGAGGTGTATGAAGTCATAGAATGGAAGTGTGTGAAGTCATAGAATGGAGGTGTGTGAAGTCACAGAATGGATGGTATGAACTCATAGAATGGAGGTGTGTGAAGTCACAGAATTGAGGTGTTTGAAGTCATATATTGGAGGTGTGTGAAGTTAAAATGGATGTGTGAATTCATAGAATGGAGGTGTGTGAAACCATAGAATGAGGGTGTGTGAGGTCATATAATGGAGGTGTGTGAAGTCACAGAATGGAGGTGTGTGAAGTCATAGAATGGAGGTGTGTGAAGTCATAGAATGGAAGTGTGTGAAGTCACAGAATGGAGGTGTGTGAAGTCACAGAATGGAGGTGTGTGAAGTCACAGAAGGGAAGTGTGCGAACACAGAATGGAGGTGTGTGAAGTCACAGAATGGAGGTGTGTGAAGTCATAGAATGGAAGTGTGTTAAGTCACCGAATGGAGTTGTGTGAACTCAGAATGGAGGTGTGTGAAGTCACAGAATGGAGGTTTGTGAAGTCATAGAATGAAGTTGTGTGAAGTCATAGAACTGATGTTTCTGAAGTAAGAATGAAGGTGTGTGAAGTCATAGAATGGAGGTGTGTAAACACATAGAATGGAGGTGTGCGAATTCACAGAATGAAGGTGTGTGTAGTCAGAATGGAGGTGTGTAGTCATAGATTGGAGGTGGTGAAGTCATAGAAAAGAGGTGTGGAAAGTCATAGAATGGAGGAGTGTGAAGTCACAGAGTGCAGGTGAGTGAAGTCATAGATGGAGGTGTGTGAAGTTAGAATGCATGTGTGGGAAGTCATAGAATGGAGGTGTGTGAAGTCATAGAATGGTGGTGTGTGAAGTCATAGAGTGGAAGTGTGTGAAGTCATAGAATGGAGGTGTGTGAAGTCATAGAATGGAGGTGGGTGAAGTCACGGAAGGGAGGTGTGTGAAATCACAGAATGGAGGTGTGTGAACTCACAGAATGGAGGTGTGTGAAGTCACAGATTGGAGGTGTGTGAAGTCACAGAATGGAGATGTGTGAATTCAAAAAGGTGGTGTGAGAAGTCACAAATGTAAGTGCATGAAGTCACAGAATGGAGGTGTGAAGTCAAAATGTTTGTGTGTAAGTCAAAGAATGTAGGTGTGTGAAGTCATCGAATGGATGTGTGTGAAGTCACAGAATGGAGGTGTGTGAAGTCAGAATAGAGGTGTGCGAAGTCATAGAATGGAGGTGTGTGAAGTCAGAATGGTGGTGTGTAAAGTCATAGAATGGAGGTGTGTGACGTCAGAATAGAGGTGTGTGTAGTCATAGAATGGAGGTGTGTGAAGTAACAGAATGGAGGTGTGGGAAATCACAGAATGGAGGTGTGTGCAGTCACAGAATGGAGGTGTGTGAACCCAGAATGGAGGTATGTAAAGTCACAGAATGGAGGTGTATGAAGTCATAGAATGGAAGTGTGTGAAGTCATAGAATGGAGGTGTGTGAAGTCACAGAATGGATGGTATGAACTCATAGAATGGAGGTGTGTGAAGTCACAGAACTGAGGTGTTTGAAGTCATATATTGGAGGTGTGTGAAGTCAAAATGGATGTGTAAATTCATAGAATCGAGGTGTGTGAATCCATAGAATGAGGGTGTGTGAGGTCATATAATGGAGGTGTGTGAAGTCAGAATGGTGGTGTGTGAGGTCATATAATGGAGGTGTGTGAAGTCACAGAATGGAGGTGTGTGAAGTCATAGAATGGAGATGTGTGGCGTCATAGAATGGAAGTGTGTGAAGTCACAGAATGGAGGTGTGTGAAGTCACAGAATGGAGGTGTGTGAAGTCACAGAATGGAGGTGTGCGAACACAGAATGGAGGTGTGTGAAGTCAGAGAATGGAGGTGTGTGAAGTCACCGAATGGAGTTGTGTGAACTCAGAATGGAGGTGTGTGAAGTCACAGAATGGAGGTTTGTGAAGTCATAGAATGGAGTTGTGTGAAGTTATAGAACTGATGTTTCTGAAGTAAGAATGAAGGTGTGTGAAGTCATAGAATGGAGGTGTGTGAACACATAGAATGGAGGTGTGCGAATTCACAGAATGAAGGTGTGTGAAGTCAGAATGGAGGTGTGTAGTCATAGATTGGAGGTGGTGAAGTCATAGAAGGGAGGTGTGGAAAGTCATAGAATGGACGAGTGTGAAGTCATAGAGTGCAGGTGAGTGAAGTCACAGATTCGAGGTCTGTGAAGTCATAGAATGGAGGTGTGTGATGTCAGAATGAAGGTGTGTGTAGTCATAGATGGAGTAGTGTGAAGTCATAGTATGGAGGTGTGTGAAATCATAGAATGGAGTTTTGTGAAGTCACAGAATGGAGCTGTGTGAATACAGAATGGAGGTGTGTGAAGTCATAGAATGTAGGTGTGTGAAGTCAGAACTGAGGTGTGTGAACGCATAGAATGGAGGTGAGTGACGTCACAATGGAAGTTTGTGAAGTCATAGAATGGAGGTGTGTGAAGTCACAGAATGGAGGTGTGTGAAGTCATAGAATGGAGGTGTGTGAAGTCACAGAATGGAGGTGTTTGAAGTCGTAACATGGAGGTGTGTGAAGTTATTGTATGGATGTTTGTAAAGTAAGAATGAAGTTGTGTGAAGTCATAGAATAAATGTGTGAAGTCATAAAATGGAGGTGGGTGAAGTCATAGAAAGGAGGTGTGGGAAGTCATAGAATGGAGGAGTGTGAAGTCATAGAGTGGAGGTGAGTGAAGTCACATATTCGAGGTCTGTGAAGTCATAGAATGGAGGTGTGTGAAGTCAGAATGGAGGTGTGTGAAGTCATAGAATGGAGGTGTGTGAACTCATAGAATGGAGGTGTGTGATGTCACAATGGAAGTGTGTGAAGTCATAGAATGGAGGTGTGTGAAGTCACAGAATGGAGGTGTGAGTAGTCAAAATGTAGGTGTGTGACGTCATAAAATGGAGGTGTGTGAAGTCATAGAATGGAGGTGTGTGAAATCATAGAATGGAGGTTTGTGAAGTCACAGAATGGAGATGAGTGAACTCAGAATGGAGGTGTGTGAAGTCACAGAATGGAAGTGTGTGAAGTCATAGAATGGAGGTGTGTGAAGTCATAGAATGGAGGTGTGTGATGTCACAGAATGGAGGTGTGTGAAGTCATAGAATGGAATTGTGTGAAGTCATAGAATGGAGGTGTGTGAAGTCACAGAATGGAGGTGTGTGACATCACAGAATGGAGGAGTGTGAACTCAAAATGGAGGTGTGTAAAGTCACAGAATGGAGGTGTGTGAAGTCATAGAATGGAAGTGTGTGAAGTCATAGAATGGAGGTGTGTGGAGTCACAGAATGGAGGGTATGAGGTCATAGAATGGTGGTATGTGAAGTCACAGTATTGAGGTGTTTGAAGTCATATATTGGAGGTGTGTGAAGTCAAAATGGATGTGTAAAGTCATAGAATGGAGTTGTGTGAAATCATAGAATGAGGGTGTGTGAGGTTATAGAGTGGAGGTGTGTGAAGTCACAGAATGGAGGTGTGTGAAGTCATAAAATGGAGGTGGGTGAAGTCATAGAAAGGAGGTGTGGGAAGTCATAGAATGGAGGAGTGTGAAGTCATAGAGTGGAGGTGAGTGAAGTCATATATTCGAGGTCTGTGAAGTCATAGAATGGAGGTGTGTGAAGTCAGAATGGAGGTGTGTGAAGTCATAGAATGGAGGTTTGTGAACTCATAGAATGGAGGTGTGTGATGTCACAATAGAAGTGTGTGAAGTCATAGAATGGAGGTGTGTGAAGTCACAGAATGGAGGTGTGAGAAGTCAAAATGGAGGTGTGTGATGTCATAAAATGGAGGTGTGTGAAGTCATAGAATGGAGGTGTGTGAAATCATAGAATGGAGGTTTGTGAAGTCACAGAATGGAGGTGTGTGAACACAGAATGGAGGTGTGTGAAGTCACAGAATGGAGGTGTGTGAGGTCATAGCATGGAGGTATGTGAAATCATAGAATGGAAGTGTGTGAAGTCATAGAATGGAGGTGTGTGAAATCACAGAATTGAGGTGTTTGAAGTCATATATTAGAGGTGTGTGAAGTCAAAATGGATGTTTGAAGTCATAGAATGGAGGTCTGTGAAATCATAGAAAGAGGGTGTGTGAGGTCATAGAATGGAGGTGAGTGAAGTCACAGAATGGAGGTGTGTGAAGTTATGAAATGGAGGTGTGTGAAGTTATAAAATGGAAGTGTGTGAAGTCACACAATGGAGGTGTGTGAAGTCACAGAATGGAGGTGTGTGAAGTCACAGAATGGAGGTGTGTGAAGTCATAGAATGGAAGTGTGTGAAGTCATAAAATGGAGGTGTGTGAAGTCAGAATGGAGATGTGTGACGTCATCGAATTGAGTTGTGTCAACCCAGAATGGAGGTGTGTGAAGTCATAGAATGGAGGTTTGTGATGTCATAGAATGGAGGTGTGTGAAGTCATAGAAGGGATGTTTCTGAAGGAAAAATGAAGGTGTGTGAAATCAAAAAAGGAGGTGGGTGAAGTCACAGAAAGGAGGTGTGTGAAGTCATAGAATGGAGGTGTGTGAAGTCACCGAATGGAGGTGTGTGAACTCCGAATGGAGGTGTGTGAAGTCACAGAATGGAGGTTTGCGAAGTCATAGAATGGAGGTGAGTGAAGTCATAGAATGGATGTTTCTGAATTAAGAATGAAGGTGTGTGAAGTCATAGAATGGAGGTGTGTGAAGACAAAATTTCGGTGTTGAACTCATAGAATGGATGTTTGTGAACTAATAGAATGGAGGTGTTTGAAGTCGTGGAATGGAGGTGTGTGAAGTCAAAGAATGGAGGTGTGTGAAGTCAAACAATGGTGGTGTCTGAAGTCACAGAATGGAGGTGTGTGAAGTCACAGAATGGAAGTGTGTGAAGTCAAAAGGGAGGTGTGTGATGTCAAAGAATGGAGGTGTGTGAAGTCACAGAATGGTGGTGTGTGAAATCAAAATGGTGGTGTGTGAAGTCACAAATGGAGGTGTGTGAAGTCACAGAATATAGGTGTGTGAAGTCAAAATGGAGTTGTGTGAAGTCAAAGAATGGAGGTGAGTGAACTCATAGAATGGAGGTGTGTGAAGTCATGGAATGTTGGTTTGTGAAGTCAAACATTGGAAGTGTGGGAAGTTACAGAAAGAAGATGTGTGAAGTCATACCATGGAGGTGTGTGAGTCAGAATGCATGTGTAGGAAGTCATAGAATGGAGGTGTGTGAAGTCATAGAATGGTGGTGTGTGAAGTCATAGAATGGAAGTGTTTGAAGTCATAGAATGGAGGTGTGTGATGTCATAGAATGGAGGTGTGTGAAGTCATAGAATGGAGGTGGGTGAAGTCACGGAATGGAGGTGCGTGAAATCACAGAATGGAGGAGTGTGAACTCACAGAATGGAGGTGTGTGAAGTCACAGAATGGAGGTGTGTGAAGTCACAGAATGGAGATGTGTGAAGTCAAAAAGGTGGTGTGAGAAGTCACAAATGTAAGTGTGTGAAGTCACAGAATGGAGGTATGAAGTCAAAATGGTTGTGTGTGAAGTCACAGAATGGTGGTGTGTGAAATCAAAATGGTGGTGTGTGAAGTCACAAATGGAGGTGTGTGAAGTCACAGAATGTAGGTGTGTGAAGTCAAAATGGATGTGTGTAGTCAAAGAATGGAGGTGTGTGAACTCATAGAATGGAGGTGTGTGAAGTCATGGAATGGAGGTTTGTGAAGTCAAATATTGGAAGTGTGGGAAGTTACATAAAGAAGATGTGTGAAGTCATAGAATGGAGGTGTGTGAAGTTAGAATGCAGGTGTGGGAAGTCATAGACTGGAGGTGTGTGAAGACATAGAATGGAGGTGTGTGAATTCATAGAATGGAAGTGTGTGAAGTCATAGAATGGAGGTGTGTGCTGTTACAGAATGGAGGTGTGTGAAGTCATAGAATGGAATTGTGTAAAGTCATAGAATGGAGGTGTGTGAAGTCACAGAATGGAGGTGTGTGACATCACAGAATGCAGGAGTGTGAACTCACAATGGAGGTGTGTGAAGTCATAAAATGGAGGTGGGTGAAGTCATAGAAAGGAGGTGTGTGAAGTCATAAAATGGAGGTGTGTGAAGTCATAGAATGGAGGTTTGTGAACTCATAGAATGGAGGTTTGTGATGTCACAATGGAAGTGTGTGAAGTCATAGAATGGAGGTGTGTGAAATCATAGAATGGAGGTTTGTGAAGTCACAGAATGGAGGTGTGTGAACGCAGAATGGAGGTGTGTGAAGTCACAGAATGGAGGTGTGTGAGGTCATAGCATGGAGGTATGTGAAATCATAGAATGGAAGTGTGTGAAGTCATAGAATGGAGGTGTGTGAAATCACAGAATTGAGGTGTTTGAAGTCATATATTAGAGGTGTGTGAAGTCAAAATGGATGTTTGAAGTCATAGAATGGAGGTCTGTGAAATCATAGAATGAGGGTGTGTGAGGTCATAGAATGGAGGTGTGTGAAGTCACAGAATGGAGGTGTGTGAAGTTATAAAATGGAGGTGTGTGAAGTTATAAAATGGAAGTGTGTGAAGTCACACAATGGAGGTGTGTGATGTCACAGAATGGAGGTGTGTGAAGTCACAGAATGGAGGTGTGTGAACTCAGAATGGAGGTTTGTGAAGTCATAGAATGGAGGTGTGTGAAGTCAGAATGGAGGGGTGTGAAGTCACAGAATGGAGGTGTGTGAAGTCATAGAATGGAGGTGTGTGAAGTCATAGAATGGAGGTGTGTGAAGTCAGAATGGAGGTGTGTGAAGTCACAGAATGGAGGTGTGTGAAGTCATAGAATGGAAGTGTGTGAAGTCATACAATGGAGGTGTGTGAAGTCAGAATGGAGATGTGTGACGTCACCGAATGGAGTTGTGTCAACTCAGAATGGAGGTGTGTGAAGTCATAGAATGGAGGTTTGTGAAGTCATAGAATGGAGGTGTGTGAAGTCATAGAATGGATGTTTCTGAAGGAAAAATGAAGGTGTGTGAAGTCAAAGAATGGAGCTGTGTGAAGTCAGAATGGAGGTGTGGGAAGTCACAGAATGGAGGTGTGTGACGTCACAGAATGGAGATGTGTGGCGTCATAGAATGGAAGTGTGTGAAGTCACAGAATGGAGGTGTGTGAAGTCACAGAATGGAGGTGTGTGAAGTCACAGAATGGAGGTGTGCGAACACAGAATGGAGGTGTGTGAAGTCAGAGAATGGAGGTGTGTGAAGTCACCGAATGGAGTTGTGTGAACTCAGAATGGAGGTGTGTGAAGTCACAGAATGGAGGTTTGTGAAGTCATAGAATGGAGTTGTGTGAAGTTATAGAACTGATGTTTCTGAAGTAAGAATGAAGGTGTGTGAAGTCATAGAATGGAGGTGTGTGAACACATAGAATGGAGGTGTGCGAATTCACAGAATGAAGGTGTGTGAAGTCAGAATGGAGGTGTGTAGTCATAGATTGGAGGTGGTGAAGTCATAGAAGGGAGGTGTGGAAAGTCATAGAATGGACGAGTGTGAAGTCATAGAGTGCAGGTGAGTGAAGTCACAGATTCGAGGTCTGTGAAGTCATAGAATGGAGGTGTGTGATGTCAGAATGAAGGTGTGTGTAGTCATAGATGGAGTAGTGTGAAGTCATAGTATGGAGGTGTGTGAAATCATAGAATGGAGTTTTGTGAAGTCACAGAATGGAGCTGTGTGAATACAGAATGGAGGTGTGTGAAGTCATAGAATGTAGGTGTGTGAAGTCAGAACTGAGGTGTGTGAACGCATAGAATGGAGGTGAGTGACGTCACAATGGAAGTTTGTGAAGTCATAGAATGGAGGTGTGTGAAGTCACAGAATGGAGGTGTGTGAAGTCATAGAATGGAGGTGTGTGAAGTCACAGAATGGAGGTGTTTGAAGTCGTAACATGGAGGTGTGTGAAGTTATTGTATGGATGTTTGTAAAGTAAGAATGAAGTTGTGTGAAGTCATAGAATAAATGTGTGAAGTCATAAAATGGAGGTGGGTGAAGTCATAGAAAGGAGGTGTGGGAAGTCATAGAATGGAGGAGTGTGAAGTCATAGAGTGGAGGTGAGTGAAGTCACATATTCGAGGTCTGTGAAGTCATAGAATGGAGGTGTGTGAAGTCAGAATGGAGGTGTGTGAAGTCATAGAATGGAGGTGTGTGAACTCATAGAATGGAGGTGTGTGATGTCACAATGGAAGTGTGTGAAGTCATAGAATGGAGGTGTGTGAAGTCACAGAATGGAGGTGTGAGTAGTCAAAATGTAGGTGTGTGACGTCATAAAATGGAGGTGTGTGAAGTCATAGAATGGAGGTGTGTGAAATCATAGAATGGAGGTTTGTGAAGTCACAGAATGGAGATGAGTGAACTCAGAATGGAGGTGTGTGAAGTCACAGAATGGAAGTGTGTGAAGTCATAGAATGGAGGTGTGTGAAGTCATAGAATGGAGGTGTGTGATGTCACAGAATGGAGGTGTGTGAAGTCATAGAATGGAATTGTGTGAAGTCATAGAATGGAGGTGTGTGAAGTCACAGAATGGAGGTGTGTGACATCACAGAATGGAGGAGTGTGAACTCAAAATGGAGGTGTGTAAAGTCACAGAATGGAGGTGTGTGAAGTCATAGAATGGAAGTGTGTGAAGTCATAGAATGGAGGTGTGTGGAGTCACAGAATGGAGGGTATGAGGTCATAGAATGGTGGTATGTGAAGTCACAGTATTGAGGTGTTTGAAGTCATATATTGGAGGTGTGTGAAGTCAAAATGGATGTGTAAAGTCATAGAATGGAGTTGTGTGAAATCATAGAATGAGGGTGTGTGAGGTTATAGAGTGGAGGTGTGTGAAGTCACAGAATGGAGGTGTGTGAAGTCATAAAATGGAGGTGGGTGAAGTCATAGAAAGGAGGTGTGGGAAGTCATAGAATGGAGGAGTGTGAAGTCATAGAGTGGAGGTGAGTGAAGTCATATATTCGAGGTCTGTGAAGTCATAGAATGGAGGTGTGTGAAGTCAGAATGGAGGTGTGTGAAGTCATAGAATGGAGGTTTGTGAACTCATAGAATGGAGGTGTGTGATGTCACAATAGAAGTGTGTGAAGTCATAGAATGGAGGTGTGTGAAGTCACAGAATGGAGGTGTGAGAAGTCAAAATGGAGGTGTGTGATGTCATAAAATGGAGGTGTGTGAAGTCATAGAATGGAGGTGTGTGAAATCATAGAATGGAGGTTTGTGAAGTCACAGAATGGAGGTGTGTGAACACAGAATGGAGGTGTGTGAAGTCACAGAATGGAGGTGTGTGAGGTCATAGCATGGAGGTATGTGAAATCATAGAATGGAAGTGTGTGAAGTCATAGAATGGAGGTGTGTGAAATCACAGAATTGAGGTGTTTGAAGTCATATATTAGAGGTGTGTGAAGTCAAAATGGATGTTTGAAGTCATAGAATGGAGGTCTGTGAAATCATAGAAAGAGGGTGTGTGAGGTCATAGAATGGAGGTGAGTGAAGTCACAGAATGGAGGTGTGTGAAGTTATGAAATGGAGGTGTGTGAAGTTATAAAATGGAAGTGTGTGAAGTCACACAATGGAGGTGTGTGAAGTCACAGAATGGAGGTGTGTGAAGTCACAGAATGGAGGTGTGTGAAGTCATAGAATGGAAGTGTGTGAAGTCATAAAATGGAGGTGTGTGAAGTCAGAATGGAGATGTGTGACGTCATCGAATTGAGTTGTGTCAACCCAGAATGGAGGTGTGTGAAGTCATAGAATGGAGGTTTGTGATGTCATAGAATGGAGGTGTGTGAAGTCATAGAAGGGATGTTTCTGAAGGAAAAATGAAGGTGTGTGAAATCAAAAAAGGAGGTGGGTGAAGTCACAGAAAGGAGGTGTGTGAAGTCATAGAATGGAGGTGTGTGAAGTCACCGAATGGAGGTGTGTGAACTCCGAATGGAGGTGTGTGAAGTCACAGAATGGAGGTTTGCGAAGTCATAGAATGGAGGTGAGTGAAGTCATAGAATGGATGTTTCTGAATTAAGAATGAAGGTGTGTGAAGTCATAGAATGGAGGTGTGTGAAGACAAAATTTCGGTGTTGAACTCATAGAATGGATGTTTGTGAACTAATAGAATGGAGGTGTTTGAAGTCGTGGAATGGAGGTGTGTGAAGTCAAAGAATGGAGGTGTGTGAAGTCAAACAATGGTGGTGTCTGAAGTCACAGAATGGAGGTGTGTGAAGTCACAGAATGGAAGTGTGTGAAGTCAAAAGGGAGGTGTGTGATGTCAAAGAATGGAGGTGTGTGAAGTCACAGAATGGTGGTGTGTGAAATCAAAATGGTGGTGTGTGAAGTCACAAATGGAGGTGTGTGAAGTCACAGAATATAGGTGTGTGAAGTCAAAATGGAGTTGTGTGAAGTCAAAGAATGGAGGTGAGTGAACTCATAGAATGGAGGTGTGTGAAGTCATGGAATGTTGGTTTGTGAAGTCAAACATTGGAAGTGTGGGAAGTTACAGAAAGAAGATGTGTGAAGTCATACCATGGAGGTGTGTGAGTCAGAATGCATGTGTAGGAAGTCATAGAATGGAGGTGTGTGAAGTCATAGAATGGTGGTGTGTGAAGTCATAGAATGGAAGTGTTTGAAGTCATAGAATGGAGGTGTGTGATGTCATAGAATGGAGGTGTGTGAAGTCATAGAATGGAGGTGGGTGAAGTCACGGAATGGAGGTGCGTGAAATCACAGAATGGAGGAGTGTGAACTCACAGAATGGAGGTGTGTGAAGTCACAGAATGGAGGTGTGTGAAGTCACAGAATGGAGATGTGTGAAGTCAAAAAGGTGGTGTGAGAAGTCACAAATGTAAGTGTGTGAAGTCACAGAATGGAGGTATGAAGTCAAAATGGTTGTGTGTGAAGTCACAGAATGGTGGTGTGTGAAATCAAAATGGTGGTGTGTGAAGTCACAAATGGAGGTGTGTGAAGTCACAGAATGTAGGTGTGTGAAGTCAAAATGGATGTGTGTAGTCAAAGAATGGAGGTGTGTGAACTCATAAAATGGAGGTGTGTGAAATCATAGAATGGAGGTTTGTGAAGTCACAGAATGGAGATGAGTGAACTCAGAATGGAGGTGTGTGAAGTCACAGAATGGAAGTGTGTGAAGTCATAGAATGGAGGTGTGTGAAGTCATAGAATGGAGGTGTGTGATGTCACAGAATGGAGGTGTGTGAAGTCATAGAATGGAATTGTGTGAAGTCATAGAATGGAGGTGTGTGAAGTCACAGAATGGAGGTGTGTGACATCACAGAATGGAGGAGTGTGAACTCAAAATGGAGGTGTGTAAAGTCACAGAATGGAGGTGTGTGAAGTCATAGAATGGAAGTGTGTGAAGTCATAGAATGGAGGTGTGTGGAGTCACAGAATGGAGGGTATGAGGTCATAGAATGGTGGTATGTGAAGTCACAGTATTGAGGTGTTTGAAGTCATATATTGGAGGTGTGTGAAGTCAAAATGGATGTGTAAAGTCATAGAATGGAGTTGTGTGAAATCATAGAATGAGGGTGTGTGAGGTTATAGAGTGGAGGTGTGTGAAGTCACAGAATGGAGGTGTGTGAAGTCATAAAATGGAGGTGGGTGAAGTCATAGAAAGGAGGTGTGGGAAGTCATAGAATGGAGGAGTGTGAAGTCATAGAGTGGAGGTGAGTGAAGTCATATATTCGAGGTCTGTGAAGTCATAGAATGGAGGTGTGTGAAGTCAGAATGGAGGTGTGTGAAGTCATAGAATGGAGGTTTGTGAACTCATAGAATGGAGGTGTGTGATGTCACAATAGAAGTGTGTGAAGTCATAGAATGGAGGTGTGTGAAGTCACAGAATGGAGGTGTGAGAAGTGAAAATGGAGGTGTGTGATGTCATAAAATGGAGGTGTGTGAAGTCATAGAATGGAGGTGTGTGAAATCATAGAATGGAGGTTTGTGAAGTCACAGAATGGAGGTGTGTGAAGTCAGAATGGAGGGGTGTGAAGTCACAGAATGGAGGTGTGTGAAGTCATAGAATGGAGGTGTGTGAAGTCATAGAATGGAGGTGTGTGAAGTCACAGAATGGAGGTGTGTGAGGTCATAGCATGGAGGTATGTGAAATCATAGAATGGAAGTGTGTGAAGTCATACAATGGAGGTGTGTGAAATCACAGAATTGAGGTGTTTGAAGTCATATATTAGAGGTGTGTGAAGTCAAAATGGATGTTTGAAGTCATAGAATGGAGGTCTGTGAAATCATAGAAAGAGGGTGTGTGAGGTCATAGAATGGAGGTGAGTGAAGTCACAGAATGGAGGTGTGTGAAGTTATGAAATGGAGGTGTGTGAAGTTATAAAATGGAAGTGTGTGAAGTCACACAATGGAGGTGTGTGAAGTCACAGAATGGAGGTGTGTGAAGTCACAGAATGGAGGTGTGTGTAGTCATAGAATGGAAGTGTGTGAAGTCATAAAATGGAGGTGTGTGAAGTCAGAATGGAGATGTGTGACGTCATTGAATTGAGTTGTGTCAACCCAAAATGGAGGTGTGTGAAGTCATAGAATGGAGGTTTGTGATGTCATAGAATGGAGGTGTGTGAAGTCATAGAAGGGATGTTTCTGAAGGAAAAATGAAGGTGTGTGAAATCAAAAAAGGAGGTGGGTGAAGTCACAGAAAGGAGGTGTGTGAAGTCATAGAATGGAGGTGTGTGAAGTCACCGAATGGAGGTGTGTGAACTCCGAATGGAGGTGTGTGAAGTCACAGAATGGAGGTTTGCGAAGTCATAGAATGGAGGTGAGTGAAGTCATAGAATGGATGTTTCTGAATTAAGAATGAAGGTGTGTGAAGTCATAGAATGGAGGTGTGTGAAGACAAAATTTCGGTGTTGAACTCATAGAATGGATGTTTGTGAACTAATAGAATGGAGGTGTTTGAAGTCGTGGAATGGAGGTGTGTGAAGTCAAAGAATGGAGGTGTGTGAAGTCAAACAATGGTGGTGTCTGAAGTCACAGAATGGAGGTGTGTGAAGTCACAGAATGGAAGTGTGTGAAGTCAAAAGGGAGGTGTGTGATGTCAAAGAATGGAGGTGTGTGAAGTCACAGAATGGTGGTGTGTGAAATCAAAATGGTGGTGTGTGAAGTCACAAATGGAGGTGTGTGAAGTCACAGAATATAGGTGTGTGAAGTCAAAATGGAGTTGTGTGAAGTCAAAGAATGGAGGTGAGTGAACTCATAGAATGGAGGTGTGTGAAGTCATGGAATGTTGGTTTGTGAAGTCAAACATTGGAAGTGTGGGAAGTTACAGAAAGAAGATGTGTGAAGTCATACCATGGAGGTGTGTGAGTCAGAATGCATGTGTAGGAAGTCATAGAATGGAGGTGTGTGAAGTCATAGAATGGTGGTGTGTGAAGTCATAGAATGGAAGTGTGTGAAGTCATAGAATGGAGGTGTGTGATGTCATAGAATGGAGGTGTGTGAAGTCATAGAATGGAGGTGGGTGAAGTCACGGAATGGAGGTGCGTGAAATCACAGAATGGAGGAGTGTGAACTCACAGAATGGAGGTGTGTGAAGTCACAGAATGGAGGTGTGTGAAGTCACAGAATGGAGATGTGTGAAGTCAAAAAGGTGGTGTGAGAAGTCACAAATGTAAGTGTGTGAAGTCACAGAATGGAGGTATGAAGTCAAAATGGTTGTGTGTGAAGTCACAGAATGGTGGTGTGTGAAATCAAAATGGTGGTGTGTGAAGTCACAAATGGAGGTGTGTGAAGTCACAGAATGTAGGTGTGTGAAGTCAAAATGGATGTGTGTAGTCAAAGAATGGAGGTGTGTGAACTCATAGAATGGAGGTGTGTGAAGTCATGGAATGGAGGTTTGTGAAGTCAAATATTGGAAGTGTGGGAAGTTACATAAAGAAGATGTGTGAAGTCATAGAATGGAGGTGTGTGAAGTTAGAATGCAGGTGTGGGAAGTCATAGACTGGAGGTGTGTGAAGTCAAAGAATGGAGGTGTGTGAAGTCAAACAATGGTGGTGTCTGAAGTCACAGAATGGAGGTGTGTGAAGTCACAGAATGGAAGTGTGTGAAGTCAAAAGGGAGGTGTGTGATGTCAAAGAATGGAGGTGTGTGAAGTCACAGAATGGTGGTGTGTGAAATCAAAATGGTGGTGTGTGAAGTCACAAATGGAGGTGTGTGAAGTCACAGAATATAGGTGTGTGAAGTCAAAATGGAGTTGTGTGAAGTCAAAGAATGGAGGTGAGTGAACTCATAGAATGGAGGTGTGTGAAGTCATGGAATGTTGGTTTGTGAAGTCAAACATTGGAAGTGTGGGAAGTTACAGAAAGAAGATGTGTGAAGTCATACCATGGAGGTGTGTGAGTCAGAATGCATGTGTAGGAAGTCATAGAATGGAGGTGTGTGAAGTCATAGAATGGTGGTGTGTGAAGTCATAGAATGGAAGTGTTTGAAGTCATAGAATGGAGGTGTGTGATGTCATAGAATGGAGGTGTGTGAAGTCATAGAATGGAGGTGGGTGAAGTCACGGAATGGAGGTGCGTGAAATCACAGAATGGAGGAGTGTGAACTCACAGAATGGAGGTGTGTGAAGTCACAGAATGGAGGTGTGTGAAGTCACAGAATGGAGATGTGTGAAGTCAAAAAGGTGGTGTGAGAAGTCACAAATGTAAGTGTGTGAAGTCACAGAATGGAGGTATGAAGTCAAAATGGTTGTGTGTGAAGTCACAGAATGGTGGTGTGTGAAATCAAAATGGTGGTGTGTGAAGTCACAAATGGAGGTGTGTGAAGTCACAGAATGTAGGTGTGTGAAGTCAAAATGGATGTGTGTAGTCAAAGAATGGAGGTGTGTGAACTCATAGAATGGAGGTGTGTGAAGTCATGGAATGGAGGTTTGTGAAGTCAAATATTGGAAGTGTGGGAAGTTACATAAAGAAGATGTGTGAAGTCATAGAATGGAGGTGTGTGAAGTTAGAATGCAGGTGTGGGAAGTCATAGACTGGAGGTGTGTGAAGACATAGAATGGAGGTGTGTGAATTCATAGAATGGAAGTGTGTGAAGTCATAGAATGGAGGTGTGTGCTGTTACAGAATGGAGGTGTGTGAAGTCATAGAATGGAATTGTGTAAAGTCATAGAATGGAGGTGTGTGAAGTCACAGAATGGAGGTGTGTGACATCACAGAATGCAGGAGTGTGAACACACAATGGAGGTGTGTGAAGTCATAAAATGGAGGTGGGTGAAGTCATAGAAAGGAGGTGTGTGAAGTCATAAAATGGAGGTGTGTGAAGTCATAGAATGGAGGTTTGTGAACTCATAGAATGGAGGTTTGTGATGTCACAATGGAAGTGTGTGAAGTCATAGAATGGAGGTGTGTGAAATCATAGAATGGAGGTTTGTGAAGTCACAGAATGGAGGTGTGTGAACGCAGAATGGAGGTGTGTGAAGTCACAGAATGGAGGTGTGTGAGGTCATAGCATGGAGGTATGTGAAATCATAGAATGGAAGTGTGTGAAGTCATAGAATGGAGGTGTGTGAAATCACAGAATTGAGGTGTTTGAAGTCATATATTAGAGGTGTGTGAAGTCAAAATGGATGTTTGAAGTCATAGAATGGAGGTCTGTGAAATCATAGAATGAGGGTGTGTGAGGTCATAGAATGGAGGTGTGTGAAGTCACAGAATGGAGGTGTGTGAAGTTATAAAATGGAGGTGTGTGAAGTTATAAAATGGAAGTGTGTGAAGTCACACAATGGAGGTGTGTGATGTCACAGAATGGAGGTGTGTGAAGTCACAGAATGGAGGTGTGTGAACTCAGAATGGAGGTTTGTGAAGTCATAGAATGGAGGTGTGTGAAGTCAGAATGGAGGGGTGTGAAGTCACAGAATGGAGGTGTGTGAAGTCATAGAATGGAGGTGTGTGAAGTCATAGAATGGAGGTGTGTGAAGTCAGAATGGAGGTGTGTGAGGTCATAGCATGGAGGTATGTGAAATCATAGAATGGAAGTGTGTGAAGTCATACAATGGAGGTGTGTGAAGTCAGAATGGAGATGTGTGACGTCACCGAATGGAGTTGTGTCAACTCAGAATGGAGGTGTGTGAAGTCATAGAATGGAGGTTTGTGAAGTCATAGAATGGAGGTGTGTGAAGTCATAGAATGGATGTTTCTGAAGGAAAAATGAAGGTGTGTGAAGTCAAAGAATGGAGCTGTGTGAAGTCAGAATGGAGGTGTGGGAAGTCACAGAATGGAGGTGTGTGACGTCACAGAATGGAGATGTGTGGCGTCATAGAATGGAAGTGTGTGAAGTCACAGAATGGAGGTGTGTGAAGTCACAGAATGGAGGTGTGTGAAGTCACAGAATGGAGGTGTGCGAACACAGAATGGAGGTGTGTGAAGTCAGAGAATGGAGGTGTGTGAAGTCACCGAATGGAGTTGTGTGAACTCAGAATGGAGGTGTGTGAAGTCACAGAATGGAGGTTTGTGAAGTCATAGAATGGAGTTGTGTGAAGTTATAGAACTGATGTTTCTGAAGTAAGAATGAAGGTGTGTGAAGTCATAGAATGGAGGTGTGTGAACACATAGAATGGAGGTGTGCGAATTCACAGAATGAAGGTGTGTGAAGTCAGAATGGAGGTGTGTAGTCATAGATTGGAGGTGGTGAAGTCATAGAAGGGAGGTGTGGAAAGTCATAGAATGGACGAGTGTGAAGTCATAGAGTGCAGGTGAGTGAAGTCACAGATTCGAGGTCTGTGAAGTCATAGAATGGAGGTGTGTGATGTCAGAATGAAGGTGTGTGTAGTCATAGATGGAGTAGTGTGAAGTCATAGTATGGAGGTGTGTGAAATCATAGAATGGAGTTTTGTGAAGTCACAGAATGGAGCTGTGTGAATACAGAATGGAGGTGTGTGAAGTCATAGAATGTAGGTGTGTGAAGTCAGAACTGAGGTGTGTGAACGCATAGAATGGAGGTGAGTGACGTCACAATGGAAGTTTGTGAAGTCATAGAATGGAGGTGTGTGAAGTCACAGAATGGAGGTGTGTGAAGTCATAGAATGGAGGTGTGTGAAGTCACAGAATGGAGGTGTTTGAAGTCGTAACATGGAGGTGTGTGAAGTTATTGTATGGATGTTTGTAAAGTAAGAATGAAGTTGTGTGAAGTCATAGAATAAATGTGTGAAGTCATAAAATGGAGGTGGGTGAAGTCATAGAAAGGAGGTGTGGGAAGTCATAGAATGGAGGAGTGTGAAGTCATAGAGTGGAGGTGAGTGAAGTCACATATTCGAGGTCTGTGAAGTCATAGAATGGAGGTGTGTGAAGTCAGAATGGAGGTGTGTGAAGTCATAGAATGGAGGTGTGTGAACTCATAGAATGGAGGTGTGTGATGTCACAATGGAAGTGTGTGAAGTCATAGAATGGAGGTGTGTGAAGTCACAGAATGGAGGTGTGAGTAGTCAAAATGTAGGTGTGTGACGTCATAAAATGGAGGTGTGTGAAGTCATAGAATGGAGGTGTGTGAAATCATAGAATGGAGGTTTGTGAAGTCACAGAATGGAGATGAGTGAACTCAGAATGGAGGTGTGTGAAGTCACAGAATGGAAGTGTGTGAAGTCATAGAATGGAGGTGTGTGAAGTCATAGAATGGAGGTGTGTGATGTCACAGAATGGAGGTGTGTGAAGTCATAGAATGGAATTGTGTGAAGTCATAGAATGGAGGTGTGTGAAGTCACAGAATGGAGGTGTGTGACATCACAGAATGGAGGAGTGTGAACTCAAAATGGAGGTGTGTAAAGTCACAGAATGGAGGTGTGTGAAGTCATAGAATGGAAGTGTGTGAAGTCATAGAATGGAGGTGTGTGGAGTCACAGAATGGAGGGTATGAGGTCATAGAATGGTGGTATGTGAAGTCACAGTATTGAGGTGTTTGAAGTCATATATTGGAGGTGTGTGAAGTCAAAATGGATGTGTAAAGTCATAGAATGGAGTTGTGTGAAATCATAGAATGAGGGTGTGTGAGGTTATAGAGTGGAGGTGTGTGAAGTCACAGAATGGAGGTGTGTGAAGTCATAAAATGGAGGTGGGTGAAGTCATAGAAAGGAGGTGTGGGAAGTCATAGAATGGAGGAGTGTGAAGTCATAGAGTGGAGGTGAGTGAAGTCATATATTCGAGGTCTGTGAAGTCATAGAATGGAGGTGTGTGAAGTCAGAATGGAGGTGTGTGAAGTCATAGAATGGAGGTTTGTGAACTCATAGAATGGAGGTGTGTGATGTCACAATAGAAGTGTGTGAAGTCATAGAATGGAGGTGTGTGAAGTCACAGAATGGAGGTGTGAGAAGTCAAAATGGAGGTGTGTGATGTCATAAAATGGAGGTGTGTGAAGTCATAGAATGGAGGTGTGTGAAATCATAGAATGGAGGTTTGTGAAGTCACAGAATGGAGGTGTGTGAACACAGAATGGAGGTGTGTGAAGTCACAGAATGGAGGTGTGTGAGGTCATAGCATGGAGGTATGTGAAATCATAGAATGGAAGTGTGTGAAGTCATAGAATGGAGGTGTGTGAAATCACAGAATTGAGGTGTTTGAAGTCATATATTAGAGGTGTGTGAAGTCAAAATGGATGTTTGAAGTCATAGAATGGAGGTCTGTGAAATCATAGAAAGAGGGTGTGTGAGGTCATAGAATGGAGGTGAGTGAAGTCACAGAATGGAGGTGTGTGAAGTTATGAAATGGAGGTGTGTGAAGTTATAAAATGGAAGTGTGTGAAGTCACACAATGGAGGTGTGTGAAGTCACAGAATGGAGGTGTGTGAAGTCACAGAATGGAGGTGTGTGAAGTCATAGAATGGAAGTGTGTGAAGTCATAAAATGGAGGTGTGTGAAGTCAGAATGGAGATGTGTGACGTCATCGAATTGAGTTGTGTCAACCCAGAATGGAGGTGTGTGAAGTCATAGAATGGAGGTTTGTGATGTCATAGAATGGAGGTGTGTGAAGTCATAGAAGGGATGTTTCTGAAGGAAAAATGAAGGTGTGTGAAATCAAAAAAGGAGGTGGGTGAAGTCACAGAAAGGAGGTGTGTGAAGTCATAGAATGGAGGTGTGTGAAGTCACCGAATGGAGGTGTGTGAACTCCGAATGGAGGTGTGTGAAGTCACAGAATGGAGGTTTGCGAAGTCATAGAATGGAGGTGAGTGAAGTCATAGAATGGATGTTTCTGAATTAAGAATGAAGGTGTGTGAAGTCATAGAATGGAGGTGTGTGAAGACAAAATTTCGGTGTTGAACTCATAGAATGGATGTTTGTGAACTAATAGAATGGAGGTGTTTGAAGTCGTGGAATGGAGGTGTGTGAAGTCAAAGAATGGAGGTGTGTGAAGTCAAACAATGGTGGTGTCTGAAGTCACAGAATGGAGGTGTGTGAAGTCACAGAATGGAAGTGTGTGAAGTCAAAAGGGAGGTGTGTGATGTCAAAGAATGGAGGTGTGTGAAGTCACAGAATGGTGGTGTGTGAAATCAAAATGGTGGTGTGTGAAGTCACAAATGGAGGTGTGTGAAGTCACAGAATATAGGTGTGTGAAGTCAAAATGGAGTTGTGTGAAGTCAAAGAATGGAGGTGAGTGAACTCATAGAATGGAGGTGTGTGAAGTCATGGAATGTTGGTTTGTGAAGTCAAACATTGGAAGTGTGGGAAGTTACAGAAAGAAGATGTGTGAAGTCATACCATGGAGGTGTGTGAGTCAGAATGCATGTGTAGGAAGTCATAGAATGGAGGTGTGTGAAGTCATAGAATGGTGGTGTGTGAAGTCATAGAATGGAAGTGTTTGAAGTCATAGAATGGAGGTGTGTGATGTCATAGAATGGAGGTGTGTGAAGTCATAGAATGGAGGTGGGTGAAGTCACGGAATGGAGGTGCGTGAAATCACAGAATGGAGGAGTGTGAACTCACAGAATGGAGGTGTGTGAAGTCACAGAATGGAGGTGTGTGAAGTCACAGAATGGAGATGTGTGAAGTCAAAAAGGTGGTGTGAGAAGTCACAAATGTAAGTGTGTGAAGTCACAGAATGGAGGTATGAAGTCAAAATGGTTGTGTGTGAAGTCACAGAATGGTGGTGTGTGAAATCAAAATGGTGGTGTGTGAAGTCACAAATGGAGGTGTGTGAAGTCACAGAATGTAGGTGTGTGAAGTCAAAATGGATGTGTGTAGTCAAAGAATGGAGGTGTGTGAACTCATAGAATGGAGGTGTGTGAAATCATAGAATGGAGGTTTGTGAAGTCACAGAATGGAGATGAGTGAACTCAGAATGGAGGTGTGTGAAGTCACAGAATGGAAGTGTGTGAAGTCATAGAATGGAGGTGTGTGAAGTCATAGAATGGAGGTGTGTGATGTCACAGAATGGAGGTGTGTGAAGTCATAGAATGGAATTGTGTGAAGTCATAGAATGGAGGTGTGTGAAGTCACAGAATGGAGGTGTGTGACATCACAGAATGGAGGAGTGTGAACTCAAAATGGAGGTGTGTAAAGTCACAGAATGGAGGTGTGTGAAGTCATAGAATGGAAGTGTGTGAAGTCATAGAATGGAGGTGTGTGGAGTCACAGAATGGAGGGTATGAGGTCATAGAATGGTGGTATGTGAAGTCACAGTATTGAGGTGTTTGAAGTCATATATTGGAGGTGTGTGAAGTCAAAATGGATGTGTAAAGTCATAGAATGGAGTTGTGTGAAATCATAGAATGAGGGTGTGTGAGGTTATAGAGTGGAGGTGTGTGAAGTCACAGAATGGAGGTGTGTGAAGTCATAAAATGGAGGTGGGTGAAGTCATAGAAAGGAGGTGTGGGAAGTCATAGAATGGAGGAGTGTGAAGTCATAGAGTGGAGGTGAGTGAAGTCATATATTCGAGGTCTGTGAAGTCATAGAATGGAGGTGTGTGAAGTCAGAATGGAGGTGTGTGAAGTCATAGAATGGAGGTTTGTGAACTCATAGAATGGAGGTGTGTGATGTCACAATAGAAGTGTGTGAAGTCATAGAATGGAGGTGTGTGAAGTCACAGAATGGAGGTGTGAGAAGTGAAAATGGAGGTGTGTGATGTCATAAAATGGAGGTGTGTGAAGTCATAGAATGGAGGTGTGTGAAATCATAGAATGGAGGTTTGTGAAGTCACAGAATGGAGGTGTGTGAACACAGAATGGAGGTGTGTGAAGTCACAGAATGGAGGTGTGTGAGGTCATAGCATGGAGGTATGTGAAATCATAGAATGGAAGTGTGTGAAGTCATACAATGGAGGTGTGTGAAATCACAGAATTGAGGTGTTTGAAGTCATATATTAGAGGTGTGTGAAGTCAAAATGGATGTTTGAAGTCATAGAATGGAGGTCTGTGAAATCATAGAAAGAGGGTGTGTGAGGTCATAGAATGGAGGTGAGTGAAGTCACAGAATGGAGGTGTGTGAAGTTATGAAATGGAGGTGTGTGAAGTTATAAAATGGAAGTGTGTGAAGTCACACAATGGAGGTGTGTGAAGTCACAGAATGGAGGTGTGTGAAGTCACAGAATGGAGGTGTGTGTAGTCATAGAATGGAAGTGTGTGAAGTCATAAAATGGAGGTGTGTGAAGTCAGAATGGAGATGTGTGACGTCATTGAATTGAGTTGTGTCAACCCAAAATGGAGGTGTGTGAAGTCATAGAATGGAGGTTTGTGATGTCATAGAATGGAGGTGTGTGAAGTCATAGAAGGGATGTTTCTGAAGGAAAAATGAAGGTGTGTGAAATCAAAAAAGGAGGTGGGTGAAGTCACAGAAAGGAGGTGTGTGAAGTCATAGAATGGAGGTGTGTGAAGTCACCGAATGGAGGTGTGTGAACTCCGAATGGAGGTGTGTGAAGTCACAGAATGGAGGTTTGCGAAGTCATAGAATGGAGGTGAGTGAAGTCATAGAATGGATGTTTCTGAATTAAGAATGAAGGTGTGTGAAGTCATAGAATGGAGGTGTGTGAAGACAAAATTTCGGTGTTGAACTCATAGAATGGATGTTTGTGAACTAATAGAATGGAGGTGTTTGAAGTCGTGGAATGGAGGTGTGTGAAGTCAAAGAATGGAGGTGTGTGAAGTCAAACAATGGTGGTGTCTGAAGTCACAGAATGGAGGTGTGTGAAGTCACAGAATGGAAGTGTGTGAAGTCAAAAGGGAGGTGTGTGATGTCAAAGAATGGAGGTGTGTGAAGTCACAGAATGGTGGTGTGTGAAATCAAAATGGTGGTGTGTGAAGTCACAAATGGAGGTGTGTGAAGTCACAGAATATAGGTGTGTGAAGTCAAAATGGAGTTGTGTGAAGTCAAAGAATGGAGGTGAGTGAACTCATAGAATGGAGGTGTGTGAAGTCATGGAATGTTGGTTTGTGAAGTCAAACATTGGAAGTGTGGGAAGTTACAGAAAGAAGATGTGTGAAGTCATACCATGGAGGTGTGTGAGTCAGAATGCATGTGTAGGAAGTCATAGAATGGAGGTGTGTGAAGTCATAGAATGGTGGTGTGTGAAGTCATAGAATGGAAGTGTGTGAAGTCATAGAATGGAGGTGTGTGATGTCATAGAATGGAGGTGTGTGAAGTCATAGAATGGAGGTGGGTGAAGTCACGGAATGGAGGTGCGTGAAATCACAGAATGGAGGAGTGTGAACTCACAGAATGGAGGTGTGTGAAGTCACAGAATGGAGGTGTGTGAAGTCACAGAATGGAGATGTGTGAAGTCAAAAAGGTGGTGTGAGAAGTCACAAATGTAAGTGTGTGAAGTCACAGAATGGAGGTATGAAGTCAAAATGGTTGTGTGTGAAGTCACAGAATGGTGGTGTGTGAAATCAAAATGGTGGTGTGTGAAGTCACAAATGGAGGTGTGTGAAGTCACAGAATGTAGGTGTGTGAAGTCAAAATGGATGTGTGTAGTCAAAGAATGGAGGTGTGTGAACTCATAGAATGGAGGTGTGTGAAGTCATGGAATGGAGGTTTGTGAAGTCAAATATTGGAAGTGTGGGAAGTTACATAAAGAAGATGTGTGAAGTCATAGAATGGAGGTGTGTGAAGTTAGAATGCAGGTGTGGGAAGTCATAGACTGGAGGTGTGTGAAGACATAGAATGGAGGTGTGTGAATTCATAGAATGGAAGTGTGTGAAGTCATAGAATGGAGGTGTGTGCTGTTACAGAATGGAGGTGTGTGAAGTCATAGAATGGAATTGTGTAAAGTCATAGAATGGAGGTGTGTGAAGTCACAGAATGGAGGTGTGTGACATCACAGAATGCAGGAGTGTGAACTCACAATGGAGGTGTGTGAAGTCATAAAATGGAGGTGGGTGAAGTCATAGAAAGGAGGTGTGTGAAGTCATAAAATGGAGGTGTGTGAAGTCATAGAATGGAGGTTTGTGAACTCATAGAATGGAGGTTTGTGATGTCACAATGGAAGTGTGTGAAGTCATAGAATGGAGGTGTGTGAAGTCACAGAATGGAGGTGTGAGAAGACAAAATGGAGGTGTGTGACGTCATAAAATGGAGGTGTGTGAAGTCATAGAATGGAGGTGTGTGAAATCATAGAATGGAGGTTTGTGAAGTCACAGAATGGAGGTGTGTGAACGCAGAATGGAGGTGTGTGAAGTCACAGAATGGAGGTGTGTGAGGTCATAGCATGGAGGTATGTGAAATCATAGAATGGAAGTGTGTGAAGTCATAGAATGGAGGTGTGTGAAATCACAGAATTGAGGTGTTTGAAGTCATATATTAGAGGTGTGTGAAGTCAAAATGGATGTTTGAAGTCATAGAATGGAGGTCTGTGAAATCATAGAATGAGGGTGTGTGAGGTCATAGAATGGAGGTGTGTGAAGTCACAGAATGGAGGTGTGTGAAGTTATAAAATGGAGGTGTGTGAAGTTATAAAATGGAAGTGTGTGAAGTCACACAATGGAGGTGTGTGATGTCACAGAATGGAGGTGTGTGAAGTCACAGAATGGAGGTGTGTGAACTCAGAATGGAGGTTTGTGAAGTCATAGAATGGAGGTGTGTGAAGTCAGAATGGAGGGGTGTGAAGTCACAGAATGGAGGTGTGTGAAGTCATAGAATGGAGGTGTGTGAAGTCATAGAATGGAGGTGTGTGAAGTCAGAATGGAGGTGTGTGAAGTCACAGAATGGAGGTGTGTGAAGTCATAGAATGGAAGTGTGTGAAGTCATACAATGGAGGTGTGTGAAGTCAGAATGGAGATGTGTGACGTCACCGAATGGAGTTGTGTCAACTCAGAATGGAGGTGTGTGAAGTCATAGAATGGAGGTTTGTGAAGTCATAGAATGGAGGTGTGTGAAGTCATAGAATGGATGTTTCTGAAGGAAAAATGAAGGTGTGTGAAGTCAAAGAATGGAGCTGTGTGAAGTCAGAATGGAGGTGTGGGAAGTCACAGAATGGAGGTGTGTGACGTCACAGAATGGAGATGTGTGAAGTCAGAATGGAGGTGTGTAAAGTCACAGAATGGAGGTGTGTGAAGTCATAGAACGGAAGTGTGTGAAGTCATAGAATGGAGGTCTGTGAAGTCACAGAATGGAAGGTATGAACTCATATAATGGAGGTGTGTGAAGTCACAGAATTTAGGTGTTTGAAGTCATATATTGGAGGTGTGTGAAGTCAAAATGGATGTGTGAAGTCATAGAATGGAGGTGTGTGAAATCATAGAATGAGGGTGTGTGAGGTCATAGAATGGACGTGTGTGAAGTCACAGAATGGCGGTGTGTGAAGTCATATAATGGAGGTGGGTGAAGTCATAGAAAGGAGGTGTGGAAGTCATAGATTGGAGGAGTGTGAAGTATTAGAGTGGAGGTGAGTGAAGTCACATATTCGAGGTCTGTGAAGTCATAGAATGGAGGTGTGTGAAGTCAGAATGGAGGTGTGTGAAGTCATAGAATGGAGGTGTGTGAACTCATAGAATGGAGGTGTGTGACGTCACAAAGGAAGTGTGTGAAGTCATAGAATGGAGGTGTGTGAAGTCACAGAATGGAGGTGTGAGAAGTCAAAATGGAGGTGTGTGACGTCATAAAATGGAGGTGTGTGAAGTCATAGAATGGAGGTGTGTGGAATCACAGAATTGAGGTGTTTGAAGTCATATATTAGAGGTGTGTGAAGTCAAAATGGATGTTTGAAGTCATAGAATGGAGGTCTGTGAAATCATAGAATGAGGGTGTGTGAGGTCATAGAATGGAGGTGTGTGAAGTCACAGAATGGAGGTGTGTGAAGTTATGAAATGGAGGTGTGTGAAGTTATAAAATGGAAGTGTGTGAAGTCACACAATGGAGGTGTGTGATGTCACAGAATGGAGGTGTGTGAAGTCACAGAATGGAGGTGTGTGAACTCAGAATGGAGGTTTGTGAAGTCATAGAATGGAGGTGTGTGAAGTCATAGAATGGAAGTGTGTGAAGTCATACAATGGAGGTGTGTGAAGTCAGAATGGAGATGTGTGACGTCACCGAATGGGGTTGTGTCAACTCAGAATGGAGGTGTGTGAAGTCATAGAATGGAGGTTTGTGAAGTCATAGAATGGAGGTGTGTGAAGTCATAGAATGGATGTTTCTGAAGGAAAAATGAAGGTGTGTGAAGTCAAAGAATGGAGCTGTGTGAAGTCAGAATGGAGGTTTGGGAAGTCACAGAATGGAGGTGTGTGACGTCACAGAATGGAGATGTGTGAAGTCAGAATGGAGGTGTGTAAAGTCACAGAATGGAGGTGTGTGAAGTCATAGAACGGAAGTGTGTGAAGTCATAGAATGGAGGTCTGTGAAGTCACAGAATGGAAGGTATGAACTCATATAATGGAGGTGTGTGAAGTCACAGAATTTAGGTGTTTGAAGTCATATATTGGAGGTGTGTGAAGTCAAAATGGATGTGTGAAGTCATAGAATGGAGGTGTGTGAAATCATAGAATGAGGGTGTGTGAGGTCATAGAATGGACGTGTGTGAAGTCACAGAATGGCGGTGTGTGAAGTCATATAATGGAGGTGGGTGAAGTCATAGAAAGGAGGTGTGGAAGTCATAGATTGGAGGAGTGTGAAGTATTAGAGTGGAGGTGAGTGAAGTCACATATTCGAGGTCTGTGAAGTCATAGAATGGAGGTGTGTGAAGTCAGAATGGAGGTGTGTGAAGTCATAGAATGGAGGTGTGTGAACTCATAGAATGGAGGTGTGTGACGTCACAAAGGAAGTGTGTGAAGTCATAGAATGGAGGTGTGTGAAGTCACAGAATGGAGGTGTGAGAAGTCAAAATGGAGGTGTGTGACGTCATAAAATGGAGGTGTGTGAAGTCATAGAATGGAGGTGTGTGAAATCATAGAATGGAGGTTTGTGAAGTCACAGAGTGTAGGTGTGTAAACTCAGAATGGTGGTGTGTGAAGTCACAGAATGGAGGTGTGTGAAGTCATAGCATGTAGGTATATGAAATCATAGAATGGAAGTGTGTGAAGTCATAGAATGGAGGTGTGTGAAGTCACAGAATGAAGGTGTTTGAAGTCATAGAATGGAGGTGTGTGAAGTCACAGAAGGGATGTGTGTGAAGTCACATAATGGAGGTGTGTGAAGTCAAAATAGAGGTGTGTGACGTCATAAACTGGAGGTGTGTGAAGTCATAGAATTGAGGTGTGAGAAATCATAGAATGGAGGTTTGTGAAGTCACAGAATGGAGGTGTGTGAAGTCACAGAATGGAGGTTTGTGAAGTCATAGAATGGAGGTATATGAAGTCAAATTGGAGGGGTGTGAAGTCGGATAATGGGTGTGTGAAGTCAAAGAATGGAGGTCCGTGAAGTCACAGAAAGGAGGTGTGTGAAGTCATAGAATGGAGGTGTGTGAAGTCACAGAATGGACGGGTATGAAGTCATATATTTTAGGTGTGTGAAGTCAAAATGGATGTGGGAAATCATAGAATGGAGGTGTGTTAAGTCATAGAATATTGGTGTGTGAAGTCATAGAATGGAGGTGTGTGAAGTCACAGAATGGAGGTGTGTGAAGTCACGGAATGGAGGTGTGTGAAGTCATAGAATGGAAGTGTGTGAAGTCATAGAATGGAGGTGTGTGAAGTCAGAATGGAGGTGTGTGAAGTCACCGAATGGAGGTGTGTGAACTCCGAAAGGAGGTGTGTGAAGTCACAGAATGGAGGTTTGCGAAGTCATAGAATGGAGGTGTGTGAAGTCATAGAATGGATGTTTCTGAATTAAGAATGAAGGTGTGTGAAGTCATAGAATGGAGGTGTGTGAAGACAAAATTTCGGTGTTGAACTCATAGAATGGATGTTTGTGTACTAATAGAATGGAGGTGTTTGAAGTCGTGGAATGGAGGTGTGTGAAGTCAAAGAATGGAGGTGTGTGAAGTCAAACAATGGTGGTGTCTGAAGTCACAGAATGGAGGTGTGTGAAGTCACAGAATGGAAGTGTGTGAAGTCAAAAGGGAGGTGTGTGATGTCAAAGAATGGAGGTGTGTGAAGTCACAGAACGGTGGTGTGTGAAATCAAAATGGTGGTGTGTGAAGTCACAAATGGAGGTGTGTGAAGTCACAGAATATAAGTGTGTGAAGTCAAAATGGAGTTGTGTGAAGTCAAAGAATGGAGGTCAGTGAACTCATAGAATGGAGGTGTGTGAAGTCATGGAATGGTGGTTTGTGAAGTCAAACATTGGAATTGTGGGAAGTTACAGAAAGAAGATGTGTGAAGTCATACAATGGAGGTGTGTGAAGTCAGAATGCATGTGTAGGAAGTCATAGAATGGAGGTGTGTGAAGTCATAGAATGGTGGTGTGTGAAGTCATAGAATGGAAGTGTGTGAAGTCATAGAATGGAGGTGTGTGATGTCATAGAATCTAGGTGTGTGAAGTCATAGAATGGAGGTGGGTGAAGTCACGGAAGGGAGGTGTGTGAAATCACAGAATGGAGGTGTGTGAAGTCACAGAATGGAGGTGTGTGAAGTCACAGAATGGAGGTGTGTGAAGTCACAGAATGGAGATGTGTGCAGTCAAAAAGGTGGTGTGAGAAGTCACAAATGTAAGTGTGTGAAGTCACAGAATGGAGGTATGAAGTCAAAATGGTTGTGTGTGAAGTCAAAGAGTGTAGGTGTGTGAAGTCATCGAATGGAGGTGTCTGAAGTCACAGAATGGAGGTGTGTGAAGTCACAGAATGGAAGTGTGTGAAGTCATAGAATGGAGGTGTGTGAAGTCATAGAATGGAGGTGTGTGAAGTCATAGAATGGAAGTGTGTGAAGTCATAGAATGGAGGTGTGTGATGTCACAGAATGGAGGTGTGTGAAGTCATAGAATGGAATTGTGTAAAGTCATAGAATGGAGGTGTGTGAAGTCACAGAATGGAGGTGTGTGACATCACAGAATGGAGGAGTGTGAACTCACAATGGAGGTGTGTAAAGTCACAGAATGGAGGTGTGTGAAGTCATAGAATGGAAGTGTGTGAAGTCATAGAATGGAGGTATGTGAAGTCACAGAATTGAGGTGTTTGAAGTCATATATTGGAGGTGTGTGAAGTCAAAATGGATGTGTAAAGTCATAGAATGGAGTTGTGTGAAATCATAGAATGAGGGTGTATGAGGTCATAGAATGGAGGTGTGTGAATTCACAGAATTGAGGTGTGTGAAGTCATAAAATGGAGGTGGGTGAAGTCATAGTAAGGAGGTGTGGGAAGTCATAGAATGGAGGAGTGTGAAGTCATAGAGTGGAGGTGAGTGAAGTCATATATTCGAGGTCTGTGAAGTCATAGAATGGAGGTGTGTGAAGTCAGAATGGAGGTGTGTGAAGTCATAGAATGGAGGTTTGTGAACTCATAGAATGGAGGTGTGTGATGTCACAATGGAAGTGTGTGAAGTCATAGAATGGAGGTGTGTGAAGTCACAGAATGGAGGTGTGAGAAGTCAAAATGGAGGTGTGTGACGTCATAAAATGGAGGTGTGTGAAGTCATAGAATGGAGGTGTGTGAAATCATAGAATGGAGGTTTGTGAAGTCACAGAATGGAGGTGTGTGAACTCAGAATGGAGGTGTGTGAAGTCACAGAAATGAGGTGTGTGAGGTCATAGCATGGAGGTATGTGAAATCATAGAATGGAAGTGTGTGAAGTCATAGAATGGAGGTGTGTGAATTCACAGAATTGAGGTGTTTGAAGTCATATATTAGAGGTGTGTGAAGTCAAAATGGATGTTTGAAGTCATAGAATGGAGGTCTGTGAAATCATAGAATGAGGGTGTGTGAGGTCATAGAATAGAGGTGTGTGAAGTCACAGAATGGAGGTGTGTGAAGTTATGAAATGGAGGTGTGTGAAGTCATAAAATGGAAGTGTGTGAAGTCACACAATGGATGTGTGTGAAGTCACAGAATGGAGGTGTGTGAAGTCACAGAATGGAGGTGTGTGAACTCAGAATGGAAGTTTGTGAAGTCATAGAATGGAGGTGTGTGAAGTCATAGAATGGAAGTGTGTGAAGTCATAGAATGGAGGTGTGTGAAGTCAGAATGGAGATGTGTGACGTCACCGAATGGAGTTGTGTCAACTCAGAATGGAGGTGTGTGAAGTCACAGAATGGAGGTTTGTGAAGTCATAGAATGGAGGTGTGTGAAGTCAGAGAATGGATGTTTCTGAAGGAAAAATGAAGGTGTGTGAAGTCAAAGAATGGAGGTGTGTGAAGTCAGAGAATGGAGGTGTGTGAAGTCAGAATGGAGGTGGGTAGTCATAGATTGGGGGTGGGTGACGTCAAAGAAAGGAGGTGTGGTAAGTCATAGAATGGAGGAGTGTGAAGTCATAGAGTGCAGGTGAGTGAAGTCACAGATTCGAGGTCTGTGAAGTCATAGAATAGAGCTGTGTGATGTCAGAATGGAGGTGTGCGAAGTCATAGAATAGAGGTGTGTGATGTCAGAATGGAGGTGTGTGAAGTCATAGATGGAGTTGTGTGAAGTCGTAGTATGGAGGTGTGTGAAACCATAGGATGGAGTTTTGTGAAGTCACAGAATGGAGCTGTGTGAATTCAGAATGGAGGTGTGTGAAGTAATAGAATGGAGGTGTGTGAAGTCAGAATGGAGGTGTGTGAACTCATAGAATGGAGGTGTGTGACGTCAAAATGGAAGTGTGTGAAGTCATAGAATGGAGGTGTGTGAAGTCACAGAATGGAGGTGTGTGAAGTCATAGAATGGAAGTGTGTGAAATCATAGGATTGAGGTGTGTGAAGTAATAGAATGGATGTTTGTAAAGTAAGAATGGAGGTGTGTGAAGTCATAGAATGGAGCTGTGTGAAGTCAGAATGGAGGTGTGTGAAGTCACAGAATGGAGGTGTGTGAAGTCACAGAATGGAGGTGTGTGAAGTCGGAATGGAGGTGTGTGAAGTCACCGAATGCAGGTGTGTGAACTCCGAATGGATGTGTGTGAAGTCACAGAATGGAGGTTTGCGAAGTCATAGAATGGAGGTGTGTGAAGACAAAATTGTGGTGTGTGAACTCATAGAATGGATGTGTGTGAACTAATAGAATGGAGGTGTGTGAAGTCGTGGAATGGAGGTGTGTGAAGTCAAAGAATGGAGGTTTGTGAAGTCGTGGAATGGAGGTGTGTGAAGTCACAGAATGGAGGTGTGTGAAATCAAAATGGTGGTGTGTGAAGTCACAAATGGAGGTGTGTGAAGTCACAGAATGTAGGTGTGTGAAGTCAAAATGGAGGTGTGTGAAGTCAAAGAATGGAGGTTTGTGAACTCATAGAATGGAGGTGTGTGAAGTCATGGAATGGAGGTTTGTGAAGTCAAATATTGGAAGTGTGGGAAGTTACAGAAAGAAGATGTGTGAAGTCATAGAATGGAGGTGTGTGAAGTCAGAATGCAGGTGTGGGAAGTCATAGACTGGAGGTGTGTGAAGTCATAGAATGGAGGTGTGTGAAGTCATAGAATGGAAGTGTGTGAAGTCATAGAATGGAGGTGTGTGACGTCACAGAATGGAGGTGTGTGATGTCATAGAATGGAATTGTGTGAAGTCATAGAATGGAGGTGTGTGAAGTCACAGAATGGAGGTGTGTGACATCACAGAATGGAGGAGTGTGAACTCACAATGGAGGTGTGTAAAGTCACAGAATGGAGGTGTGTGAAGTCATAGAATGGAAGTGTGTGAAGTCATACAATGGAGGTGTGTGGAGTCACAGAATGGAGGGTATGAGGTCATAGATTGGAGGTGTGTGAAGTCACAGAATTGAGGTGTTTTAAGTGATATATTGGAGGTGTGTGAAGTCAAAATGGATGTGTGAAGTCATAGAATGGAGTTGGGTGAAATCATAGAATGAGGGTGTGTGAGGTCATAGAATGGAGGTGTGTGAAGTCACAGAATGGAGGTGTGTGAAGTCATAAAATGGAGGTGGGTGAAGTCATAGAAAGGAGGTGTGGGAAGTCATAGAATGGAGGAGTGTGAAGTCATAGAGTGGAGGTGAGTGAAGTCATATATTCGAGGTCTGTGAAGTCACAGAATGGAGGTGTGAGAAGTCAAAATGGAGGTGTGTGACGTCATAAAATGGAGGTGTGTGAAGTCATAGAATGGAGGTGTGTGAAATCATAGAATGGAGGTTTGTGAATTCACAGAATGGAGGTGTGTGAACTCAGAATGGAGGTGTGTGAAGTCAGAGAATGGAGGTGTGTGAAATCACAGAATTGAAGTGTTTGAAGTCATATATTAGAGGTGTGTGAATTCAAAATGGATGTTTGAAGTCATAGAACGGAGGTCTGTGAAATCATAGAATGAGGGTGTGTGAGGTCATAGAATGGTGGTGTGTGAAGTCACACAATCGAGGTGTGTGAAGTTATTAAATGGAAGTGTGTGAAGTCATAGAATGGAAATGTGTGAAGTCATAGAATGGAGGTGCGTGAAGTCATACAATGGATGTTTCTGAAGGAAAAACGAAGGTGTGTGAAGTCATAGAATGGAGGTGTGTGAAGTCAGAGAATGGAGGTTTGTGAAGTCAGAATGGAGGTGGGTAGTCATAGATTGGAGGTGGGTGACGTCATAGAAAGGAGGTGTGGTAAGTCATAGAATGGAGGAGTGTGAAGTCATAGAGTGCAGGTGAGTGAAGTCACAGATTCGAGGTCTGTGAAGTCATAGAATGGAGGTGTGTGATGTCAGAATGGAGGTGTGTGAAGTCATAGATGGAGTTGTGTGAAGTCATAGTATGGAGGTGTGTGAAACCATAGAATGGAGTTTTGTGAAGTCACAGAGTGGAGCTGTGTGAATTCAGAATGGAGGTGTGTGAAGTAATAAAATGGAGGTGTGTGAAGTCAGAATGGAGGTGTGTGAGCTCATAGAATGGAGGTGTGTGACGTCACAATGGAAGTGTGTGAAGTCATAGAATGGAGGTGTGTGAAGTCATAGAATGGAGGTGTGTGAAGTCACAGAATGGAGGTGTGTGAAGTCATAGAATGGAGGTTTGTAAAGTCATAGAATGGAGGTGTGTGAAGTCGTGGAATGGAGGTTTGTGAAGTCGTGGAATGGAGGTGTGTGAAGTCAAAGAATGGAGGTGTGTGAAGTCAAACAATGGTGGTGTGTGAAGTCAAAGAATGGAAGTGTGTGAAGTCCCAGAATGGAAGTGTGTGAAGTCAAAACGGAGGTGTGTGAAGTCAAAGAATGGAGGTGTGTGAAGTCCCAGAATGGTGGTGTGTGAAATCAAAATGGTGGTGTGTGAAGTCACAAATGGAGGTGTGTGAAGTCACAGAATGTAGGTGTGTGATGTCAAAATGGAGGTGTGTGAAGTCAAAGAATGGAGGTGTGTGAACTCATAGAATGGAGGTGTGTGAAGTCATGGAATGGTGGTTTGTGAAGTCAAACATTGGAAGTGTGGGAAGTTACAGAAAGAAGATGTGTGAAGTCATACAGTGGAGGTGTGTGAAGTCAGAATGCATGCGAAGGAAGTCATAGAATGGAGGTGTGTGAAGTCATAGAATGGTGGTGTGTGAAGTCATAGAGTGGAAGTGTGTGAAGTCATAGAATGGAGGTGTGTGATGTCATAGAATGGAGGTGTGTGAAGTCATAGAATGGAGGTGTGTGAACTCATAGAATGGAGGTGTGTGAAGTCATAGAATGGAAGTGTGTGAAGTCATAGAATGGAGGTGTGTGAAGTCACAGAATGGAGGTGTGTGATGTCATAGAATGGAATTGTGTGAAGTCATAGAATGGAGGTGTGTGAAGTCACAGAATGGAGGTGTGTGACATCACAGAATGGAGGAGTGTGAACTCACAATGGAGGTGTGTAAAGTCACAGAATGGAGGTGTGTGAAGTCATAGAATGGAAGTGTGTGAAGTCATACAATGGAGATGTGTGGAGTCACAGAATGGAGGGTATGAGGTCATAGATTGTAGGTGTGTGATGTCACAGAATTGAGGTGTTTGAAGTGATATATTGGAGGTGTGTGAAGTCAAAATGGATGTGTGAAGTCATAGAATGGTGTTGTGTGAAATCATAGAATGAGGGTGTGTGTGGTCATAGAATGGAGGTGTGTGAAGTCAAAGAATGGAGGTGTGTGAAGTCATAAAATGGAGGTGGGTGAAGTCATAGAAAGGAGGTGTGGGAAGTCATAGAATGGAGGAGTGTGAAGTCATAGAGTGGAGGTGAGTGAAGTCATATATTCGAGGTCTGTGAAGTCACAGAATGGAGGTGTGAGAAGTCAAAATGGAGGTGTGGGACGTCATAAAATGGAGGTGTGTGAAGTCATAGAATGGAGGTGTGTGAAATCATAGAATAGAGGTTTGTGAATTCACAGAATGGAGGTGTGTGAACTTAGAATGGAGGTGTGTGAAGTCACAGAATGGAGGTGTGTGAAGTCATAGCATGAAGGTATGTGAAATCATAGAATGGAAGTGTGTGAAGTCATAGAATGGAGGTGTGTGAAATCACAGAATTGAGGTGTTTGAAGTCATATATTAGAGGTGTGTGAAGTCAAAATGGATGTTTGAAGTCATAGAATGGAGGTCTGTGAAATCATAGAATGAGGGTGTGTGAGGTCATAGAATGGTGGTGTGTGAAGTCACAGAATCGAGGTGTGTGAAGTTATAAAATGGAGGTGTGTGAAGTCATAGAATGGAAGTGTGTGAAGTCATAGAATGGAGGTGCGTGAAGTCATACAATGGATGTTTCTGAAGGAAAAACGAAGGTGTGTGAAGTCATAGAATGGAGGTGTGTGAAGTCAGAGAATGGAGGTTTGTGAAGTCAGAATGGAGGTGGGTAGTCATAGACTGGAGGTGGGTGACGTCATAGAAAGGAGGTGTGGTAAGTCATAGAATGGAGGAGTGTGAAGTCATAGAGTGCAGGTGAGTGAAGTCACAGATTCGAGGTCTGTGAAGTCATAGAATGGAGGTGTGTGATGTCAGAATGGAGGTGTGTGAAGTCATAGATGGAGTTGTGTGAAGTCATAGTATGGAGGTGTGTGAAACAATAGAATGGAGTTTTGTGAAGTCACAGAATGGAGCTGTGTGAATTCAGAATGGAGGTGTGTGAAGTAATAGAATGGAGGTGTGTGAAGTCAGAATGGAGGTGTGTGAGCTCATAGAATGGAGGTGTGTGACGTCACAATGGAAGTGTGTGAAGTCATAGAATGGAGGTGTGTGAAGTCACAGAATGGAGGTGTGTGAAGTCATAGAATGGAGGTGTGTGAAGTCACTGAATGGAGGTTTGTAAAGTCATAGAATGGAGGTGTGTGAAGTCATAGAATCGAGGTGGGTGAAGTCATGGATTGGAGGTGTGGGAAGTCACAGTATGGAGGTGTGTGACGTCACAGAATGGAGGTGTGTGAAGTCAAATTGGAGGGGTGTGAAGTCGGATAATGGAGGTGTGTGAAGTCACAGAATGGAGGTGTGTGAAGTCATAGAATGGAAGTGTGTGAAGTCATAGAATGGAGGTGTGTGAAGTCAGAATGGAGGTGTGTGAAGTCACCGAATGGAGATGTGTGAACTACGAAAGGAGGTGTGTGAAGTCACAGAATGGAGGTTTGCGAAGTCACACAATGGAGGTGTGTGAAGTCATAGAATGGATGTTTCTGAATTAAGAATGAAGGTGTGTGAAGTCATAGAATGGAGGTGTGTGAAGACAAAATTTTGGTGTTGAACTCATAGAATGGATGTTTGTGAACTAATAGAATGGAGGTGTGTGAAGTCGTGGAATGGAGGTGTGTGAAGTCAAAGAATGGAGGTGTGTGAAGTCAAACAATTGTGGTGTGTGAAGTCACAGAATGGAGGTGGGTGAAGTCCCAGAATGGAAGTGTGTGAAGTCAAACCGAGGTGTGTGAAGTCAAAGAATCGAGGTGTGAAGTCACAGAATGGTGGTGTGTGAAATCAAAATGGTGGTGTGTGAAGTCACAAATGGAGGTGTGTGAAGTCACAGAATGTAGGTGTGTGAAGTCAAAATGGAGGTGTGTGAAGTCAAAGAATGGAGGTGTGTGAACTCATAGAATGGAGGTGTGTGAAGTCATGGAATGGTGGTTTGTGAAGTCAAACATTGGAAGTGTGGGAACTTACAGAAAGAAGATGTGTGAAGTCATACAATGGAGGTGTGTGAAGTCAGAATGCATGTGTAGGAAGTCATAGAATGGAGGTGTGTGAAGTCATAGAATGGTGGTGTGTGAAGTCATAGAGTGGAAGTGTGTGAAGTCATAGAATGGAGGTGTGTGACGTCATAGAATGGAGGTGTGTGAAGTCATAGAATGGAGGTGGGTGAAGTCACGGAAGGGAGGTGTGTGAAATCACAGAATGGAGGTGTGTGAAGTCACAGAATGGAGGTGTGTGAAGTCACAGAATGGAGATGTGTGAAGTCAAAAAGGTGGTGTGAGAAGTCACAAATGTAAGTGTGTGAAGTCACAGAATGGAGGTGTGAAGTCAAAATGGTTGTGTTTGAAGTCAAAGAATGTAGGTGTGTGAAGTCATCGAATGGAGGTGTCTGAAGTCACAGAATGGAGGGGTGTGAATTCCGAATAGATATGTGCATAGTCATATAATGGAGGTGTGTGAAGTCAGAATGGAGGTGTGCGAAGTCATAGAACAGAGGTGTGTGATGTCAGAATGGAGGTGTGAGAAGTCATAGATGGAGTTGTGTGAAGTCGTAGTATGGAGGTGTGTGAAACCATAGAATGGAGTTTTGTGATGTCACAGAATGGAGCTGTGTGAATTCAGAATGGAGGTGTGTGAAGTAATAGAATGGAGGTGTGTGAAGTCAGAATGGAGGTGTGTAAACTCATAGAATGGAGGTGTGTGACGTCACAATGGAAGTGTGTGAAGTCATAGAATGGAGGTGTGTGAAGTCACAGAATGGAGGTGTGTGAAGTCATAGAATGGAGGTATGTGAAGTCACAGAATGGAGGTGTGTAAAGTCATAGAATGAAGGTGTGTGAAGTTATAGAATGGATGTTTGTAAAGTAAGAATGGAGGTGTGTGAAGTCATAGAATGGAGCTGTGTGAAGTCAGAATGGAGGTGTGTGAAGTCACAGAATGGAGGTGTGTGAAGTCATAGAATGGAGGTGTGTGAAGTCATAGAATGTATGTTTGTGAAGTAAGAAGAAGGTGTGTGAAGTCATAGAACGGAGGTGTGTGAAGTCACAGAATGGAGGTGTGTGAAGTCATAGAATGGAGGTGTGTGAAGTCATAGAATAGAGGTGTGTGAAGTCATATAATGGAGGTGTGTGAAGTGACAGAATGGAGGTGTGTGAAGTCAGAATGGAGGTGTGAAGTCATAGAATGGTGGTGGGTGAAGTCATAGAATGGAGGTGTGTGAAATCATAGAATGGAGGTGTGTGAAATCACATAATGGAGGTGTGGGAAGTCACAGAATGGAAGTGTGTGACATCACAGAATGGAGGTGTGTGAAGTCAGAATGGAGGTGTGTAAAGTCACAGAATGGAGGTGTGTGAAGTCATAGAACGGAAGTGTGTGAAGTCATAGAATGGAGGTCTGTGAAGTCACAGAATGGAAGGTATGAACTCATGGAATGGAGGTGTGTGAAGTCACAGAATTGAGGTGTTTGAAGTCATATATTGGAGGTGTGTGAAGTCAAAATGGATGTGTGAAGTCATAGAATGGAGGTGTGTGAAATCATAGAATGAGGGTGTGTGAGGTTATAGAATGGAGGTGTGTGAAGTCACAGAATGGAGGTGTGTGCAGTCATAAAATTGAGGTGGGTGAAGTCATAGAAAGGAGGTGTGGGAAGTCATAGATTGGAGGAGTGTGAAGTATTAGAGTGGAGGTGAGTGAAGTCACATATTCGAGGTCTGTGAAGTCATAGAATGGAGGTATGTGAAGTCACAGAATGGAGGTGTGTAAAGTCATAGAATGAAGGTGTGTGAAGTTATAGAATGGATGTTTGTAAAGTAAGAATGGAGGTGTGTGAAGTCATAGAATGGAGCTGTGTGAAGTCAGAATGGAGGTGTGTGAAGTCACAGAATGGAGGTGTGTGAAGTCATAGAATGGAGGTGTGTGAAGTCATAGAATGTATGTTTGTGAAGTAAGAAGAAGGTGTGTGAAGTCATAGAACGGAGGTGTGTGAAGTCACAGAATGGAGGTGTGTGAAGTCATAGAATGGAGGTGTGTGAAGTCATAGAATAGAGGTGTGTGAAGTCATATAATGGAGGTGTGTGAAGTGACAGAATGGAGGTGTGTGAAGTCAGAATGGAGGTGTGAAGTCATAGAATGGTGGTGGGTGAAGTCATAGAATGGAGGTGTGTGAAATCATAGAATGGAGGTGTGTGAAATCACATAATGGAGGTGTGGGAAGTCACAGAATGGAAGTGTGTGACATCACAGAATGGAGGTGTGTGAAGTCAGAATGGAGGTGTGTAAAGTCACAGAATGGAGGTGTGTGAAGTCATAGAACGGAAGTGTGTGAAGTCATAGAATGGAGGTCTGTGAAGTCACAGAATGGAAGGTATGAACTCATGGAATGGAGGTGTGTGAAGTCACAGAATTGAGGTGTTTGAAGTCATATATTGGAGGTGTGTGAAGTCAAAATGGATGTGTGAAGTCATAGAATGGAGGTGTGTGAAATCATAGAATGAGGGTGTGTGAGGTTATAGAATGGAGGTGTGTGAAGTCACAGAATGGAGGTGTGTGCAGTCATAAAATTGAGGTGGGTGAAGTCATAGAAAGGAGGTGTGGGAAGTCATAGATTGGAGGAGTGTGAAGTATTAGAGTGGAGGTGAGTGAAGTCACATATTCGAGGTCTGTGAAGTCATAGAATGGAGGTGTGTGAAGTCAGAATGGAGGTGTGTGAAGTCATAGAATGGAGGTGTGTGAACTCATAGAATGGAGGTGTGTGAGGTCACAAAGGAAGTGTGTGAAGTCATAGAATGGAGGTGTGTGAAGTCATAGAATGGAGGTGTGAGAAGCCAAAATGGAGGTGTGTGACGTCATAAAATGGAGGTGTGTGAAGTCATAGAATGGAGGTGTGTGAAATCATAGAATGGAGGTTTGTGAAGTCACAGAGTGGAGGTGTGTGAACTCAGAATTGAGGTGTGTGAAGTCACAGAATGGAGGTGTGTGAAGTCATAGCATGGACGTATGTGAAATCATAGAATGGAAGTGTGTGAAGTCATAGAATGGAGGTGTGTGAAGTCACAGAATGAAGGTGTTTGAAGTCATAGAATGGAGGTGTGTGAAGTCACAGAAGGGATGTGTGTGAAGTCAAATAATGGAGGTGTGTGAAGTCAAAATAGAGGTGTGTGACTCATAAACTGGAGGTGTGTGAAGTCATAGAATTGAGGTGTGAGAAATCATAGAATGGAGGTTTGTGAAGTCACAGAACGGAGGTGTGTGAAGTCACAGAATGGAGGTTTGTGAAGTCATAGAATGGAGGTATATGAAGTCAATTTGGAGGGGTGTGAAGTCGGATAATGGAGGTGTGTGAAGTCAAAGAATGGAGGTGGGTGAAGTCACAGAAAGGAGGTGTGTGAAGTCATAGAATGGAGGTGTGTGAAGTCACAGAATGGACGGGTATGAAGTCATATATTTTAGGTGTGTGAAGTCAAAATGGATGTGTGAAATCATAGAATGGAGGTGTGTGAAGTCAAAATGGAGTTGTGTGAAGTCACCGAATGGAGGTGTGTGAACACCAAATGGAGGTGTGTGAAGTCACAGAATGGAGGTTTGCGAAGTCATAGAATGGAGGTGTGTGAAGTCATAGAATGGATGTTTCTGAATTAAGAATGAAGGTGTGTGAAGTCATAGAATGGAGGTGTGTGAAGACAAAATTTTGGTGTTGAACTCATAGAATGGATGTTTGTGAACTACTAGAATGGAGGTGTTTGAAGTCGTGGAACGGAGGTGTGTGAAGTCAAAGAATAGAGGTGTGTGAAGTCAAACAATGGTGGTGTCTGAAGTCACAGAATGGAGGTGTGTGAAGTCACAGAATGGAAGTGTGTGAAGTCAAAACGGAGGTGTGTGATGTCAAAGAATGGAGGTGTGTGAAGTCACAGAATGGTGGTGTGTGAAGTCAAAATGGTGGTGTGTGAAGTCACAAATGGAGGTGTGTGAAGTCACAGAATGTAGGTGTGTGAAGTCAAAATGGAGTTGTGTGAAGTCAAAGAATGGAGGTGAGTGAACTCATAGAATGGTGGTGTGTGAAGTCATGGAATGGTGGTTTGTGAAGTCAAACATTGGAAGTGTGGGAAGTTACAGAAAGAAGATGTGTGAAGTCATACAATGGAGGTGTGTGAGTCAGAATGCATGTGTAGGAAGTCATAGAATGGAGGTGTGTGAAGTCATAGAATGGTGGTGTGTGAAGTCATAGAATGGAAGTGTGTGAAGTCATAGAATGGAGGTGTGTGATGTCATAGAATGGAGGTGTGTGAAGTCATAGAATGTATGTTTGTGAAGTAAGAATGAAGGTGTGTGAAGTCACAGAATTGAGGTGTGTGACGTCACAGAATGGAGGTGTGTGAAGTCATAGAATGGAGGTGTGTGAAGTCAGAATGGAGGTGTGTGAAGTCACTGAATGGAGGTATGTGAACTCAGAATGGAGGTGTATGAAGTCACAGAATGAAGGTTTGTGAAGTCACAAAGGGAGTTGTGGGAAGTCATAAAATGGATGTTTCTGAATTAAGAATGAAGGTGGGTGAAGTCATAGAATGGAGGTGTGTGAACTCATCGAATGGAGGTGTGTGAACTCATCGAATGGAGGTGTGTGAAGTCGTGGAATGGAGGTGTGTGAAGTCAAAGAATGGAGGTGTGTGAAGCGAACAATAGTGGTGTGTGAAGTCACAGAATGGAGGTGAGTGAAGTCATATAATGGAGGTGTGTGAACTCATAGAATGGAGTTGTGTGAAGTGATAATGTAGGTGTGTCAAGTCATAGAATGGAGGTGTGTGAAGTCATAGAATGGAGGTGTGTGAAGTCACAGAATGGAGGTGTGTGAAGTCATAGAATGGAGGTGTGTGAAGTCAGAATGGAGGTATGAAATTATAGAATGGGGGTGGGTGAAGTCACAGGAATTAGGTGTGGGAAGTCACAGAATGGAGAAGTGTGAAGTCATAGAGTGGAGGTGAGTGAAGTCACAGATTTGAGGTCTGTGAAGTCACAGAATGGAGGTGTGTGAAGTTAGAATGTAGGTATGTGAAGTCATAGAATAGAGGTTTGTGAAGTCAGAATGGATGTGTGTGAAGTCATAGAATGGAGGTGTGTGAACTCATAGAATGGAGGTGTGACGTCACAATGGAATTGTGTGAAGTCATAGTATGGAGATGTGTGAAATCATAGAATGGTGTTTTGTGAAGTCACAGAATGGAGATGTGTGAGTCAGAATTGAGGTGTGTGAAGTCATAGAATGCAGATGTGTGAAGTCATAGAATGGAGGATTGTGAAGTCACCGAAGGGAGATTTGTGAAGTCATAGAATGGAGGTATGTGAAGTCAAATTGGAAGGGTGTGAAGTCGGAGAATGTAGGTGTGTGAACTCAGAGAATGGAGGTTGGTGAAGTCGTAGAATGGATGGGTATGAAGTCATAGATTGAAGGTGTGTGAAGTCAGAGAATTGAGGTGTTTGATGTCATATATTGGAGGTGTGTGAAGTCAAAAATGGAGGTGTGTGAACTCAGAAAGGAGGTGTGTGAAGTCACTGAATGGAAGTGTGTGAGGTAATAGAATGGAAGTGTGTGAATTCATAGAATGCAGGTGTATGAAGTCAGATTGGAGGTGTGTGAAGTGACCGAATGGAGTTGTGTGAACTCAGAATGGAGGTGCGTGAAGCCACAGAATTGAGGTTTGCGAAGTCATAGAATGGAGGTGTGGGAAGTCTTAGAATGGATGTTTCTGAATTAAGAAGTAAGGTGTGTGAAGTCATAGAATGGCGGTGTGTCAAGACAAAATTGTGGTGTGGGAACTCATAGAATGGATGTGTGTGAACTCATAGAATGGACATGTGTGAAGTCGTGGAATGGAGGTGTGCGAAGTCAAAGAATGGAGGCGTGTGATGTCAAACAATGGTGGTGTGTGAAGTCACAGAATGGAGGTGTGTGATATCACAGAATGGAAGTGTGTGAAGTTAAAATGGAGGTGTGTGAAGTCACAGAATGGAGGTGTGTGACGTCACAGAATGGAGGTGTGTGAAGTCAAAATGGAGGTGTGTGAAGTCAAATAATGGAGGTGTGTTAACTCATAGAATGGAGGTGTGTGAAGTCATGGAATGGAGGTTTGTGAAGTCAATCATTGGAAGTGTGTGAAGTTACAGAAAGGAGATGTGTGAAGTCATAGAATGGAGGAGTGTAAAGTCAGAATGGAGATTTGTGAAGTCATAGAATGGAGGTGTGTGAAGTCATAGAATGTTGGTGTATGAAGTCATAGAATGGAGGTGTATGAAGTCATAGAATGGAGGTGTGTGAAGTCCGAATGCAGGTGTGTGAATTCATAGAATGGAGGTGTGTGAAGTCATAGAATGGAGGTGTGTGAAGTCATAGAATGGAAGTGTGTGAAGTCATAGAATGTAGGTGTGTGATGTCATAGAATGTAGGTGTGTGAAGTCATACAATGGAGGTGTGTGAAGTCACGGAAGGGAGGTGTGTGAAGTCACAGAATGGAGGTGTGTGAAGTCAAAATGGAGGTGTGTGAAGTCATAGAATGGAGGTGTGTGAAGTCAAAGAATGGAGGTGTGTGAAGTCATAGAATGGAGGTGTGTGAAATCACAGAATGGAGCTGCGTGAATTCGCAGAATGGAGGTGTGTAAAGTCACAGAGTGGAGATGTGTGAAGTCATAGAGTGGAGGTGTGTGAAGTCATAGAAGGGAGGTTTGTGAAGTCATAGAATGGAGGTGTGTGAAGTCAAAAAAGAGGTGTGTAAAGTCATATAATTGAGGTGTGTGAAGTCAGAATGGAGCTGTGTGAAGTCATAGATTGGAAGTGTGTGAAGTCAAAATGGAAGTGTGTAAACTCATAGAATGGAGGTGTGTGAAGTCACAGAATGGAGGTGTGTGAATTCAGATTGGAGGTGTGTGAAGTCATAGAATGGAGGTGTGTCAACTCATAAAGTAGGTCTGTGAAGTCATAGAATGGAGGTGTGTGAAGTCATAGAATGGAGGTGTGTGAAATCATAGAATGGAGGTGTGTGAAGTCACAGAATTTAGGTGTGAGAAGTCAGTATGGAGGTGTGTGAGGTCAGAATGGAGAAGTGTGAAGTCATAGAATGGAGGTGTGTGAAGTCACAATGTAGGTGTGTGAACTCATAGAATGGAGGGGTGTAAAGTCACAATGTAGGTGTGTGAAGTCATAGAATGGAGGTGTGTGAAGTCATAGAATGGAGATGTGTGAAGTCACAGAATGGAGGTGTGTGAAGTCAAAATGGTGGTGTGTGAAGTCACAATTGGAGGTGTGTGAACTCATAGAATGGAGGGGTGTAAAGTCACAATTTAGGTGTGTGAACTCATAGAATGGAGGTGTGTGAAGTCATGGAATGGAGGTTTGTGAAGTCAAACATTGGAAGTGTGGGAAGTTACAAAAAGGAGATTTGTGAAGTCATAGAATGGTGGTGTGTGAAGTCATAGAATGGAGGAGTGTGAAGTCAGAATGGAGATTTGTGAAGTCACAGAATGGAGGTGTGTGAAGTCATAGAATGTTGGTGTATGAACTCATAGAAGGGAGGTGTATGAAGTCATAGAATGGAGGTGTGTGAAGTCAGAGTGTAGGTGTGTGAAGTCATAGAATGGAGGTTTGTGAAGTCATAGACTGGAGCTGTGTGAAGTCATAGAATGGAAGTGTGTGAAGTCATAGAATGGAGGTCTGTGATGATATAGAATGGAGGTGTGTGAAGTCACAGAATGGACGTGTGTGAAGTCACAATAGAGGTTTGTGAAGTCATAGAATGGAGGTGTGTGAAGTCATAGACTGGAGGTGTGTGAAATCACAGAATGGAGGTGTGTGAATTCGCAGAATGGAGGTGTGTAAAGTCACAGAGTGGAGATGTGTGAAGTCACAGAGTGGAGGTGTGTGAAGTCATAGAAGGGAGGTTTGTGAAGTCATAGAATGGAGGTGTGTGAAGTCAGAATAGAGGTTTGTAAAGTCATAGAATTGAGGTGTGTGAAGTCAGAATGGAGCTGTGTGAAGTCATAGAATGGAGGTGTGTGAAGTCAAAATGGAAGTGTGTAAACTCATAGATTGGAGGTGTGTGAAGTCACAGAATGGAGGTGTCTGAATTCAGATTGGAGGTGTGTGAAGTCATAGAATGGAGTTGTGTCAACTCATAAAGTAGGTCTGTGAAGTCATAGAATGGAGGTGTGTGAAGTCATAGAATGGAGGTGTGTGAAATCATAGAATGGAGGTGTGTGAAGTCACAGAATTTAGGTGTGAGAAGTCTTTATGGAGGTGTGTTAGGTCAGAATGGAGATGTGTGAAGTCATAGAATGGAGGTGTGTGAAGTCATAGAATGGAGGTGTGTGAAATCATAGAATGTAGGTGTGTGAAGTCATAGAATGGAGGTGTGTGAAGTCACAGAATGGAGGTGTGTGAAGTCAAAATGGTGGTGTGTGAAGTCACAAATGAAGGTGTGTGAAGTCACAGAATGTGGGTGTGTGAAGTCAAAATGGAGGTGTGTGAAGTCAAAGAATGGAGGTGTGTGAAGTCATAGAATGGAGGTGTGTGAAGTCATACTATGGAGGAGTGTGAAGTCAGAATGGAGATTTGTGAAGTCACAGAATGGAGGTGTGTGAAGTCATAGAATGTTGGTGTATGAAGTCATAGAAGGGAGGTGTATGAAGTCATAGAATGGAGGTGTGTGAAGTCAGAGTGCACGTGTGTGAAGTCATAGAATGGAGGTTTGTGAAGTGATAGACTGGAGCTGTGTGAAGTCATAGAATGGAAGTGTGTGAAGTCATAGAATGGAGGTCTGTGATGATATAGAATGGAGGTGTGTGAAGTCACAGAATGGACTTGTGTGAAGTCACAATGGAGGTTTGTGAAGTCATAGAATGGAGGTGTGTGAAGTCATAGAATGGAGGTGTGTGAAATCTCAGAATGGAGGGGTATGAATTCGCAGAATAGAGGTGTGTAAAGACACAGAGTGGAGATGTGTGCATTCACAGAATGGAGTTGGGTGAAGTCATACAAAGGAGGTTTGTGAAGTCACAGAATGGAGGTGTGTGAACTCAGAATAGAGGTGTGCAAAGTCATAGAATGGAGGGGTGTGAAGTCAGAATGGAGCTTTGTGAAGTCATAGAATGGGGGTGTGTGAAGTCAGAATGGAGGTGTGTGAACTCATAGAATGGAGGTGTGTGAAGTCACAGAATGGAGGTGTGTGAAGTCATAGAATGGAGGTGTGTGAAATCATAGAATGAAGTTGTGTGAAGTCATAGAATGGAGGTGTGTGAAGTCATAGAATGGAGGTGTGTGAAGTCATAGAATAGAGGTGTGTGAAGTCATAGAATGGAGATGTGTGAAATCATAGAATGGAGTTTTGTGAAGTCACAGAATGGAGCTGTGTGAGTCAGAATTGTGGTGTGTGAAGTCATAGAATGCAGATGTGTGAAGTCATAGAATGGAGGATTGTGAAGTCACCGAAGGGAGGTTTGTGAAGTCATAGAATGGAGGTATGTGAAGTCAGATTGGAGGGGTGTGAAGTCAGAGAATGGAGGTGTGTGAAGTCATAGAATGGAGGTGGGTGAAGTCATAGAATGGAGGTGTATGAAGCCATAGAATGGAGGTCTGTGAAGTCACAGAATGGACGAGTAGGAAGTCATAGAATGAAGGTGTGTGAAGTCAGAGAATTGAGGTGTTTGAGGTCATATGTTGGAGGTGTGTGAAGTCAAACAATGGAGGTGTGTGAACTCAGAAAGGAGGTGTGTGAAGTCACAGAATGGAATTGTGTGAAGTAATAGAAAGGAAGTGTGTGAAGTCATAGAATGGAGGTGTGTGAAGTCACAGAATGGAGGTGTGTGAAGTCAAAATGGAGGTGTGTGAAGTCACAAATGGAGGTGTGTGAAGTCACAGAATGTAGGTGTGTGAAGTCAAAATGGAGGTGTGTGAAGTCAAAGAATGGCGGTGTGTGAAATCATGGAATGGATTTATGTGAAGTCATGGAATGGAAGTTTGTGAAGTCAAACATTGGAAGTGTGTGAAGTTACAGAAAGGAGATGTGTGAAGTCATAGAATGGAGGTGGATGAAGTCATAGAATGGAGGTGTGTGAAGTCCGAATGCAGGTGTGTGAATTCATAGAATGGAGGTGTGTGAAGTCATAGAATGGAGGTGTGTGAAGTCATAGAATGGAAGTGTGTGAAGTCATAGAATGTAGGTGTGTGATGTCATAGAATGTAGGTGTGTGAAGTCATACAATGGAGGTGTGTGAAGTCACGGAAGGGAGGTGTGTGAAGTCACAGAATGGAGGTGTGTGAAGTCAAAATGGAGGTGTGTGAAGTCATAGAATGGAGGTGTGTGAAGTCAAAGAATGGAGGTGTGTGAAGTCATAGAATGGAGGTGTGTGAAATCACAGAATGGAGGTGTGTGAATTCGCAGAATGGAGGTGTGTAAAGTCACAGAGTGGAGATGTGTGAAGTCATAGAGTGGAGGTGTGTGAAGTCATAGAAGGGAGGTTTGTGAAGTCATAGAATGGAGGTGTGTGAAGTCAAAAAAGAGGTGTGTAAAGTCATATAATTGAGGTGTGTGAAGTCAGAATGGAGCTGTGTGAAGTCATAGATTGGAAGTGTGTGAAGTCAAAATGGAAGTGTGTAAACTCATAGAATGGAGGTGTGTGAAGTCACAGAATGGAGGTGTGTGAATTCAGATTGGAGGTGTGTGAAGTCATAGAATGGAGGTGTGTCAACTCATAAAGTAGGTCTGTGAAGTCATAGAATGGAGGTGTGTGAAGTCATAGAATGGAGGTGTGTGAAATCATAGAATGGAGGTGTGTGAAGTCACAGAATTTAGGTGTGAGAAGTCAGTATGGAGGTGTGTGAGGTCAGAATGGAGAAGTGTGAAGTCGTAGAATGGAGGTGTGTGAAGTCACAATGTAGGTGTGTGAAGTCATAGAATGGAGGTGTGTGAAGTCATAGAATGGAGGTGTGTGAAGTCATAGAATGGAGATGTGTGAAATCATAGAATGGAGTTTTGTGAAGTCACAGAATGGAGCTGTGTGAGTCAGAATTGTGGTGTGTGAAGTCATAGAATGCAGATGTGTGAAGTCATAGAATGGAGGATTGTGAAGTCACCGAAGGGAGGTTTGTGAAGTCATAGAATGGAGGTATGTGAAGTCAGATTGGAGGGGTGTGAAGTCAGAGAATGGAGGTGTGTGAAGTCATAGAATGGAGGTGGGTGAAGTCATAGAATGGAGGTGTATGAAGCCATAGAATGGAGGTCTGTGAAGTCACAGAATGGACGAGTAGGAAGTCATAGAATGAAGGTGTGTGAAGTCAGAGAATTGAGGTGTTTGAGGTCATATGTTGGAGGTGTGTGAAGTCAAACAATGGAGGTGTGTGAACTCAGAAAGGAGGTGTGTGAAGTCACAGAATGGAATTGTGTGAAGTAATAGAAAGGAAGTGTGTGAAGTCATAGAATGGAGGTGTGTGAAGTCACAGAATGGAGGTGTGTGAAGTCAAAATGGAGGTGTGTGAAGTCACAAATGGAGGTGTGTGAAGTCACAGAATGTAGGTGTGTGAAGTCAAAATGGAGGTGTGTGAAGTCAAAGAATGGCGGTGTGTGAAATCATGGAATGGATTTATGTGAAGTCATGGAATGGAAGTTTGTGAAGTCAAACATTGGAAGTGTGTGAAGTTACAGAAAGGAGATGTGTGAAGTCATAGAATGGAGGTGTGTGAAGTCAAAAAAGAGGTGTGTAAAGTCATATAATTGAGGTGTGTGAAGTCAGAATGGAGCTGTGTGAAGTCATAGATTGGAAGTGTGTGAAGTCAAAATGGAAGTGTGTAAACTCATAGAATGGAGGTGTGTGAAGTCACAGAATGGAGGTGTGTGAATTCAGATTGGAGGTGTGTGAAGTCATAGAATGGAGGTGTGTCAACTCATAAAGTAGGTCTGTGAAGTCATAGAATGGAGGTGTGTGAAGTCATAGAATGGAGGTGTGTGAAATCATAGAATGGAGGTGTGTGAAGTCACAGAATTTAGGTGTGAGAAATCAGTATGGAGGTGTGTGAGGTCAGAATGGAGAAGTGTGAAGTCGTAGAATGGAGGTGTGTGAAGTCACAATGTAGGTGTGTGAACTCATAGAATGGAGGGGTGTAAAGTCACAATGTAGGTGTGTGAAGTCATAGAATGGAGGTGTGTGAAGTCATAGAATGGAGATGTGTGAAGTCACAGAATGGAGGTGTGTGAAGTCAAAATGGTGGTGTGTGAAGTCACAATTGGAGGTGTGTGAACTCATAGAATGGAGGGGTGTAAAGTCACAATTTAGGTGTGTGAACTCATAGAATGGAGGTGTGTGAAGTCATGGAATGGAGGTTTGTGAAGTCAAACATTGGAAGTGTGGGAAGTTACAAAAAGGAGATTTGTGAAGTCATAGAATGGTGGTGTGTGAAGTCATAGAATGGAGGAGTGTGAAGTCAGAATGGAGATTTGTGAAGTCACAGAATGGAGGTGTGTGAAGTCATAGAATGTTGGTGTATGAACTCATAGAAGGGAGGTGTATGAAGTCATAGAATGGAGGTGTGTGAAGTCAGAGTGTAGGTGTGTGAAGTCATAGAATGGAGGTTTGTGAAGTCATAGACTGGAGCTGTGTGAAGTCATAGAATGGAAGTGTGTGAAGTCATAGAATGGAGGTCTGTGATGATATAGAATGGAGGTGTGTGAAGTCACAGAATGGACGTGTGTGAAGTCACAATAGAGGTTTGTGAAGTCATAGAATGGAGGTGTGTGAAGTCATAGACTGGAGGTGTGTGAAATCACAGAATGGAGGTGTGTGAATTCGCAGAATGGAGGTGTGTAAAGTCACAGAGTGGAGATGTGTGAAGTCACAGAGTGGAGGTGTGTGAAGTCATAGAAGGGAGGTTTGTGAAGTCATAGAATGGAGGTGTGTGAAGTCAGAATAGAGGTTTGTAAAGTCATAGAATTGAGGTGTGTGAAGTCAGAATGGAGCTGTGTGAAGTCATAGAATGGAGGTGTGTGAAGTCAAAATGGAAGTGTGTAAACTCATAGATTGGAGGTGTGTGAAGTCACAGAATGGAGGTGTCTGAATTCAGATTGGAGGTGTGTGAAGTCATAGAATGGAGTTGTGTCAACTCATAAAGTAGGTCTGTGAAGTCATAGAATGGAGGTGTGTGAAGTCATAGAATGGAGGTGTGTGAAATCATAGAATGGAGGTGTGTGAAGTCACAGAATTTAGGTGTGAGAAGTCTTTATGGAGGTGTGTTAGGTCAGAATGGAGATGTGTGAAGTCATAGAATGGAGGTGTGTGAAGTCATAGAATGGAGGTGTGTGAAATCATAGAATGTAGGTGTGTGAAGTCATAGAATGGAGGTGTGTGAAGTCACAGAATGGAGGTGTGTGAAGTCAAAATGGTGGTGTGTGAAGTCACAAATGAAGGTGTGTGAAGTCACAGAATGTGGGTGTGTGAAGTCAAAATGGAGGTGTGTGAAGTCAAAGAATGGAGGTGTGTGAAGTCATAGAATGGAGGTGTGTGAAGTCATACTATGGAGGAGTGTGAAGTCAGAATGGAGATTTGTGAAGTCACAGAATGGAGGTGTGTGAAGTCATAGAATGTTGGTGTATGAAGTCATAGAAGGGAGGTGTATGAAGTCATAGAATGGAGGTGTGTGAAGTCAGAGTGCACGTGTGTGAAGTCATAGAATGGAGGTTTGTGAAGTGATAGACTGGAGCTGTGTGAAGTCATAGAATGGAAGTGTGTGAAGTCATAGAATGGAGGTCTGTGATGATATAGAATGGAGGTGTGTGAAGTCACAGAATGGACTTGTGTGAAGTCACAATGGAGGTTTGTGAAGTCATAGAATGGAGGTGTGTGAAGTCATAGAATGGAGGTGTGTGAAATCTCAGAATGGAGGGGTATGAATTCGCAGAATAGAGGTGTGTAAAGACACAGAGTGGAGATGTGTGCATTCACAGAATGGAGTTGGGTGAAGTCATACAAAGGAGGTTTGTGAAGTCACAGAATGGAGGTGTGTGAACTCAGAATAGAGGTGTGCAAAGTCATAGAATGGAGGGGTGTGAAGTCAGAATGGAGCTTTGTGAAGTCATAGAATGGGGGTGTGTGAAGTCAGAATGGAGGTGTGTGAACTCATAGAATGGAGGTGTGTGAAGTCACAGAATGGAGGTGTGTGAAGTCATAGAATGGAGGTGTGTGAAATCATAGAATGAAGTTGTGTGAAGTCATAGAATGGAGGTGTGTGAAGTCATAGAATGGAGGTGTGTGAAGTCATAGAATAGAGGTGTGTGAAGTCATAGAATGGAGATGTGTGAAATCATAGAATGGAGTTTTGTGAAGTCACAGAATGGAGCTGTGTGAGTCAGAATTGTGGTGTGTGAAGTCATAGAATGCAGATGTGTGAAGTCATAGAATGGAGGATTGTGAAGTCACCGAAGGGAGGTTTGTGAAGTCATAGAATGGAGGTATGTGAAGTCAGATTGGAGGGGTGTGAAGTCAGAGAATGGAGGTGTGTGAAGTCATAGAATGGAGGTGGGTGAAGTCATAGAATGGAGGTGTATGAAGCCATAGAATGGAGGTCTGTGAAGTCACAGAATGGACGAGTAGGAAGTCATAGAATGAAGGTGTGTGAAGTCAGAGAATTGAGGTGTTTGAGGTCATATGTTGGAGGTGTGTGAAGTCAAACAATGGAGGTGTGTGAACTCAGAAAGGAGGTGTGTGAAGTCACAGAATGGAATTGTGTGAAGTAATAGAAAGGAAGTGTGTGAAGTCATAGAATGGAGGTGTGTGAAGTCACAGAATGGAGGTGTGTGAAGTCAAAATGGAGGTGTGTGAAGTCACAAATGGAGGTGTGTGAAGTCACAGAATGTAGGTGTGTGAAGTCAAAATGGAGGTGTGTGAAGTCAAAGAATGGCGGTGTGTGAAATCATGGAATGGATTTATGTGAAGTCATGGAATGGAAGTTTGTGAAGTCAAACATTGGAAGTGTGTGAAGTTACAGAAAGGAGATGTGTGAAGTCATAGAATGGAGGTGGATGAAGTCATAGAATGGAGGTGTGTGAAGTCCGAATGCAGGTGTGTGAATTCATAGAATGGAGGTGTGTGAAGTCATAGAATGGAGGTGTGTGAAGTCATAGAATGGAAGTGTGTGAAGTCATAGAATGTAGGTGTGTGATGTCATAGAATGTAGGTGTGTGAAGTCATACAATGGAGGTGTGTGAAGTCACGGAAGGGAGGTGTGTGAAGTCACAGAATGGAGGTGTGTGAAGTCAAAATGGAGGTGTGTGAAGTCATAGAATGGAGGTGTGTGAAGTCAAAGAATGGAGGTGTGTGAAGTCATAGAATGGAGGTGTGTGAAATCACAGAATGGAGGTGTGTGAATTCGCAGAATGGAGGTGTGTAAAGTCACAGAGTGGAGATGTGTGAAGTCATAGAGTGGAGGTGTGTGAAGTCATAGAAGGGAGGTTTGTGAAGTCATAGAATGGAGGTGTGTGAAGTCAAAAAAGAGGTGTGTAAAGTCATATAATTGAGGTGTGTGAAGTCAGAATGGAGCTGTGTGAAGTCATAGATTGGAAGTGTGTGAAGTCAAAATGGAAGTGTGTAAACTCATAGAATGGAGGTGTGTGAAGTCACAGAATGGAGGTGTGTGAATTCAGATTGGAGGTGTGTGAAGTCATAGAATGGAGGTGTGTCAACTCATAAAGTAGGTCTGTGAAGTCATAGAATGGAGGTGTGTGAAGTCATAGAATGGAGGTGTGTGAAATCATAGAATGGAGGTGTGTGAAGTCACAGAATTTAGGTGTGAGAAGTCAGTATGGAGGTGTGTGAGGTCAGAATGGAGAAGTGTGAAGTCGTAGAATGGAGGTGTGTGAAGTCACAATGTAGGTGTGTGAAGTCATAGAATGGAGGTGTGTGAAGTCATAGAATGGAGGTGTGTGAAGTCATAGAATGGAGATGTGTGAAATCATAGAATGGAGTTTTGTGAAGTCACAGAATGGAGCTGTGTGAGTCAGAATTGTGGTGTGTGAAGTCATAGAATGCAGATGTGTGAAGTCATAGAATGGAGGATTGTGAAGTCACCGAAGGGAGGTTTGTGAAGTCATAGAATGGAGGTATGTGAAGTCAGATTGGAGGGGTGTGAAGTCAGAGAATGGAGGTGTGTGAAGTCATAGAATGGAGGTGGGTGAAGTCATAGAATGGAGGTGTATGAAGCCATAGAATGGAGGTCTGTGAAGTCACAGAATGGACGAGTAGGAAGTCATAGAATGAAGGTGTGTGAAGTCAGAGAATTGAGGTGTTTGAGGTCATATGTTGGAGGTGTGTGAAGTCAAACAATGGAGATGTGTGAACTCAGAAAGGAGGTGTGTGAAGTCACAGAATGGAATTGTGTGAAGTAATAGAAAGGAAGTGTGTGAAATCATAGAATGGAGGTGTGTGAAGTCACAGAATGGAGGTGTGTGAAGTCAAAATGGAGGTGTGTGAAGTCACAAATGGAGGTGTGTGAAGTCACAGAATGTAGGTGTGTGAAGTCAAAATGGAGGTGTGTGAAGTCAAAGAATGGCGGTGTGTGAAATCATGGAATGGATTTATGTGAAGTCATGGAATGGAAGTTTGTGAAGTCAAACATTGGAAGTGTGTGAAGTTACAGAAAGGAGATGTGTGAAGTCATAGAATGGAGGTGGATGAAGTCATAGAATGGAGGTGTGTGAAGTCCGAATGCAGGTGTGTGAATTCATAGAATGGAGGTGTGTGAAGTCATAGAATGGAGGTGTGTGAAGTCATAGAATGGAAGTGTGTGAAGTCATAGAATGTAGGTGTGTGATGTCATAGAATGTAGGTGTGTGAAGTCATACAATGGAGGTGTGTGAAGTCACGGAAGGGAGGTGTGTGAAGTCACAGAATGGAGGTGTGTGAAGTCAAAATGGAGGTGTGTGAAGTCATAGAATGGAGGTGTGTGAAGTCAAAGAATGGAGGTGTGTGAAGTCATAGAATGGAGGTGTGTGAAATCACAGAATGGAGGTGTGTGAATTCGCAGAATGGAGGTGTGTAAAGTCACAGAGTGGAGATGTGTGAAGTCATAGAGTGGAGGTGTGTGAAGTCATAGAAGGGAGGTTTGTGAAGTCATAGAATGGAGGTGTGTGAAGTCAAAAAAGAGGTGTGTAAAGTCATATAATTGAGGTGTGTGAAGTCAGAATGGAGCTGTGTGAAGTCATAGATTGGAAGTGTGTGAAGTCAAAATGGAAGTGTGTAAACTCATAGAATGGAGGTGTGTGAAGTCACAGAATGGAGGTGTGTGAATTCAGATTGGAGGTGTGTGAAGTCATAGAATGGAGGTGTGTCAACTCATAAAGTAGGTCTGTGAAGTCATAGAATGGAGGTGTGTGAAGTCATAGAATGGAGGTGTGTGAAATCATAGAATGGAGGTGTGTGAAGTCACAGAATTTAGGTGTGAGAAGTCAGTATGGAGGTGTGTGAGGTCAGAATGGAGAAGTGTGAAGTCGTAGAATGGAGGTGTGTGAAGTCACAATGTAGGTGTGTGAAGTCATAGAATGGAGGTGTGTGAAGTCATAGAATGGAGGTGTGTGAAGTCATAGAATGGAGATGTGTGAAATCATAGAATGGAGTTTTGTGAAGTCACAGAATGGAGCTGTGTGAGTCAGAATTGTGGTGTGTGAAGTCATAGAATGCAGATGTGTGAAGTCATAGAATGGAGGATTGTGAAGTCACCGAAGGGAGGTTTGTGAAGTCATAGAATGGAGGTATGTGAAGTCAGATTGGAGGGGTGTGAAGTCAGAGAATGGAGGTGTGTGAAGTCATAGAATGGAGGTGGGTGAAGTCATAGAATGGAGGTGTATGAAGCCATAGAATGGAGGTCTGTGAAGTCACAGAATGGACGAGTAGGAAGTCATAGAATGAAGGTGTGTGAAGTCAGAGAATTGAGGTGTTTGAGGTCATATATTGGAGGTGTGTGAAGTCAAACAATGGAGATGTGTGAACTCAGAAAGGAGGTGTGTGAAGTCACAGAATGGAATTGTGTGAAGTAATAGAAAGGAAGTGTGTGAAATCATAGAATGGAGGTGTGTGAAGTCACAGAATGGAGGTGTGTGAAGTCAAAATGGAGGTGTGTGAAGTCACAAATGGAGGTGTGTGAAGTCACAGAATGTAGGTGTGTGAAGTCAAAATGGAGGTGTGTGAAGTCAAAGAATGGCGGTGTGTGAAATCATGGAATGGATTTATGTGAAGTCATGGAATGGAAGTTTGTGAAGTCAAACATTGGAAGTGTGTGAAGTTACAGAAAGGAGATGTGTGAAGTCATAGAATGGAGGTGGATGAAGTCATAGAATGGAGGTGTGTGAAGTCCGAATGCAGGTGTGTGAATTCATAGAATGGAGGTGTGTGAAGTCATAGAATGGAGGTGTGTGAAGTCATAGAATGGAAGTGTGTGAAGTCATAGAATGTAGGTGTGTGATGTCATAGAATGTAGGTGTGTGAAGTCATACAATGGAGGTGTGTGAAGTCACGGAAGGGAGGTGTGTGAAGTCACAGAATGGAGGTGTGTGAAGTCAAAATGGAGGTGTGTGAAGTCATAGAATGGAGGTGTGTTAAGTCAAAGAATGGAGGTGTGTGAAGTCATAGAATGGAGGTGTGTGAAATCACAGAATGGAGGTGTGTGAATTCGCAGAATGGAGGTGTGTAAAGTCACAGAGTGGAGATGTGTGAAGTCATAGAGTGGAGGTGTGTGAAGTCATAGAAGGGAGGTTTGTGAAGTCATAGAATGGAGGTGTGTGAAGTCAAAAAAGAGGTGTGTAAAGTCATATAATTGAGGTGTGTGAAGTCAGAATGGAGCTGTGTGAAGTCATAGATTGGAAGTGTGTGAAGTCAAAATGGAAGTGTGTAAACTCATAGAATGGAGGTGTGTGAAGTCACAGAATGGAGGTGTGTGAATTCAGATTGGAGGTGTGTGAAGTCATAGAATGGAGGTGTGTCAACTCATAAAGTAGGTCTGTGAAGTCATAGAATGGAGGTGTGTGAAGTCATAGAATGGAGGTGTGTGAAATCATAGAATGGAGGTGTGTGAAGTCACAGAATTTAGGTGTGAGAAGTCAGTATGGAAGTGTGTGAGGTCAGAATGGAGAAGTGTGAAGTCGTAGAATGGAGGTGTGTGAAGTCACAATGTAGGTGTGTGAACTCATAGAATGGAGGGGTGTAAAGTCACAATGTAGGTGTGTGAAGTCATAGAATGGAGGTGTGTGAAGTCATAGAATGGAGATGTGTGAAGTCACAGAATGGAGGTGTGTGAAGACAAAATTTCGGTGTTGAACTCATAGAATGGATGTTTGTGAACTAATAGAATGGAGGTGTTTGAAGTCGTGGAATGGAGGTGTGTGAAGTCAAAGAATGGAGGTGTGTGAAGTCAAACAATGGTGGTGTCTGAAGTCACAGAATGGAGGTGTGTGAAGTCACAGAATGGAAGTGTGTGAAGTCAAAAGGGAGGTGTGTGATGTCAAAGAATGGAGGTGTGTGAAGTCACAGAATGGTGGTGTGTGAAATCAAAATGGTGGTGTGTGAAGTCACAAATGGAGGTGTGTGAAGTCACAGAATATAGGTGTGTGAAGTCAAAATGGAGTTGTGTGAAGTCAAAGAATGGAGGTGAGTGAACTCATAGAATGGAGGTGTGTGAAGTCATGGAATGTTGGTTTGTGAAGTCAAACATTGGAAGTGTGGGAAGTTACAGAAAGAAGATGTGTGAAGTCATACCATGGAGGTGTGTGAGTCAGAATGCATGTGTAGGAAGTCATAGAATGGAGGTGTGTGAAGTCATAGAATGGTGGTGTGTGAAGTCATAGAATGGAAGTGTGTGAAGTCATAGAATGGAGGTGTGTGATGTCATAGAATGGAGGTGTGTGAAGTCATAGAATGGAGGTGGGTGAAGTCACGGAATGGAGGTGCGTGAAATCACAGAATGGAGGAGTGTGAACTCACAGAATGGAGGTGTGTGAAGTCACAGAATGGAGGTGTGTGAAGTCACAGAATGGAGATGTGTGAAGTCAAAAAGGTGGTGTGAGAAGTCACAAATGTAAGTGTGTGAAGTCACAGAATGGAGGTATGAAGTCAAAATGGTTGTGTGTGAAGTCACAGAATGGTGGTGTGTGAAATCAAAATGGTGGTGTGTGAAGTCACAAATGGAGGTGTGTGAAGTCACAGAATGTAGGTGTGTGAAGTCAAAATGGATGTGTGTAGTCAAAGAATGGAGGTGTGTGAACTCATAGAATGGAGGTGTGTGAAGTCATGGAATGGAGGTTTGTGAAGTCAAATATTGGAAGTGTGGGAAGTTACATAAAGAAGATGTGTGAAGTCATAGAATGGAGGTGTGTGAAGTTAGAATGCAGGTGTGGGAAGTCATAGACTGGAGGTGTGTGAAGACATAGAATGGAGGTGTGTGAATTCATAGAATGGAAGTGTGTGAAGTCATAGAATGGAGGTGTGTGCTGTTACAGAATGGAGGTGTGTGAAGTCATAGAATGGAATTGTGTAAAGTCATAGAATGGAGGTGTGTGAAGTCACAGAATGGAGGTGTGTGACATCACAGAATGCAGGAGTGTGAACTCACAATGGAGGTGTGTGAAGTCATAAAATGGAGGTGGGTGAAGTCATAGAAAGGAGGTGTGTGAAGTCATAAAATGGAGGTGTGTGAAGTCATAGAATGGAGGTTTGTGAACTCATAGAATGGAGGTTTGTGATGTCACAATGGAAGTGTGTGAAGTCATAGAATGGAGGTGTGTGAAGTCACAGAATGGAGGTGTGAGAAGACAAAATGGAGGTGTGTGACGTCATAAAATGGAGGTGTGTGAAGTCATAGAATGGAGGTGTGTGAAATCATAGAATGGAGGTTTGTGAAGTCACAGAATGGAGGTGTGTGAACGCAGAATGGAGGTGTGTGAAGTCACAGAATGGAGGTGTGTGAGGTCATAGCATGGAGGTATGTGAAATCATAGAATGGAAGTGTGTGAAGTCATAGAATGGAGGTGTGTGAAATCACAGAATTGAGGTGTTTGAAGTCATATATTAGAGGTGTGTGAAGTCAAAATGGATGTTTGAAGGCATAGAATGGAGGTCTGTGAAATCATAGAATGAGGGTCTGTGAGGTCATAGAATGGAGGTGTGTGAAGTCACAGAATGGAGGTGTGTGAAGTTATAAAATGGAGGTGTGTGAAGTTATAAAATGGAAGTGTGTGAAGTCACACAATGGAGGTGTGTGATGTCACAGAATGGAGGTGTGTGAAGTCACAGAATGGAGGTGTGTGAACTCAGAATGGAGGTTTGTGAAGTCATAGAATGGAGGTGTGTGAAGTCAGAATGGAGGGGTGTGAAGTCACAGAATGGAGGTGTGTGAAGTCATAGAATGGAGGTGTGTGAAGTCATAGAATGGAGGTGTGTGAAGTCAGAATGGAGGTGTGTGAAGTCACAGAATGGAGGTGTGTGAAGTCATAGAATGGAAGTGTGTGAAGTCATACAATGGAGGTGTGTGAAGTCAGAATGGAGATGTGTGACGTCACCGAATGGAGTTGTGTCAACTCAGAATGGAGGTGTGTGAAGTCATAGAATGGAGGTTTGTGAAGTCATAGAATGGAGGTGTGTGAAGTCATAGAATGGATGTTTCTGAAGGAAAAATGAAGGTGTGTGAAGTCAAAGAATGGAGCTGTGTGAAGTCAGAATGGAGGTGTGGGAAGTCACAGAATGGAGGTGTGTGACGTCACAGAATGGAGATGTGTGAAGTCAGAATGGAGGTGTGTAAAGTCACAGAATGGAGGTGTGTGAAGTCATAGAACGGAAGTGTGTGAAGTCATAGAATGGAGGTCTGTGAAGTCACAGAATGGAAGGTATGAACTCATATAATGGAGGTGTGTGAAGTCACAGAATTTAGGTGTTTGAAGTCATATATTGGAGGTGTGTGAAGTCAAAATGGATGTGTGAAGTCATAGAATGGAGGTGTGTGAAATCATAGAATGAGGGTGTGTGAGGTCATAGAATGGACGTGTGTGAAGTCACAGAATGGCGGTGTGTGAAGTCATATAATGGAGGTGGGTGAAGTCATAGAAAGGAGGTGTGGAAGTCATAGATTGGAGGAGTGTGAAGTATTAGAGTGGAGGTGAGTGAAGTCACATATTCGAGGTCTGTGAAGTCATAGAATGGAGGTGTGTGAAGTCAGAATGGAGGTGTGTGAAGTCATAGAATGGAGGTGTGTGAACTCATAGAATGGAGGTGTGTGACGTCACAAAGGAAGTGTGTGAAGTCATAGAATGGAGGTGTGTGAAGTCACAGAATGGAGGTGTGAGAAGTCAAAATGGAGGTGTGTGACGTCATAAAATGGAGGTGTGTGAAGTCATAGAATGGAGGTGTGTGGAATCACAGAATTGAGGTGTTTGAAGTCATATATTAGAGGTGTGTGAAGTCAAAATGGATGTTTGAAGTCATAGAATGGAGGTCTGTGAAATCATAGAATGAGGGTGTGTGAGGTCATAGAATGGAGGTGTGTGAACTCACAGAATGGAGGTGTGTGAAGTTATGAAATGGAGGTGTGTGAAGTTATAAAATGGAAGTGTGTGAAGTCACACAATGGAGGTGTGTGATGTCACAGAATGGAGGTGTGTGAAGTCACAGAATGGAGGTGTGTGAACTCAGAATGGAGGTTTGTGAAGTCATAGAATGGAGGTGTGTGAAGTCATAGAATGGAAGTGTGTGAAGTCATACAATGGAGGTGTGTGAAGTCAGAATGGAGATGTGTGACGTCACCGAATGGGGTTGTGTCAACTCAGAATGGAGGTGTGTGAAGTCATAGAATGGAGGTTTGTGAAGTCATAGAATGGAGGTGTGTGAAGTCATAGAATGGATGTTTCTGAAGGAAAAATGAAGGTGTGTGAAGTCAAAGAATGGAGCTGTGTGAAGTCAGAATGGAGGTTTGGGAAGTCACAGAATGGAGGTGTGTGACGTCACAGAATGGAGATGTGTGAAGTCAGAATGGAGGTGTGTAAAGTCACAGAATGGAGGTGTGTGAAGTCATAGAACGGAAGTGTGTGAAGTCATAGAATGGAGGTCTGTGAAGTCACAGAATGGAAGGTATGAACTCATATAATGGAGGTGTGTGAAGTCACAGAATTTAGGTGTTTGAAGTCATATATTGGAGGTGTGTGAAGTCAAAATGGATGTGTGAAGTCATAGAATGGAGGTGTGTGAAATCATAGAATGAGGGTGTGTGAGGTCATAGAATGGACGTGTGTGAAGTCACAGAATGGCGGTGTGTGAAGTCATATAATGGAGGTGGGTGAAGTCATAGAAAGGAGGTGTGGAAGTCATAGATTGGAGGAGTGTGAAGTATTAGAGTGGAGGTGAGTGAAGTCACATATTCGAGGTCTGTGAAGTCATAGAATGGAGGTGTGTGAAGTCAGAATGGAGGTGTGTGAAGTCATAGAATGGAGGTGTGTGAACTCATAGAATGGAGGTGTGTGACGTCACAAAGGAAGTGTGTGAAGTCATAGAATGGAGGTGTGTGAAGTCACAGAATGGAGGTGTGAGAAGTCAAAATGGAGGTGTGTGACGTCATAAAATGGAGGTGTGTGAAGTCATAGAATGGAGGTGTGTGAAATCATAGAATGGAGGTTTGTGAAGTCACAGAGTGTAGGTGTGTAAACTCAGAATGGTGGTGTGTGAAGTCACAGAATGGAGGTGTGTGAAGTCATAGCATGTAGGTATATGAAATCATAGAATGGAAGTGTGTGAAGTCATAGAATGGAGGTGTGTGAAGTCACAGAATGAAGGTGTTTGAAGTCATAGAATGGAGGTGTGTGAAGTCACAGAAGGGATGTGTGTGAAGTCACATAATGGAGGTGTGTGAAGTCAAAATAGAGGTGTGTGACGTCATAAACTGGAGGTGTGTGAAGTCATAGAATTGAGGTGTGAGAAATCATAGAATGGAGGTTTGTGAAGTCACAGAATGGAGGTGTGTGAAGTCACAGAATGGAGGTTTGTGAAGTCATAGAATGGAGGTATATGAAGTCAAATTGGAGGGGTGTGAAGTCGGATAATGGGTGTGTGAAGTCAAAGAATGGAGGTCCGTGAAGTCACAGAAAGGAGGTGTGTGAAGTCATAGAATGGAGGTGTGTGAAGTCACAGAATGGACGGGTATGAAGTCATATATTTTAGGTGTGTGAAGTCAAAATGGATGTGGGAAATCATAGAATGGAGGTGTGTTAAGTCATAGAATATTGGTGTGTGAAGTCATAGAATGGAGGTGTGTGAAGTCACAGAATGGAGGTGTGTGAAGTCACGGAATGGAGGTGTGTGAAGTCATAGAATGGAAGTGTGTGAAGTCATAGAATGGAGGTGTGTGAAGTCAGAATGGAGGTGTGTGAAGTCACCGAATGGAGGTGTGTGAACTCCGAAAGGAGGTGTGTGAAGTCACAGAATGGAGGTTTGCGAAGTCATAGAATGGAGGTGTGTGAAGTCATAGAATGGATGTTTCTGAATTAAGAATGAAGGTGTGTGAAGTCATAGAATGGAGGTGTGTGAAGACAAAATTTCGGTGTTGAACTCATAGAATGGATGTTTGTGTACTAATAGAATGGAGGTGTTTGAAGTCGTGGAATGGAGGTGTGTGAAGTCAAAGAATGGAGGTGTGTGAAGTCAAACAATGGTGGTGTCTGAAGTCACAGAATGGAGGTGTGTGAAGTCACAGAATGGAAGTGTGTGAAGTCAAAAGGGAGGTGTGTGATGTCAAAGAATGGAGGTGTGTGAAGTCACAGAACGGTGGTGTGTGAAGTCACAAATGGAGGTGTGTGAAGTCACAGAATATAAGTGTGTGAAGTCAAAATGGAGTTGTGTGAAGTCAAAGAATGGAGGTCAGTGAACTCATAGAATGGAGGTGTGTGAAGTCATGGAATGGTGGTTTGTGAAGTCAAACATTGGAATTGTGGGAAGTTACAGAAAGAAGATGTGTGAAGTCATACAATGGAGGTGTGTGAAGTCAGAATGCATGTGTAGGAAGTCATAGAATGGAGGTGTGTGAAGTCATAGAATGGTGGTGTGTGAAGTCATAGAATGGAAGTGTGTGAAGTCATAGAATGGAGGTGTGTGATGTCATAGAATCTAGGTGTGTGAAGTCATAGAATGGAGGTGGGTGAAGTCACGGAAGGGAGGTGTGTGAAATCACAGAATGGAGGTGTGTGAAGTCACAGAATGGAGGTGTGTGAAGTCACAGAATGGAGGTGTGTGAAGTCACAGAATGGAGATGTGTGCAGTCAAAAAGGTGGTGTGAGAAGTCACAAATGTAAGTGTGTGAAGTCACAGAATGGAGGTATGAAGTCAAAATGGTTGTGTGTGAAGTCAAAGAGTGTAGGTGTGTGAAGTCATCGAATGGAGGTGTCTGAAGTCACAGAATGGAGGTGTGTGAAGTCACAGAATGGAAGTGTGTGAAGTCATAGAATGGAGGTGTGTGAAGTCATAGAATGGAGGTGTGTGAAGTCATAGAATGGAAGTGTGTGAAGTCATAGAATGGAGGTGTGTGATGTCACAGAATGGAGGTGTGTGAAGTCATAGAATGGAATTGTGTAAAGTCATAGAATGAAGGTGTGTGAAGTCACAGAATGGAGGTGTGTGACATCACAGAATGGAGGAGTGTGAACTCACAATGGAGGTGTGTAAAGTCACAGAATGGAGGTGTGTGAAGTCATAGAATGGAAGTGTGTGAAGTCATAGAATGGAGGTATGTGAAGTCACAGAATTGAGGTGTTTGAAGTCATATATTGGAGGTGTGTGAAGTCAAAATGGATGTGTAAAGTCATAGAATGGAGTTGTGTGAAATCATAGAATGAGGGTGTATGAGGTCATAGAATGGAGGTGTGTGAATTCACAGAATTGAGGTGTGTGAAGTCATAAAATGGAGGTGGGTGAAGTCATAGTAAGGAGGTGTGGGAAGTCATAGAATGGAGGAGTGTGAAGTCATAGAGTGGAGGTGAGTGAAGTCATATATTCGAGGTCTGTGAAGTCATAGAATGGAGGTGTGTGAAGTCAGAATGGAGGTGTGTGAAGTCATAGAATGGAGGTTTGTGAACTCATAGAATGGAGGTGTGTGATGTCACAATGGAAGTGTGTGAAGTCATAGAATGGAGGTGTGTGAAGTCACAGAATGGAGGTGTGAGAAGTCAAAATGGAGGTGTGTGACGTCATAAAATGGAGGTGTGTGAAGTCATAGAATGGAGGTGTGTGAAATCATAGAATGGAGGTTTGTGAAGTCACAGAATGGAGGTGTGTGAACTCAGAATGGAGGTGTGTGAAGTCACAGAAATGAGGTGTGTGAGGTCATAGCATGGAGGTATGTGAAATCATAGAATGGAAGTGTGTGAAGTCATAGAATGGAGGTGTGTGAATTCACAGAATTGAGGTGTTTGAAGTCATATATTAGAGGTGTGTGAAGTCAAAATGGATGTTTGAAGTCATAGAATGGAGGTCTGTGAAATCATAGAATGAGGGTGTGTGAGGTCATAGAATAGAGGTGTGTGAAGTCACAGAATGGAGGTGTGTGAAGTTATGAAATGGAGGTGTGTGAAGTCATAAAATGGAAGTGTGTGAAGTCACACAATGGATGTGTGTGAAGTCACAGAATGGAGGTGTGTGAAGTCACAGAATGGAGGTGTGTGAACTCAGAATGGAAGTTTGTGAAGTCATAGAATGGAGGTGTGTGAAGTCATAGAATGGAAGTGTGTGAAGTCATAGAATGGAGGTGTGTGAAGTCAGAATGGAGATGTGTGACGTCACCGAATGGAGTTGTGTCAACTCAGAATGGAGGTGTGTGAAGTCACAGAATGGAGGTTTGTGAAGTCATAGAATGGAGGTGTGTGAAGTCATAGAATGGATGTTTCTGAAGGAAAAATGAAGGTGTGTGAAGTCAAAGAATGGAGGTGTGTGAAGTCAGAGAATGGAGGTGTGTGAAGTCAGAATGGAGGTGGGTAGTCATAGATTGGGGGTGGGTGACGTCAAAGAAAGGAGGTGTGGTAAGTCATAGAATGGAGGAGTGTGAAGTCATAGAGTGCAGGTGAGTGAAGTCACAGATTCGAGGTCTGTGAAGTCATAGAATAGAGCTGTGTGATGTCAGAATGGAGGTGTGCGAAGTCATAGAATAGAGGTGTGTGATGTCAGAATGGAGGTGTGTGAAGTCATAGATGGAGTTGTGTGAAGTCGTAGTATGGAGGTGTGTGAAACCATAGGATGGAGTTTTGTGAAGTCACAGAATGGAGCTGTGTGAATTCAGAATGGAGGTGTGTGAAGTAATAGAATGGAGGTGTGTGAAGTCAGAATGGAGGTGTGTGAACTCATAGAATGGAGGTGTGTGACGTCAAAATGGAAGTGTGTCAAGTCATAGAATGGAGGTGTGTGAAGTCACAGAATGGAGGTGTGTGAAGTCATAGAATGGAAGTGTGTGAAATCATAGGATTGAGGTGTGTGAAGTTATAGAATGGATGTTTGTAAAGTAAGAATGGAGGTGTGTGAAGTCATAGAATGGAGCTGTGTGAAGTCAGAATGGAGGTGTGTGAAGTCACAGAATGGAGGTGTGTGAAGTCACAGAATGGAGGTGTGTGAAGTCGGAATGGAGGTGTGTGAAGTCACCGAATGCAGGTGTGTGAACTCCGAATGGATGTGTGTGAAGTCACAGAATGGAGGTTTGCGAAGTCATAGAATGGAGGTGTGTGAAGACAAAATTGTGGTGTGTGAACTCATAGAATGGATGTGTGTGAACTAATAGAATGGAGGTGTGTGAAGTCGTGGAATGGAGGTGTGTGAAGTCAAAGAATGGAGGTTTGTGAAGTCGTGGAATGGAGGTGTGTGAAGTCACAGAATGGAGGTGTGTGAAATCAAAATGGTGGTGTGTGAAGTCACAAATGGAGGTGTGTGAAGTCACAGAATGTAGGTGTGTGAAGTCAAAATGGAGGTGTGTGAAGTCAAAGAATGGAGGTTTGTGAACTCATAGAATGGAGGTGTGTGAAGTCATGGAATGGAGGTTTGTGAAGTCAAATATTGGAAGTGTGGGAAGTTACAGAAAGAAGATGTGTGAAGTCATAGAATGGAGGTGTGTGAAGTCAGAATGCAGGTGTGGGAAGTCATAGACTGGAGGTGTGTGAAGTCATAGAATGGAGGTATGTGAAGTCATAGAATGGAAGTGTGTGAAGTCATAGAATGGAGGTGTGTGACGTCACAGAATGGAGGTGTGTGATGTCATAGAATGGAATTGTGTGAAGTCATAGAATGGAGGTGTGTGAAGTCACAGAATGGAGGTGTGTGACATCACAGAATGGAGGAGTGTGAACTCACAATGGAGGTGTGTAAAGTCACAGAATGGAGGTGTGTGAAGTCATAGAATGGAAGTGTGTGAAGTCATACAATGGAGGTGTGTGGAGTCACAGAATGGAGGGTATGAGGTCATAGATTGGAGGTGTGTGAAGTCACAGAATTGAGGTGTTTTAAGTGATATATTGGAGGTGTGTGAAGTCAAAATGGATGTGTGAAGTCATAGAATGGAGTTGGGTGAAATCATAGAATGAGGGTGTGTGAGGTCATAGAATGGAGGTGTGTGAAGTCACAGAATGGAGGTGTGTGAAGTCATAAAATGGAGGTGGGTGAAGTCATAGAAAGGAGGTGTGGGAAGTCATAGAATGGAGGAGTGTGAAGTCATAGAGTGGAGGTGAGTGAAGTCATATATTCGAGGTCTGTGAAGTCACAGAATGGAGGTGTGAGAAGTCAAAATGGAGGTGTGTGACGTCATAAAATGGAGGTGTGTGAAGTCATAGAATGGAGGTGTGTGAAATCATAGAATGGAGGTTTGTGAATTCACAGAATGGAGGTGTGTGAACTCAGAATGGAGGTGTGTGAAGTCAGAGAATGGAGGTGTGTGAAATCACAGAATTGAAGTGTTTGAAGTCATATATTAGAGGTGTGTGAATTCAAAATGGATGTTTGAAGTCATAGAACGGAGGTCTGTGAAATCATAGAATGAGGGTGTGTGAGGTCATAGAATGGTGGTGTGTGAAGTCACACAATCGAGGTGTGTGAAGTTATTAAATGGAAGTGTGTGAAGTCATAGAATGGAAATGTGTGAAGTCATAGAATGGAGGTGCGTGAAGTCATACAATGGATGTTTCTGAAGGAAAAACGAAGGTGTGTGAAGTCATAGAATGGAGGTGTGTGAAGTCAGAGAATGGAGGTTTGTGAAGTCAGAATGGAGGTGGGTAGTCATAGATTGGAGGTGGGTGACGTCATAGAAAGGAGGTGTGGTAAGTCATAGAATGGAGGAGTGTGAAGTCATAGAGTGCAGGTGAGTGAAGTCACAGATTCGAGGTCTGTGAAGTCATAGAATGGAGGTGTGTGATGTCAGAATGGAGGTGTGTGAAGTCATAGATGGAGTTGTGTGAAGTCATAGTATGGAGGTGTGTGAAACCATAGAATGGAGTTTTGTGAAGTCACAGAGTGGAGCTGTGTGAATTCAGAATGGAGGTGTGTGAAGTAATAGAATGGAGGTGTGTGAAGTCAGAATGGAGGTGTGTGAGCTCATAGAATGGAGGTGTGTGACGTCACAATGGAAGTGTGTGAAGTCATAGAATGGAGGTGTGTGAAGTCATAGAATGGAGGTGTGTGAAGTCACAGAATGGAGGTGTGTGAAGTCATAGAATGGAGGTTTGTAAAGTCATAGAATGGAGGTGTGTGAAGTCGTGGAATGGAGGTTTGTGAAGTCGTGGAATGGAGGTGTGTGAAGTCAAAGAATGGAGGTGTGTGAAGTCAAACAATGGTGGTGTGTGAAGTCAAAGAATGGAAGTGTGTGAAGTCCCAGAATGGAAGTGTGTGAAGTCAAAACGGAGGTGTGTGAAGTCAAAGAATGGAGGTGTGTGAAGTCCCAGAATGGTGGTGTGTGAAATCAAAATGGTGGTGTGTGAAGTCACAAATGGAGGTGTGTGAAGTCACAGAATGTAGGTGTGTGATGTCAAAATGGAGGTGTGTGAAGTCAAAGAATGGAGGTGTGTGAACTCATAGAATGGAGGTGTGTGAAGTCATGGAATGGTGGTTTGTGAAGTCAAACATTGGAAGTGTGGGAAGTTACAGAAAGAAGATGTGTGAAGTCATACAGTGGAGGTGTGTGAAGTCAGAATGCATGCGAAGGAAGTCATAGAATGGAGGTGTGTGAAGTCATAGAATGGTGGTGTGTGAAGTCATAGAGTGGAAGTGTGTGAAGTCATAGAATGGAGGTGTGTGATGTCATAGAATGGAGGTGTGTGAAGTCATAGAATGGAGGTGTGTGAACTCATAGAATGGAGGTGTGTGAAGTCATAGAATGGAAGTGTGTGAAGTCATAGAATGGAGGTGTGTGAAGTCACAGAATGGAGGTGTGTGATGTCATAGAATGGAATTGTGTGAAGTCATAGAATGGAGGTGTGTGAAGTCACAGAATGGAGGTGTGTGACATCACAGAATGGAGGAGTGTGAACTCACAATGGAGGTGTGTAAAGTCACAGAATGGAGGTGTGTGAAGTCATAGAATGGAAGTGTGTGAAGTCATACAATGGAGATGTGTGGAGTCACAGAATGGAGGGTATGAGGTCATAGATTGTAGGTGTGTGATGTCACAGAATTGAGGTGTTTGAAGTGATATATTGGAGGTGTGTGAAGTCAAAATGGATGTGTGAAGTCATAGAATGGTGTTGTGTGAAATCATAGAATGAGGGTGTGTGTGGTCATAGAATGGAGGTGTGTGAAGTCAAAGAATGGAGGTGTGTGAAGTCATAAAATGGAGGTGGGTGAAGTCATAGAAAGGAGGTGTGGGAAGTCATAGAATGGAGGAGTGTGAAGTCATAGAGTGGAGGTGAGTGAAGTCATATATTCGAGGTCTGTGAAGTCACAGAATGGAGGTGTGAGAAGTCAAAATGGAGGTGTGGGACGTCATAAAATGGAGGTGTGTGAAGTCATAGAATGGAGGTGTGTGAAATCATAGAATAGAGGTTTGTGAATTCACAGAATGGAGGTGTGTGAACTTAGAATGGAGGTGTGTGAAGTCACAGAATGGAGGTGTGTGAAGTCATAGCATGAAGGTATGTGAAATCATAGAATGGAAGTGTGTGAAGTCATAGAATGGAGGTGTGTGAAATCACAGAATTGAGGTGTTTGAAGTCATATATTAGAGGTGTGTGAAGTCAAAATGGATGTTTGAAGTCATAGAATGGAGGTCTGTGAAATCATAGAATGAGGGTGTGTGAGGTCATAGAATGGTGGTGTGTGAAGTCACAGAATCGAGGTGTGTGAAGTTATAAAATGGAGGTGTGTGAAGTCATAGAATGGAAGTGTGTGAAGTCATAGAATGGAGGTGCGTGAAGTCATACAATGGATGTTTCTGAAGGAAAAACGAAGGTGTGTGAAGTCATAGAATGGAGGTGTGTGAAGTCAGAGAATGGAGGTTTGTGAAGTCAGAATGGAGGTGGGTAGTCATAGACTGGAGGTGGGTGACGTCATAGAAAGGAGGTGTGGTAAGTCATAGAATGGAGGAGTGTGAAGTCATAGAGTGCAGGTGAGTGAAGTCACAGATTCGAGGTCTGTGAAGTCATAGAATGGAGGTGTGTGATGTCAGAATGGAGGTGTGTGAAGTCATAGATGGAGTTGTGTGAAGTCATAGTATGGAGGTGTGTGAAACAATAGAATGGAGTTTTGTGAAGTCACAGAATGGAGCTGTGTGAATTCAGAATGGAGGTGTGTGAAGTAATAGAATGGAGGTGTGTGAAGTCAGAATGGAGGTGTGTGAGCTCATAGAATGGAGGTGTGTGACGTCACAATGGAAGTGTGTGAAGTCATAGAATGGAGGTGTGTGAAGTCACAGAATGGAGGTGTGTGAAGTCATAGAATGGAGGTGTGTGAAGTCACTGAATGGAGGTTTGTAAAGTCATAGAATGGAGGTGTGTGAAGTCATAGAATCGAGGTGGGTGAAGTCATGGATTGGAGGTGTGGGAAGTCACAGTATGGAGGTGTGTGACGTCACAGAATGGAGGTGTGTGAAGTCAAATTGGAGGGGTGTGAAGTCGGATAATGGAGGTGTGTGAAGTCACAGAATGGAGGTGTGTGAAGTCATAGAATGGAAGTGTGTGAAGTCATAGAATGGAGGTGTGTGAAGTCAGAATGGAGGTGTGTGAAGTCACCGAATGGAGATGTGTGAACTACGAAAGGAGGTGTGTGAAGTCACAGAATGGAGGTTTGCGAAGTCACACAATGGAGGTGTGTGAAGTCATAGAATGGATGTTTCTGAATTAAGAATGAAGGTGTGTGAAGTCATAGAATGGAGGTGTGTGAAGACAAAATTTTGGTGTTGAACTCATAGAATGGATGTTTGTGAACTAATAGAATGGAGGTGTGTGAAGTCGTGGAATGGAGGTGTGTGAAGTCAAAGAATGGAGGTGTGTGAAGTCAAACAATTGTGGTGTGTGAAGTCACAGAATGGAGGTGGGTGAAGTCCCAGAATGGAAGTGTGTGAAGTCAAACCGAGGTGTGTGAAGTCAAAGAATCGAGGTGTGAAGTCACAGAATGGTGGTGTGTGAAATCAAAATGGTGGTGTGTGAAGTCACAAATGGAGGTGTGTGAAGTCACAGAATGTAGGTGTGTGAAGTCAAAATGGAGGTGTGTGAAGTCAAAGAATGGAGGTGTGTGAACTCATAGAATGGAGGTGTGTGAAGTCATGGAATGGTGGTTTGTGAAGTCAAACATTGGAAGTGTGGGAAGTTACAGAAAGAAGATGTGTGAAGTCATACAATGGAGGTGTGTGAAGTCAGAATGCATGTGTAGGAAGTCATAGAATGGAGGTGTGTGAAGTCATAGAATGGTGGTGTGTGAAGTCATAGAGTGGAAGTGTGTGAAGTCATAGAATGGAGGTGTGTGACGTCATAGAATGGAGGTGTGTGAAGTCATAGAATGGAGGTGGGTGAAGTCACGGAAGGGAGGTGTGTGAAATCACAGAATGGAGGTGTGTGAAGTCACAGAATGGAGGTGTGTGAAGTCACAGAATGGAGATGTGTGAAGTCAAAAAGGTGGTGTGAGAAGTCACAAATGTAAGTGTGTGAAGTCACAGAATGGAGGTGTGAAGTCAAAATGGTTGTGTTTGAAGTCAAAGAATGTAGGTGTGTGAAGTCATCGAATGGAGGTGTCTGAAGTCACAGAATGGAGGGGTGTGAATTCCGAATAGATATGTGCATAGTCATATAATGGAGGTGTGTGAAGTCAGAATGGAGGTGTGCGAAGTCATAGAACAGAGGTGTGTGATGTCAGAATGGAGGTGTGAGAAGTCATAGATGGAGTTGTGTGAAGTCGTAGTATGGAGGTGTGTGAAACCATAGAATGGAGTTTTGTGATGTCACAGAATGGAGCTGTGTGAATTCAGAATGGAGGTGTGTGAAGTAATAGAATGGAGGTGTGTGAAGTCAGAATGGAGGTGTGTAAACTCATAGAATGGAGGTGTGTGACGTCACAATGGAAGTGTGTGAAGTCATAGAATGGAGGTGTGTGAAGTCACAGAATGGAGGTGTGTGAAGTCATAGAATGGAGGTATGTGAAGTCACAGAATGGAGGTGTGTAAAGTCATAGAATGAAGGTGTGTGAAGTTATAGAATGGATGATGGTAAAGTAAGAATGGAGGTGTGTGAAGTCATAGAATGGAGCTGTGTGAAGTCAGAATGGAGGTGTGTGAAGTCACAGAATGGAGGTGTGTGAAGTCATAGAATGGAGGTGTGTGAAGTCATAGAATGTATGTTTGTGAAGTAAGAAGAAGGTGTGTGAAGTCATAGAACGGAGGTGTGTGAAGTCACAGAATGGAGGTGTGTGAAGTCATAGAATGGAGGTGTGTGAAGTCATAGAATAGAGGTGTGTGAAGTCATATAATGGAGGTGTGTGAAGTGACAGAATGGAGGTGTGTGAAGTCAGAATGGAGGTGTGAAGTCATAGAATGGTGGTGGGTGAAGTCATAGAATGGAGGTGTGTGAAATCATAGAATGGAGGTGTGTGAAATCACATAATGGAGGTGTGGGAAGTCACAGAATGGAAGTGTGTGACATCACAGAATGGAGGTGTGTGAAGTCAGAATGGAGGTGTGTAAAGTCACAGAATGGAGGTGTGTGAAGTCATAGAACGGAAGTGTGTGAAGTCATAGAATGGAGGTCTGTGAAGTCACAGAATGGAAGGTATGAACTCATGGAATGGAGGTGTGTGAAGTCACAGAATTGAGGTGTTTGAAGTCATATATTGGAGGTGTGTGAAGTCAAAATGGATGTGTGAAGTCATAGAATGGAGGTGTGTGAAATCATAGAATGAGGGTGTGTGAGGTTATAGAATGGAGGTGTGTGAAGTCACAGAATGGAGGTGTGTGCAGTCATAAAATTGAGGTGGGTGAAGTCATAGAAAGGAGGTGTGGGAAGTCATAGATTGGAGGAGTGTGAAGTATTAGAGTGGAGGTGAGTGAAGTCACATATTCGAGGTCTGTGAAGTCATAGAATGGAGGTATGTGAAGTCACAGAATGGAGGTGTGTAAAGTCATAGAATGAAGGTGTGTGAAGTTATAGAATGGATGTTTGTAAAGTAAGAATGGAGGTGTGTGAAGTCATAGAATGGAGCTGTGTGAAGTCAGAATGGAGGTGTGTGAAGTCACAGAATGGAGGTGTGTGAAGTCATAGAATGGAGGTGTGTGAAGTCATAGAATGTATGTTTGTGAAGTAAGAAGAAGGTGTGTGAAGTCATAGAACGGAGGTGTGTGAAGTCACAGAATGGAGGTGTGTGAAGTCATAGAATGGAGGTGTGTGAAGTCATAGAATAGAGGTGTGTGAAGTCATATAATGGAGGTGTGTGAAGTGACAGAATGGAGGTGTGTGAAGTCAGAATGGAGGTGTGAAGTCATAGAATGGTGGTGGGTGAAGTCATAGAATGGAGGTGTGTGAAATCATAGAATGGAGGTGTGTGAAATCACATAATGGAGGTGTGGGAAGTCACAGAATGGAAGTGTGTGACATCACAGAATGGAGGTGTGTGAAGTCAGAATGGAGGTGTGTAAAGTCACAGAATGGAGGTGTGTGAAGTCATAGAACGGAAGTGTGTGAAGTCATAGAATGGAGGTCTGTGAAGTCACAGAATGGAAGGTATGAACTCATGGAATGGAGGTGTGTGAAGTCACAGAATTGAGGTGTTTGAAGTCATATATTGGAGGTGTGTGAAGTCAAAATGGATGTGTGAAGTCATAGAATGGAGGTGTGTGAAATCATAGAATGAGGGTGTGTGAGGTTATAGAATGGAGGTGTGTGAAGTCACAGAATGGAGGTGTGTGCAGTCATAAAATTGAGGTGGGTGAAGTCATAGAAAGGAGGTGTGGGAAGTCATAGATTGGAGGAGTGTGAAGTATTAGAGTGGAGGTGAGTGAAGTCACATATTCGAGGTCTGTGAAGTCATAGAATGGAGGTGTGTGAAGTCAGAATGGAGGTGTGTGAAGTCATAGAATGGAGGTGTGTGAACTCATAGAATGGAGGTGTGTGAGGTCACAAAGGAAGTGTGTGAAGTCATAGAATGGAGGTGTGTGAAGTCATAGAATGGAGGTGTGAGAAGCCAAAATGGAGGTGTGTGACGCCATAAAATGGAGGTGTGTGAAGTCATAGAATGGAGGTGTGTGAAATCATAGAATGGAGGTTTGTGAAGTCACAGAGTGGAGGTGTGTGAACTCAGAATTGAGGTGTGTGAAGTCACAGAATGGAGGTGTGTGAAGTCATAGCATGGACGTATGTGAAATCATAGAATGGAAGTGTGTGAAGTCATAGAATGGAGGTGTGTGAAGTCACAGAATGAAGGTGTTTGAAGTCATAGAATGGAGGTGTGTGAAGTCACAGAAGGGATGTGTGTGAAGTCAAATAATGGAGGTGTGTGAAGTCAAAATAGAGGTGTGTGACTCATAAACTGGAGGTGTGTGAAGTCATAGAATTGAGGTGTGAGAAATCATAGAATGGAGGTTTGTGAAGTCACAGAACGGAGGTGTGTGAAGTCACAGAATGGAGGTTTGTGAAGTCATAGAATGGAGGTATATGAAGTCAATTTGGAGGGGTGTGAAGTCGGATAATGGAGGTGTGTGAAGTCAAAGAATGGAGGTGGGTGAAGTCACAGAAAGGAGGTGTGTGAAGTCATAGAATGGAGGTGTGTGAAGTCACAGAATGGACGGGTATGAAGTCATATATTTTAGGTGTGTGAAGTCAAAATGGATGTGTGAAATCATAGAATGGAGGTGTGTGAAGTCAAAATGGAGTTGTGTGAAGTCACCGAATGGAGGTGTGTGAACACCAAATGGAGGTGTGTGAAGTCACAGAATGGAGGTTTGCGAAGTCATAGAATGGAGGTGTGTGAAGTCATAGAATGGATGTTTCTGAATTAAGAATGAAGGTGTGTGAAGTCATAGAATGGAGGTGTGTGAAGACAAAATTTTGGTGTTGAACTCATAGAATGGATGTTTGTGAACTACTAGAATGGAGGTGTTTGAAGTCGTGGAACGGAGGTCTGTGAAGTCAAAGAATAGAGGTGTGTGAAGTCAAACAATGGTGGTGTCTGAAGTCACAGAATGGAGGTGTGTGAAGTCACAGAATGGAAGTGTGTGAAGTCAAAACGGAGGTGTGTGATGTCAAAGAATGGAGGTGTGTGAAGTCACAGAATGGTGGTGTGTGAAGTCAAAATGGTGGTGTGTGAAGTCACAAATGGAGGTGTGTGAAGTCACAGAATGTAGGTGTGTGAAGTCAAAATGGAGTTGTGTGATGTCAAAGAATGGAGGTGAGTGAACTCATAGAATGGTGGTGTGTGAAGTCATGGAATGGTGGTTTGTGAAGTCAAACATTGGAAGTGTGGGAAGTTACAGAAAGAAGATGTGTGAAGTCATACAATGGAGGTGTGTGAGTCAGAATGCATGTGTAGGAAGTCATAGAATGGAGGTGTGTGAAGTCATAGAATGGTGGTGTGTGAAGTCATAGAATGGAAGTGTGTGAAGTCATAGAATGGAGGTGTGTGATGTCATAGAATGGAGGTGTGTGAAGTCATAGAATGTATGTTTGTGAAGTAAGAATGAAGGTGTGTGAAGTCACAGAATTGAGGTGTGTGACGTCACAGAATGGAGGTGTGTGAAGTCATAGAATGGAGGTGTGTGAAGTCAGAATGGAGGTGTGTGAAGTCACTGAATGGAGGTATGTGAACTCAGAATGGAGGTGTATGAAGTCACAGAATGAAGGTTTGTGAAGTCACAAAGGGAGTTGTGGGAAGTCATAAAATGGATGTTTCTGAATTAAGAATGAAGGTGGGTGAAGTCATAGAATGGAGGTGTGTGAACTCATCGAATGGAGGTGTGTGAACTCATCGAATGGAGGTGTGTGAAGTCGTGGAATGGAGGTGTGTGAAGTCAAAGAATGGAGGTGTGTGAAGCGAACAATAGTGGTGTGTGAAGTCACAGAATGGAGGTGAGTGAAGTCATATAATGGAGGTGTGTGAACTCATAGAATGGAGTTGTGTGAAGTGATAATGTAGGTGTGTCAAGTCATAGAATGGAGGTGTGTGAAGTCATAGAATGGAGGTGTGTGAAGTCACAGAATGGAGGTGTGTGAAGTCATAGAATGGAGGTGTGTGAAGTCACAGAATGGAGGTGTGTGAAGTCATAGAATGGAGGTGTGTGAAGTCAGAATGGAGGTATGAAATTATAGAATGGGGGTGGGTGAAGTCACAGGAATTAGGTGTGGGAAGTCACAGAATGGAGAAGTGTGAAGTCATAGAGTGGAGGTGAGTGAAGTCACAGATTTGAGGTCTGTGAAGTCACAGAATGGAGGTGTGTGAAGTTAGAATATAGGTATGTGAAGTCATAGAATAGAGGTTTGTGAAGTCAGAATGGATGTGTGTGAAGTCATAGAATGGAGGTGTGTGAACTCATAGAATGGAGGTGTGACGTCACAATGGAATTGTGTGAAGTCATAGTATGGAGATGTGTGAAATCATAGAATGGTGTTTTGTGAAGTCACAGAATGGAGATGTGTGAGTCAGAATTGAGGTGTGTGAAGTCATAGAATGCAGATGTGTGAAGTCATAGAATGGAGGATTGTGAAGTCACCGAAGGGAGATTTGTGAAGTCATAGAATGGAGGTATGTGAAGTCAAATTGGAAGGGTGTGAAGTCGGAGAATGTAGGTGTGTGAACTCAGAGAATGGAGGTTGGTGAAGTCGTAGAATGGATGGGTATGAAGTCATAGATTGAAGTTGTGTGAAGTCAGAGAATTGAGGTGTTTGATGTCATATATTGGAGGTGTGTGAAGTCAAAAATGGAGGTGTGTGAACTCAGAAAGGAGGTGTGTGAAGTCACTGAATGGAAGTGTGTGAGGTAATAGAATGGAAGTGTGTGAATTCATAGAATGCAGGTGTATGAAGTCAGATTGGAGGTGTGTGAAGTGACCGAATGGAGTTGTGTGAACTCAGAATGGAGGTGCGTGAAGCCACAGAATTGAGGTTTGCGAAGTCATAGAATGGAGGTGTGGGAAGTCTTAGAATGGATGTTTCTGAATTAAGAAGTAAGGTGTGTGAAGTCATAGAATGGCGGTGTGTCAAGACAAAATTGTGGTGTGGGAACTCATAGAATGGATGTGTGTGAACTCATAGAATGGACATGTGTGAAGTCGTGGAATGGAGGTGTGCGAAGTCAAAGAATGGAGGCGTGTGATGTCAAACAATGGTGGTGTGTGAAGTCACAGAATGGAGGTGTGTGATATCACAGAATGGAAGTGTGTGAAGTTAAAATGGAGGTGTGTGAAGTCACAGAATGGAGGTGTGTGACGTCACAGAATGGAGGTGTGTGAAGTCAAAATGGAGGTGTGTGAAGTCAAATAATGGAGGTGTGTTAACTCATAGAATGGAGGTGTGTGAAGTCATGGAATGGAGGTTTGTGAAGTCAATCATTGGAAGTGTGTGAAGTTACAGAAAGGAGATGTGTGAAGTCATAGAATGGAGGAGTGTAAAGTCAGAATGGAGATTTGTGAAGTCATAGAATGGAGGTGTGTGAAGTCATAGAATGTTGGTGTATGAAGTCATAGAATGGAGGTGTATGAAGTCATAGAATGGAGGTGTGTGAAGTCCGAATGCAGGTGTGTGAATTCATAGAATGGAGGTGTGTGAAGTCATAGAATGGAGGTGTGTGAAGTCATAGAATGGAAGTGTGTGAAGTCATAGAATGTAGGTGTGTGATGTCATAGAATGTAGGTGTGTGAAGTCATACAATGGAGGTGTGTGAAGTCACGGAAGGGAGGTGTGTGAAGTCACAGAATGGAGGTGTGTGAAGTCAAAATGGAGGTGTGTGAAGTCATAGAATGGAGGTGTGTGAAGTCAAAGAATGGAGGTGTGTGAAGTCATAGAATGGAGGTGTGTGAAATCACAGAATGGAGGTGTGTGAATTCGCAGAATGGAGGTGTGTAAAGTCACAGAGTGGAGATGTGTGAAGTCATAGAGTGGAGGTGTGTGAAGTCATAGAAGGGAGGTTTGTGAAGTCATAGAATGGAGGTGTGTGAAGTCAAAAAAGAGGTGTGTAAAGTCATATAATTGAGGTGTGTGAAGTCAGAATGGAGCTGTGTGAAGTCATAGATTGGAAGTGTGTGAAGTCAAAATGGAAGTGTGTAAACTCATAGAATGGAGGTGTGTGAAGTCACAGAATGGAGGTGTGTGAATTCAGATTGGAGGTGTGTGAAGTCATAGAATGGAGGTGTGTCAACTCATAAAGTAGGTCTGTGAAGTCATAGAATGGAGGTATGTGAAGTCATAGAATGGAGGTGTGTGAAATCATAGAATGGAGGTGTGTGAAGTCACAGAATTTAGGTGTGAGAAGTCAGTATGGAGGTGTGTGAGGTCAGAATGGAGAAGTGTGAAGTCGTAGAATGGAGGTGTGTGAAGTCACAATGTAGGTGTGTGAAGTCATAGAATGGAGGTGTGTGAAGTCATAGAATGGAGGTGTGTGAAGTCATAGAATGGAGATGTGTGAAATCATAGAATGGAGTTTTGTGAAGTCACAGAATGGAGCTGTGTGAGTCAGAATTGTGGTGTGTGAAGTCATAGAATGCAGATGTGTGAAGTCATAGAATGGAGGATTGTGAAGTCACCGAAGGGAGGTTTGTGAAGTCATAGAATGGAGGTATGTGAAGTCAGATTGGAGGGGTGTGAAGTCAGAGAATGGAGGTGTGTGAAGTCATAGAATGGAGGTGGGTGAAGTCATAGAATGGAGGTGTATGAAGCCATAGAATGGAGGTCTGTGAAGTCACAGAATGGACGAGTAGGAAGTCATAGAATGAAGGTGTGTGAAGTCAGAGAATTGAGGTGTTTGAGGTCATATATTGGAGGTGTGTGAAGTCAAACAATGGAGATGTGTGAACTCAGAAAGGAGGTGTGTGAAGTCACAGAATGGAATTGTGTGAAGTAATAGAAAGGAAGTGTGTGAAATCATAGAATGGAGGTGTGTGAAGTCACAGAATGGAGGTGTGTGAAGTCAAAATGGAGGTGTGTGAAGTCACAAATGGAGGTGTGTGAAGTCACAGAATGTAGGTGTGTGAAGTCAAAATGGAGGTGTGTGAAGTCAAAGAATGGCGGTGTGTGAAATCATGGAATGGATTTATGTGAAGTCATGGAATGGAAGTTTGTGAAGTCAAACATTGGAAGTGTGTGAAGTTACAGAAAGGAGATGTGTGAAGTCATAGAATGGAGGTGGATGAAGTCATAGAATGGAGGTGTGTGAAGTCCGAATGCAGGTGTGTGAATTCATAGAATGGAGGTGTGTGAAGTCATAGAATGGAGGTGTGTGAAGTCATAGAATGGAAGTGTGTGAAGTCATAGAATGTAGGTGTGTGATGTCATAGAATGTAGGTGTGTGAAGTCATACAATGGAGGTGTGTGAAGTCACGGAAGGGAGGTGTGTGAAGTCACAGAATGGAGGTGTGTGAAGTCAAAATGGAGGTGTGTGAAGTCATAGAATGGAGGTGTGTTAAGTCAAAGAATGGAGGTGTGTGAAGTCATAGAATGGAGGTGTGTGAAATCACAGAATGGAGGTGTGTGAATTCGCAGAATGGAGGTGTGTAAAGTCACAGAGTGGAGATGTGTGAAGTCATAGAGTGGAGGTGTGTGAAGTCATAGAAGGGAGGTTTGTGAAGTCATAGAATGGAGGTGTGTGAAGTCAAAAAAGAGGTGTGTAAAGTCATATAATTGAGGTGTGTGAAGTCAGAATGGAGCTGTGTGAAGTCATAGATTGGAAGTGTGTGAAGTCAAAATGGAAGTGTGTAAACTCATAGAATGGAGGTGTGTGAAGTCACAGAATGGAGGTGTGTGAATTCAGATTGGAGGTGTGTGAAGTCATAGAATGGAGGTGTGTCAACTCATAAAGTAGGTCTGTGAAGTCATAGAATGGAGGTGTGTGAAGTCATAGAATGGAGGTGTGTGAAATCATAGAATGGAGGTGTGTGAAGTCACAGAATTTAGGTGTGAGAAGTCAGTATGGAAGTGTGTGAGGTCAGAATGGAGAAGTGTGAAGTCGTAGAATGGAGGTGTGTGAAGTCACAATGTAGGTGTGTGAACTCATAGAATGGAGGGGTGTAAAGTCACAATGTAGGTGTGTGAAGTCATAGAATGGAGGTGTGTGAAGTCATAGAATGGAGATGTGTGAAGTCACAGAATGGAGGTGTGTGAAGACAAAATTTCGGTGTTGAACTCATAGAATGGATGTTTGTGAACTAATAGAATGGAGGTGTTTGAAGTCGTGGAATGGAGGTGTGTGAAGTCAAAGAATGGAGGTGTGTGAAGTCAAACAATGGTGGTGTCTGAAGTCACAGAATGGAGGTGTGTGAAGTCACAGAATGGAAGTGTGTGAAGTCAAAAGGGAGGTGTGTGATGTCAAAGAATGGAGGTGTGTGAAGTCACAGAATGGTGGTGTGTGAAATCAAAATGGTGGTGTGTGAAGTCACAAATGGAGGTGTGTGAAGTCACAGAATATAGGTGTGTGAAGTCAAAATGGAGTTGTGTGAAGTCAAAGAATGGAGGTGAGTGAACTCATAGAATGGAGGTGTGTGAAGTCATGGAATGTTGGTTTGTGAAGTCAAACATTGGAAGTGTGGGAAGTTACAGAAAGAAGATGTGTGAAGTCATACCATGGAGGTGTGTGAGTCAGAATGCATGTGTAGGAAGTCATAGAATGGAGGTGTGTGAAGTCATAGAATGGTGGTGTGTGAAGTCATAGAATGGAAGTGTGTGAAGTCATAGAATGGAGGTGTGTGATGTCATAGAATGGAGGTGTGTGAAGTCATAGAGTGGAGGTGGGTGAAGTCACGGAATGGAGGTGCGTGAAATCACAGAATGGAGGAGTGTGAACTCACAGAATGGAGGTGTGTGAAGTCACAGAATGGAGGTGTGTGAAGTCACAGAATGGAGATGTGTGAAGTCAAAAAGGTGGTGTGAGAAGTCACAAATGTAAGTGTGTGAAGTCACAGAATGGAGGTATGAAGTCAAAATGGTTGTGTGTGAAGTCACAGAATGGTGGTGTGTGAAATCAAAATGGTGGTGTGTGAAGTCACAAATGGAGGTGTGTGAAGTCACAGAATGTAGGTGTGTGAAGTCAAAATGGATGTGTGTAGTCAAAGAATGGAGGTGTGTGAACTCATAGAATGGAGGTGTGTGAAGTCATGGAATGGAGGTTTGTGAAGTCAAATATTGGAAGTGTGGGAAGTTACATAAAGAAGATGTGTGAAGTCATAGAATGGAGGTGTGTGAAGTTAGAATGCAGGTGTGGGAAGTCATAGACTGGAGGTGTGTGAAGACATAGAATGGAGGTGTGTGAATTCATAGAATGGAAGTGTGTGAAGTCATAGAATGGAGGTGTGTGCTGTTACAGAATGGAGGTGTGTGAAGTCATAGAATGGAATTGTGTAAAGTCATAGAATGGAGGTGTGTGAAGTCACAGAATGGAGGTGTGTGACATCACAGAATGCAGGAGTGTGAACTCACAATGGAGGTGTGTGAAGTCATAAAATGGAGGTGGGTGAAGTCATAGAAAGGAGGTGTGTGAAGTCATAAAATGGAGGTGTGTGAAGTCATAGAATGGAGGTTTGTGAACTCATAGAATGGAGGTTTGTGATGTCACAATGGAAGTGTGTGAAGTCATAGAATGGAGGTGTGTGAAGTCACAGAATGGAGGTGTGAGAAGACAAAATGGAGGTGTGTGACGTCATAAAATGGAGGTGTGTGAAGTCATAGAATGGAGGTGTGTGAAATCATAGAATGGAGGTTTGTGAAGTCACAGAATGGAGGTGTGTGAACGCAGAATGGAGGTGTGTGAAGTCACAGAATGGAGGTGTGTGAGGTCATAGCATGGAGGTATGTGAAATCATAGAATGGAAGTGTGTGAAGTCATAGAATGGAGGTGTGTGAAATCACAGAATTGAGGTGTTTGAAGTCATATATTAGAGGTGTGTGAAGTCAAAATGGATGTTTGAAGTCATAGAATGGAGGTCTGTGAAATCATAGAATGAGGGTGTGTGAGGTCATAGAATGGAGGTGTGTGAAGTCACAGAATGGAGGTGTGTGAAGTTATAAAATGGAGGTGTGTGAAGTTATAAAATGGAAGTGTGTGAAGTCACACAATGGAGGTGTGTGATGTCACAGAATGGAGGTGTGTGAAGTCACAGAATGGAGGTGTGTGAACTCAGAATGGAGGTTTGTGAAGTCATAGAATGGAGGTGTGTGAAGTCAGAATGGAGGGGTGTGAAGTCACAGAATGGAGGTGTGTGAAGTCATAGAATGGAGGTGTGTGAAGTCATAGAATGGAGGTGTGTGAAGTCAGAATGGAGGTGTGTGAAGTCACAGAATGGAGGTGTGTGAAGTCATAGAATGGAAGTGTGTGAAGTCATACAATGGAGGTGTGTGAAGTCAGAATGGAGATGTGTGACGTCACCGAATGGAGTTGTGTCAACTCAGAATGGAGGTGTGTGAAGTCATAGAATGGAGGTTTGTGAAGTCATAGAATGGAGGTGTGTGAAGTCATAGAATGGATGTTTCTGAAGGAAAAATGAAGGTGTGTGAAGTCAAAGAATGGAGCTGTGTGAAGTCAGAATGGAGGTGTGGGAAGTCACAGAATGGAGGTGTGTGACGTCACAGAATGGAGATGTGTGAAGTCAGAATGGAGGTGTGTAAAGTCACAGAATGGAGGTGTGTGAAGTCATAGAACGGAAGTGTGTGAAGTCATAGAATGGAGGTCTGTGAAGTCACAGAATGGAAGGTATGAACTCATATAATGGAGGTGTGTGAAGTCACAGAATTTAGGTGTTTGAAGTCATATATTGGAGGTGTGTGAAGTCAAAATGGATGTGTGAAGTCATAGTATGGAGATGTGTGAAATCATAGAATGGTGTTTTGTGAAGTCACAGAATGGAGATGTGTGAGTCAGAATTGAGGTGTGTGAAGTCATAGAATGCAGATGTGTGAAGTCATAGAATGGAGGATTGTGAAGTCACCGAAGGGAGATTTGTGAAGTCATAGAATGGAGGTATGTGAAGTCAAATTGGAAGGGTGTGAAGTCGGAGAATGTAGGTGTGTGAACTCAGAGAATGGAGGTTGGTGAAGTCGTAGAATGGATGGGTATGAAGTCATAGATTGAAGTTGTGTGAAGTCAGAGAATTGAGGTGTTTGATGTCATATATTGGAGGTGTGTGAAGTCAAAAATGGAGGTGTGTGAACTCAGAAAGGAGGTGTGTGAAGTCACTGAATGGAAGTGTGTGAGGTAATAGAATGGAAGTGTGTGAATTCATAGAATGCAGGTGTATGAAGTCAGATTGGAGGTGTGTGAAGTGACCGAATGGAGTTGTGTGAACTCAGAATGGAGGTGCGTGAAGCCACAGAATTGAGGTTTGCGAAGTCATAGAATGGAGGTGTGGGAAGTCTTAGAATGGATGTTTCTGAATTAAGAAGTAAGGTGTGTGAAGTCATAGAATGGCGGTGTGTCAAGACAAAATTGTGGTGTGGGAACTCATAGAATGGATGTGTGTGAACTCATAGAATGGACATGTGTGAAGTCGTGGAATGGAGGTGTGCGAAGTCAAAGAATGGAGGCGTGTGATGTCAAACAATGGTGGTGTGTGAAGTCACAGAATGGAGGTGTGTGATATCACAGAATGGAAGTGTGTGAAGTTAAAATGGAGGTGTGTGAAGTCACAGAATGGAGGTGTGTGACGTCACAGAATGGAGGTGTGTGAAGTCAAAATGGAGGTGTGTGAAGTCAAATAATGGAGGTGTGTTAACTCATAGAATGGAGGTGTGTGAAGTCATGGAATGGAGGTTTGTGAAGTCAATCATTGGAAGTGTGTGAAGTTACAGAAAGGAGATGTGTGAAGTCATAGAATGGAGGAGTGTAAAGTCAGAATGGAGATTTGTGAAGTCATAGAATGGAGGTGTGTGAAGTCATAGAATGTTGGTGTATGAAGTCATAGAATGGAGGTGTATGAAGTCATAGAATGGAGGTGTGTGAAGTCCGAATGCAGGTGTGTGAATTCATAGAATGGAGGTGTGTGAAGTCATAGAATGGAGGTGTGTGAAGTCATAGAATGGAAGTGTGTGAAGTCATAGAATGTAGGTGTGTGATGTCATAGAATGTAGGTGTGTGAAGTCATACAATGGAGGTGTGTGAAGTCACGGAAGGGAGGTGTGTGAAGTCACAGAATGGAGGTGTGTGAAGTCAAAATGGAGGTGTGTGAAGTCATAGAATGGAGGTGTGTGAAGTCAAAGAATGGAGGTGTGTGAAGTCATAGAATGGAGGTGTGTGAAATCACAGAATGGAGCTGCGTGAATTCGCAGAATGGAGGTGTGTAAAGTCACAGAGTGGAGATGTGTGAAGTCATAGAGTGGAGGTGTGTGAAGTCATAGAAGGGAGGTTTGTGAAGTCATAGAATGGAGGTGTGTGAAGTCAAAAAAGAGGTGTGTAAAGTCATATAATTGAGGTGTGTGAAGTCAGAATGGAGCTGTGTGAAGTCATAGATTGGAAGTGTGTGAAGTCAAAATGGAAGTGTGTAAACTCATAGAATGGAGGTGTGTGAAGTCACAGAATGGAGGTGTGTGAATTCAGATTGGAGGTGTGTGAAGTCATAGAATGGAGGTGTGTCAACTCATAAAGTAGGTCTGTGAAGTCATAGAATGGAGGTGTGTGAAGTCATAGAATGGAGGTGTGTGAAATCATAGAATGGAGGTGTGTGAAGTCACAGAATTTAGGTGTGAGAAGTCAGTATGGAGGTGTGTGAGGTCAGAATGGAGAAGTGTGAAGTCGTAGAATGGAGGTGTGTGAAGTCACAATGTAGGTGTGTGAACTCATAGAATGGAGGGGTGTAAAGTCACAATGTAGGTGTGTGAAGTCATAGAATGGAGGTGTGTGAAGTCATAGAATGGAGATGTGTGAAGTCACAGAATGGAGGTGTGTGAAGTCAAAATGGTGGTGTGTGAAGTCACAATTGGAGGTGTGTGAACTCATAGAATGGAGGGGTGTAAAGTCACAATTTAGGTGTGTGAACTCATAGAATGGAGGTGTGTGAAGTCATGGAATGGAGGTTTGTGAAGTCAAACATTGGAAGTGTGGGAAGTTACAAAAAGGAGATTTGTGAAGTCATAGAATGGTGGTGTGTGAAGTCATAGAATGGAGGAGTGTGAAGTCAGAATGGAGATTTGTGAAGTCACAGAATGTAGGTGTGTGAGGTCATAGAATGTTGGTGTATGAACTCATAGAAGGGAGGTGTATGAAGTCATAGAATGGAGGTGTGTGAAGTCAGAGTGTAGGTGTGTGAAGTCATAGAATGGAGGTTTGTGAAGTCATAGACTGGAGCTGTGTGAAGTCATAGAATGGAAGTGTGTGAAGTCATAGAATGGAGGTCTGTGATGATATAGAATGGAGGTGTGTGAAGTCACAGAATGGACGTGTGTGAAGTCACAATAGAGGTTTGTGAAGTCATAGAATGGAGGTGTGTGAAGTCATAGACTGGAGGTGTGTGAAATCACAGAATGGAGGTGTGTGAATTCGCAGAATGGAGGTGTGTAAAGTCACAGAGTGGAGATGTGTGAAGTCACAGAGTGGAGGTGTGTGAAGTCATAGAAGGGAGGTTTGTGAAGTCATAGAATGGAGGTGTGTGAAGTCAGAATAGAGGTTTGTAAAGTCATAGAATTGAGGTGTGTGAAGTCAGAATGGAGCTGTGTGAAGTCATAGAATGGAGGTGTGTGAAGTCAAAATGGAAGTGTGTAAACTCATAGATTGGAGGTGTGTGAAGTCACAGAATGGAGGTGTCTGAATTCAGATTGGAGGTGTGTGAAGTCATAGAATGGAGTTGTGTCAACTCATAAAGTAGGTCTGTGAAGTCATAGAATGGAGGTGTGTGAAGTCATAGAATGGAGGTGTGTGAAATCATAGAATGGAGGTGTGTGAAGTCACAGAATTTAGGTGTGAGAAGTCTTTATGGAGGTGTGTTAGGTCAGAATGGAGATGTGTGAAGTCATAGAATGGAGGTGTGTGAAGTCATAGAATGGAGGTGTGTGAAATCATAGAATGTAGGTGTGTGAAGTCATAGAATGGAGGTGTGTGAAGTCACAGAATGGAGGTGTGTGAAGTCAAAATGGTGGTGTGTGAAGTCACAAATGAAGGTGTGTGAAGTCACAGAATGTGGGTGTGTGAAGTCAAAATGGAGGTGTGTGAAGTCAAAGAATGGAGGTGTGTGAAGTCATAGAATGGAGGTGTGTGAAGTCATACTATGGAGGAGTGTGAAGTCAGAATGGAGATTTGTGAAGTCACAGAATGGAGGTGTGTGAAGTCATAGAATGTTGGTGTATGAAGTCATAGAAGGGAGGTGTATGAAGTCATAGAATGGAGGTGTGTGAAGTCAGAGTGCACGTGTGTGAAGTCATAGAATGGAGGTTTGTGAAGTGATAGACTGGAGCTGTGTGAAGTCATAGAATGGAAGTGTGTGAAGTCATAGAATGGAGGTCTGTGATGATATAGAATGGAGGTGTGTGAAGTCACAGAATGGACTTGTGTGAAGTCACAATGGAGGTTTGTGAAGTCATAGAATGGAGGTGTGTGAAGTCATAGAATGGAGGTGTGTGAAATCTCAGAATGGAGGGGTATGAATTCGCAGAATAGAGGTGTGTAAAGACACAGAGTGGAGATGTGTGCATTCACAGAATGGAGTTGGGTGAAGTCATACAAAGGAGGTTTGTGAAGTCACAGAATGGAGGTGTGTGAACTCAGAATAGAGGTGTGCAAAGTCATAGAATGGAGGGGTGTGAAGTCAGAATGGAGCTTTGTGAAGTCATAGAATGGGGGTGTGTGAAGTCAGAATGGAGGTGTGTGAACTCATAGAATGGAGGTGTGTGAAGTCACAGAATGGAGGTGTGTGAAGTCATAGAATGGAGGTGTGTGAAATCATAGAATGAAGTTGTGTGAAGTCATAGAATGGAGGTGTGTGAAGTCATAGAATGGAGGTGTGTGAAGTCATAGAATAGAGGTGTGTGAAGTCATAGAATGGAGATGTGTGAAATCATAGAATGGAGTTTTGTGAAGTCACAGAATGGAGCTGTGTGAGTCAGAATTGTGGTGTGTGAAGTCATAGAATGCAGATGTGTGAAGTCATAGAATGGAGGATTGTGAAGTCACCGAAGGGAGGTTTGTGAAGTCATAGAATGGAGGTATGTGAAGTCAGATTGGAGGGGTGTGAAGTCAGAGAATGGAGGTGTGTGAAGTCATAGAATGGAGGTGGGTGAAGTCATAGAATGGAGGTGTATGAAGCCATAGAATGGAGGTCTGTGAAGTCACAGAATGGACGAGTAGGAAGTCATAGAATGAAGGTGTGTGAAGTCAGAGAATTGAGGTGTTTGAGGTCATATGTTGGAGGTGTGTGAAGTCAAACAATGGAGGTGTGTGAACTCAGAAAGGAGGTGTGTGAAGTCACAGAATGGAATTGTGTGAAGTAATAGAAAGGAAGTGTGTGAAGTCATAGAATGGAGGTGTGTGAAGTCACAGAATGGAGGTGTGTGAAGTCAAAATGGAGGTGTGTGAAGTCACAAATGGAGGTGTGTGAAGTCACAGAATGTAGGTGTGTGAAGTCAAAATGGAGGTGTGTGAAGTCAAAGAATGGCGGTGTGTGAAATCATGGAATGGATTTATGTGAAGTCATGGAATGGAAGTTTGTGAAGTCAAACATTGGAAGTGTGTGAAGTTACAGAAAGGAGATGTGTGAAGTCATAGAATGGAGGTGTATGAAGTCATAGAATGGAGGTGTGTGAAGTCCGAATGCAGGTGTGTGAATTCATAGAATGGAGGTGTGTGAAGTCATAGAATGGAGGTGTGTGAAGACATAGAATGGAAGTGTGTGAAGTCATAGAATGTAGGTGTGTGATGTCATAGAATGTAGGTGTGTGAAGTCATACAATGGAGGTGTGTGAAGTCACGGAAGGGAGGTGTGTGAAGTCACAGAATGGAGGTGTGTGAAGTCAAAATGGAGGTGTGTGAAGTCATAGAATGGAGGTGTGTTAAGTCAAAGAATGGAGGTGTGTGAAGTCATAGAATGGAGGTGTGTGAAATCACAGAATGGAGGTGTGTGAATTCGCAGAATGGAGGTGTGTAAAGTCACAGAGTGGAGATGTGTGAAGTCATAGAGTGGAGGTGTGTGAAGTCATAGAAGGGAGGTTTGTGAAGTCATAGAATGGAGGTGTGTGAAGTCAAAAAAGAGGTGTGTAAAGTCATATAATTGAGGTGTGTGAAGTCAGAATGGAGCTGTGTGAAGTCATAGATTGGAAGTGTGTGAAGTCAAAATGGAAGTGTGTAAACTCATAGAATGGAGGTGTGTGAAGTCACAGAATGGAGGTGTGTGAATTCAGATTGGAGGTGTGTGAAGTCATAGAATGGAGGTGTGTCAACTCATAAAGTAGGTCTGTGAAGTCATAGAATGGAGGTGTGTGAAGTCATAGAATGGAGGTGTGTGAAATCATAGAATGGAGGTGTGTGAAGTCACAGAATTTAGGTGTGAGAAGTCAGTATGGAGGTGTGTGATGTCAGAATGGAGAAGTGTGAAGTCGTAGAATGGAGGTGTGTGAAGTCACAATGTAGGTGTGTGAAGTCATAGAATGGAGGTGTGTGAAGTCATAGAATGGAGGTGTGTGAAGTCATAGAATGGAGATGTGTGAAATCATAGAATGGAGTTTTGTGAAGTCACAGAATGGAGCTGTGTGAGTCAGAATTGTGGTGTGTGAAGTCATAGAATGCAGATGTGTGAAGTCATAGAATGGAGGATTGTGAAGTCACCGAAGGGAGGTTTGTGAAGTCATAGAATGGAGGTATGTGAAGTCAGATTGGAGGGGTGTGAAGTCAGAGAATGGAGGTGTGTGAAGTCATAGAATGGAGGTGGGTGAAGTCATAGAATGGAGGTGTATGAAGCCATAGAATGGAGGTCTGTGAAGTCACAGAATGGACGAGTAGGAAGTCATAGAATGAAGGTGTGTGAAGTCAGAGAATTGAGGTGTTTGAGGTCATATGTTGGAGGTGTGTGAAGTCAAACAATGGAGGTGTGTGAACTCAGAAAGGAGGTGTGTGAAGTCACAGAATGGAATTGTGTGAAGTAATAGAAAGGAAGTGTGTGAAGTCATAGAATGGAGGTGTGTGAAGTCACAGAATGGAGGTGTGTGAAGTCAAAATGGAGGTGTGTGAAGTCACAAATGGAGGTGTGTGAAGTCACAGAATGTAGGTGTGTGAAGTCAAAATGGAGGTGTGTGAAGTCAAAGAATGGCGGTGTGTGAAATCATGGAATGGATTTATGTGAAGTCATGGAATGGAAGTTTGTGAAGTCAAACATTGGAAGTGTGTGAAGTTACAGAAAGGAGATGTGTGAAGTCATAGAATGGAGGTGGATGAAGTCATAGAATGGAGGTGTGTGAAGTCCGAATGCAGGTGTGTGAATTCATAGAATGGAGGTGTGTGAAGTCATAGAATGGAGGTGTGTGAAGTCATAGAATGGAAGTGTGTGAAGTCATAGAATGTAGGTGTGTGATGTCATAGAATGTAGGTGTGTGAAGTCATACAATGGAGGTGTGTGAAGTCACGGAAGGGAGGTGTGTGAAGTCACAGAATGGAGGTGTGTGAAGTCAAAATGGAGGTGTGTGAAGTCATAGAATGGAGGTGTGTGAAGTCAAAGAATGGAGGTGTGTGAAGTCATAGAATGGAGGTGTGTGAAATCACAGAATGGAGGTGTGTGAATTCGCAGAATGGAGGTGTGTAAAGTCACAGAGTGGAGATGTGTGAAGTCATAGAGTGGAGGTGTGTGAAGTCATAGAAGGGAGGTTTGTGAAGTCATAGAATGGAGGTGTGTGAAGTCAAAAAAGAGGTGTGTAAAGTCATATAATTGAGGTGTGTGAAGTCAGAATGGAGCTGTGTGAAGTCATAGATTGGAAGTGTGTGAAGTCAAAATGGAAGTGTGTAAACTCATAGAATGGAGGTGTGTGAAGTCACAGAATGGAGGTGTGTGAATTCAGATTGGAGGTGTGTGAAGTCATAGAATGGAGGTGTGTCAACTCATAAAGTAGGTCTGTGAAGTCATAGAATGGAGGTATGTGAAGTCATAGAATGGAGGTGTGTGAAATCATAGAATGGAGGTGTGTGAAGTCACAGAATTTAGGTGTGAGAAGTCAGTATGGAGGTGTGTGAGGTCAGAATGGAGAAGTGTGAAGTCGTAGAATGGAGGTGTGTGAAGTCACAATGTAGGTGTGTGAAGTCATAGAATGGAGGTGTGTGAAGTCATAGAATGGAGGTGTGTGAAGTCATAGAATGGAGATGTGTGAAATCATAGAATGGAGTTTTGTGAAGTCACAGAATGGAGCTGTGTGAGTCAGAATTGTGGTGTGTGAAGTCATAGAATGCAGATGTGTGAAGTCATAGAATGGAGGATTGTGAAGTCACCGAAGGGAGGTTTGTGAAGTCATAGAATGGAGGTATGTGAAGTCAGATTGGAGGGGTGTGAAGTCAGAGAATGGAGGTGTGTGAAGTCATAGAATGGAGGTGGGTGAAGTCATAGAATGGAGGTGTATGAAGCCATAGAATGGAGGTCTGTGAAGTCACAGAATGGACGAGTAGGAAGTCATAGAATGAAGGTGTGTGAAGTCAGAGAATTGAGGTGTTTGAGGTCATATATTGGAGGTGTGTGAAGTCAAACAATGGAGATGTGTGAACTCAGAAAGGAGGTGTGTGAAGTCACAGAATGGAATTGTGTGAAGTAATAGAAAGGAAGTGTGTGAAATCATAGAATGGAGGTGTGTGAAGTCACAGAATGGAGGTGTGTGAAGTCAAAATGGAGGTGTGTGAAGTCACAAATGGAGGTGTGTGAAGTCACAGAATGTAGGTGTGTGAAGTCAAAATGGAGGTGTGTGAAGTCAAAGAATGGCGGTGTGTGAAATCATGGAATGGATTTATGTGAAGTCATGGAATGGAAGTTTGTGAAGTCAAACATTGGAAGTGTGTGAAGTTACAGAAAGGAGATGTGTGAAGTCATAGAATGGAGGTGTATGAAGTCATAGAATGGAGGTGTGTGAAGTCCGAATGCAGGTGTGTGAATTCATAGAATGGAGGTGTGTGAAGTCATAGAATGGAGGTGTGTGAAGTCATAGAATGGAAGTGTGTGAAGTCATAGAATGTAGGTGTGTGATGTCATAGAATGTAGGTGTGTGAAGTCATACAATGGAGGTGTGTGAAGTCACGGAAGGGAGGTGTGTGAAGTCACAGAATGGAGGTGTGTGAAGTCAAAATGGAGGTGTGTGAAGTCATAGAATGGAGGTGTGTTAAGTCAAAGAATGGAGGTGTGTGAAGTCATAGAATGGAGGTGTGTGAAATCACAGAATGGAGGTGTGTGAATTCGCAGAATGGAGGTGTGTAAAGTCACAGAGTGGAGATGTGTGAAGTCATAGAGTGGAGGTGTGTGAAGTCATAGAAGGGAGGTTTGTGAAGTCATAGAATGGAGGTGTGTGAAGTCAAAAAAGAGGTGTGTAAAGTCATATAATTGAGGTGTGTGAAGTCAGAATGGAGCTGTGTGAAGTCATAGATTGGAAGTGTGTGAAGTCAAAATGGAAGTGTGTAAACTCATAGAATGGAGGTGTGTGAAGTCACAGAATGGAGGTGTGTGAATTCAGATTGGAGGTGTGTGAAGTCATAGAATGGAGGTGTGTCAACTCATAAAGTAGGTCTGTGAAGTCATAGAATGGAGGTGTGTGAAGTCATAGAATGGAGGTGTGTGAAATCATAGAATGGAGGTGTGTGAAGTCACAGAATTTAGGTGTGAGAAGTCAGTATGGAAGTGTGTGAGGTCAGAATGGAGAAGTGTGAAGTCGTAGAATGGAGGTGTGTGAAGTCACAATGTAGGTGTGTGAACTCATAGAATGGAGGGGTGTAAAGTCACAATGTAGGTGTGTGAAGTCATAGAATGGAGGTGTGTGAAGTCATAGAATGGAGATGTGTGAAGTCACAGAATGGAGGTGTGTGAAGTCAAAATGGTGGTGTGTGAAGTCACAATTGGAGGTGTGTGAACTCATAGAATGGAGGGGTGTAAAGTCACAATTTAGGTGTGTGAACTCATAGAATGGAGGTGTGTGAAGTCATGGAATGGAGGTTTGTGAAGTCAAACATTGGAAGTGTGGGAAGTTACAAAAAGGAGATTTGTGAAGTCATAGAATGGTGGTGTGTGAAGTCATAGAATGGAGGAGTGTGAAGTCAGAATGGAGATTTGTGAAGTCACAGAATGGAGGTGTGTGAAGTCATAGAATGTTGGTGTATGAACTCATAGAAGGGAGGTGTATGAAGTCATAGAATGGAGGTGTGTGAAGTCAGAGTGTAGGTGTGTGAAGTCATAGAATGGAGGTTTGTGAAGTCATAGACTGGAGCTGTGTGAAGTCATAGAATGGAAGTGTGTGAAGTCATAGAATGGAGGTCTGTGATGATATAGAATGGAGGTGTGTGAAGTCACAGAATGGACGTGTGTGAAGTCACAATAGAGGTTTGTGAAGTCATAGAATGGAGGTGTGTGAAGTCATAGACTGGAGGTGTGTGAAATCACAGAATGGAGATGTGTGAATTCGCAGAATGGAGGTGTGTAAAGTCACAGAGTGGAGATGTGTGAAGTCACAGAGTGGAGGTGTGTGAAGTCATAGAAGGGAGGTTTGTGAAGTCATAGAATGGAGGTGTGTGAAGTCAGAATAGAGGTTTGTAAAGTCATAGAATTGAGGTGTGTGAAGTCAGAATGGAGCTGTGTGAAGTCATAGAATGGAGGTGTGTGAAGTCAAAATGGAAGTGTGTAAACTCATAGATTGGAGGTGTGTGAAGTCACAGAATGGAGGTGTCTGAATTCAGATTGGAGGTGTGTGAAGTCACAGAATGGAGTTGTGTCAACTCATAAAGTAGGTCTGTGAAGTCATAGAATGGAGGTGTGTGAAGTCATAGAATGGAGGTGTGTGAAATCATAGAATGGAGGTGTGTGAAGTCACAGAATTTAGGTGTGAGAAGTCTTTATGGAGGTGTGTTAGGTCAGAATGGAGATGTGTGAAGTCATAGAATGGAGGTGTGTGAAGTCATAGAATGGAGGTGTGTGAAATCATAGAATGTAGGTGTGTGAAGTCATAGAATGGAGGTGTGTGAAGTCACAGAATGGAGGTGTGTGAAGTCAAAATGGTGGTGTGTGAAGTCACAAATGAAGGTGTGTGAAGTCACAGAATGTGGGTGTGTGAAGTCAAAATGGAGGTGTGTGAAGTCAAAGAATGGAGGTGTGTGAAGTCATAGAATGGAGGTGTGTGAAGTCATACTATGGAGGAGTGTGAAGTCAGAATGGAGATTTGTGAAGTCACAGAATGGAGGTGTGTGAAGTCATAGAATGTTGGTGTATGAAGTCATAGAAGGGAGGTGTATGAAGTCATAGAATGGAGGTGTGTGAAGTCAGAGTGCACGTGTGTGAAGTCATAGAATGGAGGTTTGTGAAGTGATAGACTGGAGCTGTGTGAAGTCATAGAATGGAAGTGTGTGAAGTCATAGAATGGAGGTCTGTGATGATATAGAATGGAGGTGTGTGAAGTCACAGAATGGACTTGTGTGAAGTCACAATGGAGGTTTGTGAAGTCATAGAATGGAGGTGTGTGAAGTCATAGAATGGAGGTGTGTGAAATCTCAGAATGGAGGGGTATGAATTCGCAGAATAGAGGTGTGTAAAGACACAGAGTGGAGATGTGTGCATTCACAGAATGGAGTTGGGTGAAGTCATACAAAGGAGGTTTGTGAAGTCACAGAATGGAGGTGTGTGAACTCAGAATAGAGGTGTGCAAAGTCATAGAATGGAGGGGTGTGAAGTCAGAATGGAGCTTTGTGAAGTCATAGAATGGGGGTGTGTGAAGTCAGAATGGAGGTGTGTGAACTCATAGAATGGAGGTGTGTGAAGTCACAGAATGGAGGTGTGTGAAGTCATAGAATGGAGGTGTGTGAAATCATAGAATGAAGTTGTGTGAAGTCATAGAATGGAGGTGTGTGAAGTCATAGAATGGAGGTGTGTGAAGTCATAGAATGGAGGTGTGTGAAGTCATAGAATGGAGATGTGTGAAATCATAGAATGGAGTTTTGTGAAGTCACAGAATGGAGCTGTGTGAGTCAGAATTGTGGTGTGTGAAGTCATAGAATGCAGATGTGTGAAGTCATAGAATGGAGGATTGTGAAGTCACCGAAGGGAGGTTTGTGAAGTCATAGAATGGAGGTATGTGAAGTCAGATTGGAGGGGTGTGAAGTCAGAGAATGGAGGTGTGTGAAGTCATAGAATGGAGGTGGGTGAAGTCATAGAATGGAGGTGTATGAAGCCATAGAATGGAGGTCTGTGAAGTCACAGAATGGACGAGTAGGAAGTCATAGAATGAAGGTGTGTGAAGTCAGAGAATTGAGGTGTTTGAGGTCATATATTGGAGGTGTGTGAAGTCAAACAATGGAGGTGTGTGAACTCAGAAAGGAGGTGTGTGAAGTCACAGAATGGAATTGTGTGAAGTAATAGAAAGGAAGTGTGTGAAGTCATAGAATGGAGGTGTGTGAAGTCACAGAATGGAGGTGTGTGAAGTCAAAATGGAGGTGTGTGAAGTCACAAATGGAGGTGTGTGAAGTCACAGAATGTAGGTGTGTGAAGTCAAAATGGAGGTGTGTGAAGTCAAAGAATGGCGGTGTGTGAAATCATGGAATGGATTTATGTGAAGTCATGGAATGGAAGTTTGTGAAGTCAAACATTGGAAGTGTGTGAAGTTACAGAAAGGAGATGTGTGAAGTCATAGAATGGAGGTGTGTGAAGTCATAGAATGGAGGTGTGTGAAGTCCTAGAATGTTGGTGTATGAAGTCATAGAATGGAGGTGTATGAAGTCATAGAATGGAGGTGTGTGAAGTCAGAAGGCAGATGTGTGAAGTCATAGAATGGAGGTGTGTGAAGTCATAGAATGGAGGTGTGTGAAGTCATAGAATGGAAGTGTGTGAAGTCATAGAATGGAGGTGTGTGATGTCATAGAATGTAGGTGTGTGAAGACATAGAATGGAGGTGTGTGAAGTCACGGAAGGGAGGTGTGTGAAATCACAGAATGGAGGTGTGTGATTTTACAATGGAGGTGTGTGAAGTCATAGAATGGAGGTGTGTGAAGTCAAAGAATAGAGGTTTGTGAAGTCATAGAATGGAGATGTGTGAAATTACAGAATGGAGGTGTGTGAATTCGCAGAATGGAGGTGTGTAAAGTCACAGATTCGAGATGTGTGAAGTCACAGAGTGGAGGTGTGTGAAGTCATTGAATGGAGGTTTGTGAAGTCACAGAATTTAGGTGTGTGAAGTCAGAATGGAGGTGTGTGAGGTCAGAATGGAGGTGTGTGAAGTCATAGAATGGATGTGTGTGAAGTCACAATGCAGGTGTGTGAACTCATAAAATGGAGTTGTGTGAAGTCACAATGTAGGTGTGTGAAGTCATAGAATGGAGGTGTGTGAAATCATAGACTGGAGGTGTGTGAAGTCACAGAATGGAGGTGTGTGAAGTCATAGAATGGAGGTGTGTGAAGTCACAGAATTGAGGTGTGTGAAGTCAGAATGGAGGTGTGTGAAGTCAGAATGGAGGTGTGAAGTCAGAATGGAGGTGGGTGAAGTCATAATTAGTTGTGGGAAGACATAGAATGGAGAAGTGTGAAGCCATAGAGTGGAGGTGAGTGAAGTCACAGATTCGAGGTCTGTGAAGTCATAGAATGGATGTGTGTGAAGTCAGAATGTAGGTGTTCGAAGTCATAGAATAGAGGTGTGTGAAGACAGAATGGAGGTGTGTGAAGTCATAGAATGGAGGTGTGTGAACTCATAGAATGGAGGTGTGTGACGTCACAATGGAAGTTTGTGAAGTCACAGAATGGAGGTGTGTGAACTCAGAATGGAGGTGTGTGAAGTCATAGATGGAGGTGTGTGAAGTCATAGTATGGAGATATGTGAAATCCTAGAATGTAGTTTTGTGAAGTCACAGAATGGAGTTGTGTGAGTCAGAATTGAGGTGTGTGAAGTCATAGAATGTAGATGTGTGAAGTCTTAGAATGGAGTATTGTGAAGTCACCGAAGGGAGGTTTGTGAAGTCATAGAATGGAGGTATGAGAAATCAAATTAGAGGGGTGTGAAGTCGGAGAATGGAGGTGTGTGAAGTCATAGAATGGAGGTTGGTGAAGTCATAGAATGGAGGTGTGTGAATTCAGATTGGAGGTGTGTGAAGTCATAGAATGGAGGTGTGTCAACTCAGAAAGGAGGTGTGTGAAGTCATAGAATGGAGGTGAGTGAAGTCACAGAATGGAGGTGTTTGAAATCATAGAATGGAGGTGTGTGAAGTCACAGAATTTAGGTGTGTGAAGTCAGAATGGAGGTGTGTGAGGTCAGAATGGAGGTGTTTGAAGTCATAGAATGGAGGTGTGTGAAGCCAGAATAGAGGTGTGAAGTCATAGAATGGAGGTGGGTGAAGTCATATAAATTAGGTGTGGGAAGTCATAGAATGGAGAAGTGTGAAGTCATAGAGTGGAGGTGAGTGAAGTCACAGATTCGAGGTCTGTGAAGTCATAGAATGGTGGTGTGTGAAGTCAGAATGTAGGTGTACGAAGTCGTAGAATAGAGGTGTGTGAAGTCAGAATGGAGGTGTGTGCAGTCATAGAATGGAGGTGTGTGCACTCATAGAATGGAGGTGTGTGAACTTCACAATGGAAGTTTGTGAAGTCATAGAATGGAGGTGTGTGAAGTCACAGAATGGAGGTGTGTGAAGTCATACAATGGAGGTGTGTGAAGTCAGAATGGAGGTGTGTGAAGTCAAAGAATGGAGATGTGTGAAGTCATAGAGTGGAGTATTTTGAAGTGACCGAAGGGAGGTTTGTGAAGTCATAGAATGAAGGTATGAGAAATCAAATTAGAGGGGTGTGAAGTCGGAGAATGGAGGTGTGTGAAGTCATAGAATGGAGGTGGGTGAAGTCAGAGTGGAGGTGTGTGAATTCAGATTGGAGGTGTGTGAAGTCATAGAATGGAGGTGTGTCAACTCAGAAAGGAGGTGTGTGAAGTCATAGAATGGAGGTGAGTGAAGTCATAGAATGGAGGTGTGTGAACTCATAGAATAGAGGTGTGTGACGTCACAATGGTAGTTTGTGAAGTCATAGAATGGAGGTGTGTGAAGTCACAGAAGTGAGGTGTGTGAAGTCAGAATGGAGGTGTGAAGTCATAGAATGGAGGTGGGTGAAGTCAAAGAAATTAGGTGTGTGAAGTCATAGAATGGAGGTGTGTGAACTCATAGAATGGAGGTGAGTGACGTCACAATGGAAGTTTCTGAAGTCATAGAATGGAGGTGTGTGAAGTCACAGAATGGAGGTGTGTGAAGTCAAAATGGAGGTGTGTGAAGTCACAAATGGAGGTGTGTGAAGTCACAGAATGTAGGTGTGTGAAGTCAAAATGGAGGTGTGTGAAGTCAAAGAATGGCGGTGTGTGAAATCATGGAATGGATTTATGTGAAGTCATGGAATGGAAGTTTGTGAAGTCAAACATTGGAAGTGTGTGAAGTTACAGAAAGGAGATGTGTGAAGTCATAGAATGGAGGTGTGTGAAGTCATAGAATGGAGGTGTGTGAAGTCCTAGAATGTTGGTGTATGAAGTCATAGAATGGAGGTGTATGAAGTCATAGAATGGAGGTGTGTGAAGTCAGAAGGCAGATGTGTGAAGTCATAGAATGGAGGTGTGTGAAGTCATAGAATGGAGGTGTGTGAAGTCATAGAATGGAAGTGTGTGAAGTCATAGAATGGAGGTGTGTGATGTCATAGAATGTAGGTGTGTGAAGACATAGAATGGAGGTGTGTGAAGTCACGGAAGGGAGGTGTGTGAAGTCACAGAATGGAGGTGTGTGATTTTACAATGGAGGTGTGTGAAGTCATAGAATGGAGGTGTGTGAAGTCAAAGAATGGAGGTTTGTGAAGTCATAGAATGGAGATGTGTGAAATTACAGAATGGAGGTGTGTGAATTCGCAGAATGGAGGTGTGTAAAGTCACAGATTCGAGATGTGTGAAGTCACAGAGTGGAGGTGTGTGAAGTCATTGAATGGAGGTTTGTGAAGTCACAGAATTTAGGTGTGTGAAGTCAGAATGGAGGTGTGTGAGGTCAGAATGGAGGTGTGTGAAGTCATAGAATGGATGTGTGTGAAGTCACAATGCAGGTGTGTGAACTCATAAAATGGAGTTGTGTGAAGTCACAATGTAGGTGTGTGAAGTCATAGAATGGAGGTGTGTGAAATCATAGACTGGAGGTGTGTGAAGTCACAGAATGGAGGTGTGTGAAGTCATAGAATGGAGGTGTGTGAAGTCACAGAATTGAGGTGTGTGAAGTCAGAATGGAGGTGTGTGAAGTCAGAATGGAGGTGTGAAGTCAGAATGGAGGTGGGTGAAGTCATAATTAGTTGTGGGAAGACATAGAATGGAGAAGTGTGAAGCCATAGAGTGGAGGTGAGTGAAGTCACAGATTCGAGGTCTGTGAAGTCATAGAATGGATGTGTGTGAAGTCAGAATGTAGGTGTTCGAAGTCATAGAATAGAGGTGTGTGAAGACAGAATGGAGGTGTGTGAAGTCATAGAATGGAGGTGTGTGAACTCATAGAATGGAGGTGTGTGACGTCACAATGGAAGTTTGTGAAGTCACAGAATGGAGGTGTGTGAACTCAGAATGGAGGTGTGTGAAGTCATAGATGGAGGTGTGTGAAGTCATAGTATGGAGATATGTGAAATCCTAGAATGTAGATTTGTGAAGTCACAGAATGGAGTTGTGTGAGTCAGAATTGAGGTGTGTGAAGTCATAGAATGTAGATGTGTGAAGTCTTAGAATGGAGTATTGTGAAGTCACCGAAGGGAGGTTTGTGAAGTCATAGAATGGAGGTATGAGAAATCAAATTAGAGGGGTGTGAAGTCGGAGAATGGAGGTGTGTGAAGTCATAGAATGGAGGTTGGTGAAGTCATAGAATGGAGGTGTGTGAATTCAGATTGGAGGTGTGTGAAGTCATAGAATGGAGGTGTGTCAACTCAGAAAGGAGGTGTGTGAAGTCATAGAATGGAGGTGAGTGAAGTCACAGAATGGAGGTGTTTGAAATCATAGAATGGAGGTGTGTGAAGTCACAGAATTTAGGTGTGTGAAGTCAGAATGGAGGTGTGTGAGGTCAGAATGGAGGTGTTTGAAGTCATAGAATGGAGGTGTGTGAAGCCAGAATAGAGGTGTGAAGTCATAGAATGGAGGTGGGTGAAGTCATATAAATTAGGTGTGGGAAGTCATAGAATGGAGAAGTGTGAAGTCATAGAGTGGAGGTGAGTGAAGTCACAGATTCGAGGTCTGTGAAGTCATAGAATGGTGGTGTGTGAAGTCAGAATGTAGGTGTACGAAGTCGTAGAATAGAGGTGTGTGAAGTCAGAATGGAGGTGTGTGCAGTCATAGAATGGAGGTGTGTGCACTCATAGAATGGAGGTGTGTGAACTTCACAATGGAAGTTTGTGAAGTCATAGAATGGAGGTGTGTGAAGTCACAGAATGGAGGTGTGTGAAGTCATACAATGGAGGTGTGTGAAGTCAGAATGGAGGTGTGTGAAGTCAAAGAATGGAGATGTGTGAAGTCATAGAGTGGAGTATTTTGAAGTGACCGAAGGGAGGTTTGTGAAGTCATAGAATGAAGGTATGAGAAATCAAATTAGAGGGGTGTGAAGTCGGAGAATGGAGGTGTGTGAAGTCATAGAATGGAGGTGGGTGAAGTCAGAGTGGAGGTGTGTGAATTCAGATTGGAGGTGTGTGAAGTCATAGAATGGAGGTGTGTCAACTCAGAAAGGAGGTGTGTGAAGTCATAGAATGGAGGTGAGTGAAGTCATAGAATGGAGGTGTGTGAACTCATAGAATAGAGGTGTGTGACGTCACAATGGTAGTTTGTGAAGTCATAGAATGGAGGTGTGTGAAGTCACAGAAGTGAGGTGTGTGAAGTCAGAATGGAGGTGTGAAGTCATAGAATGGAGGTGGGTGAAGTCAAAGAAATTAGGTGTGTGAAGTCATAGAATGGAGGTGTGTGAACTCATAGAATGGAGGTGAGTGACGTCACAATGGAAGTTTCTGAAGTCATAGAATGGAGGTGTGTGAAGTCACAGAATGGAGATGTGTGAAGTCATACAATGGAGGTGTGTGAAGTCAGAATGGAGGTGTCTGAAGTCACAGAATGGAGGTGTGTGAACTCAGAATGGAGGTGTGTGAAGTCATAGATGGAGGTGTGTAAAGTCATAGTATGGAGATATGTGAAATCATAGAATGGAGGTTTTTGAAGTCACAGAAGGGAGTTGTGTGAGTCAGAATTGAGGTGTGTGAAGTCATAGAATGTAGATGTGTGAAGTCATAGAATGGAGTATTGTGAAGTCACCGAAGGGACGTTTGTGAAGTCATAGAATGGAGGTATGAGAAATCAAATTAGAGTGGTGTGAAGTCGGAGAATGGAGGTGTGTGAAGTCATAGAATGGAGGTGGGTGAAGTCAAAGAATGGAGGTGTATGAAGTCATAGAATGGAGGTGTGTGAAGTCACTGAATGGAAGGGTTTAAAGTCCTAGAATGGAGGTGTGTGAAGTCAGAGAATTGAGCTGTTTGAAGTCATATATTGGAGGTGTGTGAAGTCAAAATGGATGTGTGAAGTCAGAATGGAGGTGTGTTAAGTCACCGAATGGAGTTTGGTGAACTCAGTATGGAGGTGTGTGAAGTCACAGAATGGAGGTTTGTGAAGTCATAGATGGAGGTGTGTGAGGTCATAGAATGGATGTTTCTGAAGTAAGAATGAAGGTGTGTGAAGTCATAGAATGGAGGTGTGTGAAGTCATTGAATGGAGGTGTGTGAAGTCACTGAATGGAAGTGTGTGAAGTCAGAATGGAGGTGTGAAGTCATAGAATGAACGTGGGTGAAGTCATAGAAAGGAGGTGTGGGAAGTCATAGAATGGAGGAGTGTGAAGTCATAGAGTGGAGGTGAGGGAAGTCACAGATTCGACGTCTGTGAAGTCATAGATTGGAGGTGTGTGATGTCAGAATGGAGGTGTGCGAAGTCATAGAATAGAGGTTTGTGAAGTCAGAATGGAGGTGTGTGAAGTCATAGAATGGAGGTGTGTGAACTCATAGAATGGAGGTGTGTGACGTCACAATGGAAGTGTGTGAAGTCACAGAATGGAGGTGTGTGAATTCATACAATGGAGGTGTGTGAAGTCATAGAATGGAAGTGTGTGAACTCATAGAATGGAGGTGTGTGAAGTCACAGAATGGACGGTATGAAGTCATAGAATGGAGGTGTGTGAAGTCACAGTATTGAGGTGTTTGAAGTCATATATTGGAGGTGTGTGAAATCAAAATGGATGTGTGAAGTCATAAAATGGAGGTGTGTGAAATCATAGAATGAGGGTGTGTGAGGTCATAGAATGGAGGTGTGTGAAGTCACAGAATGGAGGTGTGTGAAGTCATAGAATGTAGGTGTGTGAAGTCATAGAATGGAGGTGTGTGAAGTCACAGATTGGAGGTGTGTGAAGTCACAGAATTGAGGTGTGAGAAGTCACAGAATGGAGGTGTGTGAACTCAGAATGGAGGTGTGTGACGTCACAGAATGGAGGTATGTGAAGTCATAGAATGGATGTGTGTGAGGTCACAGAATGGAGGTGTGTGAAATCATAGAATGGAGGTGTGTGAAGTCACAGAATGGAGGTGTGTGAAGTCAGAATGGAGGTGTGTGAAGTCATAGAGTGGAGGTGTGTGAAGTCAGAATGGAGGTGTGTGAAGTCATAGAATGGAGGTGTGTGAAGTCAGAATCGAGGTGTGAAGTCATGGAATGGAGGTGGGTGAAGTCATAGAACTTAGGTGTGGGAAGTCATAGAATGGAGAAGTGTGAAGTCATAGAGTGGAGGTGAGTGAAGTCACAGATTCGAGGTCTGTGAAGTCATAGCATGGAGGTGTGTGAAGTCATAGAATGGAGTATTGTGAAGACACCGAAGGGAGGTTTGTGAAGTCATAGAATGGAGGTATGAGAAATCAAATTAGAGGGGTGTGAAGTCGGAGAATGGAGGTGTGTGAAGTCATAGAATGGAGGTGGGTGAAGTCATAGAATGGAGGTGTGTGAATTCAGATGGGAGATGTGTGAAGTCATAGAATGGAGGTGTGTCAACTCAGAAAGGAGGTGTGTGAAGTCATAGAATGGAGGTGGGTGAAGTCACAATGCAGGTGTGTGAACTCATAGAATGGAGGTGTGTGAAGTCACAGTATAGGTGTGTGAAGTCAGAGAATGGAGGTGTGTGAAGTCATAGAATGGAGCTGTGTGAAGTCATAGAATGGAGGTGTGTGAAGTCATAGAATGGAGGTGTGTGAAGTCACAGAATGGAGGTGTGTGAAATCATAGAATGGAGGTGTGTGAAGTCACAGAATGGAAGTGTGTCAAGTCAGAATGGAGGTGTGTGAAGTCATAGAATGGAGGTGTTTGAAGTCATATATTGGAGGTGTGTGAAATCAAAATGGATGTGTGAAGTCACAGAATGGAGGTGTGTGAAATCATAGAATGAGGGTGTGTGAGGTCATAGAATGGAGGTGTGTGAAGTCAGAATGGAGGTGTGTGAAGTCATAGAATGGAGGTGTGTGAAGTCAGAATCGAGGTGTGAAGCCATGGAATGGAGGTGGGTGAAGTCATAGAACTTAGGTGTGGGAAGTCATAGAATGGAGAAGTTTGAAGTCATAGAGTGGAGGTGAGTGAAGTCACAGATTCGAGATCTGTGAAGTCATAGAATGGAGGTGTGTGAAGTCATAGAATGGAGTATTGTGAAGTCACCGAAAGGAGGTTTGTGAAGTCATAGAATGGACGTATGAGAAATCAAATTAGAGGGTTGTGAAGTCGGAGAATGGAGATGTGTGAAGTCATAGAATTGAGTTGGGTGAAGTCATAGAATGGAGGTGTGTGAACTCAGATTGGAGGTGTGTGAAGTCATAGAATGGAGGTGTGTCAACTCAGAAAGGAGGTGTGTGAAGTCAGAGAATGGAGGTGAGTGAAGTCATAGAATGGAGGTGTGTGAAATCATAGAATGGAGGTGTGTGAAGTCACAGAATTTAGGTGTGTGAAATCAGAATGGAGGTGTGTAAGGTCAGAACGGAGGTTTGTGAAGTCATAGAATGCAGGTGTGTGAAGTCACAGAGTAGGTGTGTGAAGTCATAGAATGGAGGTGTGTGAAGTCACAGAATGGAGGTGTGTGAAATCATAGAATGGAGGTGTATGAAGTCACAGAATGGAGGTGTGTGAAGTCAGAATGGAGGTGTGTGAAGTCATAGAATGGAGGTGTGTGAAGTCAGAATGGAGGTGTGAAGTCATAGAATGGAGTTGGATGAAGTCATAGAAATTAGGTGTGGGAAGTAGTAGAATGGAGAAGTGTGAAGTCATAGAGTGGAGGTGAGTGAAATCACAGATTCGAGGTCTGTGAAGTCATAGAATGGATGTGTGTGAAGTCAGAAAGTAGGTGTTCGAAGTCATAGAATAGAGGTGTGTGAAGTCAGAATGGAGGTGTGTGAAGTCATAGAATGGAGGTGTGTGAACTCATAGAACGGAGGTGGGTGACGTCACAATGGAAGTCTGTGAAGTCATAGAATGGAGGTGTGAAGTCACAGAATGGAGGTGTGTGAAGTCATACAATGGAGGTGTGTGAAGTCAGAATGGAGGTGTGTGAAGTCACAGAATGGAGGTGTTTTAACTCAGAATGGAGGTGTGTGCAATCATAGATGGAGGTGTGTGAAGTCATAGTATGGAGATATGTGAAATCATAGAATGGAGTTTTGTGAAGACACAGAATGGAGTTGTGTGAGTCAGAATTGAGGTGTGTGAAGTCATAGAATGTAGATGTGTGAAGTCATAGAATGGAGTATTGTGAAGTCACCGAAGGGAGGTTTGTGAAGTCATAGAATGGAGGTATGAGAAATCAAATTAGAGGGGTGTGAAGTCGGAGAATGGAGGTGTATGAAGTCATAGAATTGAGTTGGGTGAAGTCATAGAATGGAGGTGTGTGAATTCAGATTGGAGGTGTGTGAAGTCATAGAATGGAGGTGTGTCAACTCAGAAAGGAGGTGTGTGAATTCATAGAATGGAAGTGAGTGAAGTCATAGAATGGAAGTGTGTGAACACATAGAATGGAGGTCTGTGACGTCACAATGGAAGTTTGTGAAGTCATAGAATGGAGGTGTGTGAAGTCACTGAATGGAAGGTGTGTGATATCACAGAATAGAGGTGTGTGAACTCAGAATGGAGTTGTGTGAAGTCAGAGAATGGAGGTGTGTGAAGTCAGAATGGAGGTGTGAAGTCATAGAATGGAGTTGGGTGAAGTCATAGAAAGGAGGTGTGTGAAGTCATAGAATGGATGTGTTTGTAGTCATAGAATGGAGGTGTGTGAAGTCAGAATGGAGGTGTGTTAACTCATAGAATGGTAGTGTGTGTAGTCACAATGGAGGTGTGTGAAGTCATAGAATGGAGGTGTGTGAAGTCACAGAATGGACGTGTGTGAAGTCATAGAATGGAGGTGTGTGAAGTCATAGAATGGAGGTGTGTGAAGTCACAGAATGGAGGTGTGGGAAGTCACAGATTGGAGGTGTGTGAAGTCCCAGAATTGAGGTGTGTGAACTCAGAATGGAGGTGTGTAAAGTCACAGAATGGAGGTGTGTGAAGTCATAGAATGGACGTGTGTGAAGTCACAGATTGGAGCTGTGTGAAGTCACTGAATCGAGGTGTGAGAAGTCACAGAATGGAGGTGTGTGAACTCAGAATGGAGGTGTGTGAAGTCACAGAATGGAGGTGTGTGAAGTCATAGAATGGAAGTGTGTGAAGTCATAGAATGGAGGTGTGTGAAGTCAGAATGGAGGTGTGTGAAGTCACCGAATGGAGTTGTGTGAACTCAGAATGCAGGTGTGTAAAGTCACAGAATGGAGGTTTGTGAAGTCATAGAATGGAGGTGTGTGAAGTCATAGAATGGATGTTTCTGAAGTAAGAATGAAGGTGTGTGAATTCATAGAATGGAGGTATGTGAACTCATAGAATGGGGGTGTGTGAAGTCACAGAATGGAGGTGTGTGAAGTCAGAATGGAGGTGTTTAGTCATCGATTGGAGGTGGGTGAAGTCATAGAAAGGAGGTGTGGGAAGTCATAGAATGGAGGTGTCTGAAGTCAGAATTGAGGTGTGTGAAGTCACAGAATTGAGGTGTGTGAACACAGAATGGAGGTGTGTGAAGTCAAAGAATGGAGGTGTTTGAAGTCATAGAATGGAGGAGTGTGAAGTCATAGAGTGCATGCGAGTGAAATCACAGATTCGAGGTCTGTGAAGTCATAGAATAGAAATGTGTGATGTCAGAATGGAGGTGTGCGAAGTCATAGAATACAGGTGTGTGTAGCCAGAATGGAGGTGTGTGAAGTCATAGATAGAATTGTGTGAAGTCATAGTATGGAGGTGTGTGAAATCATAGAATAGAGTTTTGTGAAGGCACAGAATGGAGCTGTGTGAATTCAGAATGGAGGTGTGTGAAGTCATAGAATGGAGGTGTGTGAAGTCAGAATGGAGGTGTGTGAACTCATAGAATGGAGGTGTGTGAAGTTATAGAATGGATGTTTGTAAAGTAAAAATGAAGGTGTGTGAAGTCATAGAATGGAGATGTGTGAATTCACAGAATGGAGGTGTGTGAAGTCAGAATGGAGGTGTGAAGTCATAGAATGGAGGTGGGTGTAGTCATAGAAATTAGGTGTGTGAAGTCATAGAATGGAGGTGTGTGAACTCATAGAATGAGGTGTGTGACATCACAATGGAAGTTTGTGAAGTCATAGAATGGAGGTGTGTGAAGTCACAGAATGGAGGTGTGTGAAGTCATACAATGGAGGTGTGTGAATTCAGAATTGAGGTGTGTGAAGTCACAGAATGTAAGTGTGTGAACTCATAATGGAGGTGTGTGAAGTCATAGATGGAGGTGTGTGAAGTCATAGTATGGAGATGTGTGAAATCATGAATGGAGTTTTGTGAAGTCACAGAATGGAGTTGTGTGAGTCAGAATTGAGGTGTGTGAAGTCATAGAATGTAGATGTGTGAAGTCATAGAATGGAGTATTGTGAAGTCAAGGAAGGGAAGTTTGTGAAGTCATAGAATGGAGGTATGAGAAATCAAATTAGAGTGGTGTGAAGTCGGAGAATGGAGGTGTGTGAAGTCATAGAATGGAGGTGGGTGAAGTCAAAGAATGGAGGTGTGTGAAGTCACTGAATGGACGAGTTTAAAGTCATTGAATGGAGGTGTGTGAAGTCAGAGAATTGAGCTGTTTGAAGTCATATATTGGAGGTGTATGAAGTCAAAATGGATGTGTGAAGTCATAGAATGTAGGTGTGTGAAGTCATAGAATGGAGGTGTGTGAAGTCACAGAATGGAGGTGTGTGAACTCAGAATGGAGGTGTGTGAAGTCACAGAATGGAGCTTTGTGAAGTCATAGAATGGAAGTGTGTGAAGTCATAGAATGGACGTGTGTGAAGTCAGAATGGAGGTGTGTTAAGTCACCGAATGGAGTTTTGTGAACTCAATATGGAGGTGTGTGAAGTCACAGAATGGAGGTTGGTGAAGTCATAGATGGAGGTGTGTGAGGTCATAGAATGGATGTTTCTGAAGTAAGAATGAAGGTGTGTGAAGTCATAGAATGAAGGTGTGTGAAGTCATAGAAAGGAGGTGTGGGCAGTCATAGAATGGAGGAGTGTGAAGTCATAAAGTGGAGGTGAGTGAAGTCACAGATTCGAGTTCTGTGAAGTCATAGGTTGGAGGTGTGTGATGTCAGAATGGAGGTGTGCGAAGTCATAGAATAGAGGTTTGTGAAGTCAGAATGGAGGCGTGTGAACTCATAGAATGGAGGTGTGTGACGTCACAATGGAGGTGTGTGAAGTCACAGAATGGAGGTGTGTGAACTCAGAATGGCGGTGTGTGAAGTAATGGATGGAGGTGTGTGAAGTCACAGTATGGAGATATGTGAAATCATAGAATGGAGTTTTGTAAAGTCACAGAATGGAGTTGTGTGAGTCAGAATTGAGGTGTGTGAAGTCATAGAATGTAGATGTGTGAAGTCATAGAATGGAGTATTGTGAAGTCACCGAAGGGAGGTTTGTGAAGTCATAGAATGGAGGTATGAGAAATCAAATTAGAGGGGTGTGAAGTCGGAGAATGGAGGTGTGTGAAGTCATAGAACGGATGTGGGTGACGTCATAGAATGGAGGTGTGCGAATTCAGATTGGAGGTGTGTGAAGTCATAGAATGGAGGTGTGTCAACTCAGAAAGGAGGTGTGTGAAGTTATAGAATGGAGGTGAGTGAAGTCATAGAATGGAGGTGTGTGAAGTCACAGAATTGAGGTGTGTGAAGTCAGAATGGAGGTGTGAAGTCATAGAATGGAGGTGGGTGAAGTCATAAAAATTAGGTGTGTGAACTCATAGAATGGAGGTGTGTGAACTCATAGAATGGAGGTGTGTGACGTCACAATGGAAGTTTGTGAAGTCATAGAATGGAGGTGTGTGAAGTCACAGAATGGAGGTGTGTGAAGTCATACAATGGAGGTGTGTGAAGTCAGAATGGAGGTGTGTGAAGTCACAGAATGGAGGTGTGTGAACTCAGAATGGAGGTGTGTGAAGTCATAGATGGAGGTGTGTAAAGTCATAGTATGGAGATATGTGAAATCATAGAATGGAGTTTTGTGAAGTCACAGAATGGAGTTGTGTGAGTCAGAATTGAGGTGTGTGAAGTCATAGAATGTAGATGTGTGAAGTCATAGAATGGAGTATTGTGAAGTCACCGAAGGGACGTTTGTGAAGTCATAGAATGGAGGTATGAGAAATCAAATTAGAGGGGTGTGAAGTCGGAGAATGGAGGTGTGTGAAGTCATAGAATGGAGATGGGTGAAGTCATAGAATGGAGGTTTATGAAGTCATAGAATGGAGGTGTGTGAAGTCACTGAATGGAGGTGTGTGAAGTCAGAATGGAGGTGTGTGAAGTCATAGAATGGAGGTGTGTGAAGTCAGAATGGAGGTGTGAAGTCATAGAATTGAGGTGGGTGAAGTCATAGAAATTATGTGTGGGAAGTCATAGAATGGAGAAGTGTGAAGTCATAGAGTGGAGGTGAGTGAAGTCCAGATTCGAGGTCTGTGAAGTCATAGAATGGAGGTGTGTGAAGTCAGAATGTAGGTGTTCGAAGTCATAGAATAGAGGTGTGTGAAGTCAGAATGGAGATGTGTGAAGTCATAGAATGGAGTATTGTGTAGTCACCGAAGGTAGGTTTGTGAAGTCATAGAATGAAGGTATGAGAAATTAAATTAGAGGGGTGTGAAGTCGGAGAATGGAGGTGTGTGAAGTCATAGAATTGAGGTGGGTGAAGTCATAGAATGGAGGTGTGTGAATTCAGATTGGAGGTGTGTGAAGTCATAGAATGGAGGTGTGTCAACTCAGAAAGGAGGTGTGTGAAGTCATAGAATGGAGGTGAGTGAAGTCATAGAATGGATGTGTGTGAACACATAGAATGGAGGTCTGTGACATCACAATGGAAGTTTGTGAAGTCATAGAATGTAGGTGTGTGAAGTCACAGAATGAAGGTGAGTGAAGTCAGAATGGAGGTGTGAAGTCATAGAATGGAGGTGGGTGAAGTCATAGAAATTAGGTGTGTGAAGTCATAGAATGGAGGTGTGTGAACTCATAGAATGGAGGTGTGTGACATCACAATGGAAGTTTGTGAAGTCATAGAATGGAAGTGTGTGAAGTCACAGAATGGAGGTGTGTGAAATCATAATGGAGGTGTGTGGTCATAGATGGAGGTGTGTGAAGTCATAATATGGAGATATGTGAAATCATAGGAGTTTTGTGAACTCACAGAATGGAGTGGTGTGAGTCAGAATTGAGGTGTGTGAAGTCATAGAATGGAGTATTGTGAAGTCAACTAAGGGAGGTTTGTGAAGTCATAGAATGGAGGTATGAGAAATCAAATTAGAGTGGTGTGAAGTCGGAGAATGGAGGTGTGTGAAGTCATAGAATGGAGGTGGGTGAAGTCATAGAATGTAGGTGTGGGAAGTCACTGAATGGACGAGTTTAAAGTGATAGAATGGATGTGTGTGAAGTCAGAGAATTGAGCTGTTTGAAGTCCTATATTGGAGGTGTGTGAAGTCAAAATGGATGTGTGAAGTCATAGAATGTAGGTCTGTGAAGTCACAGAATGGAGGTGTGTGAACTCAGAATGGAGGTGTGTGAAGTCACAGAATGGAGGTTTGTGAAGTCATAGAATGGAAGTGTGTGAAGTCATAGAATGGACGTGTGTGAAGTCAGAATTGAGGTGTGTTAAGTCACCGAATGGAGTTTTGTGAACTCAGTATGGAGGTGTGTGAAGTCACAGAATGGAGGTTTGTGAATTCATACATGGAGGTGTGTGAGGTCCTAGAATGCATGTTTCTGAAGTAAGAATGAAGGTGTGTGAAGTCATAGAATGGAGGTGTGTGAGGTCATTGAATGGAGGTGTGTGAAGTCACTGAATGGAAGTGTGTGAAGTCAGAATGGAGGTGTGAAGTCATAGAATGTACGTGGGTGAAGTCATAGAAAGGAGGTTTGGGAAGTCATAGAATGGAGGAGTGTGAAGTCATAGAGTGGAGGTGAGGGAAGTCACAGATTCGACGTCTGTGAAGTCATAATTGGAAGTGTGTGATGTCAGAATGGAGGTGTGCGAAGTCATAGAATAGAGGTTTGTGAAGTCAGAATGGAGGTGTGTGAAGTCACAGAATGGAGGTGTGTTAATTCATACAATGGAGGTGTGTGAAGTCAGAATGGAGGTGTGTGAAGTCATAGAATGGAGGTGTGTGAAGTCAGAATGGAGGTGTGTGAACTCATAGAATGGAGGTGTGTGTAGTCACAATGGAGGTGTGTGAAGTCATAGAATGGAGGTGTGTGAAGTCACAGAATGGAGGTGTGTGAAGTCATAGAATGGGTGTTTGTGAAGTAAGAATGAAGGTGTGTGAAGTCATAGAATGGAGGTGTGTGAAGTCACAGAATGGAGGTGTGGGAAGTCACAGATTGCAGGAGTGTGAAGTCAGAGAATGGAGATGTGTGAACCCAGAATGGAGGTGTGTAAAGTCACAAAATGGAGGTGTGTGAAGTCATAGAATGGAAGTGTGTGAAGTCATACAATGGAGGTGTGTGATGTCACAGAATGGAAGGTATGAAGTCATAGAATGGAGGTGTGTGAAGTCACAGTATTGAGGTGTTTGAAGTCAAATATTGGAGGTGTGTGAAATCAAAATGGATGTGTGAAGTCATAGAATGGAGGTGTGTGAAATCATAGAATGAGGGTGTGTGAGGTCATAGAATGGAGGTGTGTGAAGTCACAGAATGGAGGTGTGTGAAGTCATAGAATGGAGGTGTGTGAAGTCATAGAATGGAAGTGTGTGAAGTCACAGATTGGAGGTGTGTGAAGTCACAGAATTGAGGTGTGAGAAGTCACAGAATGGAGGTGTGTGAACTCAGAATGGAGGTGTGTGACGTCACAGAATGGAGGTATGTGAAGTCATAGAATGGAGGTGTGTGAGGTCACAGAATGGAGGTGTGTGAAGTCAGAATGTAGGTGTGTGAAGTCATAGAATGGAGGTGTGTGAAGTCAGAATGGAGGTGTGAAGTCATAGAATGGAGGTGGATGAAGTCATAAAAATTAGGTGTGGGAAGTCATACCATGGAGAAGTGTGAACTCATAGAGTGGAGGTGAGTGAAGTCACAGATTCGAGGTCTGTGAAGTCATAGAATGGATGTGTGTGAAGTCACTGAATGGAGGTGTTTGAAGTCACAGAATGGAAGTTGTGTGATATCACAGAATAGAGGTGTGTGAACTCAGAATGGAGTTGTGTGAAGTCACAGAATGGAGGTGTGTGAAGTCCGAATGGAGGTGTGAAGTTATAGAATGGAGTTGGGTGAAGTCATAGAAAGGAGGTGTGTGAAGTCATAGAATGGATGTGTTTGTAGTCATAGAATGGAGGTGGGTGAAGTCAGAATGGAGGTGTGTGAACTCATAGAATGTTAGTGTGTGTAGTCAAATTGGAGGTGTGTGAAGTCATAGAATGGAGGTGTGTGAAGTCACAGAATGGACGTGTCTGAAGTCATAGAATGGAGGTGTGTGAAGTCATAGAATGGAGGTGTGTGAAGTCACAGAATGGAGGTGTGGGAAGTCACAGATTGGAGGTGTGTGAAGTCCCAGAATTGAGGTGTGTGAACTCAGAATGGAGGTGTGTAAAAGTCACAGAATGGAGTGTGTGAAGTCATAGAATGGACGTGTGTGAAGTCACAGATTGGAGCTGTGTGAAGTCACAGAATCGAGGTGTGAGAAGTCACAGAATGGAGGTGTGTGAACTCAGAATGGAGGTGTGTGAAGTCACAGAAAGGAGATGTGTGAATTCATAGAATGGAAGTGTGTGAAGTCATAGAATGGAGGTGTGTGAAGTCAGAATGGAGGTGTGTGAAGTCACCGAATGGAGTTGTGTGAACTGAGAATGCAGGTGTGTGAAGTCACAGAATGGAGGTTTGTGAAGTCATAGAATGGAGGTGTGTGAAGTCATAGAATGGATGTTTCTGAAGTAAGAATGAAGGTGTGTGAATTCATAGAATGGAGCTGTGTGAATTCAGAAGGGAGGTGTGTGAAGTCATAGAATGGAGGTGTGTGAAGTCAGAATGGAGGTGTGTGAACTCATAGAATGGAGGTGTGTGACGTCACAATGTAAGTGTGTGAAGTCATAGAATGGAGGTGTGTGAAGTCACAGAATGGAGGTGTGTGAATTCATAGAATGGAGGTGTGTGAAGTAACTGAAGGGAGGTGTGTGAAGTTATAGAATGGATGTTTGTAAAGTAAAAATGAAGGTGTGTGAAGTCATAGAATGGAGATGTGTGAAGTCAGAATGGAGGTGTATGAAGTCACAGAATGGAGATGTGTCAAGTCAGAATTTAGGTGTGTGAAGTCAAAGAATGGAGGTGTGTGAAGTCACAGATTGGAGCTGTGTGAAGTCATAGAATGGAGGTGTGTGAAGTCAGAATGGAGGTGTGTGAAGTCACAGAATTGAGGTGTGTGAACACAGAATGGAGGTGTGTGAAGTCAAAGAATGGAGGTGTTTGAAGTCATAGAATGGAGGAGTGTGAAGTCATAGAATGTATGTTTGTGAAGTAAGAATGAAGGTGTGTGAAGGCATAGAATGGAGGTGTGTGAAGTCACAGAATTGAGGTGTGTGAAGGCATAGAATGGAGGTGTGTGAAGTCATAGAATGGATGTTTCTGAAGTAAGAATGAAGGTGTGTGAAGTCATAGAATGGAGGTATGTGAACTCATAGAATGGGGGTGTGTGAAGTCACAGAATGGAGGTGTGTGAAGTCATAGAATGGAGGTGTGTGAAGTAACTGAATGGAGGTGTGTGAAGTCATAGAATGGAGGTGTGTGAAGTTATAGAATGGATGTTTGTAAAGTAAAAATGAAGGTGTGTGAAGTCATAGAATGGAGATGTGTGAAGTCAGAATGGAGGTGTGTGAAGTCACAGAATGGAGATGTGTCAAGTCAGAATTTAGGTGTGTGAAGTCAAAGAATGGAGGTGTGTGAAGTCACAGATTGGAGCTGTGTGAAGTCGTAGAATGGAGGTGTGTGAAGTCAGAATGGAGGTGTGTGAAGTCACAGAATTGAGGTGTGTGAACACAGAATGGAGGTGTGTGAAGTCAACGAATGGAGGTGTTTGAATTCATAGAATGGAGGAGTGTGAAGTCATAGAGTTCCTGTGAGTGAAATCACAGATTCGAGGTCTGTGAAGTCATAGAATGGAAATGTGTGATGTCAGAATGGAGGTGTGCGAAGTCATAGAACAGAGGTGTGTGTAGTCAGAATGGAGGTGTGTGAAGTCATAGATGGAGATGTGTGAAGTCATAGTATGGAGGTGTGTGAAATCATGGAATAGAGTTTTGTGAAGGCACAGAATGGAGCTGTGTGAATCCAGAATGGAGGTGTGTGAAGTCATAGAATGGAGGTGTGTGAAGTTAGAATGGAGGTGTGTGAACTCATAGAATGGAGGTGTGTGAAGTTATAGAATGGATGTTTGTAAAGTAAAAATGAAGGTGTGTGAAGTCATAGAATGGAGATGTGTGAATTCACAGAATGGAGGTGTGTGAAGTCAGAATGGAGGTGTGAAGTCATAGAATGGAGGTGGGTGTAGTCATAGAAATTACGTGTGTGAAGTCATAGAATGGAGGTGTGTGAACTCATAGAATGGAGGTGTGTGACATCACAATGGAAGTTTGTGAAGTCATAGAATGGAGGTGTGTGAAGTCACAGAATGGAGGTGTGTGAAGTCATACAATGGAGGTGTGTGAAGTCAGAATGGAGGTGTGTGACGTCACAGAATGTAGGTGTGTGAACTCATAATGGAGGTGTGTGAAGTCATAGATGGAGGTGTGTGAGGTCATACTATGGAGATATGTGAAATCATGAATGGAGTTTTGTGAAGTCACAGAATGGAGTTGTGTGAGTCATAATTGAGGTGTGTGAAGTCATAGAATGTAGATGTGTGAAGTCATAGAATGGAGTATTGTGAAGTCAACGAAGGGAAGTTTGTGAAGTCATAGAATGGAGGTATGAGAAATCAAATTAGAGGGGTGTGAAGTCGGAGAATGGAGGTGTGTGAAGTCATAGAATAGAGGTGGGTGAAGTCAAAGAATGGAGGTGTGTGAAGTCACTGAATGGACGAGTTTAAAGTCATAGAATGGAGGTGTGTGAAGTCAGAGAATTGAGCTGTTTGAAGTCATATATTGGAGGTGTATGAAGTCAAAATGGATGTGTGAAGTCACAGAATGTAGGTGTGTGAAGTCATAGAATGGAGGTGTGTGAAGTCACAGAATGGAGGTGTGTGAACTCAGAATGAAGGTGTGTGAAGTCACAGAATGGAGCTTTGTGAAGTCATAGAATGGAAGTGTGTGAAGTCATAGAATGGACGTGTGTGAAGTCAGAATGGAGGTGTGTTAAGTCACCGAATGGAGTTTTGTGAACTCAGTATGGAGGTGTGTGAAGTCACAGAATGGAGGTTGGTGAAGTCATAGATGGAGGTGTGTGAGGTCATAGAATGGATGTTTCTAAAGTAAGAATGAAGGTGTGTGAAGTCATAGAATGAAGGTGGGTGAAGTCATAGAAAGGAGGTGTGGGCAGTCATAGAATGGAGGAGTGTGAAGTCATAGAGTGGAGGTGAGTGAAGTCACAGATTCGAGGTCTGTGAAGTCATAGATTGGAGGTGTGTGATGTCAGAATGGAGGTGTGCGAAGTCATAGAATAGAGGTTTGTGAAGTCAGAATGGAGGTGTTTGAACTCATAGAATGGAGGTGTGTGACGTCACAATGGAGGTGTGTGAAGTCACAGAATAGAGGTCTGTGAATACATACAATGGAGTTGTGTGAAGTCAGAATGGAATTTTGTGAAGTCACAGAATTGAGCTGTGTGAAGTCATAGAATGGAGGTGTGTGAAGTCATAGAATGGGTGTTTGTGAAGTAAGAATGAAGGTGTGTGAAGCCATAGAATGGAGGTGTGTGAAGTCACAGAATGGAGGTGTGGGAAGTCACAGATTGCAGGAGTGTGAAGTCACAGAATGGAGGTGTGTGAACACAGAATGGAGGTGTGTAAAGTCACAGAATGGAGGTGTGTGAAGTCATAGAATGGAAGTGTGTGATGTCATATAATGGAGGTGTGTGAAGTCACAGAATGGACGGTATGAAGTCATAGATTGGAGGTGTGTGAAGTCACAGAATTGAGGTGTTTGAAGTCATATATTGGAGGTGTGTGAAATCAAAATGGATGTGTGAAGTCATAGAATGGAGGTGTGTGAAATCATAGAATGAGGGTGTGTGAGGTCATAGAATGGAGGTGTGTGAAGTCACAGAATGGATCTGTGTGAAGTCATAGAATGGAGGTGTGTGAAGTCGTAGAATGGAAGTGTGTGAAGTCACAGATTGGAGCTGTGTGAAGTCACAGAATCGAGGTGTGAGAAGTCACAGATTGGAGGTGTGTGAAGTCATAGAATGGAATGTGTGAAGTCATAGAATGGAGGTGTGTGAAGTCAGAATGGAGGTGTGTGAAGTCAACGAATGGAATTGTGTGAACTCAGATTGGAGGTGTGAGAAGTCACAGAATAGAGGTTTGTGAAGTCATAGAATGGAGGTGTGTGAAGTCAAAGAATGGATGTTTCTGAAGTAAGAATGAAGGTGTGTGAAGTCATAGAATGGAGGTATGTGAACTCATAGAATGGGGGTGTGGGAAGTCCGAGAATGGAGGTGTGTGAAGTCAGAATGGAGGTGTGTGAAGTCACAGAATTGAGGTGTGTGAACACAGAATGGAGGTGTGTGAAGTCAAAGAGTGGAGCTGTTTGAAGTCATAGAATGTAGGAGTGTGAAATCATAGAGTGCATGTGAGAGAAATCACAGATTCGAGGTCCGTGAAGTCATAGAATGGAGGTGTGTGATGTCAGAATGGAGGTGTGCGAAGTCATAGAACAGAGGTGTGTGAAGTCAGAATGGAGGTGTGTGAAGTCATAGATGGAGTTGTGTGAAGTCATAGTATGGAGTTGCGTGAAATCATAGAATAGAGTTTTCTGAAGGCACAGAATGGAGCTGTGTGAATTCAGAAGGGAGGTGTGTGAAGTCATAGAATGGAGGTGTGTGAAGTCAGAATGGAGGTGTGTGAACTCATAGAATGGAGGTGTGTGACGTCACAATGTAAGTGTGTGAAGTCATAGAATGTAGGTGTGTGAAGTCACAGAATGGAGGTGTGTGAATTCATAGAATGGAGGTGTGTGAAGTAACTGAATGGAGGTGTGTGAAGTTATAGAATGGATGTTTGTAAAGTAAAAATGAAGGTGTGTGAAGTCATAGAATGGAGATGTGTGAAGTCAGAATGGAGGTGTATGAAGTCACAGAATGCAGATGTGTCAAGTCAGAATTTAGGTGTGTGAAGTCAAAGAATGGAGGTGTGTGAAGTCACAGATTGGAGCTGTGTGAAGTCATAGAATGGAGGTGTGTGAAGTCAGAATGGAGGTGTGTGAAGTCACAGAATTGAGGTGTGTGAACACAGAATGGAGGTGTGTGAAGTCAAAGAATGGAGGTGTTTGCAGTCATAGAATGGAGGAGTGTGAAGTCATAGAATGTATGTTTGTGAAGTAAGAATGAAGGTGTGTGAAGGCATAGAATGGAGGTGTGTGAAGTCACAGAATTGAGGTGTGTGAAGGCATAGAATGGAGGTGTGTGAAGTCATAGAATGGATGTTTCTGAAGTAAGAATGAAGGTGTGTGAAGTCATAGAATGGAGGTATGTGAACTCATAGAATGGGGGTGTGTGAAGTCACAGAATGGAGGTGTGTGAAGTCATAGAATGGAGGTGTGTGAAGTAACTGAATGGAGGTGTGTGAAGTCATAGAATGGAGGTGTGTGAAGTTATAGAATGGATGTTTGTAAAGTAAAAATGAAGGTGTGTGAAGTCATAGAATGGAGATGTGTGAAGTCAGAATGGAGGTGTGTGAAGTCACAGAATGGAGATGTGTCAAGTCAGAATTTAGGTGTGTGAAGTCAAAGAATGGAGGTGTGTGAAGTCACAGATTGGAGCTGTGTGAAGTCGTAGAATGGAGGTGTGTGAAGTCAGAATGGAGGTGTGTGAAGTCACAGAATTGAGGTGTGTGAACACAGAATGGAGGTGTGTGAAGTCAACAAATGGAGGTGTTTGAATTCATAGAATGGAGGAGTGTGAAGTCATAGAATGTATGTTTGTGAAGTAAGAATGAAGGTGTGTGAAGGCATAGAATGGAGGTGTGTGAAGTCACAGAATTGAGGTGTGTGAAGGCATAGAATGGAGGTGTGTGAAGTCATAGAATGGATGTTTCTGAAGTAAGAATGAAGGTGTGTGAATTCATAGAATGGAGGTATGTGAACTCATAGAATGGGGGTGTGTGAAGTCACAGAATTGAGGTGTGTGAAGTCAGAATGGAGGTGTTTAGTCATCGATTGGAGGTGGGTGAAGTCATAGAAAGGAGGTGTGGGTAGTCATAGAATGGAGGTGTGTGAAGTCAGAATTGAGGTGTGTGAAGTCACAGAATTGAGGTGTGTGAACACAGAATGGAGGTGTGTGAAGTCAAAGAATGGAGGTGTTTGAAGTCATAGAATGGAGGAGTGTGAAGTCATAGAGTGCATGTGAGTGAAATCACAGATTCGAGGTCTGTGAAGTCATAGAATGGAAATGTGTGATGTCAGAATGGAGGTGTGCGAAGTCATAGAACAGAGGTGTGTGTAGTCAGAATGGAGGTGTGTGAAGTCATAGATGGAGATGTGTGAAGTCATAGTATGGAGGTGTGTGAAATCATAGAATAGAGTTTTGTGAAGGCACAGAATGGAGCTGTGTGAATTGAGAATGGAGGTGTGTGAAGTCATAGAATGGAGGTGTGTGAAGTCAGAATGGAGGTGTGTGAACTCATAGAATGGAGGTGAGTGAAGTTATAGAATGGATGTTTGTAAAGTAAAAATGAAGGTGTGTGCAGTCATAGAATGGAGATGTGTGAAGTCACAGAATGGAGGTGTGTGAAGTCAGAATGGAGGTGTGGGAAATCACAGATTGCAGCAGTGTGAAGTCACAGAATGGAGGTGTGTGAACACAGAATGGAGGTGTGTAAAGTCATAGAATGGAGGTGTGTGAAGTCATAGAATGGAAGTGTGTGATGTCATATTATGGAGGTGTGTGAAGTCACAGAATGGACGGTATGAAGTCACAGATTGGAGATGTGTGAAGTCACAGAATTGAGGTGTTTGAAGTCATATATTGGAGGTGTGTGAAATCAAAATGGATGTGTGAAGTCATAGAATGGAGGTGTGTGAAATCATAGAATGAGGGTGTGTGAGGTCATAGAATGGAGGTGTGTGAAGTCACAGAATGGATCTGTCTGAAGTCATAGAATGGAGGTGTGTGAAGTAGTAGAATGGAAGTGTGTGAAGTCACAGATTGGAGCTCTGTGAAGTCACAGAATCGAGGTGTGAGAAGTCACAGATTAGAGGTGTGTGAAGTCATAGAATGGAATGTGTGAAGTCATAGAATGGAGGTGTGTGAAGTCAGAATGTAGGTGTGTGAAGTCAACGAATGGAGTTGTGTGAACTCAGAATGGAGGTGTGTGAAGTCACAGAATAGAGGTTTGTGAAGTCATAGAATGGAGGTGTGTGAAGTCATAGAATGGATGTTTCTGAAGTAAGAATGAAGGTGTGTGAAGTCATAGAATGGAGGTATGTGAACTCATAGAATGGGGGTGTGTGAAGTCATAGAATGGAGGTGTGTGAATTCAGAATGGAGGTGTGTAGTCATCGATTGGAGGTGTGTGAAGTCATAGAAAGGAGGTGTGGGAAGTCCGAGAATGGAGGTGTGTGAAGTCAGAATGGAGGTGTGTGAAGTCACAGAATTGAGGTGTGTGAACAAAGAATGGAGGTGTGTGAAGTCAAAGAGTGGAGCTGTTTGAAGTCATAGAATGTAGGAGTGTGAAGTCATAGAGTGCATGTGAGAGAAATCACAGATTCGAGGTCTGTGAAGTCATAGAATGGAGGTGTGTGATGTCAGAATGGAGGTGTGCGAAGTCATAGAATAGAGGTGTGTGAAGTCAGAATGGAGGTGTGTGAAGTCATAGATGGAGTTGTGTGAAGTCATAGTATGGAGTTGTGTGAAATCATAGAATAGAGTTTTGTGAAGGCACAGAATGGAGCTGTGTGAATTCAGAAGGGAGGTGTGTGAAGTCATAGAATGGAGGTGTGTGAAGTCAGAATGGAGGTGTGTGAACTCATAGAATGGAGGTGTGTGACGTCACAATGTAAGTGTGTGAAGTCATAGAATGGAGGTGTGTGAAGTCACAGAATGGAGGTGTGTGAATTCATAGAATGGAGGTGTGTGAAGTAACTGAATGGAGGTGTGTGAAGTTATAGAATGGATGTTTGTAAAGTGAAAATGAAGGTGTGTGAAGTCATAGAATGGAGATGTGTGAAGTCAGAATGGAGGTGTGTGAAGTCACAGAATGGAGATGTGTCAAGTCAGAATTTAGGTGTGTGAAGTCAAAGAATGGAGGTGTGTGAAGTCACAGATTGGAGCTGTGTGAAGTCATAGAATGGAGGTGTGTGAAGTCAGAATGGAGGTGTGTGAAGTCACAGAAGTGAGGTGTATGAACACAGAATGGAGGTGTGTGAAGTCAAAGAATGGAGGTGTTTGAAGTCATAGAATGGAGGAGTGTGAAGTCATAGAATGTATGTTTGTGAAGTAAGAATGAAGGTGTGTGAAGTCATAGAATGGAGGTGTGTGAACTCATAGAATGGAGGTGTGTGACATCACAATGGAAGTTTGTGAAGTCATAGAATGGAGGTGTGTGAAGTCACAGAATGGAGGTGTGTGAAGTCATACAATGGAGGTGTGTGAAGTCAGAATGGAGGTGTGTGACGTCACAGAATGTAGGTGTGTGAACTCATAATGGAGGTGTGTGAAGTCATAGATGGAGGTGTGTGAGGTCATACTATGGAGATATGTGAAATCATGAATGGAGTTTTGTGAAGTCACAGAATGGAGTTGTGTGAGTCATAATTGAGGTGTGTGAAGTCATAGAATGTAGATGTGTGAAGTCATAGAATGGAGTATTGTGAAGTCAACGAAGGGAAGTTTGTGAAGTCATAGAATGGAGGTATGAGAAATCAAATTAGAGGGGTGTGAAGTCGGAGAATGGAGGTGTGTGAAGTCATAGAATAGAGGTGGGTGAAGTCAAAGAATGGAGGTGTGTGAAGTCACTGAATGGACGAGTTTAAAGTCATAGAATGGAGGTGTGTGAAGTCAGAGAATTGAGCTGTTTGAAGTCATATATTGGAGGTGTATGAAGTCAAAATGGATGTGTGAAGTCACAGAATGTAGGTGTGTGAAGTCATAGAATGGAGGTGTGTGAAGTCACAGAATGGAGGTGTGTGAACTCAGAATGAAGGTGTGTGAAGTCACAGAATGGAGCTTTGTGAAGTCATAGAATGGAAGTGTGTGAAGTCATAGAATGGACGTGTGTGAAGTCAGAATGGAGGTGTGTTAAGTCACCGAATGGAGTTTTGTGAACTCAGTATGGAGGTGTGTGAAGTCACAGAATGGAGGTTGGTGAAGTCATAGATGGAGGTGTGTGAGGTCATAGAATGGATGTTTCTAAAGTAAGAATGAAGGTGTGTGAAGTCATAGAATGAAGGTGGGTGAAGTCATAGAAAGGAGGTGTGGGCAGTCATAGAATGGAGGAGTGTGAAGTCATAGAGTGGAGGTGAGTGAAGTCACAGATTCGAGGTCTGTGAAGTCATAGATTGGAGGTGTGTGATGTCAGAATGGAGGTGTGCGAAGTCATAGAATAGAGGTTTGTGAAGTCAGAATGGAGGTGTTTGAACTCATAGAATGGAGGTGTGTGACGTCACAATGGAGGTGTGTGAAGTCACAGAATAGAGGTCTGTGAATACATACAATGGAGTTGTGTGAAGTCAGAATGGAATTTTGTGAAGTCACAGAATTGAGCTGTGTGAAGTCATAGAATGGAGGTGTGTGAAGTCATAGAATGGGTGTTTGTGAAGTAAGAATGAAGGTGTGTGAAGCCATAGAATGGAGGTGTGTGAAGTCACAGAATGGAGGTGTGGGAAGTCACAGATTGCAGGAGTGTGAAGTCACAGAATGGAGGTGTGTGAACACAGAATGGAGGTGTGTAAAGTCACAGAATGGAGGTGTGTGAAGTCATAGAATGGAAGTGTGTGATGTCATATAATGGAGGTGTGTGAAGTCACAGAATGGACGGTATGAAGTCATAGATTGGAGGTGTGTGAAGTCACAGAATTGAGGTGTTTGAAGTCATATATTGGAGGTGTGTGAAATCAAAATGGATGTGTGAAGTCATAGAATGGAGGTGTGTGAAATCATAGAATGAGGGTGTGTGAGGTCATAGAATGGAGGTGTGTGAAGTCACAGAATGGATCTGTGTGAAGTCATAGAATGGAGGTGTGTGAAGTCGTAGAATGGAAGTGTGTGAAGTCACAGATTGGAGCTGTGTGAAGTCACAGAATCGAGGTGTGAGAAGTCACAGATTGGAGGTGTGTGAAGTCATAGAATGGAATGTGTGAAGTCATAGAATGGAGGTGTGTGAAGTCAGAATGGAGGTGTGTGAAGTCAACGAATGGAATTGTGTGAACTCAGATTGGAGGTGTGAGAAGTCACAGAATAGAGGTTTGTGAAGTCATAGAATGGAGGTGTGTGAAGTCAAAGAATGGATGTTTCTGAAGTAAGAATGAAGGTGTGTGAAGTCATAGAATGGAGGTATGTGAACTCATAGAATGGGGGTGTGGGAAGTCCGAGAATGGAGGTGTGTGAAGTCAGAATGGAGGTGTGTGAAGTCACAGAATTGAGGTGTGTGAACACAGAATGGAGGTGTGTGAAGTCAAAGAGTGGAGCTGTTTGAAGTCATAGAATGTAGGAGTGTGAAATCATAGAGTGCATGTGAGAGAAATCACAGATTCGAGGTCCGTGAAGTCATAGAATGGAGGTGTGTGATGTCAGAATGGAGGTGTGCGAAGTCATAGAACAGAGGTGTGTGAAGTCAGAATGGAGGTGTGTGAAGTCATAGATGGAGTTGTGTGAAGTCATAGTATGGAGTTGCGTGAAATCATAGAATAGAGTTTTCTGAAGGCACAGAATGGAGCTGTGTGAATTCAGAAGGGAGGTGTGTGAAGTCATAGAATGGAGGTGTGTGAAGTCAGAATGGAGGTGTGTGAACTCATAGAATGGAGGTGTGTGACGTCACAATGTAAGTGTGTGAAGTCATAGAATGTAGGTGTGTGAAGTCACAGAATGGAGGTGTGTGAATTCATAGAATGGAGGTGTGTGAAGTAACTGAATGGAGGTGTGTGAAGTTATAGAATGGATGTTTGTAAAGTAAAAATGAAGGTGTGTGAAGTCATAGAATGGAGATGTGTGAAGTCAGAATGGAGGTGTATGAAGTCACAGAATGCAGATGTGTCAAGTCAGAATTTAGGTGTGTGAAGTCAAAGAATGGAGGTGTGTGAAGTCACAGATTGGAGCTGTGTGAAGTCATAGAATGGAGGTGTGTGAAGTCAGAATGGAGGTGTGTGAAGTCACAGAATTGAGGTGTGTGAACACAGAATGGAGGTGTGTGAAGTCAAAGAATGGAGGTGTTTGCAGTCATAGAATGGAGGAGTGTGAAGTCATAGAATGTATGTTTGTGAAGTAAGAATGAAGGTGTGTGAAGGCATAGAATGGAGGTGTGTGAAGTCACAGAATTGAGGTGTGTGAAGGCATAGAATGGAGGTGTGTGAAGTCATAGAATGGATGTTTCTGAAGTAAGAATGAAGGTGTGTGAAGTCATAGAATGGAGGTATGTGAACTCATAGAATGGGGGTGTGTGAAGTCACAGAATGGAGGTGTGTGAAGTCATAGAATGGAGGTGTGTGAAGTAACTGAATGGAGGTGTGTGAAGTCATAGAATGGAGGTGTGTGAAGTTATAGAATGGATGTTTGTAAAGTAAAAATGAAGGTGTGTGAAGTCATAGAATGGAGATGTGTGAAGTCAGAATGGAGGTGTGTGAAGTCACAGAATGGAGATGTGTCAAGTCAGAATTTAGGTGTGTGAAGTCAAAGAATGGAGGTGTGTGAAGTCACAGATTGGAGCTGTGTGAAGTCGTAGAATGGAGGTGTGTGAAGTCAGAATGGAGGTGTGTGAAGTCACAGAATTGAGGTGTGTGAACACAGAATGGAGGTGTGTGAAGTCAACAAATGGAGGTGTTTGAATTCATAGAATGGAGGAGTGTGAAGTCATAGAATGTATGTTTGTGAAGTAAGAATGAAGGTGTGTGAAGGCATAGAATGGAGGTGTGTGAAGTCACAGAATTGAGGTGTGTGAAGGCATAGAATGGAGGTGTGTGAAGTCATAGAATGGATGTTTCTGAAGTAAGAATGAAGGTGTGTGAATTCATAGAATGGAGGTATGTGAACTCATAGAATGGGGGTGTGTGAAGTCACAGAATTGAGGTGTGTGAAGTCAGAATGGAGGTGTTTAGTCATCGATTGGAGGTGGGTGAAGTCATAGAAAGGAGGTGTGGGTAGTCATAGAATGGAGGTGTGTGAAGTCAGAATTGAGGTGTGTGAAGTCACAGAATTGAGGTGTGTGAACACAGAATGGAGGTGTGTGAAGTCAAAGAATGGAGGTGTTTGAAGTCATAGAATGGAGGAGTGTGAAGTCATAGAGTGCATGTGAGTGAAATCACAGATTCGAGGTCTGTGAAGTCATAGAATGGAAATGTGTGATGTCAGAATGGAGGTGTGCGAAGTCATAGAACAGAGGTGTGTGTAGTCAGAATGGAGGTGTGTGAAGTCATAGATGGAGATGTGTGAAGTCATAGTATGGAGGTGTGTGAAATCATAGAATAGAGTTTTGTGAAGGCACAGAATGGAGCTGTGTGAATTGAGAATGGAGGTGTGTGAAGTCATAGAATGGAGGTGTGTGAAGTCAGAATGGAGGTGTGTGAACTCATAGAATGGAGGTGAGTGAAGTTATAGAATGGATGTTTGTAAAGTAAAAATGAAGGTGTGTGCAGTCATAGAATGGAGATGTGTGAAGTCACAGAATGGAGGTGTGTGAAGTCAGAATGGAGGTGTGGGAAATCACAGATTGCAGCAGTGTGAAGTCACAGAATGGAGGTGTGTGAACACAGAATGGAGGTGTGTAAAGTCATAGAATGGAGGTGTGTGAAGTCATAGAATGGAAGTGTGTGATGTCATATTATGGAGGTGTGTGAAGTCACAGAATGGACGGTATGAAGTCACAGATTGGAGATGTGTGAAGTCACAGAATTGAGGTGTTTGAAGTCATATATTGGAGGTGTGTGAAATCAAAATGGATGTGTGAAGTCATAGAATGGAGGTGTGTGAAATCATAGAATGAGGGTGTGTGAGGTCATAGAATGGAGGTGTGTGAAGTCACAGAATGGATCTGTCTGAAGTCATAGAATGGAGGTGTGTGAAGTAGTAGAATGGAAGTGTGTGAAGTCACAGATTGGAGCTCTGTGAAGTCACAGAATCGAGGTGTGAGAAGTCACAGATTAGAGGTGTGTGAAGTCATAGAATGGAATGTGTGAAGTCATAGAATGGAGGTGTGTGAAGTCAGAATGTAGGTGTGTGAAGTCAACGAATGGAGTTGTGTGAACTCAGAATGGAGGTGTGTGAAGTCACAGAATAGAGGTTTGTGAAGTCATAGAATGGAGGTGTGTGAAGTCATAGAATGGATGTTTCTGAAGTAAGAATGAAGGTGTGTGAAGTCATAGAATGGAGGTATGTGAACTCATAGAATGGGGGTGTGTGAAGTCATAGAATGGAGGTGTGTGAATTCAGAATGGAGGTGTGTAGTCATCGATTGGAGGTGTGTGAAGTCATAGAAAGGAGGTGTGGGAAGTCCGAGAATGGAGGTGTGTGAAGTCAGAATGGAGGTGTGTGAAGTCACAGAATTGAGGTGTGTGAACAAAGAATGGAGGTGTGTGAAGTCAAAGAGTGGAGCTGTTTGAAGTCATAGAATGTAGGAGTGTGAAGTCATAGAGTGCATGTGAGAGAAATCACAGATTCGAGGTCTGTGAAGTCATAGAATGGAGGTGTGTGATGTCAGAATGGAGGTGTGCGAAGTCATAGAATAGAGGTGTGTGAAGTCAGAATGGAGGTGTGTGAAGTCATAGATGGAGTTGTGTGAAGTCATAGTATGGAGTTGTGTGAAATCATAGAATAGAGTTTTGTGAAGGCACAGAATGGAGCTGTGTGAATTCAGAAGGGAGGTGTGTGAAGTCATAGAATGGAGGTGTGTGAAGTCAGAATGGAGGTGTGTGAACTCATAGAATGGAGGTGTGTGACGTCACAATGTAAGTGTGTGAAGTCATAGAATGGAGGTGTGTGAAGTCACAGAATGGAGGTGTGTGAATTCATAGAATGGAGGTGTGTGAAGTAACTGAATGGAGGTGTGTGAAGTTATAGAATGGATGTTTGTAAAGTGAAAATGAAGGTGTGTGAAGTCATAGAATGGAGATGTGTGAAGTCAGAATGGAGGTGTGTGAAGTCACAGAATGGAGATGTGTCAAGTCAGAATTTAGGTGTGTGAAGTCAAAGAATGGAGGTGTGTGAAGTCACAGATTGGAGCTGTGTGAAGTCATAGAATGGAGGTGTGTGAAGTCAGAATGGAGGTGTGTGAAGTCACAGAAGTGAGGTGTATGAACACAGAATGGAGGTGTGTGAAGTCAAAGAATGGAGGTGTTTGAAGTCATAGAATGGAGGAGTGTGAAGTCATAGAATGTATGTTTGTGAAGTAAGAATGAAGGTGTGTGAAGGCAGAGAATGGAGGTGTGTGAAGTCACAGAATTGAGGTGTGTGAAGGCATAGAATGGAGGTGTGTGAAGTCATAGAATGGATGTTTCTGAAGTAAGAATGAAGGTGTGTGAAGTCAGAATGGAGGTATGTGAACTCATAGAATGGGGGTGTGTGAAGTCACAGAATGGACGTGTGTGAAGTCATAGAATGGAGGTGTGTGAAGTAACTGAATGGAGGTGTGTGAAGTCATAGAATGGAGGTGTGTGAAGTTATAGAATGGATGTTTGTAAAGTAAAAATGAAGGTGTGTGAAGTCATAGAATGGAGATGTGTGAAGTCAGAATGGAGGTGTGTGAAGTCACAGAATGGAGATGTGTCAAGTCAGAATTTAGGTGTGTGAAGTCAAAGAATGGAGGTGTGTGAAGACATAGAATGGAGGTGTGTGAAGTCATAGAATGGAGGTGTGTGAAGTCAGAATGGAGGTGTGTGAAGTCACAGAATTGAGGTGTGTGAACACAGAATGGAGGTGTGTGAAGTCAAAGAATGGAGGTGTTTGAAGTCATAGAATGGAGGAGTGTGAAGTCATAGAATGTATCTTTGTGAAGTAAGAATGAAGGTGTGTGAAGGCATAGAATGGAGGTGTGTGAATTCACAGAATTGAGGTGTGTGAAGGCATAGAATGGAGGTGTGTGAAGTCATAGAATGGATGTTTCTGAAGTAAGAATGAAGGTGTGTGAATTCATAGAATGGAGGTATGTGAACTCATAGAATGGGGGTGTGTGAAGTCACAGAATTGAGGTGTGTGAAGTCAGAATGGAGGTGTTTAGTCATCGATTGGAGGTGGGTGAAATCATAGAAAGGAGGTGTGGGTAGTCATAGAATGGAGGTGTGTGAAGTCAGAATTGAGGTGTGTGAAGTCACAGAATTGAGGTGTGTGAACACAGAATGGAGGTGTGTGAAGTCAAAGAATGGAGGTGTTTGAAGTCATAGAATGGAGGAGTGTGAAGTCATAGAGTGCATGTGAGTGAAATCACAGATTCGAGGTCTGTGAAGTCATAGAATGGAAATGTGTGATGTCAGAATGGAGGTGTGCGAAGTCATAGAACAGAGGTGTGTGTAGTCAGAATGGAGGTGTGTGAAGTCATAGATGGAGATGTGTGAAGTCATAGTATGGAGGTGTGTGAAATCATAGAATAGAGTTTTGTGAAGGCACAGAATGGAGCTGTGTGAATTCAGAATGGAGGTGTGTGAAGTCATAGAATGGAGGTGTGTGAAGTCAGAATGGAGGTGTGTGAACTCATAGAATGGAGGTGAGTGAAGTTATAGAATGGATGTTTGTAAAGTAAAAATGAAGGTGTGTGAAGTCATAGAATGGAGATGTGTGAAGTCACAGAATGGAGGTGTGTGAAGTCAGAATGGAGGTGTGGGAAATCACAGATGGCAGCAGTGTTAAGTCACAGAATGGAGGTGTGTGAACACAGAATGGAGGTGTGTAAAGTCATAGAATGGAGGTGTGTGAAGTCATAGAATGGAGGTGTGTGATGTCATATAATGGAGGTGTGTGAAGTCACAGAATGGACGGTATGAAGTCATAGATTGGAGGTGTATGAAGTCAGAGAATTGAGGTGTTTGAAGTCATATATTGGAGGTGTGTGAAATCAAAATGGATTTGTGAAGTCATAGAATGGAGGTGTGTGATATCATAGAATGAGGGTGTGTGAGGTCATAGAATGGAGGTGTGTGAAGTCACAGAATGGATCTGTGTGAAGTCATAGAATGGAGGTGTGTGAAGTCGTAGAATGGAAGTGTGTGAAGTCACAGATTGGAGCTGTGTGAAGTCACAGAATCGAGGTGTGAGAAGTCACAGATTGGAGGTGTGTGAAGTCATAGAATGGAATGTGTGAAGTCATAGAATGGAGGTGTGTGAAGTCAGAATGGAGGTGTGTAAAGTCAACGAATGGAGTTGTGTGAACTCAGAATGGAGGTGTGTGAAGTCACAGAATAGAGGTTTGTGAAGTCATAGATTGGAGGTGTGTGAAGTCATAGAATGGATGTTTCTGAAGTAAGAATGAAGGTGTGTGAAGTCACAGATTGGAGGTGTGTGAAGTCATAGAATGGAATGTGTGAAGTCATAGAATGGGGGTGTGTGAAGTCATAGAATGGAGGTGTGTGAATTCAGAATGGAGGTGTGTAGTCATCGATTGGAGGTGTGTGAAGTCATAGTAAGGAGGTGTGGGAAGTCCGAGAATGGAGGTGTGTGAAGTCAGAATGGAGGTGTGTGAAGTCACAGAATTGAGGTGTGTGAACACAGAATGGAGGTGTGTGAAGTCAAAGAGTGGAGGTGTTTGAAGTCATAGAATGGAGGAGTGTGAAGTCATAGAGTGCATGTGAGAGAAATCACAGAGTCGAGGTCTGTGAAGTCATAGAATGGAGGTGTGTGATGTCAGAATGGAGGTGTGCGAAGTCATAGAATAGAGGTGTGTGAAGTCAGAATGGAGGTGTGTGAAGTCATAGATGGAGTTGTGTGAAGTCATAGTATGGAGTTGTGTGAAATCATAGAATAGAGTTTTGTGAAAGCACAGAATGGAGCTGTGTGAATTCAAAAGGGAGGTGTGTGAAGTCATAGAATGGAGGTGTGTGAAGTCAGAATGGAGGTGTGTGAACTCATAGAATGGAGGTGTGTGACGTCACAATGTAAGTGTGTGAAGTCATAGAATGGAGGTGTGTGAAGTCACAGAATGGAGGTGTGTGAATTCATAGAATGGAGGTGTGTGAAGTAACTGAATGGAGGTGCGTGAAGGTATAGAATGGATGTTTGTAAAGTAAAAATGAAGGTGTGTGAAGTCATAGAATGGAGATGTGTGAAGTCAGAATGGAGGTGTGTGAAGTCACAGAATGGAGATGTGTCAAGTCAGAATTTAGGTGTGTGAAGTCAAAGAATGGAGGTGTGTGAAGTCACAGATTGGAGCTGTGTGAAGTCATAGAATGGAGGTGTGTGAAGTCAGAATGGAGGTGTGTGAAGTCACAGAATTGAGGTGTCTGAACACAGAATGGAGGTGTGTGAAGTCAAAGAATGGAGGTGTTTGAAGTCATAGAATGGAGGAGTGTGAAGTCATAGAATGTATGTTTGTGAAGTAAGAATGAAGGTGTGTGAAGGCATAGAATGGAGGTGTGTGAAGTCACAGAATTGAGGTGTGTGAAGGCATAGAATGGAGGTGTGTGAAGTCATAGAATGGATGTTTCTGAAGTAAGAATGAAGGTGTGTAAATTCATAGAATGGAGGTATGTGAACTCATAGAATGGGGGTGTGTGAAGTCACAGAATTGAGGTGTGTGAAGTCAGAATGGAGGTGTTTAGTCATCGATTGGAGGTGGGTGAAGTCATAGAAAGGAGTTGTTGGTAGTCATAGAATGGAGGTGTGTGAAGTCAGAATAGAGGTGTGTGAAGTCACACAATTGAGGTGTGTGAACACAGAATGGAGGTGTGTGAAGTCAAAGAATGGAGGTGTTTGAAGTCATAGAATGGAGGAGTGTGAAGTCATAGAGTGCATGTGAGTGAAATCACACATTCGAGGTCTGTGAAGTCATAAAATGGAAATGTGTGATGTCAGAATGGAGGTGTGCGAAGTCATAGAACAGAGGTGTGTGTAGTCAGAATGGAGGTGTGTGAAGTCATAGATGGAGATGTGTGAAGTCATAGTATGGAGGTGTGTGAAATCATGGAATAGAGTTTTGTGAAGGCACAGAATGGAGCTGTTTGAATTCAGAATGGAGGTGTGTGAAGTCATAGAATGGAGGTGTGTGAAGTCAGAATGGAGATGTGTGAAGTCATAGAATGGAGGTGGGTGTAGTCATAGAAATTAGGTGTGTGAAGTCATAGAATGGAGGTGTGTGAACTCATAGAATGGAGGTGTGTGACATCACAATGGAAGTTTGTGAAGTCATAGAATGGAGGTGTGTGAAGTCACAGAATGGAGGTGTGTGAAGTCATACAATGGAGGTGTGTGAAGTCAGAATGGAGGTGTGTGAAGTCACAGAATGTAGGTGTGTGAACTCATAATGGAGGTGTGTGAAGTCATAGATGGAGGTGTGTGAATTCATAGTATGGAGATATGTGAAATCATGAATGGAGTTTTGTGAAGTCACAGAATGGAGTTGTGTGAGTCAGAATTGAGGTGTGTGAAGTCATAGAATGTAGATGTGTGAAGTCATAGAATGGAATATTGTGAAGTTAACGAAGGGAAGTTTGTGAAGTCATAGAATGGAGGTATGAGAAATCAAATTAGAGGGGTGTGAAGTCGGAGAATGGAGGTGTGTGAAGTATAGAATGGAGGTGGGTGAAGTCAAAGAATGGAGGTGTGTGAAGGCACTGAATGGACGAGTTTAAAGTCATAGAATGGAGGTGTGTGAAGTCAGAGAATTGAGCTGTTTGAAGTCATATATTGGAGGTGTATGAAGTCAAAATGGATGTGTGAAGTCACAGAATGTAGGTGTGTGATGTCATAGAATGGAGGTGTGTGAAGTCACAGAATGGAGGTGTGTGAACTCAGAATGAAGGTGTGTGAAGTCACAGAATGGAGCTTTGTGAAGTCATAGAATGGAAGTGTGTGAAGTCATAGAATGGACGTGTGTGAAGTCAGAATGGAGGTGTGTTAAGTCACCGAATGGAGTTTTGTGAACTCAGTATGGAGGTGTGTGAAGTCACAGAATGGAAGTTGGTGAAGTCATTGATGGAGGTGTGTGAGGTCATAGAATGGATGTTTCTGAAGTAAGAATGAAGGTGTGTGAAGTCATAGAATGAAGGTGGGTGAAGTCATAGAAAGGAGGTGTGGGCAGTCATAGAATGGAGGAGTGTGAAGTCATACAGTGGAGGTGAGTGAAGTCACAGATTCGAGGTCTGTGAAGTCATAGATTGGAGGTGTGTGAGGTCAGAATGGAGGTGTGCGAAGTCATAGAATAGAGGTTTGTGAAGTCAGAATGGAGGTGTGTGAACTCATAGAATGGAGGTGTGTGACGTCACAATGGAGGTGTGTGAAGTCACAGAATGCAGGTCTGTGAATACATACAATGGAGTTGTGTGAAGTCAGAATGGAATTTTGTGAAGTCACAGAATTGAGCTGTGTGAAGTCATAGAATGGAGGTGTGTGAAGTCATAGAATGGGTGTTTGTGAAGTAAGAATGAAGGTGTGTGAAGTCATAGAATGGAGGTGTGTGAAGTCACAGAATGGAGGTGTGGGAAGTCACAGATTGCAGGAGTGTGAAGTCACAGAATGGAGGTGTGTGAACCCAGAATGGAGGTGTGTAAAGTCACAGAATGGAGGTGTGTGAAGTCATAGAATGGAAGTGTGTGATGTCATATAATGGAGGTGTGTGAAGTCACAGAATGGACGGTATGAAGTCATAGAAGGGAGGTGTGTGAAGTCACAGAATTGAGGTGTTTGAAGTCATATGTTGGAGGTGTGTGAAATCAAAATGGATGTGTGAAGTCATAGAATGGAGGTGTGTGAAATCATAGAATGAGTCTGTGTGAGGTCATAGAATGGAGGTGTGTGAAGTCACAGAATGGATCTCTGTGAAGTCATAGAATGGAGGTGTGTGAAGTCGTAGAATGGAAGTGTGTGAATTCACAGATTGGAGATGTGTGAAGTCACAGAATCGAGGTGTGAGAAGTCACAGAATGGAGGTGTGTGAACTCAGAATGGAGGAGTGTGAAGTCATAGAATGGAGGTGTGTGAAGTCATAGAATAGAAGTGTGTGAAGTCATAGAATGGAGGTGTGTGAAGTCAGAATGGAGGTGTGTGAAGTCACCGAATGGAGTTGTGAGAACTCAGAATGGAGGTGTGTGAAGTCACAGAATAGAGGTTTGTGAAGTCATAGAATGGAGGTGTGTGAAGTCATAGAATGGATGTTTCTGAAGTAAGAATGAAGGTGTGTGAAGTCATAGAATGGAGGTATGTGAACTCATAGAATGGGGGTGTGTGAAGTCACAGAATGGAGGTGTGTGAAGTCAGAATGGAGGTGTGTAGGCATCGATTGGAGGTGGGTGAAGTCATAGTAAGGAGGTGTGGGAAGTCCGAGAATGGAGGTGTGTGAAGTCAGAATGGAGGTGTGTGAAGTCACAGAATTGAGGTGTGTGAACACAGAATGGAGGTGTGTGAAGTCAAAGAGTGGAGGTGTTTGAAGTCATAGAATGGAGGAGTGTGAAGTCACACAGTGCATGTGAGTGAAATCACAGATTCGAGGTCTGTGAAGTTATAGAATGGAGGTGTGTGATGTCAGAATGGAGGTGTGCGAAGTCATAGAATAGAGGTGTGTGAAGGCAGAATGGAGGTGTGTGAAGTCATAGATGGAGTTGTGTGAAGTCATAGTATGGAGTTGTGTGAAATCATAGAATAGAGTTTTGTGAAGGCACAGAATGGAGCTGTGTGAATTCAGAATGGAGGTGTGTGAAGTCATAGAATGGAGGTGTGTGAAGTCAGAATGGAGGTGTGTGAACTCATAGAATGGAGGTGTGTGACGTCACAATGGAAGTGTGTGAAGTCATAGAATGGAGGTGTGTGAAGTCACAGAATGGAGGTGTGTGAAGTCATAGAATGGAGGTGTGTGAAGTAACTGAATGGAGGTGTGTGAAGTCATAGAATGGAGGTGTGTGAAGTTATAGAATGGATGTTTGTAAAGTAAAAATAAAGGTGTGTGAAGTCATAGAATGGAGATGTGTGAAGTCAGAATGGAGGTGTGTGAAGTCACAGAATTGAGATGCGTCAAGTCAGAATTTAGGTGTGTGAAGTCAAAGAATGGAGGTGTGTGAAGACATAGAATGGAGGTGTGTGAAGTCATAGAATGGAGGTGTGTGAAGTCAGAATGGAGGTGTGTGAAGTCACAGAATTGAGGTGTGTGAACACAGAATGGAGGTGTGTGAAGTCAAAGAATGGAGGTGTTTGAAGTTATAGAATGGAGGAGTGTGAAGTCATAGAATGTATGTTTGTGAAGTAAGAATGAAGGTGTGTGAAGGCATAGAATGGAGGTGTGTGAAGTCACAGAATTGAGGTGTGTGAAGGCATAGAATGGAGGTGTGTGAAGTCATTGAATGGAGGTGTGTGAAGTCATATAATGGAGGTGTGTGAAGTCACAGAATGGAGGTGTGTGAAGTCAGAATCGAGGTGTGAAGTCATAGAATGGAGTTGGGTGAAGTCATAGAAAGGAGGTTTGTGAAGTCATAGAATGGAGGTGTGTGTAGTCATAGAATGGAGGTGTGTGAAGTCAGAATGGAGGTGTGTGAACTCATAGAATGGTAGTGTGTGTAGTCACAATGGAGGTGTGTGAAGTCATAGAATGGAGGTGTGTGAAGTCACAGAATGGACGTGTGTGAAGTCATAGAATGGAGGTGTGTGAAGTCATAGAATGGAGGTTGTGAAGTCACAGAATGGAGGTGTGGGATGTCACAGATTGGAGGTGTGTGAAGTCCCAGAATTGAGGTGTGTGAACTCAGAATGGAGGTGTGTAAAGTCACAGAATGGAGGTGTGTGAAGTCATAGAATGGAAGTGTGTGAAGTCATAGAATGGAGGTGTGTAAAGTCACAGAATGGACGGTATGAAGTCATAGAATGGAGGTGTGTGAAGTCACAGAATTGAGGTGTGTGACGTCACAGTGGAAGTGTGTGAAGTCATAGAATGGATCTGTGTAAAGTCACAGAATGGAGGTGTGTGAAGTCATAGAATGGAGGTGTGTGAAGTAACTGAATGGAGGTGTGTGAAGTCATAGAATGGAGGTGTGTGAAGTTAAAGAATGGATGTTTTTAAAGTAAAAATGAAGGTGTGTGAAGTCATAGAATGGAGATATGTGAAGTCAGAATGGAGGTGTGTGAAGTCAAAGAATGGAGATGTATCAAGTCAGAATTTATGTGTGTGAAGTCAAAGAATGGAGGTGTGTGAAGACATAGAATGGAGGTGTGAGAAGTCATAGAATGGAGGTGTGTGAAGTCAGAATGGAGGTGTGTGAAGTCACAGAATTGAGGTGGGTGAACACAGAATGGAGTTGTGTGAAGTCAAAGAATGGAGGTGTTTGAAGTCATAGAATGGAGGAGTGTGAAGTCATAGAATGTATGTTTGTGAAATAAGAATGAAGGTGTGTGAAGGCATAGAATGGAGGTGTGTGAAGTCACAGTATGGAGGTGTGTGAAGGCATAGAATGGAGGTGTGTGAAGTCATTGAATGGAGGTGTGTGAAGTCATATAATGGAGGTGTGTGAAGTCACAGAATGGAGGTGTGTGAAGTCAGAATGGAGGTGTGAAGTCATAGAATGGAGTTCGGTGAAGTCATAGAAAGGAGGAGTGTGAAGTCATTGAATGGAGATGTGTGAAGTCAGAATGGAGGTGTGTGAACTCATAGAATGGTAGTGTGTGTAGTCACAATGGAGGTGTGTGAAGTCATAGAATGGAGGTGTGTGAAGTCACAGAATGGACGTGTGTGAATTCATAGAATGGATGTGTGTGAAGTCATAGAATGGAGGTTGTGAAGTCACAGAATGGAGGTGTGGGAAGTCACAGATTGGAGGTGTGTGAAGTCCCAGAATTGAGGTGTGTGAACTCAGAATGGAGGTGTGTAAAGTCACAGAATGGAGGTGTGTGAAGTCATAGAATGGAAGTGTGTGAAGTCATAGAATGGAGGTGTGTGAAGTCACAGAATGGTATGAAGTCATAGAATGGAGGTGTGTGAAGTCACAGAATTGAGGTGTTTGAAGTCATATATCGGAGGTGTGTGAAATCAAAATGGATGTGTGAAGTCATAGAATGGAGGTGTGTGAAATCATAGAATGAGGTTGTGTGAGGTCATAGAATGGAGGTGTGTGAAGTCACAGAATGAATGTGTGTGAAGTCATAGAATGGAGGTGTGTGAAGTCATAGAATGGAAGCGTGTGAAGTCACAGATTTGAGCTGTGTGAAGTCACAGAATCGAGGTGTTAGAAGTCACAGAATGGAGGTGTGTGAAGTCAGAATGGAGGTGTGTGAAGTCACAGAATGGAGGTATGTGAAGTCATAGAATGGAAGTGTGTGAAGTCATAGAATGGAGGTGTGTGAAGTCAGAATGGAGGTGTGTGAAGTCACCGAATGGAGTTGTGTGAACTCAGAATGTAGGTGTGTGAAGTCACAGAATAGAGGTTTGTGAAGTCATAGAATGGAGGTGTGTGAAGTCATAGAATGGATGTTTCTGAAGTAAGAATGAAGGTGTGTGAAGTCATAGAATGGAGGTCTGAGAACTCATAGAATGGGGGTGTGTGAAGTCACAGAATGGAGGTGTGTGAAGTCAGAATCGAGGTGTGTAGTCATCAATTGGAGGTGGGTGAAGTCATAGTAAGGAGGTGTGGGAAGTCCTAGAATGGAGGAGTGTGAAGTCATAGAGTGCATGTAGTGAAATCACAGATTCGAGGTCTGTGAAGTCATAGAATGGAGGTGTGTGATGTCAGAATGGAGGTGTGCGAAGTCATAGAATAGAGATGTGTGAAGTCAGAATAGAGGTGTGTGAAGTCATACATGGAGATGTGTGAAATCATAGTATGGAGGTGTGTGAAATCCTAGAATAGAGTTTTGTGAAGTCACAAAATGGAGCTGTGTCAATTCAGAATGGAGGTGTTTGAAGTCATAGAATGGAGGTGTGTGAAGTCAGAATGGAGGTGTGTGAACGCATAGAATGGAGGTGTGTAACGTCACAATGGAAGTGTGTGAAGTCATAGAATGGAGCTGTGTAAAGTCACAGAATGGAGGTGTGTGAAGTCATAGAATGGAGGTGTGTGAAGTCACTGAATGCAGGTGTGTGAAGTCACAGAATGGAAGGTGTGTGATATCACAGAATAGAGGTGTGTGAACTCAGAATGGAGTTGTGTGAAGTCACAGAATGGAGGTGTGTGAAGTCAGAATGGAGGTGTGAAGTCATAGAATGGAGTTGGGTGAAGTCATAGAAAGGAGGTGTGTGAAGTCATAGAATGGATGTGTTTGTAGTCATGGAATGGAGGTGTGTGAAGTTATAGAATGGATGTTTGTAAAGTAAAAATGAAGGTGTGTGCAGTCATAGAATGGAGATGTGTGAAGTCACAATGGAGGTGTGTGAAGTCACAGAATGGAGATGTGTCAAGTCAGAATTTAGGTGTGTGAAGTCAAAGAATGGAGGTGTTTGAAGTCATAGAATGGAGGAGTGTGAAGTCATAGAATGGAAGTGTGTGAAGTCATAGAATGGAGGTGTGTGAAATCACCGAATGGAGTTGTGTGAACTCAGAATGGAGGTGTGTGAAGTCACAGTATGGAGGTTTGTGAAGTCAAAGAATGGAGGTGTGTGAAGTCATAGAATGGATGTTTCTGAAGTAAGAATGAAGGTGTGTGAAGTCATAGAATGGAGGTATGTGAACTCATAGAATGGGGGTTAGTGAAGTCTCAGAATGGAGGTGTGTGAAGTCAGAATGGAGGTGTTTAGTCATCGATTGGAGGTGGGTGAAGTCATAGAAAGGAGGTGTGTGAAGTCACAGAATGGAGGTGTGTGAAGTCAGAATGGAGGTGTGTGAAGTCAAAGAATGGAGGTGTTTGAAGTCATAGAATGGAGGAGTGTGAAGTCATAGAGTGCATGTGAGTGAAATTACAGATTCAAGGTCTGTGAAGTCATAGAATGGAAATGTGTGATGTCAGAATGGAGGTGTGCGAAGTCATAGAATAGAGGTGTGTGCAGTCAGAATGGAGGTGTGTGAAGTCATAGATGGAGTTGTGTGAAGTCATAGTATGGAGGTGTGTGAAAGAATAGAATAGAGTTTTGTGAAGGCACAGAATGGAGCTGTGTGAATTCAGAATGGAGGTGTGTGAAGTCATAGAATGGATGTGTGTGAAGTCAGAATGGAGGTGTGTGACATCACAATGGAAGTGTGTGAAGTCATACAATGGAGGTGTGTGAAGTCACAGAATGGAGGTGTGTGAAGTCATAGAAAGGAGGTGTGTGAAGTCACTGAATGGAGGTGTGTGAAGTCATAGAATGGAGGTGTGTGAAGATATAGAATGGATGTTTGTAAAGTAAAAATGAAGGTGTGTGAAGTCATAAAATGGAGATGTGTGAAGTCAGAATGGAGGTGTGTGAAGTCAAAGAATGGAGGTGTGTGAAGTAATAGAATGGAGGTGTGTGAAGTCACAATGGAGGTGTGTGAGGTCACAGAATTGAGGTGTGTGAACACAGAATGGAGGTGTGTGAAGTCAAAGAATGGAGGTGTTTGAAGTCATAGAATGGAGGAGTGTGAAGTCATAGAATGTATGTTTGTGAAGTAAGAATGAAGGTGTGTGAAGGCATAGAATGGAGGTGTGTGAAGTCACAGAATGGAGGTGTGTGAAGGCATAGAATGGAGGTGTGTGAAGTCATAAAATGGAGGTGAGTGAAGTCATATAATGGAGGTGTGTGAAGGCACAGAATGGAGGTGTGTGAAGTCAGAATGGAGGTGTGAAGTCATAGAATGGAGTTGGGTGAAGTCATAGAAACGAGGTGTGTGAAGTCATAGAATGGATGTGTGTGTAGTCATAGAATGGAGGTGTGTGAAGTCAGAATGGAGGTGTGTGAACTCATAGAATGGTAGTGTGTGTAGTCACAAAGGAGGTGTGTGAAGTCAGAATGGAGGTGTGTGATGTCACAGAATGGACGTGTGTGAAGTCATAGAATGGAGGTGTGTGAAGTCACAGAATGGAGGTGTGGGAAGTCACAGATTGGAGGTCTGTGAAGTCCCAGAATTGAGGTGTGTGAACTCAGAATGGAGGCGTGTAAAGTCACAGAATGGAGGTGTGTGAAGTCATAGAATGAAGTGTGTGAAGTCATAGAATGGAGGTGTGTGAAGTCACAGAATGGACGGTTTGAAGTCATAAATTGGAGGTGTGTGAAGTCACAGAATTGAGGTGTTTGAAGTCATATATTGGAGGTTTGTGAAGTCAAAATGGATGTGTGAAGTCATAGAAAAGAGCTGTGTAAAGCACAGAATTGAGGTGTGTGAACACAGAATGGAGGTGTGTGAAGTCAAAGAATGGATGTGTTTGAAGTCATATAATGGAGGAGTGTGAAGTCATAGAATGTATGTTTGTGAAGTAAGAATGAAGGTGTGTGAAGGCATAGAATGGAGGTGTGTGAAGTCACAGAATGGAGGTGTGTGAAGTCACAGAATGGAGGTGTGTGAAGTCAGAATGGAGGTGTGAAGTCATAGAATGGAGTTGGGTGAAGTCATAGAAAGGAGGTGTGGGAAATCATAGAATGGAGGTGTGTGAAGTCATAGAATGGAGGTGTGTGAAGTCAGAATGGAGGTGTGTGAAGTCACCGAATGGAGTTGTGTGAAATCCGAATGGAGGTGTGTGAAGTCACAGAATGGAGGTTTGTGAAGTCATAGAATGGAGGTGTGTGAAGTCATAGAATGGATATTTCTGAAGTAAGAATGAAGGTGTGTGAAGTCATAGAATGGAGGTATGTGAACTCATAGAATGGGGGTGTGTGAAGTCACAGAATGGAGGTGTGTGAAGTCAAAATGGAGGTGTGTAGTCATCGATTGGAGGTGGGTGAAGTCATAGAAAGGAGGTGTGGAAAGTAACAGAATGGAGGAGTGTGAAGTCATAGAGTGCATGTGAGTGAAATCACAGATTCGAGGTCTGTGAAGTCATAGAATGGAGGTGTGTGATGTCAGAATGGAGATGTGCGAAGTCATATAATAGAGGTGTGTGAAGTCAGAATGGAGTTGTGTGAAGTCATAGACGGAGTTGTGTGAAGTCATAGTATGGAGGTGTGTGAAATCATAGAATAGAGTTTTGTGAAGTCACAGAATGGAGCTGTGTGAATTCAGAATGGAGGTGTGTGAAGTCATAGAATGGAGGTGTGTGAAGTCAGAATGCAGGTGTGTGAACTCATAGAATGGAGGTGTGTGACGTCACAATGGAAGTGTGTGAAGTCATAGAATGGAGCTGTGTAAAGTCACAGAATGGAGGTGTGTGAAGTCATAGAATGGAGGTGTGTGAAGTCACTGAATGGAGGTGTGTGAAGTCATAGAATGGAGGTGTGTGAAGTTATAGAATGGATGTTTGTAAAGTAAAAATGAAAGTGTGTGAAGTCATAAAATGGAGATGTGTGAAGTCAGAATGGAGGTGTGTGAAGTCACAGAATGGAGATGTGTCAACTCAGAATTTAGGTGTGTGAAGTCAAAGAATGGAGGTGTGTGAAGTCACAATGGAGGTGTGTGAGGTCACAGAATTGAGGTGTGTGAACACAGAATGGAGGTGTGTGAAGTCAAAGAATGGAGGTGTTTGAAGTCATAGAATGGAGGAGTGTGAAGTCATAGAATGGAAGTGTGTGAAGTCATAGAATGGAGGTGTGTGAAGTCACCGAATGGAGTTGTGTGAACTCAGAATGGAGGTGTGTGAAGTCACAGTATGGAGGTTTGTGAAGTCAAAGAATGGAGGTGTGTGAAATCATAGAATGGATGTTTCTGAAGTAAGAATGAAGGTGTGTGAAGTCATAGAATGGAGGTATGTGAACTCATAGAATGGGGGTTAGTGAAGTCTCAGAATGGAGGTGTGTGAAGTCAGAATGGAGGTGTTTAGTCATCGATTGGAGGTGGGTGAAATCCTAGAAAGGAGGTGTGTGAAGTCACAGAATGGAGGTGTGTGAAGTCAGAATGGAGGTGTGTGAAGTCACAGAATTGAGGTATGTGAACACAGAATGGAGGTGTGTGAAGTCAAAGAATGGAGGTGTTTCAAGTCATAGAATGGAGGAGTGTGAAGTCATAGAGTGCATGTGAGTGAAATTACAGATTCAAGGTCTGTGAAGTCATAGAATGGAAACGTGTGATGTCAGAATGGAGGTGTGCGAAGTCATAGAATAGAGGTGTGTGTAGTCAGAATGGAGGTGTGTGAAGTCATAGATGGAGTTGTGTGAAGTCATCGTATGGAGGTGTGTGAAAGAATAGAATAGAGTTTTGTGAAGGCACAGAATGGAGCTGTGTGAATTCAGAATGGAGGTGTGTGAAGTCATAGAATGGATGTGTGTGAAGTCAGAATGGAGGTGTGTGACATCACAATGGAAGTGTGTGAAGTCATAGAATGGAGGTGTGTGAAGTCACAGAATGGAGGTGTGTGAAGTCATAGAATGGAGGTGTGTGAAGTCACTGAATGGAGGTGTGTGAAGTCATAGAATGAAGTGTGTGAAGTCATAGAATGGAGGTGTGTGAAGTCACAGAATGGACGGTTTGAAGTCATAGATTGGAGGTGTGTGAAGTCACAGAATTGAGGTGTTTGAAGTCATATATTGGAGGTTTGTGAAGTCAAAATGGAGGTGTGTGAAGTCATAGAATGGAGGTATGTGAACTCATAGAATGGGGGTGTGTGAAGTCACAGAATGGAGGTGTGTGAAGTCAAAATGGAGGTGTGTAGTCATCGATTGGAGGTGGGTGAAGTCATAGAAAGGAGGTGTGGAAAGTAACAGAATGGAGGAGTGTGAATTCATAGTGTGCATGTGAGTGAAATCACAGATTCGAGGTCTGTGAAGTCATAGAATGGAGGTGTGTGATGTCAGAATGGAGGTGTGCGAAGTCATATAATAGAGGTGTGTGAAGTCAGAATGGAGGTGTGTGAAGTCATAGACGGAGTTGTGTGAAGTCATAGTATGGAGGTGTGTGAAATCATAGAATAGAGTTTTGTGAAGTCACCGAATGGAGCTGTGTGAATTCAGAATGGAGGTGTGTGAAGTCATAGAATGGAGGTGTGTGAAGTCAGAATGCAGGTGTGTGAACTCATAGAATGGAGGTGTGTGACGTCACAATGGAAGTGTGTGAAGTCATAGAATGGAGCTGTGTAAAGTCACAGAATGGAGGTGTGTGAAGTCATAGAATGGAGGTGTGTGAAGTCACTGAATGGAGGTGTGTGAAGTCATAGAATGGAGGTGTGTGAAGTTATAGAATGGATGTTTGTAAAGTAAAAATGAAGGTGTGTGAAGTCATAAAATGGAGATGTGTGAAGTCAGAATGGAGGTGTGTGAAGTCACAGAATGGAGATGTGTCAACTCAGAATTTAGGTGTGTGAAGTCAAAGAATGGAGGTGTGTGAAGTCACAATGGAGGTGTGTGAGGTCACAGAATTGAGGTGTGTGAACACAGAATGGAGGTGTGTGAAGTCAAAGAATGGAGGTGTTTGAAGTCATAGAATGGAGGAGTGTGAAGTCATAGAATGGAAGTGTGTGAAGTCATAGAATGGAGGTGTGTGAAGTCACCGAATGGAGTTGTGTGAACTCAGAATGGAGGTGTGTGAAGTCACATATGGAGGTTTGTGAAGTCAAAGAATGGAGGTGTGTGAAATCATAGAATGGATGTTTCTGAAGTAAGAATGAAGGTGTGTGAAGTCATAGAATGGAGGTATGTGAACTCATAGAATGGGGGTTAGTGAAGTCTCAGAATGGAGGTGTGTGAAGTCAGAATGGAGGTGTTTAGTCATCGATTGGAGGTGGGTGAAGTCATAGAAAGGAGGTGTGTGAAGTCACAGAATGGAGGTGTGTGAAGTCAGAATGGAGGTGTGTGAAGTCACAGAATTGAGGTATGTGAACACAGAATGGTGGTGTTTGAAGTCATAGAATGGAGGAGTGTGAAGTCATAGAGTGCATGTGAGTGAAATTACAGATTCAAGGTCTGTGAAGTCATAGAATGGAAATGTGTGATGTCAGAATGGAGGTGTGCAAAGTCATAGAATAGAGGTGTGTGTAGTCAGAATGGAGGTGTGTGAAGTCATAGATGGAGTTGTGTGAAGTCATAGTATGGAGGTGTGTGAAAGAATAGAATAGAGTTTTGTGAAGGCACAGAATGGAGCTGTGTGAATTCAGAATGGAGGTGTGTGAAGTCATAGAATGGATGCGTGTGAAGTCAGAATGGAGGTGTGTGACATCACAATGGAAGTGTGTGAAGTCATAGAATGGAGGTGTGTGAAGTCACAGAATGGAGGTGTGTGAAGTCACAGAATGGAGATGTGTCAACTCAGAATTTAGGTGTGTGAAGTCAAAGAATGGAGGTGTGTGAAGTAATAGAATGGAGGTGTGTGAAGTCACAATGGAGGTGTGTGAGGTCACAGAATTGAGGTGTGTGAACACAGAATGGAGGTGTGTGAAGTCAAAGAATGGAGGTGTTTGAAGTCATAGAATGGAGGAGTGTGAAGTCATAGAATGTATGTTTGTGAAGTAAGAATGAAGGTGTGTGAAGGCATAGAATGGAGGTGTGTGAAGTCACAGAATGGAGGTGTGTGAAGGCATAGAATGGAGGTGTGTGAAGTCATAGAATGGAGGTGAGTGAAGTCATATAATGGAGGTGTGTGAAGGCACAGAATGGAGGTGTGTGAAGTCAGAATGGAGGTGTGAAGTCATAGAATGGAGTTGGGTGAAGTCATAGAAACGAGGTGTGTGAAGTCATAGAATGGATGTGTGTGTAGTCATAGAATGGAGGTGTGTGAAATCAGAATGGAAGTGTGGGAACTCATGGAATGGTAGTGTCTGTAGACTCAATGGAGGTGTGTGAAGTCATAGAATGGAGGTTTGTGAAGTCACAGAATGGACGTGTGTGAAGTCATAGAATGGAGGTGTGTGAAGTCATAGAATGGAGGTGTGTGAAGTCACAGAATGGAGGTGTGTGAAGTCATAGAATGGAAGTGTGTGAAGTCACAGATTGGAGCTGTGTGAAGTCACAGAATCGAGGTGTGAGAAGTCACAGAATGGAGGTGTGTGAACTCAGCATGGAGGTGTGTGAAGTCAAAGAATGGAGGTGTGTGAATTCATAGAATGGAAGTGTGTGAAGTCATAGAATGGGGGTGTGTGAAGTCACCGAATGGAGTTGTGTGAACTCAGAATGGAGGTGTGTGAAGTCATAGAATGGAGGTTTGTGAAGTCATAGAATGGAGGTGTGTGAAGTCATAGAATGGATGTTTCTGAAGTAAGAATGAAGGTGTGTGAAGTCATAGAATGGAGGTATGTGAACTCATAGAATGGGGGTGTGTGAAGTCTCAGCATGGAGGTGTGTGAAGTCAGAATGGAGGTGTTTAGTCATCGATTGGAGGTGGGTGAAGTCATAGAAAGGAGGTGTGTGAAGTCACAGAATGGAGGTGTGTGAAGTCAGAATGGAGGTGTGTGAAGGCACAGAATTGAGGTGTGTGAACACAGAATGGAGGTGTGTGAAGTCAAAGAATGGAGGTGTTTGAAGTCATAGAATGGAGGAGTGTGAAGTCATAGAGTGCATGTGAGTGAAATTACAGATTCAAGTTCTGTGAAGTCATAGAATGGAAATGTGTGATATCAGAATGGAGGTGTGTGAAGTCACAGAATGGAGATGTGTCAAGTCAGAATTTCGGTGTGTGAAGTCAAAGAATGGAGGTGTGTGAAGACAAAGAATGGAGGTGTGTGAAGTCATAGAATGGAGGTGTGTGAAGTCAGAAAGGAGGTGTGTGAAGTCACCGAATGGAGTTGTGTGAACTCCGAATGGAGGTGTGTGAAGTCACAGAATGGAGGTTTGTGAAGTCATAGAATGGAGGTGTGTGAAGTCATAGAATGGAGGTGTGTGATGTCACAGAATGGACGGTTTGAAGTCATAGATTGGAGGTGTGTGAATTCACAGAATTGAGGTGTTTGAAGTCATATATTGGAGGTGTGTGAAGTCAAAATGGATGTGTGAAGTCATAGAATGGAGGTGTGTGAAATCATAGAATGAGGGTGTGTGAGGTCATAGAATGGAGGTATGAGAAATCAAATTAAAGGGGTGTGAAGTCTCAGAATGGAGGTGTGTGAAGTCATAGAATAGAGGTGGGTGAAGTCATAGAATGGAGGTGTATGAAGTCATAGAATGGCGATGTGAAGTCACTGAATTGACGGGTTTAAAGTCATAGAATGGAGGTGTGTGATGTCAGAATGGAGGTGTGCGAAGTCATAGAATAGAGGTTTGTGAAGTCAGAATGGAGGTGTGTGAAGTCATAGAATGGAGGTGTGTGAACTCATAGAATGGAGGTGTGTGACGTCACAATGGAAGTGTGTGATGTCACAGAATGGAGGTGTGTGAATTCATACAATGGAGGTGTGTGAAGTCAGAATGGAATTTTGTGAAGTCACAGAATTGAGCTGTGTGAATTCAGAATGGAGGTGTGTGAAGTCAGAGAATGGAGGTGTGTGAAGTCAGAATGGCGGTGTGTGAACTCATAGAATGGAGGTGTGTGTAGTCACAATGGAGGTGTGTGAAGTCATAGAATGGAGGTGTGTGAAGTCACAGAATGGAGGTGTGGGAAGACATAGAATGGAGGTGTGTGAAGTCATAGAATGGGTGTTTGTGAAGTAAGAATTAAGGTGTGTGAAGTCATAGAATGGAGGTGTGTGAAGTCACAGAATGGAGGTGTGTGAAGTCATAGAATGGAAGTGTGTGAAGTCCTAGAATGGAGGTGTGTGAAGTCACAGAATGGACGGTATGAAGTCATAGAATGGAGGTGTGTGAAGTCACAGAACTGAGGTGTTTGAAGTCAAATATTGGAGGTGTGTGAAATCAAAATGGATGTGTGAAGTCATAGAATGGAGGGGTGTGAAATCACAGAATGAGGGTGTGTGAGGTCATAGAATGGAGGTGTGTGAAGTCACAGAATGGAGGTGTGTGAAGTCATAGAATGGAGGTGTGTGAAGTCATAGAATGGAAGTGTGTGAAGCCACAGATTGGAGGTGTGTGAAGTCACAGAATCGAGGTGTGAGAAGTCACAGAATGGAGGTGTGTGAACTCATAATGGAGGTGTGTGAAGTCACAGAATGGAGGTGTGTGAAGTCATAAAATGGAGGTGTGTGAAGGCATAGAATGGAGGTGTGTGAAGTCATAGAATGGAGGTGTGTGAAGTCATATAATGGAGGTGTGTGAGGACACAGAATGGAGGTGTGTGAAGTCAGAATGGAGGTGTGAAGTCATAGAATGGAGTTGGGTGAAGTCATAGAAAGGAGGTGTGTGAAGTCATAGAATGGATGTGTGTGTAGTCATAGAATGGAGGTGTGTGAAGTCAGAATGGAGGTGTGTGAACTCATAGAATGGTAGGGTGTGTAGTCAAAATGGAGGTGTGTGAAGTCATAGAATGGAGGTGTGTGAAGTCACAGAATGGACGTGTGTGAAGTCATAGAATGGAGGTGTGTGAAGTCATAGAATGGAGGTGTGTGAAGTCACAGAATGGAGGTGTGGGAAGTCACAGATTGGAGTTATGTGAAGTCCCAGAATTGAGGTGTGTGAACTCAGAATGGAGGTGTGTAAAGTCACAGAATGGAGGTGTGTGAAGTCATAGAATGAAGTGTGTGAAGTCATAGAATGGAGGTGTGTGAAGTCACAGAATGGACGGATTGAAGTCATAGAATGGAGGTGTGTAAAGTCACAGAATTGAGGTGTTTGAAGTCATATATTGGAGGTGTGTGAAGTCAAAATGGACGTGTGAAGTCATAGAATGGAGGTGTGAGAAATCATAGAATGAGGGTGTGTGAGGTCATAGAATGGAGGTTTGTGAAGTCACAGCATGGAGGTGTGTGAAATCATAGAATGAAGGTTTGTGAAGTCATAGAATGGAAGTGTGTGAAGTCACAGAATGGAGGTGTGTGAAGTCACAGAATGGAAGGTGTGTGAAATCACAGAATTGAGGTGTGTGAACTCAGAATGGAGGTGTGTAAAGTCACAGAATGGAGGTGTGTGAAGTCATAGAATGAAGTGTGTGAAGTCATAGAATGGAGGTGTGTGAAGTCACAGAATTGAGGTGTTTGAAGTCATATATTGGAGGTGTGTGAAGTCAAAATTGATGTGTGAAGTCATAGAATGGAGGTGTGTGAAATCATAGAATGAGGGTGTGTGAGGTCATAGAATGAAGGTGTGTGAAGTCATAGAATGGAAGTGTGTGAAGTCACAGAATGGAGGTTTGTGAAGTCACAGAATGGAGGTGTGTGAACTCAGAATGGAGGTGTGTGAAGTCAGAGAATGGAGGTGTGTGAAGTCAGAGAATGGAGGTGTGTGAAGTCATAGAATGGAAGTTTGTGACGATAGAATGGAAATGTGTGAAGTCACAGAATGGAGGTGTGTGAAGTCACAGAATGGAGGTTTGGGAAGTCATAGAATGGAGGTGTGTGAAGTCATAGAATGGAGGTGTGTGAAGTCACAGAATGGAGGTGTGTGAAATCAGAATGGAGGTGTGTAGTCATATATTGGAGGTGGGTGAAGTCATAGAAAGGAGGTGTGGGAAGTCATAGAGTGCAGGTGAGTGAAGTCATAGATTCGAGGTCTTTGAAATCATAGAATGGAGGTGTGTGATGTCAGATTGGAGGTGTGTGAAGTCAAAGAATGTAGGTGTGTGAAGTCATTGAATGGAGGTGAGTGAAGTCACAGAATGGAGATGTGTGAAATCAGAAGAGAGGTGTGCGAAGTCATAGAATGGAGGTGTGTGAAGTCAGAATGGAGGTGTATGAAGTCATAGAATGGAGGTGTGGGAAGTCAGAATAGAGGTGTGTGAAGTCATAGAATGGAGGTGTGTGAAGTCACAGAATGGAGGTGTGTGACGTCACAGAATGGAGGTGTGTGAACTCAGAATGGAGGTGTGTAAAGGCACAGAATGGAGGTGTGTGAAGTCATAGAATGTAAGTGTGTGAAGTCATAGAATGGAGGTGTGTCAAGTCACAGAATGGACGTTATGAAGTCATAGAATAGAGCTGTGTGAAGTCACAGAATTGAGGTGGTTGAAGTCATATATTGGAGGTGTGTGAAGTCAAAATGCATGTGTGAAGTCACAGAATGGAGGTTTGTGAAGTCATAGAATGGAGGTGTGTGAGTGTTTCTGAAGTAAAAATGAAGGTGTGTGAAGTCATGGAATGGAGGTGTGTGAAGTCACAGAATGGAGGTGTGTGAAGTCAGAATGGAGGTGTGTAGTCATAGATTGGAGGTGGGTGAAGTCATAGAATGGAGGAGTGTGAAGTCATAGAGTGCAGGTGAGTGAACTCACAGATTCGAGGTCTGTGAATTCATAGAATGGAGGTGTGTGATGTCAGAATGGAGGTGTGTGAAGTCATAGATGGAGTTGTGTGAAGTCATAGTATGGAGGTGTGTGAAATCATAGAATGGACTTTTGTGAAGTCACAGAATGGAGCCTTGTGAATTCAGAATGGAGGTGTGTGAAGTCATAGAATGGAGGTGTGTGAAGTTATAAAATGGAGGTGTGTGAAGTCACAGAATGGAGGTGTGTGAAGTCAGAACGGAGGTGTGTCGTCATAGATTGGAGGTGGGTGAATTCATAGAAAGGAGGTGTGGGAAGTCATAGAATGGAGGAGTGTGAAGTCATAGAATGCAGGTGAGTGATGTCACAGATTCGAGGTCTGTGAAATAATAGAATGGAGGTTTGTGATGTCAGATTGGAGGTGTGTGAAGTCAAAGAATGTATGTGTGTGAAGTCATTGAATGGAGGTGTGTGAAGTCACATAATGGAGGTGTGTGAAGTCAGAATGGAGGTGTTTAGTCATCGATTGGAGGTGGGTGAAGTCATAGAAAGGAGGTGTGTGAAGTCACAGAATGCAGGTGTGCGAAGTCAGAATGGAGGTGTGTGAAGTCACAGAATTGAGGTATGTGAACACAGAATGGAGGTGTGTGAAGTCAAAGAATGGAGGTGTTTGAAGTCATAGAATGGAGGAGTGTGAAGTCATAGAGTGCATGTGAGTGAAATTACAGATTCAAGGTCTGTGAAGTCATAGAATGGAAACGTGTGATGTCAGAATGGAGGTGTGCGAAGTCATAGAATAGAGGTGTGTGTAGTCAGAATGGAGGTGTGTGAAGTCATAGATGGAGTTGTGTGAAGTCATAGTATGGAGGTGTGTGAAAGAATAGAATAGAGTTTTGTGAAGGCCCAGAATGGAGCTGTGTGAATTCAGAATGGAGGTGTGTGAAGTCATAGAATGGATGTGTGTGAAGTCAGAATGGAGGTGTGTGACATCACAATGGAAGTGTGTGAAGTCATAGAATGGAGGTGTGTGAAGTCACAGAATGGAGGTGTGTGAAGTCATAGAATGGAGGTGTGTGAAGTCACTGAATGGAGGTGTGTGAAGTCATAGAATGAAGTGTGTGAAGTCATAGAATGGAGGTGTGCGAAGTCACAGAATGGACGGTTTGAAGTCATAGATTGGAGGTGTGTGAAGTCACAGAATTGAGGTGTTTGAAGTCATGTATTGGAGGTTTGTGAAGTCAAAATGGAGGTGTGTGAAGTCACAGAATGGAGATGTGTCAACTCAGAATTTAGGTGTGTGAAGTCAAAGAATGGAGGTGTGTGAAGTAATAGAATGGAGGTGTGTGAAGTCACAATGGAGGTGTGTGAGGTCACAGAATTGAGGTGTGTGAACACAGAATGGAGGTGTGTGAAGTCAAAGAATGGAGGTGTTTGAAGTCATAGAATGAAGGAGTGTGAAGTCATAGAATGTATGTTTGTTAAGTAAGAATGAAGGTGTGTGAAGTCATAGAATGGAGGTGTGTGAAGTCACAGAATGGAGGTGTGTGAAGGCATAGAATGGAGGTGTGTGAAGTCATAGAATGGAGGTGAGTGAAGTCATATAATGGAGGTGTGTGAAGGCACAGAATGGAGGTGTGTGAAGTCAGAATGGAGGTGTGAAGTCATAGAATGGAGTTGGGTGAAGTCATAGAAACGAGGTGTGTGAAGTCATAGAATGGATGTGTGTGTAGTCATAGAATGGAGGTGTGTGAAGGCAGAATAGAGGTGTGTGAACTCATAGAATGGTAGTGTGTGTAGTCACAAAGGAGGTGTGAAGTCAGAATGGAGGTGTGTGAAGTCACAGAATGGACGTGTGTGAAGTCATAGAATGGAGTTGTGTGAAGTCATAGAATGGAGGTGTGTGAAGTCACAGAATGGAGGTGTGGGAAGTCACAGATTGGAGGTCTGTGAAGTCCCAGAATTGAGGTGTGTGAACTCAGAATGGAGGTGTGTAAAGTCACAGAATGGAGGTGTGTGAAGTCATAGAATGAAGTGTGTAAAGTCATAGAATGGAGGTGTGTGAAGTCACAGAATGGACGGTTTGAAGTCATAGATTGGAGGTGTGTGAAGTCACAGAATTGAGGTGTTTGAAGTCATATATTGGAGGTGTGTGAAGTCAAAATGGATGTGTGAAGTCATAGAATAGAGCTGTGTAAAGTCACAGAATGGAGGTGTGTGAAGTCATAGAATGGAGGTGTGTGAAGTCACTGAATGGAGGTGTGTGAAGTCACAGAATGGAAGGTGTGTGATATCAAAGAATAGAGGTGTGTGAACTCAGAATGGAGTTGGGTGAAGTCATAGAAAGGAGGTGTGTGAAGTCATAGAATGGATGTGTTTGTAGTCATAGAATGGAGGTGTGTGAAGTCAGAATGGAAGTGTGGGAACCCATGGAATGGTAGTGTGTGTAGACTCAATGGAGGTGTGTGAAGTCATAGAATGAAGGTTTGTGAAGTCACAGAATGGACGTGTGTGAAGTCATAGAATGGAGGTGTGTGAAGTCATAGAATGGAGGTGTGTGAAGTCACAGAATGGAGGTGTGGGAAGTCACAGATTGGAGGTCTGTGAAGTCCCAGAATTGAGGTGTGTGAACTCAGAATGGAGGTGTGTAAAGTCACAGAATGGAGGTGTGTGAAGTCATAGAATGGAAGTGTGTGAAATCACAGATTGGAGCTGTGTGAAGTCACAGAATCGAGGTGTGAGAAGTCACAGAATGGAGGTGTGTGAACTCAGAATGGAGGTGTGTGAAGTCAAAGAATGGAGGTGTGTGAATTCATAGAATGGAAGTGTGTGAAGTCATAGAATGGGGGTGTGTGAAGTCACCGAATGGAGTTGTGTGAACTCAGAATGGAGGTGTGTGAAGTCACAGAATGGAGGTTTGTGAAGTCATAGAATGGAGGTGTGTGAAGTCATAGAATGGATGTTTCTGAAGTAAGAATGAAGGTGTGTGAAGTCATAGAATGGAGGTATGTGAACTCATAGAATGGGGGTGTGTGAAGTCTCAGAATGGAGGTGTGTGAAGTCAGAATGGAGGTGTTTAGTCATCGATTGGAGGTGGGTGAAGTCATAGAAAGGAGGTGTGTGAAGTCACAGAATTGAGGTGTGTGAACACAGAATGGAGGTGTGTGAAGTCAAAGAATGGAGGTGTTTGAAGTCATAGAATGGAGGAGTGTGAAGTCATAGAGTGCATGTGAGTGAAATTACAGATTCAAGTTCTGTGAAGTCATAGAATGGAAATGTGTGATGTCAGAATGGAGGTGTGTGAAGTCACAGAATGGAGATGTGTCAAGTCAGAATTTCGGTGTGTGAAGTCAAAGATTGGAGGTGTGTGAAGACATAGAATGGAGGTGTGTGAAGTCATAGAATGGAGGTGTGTGAAGTCAGAATGGAGGTGTGTGAAGTCACCGAATGGAGTTGTGTGAACTCCGAATGGAGGTGTGTGAAGTCACACTATGGAGGTTTGTGAAGTCATAGAATGGAGGTGTGTGAAGTCATAGAATGGATATTTCTGAAGTAAGAATGAAGGTGTGTGAAGTCATAGAATGGAGGTGTGTGATGTCACAGAATGGACGGTTTGAAGTCATAGATTGGAGGTGTGTGAATTCACAGAATTGAGGTGTTTGAAGTCATATATTGGAGGTGTGTGAAGTCAAAATGGATGTGTGAAGTCATAGAATGGAGGTGTGTGAAATCATAGAATGAGGGTGTGTGAGGACATAGAATGGAGGTATGAGAAATCAAATTAAAGGGGTGTGAAGTCTCAGAATGGAGGTGTGTGAAGTCATAGAATAGAGGTGGGTGAAGTCATAGAATGGAGGTGTATGAAGTCATAGAATGGCGATGTGAAGTCACTGAATTGACGGGTTTAAAGTCATAGAATGGAGGTGTGTGATGTCAGAATGGAGGTGTGCGAAGTCATAGAATAGAGGTTTGTGAAGTCAGAATGGAGGTGTGTGAAGTCATAGAATGGAGGTGTGTGAACTCATAGAATGGAGGTGTGTGACGTCACAATGGAAGTGTGTGATGTCACAGAATGGAGGTGTGTGAATTCATACAATGGAGGTGTGTGAAGTCAGAATGGAATTTTGTGAAGTCACAGAATTGAGCTGTGTGAATTCAGAATGGAGGTGTGTGAAGTCAGAGAATGGAGGTGTGTGAAGTCAGAATGGCGGTGTGTGAACTGATAGAATGGAGGTGTGTGTAGTCACAATGGAGGTGTGTGAAGTCATAGACTGGAGGTGTGTGAAGTCACAGAATGGAGGTGTGGGAAGACATAGAATGGAGGTGTGTGAAGTCATAGAATGGGTGTTTGTGAAGTAAGAATGAAGGTGTGTGAAGTCATAGAATGGAGGTGTGTGAAGTCACAGAATGTGGGTGTGGGAAGTCACAGATTGAAGGAGTGTGAAGTCACAGAATGGAGGTGTGTGAACCCAGAATGGAGGTGTGTAAAGTCACAGAATGGAGGTGTGTGAAGTCATAGAATGGAAGTCTGTGAAGTCCTAGAATGGAGGTGTGTGAAGTCACAGAATGGACGGTATGAAGTCATAGAATGGAGGTGTGTGAAATCACAGAATGAGGGTGTGTGAGGTCATAGAATGGAGGTGTGTGAAGTCACAGAATGGAGGTGTGTGAAGTCATAGAATGGAGGTGTGTGAAGTCATAGAATGGAAGTGTGTGAAGCCACAGATTGGAGGTGTGTGAAGTCACAGAATCGAGGTGTGAGAAGTCACAGAATGGAGGTGTGTGAACTCAGAATGGAGGTGTGTGAAGTCACAGAATGGAGGTGTGTGAAGTCAGAATGGAGGTGTGAAGTCATAGAATGGAGTTGGGTGAAGTCATAGAAAGGAGGTGTGTGAAGTCATAGAATGGATGTGTGTGTAGTCATAGAATGGAGGTGTGTGAAGTCAGAATGGAGGTGTGTGAACTCATAGAATGGAGGTGTGTGACGTCACAATGGAAGTGTGTGAAGTCATAGAATGGAGCTGTGTAAAGTCACAGAATGGAGGTGTGTGAAGTCATAGAATGGAGGTGTGTGAAGTCACTGAATGGAGGTGTGTGAAGTCATAGAATGGAGGTGTGTGAAGTTATAGAATGGATGTTTGTAAAGTAAAAATGAAGGTGTGTGAAGTCATAAAATGGAGATGTGTGAAGTCAGAATGGAGGTGTGTGAAGTCACAGAATGGAGATGTGTCAACTCAGAATTTAGGTGTGTGAAGTCAAAGAATGGAGGTGTGTGAAGTCACAATGGAGGTGTGTGAGGTCACAGAATTGAGGTGTGTGAACACAGAATGGAGGTGTGTGAAGTCAAAGAATGGAGGTGTTTGAAGTCATAGAATGGAGGAGTGTGAAGTCATAGAATGGAAGTGTGTGAAGTCATAGAATGGAGGTGTGTGAAGTCACCGAATGGAGTTGTGTGAACTCAGAATGGAGGTGTGTGAAGTCACATATGGAGGTTTGTGAAGTCAAAGAATGGAGGTGTGTGAAATCATAGAATGGATGTTTCTGAAGTAAGAATGAAGGTGTGTGAAGTCATAGAATGGAGGTATGTGAACTCATAGAATGGGGGTTAGTGAAGTCTCAGAATGGAGGTGTGTGAAGTCAGAATGGAGGTGTTTAGTCATCGATTGGAGGTGGGTGAAGTCATAGAAAGGAGGTGTGTGAAGTCACAGAATGGAGGTGTGTGAAGTCAGAATGGAGGTGTGTGAAGTCACAGAATTGAGGTATGTGAACACAGAATGGTGGTGTTTGAAGTCATAGAATGGAGGAGTGTGAAGTCATAGAGTGCATGTGAGTGAAATTACAGATTCAAGGTCTGTGAAGTCATAGAATGGAAATGTGTGATGTCAGAATGGAGGTGTGCAAAGTCATAGAATAGAGGTGTGTGTAGTCAGAATGGAGGTGTGTGAAGTCATAGATGGAGTTGTGTGAAGTCATAGTATGGAGGTGTGTGAAAGAATAGAATAGAGTTTTGTGAAGGCACAGAATGGAGCTGTGTGAATTCAGAATGGAGGTGTGTGAAGTCATAGAATGGATGCGTGTGAAGTCAGAATGGAGGTGTGTGACATCACAATGGAAGTGTGTGAAGTCATAGAATGGAGGTGTGTGAAGTCACAGAATGGAGGTGTGTGAAGTCACAGAATGGAGATGTGTCAACTCAGAATTTAGGTGTGTGAAGTCAAAGAATGGAGGTGTGTGAAGTAATAGAATGGAGGTGTGTGAAGTCACAATGGAGGTGTGTGAGGTCACAGAATTGAGGTGTGTGAACACAGAATGGAGGTGTGTGAAGTCAAAGAATGGAGGTGTTTGAAGTCATAGAATGGAGGAGTGTGAAGTCATAGAATGTATGTTTGTGAAGTAAGAATGAAGGTGTGTGAAGGCATAGAATGGAGGTGTGTGAAGTCACAGAATGGAGGTGTGTGAAGGCATAGAATGGAGGTGTGTGAAGTCATAGAATGGAGGTGAGTGAAGTCATATAATGGAGGTGTGTGAAGGCACAGAATGGAGGTGTGTGAAGTCAGAATGGAGGTGTGAAGTCATAGAATGGAGTTGGGTGAAGTCATAGAAACGAGGTGTGTGAAGTCATAGAATGGATGTGTGTGTAGTCATAGAATGGAGGTGTGTGAAATCAGAATGGAAGTGTGGGAACTCATGGAATGGTAGTGTCTGTAGACTCAATGGAGGTGTGTGAAGTCATAGAATGGAGGTTTGTGAAGTCACAGAATGGACGTGTGTGAAGTCATAGAATGGAGGTGTGTGAAGTCATAGAATGGAGGTGTGTGAAGTCACAGAATGGAGGTGTGTGAAGTCATAGAATGGAAGTGTGTGAAGTCACAGATTGGAGCTGTGTGAAGTCACAGAATCGAGGTGTGAGAAGTCACAGAATGGAGGTGTGTGAACTCAGCATGGAGGTGTGTGAAGTCAAAGAATGGAGGTGTGTGAATTCATAGAATGGAAGTGTGTGAAGTCATAGAATGGGGGTGTGTGAAGTCACCGAATGGAGTTGTGTGAACTCAGAATGGAGGTGTGTGAAGTCATAGAATGGAGGTTTGTGAAGTCATAGAATGGAGGTGTGTGAAGTCATAGAATGGATGTTTCTGAAGTAAGAATGAAGGTGTGTGAAGTCATAGAATGGAGGTATGTGAACTCATAGAATGGGGGTGTGTGAAGTCTCAGCATGGAGGTGTGTGAAGTCAGAATGGAGGTGTTTAGTCATCGATTGGAGGTGGGTGAAGTCATAGAAAGGAGGTGTGTGAAGTCACAGAATGGAGGTGTGTGAAGTCAGAATGGAGGTGTGTGAAGGCACAGAATTGAGGTGTGTGAACACAGAATGGAGGTGTGTGAAGTCAAAGAATGGAGGTGTTTGAAGTCATAGAATGGAGGAGTGTGAAGTCATAGAGTGCATGTGAGTGAAATTACAGATTCAAGTTCTGTGAAGTCATAGAATGGAAATGTGTGATGTCAGAATGGAGGTGTGTGAAGTCACAGAATGGAGATGTGTCAAGTCAGAATTTCGGTGTGTGAAGTCAAAGAATGGAGGTGTGTGAAGACAAAGAATGGAGGTGTGTGAAGTCATAGAATGGAGGTGTGTGAAGTCAGAAAGGAGGTGTGTGAAGTCACCGAATGGAGTTGTGTGAACTCCGAATGGAGGTGTGTGAAGTCACAGAATGGAGGTTTGTGAAGTCATAGAATGGAGGTGTGTGAAGTCATAGAATGGAGGTGTGTGATGTCACAGAATGGACGGTTTGAAGTCATAGATTGGAGGTGTGTGAATTCACAGAATTGAGGTGTTTGAAGTCATATATTGGAGGTGTGTGAAGTCAAAATGGATGTGTGAAGTCATAGAATGGAGGTGTGTGAAATCATAGAATGAGGGTGTGTGAGGTCATAGAATGGAGGTATGAGAAATCAAATTAAAGGGGTGTGAAGTCTCAGAATGGAGGTGTGTGAAGTCATAGAATAGAGGTGGGTGAAGTCATAGAATGGAGGTGTATGAAGTCATAGAATGGCGATGTGAAGTCACTGAATTGACGGGTTTAAAGTCATAGAATGGAGGTGTGTGATGTCAGAATGGAGGTGTGCGAAGTCATAGAATAGAGGTTTGTGAAGTCAGAATGGAGGTGTGTGAAGTCATAGAATGGAGGTGTGTGAACTCATAGAATGGAGGTGTGTGACGTCACAATGGAAGTGTGTGATGTCACAGAATGGAGGTGTGTGAATTCATACAATGGAGGTGTGTGAAGTCAGAATGGAATTTTGTGAAGTCACAGAATTGAGCTGTGTGAATTCAGAATGGAGGTGTGTGAAGTCAGAGAATGGAGGTGTGTGAAGTCAGAATGGCGGTGTGTGAACTCATAGAATGGAGGTGTGTGTAGTCACAATGGAGGTGTGTGAAGTCATAGAATGGAGGTGTGTGAAGTCACAGAATGGAGGTGTGGGAAGACATAGAATGGAGGTGTGTGAAGTCATAGAATGGGTGTTTGTGAAGTAAGAATTAAGGTGTGTGAAGTCATAGAATGGAGGTGTGTGAAGTCACAGAATGGAGGTGTGTGAAGTCATAGAATGGAAGTGTGTGAAGTCCTAGAATGGAGGTGTGTGAAGTCACAGAATGGACGGTATGAAGTCATAGAATGGAGGTGTGTGAAGTCACAGAACTGAGGTGTTTGAAGTCAAATATTGGAGGTGTGTGAAATCAAAATGGATGTGTGAAGTCATAGAATGGAGGGGTGTGAAATCACAGAATGAGGGTGTGTGAGGTCATAGAATGGAGGTGTGTGAAGTCACAGAATGGAGGTGTGTGAAGTCATAGAATGGAGGTGTGTGAAGTCATAGAATGGAAGTGTGTGAAGCCACAGATTGGAGGTGTGTGAAGTCACAGAATCGAGGTGTGAGAAGTCACAGAATGGAGGTGTGTGAACTCATAATGGAGGTGTGTGAAGTCACAGAATGGAGGTGTGTGAAGTCATAAAATGGAGGTGTGTGAAGGCATAGAATGGAGGTGTGTGAAGTCATAGAATGGAGGTGTGTGAAGTCATATAATGGAGGTGTGTGAGGACACAGAATGGAGGTGTGTGAAGTCAGAATGGAGGTGTGAAGTCATAGAATGGAGTTGGGTGAAGTCATAGAAAGGAGGTGTGTGAAGTCATAGAATGGATGTGTGTGTAGTCATAGAATGGAGGTGTGTGAAGTCAGAATGGAGGTGTGTGAACTCATAGAATGGTAGGGTGTGTAGTCAAAATGGAGGTGTGTGAAGTCATAGAATGGAGGTGTGTGAAGTCACAGAATGGACGTGTGTGAAGTCATAGAATGGAGGTGTGTGAAGTCATAGAATGGAGGTGTGTGAAGTCACAGAATGGAGGTGTGGGAAGTCACAGATTGGAGTTATGTGAAGTCCCAGAATTGAGGTGTGTGAACTCAGAATGGAGGTGTGTAAAGTCACAGAATGGAGGTGTGTGAAGTCATAGAATGAAGTGTGTGAAGTCATAGAATGGAGGTGTGTGAAGTCACAGAATGGACGGATTGAAGTCATAGAATGGAGGTGTGTAAAGTCACAGAATTGAGGTGTTTGAAGTCATATATTGGAGGTGTGTGAAGTCAAAATGGACGTGTGAAGTCATAGAATGGAGGTGTGAGAAATCATAGAATGAGGGTGTGTGAGGTCATAGAATGGAGGTTTGTGAAGTCACAGCATGGAGGTGTGTGAAATCATAGAATGAAGGTTTGTGAAGTCATAGAATGGAAGTGTGTGAAGTCACAGAATGGAGGTGTGTGAAGTCACAGAATGGAAGGTGTGTGAAATCACAGAATTGAGGTGTGTGAACTCAGAATGGAGGTGTGTAAAGTCACAGAATGGAGGTGTGTGAAGTCATAGAATGAAGTGTGTGAAGTCATAGAATGGAGGTGTGTGAAGTCACAGAATTGAGGTGTTTGAAGTCATATATTGGAGGTGTGTGAAGTCAAAATTGATGTGTGAAGTCATAGAATGGAGGTGTGTGAAATCATAGAATGAGGGTGTGTGAGGTCATAGAATGAAGGTGTGTGAAGTCATAGAATGGAAGTGTGTGAAGTCACAGAATGGAGGTTTGTGAAGTCACAGAATGGAGGTGTGTGAACTCAGAATGGAGGTGTGTGAAGTCAGAGAATGGAGGTGTGTGAAGTCAGAGAATGGAGGTGTGTGAAGTCATAGAATGGAAGTTTGTGACGATAGAATGGAAATGTGTGAAGTCACAGAATGGAGGTGTGTGAAGTCACAGAATGGAGGTTTGTGAAGTCATAGAATGGAGGTGTGTGAAGTCATAGAATGGAGGTGTGTGAAGTCACAGAATGGAGGTGTGTGAAATCAGAATGGAGGTGTGTAGTCATATATTGGAGGTGGGTGAAGTCATAGAAAGGAGGTGTGGGAAGTCATAGAGTGCAGGTGAGTGAAGTCATAGATTCGAGGTCTTTGAAATCATAGAATGGAGGTGTGTGATGTCAGATTGGAGGTGTGTGAAGTCAAAGAATGTAGGTGTGTGAAGTCATTGAATGGAGGTGAGTGAAGTCACAGAATGGAGATGTGTGAAATCAGAAGAGAGGTGTGCGAAGTCATAGAATGGAGGTGTGTGAAGTCAGAATGGAGGTGTATGAAGTCATAGAATGGAGGTGTGGGAAGTCAGAATAGAGGTGTGTGAAGTCATAGAATGGAGGTGTGTGAAGTCACAGAATGGAGGTGTGGGAAGTCACAGAATAGAGGTGTGTGACGTCACAGAATGGAGGTGTGTGAACTCAGAATGGAGGTGTGTAAAGGCACAGAATGGAGGTGTGTGAAGTCATAGAATGTAAGTGTGTGAAGTCATAGAATGGAGGTGTGTCAAGTCACAGAATGGACGTTATGAAGTCATAGAATAGAGCTGTGTGAAGTCACAGAATTGAGGTGGTTGAAGTCATATATTGGAGGTGTGTGAAGTCAAAATGCATGTGTGAAGTCACAGAATGGAGGTTTGTGAAGTCATAGAATGGAGGTGTGTGAGTGTTTCTGAAGTAAAAATGAAGGTGTGTGAAGTCATGGAATGGAGGTGTGTGAAGTCACAGAATGGAGGTGTGTGAAGTCAGAATGGAGGTGTGTAGTCATAGATTGGAGGTGGGTGAAGTCATAGAATGGAGGAGTGTGAAGTCATAGAGTGCAGGTGAGTGAACTCACAGATTCGAGGTCTGTGAATTCATAGAATGGAGGTGTGTGATGTCAGAATGGAGGTGTGTGAAGTCATAGATGGAGTTGTGTGAAGTCATAGTATGGAGGTGTGTGAAATCATAGAATGGACTTTTGTGAAGTCACAGAATGGAGCCTTGTGAATTCAGAATGGAGGTGTGTGAAGTCATAGAATGGAGGTGTGTGAAGTTATAAAATGGAGGTGTGTGAAGTCACAGAATGGAGGTGTGTGAAGTCAGAACGGAGGTGTGTCGTCATAGATTGGAGGTGGGTGAATTCATAGAAAGGAGGTGTGGGAAGTCATAGAATGGAGGAGTGTGAAGTCATAGAATGCAGGTGAGTGATGTCACAGATTCGAGGTCTGTGAAATAATAGAATGGAGGTTTGTGATGTCAGATTGGAGGTGTGTGAAGTCAAAGAATGTATGTGTGTGAAGTCATTGAATGGAGGTGTGTGAAGTCACATAATGGAGGTGTGTGAAGTCAGAATGGAGGTGTTTAGTCATCGATTGGAGGTGGGTGAAGTCATAGAAAGGAGGTGTGTGAAGTCACAGAATGCAGGTGTGCGAAGTCAGAATGGAGGTGTGTGAAGTCACAGAATTGAGGTATGTGAACACAGAATGGAGGTGTGTGAAGTCAAAGAATGGAGGTGTTTGAAGTCATAGAATGGAGGAGTGTGAAGTCATAGAGTGCATGTGAGTGAAATTACAGATTCAAGGTCTGTGAAGTCATAGAATGGAAACGTGTGATGTCAGAATGGAGGTGTGCGAAGTCATAGAATAGAGGTGTGTGTAGTCAGAATGGAGGTGTGTGAAGTCATAGATGGAGTTGTGTGAAGTCATAGTATGGAGGTGTGTGAAAGAATAGAATAGAGTTTTGTGAAGGCCCAGAATGGAGCTGTGTGAATTCAGAATGGAGGTGTGTGAAGTCATAGAATGGATGTGTGTGAAGTCAGAATGGAGGTGTGTGACATCACAATGGAAGTGTGTGAAGTCATAGAATGGAGGTGTGTGAAGTCACAGAATGGAGGTGTGTGAAGTCATAGAATGGAGGTGTGTGAAGTCACTGAATGGAGGTGTGTGAAGTCATAGAATGAAGTGTGTGAAGTCATAGAATGGAGGTGTGCGAAGTCACAGAATGGACGGTTTGAAGTCATAGATTGGAGGTGTGTGAAGTCACAGAATTGAGGTGTTTGAAGTCATGTATTGGAGGTTTGTGAAGTCAAAATGGAGGTGTGTGAAGTCACAGAATGGAGATGTGTCAACTCAGAATTTAGGTGTGTGAAGTCAAAGAATGGAGGTGTGTGAAGTAATAGAATGGAGGTGTGTGAAGTCACAATGGAGGTGTGTGAGGTCACAGAATTGAGGTGTGTGAACACAGAATGGAGGTGTGTGAAGTCAAAGAATGGAGGTGTTTGAAGTCATAGAATGAAGGAGTGTGAAGTCATAGAATGTATGTTTGTTAAGTAAGAATGAAGGTGTGTGAAGTCATAGAATGGAGGTGTGTGAAGTCACAGAATGGAGGTGTGTGAAGGCATAGAATGGAGGTGTGTGAAGTCATAGAATGGAGGTGAGTGAAGTCATATAATGGAGGTGTGTGAAGGCACAGAATGGAGGTGTGTGAAGTCAGAATGGAGGTGTGAAGTCATAGAATGGAGTTGGGTGAAGTCATAGAAACGAGGTGTGTGAAGTCATAGAATGGATGTGTGTGTAGTCATAGAATGGAGGTGTGTGAAGGCAGAATAGAGGTGTGTGAACTCATAGAATGGTAGTGTGTGTAGTCACAAAGGAGGTGTGAAGTCAGAATGGAGGTGTGTGAAGTCACAGAATGGACGTGTGTGAAGTCATAGAATGGAGTTGTGTGAAGTCATAGAATGGAGGTGTGTGAAGTCACAGAATGGAGGTGTGGGAAGTCACAGATTGGAGGTCTGTGAAGTCCCAGAATTGAGGTGTGTGAACTCAGAATGGAGGTGTGTAAAGTCACAGAATGGAGGTGTGTGAAGTCATAGAATGAAGTGTGTAAAGTCATAGAATGGAGGTGTGTGAAGTCACAGAATGGACGGTTTGAAGTCATAGATTGGAGGTGTGTGAAGTCACAGAATTGAGGTGTTTGAAGTCATATATTGGAGGTGTGTGAAGTCAAAATGGATGTGTGAAGTCATAGAATAGAGCTGTGTAAAGTCACAGAATGGAGGTGTGTGAAGTCATAGAATGGAGGTGTGTGAAGTCACTGAATGGAGGTGTGTGAAGTCACAGAATGGAAGGTGTGTGATATCAAAGAATAGAGGTGTGTGAACTCAGAATGGAGTTGGGTGAAGTCATAGAAAGGAGGTGTGTGAAGTCATAGAATGGATGTGTTTGTAGTCATAGAATGGAGGTGTGTGAAGTCAGAATGGAAGTGTGGGAACCCATGGAATGGTAGTGTGTGTAGACTCAATGGAGGTGTGTGAAGTCATAGAATGAAGGTTTGTGAAGTCACAGAATGGACGTGTGTGAAGTCATAGAATGGAGGTGTGTGAAGTCATAGAATGGAGGTGTGTGAAGTCACAGAATGGAGGTGTGGGAAGTCACAGATTGGAGGTCTGTGAAGTCCCAGAATTGAGGTGTGTGAACTCAGAATGGAGGTGTGTAAAGTCACAGAATGGAGGTGTGTGAAGTCATAGAATGGAAGTGTGTGAAATCACAGATTGGAGCTGTGTGAAGTCACAGAATCGAGGTGTGAGAAGTCACAGAATGGAGGTGTGTGAACTCAGAATGGAGGTGTGTGAAGTCAAAGAATGGAGGTGTGTGAATTCATAGAATGGAAGTGTGTGAAGTCATAGAATGGGGGTGTGTGAAGTCACCGAATGGAGTTGTGTGAACTCAGAATGGAGGTGTGTGAAGTCACAGAATGGAGGTTTGTGAAGTCATAGAATGGAGGTGTGTGAAGTCATAGAATGGATGTTTCTGAAGTAAGAATGAAGGTGTGTGAAGTCATAGAATGGAGGTATGTGAACTCATAGAATGGGGGTGTGTGAAGTCTCAGAATGGAGGTGTGTGAAGTCAGAATGGAGGTGTTTAGTCATCGATTGGAGGTGGGTGAAGTCATAGAAAGGAGGTGTGTGAAGTCACAGAATTGAGGTGTGTGAACACAGAATGGAGGTGTGTGAAGTCAAAGAATGGAGGTGTTTGAAGTCATAGAATGGAGGAGTGTGAAGTCATAGAGTGCATGTGAGTGAAATTACAGATTCAAGTTCTGTGAAGTCATAGAATGGAAATGTGTGATGTCAGAATGGAGGTGTGTGAAGTCACAGAATGGAGATGTGTCAAGTCAGAATTTCGGTGTGTGAAGTCAAAGATTGGAGGTGTGTGAAGACATAGAATGGAGGTGTGTGAAGTCATAGAATGGAGGTGTGTGAAGTCAGAATGGAGGTGTGTGAAGTCACCGAATGGAGTTGTGTGAACTCCGAATGGAGGTGTGTGAAGTCACACTATGGAGGTTTGTGAAGTCATAGAATGGAGGTGTGTGAAGTCATAGAATGGATATTTCTGAAGTAAGAATGAAGGTGTGTGAAGTCATAGAATGGAGGTGTGTGATGTCACAGAATGGACGGTTTGAAGTCATAGATTGGAGGTGTGTGAATTCACAGAATTGAGGTGTTTGAAGTCATATATTGGAGGTGTGTGAAGTCAAAATGGATGTGTGAAGTCATAGAATGGAGGTGTGTGAAATCATAGAATGAGGGTGTGTGAGGACATAGAATGGAGGTATGAGAAATCAAATTAAAGGGGTGTGAAGTCTCAGAATGGAGGTGTGTGAAGTCATAGAATAGAGGTGGGTGAAGTCATAGAATGGAGGTGTATGAAGTCATAGAATGGCGATGTGAAGTCACTGAATTGACGGGTTTAAAGTCATAGAATGGAGGTGTGTGATGTCAGAATGGAGGTGTGCGAAGTCATAGAATAGAGGTTTGTGAAGTCAGAATGGAGGTGTGTGAAGTCATAGAATGGAGGTGTGTGAACTCATAGAATGGAGGTGTGTGACGTCACAATGGAAGTGTGTGATGTCACAGAATGGAGGTGTGTGAATTCATACAATGGAGGTGTGTGAAGTCAGAATGGAATTTTGTGAAGTCACAGAATTGAGCTGTGTGAATTCAGAATGGAGGTGTGTGAAGTCAGAGAATGGAGGTGTGTGAAGTCAGAATGGCGGTGTGTGAACTGATAGAATGGAGGTGTGTGTAGTCACAATGGAGGTGTGTGAAGTCATAGACTGGAGGTGTGTGAAGTCACAGAATGGAGGTGTGGGAAGACATAGAATGGAGGTGTGTGAAGTCATAGAATGGGTGTTTGTGAAGTAAGAATGAAGGTGTGTGAAGTCATAGAATGGAGGTGTGTGAAGTCACAGAATGTGGGTGTGGGAAGTCACAGATTGAAGGAGTGTGAAGTCACAGAATGGAGGTGTGTGAACCCAGAATGGAGGTGTGTAAAGTCACAGAATGGAGGTGTGTGAAGTCATAGAATGGAAGTCTGTGAAGTCCTAGAATGGAGGTGTGTGAAGTCACAGAATGGACGGTATGAAGTCATAGAATGGAGGTGTGTGAAATCACAGAATGAGGGTGTGTGAGGTCATAGAATGGAGGTGTGTGAAGTCACAGAATGGAGGTGTGTGAAGTCATAGAATGGAGGTGTGTGAAGTCATAGAATGGAAGTGTGTGAAGCCACAGATTGGAGGTGTGTGAAGTCACAGAATCGAGGTGTGAGAAGTCACAGAATGGAGGTGTGTGAACTCAGAATGGAGGTGTGTGAAGTCACAGAATGGAGGTGTGTGAAGTCAGAATGGAGGTGTGAAGTCATAGAATGGAGTTGGGTGAAGTCATAGAAAGGAGGTGTGTGAAGTCATAGAATGGATGTGTGTGTAGTCATAGAATGGAGGTGTGTGAAGTCAGAATGGAGGTGTGTGAACTCATAGAATGGTAGTGTGTGTAGTCAAAATGGAGGTGTGTGAAGTCATAGAATGGAGGTGTGTGAAGTCACAGAATGGACGTGTGTGAAGTCATAGAATGGAGGTGTGTGAAGTCATAGAATGGAGGTGTGTGAAGTGACAGAATGGAGGTGTGGGAAGTCACAGATTGGAGGTATGTGAAGTCCCAGAATTGAGGTGTGTGAACTCAGAATGGAGGTGTGTAAAGTCACAGAATGGAGGTGTGTGAAGTCATAGAATGAAGTGTGTGAAGTCATAGAATGGAGGTGTGTGAAGTCACAGAATGGACGGTTTGAAGTCATAGAATGGAGGTGTGTAAAGTCACAGAATTGAGGTGTTTGAAGTCATATATTGGAGGTGTGTGAAGTCAAAATGGACGTGTGAAGTCATGGAATGGAGGTGTGTCAAATCATAGAATGAGGGTGTGTGAGGTCATAGAATGGAGGTTTGTGAAGTCACAGCATGGAGGTGTGTGAAATCATAAAATGAAGGTTTGTGAAGTCATAGAATGGAAGTGTGTGAAGTCACAGAATGGAGGTGTGTGAAGTCACAGAATGGAAGGTGTGTGAAATCACAGAATAGAGGTGTGTGAACTCAGAATGGAGGTGAGTGAAGTCATAGAATGGAGGTGTGTGAAGTCACAGAATGGACGGTTTGAAGTCATAGAATGGAGGTGTGTGAAGTCACAGAATTGAGGTGTTTGAAGTCATATATTGGAGGTGTGTGAAGTCAAAATTGATGTGTGAAGTCATAGAATGGAGGTGTGTTCAATCATAGAATGAGGGTGTGTGAGGTCATAGAATGAAGGTGTGTGAAGTCATAGAATGGAAGTGTGTGAAGTCACAGAATGGAGGTTTGTGAAGTCACAGAATGGAGGTGTGTGAACTCAGAATGGAGGTGTGTGAAGTCAGAGAATGGAGGTTTGTGAAGTCAGAGAATGGAGGTGTGTGAAGTCATAGAATGGAAGTTTGTGACGATAGAATGGAAGTGTGTGATGTCACAGAATGGAGGTGTGTGAAGTCACAGAATGGAGGTTTGTGAAGTCATAGAATGGAGGTGTGTGAAGTCATAGAATGGATGTTTCTGAAGTAAGAATGAAGGTGTGTGAAGTCATAGAATGGAGGTGTGTGAAGTCATAGAATGGAGGTGTGTGAAGTCACAGAATGGAGGTGTGTGAAGTCAGAATGGAGGTGTGTAGTCATATATTGGAGGTGGCTGAAGTCATAGAAAGGAGGTGTGGGAAGTCATAGAGTGCAGGTGAGTGAAGTCATAGATTCGAGGTCTTTGAAATCATAGAATGGAGGTGTGTGATGTCAGATTGGAGGTGTGTGAAGTCAAAGAATGTAGGTATGTGAAGTCATTGAATGGAGGTGAGTGAAGTCACAGAATGGAGATGTGTGAAATCAGAAGAGAGGTGTGCGAAGTCATAGAATGGAGGTGTGTGAAGTCAGAATGGAGGTGTATGAAGTCATAGAATGGAGGTGTGGGAAGTCAGAATAGAGGTGTGTGAAGTCATAGAATGGAGGTGTGTGAAGTCACAGAATGGAGGTGTGGGAAGTCACAGAATAGAGGTGTGTGACGTCACAGAATGGAGGTGTGTGAACTCAGAATGGAGGTGTGTAAAGGCACAGAATGGAGGTGTGTGAAGTCATAGAATGTAAGTGTGTGAAGTCATAGAATGGAGGTGTGTGAAGTCACAGAATGGACGTTATGAAGTCATAGAATAGAGCTGTGTGAAGTCACAGAATTGAGGTGGTTGAAGTCATATATTGGAGGTGTGTGAAGTCAAAATGCATGTGTGAAGTCACAGAATGGAGGTTTGTGAAGTCATAGAATCGAGGTGTATGAGTGTTTCTGAAGTAAAAATGAAGGTGTGTGAAGTCATGGAATGGAGGTGTGTGAAGTCACAGAATGGAGGTGTGTGAAGTCAGAATGGAGGTGTGTAGTCATAGATTGGAGGTGGGTGAAGTCATAGAATGGAGGAATGTGAAGTCATAGAATGCAGGTGAGTGAACTCACAGATTCGAGGTCTGTGAAGTCATAGAATGGAGGTGTGTGATGTCAGAATGGAGGTGTGTGAAGTCATAGATGGAGTTGTGTGAAGTCATAGTATGGAGGTGTGTGAAATCATAGAATGGACTTTTGTGAAGTCACAGAATGGAGCCTTGTGAATTCAGAATGGAGGTGTGTGAAGTCATAGAATGGAGGTGTGTGAAGTTATAGAATGGAGGTGTGTGAAGTCACAGAATGGAGGTGTGTGAAGTCAGAACCTAGGTGTGTAGTCATAGATTGGAGGTGGGTGAATTCATAGAAAGGAGGTGTGGGAAGTCATAGAATGGAGGAGTGTGAAGTCATAGAATGCAGGTGAGTGATGTCACAGATTCGAGGTCTGTGAAATAATAGAATGGAGGTGTGTGATGTCAGATTGGAGGTGTGTGAAGTCAAAGAATGTAGGTGTGTGAAGTCATTGAATGGAGGTGTGTGAAGTCACAGAATGGAGGTGTGTAAAGTCATACAGTGGAGATGTGTGAAGTCAGAATGGAGGTGTGTGAAGTCACAGAATTGAGGTGTGTGAACTCAGAATTGAGGTGTGTGAAGTCATAGAATGTAGTTGTGTGAAGTCATAGAATGGAGTATTGTGAAGTCATCGAAGGGAGGTTTGAGAAGTCATAGAATGGAGGTATGAGAAATCAAATTAGAGGGGTGTGAAGTCGGAAAATGGAGGTGTGTGAAGTCATAGAATAGAGGTGGGTGAAATCATAGAGTGGAGGTGTATGAAGTCATAGAATGGCGGTGTGAAGTCACTGAATTGACGGGTTTAAAGTCATAGAATGGAGGTGTGTGATGATAGAATGGAGGTGTGCGAAGTCCTAGAATAGAGGTTTGTGGTGAAGTCAGAATGGAGGTGTGTGAAGTCATAGAATGGAGGTGTGTGAACTCATAGAATGGAGGTGTGTGACGTCACAATGGAAGTGTGTGAAGTCAAAGAATGGAGGTGTGTGAATTCATACAATGGAGGTGTGTGAAGTCAGTATGGAATTTTGTGAAGTCACAGAATTGAGCTGTGTGAATTCAGAATGGAGGTGTGTGAAGTCAGAGAATGGAGGTGTGTGAAGTAAGAATGGCGGTGTGTGAACTCATAGAATGGAGGTGTGTGTAGTTACAATGGAGGTGTGTGAAGTCATAGAATGGAGGTGTGTGAAGTCACAGAATGGAGGAGTGGGAAGTCATAGAATGGAGGTGTGTGAAGTCATAGAATGGGTGTTTGTGAAGTAACAATGAAGGTGTGTGAAGTCATAGAATGGAGGTGTGTGAAGTCACAGAATGGAGGTGTGGGAAGTCACAGATTGAAGAAGTGTGAAGTCACAGAATGGAGGTGTGTGAACCCAGAATGGAGGTTTGTAAAGTCACAGAATGGAGGTGTGTGAAGTCATAGAATGGAAGTGTGTGAAGTCCTAGAATGGAGGTGTGTGAAGTCACAGAATGGAGGGTATGAAGTCATAGAATGGAGGTGTGTGAAGTCACAGAACTGAGGTGTTTGAAGTCAAATATTGGAGGTGGGTGAAATCAAAATGGATGTGTGAAGTCATAGAATGGAGGCGTGTGAAATCACAGAATGAGGGTGTGTGAGGTCATAGAATGGATGTGTGTGAAGTCACAGAATGGAAGTGTGTGAAGTCATAGAATGGAGGTGTGTGAAGTCACAGAATGGACGTGTGTAGTCATAGAATGGAGGTGTGTGAAGTCATAGAATGGAGGTGTGTGAAGTCACAGAATGGAGTTGTGGGAAGTCACAGATTGGAGGTATGTGAAGTCCCAGAATTGAGGTGTGTGAACTCAGAATGGAGGTGTGTAAAGTCACAGAATGGAGGTGTGTGAAGTCATAGAATGAAGTGTGTGAAGTCATAGAATGGAGGTGTGTGAAGTCACAGAATGGACGGTTTGAAGTCATAGAATGGAGGTGTGTAAAGTCACAGAATTGAGGTGTTTGAAATCATATATTGGAGGTGGGTGAAATCAAAATGGATGTGTGAAGTCATAGAATGGAGGTGTGTGAAATCATAGAATGAGGGTGTGTGAGGTCATAGAATGGAGGTTTGTGAAATCACAGCATGGAGGTGTATGAAATCATAGAATGAAGGTTTGTGAAGTCATAGAATGGAAGTGTGTGAAGTCACAGAATGGAGGTGTGTGAAGTCACAGAATGGACGGTTTGAAGTCATAGAATGGAGGTGTGTAAAGTCACAGAATTGAGGTGTTTGAAGTCATATATTGGAGGTGTGTGAAGTCAAAATGGACGTGTGACGTCATAGAATGGAGGTGTGTCAAATCATAGAATGAGGGTGTGTGAGGTCATAGAATGGAGGTTTGTGAAGTCACAGCATGGAGGTGTGTGAAATCATAGAATGAAGGTTTGTGAAGTCATAGAATGGAAGTGTGTGAAGTCACAGAATGGAGGTGTGTGAAGTCACAGAATGGAAGGTGTGTGAAATCACAGAATAGAGGTGTGTGAACTCAGAATGGAGGTGAGTGAAGTCATAGAATGGAGGTGTGTGAAGTCACAGAATGGACGGTTTGAAGTCATAGAATGGAGGTGTGTGAAGTCACAGAATTGAGGTGTTTGAAGTCATATATTGGAGGTGTGTGAAGTCAAAATTGATGTGTGAAGTCATAGAATGGAGGTGTGTGAAATCATAGAATGAGGGTGTGTGAGGTCATAGAATGAAGGTGTGTGAAGTCATAGAATGGAAGTGTGTGAAGTCACAGAATGGAGGTTTGTGAAGTCACAGAATGGAGGTGTGTGAACTCAGAATGGAGGTGTGTGAAGTCAGAGAATGGAGGTGTGTGAAGTCAGAGAATGGAGGTGTGTGAAGTCATAGAATGGAAGTTTGTGACGATAGAATGGAAGTGTGTGAAGTCACAGAATGGCGGTGTGTGAAGTCACAGAATGGAGGTTTGTGAAGTCATAGAATGGAGGTGTGTGAAGTCATAGAATGGATGTTTCTGAAGTAAGAATGAAGGTGTGTGAAGTCATAGAATGGAGGTGTGTGAAGTCATAGAATGGAGGTGTGTGAAGTCTCAGAATGGAGGTGTGTGAAGTCAGAATGGAGGTGTGTAGTCATATATTGGAGGTGGGTGAAGTCATAGAAAGGAGGTGTGGGAAGTCATAGAGTGCAGGTGAGTGAAGTCATAGATTCGAGGTCTTTGAAATCATAGAATGGAGGTGTGTGATGTCAGATTGGAGGTGTGTGAAGTCAAAGAATGTAGGTGTGTGAAGTCATGAATGGAGGTGAGTGAAGTCACAGAATGGAGATGTGTGAAATCAGAAGAGAGGTGTGTGAAGTCATAGAATGGAGGTGTGTGAACTCAGAATGGAGGTGTGTAAAGGCACAGAATGGAGGTGTGTGAAGTCATAGAATGTAAGTGTGTGAAGTCATAGAATGGAGCTGTGTGAAGTCACAGAATTGAGGTGGTTGAAGTCATATATTGGAGGTGTGTGAAGTCAAAATGCATGTGTGAAGTCACAGAATGGAGGTTTGTGAAGTCATAGAATGGAGGTGTGTGAGTGTTTCTGAAGTAAAAATGAAGGTGTGTGAAGTCATGGAATGGAGGTGTGTGAAGTCACAGAATGGAGGTGTGTGAAGTCAGAATGGAGGTGTGTAGTCATAGATTGGAGGTGGGTGAAGTCATAGAATGGAGGAGTGTGAAGTCATAGAGTGCAGGTGAGTGAACTCACATATTCGAGGTCTGTGAAGTCATAGAATGGAGGTGTGTGATGTCAGAATGGAGGTGTGTGAAGTCATAGATGGAGTTGTGTGAAGTCATAGTATGGAGGTGTGTGAAATCATAGAATGGACTTTTGTGAAGTCACAGAATGGAGCCTTGTGAATTCAGAATGGAGGTGTGTGAAGTCATAGAATGGAGGTGTGTGAAGTTATAGAATGGAGGTGTGTGAAGTCACAGAATGGAGGTGTGTGAAGTCAGAACGGAGGTGTGTCGTCATAGATTGGAGGTGGGTGAATTCATAGAAAGGAGGTGTGGGAAGTCATAGAATGGAGGAGTGTGAAGTCATAGAATGCAGGTGAGTGATGTCACAGATTCGAGGTCTGTGAAATAATAGAATGGAGGTGTGTGATGTCAGATTGGAGGTGTGTGAAGTCAAAGAATGTAGGTGTGTGAAGTCATTGAATGGAGGTGTGTGAAGTCACAGAATGGAGGTGTGTGAAGTAAGAATGGCGGTGTGTGAACTCATAGAATGGAGGTGTGTGTAGTCACAATGGAGGTGTGTGAAGTCATAGAATGGAGGTGTGTGAAGTCACAGAATGGAGGAGTGGGAAGTCATAGAATGGAGGTGTGTGAAGTCATAGAATGCGTGTTTGTGAAGTAAGAATGAAGGTGTGTGAAGTCATAGAATGGAGGTGTGTGAAGTCACAGAATAGAGGTGTGGGAAGTCACAGATTGAAGAAGTGTGAAATCACAGAATGGAGGTTTGTGAACCCAGAATGGAGGTGTGTAAAGTCACAGAATGGAGGTGTGAGAAGTCATAGAATGGAAGTGTGTGAAGTCCTAGAATGGAGGTGTGTGAAGTCACAGAATGGAGGGTATGAAGTCATAGAATGGAGGTGTGTGAAGTCACAGAACTGAGGTGTTTGAAGTCAAATATTGGAGGTGTGTGAAATCAAAATGGATGTGTGAAGTCATAGAATGGAGGCGTGTGAAATCACAGAATGAGGGTGTGTGAGGTCATAGAATGGAGGTGTGTGAAGTCACAGAATGGAGGTGTGTGAAGTCATAGAATGGAGGTGTGTGAAGTCATAGAATGGAAGTGTGTGAAGTCACAGATTGGAGGTGTGTGAAGTCAGAGAATCGAGGTGTGAGAAGTCACAGAATGGAGGTGTGTGAACTCAGAATGGAGGTGTGTGAAGTCACAGAATGGAGGTGTGTGAAGTCAAAGAATGGAGGTGTGGGAAGGCATAGAATGGAGGTGTGTGAAGTCATAGAATGGAGGTATGTGAAGTCATATAATGGAGGTGTGTGAAGACACAGAATGGAGGTGTGTGAAGTCAGAATGGAGGTGTAAAGTCATAGAATGGAGTTGGGTGAAGTCATAGAAAGGAGGTGTGTGAAGTCATAGAATGGATGTGTGTGTAGTCATAGAATGGAGGTGTGGGAAGTCAGAATGGAGGTGTGTGAACTCATAGAATGGTAGTGTGTGTAGTCACAATGGAGGTGTGTGAAGTCATAGAATGGAGGTGTGTGAAGTCATAGAATGGAGTTGGGTGAAGTCATAGAAAGGAGGTGTGTGAAGTCATAGAGTGCAGGTGAGTGAAGTCATAGATTCGAGGTCTGTGAAGTCATAGAATGGAGGTGTGTGATGTCAGAATGGAGGTGTGCGAAGTCATAGAATAGAGGTGTGTGTAGTCAGAATGGAGGTGTGTGAAGTCATAGATGGAGTTGTGTGAAGTCATAGTATGGAGGTGTGTGAAATCATAGAATGGACTTTTGTGAAGTCACAGAATGGAGCCTTGTGAATTCAGAATGGAGGTGTGTGAAGTCATAGAATGGAGGTGTGTGAAGTTATAGAATGGAGGTGTGTGAAGTCACAGAATGGAGGTGTGTGAAGTCAGAACGGAGGTGTGTAGTCATAGATTGGAGGTGGGTGAATTCATAGAAAGGAGGTGTGGGAAGTCATAGAATGGAGGAGTGTGAAGTCATAGAATGCAGGTGAGTGATGTCACAGATTCGAGGTCTGTGAAATAATAGAATGGAGGTGTGTGATGTCAGATTGGAGGTGTGTGAAGTCAAAGAATGTAGGTGTGTGAAGTCATTGAATGGAGGTGTGTGAAGTCACAGAATGGAGGTGTGTAAAGTCATACAATGGACATGTGTGAAGTCAGAATGGAGGTGTGTGAACTGAGAATTGAGGTGTGTGAAGTCATAGAATGTAGATGTGTGAAGTCATAGAATGGAGTATTGTGAAGTCACCGAAGGGAGGTTTGAGAAGTCATAGAATGGAGGTATGTGAAATCAAATTAGAGGGGTGTGAAGTCGGAAAATGGAGGTGTGTGAAGTCATAGAATAGAGGTGGGTGAAGTCATAGAGTGGAGGTGTATGAAGTCATAGAATGGCGGTGTGAAGTCACTGAATTGACGGGTTTAAAGTCATAGAATGGAGGTGTGTGATGTCAGAATGGAGGTGTGCGAAGTCATAGAATAGAGGTTTGTGAAGTCAGAATGGAGGTGTGTGAACTCATAAAATGGTGGTGTGTGACGTCACAATGGAAGTGTGTGAAGTCACAGAATGGAGGTGTGTGAATTCATACAATGGAGGTGTGTGAAGTCAGAATGGAATTTTGTGAAGTCACAGAATTGAGCTGTGTGAATTCAGAATGGAGGTGTGTGAAGTCAGAGAATGGAGGTGTGTGAAGTCAGAATGGCGGTGTGTGAACTCATAGAATGGAGGTGTGTGTAGTCACAATGGAGGTGTGTGAAGTCATAGAATGGAGGTGTGTGAAGTCACAGAATGGAGGAGTGGGAAGTCATAGAATGGAGGTGTGTGAAGTCATAGAATGGGTGTTTGTGAAGTAACAATGAAGGTGTGTGAAGTCATAGAATGGAGGTGTGTGAAGTCACAGAATGGAGGTGTGGGAAGTCACAGATTGAAGAAGTGTGAAGTCACAGAATGGAGGTGTGTGAACCCAGAATGGAGGTTTGTAAAGTCACAGAATGGAGGTGTGTGAAGTCATAGAATGGAAGTGTGTGAAGTCATAGAATGGAGGTGTGTGAAGTCACAGAATGGACGGTATGAAGTCATAGAATGGAGGTGTGTGAAGTCACAGAATGGAGGTGTGTGAAGTCATAGAATGGAGGTGTGTGAAGTCATAGAATGGAAGTGTGTGAAGTCACAGATTGGAGGTGTGTGACGTCACAGAATCGAAGTGTGAGAAGTCACAGAATGGAGTTGTGTGAACTCAGAATGGAGGTGTGTGAAGTCACAGAATGGAGGTGTGTGAAGTCAAAGAATGGAGGTGTGTGAAGGCATAGAATGGAGGTGTGTGAAGTCATAGAATGGAGGTGTGTGAAGTCATATAATGGAGGTGTGTGAAGACACAGAATGGAGGTGTGTGAAGTCAGAATGGAGGTGTGTGAACTTATAGAATGGTAGTGTGTGTAGTCACAATGGAGGTGTGTGAAGTCATAGAATGGAGGTGTGTGAAGTCACAGAATGGACGTGTGTGAAGTCATAGAATGGAGGTGTGTGAAGTCACAGAATGGAGGTGTGGGAAGTCACAGATTGGAGGTCTGTGAAGTCCCAGAATTGAGGTGTGTGAACTCAGAATGGAGGTGTGCAAAGCCACAGAATGGAGGTGTGTGAAGTCATAGAATGAAGTGTGTGAAGTCATAGAATGGAGGTGTTTGAAGTCACAGAATGGACGGTTTGAAGTCATAGATTGGAGGTGTGTGAAGTCACAGAATTGAGGTGTTTGAAGTTATATATTGGAGGTGTGTGAAGTCAAAATGGATGTGTGAAGTCATAGAATGGAGCTGTGTAAAGTCACAGAATGGAGGTGTGTGAAGTCATAGAATGGAGGTGTGTGAAGTCACAGAATGGACATGTGTGAAGTCATAGAATGGAGGTGTGTGAAGTCATAGAATGGAGGTGTGTGAAGTCACAGAATGGAGGTGTGGGAAGTCACAGATTGGAGGTCTGTGCAGTCCCGGAATTGAGGTGTGTGAACTCAGAATGGAGGTGTGCAAAGCCACAGAATGGAGGTGTGTGAAGTCACAGAATTGAGTGTGTGAAGTCATAGAATGGAGGTGTGTGAAGTCACAGAATGGAGGTTTGTGAAGTCATAGAATGGAGGTGTGTGAAGTCACTGAATGGAGGTGTGTGAAGTCACAGAATGGAAGGTGTGTAATATCACAGAATAGAGGTGTGTGAACTCAGAATGGAGTTCGGTGAAGTCATAGAAAGGAGGTGTGTGAAGTCATAGAATGGATGTGTTTGTAGTCATAGAATGGAGGTGTGTGAAGTCAGAATGGAAGTGTGTGAACTCATAGAATGGTAATGTGTGTAGACACAATGGAGGTGTGTGAAGTCATAGAATGGAGGTGTGTGAAGTCACAGAATGGACGTGTGTGAAGTCATAGAATGGAGGTGTGTGAAGTCATGGAATGGAGGTGTGTGAAGTCACAGAATGGATGTGTGGAAAGTCACAGATTGGAGGTCTGTGAAGTCCCAGAATTGAGGTGTTTGAACTCAGAATGGAGGTGTGTAAAGTCACAGAATGGAGGTTTGTGAAGTCATAGAAGGGAAATGTGTGAAGTCACAGATTGGAGCTGTGTGAAGTCACAGAATCGAGGTGTGAGAAGTCACAGAATGGAGGTGTGTGAAGTCATAGAATGGAGGTGTGTGAAGTTATAGAATGGATGTTTGTAAAATAAAAATGAAGGTGTGTGAAGTCATAAAATGGAGATGTGTGAAGTCAGAATGGAGGTGTGTGAAGTCACAGAATGGAGATGTGTCAACTCAGAATTTAGGTGTGTGAAGTCAAAGAATGGAGGTGTGTGAAGTAATAGAATGGAGGTGTGTGAAGTCACAATGGAGGTGTGTGAGGTCACAGAATTGAGGTGTGTGAACACAGAATGGAGGTGTGTGAAGTCAAAGAATGGAGGTGTTTGAAGTCATAGAATGGAGGAGTGTGAAGTCATAGAATGTATGTTTGTGAAGTAAGAATGAAGGTGTGTGAAGGCATAGAATGGAGGTGTGTGAAGTCACAGAATGGAGGTGTGTGAAGGCATAGAATGGAGATGTGTGAAGTCATAGAATGGAGGTGAGTGACGTTTTATAATGGAGGTGTGTGAAGGCACAGAATGGAGGTGTGTGAAGTCAGAATGGAGGTGTGAAGTCATAGAATGGAGTTGGGTGAAGTCATAGAAACGAGGTGTGTGAAGTCATAGAATGGATGTGTGTGTAGTCATAGAATGGAGGTGTGTGAAGTCAGAATGGAGGTGTGTGAACTCATAGAATGGTAGTGTGTGTAGTCACAAAGGAGGTGTGTAAAGTCAGAATGGAGGTGTGTGAAGTCACAGAATGGACGTGTGTGAAGTCATAGAATGGAGGTGTGTGAAATCATAGAATGGAGGTGTGTGAAGTCACAGAATGGCGGTGTGGGAAGTCACAGATTGGAGGTCTGTGAAGTCCCAGAATTGAGGTGTGTGAACTCAGAATGGAGGTGTGTAAAGTCACAGAATGGAGGTGTGTGAAGTCATAGAATGAAGTGTGTGAAGTTATAGAATGGAGGTGTGTGAAGTCACAGAATGGACGGTTTGAAGTCATAGATTGGAGGTGTGTGAAGTCACAGAATTGAGGTGTTTGAAGTCATATATTGGAGGTGTGTGAAGTCAAAATGGATGTGTGAAGTCATAGAATAGAGCTGTGTAAAGTCACAGAATGGAGGTGTGTGAAGTCATAGAATGGAGGTGTGTGAAGTCACTGAATGGAGGTGTGTGAAGTCACAGAATGGAGGTTTGTGAAGTCATAAAATGGAGGTGTGTGAAGTCATAGAATGGAGGTGTGTGAAGTCACAGAATGGACGTGTGTGAAGTCATAGAATGGAGGTGTGTGAAGTCACAGAACTGAGGTGTTTGAAGTCAAATATTGGAGGTGTGTGAAATCAAAATGGATGTGTGAAGTCATAGAATGGAGGCGTGTGAAATCACAGAATGAGGGTGTGTGAGGTCATAGAATGGAGGTGTGTGAAGTCACAGAATGGAGGTGTGTGAAGTCATAGAATGGAGGTGTGTGAAGTCATAGAATGGAAGTGTGTGAAGTCACAGATTGGAGGTGTGTGAAGTCAGAGAATCGAGGTGTGAGAAGTCACAGAATGGAGGTGTGTGAACTCAGAATGGAGGTGTGTGAAGTCACAGAATGGAGGTGTGTGAAGTCAAAGAATGGAGGTGTGGGAAGGCATAGAATGGAGGTGTGTGAAGTCATAGAATGGAGGTATGTGAAGTCATATAATGGAGGTGTGTGAAGACACAGAATGGAGGTGTGTGAAGTCAGAATGGAGGTGTAAAGTCATAGAATGGAGTTGGGTGAAGTCATAGAAAGGAGGTGTGTGAAGTCATAGAATGGATGTGTGTGTAGTCATAGAATGGAGGTGTGGGAAGTCAGAATGGAGGTGTGTGAACTCATAGAATGGTAGTGTGTGTAGTCACAATGGAGGTGTGTGAAGTCATAGAATGGAGGTGTGTGAAGTCATAGAATGGAGTTGGGTGAAGTCATAGAAAGGAGGTGTGTGAAGTCATAGAGTGCAGGTGAGTGAAGTCATAGATTCGAGGTCTGTGAAGTCATAGAATGGAGGTGTGTGATGTCAGAATGGAGGTGTGCGAAGTCATAGAATAGAGGTGTGTGTAGTCAGAATGGAGGTGTGTGAAGTCATAGATGGAGTTGTGTGAAGTCATAGTATGGAGGTGTGTGAAATCATAGAATGGACTTTTGTGAAGTCACAGAATGGAGCCTTGTGAATTCAGAATGGAGGTGTGTGAAGTCATAGAATGGAGGTGTGTGAAGTTATAGAATGGAGGTGTGTGAAGTCACAGAATGGAGGTGTGTGAAGTCAGAACGGAGGTGTGTAGTCATAGATTGGAGGTGGGTGAATTCATAGAAAGGAGGTGTGGGAAGTCATAGAATGGAGGAGTGTGAAGTCATAGAATGCAGGTGAGTGATGTCACAGATTCGAGGTCTGTGAAATAATAGAATGGAGGTGTGTGATGTCAGATTGGAGGTGTGTGAAGTCAAAGAATGTAGGTGTGTGAAGTCATTGAATGGAGGTGTGTGAAGTCACAGAATGGAGGTGTGTAAAGTCATACAATGGACATGTGTGAAGTCAGAATGGAGGTGTGTGAACTGAGAATTGAGGTGTGTGAAGTCATAGAATGTAGATGTGTGAAGTCATAGAATGGAGTATTGTGAAGTCACCGAAGGGAGGTTTGAGAAGTCATAGAATGGAGGTATGTGAAATCAAATTAGAGGGGTGTGAAGTCGGAAAATGGAGGTGTGTGAAGTCATAGAATAGAGGTGGGTGAAGTCATAGAGTGGAGGTGTATGAAGTCATAGAATGGCGGTGTGAAGTCACTGAATTGACGGGTTTAAAGTCATAGAATGGAGGTGTGTGATGTCAGAATGGAGGTGTGCGAAGTCATAGAATAGAGGTTTGTGAAGTCAGAATGGAGGTGTGTGAACTCATAAAATGGTGGTGTGTGACGTCACAATGGAAGTGTGTGAAGTCACAGAATGGAGGTGTGTGAATTCATACAATGGAGGTGTGTGAAGTCAGAATGGAATTTTGTGAAGTCACAGAATTGAGCTGTGTGAATTCAGAATGGAGGTGTGTGAAGTCAGAGAATGGAGGTGTGTGAAGTCAGAATGGCGGTGTGTGAACTCATAGAATGGAGGTGTGTGTAGTCACAATGGAGGTGTGTGAAGTCATAGAATGGAGGTGTGTGAAGTCACAGAATGGAGGAGTGGGAAGTCATAGAATGGAGGTGTGTGAAGTCATAGAATGGGTGTTTGTGAAGTAACAATGAAGGTGTGTGAAGTCATAGAATGGAGGTGTGTGAAGTCACAGAATGGAGGTGTGGGAAGTCACAGATTGAAGAAGTGTGAAGTCACAGAATGGAGGTGTGTGAACCCAGAATGGAGGTTTGTAAAGTCACAGAATGGAGGTGTGTGAAGTCATAGAATGGAAGTGTGTGAAGTCATAGAATGGAGGTGTGTGAAGTCACAGAATGGACGGTATGAAGTCATAGAATGGAGGTGTTGTGAAGTCACAGAATGGAGGTGTGTGAAGTCATAGAATGGAGGTGTGTGAAGTCATAGAATGGAAGTGTGTGAAGTCACAGATTGGAGGTGTGTGACGTCACAGAATCGAAGTGTGAGAAGTCACAGAATGGAGTTGTGTGAACTCAGAATGGAGGTCGTGTGAAGTCACAGAATGGAGGTGTGTGAAGTCAAAGAATGGAGGTGTGTGAAGGCATAGAATGGAGGTGTGTGAAGTCATAGAATGGAGGTGTGTGAAGTCATATAATGGAGGGTGTGTGAAGACACAGAATGGAGGTGTGTGAAGTCAGAATGGAGGTGTGTGAACTTATAGAATGGTAGTGTGTGTAGTCACAATGGAGGTGTGTGAAGTCATAGAATGGAGGTGTGTGAAGTCACAGAATGGACGTGTGTGAAGTCATAGAATGGAGGTGTGTGAAGTCACAGAATGGAGGTGTGGGAAGTCACAGATTGGAGGTCTGTGAAGTCCCAGAATTGAGGTGTGTGAACTCAGAATGGAGGTGTGCAAAGCCACAGAATGGAGGTGTGTGAAGTCATAGAATGAAGTGTGTGAAGTCATAGAATGGAGGTGTTTGAAGTCACAGAATGGACGGTTTGAAGTCATAGATTGGAGGTGTGTGAAGTCACAGAATTGAGGTGTTTGAAGTTATATATTGGAGGTGTGTGAAGTCAAAATGGATGTGTGAAGTCATAGAATGGAGCTGTGTAAAGTCACAGAATGGAGGTGTGTGAAGTCATAGAATGGAGGTGTGTGTGAAGTCACAGAATGGACATGTGTGAAGTCATAGAATGGAGGTGTGTGAAGTCATAGAATGGAGGTGTGTGAAGTCACAGAATGGAGGTGTGGGAAGTCACAGATTGGAGGTCTGTGCAGTCCCGGAATTGAGGTGTGTGAACTCAGAATGGAGGTGTGCAAAGCCACAGAATGGAGGTGTGTGAAGTCACAGAATTGAGTGTGTGAAGTCATAGAATGGAGGTGTGTGAAGTCACAGAATGGAGGTTTGTGAAGTCATAGAATGGAGGTGTGTGAAGTCACTGAATGGAGGTGTGTGAAGTCACAGAATGGAAGGTGTGTAATATCACAGAATAGAGGTGTGTGAGCTCAGAATGGAGTTCGGTGAAGTCATAGAAAGGAGGTGTGTGAAGTCATAGAATGGATGTGTTTGTAGTCATAGAATGGAGGTGTGTGAAGTCAGATGGAAGTGTGTGAACTCATAGAATGGTAATGTGTGTAGACACAATGGAGGTGTGTGAAGTCATAGAATGGAGGTGTGTGAAGTCACAGAATGGACGTGTGTGAAGTCATAGAATGGAGGTGTGTGAAGTCATGGAATGGAGGTGTGTGAAGTCACAGAATGGATGTGTGGAAAGTCACAGATTGGAGGTCTGTGAAGTCCCAGAATTGAGCGTGTTTGAACTCAGAATGGAGGTGTGTAAAGTCACAGAATGGAGGTTTGTGAAGTCATAGAAGGGAAATGTGTGAAGTCACAGATTGGAGCTGTGTGAAGTCACAGAATCGAGGTGTGAGAAGTCACAGAATGGAGGTGTGTGAAGTCATAGAATGGAGGTGTGTGAAGTTATAGAATGGATGTTTGTAAAATAAAAATGAAGGTGTGTGAAGTCATAAAATGGAGATGTGTGAAGTCAGAATGGAGGTGTGTGAAGTCACAGAATGGAGATGTGTCAACTCAGAATTTAGGTGTGTGAAGTCAAAGAATGGAGGTGTGTGAAGTAATAGAATGGAGGTGTGTGAAGTCACAATGGAGGTGTGTGAGGTCACAGAATTGAGGTGTGTGAACACAGAATGGAGGTGTGTGAAGTCAAAGAATGGAGGTGTTTGAAGTCATAGAATGGAGGAGTGTGAAGTCATAGAATGTATGTTTGTGAAGTAAGAATGAAGGTGTGTGAAGGCATAGAATGGAGGTGTGTGAAGTCACAGAATGGAGGTGTGTGAAGGCATAGAATGGAGATGTGTGAAGTCATAGAATGGAGGTGAGTGACGTTTTATAATGGAGGTGTGTGAAGGCACAGAATGGAGGTGTGTGAAGTCAGAATGGAGGTGTGAAGTCATAGAATGGAGTTGGGTGAAGTCATAGAAACGAGGTGTGTGAAGTCATAGAATGGATGTGTGTGTAGTCATAGAATGGAGGTGTGTGAAGTCAGAATGGAGGTGTGTGAACTCATAGAATGGTAGTGTGTGTAGTCACAAAGGAGGTGTGTAAAGTCAGAATGGAGGTGTGTGAAGTCACAGAATGGACGTGTGTGAAGTCATAGAATGGAGGTGTGTGAAATCATAGAATGGAGGTGTGTGAAGTCACAGAATGGCGGTGTGGGAAGTCACAGATTGGAGGTCTGTGAAGTCCCAGAATTGAGGTGTGTGAACTCAGAATGGAGGTGTGTAAAGTCACAGAATTGAGGTGTGTGAAGTCATAGAATGAAGTGTGTGAAGTTATAGAATGGAGGTGTGTGAAGTCACAGAATGGACGGTTTGAAGTCATAGATTGGAGGTGTGTGAAGTCACAGAATTGAGGTGTTTGAAGTCATATATTGGAGGTGTGTGAAGTCAAAATGGATGTGTGAAGTCATAGAATAGAGCTGTGTAAAGTCACAGAATGGAGGTGTGTGAAGTCATAGAATGGAGGTGTGTGAAGTCACTGAATGGAGGTGTGTGAAGTCACAGAATGGAGGTTTGTGAAGTCATAAAATGGAGGTGTGTGAAGTCATAGAATGGAGGTGTGTGAAGTCACAGAATGGACGTGTGTGAAGTCATAGAATGGAGGTGTGTGAAGTCATAAAATGGAGGTGTGTGAAGTCACAGAATGGAGGTGTGGGAAGTCACAGATAGGAGGTCTGTGAAGTCCCAGAATTGAGGTGGGTGAACTCAGAATGGAGGTGTGTAAAGTCACAGAATGGAGGTGTGTGAAGTCATAGAATGGAAGTTTGTGAAGTCACAGATTGGAGCTGTGTGAAGTCACAGAATCGAGGTGTGAGAAGTCACAGAATGTAGGTGTGTGAACTCAGAATGGAGGTGTGTGAAGTCAAAAAATGGAGGTGTGTGAATTCATAGAATGGAAGTGTGTGAAGTCATAGAATGGAGGTGTGTGAAGTCAGAATGGAGGTGAGTGAAGTCACAGAATTGAGGTGTGTGAACACAGAATGGAGGTGTGTGAAGTCAAAGAATGGAGGTGTTTGAAGTCATAGAATGGAGGAGTGTGAAGTCATAGAGTGCATGTGAGTGAAATTACAGATTCAAGGTCTGTGAAGTCATAGAATGGAAATGTGTGATGTCAGAATGGAGGTGTGTGAAGTCACAGAATGGAGATGTGTCAAGTCAGAATTTCGGTGTGTGAAGTCAAAGAATGGAGGTGTGTGAAGACATAGAATGGAGGAGTGTGAAGTCATAGAATGTATGTTTGTGAAGTAAGAATGAACGTGTGTGAAGGCATAGAATGCAGGTGTGTGAAGTCACAGAATGGAGGTGTGTGAAGTCACAGAATGGAGGTGTGTGAAGTCAGAATGGAGGTGTGAAGTCATAGAATGGAGTTGGGTGAAGTCATAGAAAGGACGTGTGTGAAGTCATAGAATGGAGGTGTGTGAAGTCATAGAATGGAAGTGTGTGAAGTCATAGAATGGAAGTGTGTGAAGACAGAATGGAGGTGTGTGAAGTCACAGAATGGAGGTTTGTGAAGTCATAAAATGGAGGTGTGTGAAGTCATAGAATGGATGTTTCTGAAGTAAGAATGAAGGTGTGTGAAGTCATAGAATGGAGGTGTGTGAAGTCATAGAATGGAGGTGTGTGAAGTCACAGAATGGAGGTGTGTGAAGTCAGAATGGAGGTGTGTAGTCATATATTGGAGGTGGGTGAAGTCATAGAAAGGAGTTGTGGGAAGTCATAGAGTGCAGGTGAGTGAAATCATAGATTCGAGGTCTGTGAAATCATAGAATGGAGGTGTGTGATGTCAGATTGGAGGTGTGTGAAGTCAAAGAATGTAGGTGTGTGAAGTCATTGAATGGAGGTGAGTGAAGTCACAGAATGGAGATGTGTGAAATCAGAAGAGAGGTGTGCGAAGTCATAGAATGAAGGTGTGTGAAGTCAGAATGGAGGTGTATGAAGTCATAGAATGGAGGTGTGGGAAGTCAGAATAGAGGTGTGTGAAGTCATAGAATGGAGGTGTGTGAAGTCACAGAATGGAGGTGTGGGAAGTCACAGAATAGAGGTGTGTGACGTCACAGAATGGAGGTGTGTGAACTCAGAATGGAGGTGTGTAAAGGCACAGAATGGAGGTGTGTGAAGTCATAGAACGTAAGTGTGTGAAGTCATAGAATAGAGCTGTGTGAAGTCACAGGATTGAGGTGGTTGAAGTCATATATTGGAGGTGTGTGAAGTCAAAATGCATGTGTGAAGTCACAGAATGGATGTTTGTGAAGTCATAGAATGGAGGTGTGTGAGTGTTTCTCAAGTAAAAATGAAGGTGTGTGAAGTCATGGAATGGAGGTGTGTGAAGTCACAGAATGGAGGTGTGTGAAGTCAGAATGGAGGTGTGTAGTCATAGATTGGAGGTGGGTGAAGTCATAGAATGGAGGAGGGTGAAGTCATAGAGTGCAGGTGAGTGAAGTCACAGATTCGAGGTCTGTGAAGTCATAGAATGGAGGTGTGTGATGTCAGAATGGAGGTGTGCGAAGTCATAGAATAGAGGTGTGTGAAGTCAGAATGGAGGTGTGTGAAGTCATAGTATGGAGGTGTGTGAAATCATAGAATGGACTTTTGTGAAGTCACAGAATGGAGCCTTGTGAATTCAGAATGGAGGTGTGTGAAGTCATAGAATGGAGGTGTGTGAAGTTATAGAATGGAGGTGTGTGAAGTCACAGAATGGAGGTGTGTGAAGTCAGAACTTAGGTGTGTAGTCATAGATTGGAGGTGGGTGAATTTATAGAAAGGAGGTGTGGGAAGTCATAGAATGGAGGAGTGTGAAGTCATAGAATGCAGGTGAGTGATGTCACAGATTCGAGGTCTGTGAAATAATAGAATGGAGGTGTGTGATGTCAGATTGGAGGTGTGTGAAGTCAAAGAATGTAGGTGTGTGAAGTCACAGAATGGAGGTGTGTAAAGTCATACAATGGAGATGTGTGAAGTCAGAATGGAGGTGTGTGAACTGAGAATTGAGGTGTGTGATGTCATAGAATGTAGATGTGTGAAGTCATAGAATGGAGTATTGTGAAGTCACCGAAGGGAGGTTTGAGAAGTCATAGAATGGAGGTATGAGAAATCAAATTAGAGGGGTGTGAAGTCGGAAAATGGAGGTGTGTGAAGTCATAGAATAGAGGTGGGTGAAGTCATAGAGTGGAGGTGTATGAAGTCATAGAATGGCGGTGTGAAGTCACTGAATTGACGGGTTTAAAGTCATAGAATGGAGGTGTGTGATGTCAGAATGGAGGTGTGCGAAGTCATAGAATAGAGGTTTGTGAAGTCAGAATGGAGGTGTGTGAAGTCATAGAATGGAGGTGTGTGAACTCATAGAATGGAGGTGTGTGACGTCACAATGGAAGTGTGTAAAGTCACAGAATGGAGGTGTGTGAATTCATACAATGGAGGTGTGTGAAGTCAGAATGGAATTTTGTGAAGTCACAGAATTGAGCTGTGTGAATTCAGAATGGAGGTGTGTGAAGTCAGAGAATGAAGGTGTGTGAAGTCAGAATGGCCTTGTGTGAACTCATAGAATGGAGGTGTGTGTAGTCACAATGGAGGTGTGTGAAGTCATAGAATGGAGGTGTGTGAAGTCACAGAATGGAGGAGTGGGAAGTCATAGAATGGAGGTGTGTGAAGTCATAGAATGGGTGTTTGTGAAGTAACAATGAAGGTGTGTGAAGTCATAGAATGGAGGTGTGTGAAGTCACAGAATGGAGGTGTGGGAAGTCACAGATTGAAGAAGTGTGAAGTCACAGAATGGAGGTGTGTGAACCCAGAATGGAGGTTTGTAAAGTCACAGAATGGAGGTGTGTGAAGTCATAGAATGGAAGTGTGTGAAGTCCTAGAATGGAGGTGTGTGAAGTCACAGAATGGACGGTATGAAGTCATAGAATGGAGGTGTGTGAAGTCACAGAACTGAGGTGTTTGAAGTCAAATATTGGAGGTGTGTGAAATCAAAATGGATGTGTGAAGTCATAGAATGGAGGCGTGTGAAATCACAGAATGAGGGTGTGTGAGGTCATAGAATGGAAGTGTGTGAAGTCACAGAATGGAGGTGTGTGAAGTCATAGAATGGAGGTGTGTGAATTCATAGAATGGAAGTGTGTGAAGTCACAGATTGGAGGTGTGTGACGTCACAGAATCGAGGTGTGAGAAGTCACAGAATGGAGGTGTGTGAACTCAGAATGGAGGTGTGTGAAGTCACAGAATGGAGGTGTGTGAAGTCAAAGAATGGAGATGTGTGAAGGCATAGAATGGAGGTGTGTGAAGTCATAGAATGGAGGTGTGTGAAGTCATATAATGAGGTGTGTGAAGACACAGAATGGAGGTGTGTGAAGTCAGAATGGAGGTGTGAAGTCATAGAATGGAGTTGGGTGAAGTCATAGAAAGGAGGTGTGTGAAGTCATACAATGGATGTGTGTGTAGTCATAGAATGGAGGTGTGTGAAGTCAGAATGGAGGTGTGTGAACTTATAAAATGGCAGTGTGTGTAGTCACAATGGAGGTGTGTGAAGTCATAGAATGGAGGTGTGTGAAGTCACAGAATGGACGTGTGTGAAGTCATAGAATGGAGGTGTGTGAAGTCACAGAATGGAGGTGTGGGAAGTCACAGATTGGAGGTCTGTGAAATCCCAGAATTCAGGTGTGTGAACTCAGAATGGAGGTGTGCAAAGCCACAGAATGGAGGTGTGTGAAATCATAGAATGAAGTGTGTGAAGTCATAGAATGGAGGTGTTTGAAGTCACAGAATGGACGGTTTGAAGTCATAGATTGGAGGTGTGTGAAGTCACAGAATTGAGGTGTTTGAAGTCATATATTGGAGGTGTGTGAAGTCAAAATGGATGTGTGAAGTCATAGAATGGAGCTGTGTAAAGTCACAGAATGGAGGTGTGTGAAGTCATAGAATGGAGGTGTGTGAAGTCACAGAATGGACATGTGTGAAGTCATAGAATGGAGGTGTGTGAAGTCATAGAATGGAGGTGTGTGAAGTCACAGAATGGAGGTGTGGGAAGTCACAGATTGGAGGTCTGTGAAGTCCCAGAATTGAGGTGTGTGAACTCAGAATGGAGGTGTGCAAATCCACAGAATGGAGGTGTGTGAAGTCATAGAATTGAGTGTGTGAAGTCATAGAATGGAGGTGTGTGAAGTCACAGAATGGAGGTGTGTGAAGTCATAGAATGGAGGTGTGTGAAGTCACTGAATGGAGGTGTGTGAAGTCACAGAATGGAAGGTGTGTGATATCACAGAATAGAGGTGTGTGAGCTCAGAATGGAGTTCGGTGAAGTCATAGAAAGGAGGTGTGTGAAGTCATAGAATGGATGTGTTTGTAGTCATAGAATGGAGGTGTGTGAAGTCAGAATGGAAGTGTGTGAACTATTAGAATGGTAATGTGTGTAGACACAATGGAGGTGTGTGAAGTCATAGAATGGAGGTGTGAAGTCACAGAATGGACGTGTGTGACGTCATAGAATGGAGGTGTGTGAAGTCATAGAATGGAGGTGTGTGAAGTCACAGAATGGAGGTGTGGAAAGTCACAGATTGGAGGTCTGTGAAGTCCCAGAATTGAGGTGTTTGAACTCAGAATGGAGGTGTGTAAAGTCACAGAATGGAGGTGTGTGAAGTCATAGAATGAGGGTGTGTGAGGTCATAGAATGGAGGTATGAGAAATCAAATTAAAGGGTTGTGAAGTCTCAGAATGTAGGTGTGTGAAGTCATAGAATAGAGGTGGGTGAAGTCATAGATTGGAGGTGTGTGAAGTCAAAATGGATGTGTGAAGTCATAGAATGGAGGTGTGTGAAATCATAGAATGAGGGTGTGTGAGGTCATAGAATGGAGGCATGAGAAATCAAATTAAAGGGGTGTGAAGTCTCAGAATGTAGGTGTGTGAAGTCATAGAATAGAGGTGGGTGAAGTCATAGAATGGAGGTGTATGAAGTCATAGAATGGCGATGTGAAGTCACTGAATTGACGGGTTTAAAGTCATAGAATGGAGGTGTGTGATGTCAGAATGGAGGTGTGCGAAGTCATAGAATAGAGGTTTGTGAAGTTAGAATGGAGGTGTGTGAAGTCATAGAATGGAGGTGTGTGAAGTCACAGAATGGACGTGTGTGACGTCATAGAATGGAGGTGTGTGAAGTCATAGAATGGAGGTGTGTGAAGTCACAGAATGGAGGTGTGGAAAGTCATAGAATGGAGGTGTGTGAAGTCATAGAATGGGTGTTTGTGAAGTAAGAATGAAGGTGTGTGAAGTCATAGAATGGAGGTGTGTGAAGTCACAGAATGGAGGTGTGTGAAGTCATAGAATGGAAGTGTGTGAAGTCCTAGAATGGAGGTGTGTGAAGTCACAGAATGGACGGTATGAAGTGATAGAATGGAGGTGTGTGAAGTCACAGAACTGAGGTGTTTGAAGTCAAATATTGGAGGTGTGTGAAATCAAAATGGATGTGTGAAGTCATAGAATGGAGGGGTGTGAAATCACAGAATGAGGGTGTGTGAGGTCATAGAATGGAGGTGTGTGAAGTCACAGAATGGAGGTGTGTGAAGTCATAGAATGGAGGTGTGTGAAGTCATAGAATGGAAGTGTGTGAAGCCACAGATTGGAGGTGTGTGAAGTCAGAGAATCGAGGTGTGAGAAGTCACAGAATGGAGGTGTGTGAACTCAGAATGGAGGTGTGTGAAGTCACAGAATGGAGGTGTGTGAAGTCATAAAATGGAGGTGTGTGAAGGCATAGAATGGAGGTGTGTGAAGTCATAGAATGGATGTGTGTGAAGTCATATATTGGAGGTGTATGAGGATACAGAATGGAGGTGTGTGAAGTCAGAATGGAGGTGTGAAGTCATAGAATGGAGTTGGGTGAAGTCATAGAAAGGAGGTGTGTGAAGTCATAGAATGGATGTGTGTGTAGTCATAGAATGGAGGTGTGTGAAGTCAGAATGGAGGTGTGTGAACTCATAGAATGGTAGTGTGTGTAGTCAAAATGGAGGTGTGTGAAGTCATAGAATGGAGGTGTGTGAAGTCCCAGAATGGACGTGTGTGAAGTCATAGAATGGAGGTGTGTGAAGTCATAGAATGGAGGTGTGTGAAGTCACAGAATGGAGGTGTGGGAAGTCACAGATTGGAGGTATGTGAAGTCCCAGAATTGAGGTGTGTGAACTCAGAATGGAGGTGTGTAAAGTCACAGAATGGAGGTGTGTGAAGTCATAGAATGAAGTGTGTGAAGTCATAGAATGGAGGTGTGTGACGTCACAGAATGGACGGTTTGAAGTCATAGAATGGAGGTGTGTAAAGTCACAGAATTGAGGTGTTTGAAGTCATAGAATGGAGGAGTGTGAAGTCATAGAGTGCATGTGAGTGAAATTACAGATTCAAGGTCTGTGAAGTCATAGAATGGAAATGTGTGATGTCAGAATGGAGGTGTGTGAAGTCACAGAATGGAGATGTGTCAAGTCAGAATTTAGGTGTGTGAAGTCAAAGAATGGAGGTGTGTGAAGACATAGAATGGAGGTGTGTGAAGTCATAGAATGGAGTTGTGTGAACTCCGAATGGAGGTGTGTGAAGTCACAGAATGGAGGTTTGTGAAGTCATAGAATGGAGGTGTGTGAAGTCATAGAATGGATATTTCTGAAGTAAGAATGAAGGTGTGTGAAGTCATAGAATGGAGGTGTGTGATGTCACAGAATGGACGGTTTGAAGTCATAGATTGGAGGTGTGTGAAGTCACAGAATTGAGGAGTTTGAAGTCATAGATTGGAGGTGTGTGAAGTCAAAATGGATGTGTGAAGTCATAGAATGGAGGTGTGTGAAATCATAGAATGAGGGTGTGTGAGGTCATAGAATGGAGGCATGAGAAATCAAATTAAAGGGGTGTGAAGTCTCAGAATGTAGGTGTGTGAAGTCATAGAATAGAGGTGGGTGAAGTCATAGGATGGAGGTGTATGAAGTCATAGAATGGCGATGTGAAGTCACTGAATTGACGGGTTTAAAGTCATAGAATGGAGGTGTGTGATGTCAGAATGGAGGTGTGCGAAGTCATAGAATAGAGGTTTGTGAAGTTAGAATGGAGGTGTGTGAAGTCATAGAATGGAGGTGTGTGAAGTCACAGAATGGACGTGTGTGACGTCATAGAATGGAGGTGTGTGAAGTCATAGAATGGAGGTGTGTGAAGTCACAGAATGGAGGTGTGGAAAGTCACAGATTGGAGGTCTGTGAAGTCCCAGAATTGAGGTGTTTGAACTCAGAATGGAGGTGTGTAAAGTCACAGAATGGAGGTGTGTGAAGTCATAGAATGGAAGTGTGTGAAGTCACAGATTGGAGCTCTTTGAAGTCACAGAATCGAGGTGGGAGAAGTCACAGAATGGACGTGTGTGAACTCAGAATGGAGGTGTGTGAAGTCAAAGAATGGAGGTGTGTGAAGTCATAGAATGGAAGTGTGTGAAGTCATAGAATGGAGGTGTGTGAAGTCACCGAATGGAGTTGTGTGACCTCAGAATGGAGGTGTGTGAAGTCACAGTATGCAGGTTTGTGAAGTCAAAGAATGGAGGTGTGTGAAGTCATAGAATGGATGTTTCTGAAGTAAGAATGAAGGTGTGTGAAGTCATAGAATGGAGGTATGTGAACTCATAGAATGGGGGTTAGTGAAGTCTCAGAATGGAGGTGTGTGAAGTCAGAATGGAGGTGTTTAGTCATCGATTGGAGGTGGGTGATGTCATAGAAAGGAGGTGTGTGAAGTCACAGAATGGAGGTGTGTGAAGTCAGAATGGAGGTGTGTGAAGTCACAGAATTGAGGTATGTGAACACAGAATGGAGGTGTGTGAAGTCAAAGAATGGAGGTGTTTGAAGTCATAGAATGGAGGAGTGTGAAGTCATAGAGTGCATGTGAGTGAAATTACAGATTCAAGGTCTGTGAAGTCATAGAATGGAAATGTGTGATGTCAGAATGGAGGTGTGCGAAGTCATAGAATAGAGGTGTGTGTAGTCAGAATGGAGGTGTGTTAAATCATAGATGGAGTTGTGTGAAGTCATAGTATGGAGGTGTGTGAAAGAATAGAATAGAGTTTTGTGAAGGCACAGAATGGAGCTGTGTGAATTCAGAATGGAGGTGTGTGAAGTCATAGAATGGAGGTGTGTGAAGTCAGAATGGAGGTGTGTGACATCACAATGGAAGTGTGTGAAGTCATAGAATGGAGGTGTGTGAAGTCACAGAATGGAGGTGTGTGAAGTCATAGAATGGAGGTGTGTGAAGTCACTGAATGGAGGTGTGTGAAGTCATAGAATGGAGGTGTGTGAAGTTATAGAATGGATGTTTGTAAAGTAAAAATGAAGGTGTGTGAAGTCATAAAATGGAGATGTGTGAAGTCAGAATGGAGGTGTGTGAAGTCACAGAATGGAGATGTGTCAACTCAGAATTTAGGTGTGTGAAGTCAAAGAATGGAGGGGTGTGAAGTAATAGAATGGAGGTGTGTGAAGTCACAATGGAGGTGTGTGAGGTCACAGAACTGAGGTGTGTGAACACAGAATGGAGGTGTGTGAAGTCAAAGAATGGAGGTGTTTGAAGTCATAGAATGGAGGAGTGTGAAGTCATAGAATGTATGTTTGTGAAGTAAGAATGAAGGTGTGTGAAGGCATAGAATGGAGGTGTGTGAAGTCACAGAATGGAGGTGTGTGAAGGCATAGAATGGAGGTGTGTGAAGTCATAGAATGGAGGTGAGTGGAGTTATATAATGGAGGTGTGTGAAGGCACAGAATGGAGGTATGTGAAGTCAGAATGGAGGTGTGAAGTCATAGAATGGAGTTGGGTGAAGTCATAGAAACGAGGTGTGTGAAGTCATAGAATGGATGTGTGTGTAGTCATAGAATGGAGGTGTGTGAAGTCAGAATGGAGGTGTGTGAACTCATAGAATGGTAGTGTGTGTAGTCACAAAGGAGGTGTGTGAAGTCAGAATGGAGGTGTGTGAAGTCACAGAATGGACGTGTGTGAAGTCATAGAATGGAGGTGTGTGAAGTCATAGAATGGAGGTGTGTGAAGTCACAGAATGGAGGTGTGGGAAGTCACAGATTGGAGGTCTGTGAAGTCCCAGAATTGAGGTGTGTGAACTCAGAATGGAGGTGTGTAAAGTCACAGAATGGAGGTGTGTGAAGTCATAGAATGAAGTGTGTGAAGTCATAGAATGGAGGTGTGTGAAATCACAGAATGGACGGTTTGAAGTCATAGATTGGAGGTGTGTGAAGTCACAGAATTGAGGTGTTTGAAGTCATATATTGGAGGTGTGTGAAGTCAAAATGGATGTGTGAAGTCATAGAATAGAGCTGTGCAAAGTCACAGAATGGAGGTGTGTGAAGTCATAGAATGGAGGTGTGTGAAGTCACTGAATGGAGGTGTGTGAAGTCACAGAATGGAAGGTGTGTGATATCCCAGAATTGAGGTGTGTGAACTCAGAATGGAGGTGTGTGAAGTCAAAGAATGGAGGTGTGTGAATTCATAGAATGGAAGTGTGTGAAGTCATAGAATGGGGGTGTGTGAAGTCACCGAATGGAGTTGTGTGAACTCAGAATGGAGGTGTGTGAAGTCACAGAATGGAGGTTTGTGAAGTCATAGAATGGAGGTGTGTGAAGTCATAGAATGGATGTTTCTGAAGTAAGAATGAAGGTGTGTGAAGTCATAGAATGGAGGTATGTGAACTCATAGAATGGGGGTGTGTGAAGTCTCAGAATGGAGGTGTGTGAAGTCAGAATGGAGGTGTTTAGTCATCGATTGGAGGTGGGTGAAGTCATAGAAAGGAGGTGTGTGAAGTCACAGAATGGAGGTGTGTGAAGTCACAATGGAGGTGTGTGAAGTCACAGAATTGAGGTGTGTGAACACAGAATGGAGGTGTGTGAAGTCAAAGAATGGAGGTGTTTGAAGTCATAGAATGGAGGAGTGTGAAGTCATAGAGTTCATGTGAGTGAAATTACAGATTCAAGGTCTGTGAAGTCATAGAATGGAAATGTGTGATGTCAGAATGGAGGTGTGTGAAGTCACAGAATGGAGATGTGTCAAGTCAGAATTTCGGTGTGTGAAGTCAAAGAATGGAGGTGTGTGAAGACATAGAATGGAGGTGTGTGAAGTCATAGTATGGAGGTGTGTGAAGTCAGAATGGAGGTGTGTGAAGTCACAGAATTGAGGTGTGTGAACACAGAATGGAGGTGTGTGAAGTCAAAGAATGGAGGTGTTTGAAGTCATAGAATGGAGGAGTGTGAAGTCATAGAATGTATGTTTGTGAAGTAAGAATGAAGGTGTGTGAAGGCATAGAATGCAGGTGTGTGAAGTCACAGAATGGAGGTGTGTGAAGTCACAGAATGGAGGTGTGTGAAGTCAGAATGGAGGTGTGAAGTCATAGAATGCAGTTGGGAGAAGTCATAGAAAGGACGTGTGTGAAGTCATAGAATGGAGGTGTGTGAAGTCATAGAATGGAGGTGTGTGAAGTCAGAATGGAGGTGTGTGAAGTCACCGAATGGAGTTGTGTGAACTCCGAATGGAGGTGTGTGAAGTCACAGAATGGAGGTTTGTGAAGGCATAGAATGGAGGTGTGTGAAGTCATAGAATGGATATTTCTGAAGTAAGAATGAAGGTGTGTGAAGTCATAGAATGGAGGTGTGTGATGTCACAGAATGGACGGTTTGAAGTCATAGATTGGAGGTGTGTGAAGTCACAGAATTGAGGAGTTTGAAGTCATATATTGTAGGTGTGTGAAGTCAAAATGGATGTGTGAAGTCATAGAATGGAGGTGTGTGAAATCATAGAATGAGGGTGTGTGAGGTCATAGAATGGAGGTATGAGAAATCAAATTAAAGGGTTGTGAAGTCTCAGAATGTAGGTGTGTGAAGTCATAGAATAGAGGTGGGTGAAGTCATAGAATGGAGGTGTATGAAGTCATAGAATGGCGATGTGAAGTCACTGAATTGACGGGTTTAAAGTCATAGAATGGAGGTGTGTGATGTCAGAATGGAGGTGTGCGAAGTCATAGAATAGAGGTTTGTGAAGTTAGAATGGAGGTGTGTGAAGTCATAGAATGGAGGTGTGTGAACTCATAGAATGGAGGTGTGTGACGTCACAATGGAAGTGTGTGATGTCACAGAATGGAGGTGTGTGAATTCATACAATGGAGGTGTGTGAAGTCAGAATGGAATTTTGTGAAGTCACAGAATTGAGCTGTGTGAATTCAGAATGGAGGTGTGTGAAGTCAGAGAATGGAGGTGTGTGAAGTCAGAATGGCGGTGTGTGAACTCATAGAATGGAGGTGTGTGTAGTCACAATGGAGGTGTGTGAAGTCATAGAATGGAGGTGTGTGAAGTCACAGAATGGAGGTGTGGGAAGTCATAGAATGGAGGTGTGTGAAGTCATAGAATGGGTGTTTGTGAAGTAAGAATGAAGGTGTGTGAAGTCATAGAATGGAGGTGTGTGAAGTCACAGAATGGAGGTGTGGGAAGTCACAGATTGAAGGAGTGTGAAGTCACAGAATGGAGGTGTGTGAACCCAGAATGGAGGTGTGTAAAGTCACAGAATGGAGGTGTGTGAAGTCATAGAATGGAAGTGTGTGAAGTCCTAGAATGGAGGTGTGTGAAGTCACAGAATGGACGGTATGAAGTCATAGAATGGAGGTGTGTGAAGTCACAGAACTGAGGTGTTTGAAGTCAAATATTGGAGGTGTGTGAAATCAAAATGGATGTGTGAAGTCATAGAATGGAGGGGTGTGAAATCACAGAATGAGGGTGTGTGAGGTCATAGAATGGAGGTGTGTGAAGTCACAGAATGGAGGTGTGTGAAGTCATAGAATGGAGGTGTGTGAAGTCATAGAATGGAAGTGTGTGAAGCCACAGATTGGAGGTGTGTGAAGTCAGAGAATCGAGGTGTGAGAAGTCACAGAATGGAGGTGTGTGAACTCAGAATGGAGGTGTGTGAAGTCACAGAATGGAGGTGTGTGAAGTCATAAAATGGAGGTGTGTGAAGGCATAGAATGGAGGTGTGTGAAGTCATAGAATGGATGTGTGTGAAGTCATATATTGGAGGTGTATGAGGACACAGAATGGAGGTGTGTGAAGTCAGAATGGAGGTGTGAAGTCATAGAATGGAGTTGGGTGAAGTCATAGAAAGGAGGTGTGTGAAGTCATAGAATGGATGTGTGTGTAGTCATAGAATGGAGGTGTGTGAAGTCAGAATGGAGGTGTGTGAACTCATAGAATGGTAGTGTGTGTAGTCAAAATGGAGGTGTGTGAAGGCATAGAATGGAGGTGTGTGAAGTCACAGAATGGACGGTTTGAAGTCATAGAATGGAGGTGTGTGAAGTCACAGAATTGAGGTGTGTGAAGTCACAGAATGGAGGTGTGGGAAGTCACAGATTGGAGGTCTGTGAAGTCCCAGAATTGAGGTGTGTGAACTCAGAATGGAGGTGTGTAAAGTCACAGAATGGAGGTGTGTGAAGTCATAGAATGAAGTGTGTGAAGTCATAGAATGGAGGTGTGTGAAGTCACAGAATGGACGGTTTGAAGACATAGAATGTAGGTGTGTGAAGTCAAAGAATCGCGGTGTGAGAAGTCACAGAATGGAGGTGTGTGAACTCAGAATGGAGGTGTGTGAAGTCACAGAATGGAGGTGTGTGAAGTCATAAAATGGAGGTGTGTGAAGGCATAGAATGGAGGTGTGTGAAGTCATAGAATGGAGGTGTGTGAAGTCCTATAATGGAGGTGTGTGAGGACACAGAATGGAGGTGTGTGAAGTCAGAATGGAGGTGTGTGAACTCATAGAATGGTAGTGTGTGTAGTCAAAATGGAGGTGTGTGAAGTCATAGAATGGAGGTGTGTGAAGTCACAGAATGGACGTGTGTGAAGTCATAGAATGGAGGTGTGTGAAATCATAGAATGGAGGTGTGTGAAGTCACAGAATGGAGGTGTGGGAAGTCACAGATTGGAGGTCTGTGAAGTCCCAGAATTGAGGTGTGTGAACTCAGAATGGAGGTGTGTAAAGTCACAGATTGGAGGTGTGTGAAGTCATAGAATGAAGTGTGTGAAGTCTTAGAATGGAGGTGTGTGAAGTCACAGAATGGACGGTTTGAAGTCATAGAATGGAGGTGTGTAAAGTCACAGAATTGAGGTGTTTGAAGTCATATATTGGAGGTGTGTGAAGTCAAAATGGATGTGTGAAGTCATAGAATGGAGGTGTGTGAAATCATAGAATGAGGGTGTGTGAGGTCATAGAATGGAGGTTTGTGAAGTCACAGCATGGAGGTGTGTGAAATCATAGAATGAAGGTTTGTGAAGTCATAGAATGGAAGTGTGTGAAGTCACAGAATGGAGGTGTGTGAAGTCACAGAATGGAAGGTGTGTGAAATCACAGAATAGAGGTGTGTGAACTCAGAATGGAGGTGAGTGAAGTCATAGAATGGAGGTGTGTGAAGTCACAGAATTGAGGTGTTTGAAGTCATATATTGGAGGTGTGTGAAGTCAAAATTGATGTGTGAAGTCATAGAATGGAGGTGTGTGAAATCATAGAATGAGGGTGTGTGAGGTCATAGAATGAAGGTGTGTGAAGTCATAGAATGGAAGTGTGTGAAGTCACAGAATGGAGGTTTGTGAAGTCACAGAATGGAGGTGTGTGAACTCAGAATGGAGGTGTATGAAGTCAGAGAATGGAGGTGTGTGAAGTCATAGAATGGAAGTGTGTGAATTCATAGAATGGAAGTGTGTGAAGACAGAATGGAGGTGTGTGAAGTCACAGAATGGAGGTTTGTGAAGTCATAGAATGGAGGTGTGTGAAGTCATAGAATGGATGTTTCTGAAGTAAGAATGAAAGTGTGTGAAGTCATAGAATGGAGGTGTGTGAAGTCATAGAATGGAGGTGTGTGAAGTCACAGAACGGAGGTGTGTGAAGTCAGAATGGAGGTGTGTAGTCATATATTGGAGGTGGGTGAAGTCATAGAAAGGAGGTGTGGGAAGTCATAGAGTGCAGGTGAGTGAAGTCATAGATTCGAGGTCTGTGAAATCATAGAATGGAGGTGTGTGATGTCAGATTGGAGGTGTGTGAAGTCAAAGAATGTAGGTGTGTGAAGTCATTGAATGGAGGTGAGTGAAGTCACAGAATGGAGATGTGTGAAATCAGAAGAGAGGTGTGCGAAGTCATAGAATGAAGGTGTGTGAAGTCAGAATGGAGGTGTATGAAGTCATAGAATGGAGGTGTGGGAAGTCAGAATAGAGGTGTGTGAAGTCATAGAATGGAGGTGTGTGAAGTCACAGAATGGAGGTGTGGGAAGTCACAGAATAGAGGTGTGTGACGTCACAGAATGGAGGTGTGTGAACTCAGAATGGAGGTGTGTAAAGGCACAGAATGGAGGTGTGTGAAGTCATAGAATCTAAGTGTGTGAAGTCATAGAATGGAGGTGTGTGAAGTCACAGAATGGACGTTATGAAGTCATAGAATAGAGCTGTGTGAAGTCACAGGATTGAGGTGGTTGAAGTCATATATTGGAGGAGTGTGAAGTCAAAATGCATGTGTGAAGTCACAGAATGGTGGTTTGTGTAGTCATAGAATGGAGGTGTGTGAGTGTTTCTGAAGTAAAAATGAAGGTGTGCGAAGTCATGGAATGGAGGTGTGTGAAGTCACAGAATGGAGGTGTGTGAAATCAGAATGGAGGTGTGTAGTCATAGATTGGAGGTGGGTGAAGTCATAGAATGGAGGAGTGTGAAGTCATAGAGTGCAGGTGAGTGAAGTCACAGATTCGAGGTCTGTGAAGTCATAGAATGGAGGTGTGTGATGTCAGAATGGAGGTGTGCGAAGTCATAGAATAGAGGTGTGTGAAGTCAGAATGGAGGTGTGTGAAGTCATAGATGGAGTTGTGTGAAGTCATAGTATGGAGGTGTGTGAAATCATAGAATGGACTTTTGTGAAGTCACAGAATGGAGCCTTGTGAATTGAGAATGGAGGTGTGTGAAGTCATAGAATGGAGGTGTGTGAAGTTATAGAATGGAGGTGTGTGAAGTCACAGAATGGAGGTGTGTGAAGTCAGAACGGAGGTGTGTAGTCATAGATTGGATGTGGGTGAATTCATAGAAAGGAGGTGTGGGAAGTCATAGAATGGAGGAGTGTGAAGTCATAGAATGCAGGTGAGTGATGTCACAGATTCGAGGTCTGTGAAATAATAGAATGGAGGTGTGTGATGTCAGATTGGAGGTGTGTGAAGTCAAAGAATGTAGGTGTGTGAAGTCATTGAATGGAGGTGTGTGAAGTCACAGAATGCAGGTGTGTAAAGTCATACAATGGACATGTGTGAAGTCAGAATGGAGGTGTGTGAACTGAGAATTGAGGTGTGTGAAGTCATAGAATGTAGATGTGTGAAGTCATAGAATGGAGGTGTGTGAAGTCACGGAATGGACGGTATGAAGTCATAGAATGGAGGTGTGTGAAGTCACAGAACTGAGGTGTTTGAAGTCAAATATTGGAGGTGTGTGAAATCAAAATGGATGTGTGAAGTCATAGAATGGAGGTGTGTGAAGTCATAGAATGGAGGTGTGTGAAGTCATAGAATGGAAGTGTGTGAAGTCACAGATTGGAGGTGTGTGACGTCACAGAATCGAGGTGTGAGAAGTCACAGAATGGAGGTGTGTGAAGTCAGAATGGAGGTGTGTGAAGTCACAGAATGGAGGTGTGTGAAGTCAAAGAATGGAGGTGTGTGAAGGCATAGAATGGAGGTGTGTGAAGTCATAGAATGGAGGTGTGTGAAGTCATATAATGGAGGTGTGTGAAGACACAGAATGGAGGTGTGTGAAGTCAGAATGGAGGTGTGAAGTCATAGAATGGAGTTGGGTGAAGTCATAGAAAGGAGGTGTGTGAAGTCATAGAATGGATGTGTGTGTAGTCATAGAATGGAGGTGTGTGAAGTCAGAATGGAGGTGTGTGAACTTATAGAATGGTAGTGTGTGTAGTCACAATGGAGGTGTGTGAAGTCATAGAATGGAGGTGTGTGAAGTCACAGAATGGACGTGTGTGAAGTCATAGAATGGAGGTGTGTGAAGTCACAGAATGGAGGTGTGGGAAGTCACAGATTGGAGGTCTGTGAAGTCCCAGAATTGAGGTGTGTGAACTCAGAATGGAGGTGTGCAAAGCCACAGAATGGAGGTGTGTGAAGTCATAGAATGAAGTGTGTGAAGTCATAGAATGGAGGTGTTTGAAGTCACAGAATGGACGGTTTGAAGTCATAGATTGGAGGTGTGTGAAGTCACAGAATTGAGGTGTTTGAAGTCATATATTGGAGGTTTGTGAAGTCAAAATGGATGTGTGAAGTCATAGAATGGAGCTGTGTAAAGTCACAGAATGGAGGTGTGTGAAGTCATAGAATGGAGGTGTGTGAAGTCACAGAATGGACGTGTGTGAAGTCATAGAATGGAGGTGTGTGAAGTCATAGAATGGATGTGTGTGAAGTCACAGAATGGAGGTGTGGGAAGTCACAGATTGGAGGTCTATGAAGTCCCAGAATTGAGGTGTGTGAACTCAGAATGGAGGTGTGCAAAGCCACAGAATGGAGGTGTGTGAAGTCATAGAATTGAGTGTGTGAAGTCATAGAATGGAGGTGTGTGAAGTCACAGAATGGAGGTGTGTGAAGTCATAGAATGGAGGTGTGTGAAGTCACTGAATGGAGGTGTGTGAAGTCACAGAATGGAAGGTGTGTGATATCACAGAATAGAGGTGTGTGAACTCAGAATGGAGTTCGGTGAAGTCATAGAAAGGAGGTGTGTGAAGTCATAGAATGGATGTGTTTGTAGTCATAGAATGGAGGTGTGTGAAGTCAGAATGGAAGTGTGTGAACTCATAGAATGGTAATGTGTGTAGACACAATGGAGGTGTGAAGTCATAGAATGGAGGTGTGTGAAGTCACAGAATGGACGTGTGTGAAGTCATAGAATGGAGGTGTGTGAAGTCACAGAATGGAGGTGTGGAAAGTCACATATTGGAGGTCTGTGAAGTCCCAGAATTGAGGTGTTTGAACTCAGAATGGAGGTGTGTAAAGTCACAGAATGGAGGTGTGTGAAGTCATAGAATGGAAGTGTGTGAAGTCACAGATTGGAGCTCTGTGAAGTCACAGAATCGAGGTGTGAGAAGTCACAGAATGGAGGTGTGTGAACTCAGAATGGAGGTGTGTGAAGTCAAAGAATGGAGGTGTGTGAAGTCATAGAATGGAAGTGTGTGAAGTCATAGAATGGAGGTGTGTGAAGTCATACAATGGATGTTTCTGAAGTAAGAATGAAGGTGTGTGAAGTCATAGAATGGAGGTATGTGAACTCATAGAATGGGGGTTAGTGAAGTCTCAGAATGGAGGTGTGTGAAGTCAGAATGGAGGTGTTTAGTCATCGATTGTAGGTGGGTGAAGTCATAGAAAGGAGGTGTGTGAAGTCACAGAATGGAGGTGTGTGAAGTCAGAATGGAGGTGTGTGAAATCACAGAATTGAGGTATGTGAACACAGAATGGAGGTGTGTGAAGTCATAGAATGGAAGTGTGTGAAGTCATAGAATGGAGGTGTGTGAAGTCTCAGAATGGAGGTGTGTGAAGTCATAGAATGGAGGTGTGTGAAGTCACTGAATGGAGGTGTGTGAAGTCATAGAATGGAGGTGTGTGAAGTTATAGAATGGATGTTTGTAAAGTAAAAATGAAGGTGTGTGAAGTCAAAGAATGGAGGTGTGTGAAGTCATAGAATGGAGGTGTGTGAAGTCACAGAATGGAGGTGTGGGAAGTCACAGATTGGAGGTCTGTGAAGTCCCAGAATTGAGGTGTGTGAACTCAGAATGGAGGTGTGCAAATCCACAGAATGGAGGTGTGTGAAGTCATAGAATTGAGTGTGTGAAGTCATAGAATGGAGGTGTGTGAAGTCACAGAATGGAGGTGTGTGAAGTCATAGAATGGAGGTGTGTGAAGTCACTGAATGGAGGTGTGTGAAGTCACAGAATGGAAGGTGTGTGATATCACAGAATAGAGGTGTGTGAACTCAGAATGGAGTTCCGTGAAGTCATAGAAAGGAGGTGTGTGAAGTCATAGAATGGATGTGTTTGTAGTCATAGAATGGAGGTGTGTGAAGTCAGAATGGAAGTGTGTGAACTCATAGAATGGTAATGTGTGTAGACACAATGGAGGTGTGTGAAGTCATAGAATGGAGGTGTGTGAAGTCACAGAATGGACGTGTGTGACGTCATAGAATGGAGGTGTGTGAAGTCATAGAATGGAGGTGTGTGAAGTCACAGAATGGAGGTGTGGAAAGTCACAGATTGGAGGTCTGTGAAGTCCCAGAATTGAGGCGTTTGAACTCAGAATGGAGGTGTGTAAAGTCACAGAATGGAGGTGTGTGAAGTCATAGAATGGAAGTGTGTGAAGTCACAGATTGGAGCTCTTTGAAGTCACAGAATCGAGGTGGGAGAAGTCACAGAAAGGACGTGTGTGAACTCAGAATGGAGGTGTGTGAAGTCAAAGAATGGAGGTGTGTGAAGTCATAGAATGGAAGTGTGTGAAGTCATAGAATGGAGGTGTGTGAAGTCACCGAATGGAGTTGTGTGACCTCAGAATGGAGGTGTGTGAAGTCACAGTATGCAGGTTTGTGAAGTCAAAGAATGGAGGTGTGTGAAGTCATAGAATGGATGTTTCTGAAGTAAGAATGAAGGTGTGTGAAGTCATAGAATGGAGGTATGTGAACTCATAGAATGGGGGTTAGTAAAGTCTCAGAATGGAGGTGTGTGAAGTCAGAATGGAGGTGTTTAGTCATCGATTGGAGGTGGGTGAAGTCATAGAAAGGAGGTGTGTGAAGTCACAGAATGGAGGTGTGTGAAGTCAGAATGGAGGTGTGTGAAGTCACAGAATTGAGGTATGTGAACACAGAATGGAGGTGTGTGAAGTCAAAGAATGAAGGTGTTTGAAGTCATAGAATGGAGGAGTGTGAAGTCATAGAGTGCATGTGAGTGAAATTACAGATTCAAGGTCTGTGAAGTCATAGAATGGAAATGTGTGATGTCAGAATGGAGGTGTGCGAAGTCATAGAATAGAGGTGTGTGTAGTCAGAATGGAGGTGTGTTAAATCATAGATGGAGTTGTGTGAAGTCATAGTATGGAGGTGTGTGAAAGAATAGAATAGAGTTTTGTGAAGGCACAGAATGGAGCTGTGTGAATTCAGAATGGAGGTGTGTGAAGTCATAGAATGGAGGTGTGTGAAGTCAGAATGGAGGTGTGTGACATCACAATGGAAGTGTGTGAAGTCATAGAATGGAGGTGTGTGAATTCACAGAATGGAGGTGTGTGAAGTCATAGAATGGAGGTGTGTGAAGTCACTGAATGGAGGTGTGTGAAGTCATAGAATGGAGGTGTGTGAAGTTATAGAATGGATGTTTGTAAAGTAAAAATGAAGGTGTGTGAAGTCATAAAATGGAGATGTGTGAAGTCAGAATGGAGGTGTGTGAAGTCACAGAATGGAGATGTGTCAACTCAGAATTTAGGTGTGTGAAGTCAAAGAATGGAGGGGTGTGAAGTAATAGAACGGAGGTGTGTGAAGTCACAGAATGGAGGTGTGGGAAGTCATAGAATGGAGGTGTGTGAAGTCATAGAATGGGTGTTTGTGAAGTAAGAATGAAGGTGTGTGAAGTCATAGAATGGAGGTGTGTGAAGTCACAGAATGGAGGTGTGGGAAGTCACAGATTGAAGGAGTGTGAAGTCACAGAATGGAGGTGTGTGAACCCAGAATGGAGGTGTGTAAAGTCACAGAATGGAGGTGTGTGAAGTCATAGAATGGAAGTGTGTGAAGTCATAGAATGGAGGTGTGTGAAGTCACAGAATGGACGGTATGAAGTCATAGAATGGAGGTGTGTGAAGTCACAGAACTGAGGTGTTTGAAGTCAAATATTGGAGGTGTGTGAAATCAAAATGGATGTGTGAAGTCATAGAATGGAGGGGTGTGAAATCACAGAATGAGGGTGTGTGAGGTCATAGAATGGAGGTGTGTGAAATCACAGAATGGAGGTGTGTGAAGTCATAGAATGGAGGTGTGTCAAGTCATAGAATGGAAGTGTGTGAAGCCACAGATTGGAGGTGTGTGAAGTCAGAGAATCGAGGTGTGAGAAGTCACAGAATGGAGGTGTGTGAACTCAGAATGGAGGTGTGTGAAGTCACAGAATGGAGGTGTGTGAAGTCATAAAATGGAGGTGTGTGAAGGCATAGAATGGAGGTGTGTGAAGTCATAGAATGGATGTGTGTGAAGTCATATATTGGAGGTGTATGAGGACACAGAATGGAGGTGTGTGAAGTCAGAATGGAGGTGTGAAGTCATAGAATGGAGTTGGGTGAAGTCATAGAAAGGAGGTGTGTGAAGTCATAGAATGGATGTGTGTGTAGTCATAGAATGGAGGTGTGTGAAGTCAGAATGGAGGTGTGTGAACTCATAGAATGGTAGTGTGTGTAGTCAAAATGGAGGTGTGTGAAGTCATAGAATGGAGGTGTGTGAAGTCACAGAATGGACGTATGTGAAGTCATAGAATGGAGGTGTGTGAAGTCATAGAATGGAGGTGTGTGAAGTCACAGAATGGAGGTGTGGGAAGTCACAGATTGGAGGTATGTGAAGTCCCAGAATTGAGGTGTGTGAACTCAGAATGGAGGTGTGTAAAGTCACAGAATGGAGGTGTGTGAAGTCATAGAATGAAGTGTGTGAAGTCATAGAATGGAGGTGTGTGACGTCACAGAATGGACGGTTTGAAGTCATAGAATGGAGGTGTGTAAAGTCACAGAATTGAGGTGTTTGAAGTCATATATTGGAGGTGTGTGAAGTCAAAATGGACGTGTGAAGTCATAGAATGGAGGTGTGTGAAATCATAGAATGAGGGTGTGTGAGGTCATAGAATGGAGGTTTGTGAAGTCACAGCATGGAGGTGTGTGAAATCATAGAATGAAGGTTTGTGAAGTCATAGAATGGAAGTGTGTGAAGTCACAGAATGGAGGTGTGTGAAGTCACAGAATGGAAGGTGTGTGAAATCACAGAATAGAGGTGTGTGAACTCAGAATGGAGGTGAGTGAAGTCATAGAATGGAGGTGTGTGAAGTGACAGAATGGATGGTTTGAAGTCATAGAATGGAGGTGTGCGAAGTCACAGAATTGAGGTGTTTGAAGTCATATATTGGAGGTGTGTGAAGTCAAAATTGATGTGCGAAGTCATAGAATGGAGGTGTGTGAAATCATAGAATGAGGGTGTGTGAGGTCATAGAATGAAGGTGTGTGAAGTCATAGAATGGAAGTGTGTGAAGTCACAGAATGGAGGTTTGTGAAGTCACAGAATGGAGGTGTGTGAACTCAGAATGGAGGTGTGTGAAGTCAGAGAATGGAGGTGTGTGAAGTCAGAGAATGGAGGTGTGTGAAGTCATAGAATGGAAGTTTGTGACGATAGAATGGAAGTGTGTGAAGTCACAGAATGGAGGTGTGTGAAGTCACAGAATGGAGGTTTGTGAAGTCATAGAATGGAGGTGTGTGAAGTCATAGATTGGATGTTTCTGAAGTAAGAATGAAGGTGTGTGAAGTCATAGAATGGAGGTGTGTGAAGTCATAGAATGGAGGTGTGTGAAGTCACAGAATGGAGGTGTGTGAAGTCTGAATGGAGGTGTGTAGTCATATATTGGAGGTGGGTGAAGTCATAGAAAGGAGGTGTGGGAAGTCATAGAGTGCAGGTGAGTGAAGTCATAGATTCGAGGTCTGTGAAATCATAGAATGGAGGTGTGTGATGTCAGATTGGAGGTGTGTGAAGTCAAAGAATGTAGGTGTGTGAAGTCATTGAATGGAGGTGAGTGAAGTCACAGAATGGAGATGTGTGAAATCAGAAGAGAGGTGTACGAAGTCATAGAATGTAGGTGTGTGAAGTCAGAATGGAGGTGTATGAAGTCATAGAATGGAGGTGAGGGAAGTCAGAATAGAGGTGTGTGAAGTCAAAGAATGGAGGTGTGTGAAGTCACAGAATGGAGGTGTGGGAAGTCATAGAATAGAGGTGTGTGACGTCACAGAATGGAGGTGTGTGAACTCAGAATGGAGGTGTGTAAAGGCACAGAATGGAGGTGTGTGAAGTCATAGAATGTAAGTGTGTGAAGTCATAGAATGTATGTGTGTGAAGTCACAGAATGGACGTTATGAAGTCATAGAATAGAGCTGTGTGAAGTCACAGAATGGAGGTTTGTGAAGTCATAGAATGGAGGTGTGTGAGTGTTTCTGAAGTAAAAATGAAGGTGTGTGAAGTCATGGAATGGAGGTGTGTGAAGTCACAGAATGGAGGTGTGTGAAGTCAGAATGGAGGTGTGTAATCATAGATTGGAGGTGGGTGAAGTCATAGAATGGAGGAGTGTGAAGTCATAGAGTGCAGGTGAGTGAACTCACAGATTCGAGGTCTGTGAAGTCATAGAATGGAGGTGTGTGATGTCAGAATGGAGGTGTGTGAAGTCATAGATGGAGTTGTGTGAAGTCATAGTATGGAGGTGTGTGAAATCATAGAATGGACTTTTGTGAAGTCACAGAATGGAGCCTTGTGAATTCAGAATGGAGGTGTGTGAAGTCATAGAATGGAGGTGTGTGAAGTTATAGAATGGAGGTGTGGGAAGTCACAGAATGGAGGTGTGTGAAGTCAGAACGGAGGTGTGTAGTCATAGATTGGAGGTGGGTGAATTCATAGAAAGGAGGTGTGGGAAGTCATAGAATGGAGGAGTGTGAAGTCATAGAATGCAGGTGAGTGATGTCACAGATTCGAGGTCTGTGAAATAATAGAATGGAGGTGTGTGATGTCAGATTGGAGGTGTGTGAAGTCAAAGAATGTAGGTGTGTGAAGTCATTGAATGGAGGTGTGTGAAGTCACAGAATGGAGGTGTGTAAAGTCATACAATGGAGATGTGTGAAGTCAGAATGGAGGTGTGTGAAGTCACAGAATTGAGGTGTGTGAACTCAGAATTGAGGTGTGTGAAGTCATAGAATGTAGATGGGTGAAGTCATAGAATGGAGTATTGTGAAGTCACCGAAGGGAGGTTTGAGAAGTCATAGAATGGAGGTATGAGAAATCAAATTAGAGGGGTGTGAAGTCGGAAAATGGAGGTGTGTGAAGTCATAGAATAGAGGTGGGTCAAGTCATAGAGTGGAGGTGTATGAAGTCATAGAATGGCGGTGTGAAGTCACTGAATTGTCGGGTTTAAAGTCATAGAATGGAGGTGTGTGATGTCAGAATGGAGGTGTGCGAAGTCATAGAATAGAGGTTTGTGAAGTCAGAATGGAGGTGTGTGAAGTCATAGAATGGAGGTGTGTGAACTCATAGAATGGAGGTGTGTGACGTCACAATGGAAGTGTGTGAAGTCACAGAATGGAGGTGTGTGAATTCATACAATGGAGGTGTGTGAAGTCAGAATGGAATTTTGTGAAGTCACAGAATTGAGCTGTGTGAATTCAGAATGGAGGTGTGTGAACTCAGAGAATGGAGGTGTGTGAAGTAAGAATGGCGGTGTGTGAACTCATAGAATGGAGGTGTCTCTAGTCACAATGGAGGTGTGTGAAGTCATAGAATGGAGGTGTGTGAAGTCACAGAATGGAGGAGTGGGAAGTCATATAATGGAGGTGTGTGAAGTCATAGAATGCGTGTTTGTGAAGTAAGAATGAAGGTGTGTGAAGTCATAGAATGGAGGTGTGTGAAGTCACAGAATGGAGGTGTGGGAAGTCACAGATTGAAGAAGTGTGAAGTCACAGAATGGAGGTGTGTGAACCCAGAATGGAGGTGTGTAAAGTCACAGAATGGAGGTGTGTGAAGTCATAGAATGGAAGTGTGTGAAGTCCTAGAATGGAGGTGTGTGAAGTCACAGAATGGACGGTATGAAGTCATAGAATGGAGGTGTGTGAAGTCACAGAACTGAGGTGTTTGAAGTCAAATATTGGAGGTGTGTGAAATCAAAATGGATGTGTGAAGTCATAGAATGGAGGCGTGTGGAATCACAGAATGAGGGTGTGTGAGGTCATAGAATGGAGGTGTGTGAAGTCACAGAATGGAGGTGTGTGAAGTCATAGAATGGAGGTGTGTGAAGTCATAGAATGGAAGTGTGTGAAGTCACAGATTGGAGGTGTGTGAAGTCACAGAATCGAGGTGTGAGAAGTCACAGAATGTAGGTGTGTGAACTCAGAATGGAGGTGTGTGAAGTCACAGAAAGGAGGTGTGTGAAGTCAAAGAATGGAGGTATGTGAAGGCATAGAATGGAGGTGTGTGAAGTCATAGAATGGAGGTGTGTGAAGTCATATAATGGAGGTGTGTGAAGACACAGAATGGAGGTGTGTGAAGTCAGAATGGAGGTGTGAAGTCATAGAATGGAGTTGGGTGAAGTCATAGAAAGGAGGTGTGTGAAGACATAGAATGGATGTGTGTGTAGTCATAGAATGGAGGTGTGTGAAGTCAGAATGGAGGTGTGTGAACTCATAGAATGGTAGTGTGTGTAGTCACAATGGAGGTGTGTGAAGTCATAGAATGGAGGTGTGTGAAGTCACAGAATGGACGTGTGTGAAGTCATAGAATGGAGGTGTGTGAAGTCACAGAATGGAGGTGTGGGAATTCACAGATTGGAGGTCTGTGAAGTCCCAGAATTGAGGTGTGTCAACTCAGAATGGAGGTGTGCAAAGCCACAGAATGGAGGCGTGTGAAGTCACAGAATGGACGGTTTGAAGTCATAGAATGGAGGTGTGTGAAATCACAGAATTGAGGTGTTTGAAGTCATATATTGGAGGTGTGTGAAGTCAAAATGGATGTGTGTAGTCATAGAATGGAGGTGTGTGAAATCATAGAATGAGGGTGTGTGAGGTCATAGAATGGAGGTTTGTGAAGTCACAGAATGGAGGTGTGTGAAATCATAGAATGAAGGTTTGTGAAGTCATAGAATGGAAGTGTGTGAAGTCACAGAATGGAGGTGTGTGAAGTCACAGAATGGAAGGTGTGTGAAATCACAGAATAGAGGTGTATGAACTCAGAATGGAGGTGAGTGAAGTCATAGAATGGAGGAGTGTGAAGTCACAGAATGGACGGTTTGAAGTCATAGAATGGAGGTGTGTGAAGTCACAGAATTGAGGTGTTTGAAGTCATATATTGGAGGTGTGTGAAGTCAAAATTGATGTGTGAAGTCATAGAATGGAGGTGTGTGAAATCATAGAATGAGGGTGTGTGAGGTCATAGAATGGAGGTTTGTGAAGTCACAGAATGGAGGTGTGTGAAATCATAGAATGAAGGTGTGTGAAGTCATAGAATGGAAGTGTGTGAAGTCAAAGAATGGAGGTGTGTGAAGGCATAGAATGGAGGTGTGTGAAGTCATAGAATGGAGGTGTGTGAAGTCATATAATGGAGGTGTGTGAAGACACAGAATGGAGGTGTGTGAAGTCAGAATGGAGGTGTGAAGTCATAGAATGGAGTTGGGTGAAGTCATAGAAAGGAGGTGTGTGAAGTCATAGAGTGCAGGTGAGTGAAGTCACAGATTCGAGGTCTGTGAAGTCATAGAATGGAGGTGTGTGATGTCAGAATGGAGGTGTGCGAAGTCATAGAATAGAGGTGTGTGAAGTCAGAATGGAGGTGTGTGAAGTCATAGATGGAGTTGTGTGAAGTCATAGTATGGAGGTGTGTGAAATCATAGAATGGACTTTTGTGAAGTCACAGAATGGAGCCTTGTGAATTCAGAATGGAGGTGTGTGAAGTCATAGAATGGAGGTGTGTGAAGTTATAGAATGGAGGTGTGTGAAGTCACAGAATGGAGGTGTGTGAAGTCAGAACGGAGGTGTGTAGTCATAGATTGGAGGTGGGTGAATTCATAGAAAGGAGGTGTGGGAAGTCATAGAATGGAGGAGTGTGAAGTCATAGAATGCAGGTGAGTGATGTCACAGATTCGAGGTCTGTGAAATAATAGAATGGAGGTGTGTGATGTCAGATTGGAGGTGTGTGAAGTCAAAGAATGTACGTGTGTGAGGTCATTGAATGGAGGTGTGTGAAGTCACAGAATGGAGGTGTGTAAAGTCATACAATGGACATGTGTGAAGTCAGAATGGAGGTGTGTGAACTGAGAATTGAGGTGTGTGAAGTCATAGAATGTAGATGTGTGAAGTCATAGAATGGAGTATTGTGAAGTCACCGAAGGGAGGTTTGAGAAGTCATAGAATGGAGGTATGAGAAATCAAATTAGAGGGGTGTGAAGTCGGAAAATGGAGGTGTATGAAGTCATAGAATAGAGGTGGGTGAAGTCATAGAGTGGAGGTGTATGAAGTCATAGAATTGCGGTGTGAAGTCACTGAATTGACGGGTTTAAAGTCATAGAATGGAGGTGTGTGATGTCAGAATGGACGTGTGCGAAGTCATAGAATAGAGGTTTGTGAAGTCAGAATGGAGGTGTGTGAAGTCATAGAATGGAGGTGTGTGCACTCATAGAATGGAGGTGTGTGACGTCACAATGGAAGTGTGTGAAGTCACAGAATGGAGGTGTGTGAATTCATACAATGGAGGTGTGTGAAGTCAGAATGGAATTGTGTGAAGTCACAGAATTGAGCTGTGTGAATTCAGAATGGAGGTGTGTGAAGTCAGAGAATGGAGGTGTGTGAAGTCAGAATGTCGGTGTGTGAACTCATAGAATGGAGGTGTGTGTAGTCACAATGGAGGTGTGTGAAGTCATAGAATGGAGGTGTGTGAAGTCACGGAATGGAGGAGTAGGAAGTCATAGAATGGAGGTGTGTGAAGTCATAGAATGGGTGTTTGTGAAGTAACAATAAAGGTGTGTGAAGTCATAGAATGGAGGTGTGTGAAGTCACAGAATGGAGGTGTGGGAAGTCACAGATTGAAGAAGTGTGAAGTCACAGAATGGAGGTGTGTGAACCCAGAATGGAGGTTTGTAAAGTCACAGAATGGAGGTGTGTGAAGTCATAGAATGGAAGTGTGTGAAGTCATAGAATGGAGGTGTGTGAAGTCACAGAATGGACGGTATGAAGTCATAGAATGGAGGTGTGTGAAGTCACAGAACTGAGGTGTTTGAAGTCAAATATTGGAGGTGTGTGAAATCAAAATGGATGTGTGAAGTCATAGAATGGATGTGTGTGAAGTCATAGAATGGAGGTGTGTGAAGTCATAGAATGGAAGTGTGTGAAGTCACAGATTGGAGGTGTGTGACGTCACAGAATCGAGGTGTGAGAAGTCACAGAATGGAGGTGTGTGAAGTCAGAATGGAGGTGTGTGAAGTCACAGAATGGAGGTGTGTGAAGTCAAAGAATGGAGGTGTGTGAAGGCATAGAATGGAGGTGTGTGAAGTCATAGAATGGAGGTGTGTGAAGTCATATAATGGAGGTGTGTGAAGACACAGAATGGAGGTGTGTGAAGTCAGAATGGAGGTGTGAAGTCATAGAATGGAGTTGGGTGAAGTCATAGAAAGGAGGTGTGTGAAGTCATAGAATGGATGTGTGTGTAGTCATAGAATGGAGGTGTGTGAAGTCAGAATGGAGGTGTGTGAACTTATAGAATGGTAGTGTGTGTAGTCAAAATGGAGGTGTGTGAAGTCATAGAATGGAGGTGTGTGAAGTCACAGAATGGACGTGTGTGAAGTCATAGAATGGAGGTGTGTGAAGTCACAGAATGGAGGTGTGGGAAGTCACAGATTGGAGGTCTGTGAAGTCCCAGAATTGAGGTGTGTGAACTCAGAATGGAGGTGTGCAAAGCCACAGAATGGAGGTGTGTGAAGTCATAGAATGAAGTGTGTGAAGTCATAGAATGGAGGTGTTGGAAGTCACAGAATGGACGGTTTGAAGTCATAGATTGGAGGTGTGTGAAGTCACAGAATTGAGGTGTTTGAAGTCATATATTGGAGGTGTGTGAAGTCAAAATGGATGTGTGAAGTCATAGAATGGAGCTGTGTAAAGTCACAGAATGGAGGTGTGAGAAGTCATAGAATGGAGGTGTGTGAAGTCACAGAATGGACGTGTGTGAAGTCATAGAATGGAGGTGTGTGAAGTCATAGAATGGATGTGTGTGAAGTCACAGAATGGAGGTGTGGGAAGTCACAGATTGGAGGTCTGTGAAGTCCCAGAATTGAGGTGTGTGAACTCAGAATGGAGGTGTGCAAAGCCACAGAATGGAGGTGTGTGAAGTCATAGAATTGAGTGTGTGAAGTCATAGAATGGAGGTGTGTGAAGTCACAGAATGGAGGTGTGTGAAGTCATAGAATGGAGGTGTGTGAAGTCACTGAATGGAGGTGTGTGAAGTCACAGAATGGAAGGTGTGTGATATCACAGAATAGAGGTGTGTGAACTCAGAATGGAGTTCGGTGAAGTCATAGAAAGGAGGTGTGTGAAGTCAGAATGGAGGTGTGAAGTCATAGAATGGAGTTGGGTGAAGTCATAGAAACGAGGTGTGTGAAGTCATAGAATGGATGTGTGTGTAGTCATAGAATGGAGGTGTGTGAAGTCAGAATGGAGGTGTGTGAACTCATAGAATGGTAGTGTGTGTAGTCACAAAGGAGGTGTGTGAAGTCAGAATGGAGGTGTGTGAAGTCACAGAATGGACGTGTGTGAAGTCATAGAATGGAGGTGTGTGAAGTCATAGAATGGAGGTGTGTGAAGTCACAGAATGGAGGTGTGGGAAGTCACAGATTGGAGGTCTGTGAAGTCCCAGAATTGAGGTGTGTGAACTCAGAATGGAGGTGTGTAAAGTCACAGAATGGAGGTGTGTGAAGTCATAGAATGAAGTGTGTGAAGTCATAGAATGGAGGTGTGTGAACTCAGAGAATGGACGGTTTGAAGTCATAGATTGGAGGTGTGTGAAGTCACAGAATTGAGGTGTTTGAAGTCATATATTGGAGGTGTGTGAAGTCAAAATGGATGTGTGAAGTCATAGAATAGAGCTGTGTAAAGTCACAGAATGGACGTGTGTGAAGTCATAGAATGGAGGTGTGTGAAGTCACTGAATGGAGGTGTTTGAAGTCACAGAATGGAAGGTGTGTGATATCACAGAATAGAGGTGTGTGAACTCAGAATGGAGTTGGGTGAAGTCATAGAAAGGAGGTGTGTGAAGTCATAGAATGGATGTGTTTGTAGTCATAGAATGGAGGTGTGTGAAGTCAGAATGGAAGTGTGGGAACTCATAGAATGGTAGTGTGTGTAGACACAATGGAGGTGTGTGAAGTCATAGAATGGAGGTGTGTGAAGTCACAGAATGGACGTGTGTGAAGTCATAGAATGGAGGTGTGTGAAGTCATAGAATGGAGGTGTGTGAAGTCACAGAATGGAGGTGTGGGAAGTCACAGATTGGAGGTCTGTGAAGTCCCAGAATTGAGGTGTGTGAACTCAGAATGGGGGTGTGTAAAGTCACAGAATGGAGGTGTGTGAAGTCATAGAATGGAAGTGTGTGAAGTCACAGATTGGACCTGTGTGAAGTCACAGAATCGAGGTGTGAGAAGTCACAGAATGGAGGTGTGTGAACTCAGAATGGAGGTGTGTGAAGTCAAAGAATGGAGGTGTGTGAATTCATAGAATGGAAGTGTGTGAAGTCATAGAATGGGGGTGTGTGAAGTCACCGAATGGAGTTGTGTGAACTCAGAATGGAGGTGTGTGAAGTCACAGAATAGAGGTTTGTGAAGTCATAGAATGGAGGTGTGTGAAGTCATAGAATGGATGTTTCTGAAGTAAGAATGAAGGTGTGTGAAGTCAGAATGGAGGTGTTTAGTCATCGATTGGAGGTGGGTGAAGTCATAGAAAGGAGGTGTGTGAAGTCACAGAATGGAGGTGTGTGAAGTCACAATGGAGGTGTGTGAAGTTACAGAATTGAGGTGTGAGAACACAGAATGGAGGTGTGTGAAGTCAAAGAATGGAGGTGTTTGAAGTCATAGAATGGAGGAGTGTGAAGTCATAGAGTGCATGTGAGTGAAATTACAGATTCAAGGTCTGTGAAGTCATAGAATGGAAATGTGTGATGTCAGAATGGAGGTGTGTGAAGTCACAGAATGGAGATGTGTCAAGTCAGAATTTCGGTGTGTGAACTCAAAGAATGGAGGTGTGTGAAGACATAGAATGGAGGTGTGTGAAGTCATAGAATGGAGGTGTGTGAAGTCAGAATGGAGGTGTGTGAAGTCACAGAATTGAGGTGTGTGAACACAGAATGGAGGTGTGTGAAGTCAAAGAATGGAGGTGTTTGAAGTCATAGAATGGAGGAGTGTGAAGTCATAGAATGTATGTTTGTGAAGTACGAATGAAGGTGTGTGAAGGCATAGAATGCAGGTGTGTGAATTCACAGAATGGAGGTGTGTGAAGTCACAGAATGGAGGTGTGTGAAGTCAGAATGGAGGTGTGAAGTCATAGAATGGAGTTGGGTGAAGTCATCGAAAGGACGTGTGTGAAGTCATAGAATGGAGGTGTGTGAAGTCACTGAATGGAGGTGTGTGAAGTCATAGAATGGAGGTGTGTGAAGTTATAGAATGGATGTTTGTAAAGTAAAAATGAAGGTGTGTGAAGTCATAAAATGGAGATGTGTGAAGTCAGAATGGAGGTGTGTGAAGTCACAGAATGGAGATGTGTCAACTCAGAATTTAGGTGTGTGAAGTCAAAGAATGGAGGTGTGTGAAGTAATAGAATGGAGGTGTGTGAAGTCACAATGGAGGTGTGTGAGGTCACAGAATTGAGGTGTGTGAACACAGAATGGAGGTGTGTGAAGTCAAAGAATGGAGGTGTTTGAAGTCATAGAATGGAGGAGTGTGAAGTCATAGAATGTATGTTTGTGAAGTAAAAATGAAGGTGTGTGAAGGCATAGAATGGAGGTGTGTGAAGTCACAGAATGGAGGTGTGTGAAGGCATAGAATGGAGGTGTGTGAAGTCACAGAATGGAGGTGTGTGAAGGCATAGAATGGAGGTGTGTGAAGTCATAGAATGGAGGTGAGTGAAGTCATATAATGGAGGTGTGTGAAGGCACAGAATGGAGGTGTGTGAAGTCAGAGTGGAGGTGTGAAGTCATACAATGGAGTTGGGTGAAATCATAGAAACGAGGTGTGTGAAGTCATAGAATGGATGTGTGTGTAGTCATAGAATTGAGGTGTGTGAAGTCAGAATGGAGGTGTGTGAACTCATAGAATGGTAGTGTGTGTAGTCATAAAGGAGGTGTGTGAAGTCAGAATGGAGGTGTGTGAAGTCACAGAATGGACGTGTGTGAAGTCATAGAATGGAGGTGTGTGAAGTCATAGAATGGAGGTGTGTGAAGTCACAGAATGGAGGTGTGGGAAGTCACAAATTGGAGGTATGTGAAGTCCCAGAATTGAGGTGTGTGAACTCAGAATGGAGGTGTGTAAAGTCACAGATTGGAGGTGTGTGAAGTCATAGAATGAAGTGTGTGAAGTCATAGAATGGAGGTGTGTGACGTCACAGAATGGACGGTTTGAAGTCATAGAATGGAGGTGTGTAAAGTCACAGAATTGAGGTGTTTGAAGTCATATATTGGAGGTGTGTGAAGTCAAAATGGACGTGTGAAGTCATAGAATGGAGGTGTGTGAAATCATAGAATGAGGGTGTGTGAGGTCATAGAATGGAGGTTTGTGAAGTCACAGCATGGAGGTGTGTGAAATCATAGAATGAAGGTTTGTGAAGTCATAGAATGGAAGTGTGTGAAGTCACAGAATGGAAGGTGTGTGAAATCACAGAATAGAGGTGTGTGAACTCAGAATGGAGGTGAGTGAAGTCATAGAATGGAGGTGTTGGAAGTCACAGAATGGACGGTTTGAAGTCATAGAATGGAGGTGTGTGAAGTCACAGAATTGAGGTGTTTGAAGTCATATATTGGAGGTGTGTGAAGTCGATATTGATGTGTGAGGTCATAGAATGAAGGTGTGTGAAGTCATAGAATGGAAGTGTGTGAAGTCACAGAATGGAGGTTTGTGAAGTCACAGAATGGAGGTGTGTGAACTCAGAATGGAGGTGTGTGAAGTCAGAGAATGGAGGTGTGTGAAGTCAGAGAATGGAGGTGTGTGAAGTCATAGAATGGAAGTTTGTGACGATAGAATGGAAGTGAGTGAAGTCACAGAATGGAGGTATGTGAAGTCACAGAATGGAGGTTTGTGAAGTCATAGTATGGAGGTGTGTGAAGTCATAGAATGGATGTTTCTGAAGTAAGAATGAAGGTGTGTGAAGTCATAGAATGGAGGTGTGTGAAGTCATAGAATGGAGGTGTGTGAAGTCACAGAATGGAGGTGTGTGAAGTCAGAATGGAGGTGTGTAGTCATATATTGGAGGTGGGTGAAGTCATAGAAAGGAGGTGTGGGAAGTCATAGAGTGCAGGTGAGTGAAGTCATAGATTCGAGGTCTGTGAAATCATAGAATGGAGGTGTGTGATGTCAGATTGGAGGTGTGTGAAGTCAAAGAATGTAGGTGTGGGAAGTCATTGAATGGAGGTGAGTGAAGTCACAGAATGGAGATGTGTGAAATCAGAAGAGAGGTGTGCGAAGTCATAGAATGGAGGTGTGTGAAGTCAGAATGGGGGTGTATGAAGTCATAGAATGGAGGTGTGGGAAGTCAGAATAGAGGTGTGTGAAGTCATAGAATGGAGGTGTGTGAAGTCACAGAATGGAGGTGTGGGAAGTCACAGAATAGAGGTGTGTGACGTCACAGAATGGAGGTGTGTGAACTCAGAATGGAGGTGTGTAAAGGCACAGAATGGAGGTGTGTGAAGTCATAGAATGTAAGTGTGTGAAGTCATAGAATGGAGGTGTGTGAAGTCACAGAATGGACGTTATGAAGTCATAGAATAGAGCTGTGTGAAGTCACAGAATTGAGGTGGTTGAAGTCATATATTGGAGGTGTGTGAAGTCACAGAATGGAGGTGTGGGAAGTCACAGATTGGAGGTCTGTGAAGTCCCAGAATTGAGGTGTGTGAACTCAGAATGGAGGTGTGTAAAGTCACAGATTGGAGGTGTGTGAAGTCATAGAATGAAGTGTGTGAAGTCTTAGAATGGAGGTGTGTGAAGTCACAGAATGCACGGTTTGAAGTCATAGAATGGAGGTGTGTAAAGTCACAGAATTGATGTGTTTGAAGTCATATATTGGAGGTGTGTGAAGTCAAAATGGATGTGTGAAGTCATAGAATGGAGGTGTGTGAAATCATAGAATGAGGGTGTGTGAGGTCATAGAATGGAGGTTTGTGAAGCCACAGAATGGAGGTGTGTGAAATCATAGAATGAAGGTTTGTGAAGTCATAGAATGGAAGTGTGTGAAGTCAGAATGGAGGTGTGAAGTCATAGAATGGAGTTGGGTGAAGTCATAGAAAGGAGGTGTGTGAAGTCATAGAATGGATGTGTGTGTAGTCATAGAATGGAGGTGTGTGAAGTCAGAATGGAGGTGTGTGAACTTATAGAATGGTAGTGTGTGTAGTCACAATGGAGGTGTGTGAAGTCATAGAATGGAGGTGTGTGAAGTCACAGAATGGACGTGTGTGAAGTCATAGAATGGAGGTGTGTGAAGTCACAGAATGGAGGTGTGGGAAGTCACAGATTGGAGGTCTGTGAAGTCCCAGAATTGAGGTGTGTGAACTCAGAATGGAGGTGTGCAAAGCCACAGAATGGAGGTGTGTGAAGTCATAGAATGAAGTGTGTGAAGTCAAAGAATGGAGGTGTTTGAAGTCACAGAATGGACGGTTTGAAGTCATAGATTGGAGGTGTGTGAAGTCACAGAATTGAGGTGTTTGAAGTCATATATTGGAGGTGTGTGAAGTCAAAATGGATGTGTGAAGTCATAGAATGGAGCTGTGTAAAGTCACAGAATGGAGGTGTGTGAAGTCATAGAATGCAGGTGTGTAAAGTCACAGAATGGACGTGTGTGAAGTCATAGAATGGAGGTGTGTGAAGTCATAGAATGGATGTGTGTGAAGTCACAGAATGGAGGTGTGGGAAGTCACAGATTGGAGGTCTGTGAAGTCCCAGAATTTAGGTGTGTGAACTCAGAATGGAGGTGTGCAAAGCCACAGAATGGAGGTGTGTGAAGTCATAGAATTGAGTGTGTGAAGTCACAGAATGGAGGTGTGTGAAGTCACAGAATGGAAGGTGTGTGAAGTCATAGAATGGAGGTGTGTGAACTCAGAATGGAGGTGAGTGAAGTCATAGAATGGAGGTGTGTGAAGTCACAGAATGGACGGTTTGAAGTCATAGAATGGAGGTGTGTGAAGTCACAGAATTGAGGTGTTTGAAGTCATATATTGGAGGTGTGTGAAGTCAAAATTGATGTTTGAAGTCATAGAATGGAGGTGTGTGAAATCATAGAATAAGGGTGTGTGAGGTCATAGAATGAAGGTGTGTGAAGTCATAGAATGGAAGTGTGTGAAGTCACAGAATGGAGGTTTGTGAAGTCACAGAATGGACTTGTGTGAACTCAGAATGGAGGTGTATGAAGTCAGAGAATGGAGGTGTGTGAAGTCATAGAATGGAAGTGTGTGAATTCATAGAATGGAAGTGTGTGAAGACAGAATGGAGGTGTGTGAAGTCACAGAATGGAGGTTTGTGAAGTCATAGAATGGAGGTGTGTGAAGTCATAGAATGGATGTTTCTGAAGTAAGAATGAAGGTGTGTGAAGTCATAGAATGGATGTGTGTGAAGTCATAGAATGGAGGTGTGTGAAGTCACAGAATGGAGGTGTGTGAAGTCAGAATGGAGGTGTGTAGTCATATATTGGAGGTGGGTGAAGTCATAGAAAGGAGGTGTGGGAAGTCATAGAGTGCAGGTGAGTGAAGTCATAGATTCGAGGTCTGTGAAATCATAGAGTGGAGGTGTGTGATGTCAGATTGGAAGTGTGTGAAGTCAAAGAATGTAGGTGTGTGAAGTCATTGAATGGAGGTGAGTGAAGTCACAGAATGGAGATGTGTGAAATCAGAAGAGAGGTGTGCGAAGTCATAGAATGAAGGTGTGTGAAGTCAGAATGGAGGTGTGGGAAGTCACAGAATAGAGGTGTGTGACGTCACAGAATGGAGGTGTGTGAACTCAGAATGGAGTTGTGTAAAGGCACAGAATGGAGGTGTGTGAAGTCATAGAATGTAAGTGTGTGAAGTCATAGAATGGAGGTGTGTGAAGTCACAGAATGGACGTTATGAAGTCATAGAATAGAGCTGTGTGAAGTCACAGGATTGAGGTGGTTGAAGTCATATATTGGAGGTGTGTGAAGTCAAAATGCATGTGTGAAGTCACAGAATGGAGGTTTGTGAAGTCATAGAATGGAGGTGTGTGAGTGTTTCTGAAGTAAAAATGAAGGTGTGTGAAGTCATGGAATGGAGGTGTGTGAAGTCACAGAATGGAGGTGTGTGAAATCAGAATGGAGGTGTGTAGTCATAGATTGGAGGTGGGTGAAGTCATAGAATGGAGGAGTGTGAAGTCATAGAGTGCAGGTGAGTGAAGTCACAGATTCGAGGTCTGTGAAGTCATAGAATGGAGGTGTGTGATGTCAGAATGGAGGTGTGCGAAGTCATAGAATAGAGGTGTGTGAAGTCAGAATGGAGGTGTGTGAAGTCATAGATGGAGTTGTGTGAAGTCATAGTATGGAGGTGTGTGAAATCATAGAATGGACTTTTGTGAAGTCACAGAATGGAGCCTTGTGAATTCAGAATGGAGGTGTGTGAAGTCATAGAATGGAGGTGTGTGAAGTTATAGAATGGAGGTGTGTGAAGTCACAGAATGGAGGTGTGTGAAGTCAGAACGGAGGTGTGTAGTCATAGATTGGAGGTGTGTGAAGTCATAGAATGGAGGTGTGTGAAGTCACAGAATGGACGTGTGTGAAGTCATAGAATGGAGGTGTGTGAAGTCACAGAATGGAGGTGTGGGAAGTCACAGATTGGAGGTCTGTGAAGTCCCAGAATTGAGGTGTGTGAACTCAGAATGGAGGTGTGCAAAGCCACAGAATGGAGGTGTGTGAAGTCATAGAATGAAGTGTGTGAAGTCACAGAATGGAGGCGTGTGAAGTCACAGAATGGACGGTTTGAAGTCATAGAATGGAGGTGTGTGAAATCACAGAATTGAGGTGTTTGAAGTCATATATTGGAGGTGTGTGAAGTCAAAATGGATGTGTGTAGTCATAGAATGGAGGTGTGTGAAATCATAGAATGAGGGTGTGTGAGGTCATAGAATGGAGGTTTGTGAAGTCACAGAATGGAGGTGTGTGAAATCATAGAATGAAGGTTTGTGAAGTCATAGAATGGAAGTGTGTGAAGTCACAGAATGGAGGTGTGTGAAGTCACAGAATGGAAGGTGTGTGAAATCACAGAATAGAGGTGTGTGAACTCAGAATGGAGGTGAGTGAAGTCATAGAATGGAGGAGTGTGAAGTCACAGAATGGACGGTTTGAAGTCATAGAATGGAGGTGTGTGAAGTCACAGAATTGAGGTGTTTGAAGTCATATATTGGAGGTGTGTGAAGTCAAAATTGATGTGTGAAGTCATAGAATGGAGGTGTGTGAAATCATAGAATGAGGGTGTGTGAAGTCATAGAATGGAAGTGTGTGAAGTCACAGAATGGAGGTTTGTGAACTCACAGAATGGAGGTGTGTGAAATCATACAATGAAGGTGTGTGAAGGCATAGAATGGAAGTGTGTGAAGTCACAGAATGGAGGTTTGTGAAGTCACAGAATGGAGGTGTGTGAAATCATACAATGAAGGTTTGTGAAGTCATAGAATCGAAGTGTGTGAAGTCAAAGAATGGAGGTGTGTGAAGTCACAGAATGGAAGGTGTGTGAAATCACAGAATAGAGGTGTGTGAACTCAGAATGGAGGTGAGTGAAGGCATAGAATGGAGGTGTGTGAAGTCACAGAATGGACGGTTTGAAGTCATAGAATGGAGGTGTGTGAAGTCACAGAATTGAGGTGTGTGAAGTCACAGAATGGAGGTGTGGGAAGTCACAGATTGGAGGTCTGTGAAGTCCCAGAATTGAGGTGTGTGAACTCAGAATGGAGGTGTGTAAAGTCACAGAATGGAGGTGTGTGAAGTCATAAAATGAAGTGTGTGAAGTCATAGAATGGAGGTGTGTGAAGTCACAGAATGGACGGTTTGAAGACATATAATGTAGGTGTGTGAAATCAGAGAATCGAGGTGTGAGAAGTCACAGAATGGAGGTGTGTGAACTCAGAATGGAGGTGTGTGAAGTCACAGAATGGAGGTGTGTGAAGTTATAAAATGGAGGTGTGTGAAGGCATAGAACGGAGGTGTGTGAAGTCATAGAATGGAGGTGTGTGAAGTCATATAATGGAGGTGTGTGAGGACACAGAATGGAGGTGTGTGAAGTCAGATTGGAGGTGTGAAGTCATAGAATGGAGTTGGGTGAAGTCATAGAAAGGAGGTGTGTGAAGTCATAGAATGGATGTGTGTGTAGTCATAGAATGGAGGTGTGTGAAGTCAGAATGGAGGTGTGTGAACTCATAGAATGGTAGTGTGTGTAGTCAAAATGGAGGTGTGTGAAGTCATAGAATGGAGGTGTGTGAAGTCACAGAATGGACGTGTGTGAAGTCATAGAATGGAGGTGTGTGAATTCATAGAATGGAGGTGTGTGAAGTCACAGAATGGAGATGTGGGAAGTCACAGATTGGAGGTCTGTGAAGTCCCAGAATTGAGGTGTGTGAACTCAGAATGGAGGTGTGTAAAGTCACAGACTGGAGGTGTGTGAAGTCATAGAATGAAGTGTGTGAAGTCTTAGAATGGAGGTGTGTGAAGTCACAGAATGGACGGTTTGAAGTCATAGAATGCAGGTGTGTAAAGTCACAGAATTGAGGTGTTTGAAGTCATATATTGGAGGTGTGTGAAGTCAAAATGGATGTGTGAAGTCATAGAATGAAGGTATGTGAAATCATAAAATGAGGGTGTGTGAGGTCATAGAATGGAGGTTTGTGAAGCCACAGAATGGAGGTGTGTGAAATCATAGAATGAAGGTTTGTGAAGTCATAGAATGGAAGTGTGTGAAGTCAAAGAATGTAGGTGTGTGAAGTCACAGAATGGAAGGTGTGTGAAATCACAGAATAGAGGTGTGTGAACACAGAATGGAGGTGAGTGAAGTCATAGAATGGAGGTGTGTGAAGTCACAGAATGGACGGTTTGAAGTCATAGAATGGAGGTGTGTGAAGTCACAGAATTGAGGTGTTTGAAGTCATATATTGGAGGTGTGTGAAGTCAAAATTGATGTGTGAAGTCATAGAATGGAGGTGTGTGAAATCATAGAATGAGGGTGTGTGAGGTCATAGAATGAAGGTGTGTGAAGTCATAGAATGGAAGTGTGTGAAGTCACAGATTGGAGGATTGTGAAGTCACAGAATGGAGGTGTGTGAACTCAGAATGGAGGTGTATGAAGTCAGAGAATGGAGGTGTGTGAAGTCATAGAATGGAACTGTGTGAATTCATAGAATGGAAGTGTGTGAAGACAGAATGGAGGTGTGTGAAGTCACAGAATGGAGGTTTGTGAAGTCATAGAATGGAGGTGTGTGAAGTCATAGAATGGATGTTTCTGAAGTAAGAATGAAGGTGTGTGAAGTCATAGAATGGAGGTGTGTGAAGTCATAGAATGGAGGTGTGTGAAGTCACAGAATGGAGGTGTGTGAAGTCAGAATGGAGGTGTGTAGTCATATATTGGAGGTGGGTGAAGTCATAGAAAGGAGGTGTGGGAAGTCACAGAGTGCAGGTGAGTGAAGTCATAGATTCGAGGTCTGTGAAATCATAGAATGGAGGTGTGTGATGTCAGATTGGAGGTGTGTGAAGTCAAAGAATGTAGGTGTGTGAAGTCATTGAATGGAGATGTGTGAAGTCACAGAATGGAGATGTGTGAAATCAGAAGAGAGGTGTGCGAAGTCATAGAATGAAGGTGTGTGAAGTCAGAATGGAGGTGTATGAAGTCATAGAATAGAGGTGTGGGAAGTCAGAATAGAGGTGTGTGAAGTCATAGAATGGAGGTGTGTGAAGTCACAGAATGGAGGTGTGGGAAGTCACAGAATAGAGGTGTGTGACGTCACAGAATGGAGGTGTGTGAACTCAGAATGGAGGTGTATAAAGGCACAGAATGGAGGTGTGTGAAGTCATAGAATGTAAGTGTGTGAAGTCATAGAATGGAGGTGTGTGAAGTCACAGAATGGACGTTATGAAGTCATAGAATAGAGCTGTGTGAAGTCACAGGATTGAGGTGGTTGAAGTCATATATTGGAGGTGTGTGAAGTCAAAATGCATGTGTGAAGTCACAGAATGGAGGTTTGTGAAGTCATAGAATGGAGGTGTGTGAGTGTTTCTGAAGTAAAAATGAAGGTGTGTGAAGTCATGGAATGGAGGTGTGTGAAGTCACAGAATGGAGGTGTGTGAAATCAGAATGGAGGTGTGTAGTCATAGATTGGAGTTGGGTGAAGTCATAGAATGGAGGAGTGTGAAGTCATAGAGTGCAGGTGAGTGAAGTCACAGATTCGAGGTCTGTGAAGTCATAGAATGGAGGTGTGTGATGTCAGAATGGAGGTGTGCGAAGTCATAGAATAGAGGTGTGTGAAGTCAGAATGGAGGTGTGTGAAGTCATAGATGGAGTTGTGTGAAGTCATAGTATGGAGGTGTGTGAAATCATAGAATGGACTTTTGTGAAGTCACAGAATGGAGCCTTGTGAATTCAGAATGGAGGTGTGTGAAGTCATAGAATGGAGGTGTGTGAAGTTATAGAATGGAGGTGTGTGAAGTCACAGAATGGAGGTGTGTGAAGTCAGAACGGAGGTGTGTAGTCATAGATTGGAGGTGGGTGAATTCATAGAAAGGAGGTGTGGGAAGTCATAGAATGGAGGAGTGTGAAGTCATAGAATGCAGGTGAGTGATGTCACAGATTCGAGGTCTGTGAAATAATAGAATGGAGGTGTGTGATGTCAGATTGGAGGTGTGTGAAGTCAAAGAATGTAGGTGTGTGAAGTCATTGAATGGAGGTGTGTGAAGTCACAGAATGGAGGTGTGTAAAGTCATACAATGGAGATGTGTGAAGTCAGAATGGAGGTGTGTGAACTGAGAATTGAGGTGTGTGAAGTCATAGAATGTAGATGTGTGAAGTCATAGAATGGAGTATTGTGAAGTCATAGAATGGAGTATTGTGAAGTCACCGAAGGGAGGTTTGAGAAGTCATAGAATGGAGGTATGAGAAATCAAATTAGAGGGGTGTGAAGTCGGAAAATGGAGGTGTGTGAAGTCATAGAATAGAGGTGGGTGAAGTCATAGAGTGGAGGTGTATGATGTCATAGAATGGCGGTGTGAAGTCACTGAATTGACGGGTTTAAAGTCATAGAATGGAGGTGTGTGATGTCAGAATGGAGGTGTGCGAAGTCATAGAATAGAGGTTTGTGAAGTCAGAATGGAGGTGTGTGAAGTCATAGAATGGAGGTGTGTGAACTCATAGAATGGAGGTGTGTGACGTCACAATGGAAGTGTGTGAAGTCACAGAATGGAGGTGTGTGAATTCATACAATGGAGGTGTGTGAAGTCAGAATGGAATTTTGTGAAGTCACAGAATTGAACTGTGTGAATTCAGAAAGGAGTTGTGTGAACTCAGAGAATGGAGGTGTGTGAAGTAAGAATGGCGGTGTGTGAACTCATAGAATGGAGGTGTGTGTAGTCACAATGGAGGTGTGTGAAGTCATAGAATGGAGGTGTGTGAAGTCACAGAATGGAGGAGTGGGAAGTCATAGAATGGAGGTGTGTGAAGTCATAGAATGCGTGTTTGTGAAGTAAGAATGAAGGTGTGTGAAGTCATAGAATGGAGGTGTGTGAAATAACAGAATGGAGGTGTGGGAAGTCACAGATTGAAGAAGTGTGAAGTCACAGAATGGAGGTGTGTGAACCCAGAATGGAGCTGTGTAAAGTCACAGAATGGAGGTGTGTGAAGTCATAGAATGGAAGTGTGTGAAGTCCTAGAATGGAGGTGTGTGAAGTCACAGAATGGACGGTATGAAGTCATAGAATGGAGGTGTGTGAAGTCACAGAACTGAGGTGTTTGAAGTCAAATATTGGAGGTGTGTGAAATCAAAATGGACGTGTGAAGTCATAGAATGGAGGCGTGTGAAATCACAGAATGAGGGTGTGTGAGGTCATAGAATGGAGGTGTGTGAAGTCACAGAATGGAGGTGTGTGAAGTCATAGAATGGAGGTGTGTGAAGTCATAGAATGGAAGTGTGTGAAGTCACAGATTGGAGGTGTGTGAAGTCACAGAATCGAGGTGTGAGAAGTCACAGAATGTAGGTGTGTGAACTCAGAATGGAGGTGTGTGAAGTCACAGAATGGAGGTGTGTGAAGTCAAAGAATGGAGGTGTGTGAAGCCATAGAATGGAGGTGTGTGAAGTCATAGAATGGAGGTGTGTGAAGTCATATAATGGAGGTGTGTGAAGACACAGAATGGAGGTGTGTGAAGTCAGAATGGAGGTGTGAAGTCATAGAATGGAGTTGGGTGAAGTCATAGAAAGGAGGTTTGTGAAGTCATAGAATGGATATGTGTGTAGTCATAGAATGGAGGTGTGTGAAGTCAGAATGGAGGTGTGTGAACTCATAGAATGGTAGTGTGTGTAGTCACAATGGAGGTGTGTGAAGTCATAGAATGGAGGTGTGTGAAGTCACAGAATGGACGTGTGTGAAGTCATAGAATGGAGGTGTGTGAAGTCACAGAATGGAGGTGTGGGAAGTCACAGATTGGAGGTCTGTGAAGTCCCAAAATTGAGGTGTGTGAACTCAGAATGGAGGTGTGCAAAGCCACAGAATGGAGGTGTGTGAAGTCATAGAATGAAGTGTGTGAAGTCATAGAATGGAGGCGTGTGAAGTCACAGAATGGACGGTTTGAAATCATAGATTGGAGGTGTGTGAAGTCACAGAATTGAGGTGTTTGAAGTCATATATTGGAGGTGTGTGAAGTCAAAATGGATGTGTGAAGTCATAGAATGGAGCTGTGTAAAGTCACAGAATGGAGGTGTGTGAAGTCATAGAATGGAGGTGTGTGAAGTCACAGAATGGACTTGTGTGAAGTCATAGAATGGAGGTGTGTGAAGTCATAGAATGGAGGTGTGTGAAGTCACAGAATGGAGGTGTGGGAAGTCACAGATTGGAGGTCTGTGAAGTCCCAGAATTGAGGTGTTTGAACTCAGAATGGAGGTGTGCAAAGCCACAGAATGGAGGTGTGTGAAGTCATAGAATTGAGGTGTGTGAAGTCACTGAATGGAGGTGTGTGAAGTCACAGAATGGAAGGTGTGTGATATCACAGAATAGAGGTGTGTGAACTCAGAATGGAGTTCGGTGAAGTCATAGAAAGGAGGTGTGTGAAGTCATAGAATGGATGTGTTTGTAGTCATAGAATGGAGGTGTGTGAAGTCAGAATGGAAGTGTGTGAACTCATAGAATGGTAATGTGTGTAGACACAATGGAGGTGTGTGAAGTCATAGAATGGAGGTGTGTGAAGTCACAGAATGGACGTGTGTGAAGTCATAGAATGGAGGTGTGTGAAGTCATAGAATGGAGGTGTGTGAAGTCACAGAATGGAGGTGTGGAAAGTCACATATTGGAGGTCTGTGAAGTCCCAGAATTGAGGTGTGTGAACTCAGAATGGGGGTGTGTAAAGTCACAGAATGGAGGTGTGTGAAGTCATAGAATGGAAGTGTGTGAAGTCACAGATTGGAGCTGTGTAAAGTCACAGAATCGAGGTGTGAGAAGTCACAGAATGGAGGAGTGTGAACTCAGAATGGAGGTGTGTGAAGTCAAAGAATGGAGGTGTGTGAAGTCATAGAATGGAAGTGTGTGAAGTCATAGAATGGAGGTGTGTGAAGTCACCGAATGGAGTTGTGTGAACTCAGAATGGAGGTGTGTGAAGTCACAGAATGGAGGTTTGTGAAGTCAAAGAATGGAGGTGTGTGAAGTCATAGAATGGATGTTTCTGAAGTAAGAATGAAGGTGTGTGAAGTCATAGAATGGAGGTATGTGAACTCATAGAATGGGGGTGTGTGAAGTCTCAGAATGGAGGTGTGTGAAGTCAGAATGGAGGTGTTTAGTCATCGATTGGAGGTGGGTGAAGTCATAGAAAGGAGGTGGGTGAAGTCATAGAAAGGAGGTGTGTGAAGTCACAGAATGGAGGTGTGTGAAGTCAGAATGGAGGTGTGTGAAGTCACAGAATTGAGGTATGTGAACACAGAATGGAGGTGTGTGAAGTCAAAGAATGGAGGTGTTTGAAGTCATAGAATGGAGGAGTGTGAAGTCATAGAGTGCATGTGAGTGAAATTACAGATTCAAGGTCTGTGAAGTCATAGAATGGAAATGTGTGATGTCAGAATGGAGGTGTGCGAAGTCATAGAATAGAGGTGTGTGTAGTCAGAATGGAGGTGTGTGAAGTCATAGATGGAGTTGTGTGAAGTCATAGTATGGAGGTGTGTGAAAGAATAGAATAGAGTTTTGTGAAGGCACAGAATGGAGCTGTGTGAATTCAGAATGGAGGTGTGTGAAGTCATAGAATGGAGGTGTGTGAAGTCAGAATGGAGGTGTGTGAAGTCATAGAATGGAAGTGTGTGAAGTCATAGAATGGAGGTGTGTGAAGTCACCGAATGGAGTTGTGTGAACTCAGAATGGAGGTGTGTGAAGTCACAGAATGGAGGTTTGTGAAGTCAAAGAATGGAGGTGTGTGAAGTCATAGAATGGATGTTTCTGAAGTAAGAATGAAGGTGTGTGAAGTCATAGAATGGAGGTATGTGAACTCATAGAATGGGGGTGTGTGAAGTCTCAGAATGGAGGTGTGTGAAGTCAGAATGGAGGTGTTTAGTCATCGATTGGAGGTGGGTGAAGTCATAGAAAGGAGGTGGGTGAAGTCATAGAAAGGAGGTGTGTGAAGTCACAGAATGGAGGTGTGTGAAGTCAGAATGGAGGTGTGTGAAGTCACAGAATTGAGGTATGTGAACACAGAATGGAGGTGTGTGAAGTCAAAGAATGGAGGTGTTTGAAGTCATAGAATGGAGGAGTGTGAAGTCATAGAGTGCATGTGAGTGAAATTACAGATTCAAGGTCTGTGAAGTCATAGAATGGAAATGTGTGATGTCAGAATGGAGGTGTGCGAAGTCATAGAATAGAGGTGTGTGTAGTCAGAATGGAGGTGTGTGAAGTCATAGATGGAGTTGTGTGAAGTCATAGTATGGAGGTGTGTGAAAGAATAGAATAGAGTTTTGTGAAGGCACAGAATGGAGCTGTGTGAATTCAGAATGGAGGTGTGTGAAGTCATAGAATGGAGGTGTGTGAAGTCAGAATGGAGGTGTGTGAACACATAGAATGGAGGTGTGTGACATCACAATGGAAGTGTGTGAAGTCATAGAATGGAGGAGTGTGAAGTCACAGAATGGAGGTGTGTGAAGTCATAGAATGGAGGTGTGTGAAGTCACTGAATGGAGGTGTGTGAAGTCATAGAATGGAGGTGTGTGAAGTTATAGAATGGATGTTTGTAAAGTAAAAATGAAGGTGTGTGAAGTCATAGAATGGAGATGTGTGAAGTCAGAATGGATGTGTGTGAAGTCACAGAATGGAGATGTGTCAAGTCAGAATTTAGGTGTGTGAAGTCAAAGAACGGAGGTGTGTGAAGACATAGAATGGAGGTGTGTGAAGTCATAGAATGGAGGTGTGTGAAGTCAGAATGGAGGTGTGTGAAGTCACAGAATTGAGGTGTGTGAACACAGAATGGAGGTGTGTGAAGTCAAAGAATGGAGGTGTTTGAAGTCATAGAATGGAGGAGTGTGAAGTCATAGAATGGAGGTGTGTGAAGTAAGAATGAAGGTGTGTGAAGGCATAGAATGCAGGTGTGGGAAGTCACAGAATGGAGGTGTGTGAAGTCACAGAATGGAGGTGTGTGAAGTCAGAATGGAGGTGTGAAGTCATAGAATGGAGTTGGGTGAAGTCATAGAAAGGAGGTGTGTGAAGTCATAGAATGGAGGTGTGTGAAGTCATAGAATGGAGGTGTGTGAAGTCAGAATGGAGGTGTGTGAAGTCACCGAATGGAGTTGTGTGAACTCCGAATGGAGGTGTGTGAAGTCACAGAATGGAGGTTTGTGAAGTCATAGAATGGAGGTGTGTGAAGTCATAGAATGGATGTTTCTGAAGTAAGAATGAAGGTGTGTGAAGTCATAGAATGGAGGTATGTGAACTCATAGAATGGGGGGGTGTGAAGTCACAGAATGGAGGTGTGTGAAGTCAAAATGGAGGTGTGTAGTCATCGATTGGAGGTGGGTGAAATCATAGAAAGGAGGTGTGGAAAGTAACAGAATGGAGGAGTGTGAAGTCATAGAGTGCATGTGAGTGAAATCACAGATTCGAGGTCTGTGAAGTGATAGAATGGAGGTGTGTGATGTCAGAATGGAGGTGTGCGAAGTGATAGAATAGAGGTGTTTGAAGTCAGAATGGAGGTGTGTGAAGTCATAGATGGAGTTTTGTGAAGTCATAGTATGGAGCTGTGTGAACTCAGAATGGAGGTGTGTGAAGTCATAGAATGGAGGTGTGTGAAGTCATAGAATGGAGGTGTGTGAAGTCACTGAATGGAGGTGTGTGAAGTCATAGAATGGAGGTGTGTGAAGTTATAGAATGGATGTTTGTAAAGTAAAAATGAAGGTGTGTGAAGTCATAGAATGGAGATGTGTGAAGTCAGAATGGAGGTTTGTGAAGTCACAGAATGGAGATGTGTCAACTCAGAATTTAGGTGTGTGAAGTCAAAGAATGGAGGTGTGTGAAGTCATAGAATGGAGGTGTGTGAAGTCACAATGGAGGTGTGTGAGGTCACAGAATTGAGGTGTGTGAACACAGAATGGAGGTGTGTGAAGTCAAAGAATGGATGTGTTTGAAGTCATAGAATGGAGGAGTGTGAAGTCATAGAATGTATGTTTATGAAGTAAGAATGAAGGTGTGTGAAGGCATAGAATGGAGGTATGTGAAGTCACAGAATGGAGGTGTGTGAAGGCATAGAATGGAGGTGTGTGAAGTCATAGAATGGAGGTGTGTGAAGTCATATAATGGAGGTGTGTGAAGGCACAGAATGGAGGTGTGTGAAGTCAGAATGGAGGTGTGAAGTCATAGAATGGAGTTGGGTGAAGTCATAGAAACTAGGTGTGTGAAGTCATAGAATGGATGTGTGTGTAGTCATAGAATGGAGGTTTGTGAAGTCAGAATGGAGGTGTGTGAACTCATAGAATGGTAGTGTGTGTAGTCACAAAGGAGGTGTGTGAAGTCATAGAATGGAGGTGTGTGAAGTCACAGAATGGACGTGTGTGAAGTCATAGAATGGAGGTGTGTGAGTGGTTCTGAAATAAAAATGAAGGTGTGTGAAGTCATGGAATGGAGGTGTGTGAAGTCACAGAAAGGAGGTGTGTGAAGTGAGAATGGAGGTGTGTAGTCATAGATTGGAGGTGGGTGAAGTCATAGAATGGAGGAGTGTGAAGTCATAGAGTGCAGGTGAGTGAAGTCACAGATTCGAGGTCTGTGAAGGCATAGAATGGAGGTGTGTGATGTCAGAATGGAGGTGTGCGAAGTCATAGAATAGAGGTGTGTGAACTCAGAATGGAGGTGTGTGAAGTCATAGATGGAGTTGTGTGAAGTCATAGTATGGAGGTGTGTGAAATCATAGAATGGACTTTTGTGAAGTCCCAGATTGGAGCTGTGTGAATTCAGAATGGAGGTTTGTGAAGTCATAGAATGGAGGTGTGTGAAGTTATAGAATGGAGGTGTGTGAAGTCACAGAATGGAGGTGTGTGAAGTCAGAACGGAGGTGTGTAGTCATAGATTGGAGGTGGGTGAATTCATAGAAAGGAGGTGTGGGAAGTCATAGAATGGAGGAGTGTGAAATCAAAGAGTGCAGGTGATTGATGTCACAGATTCGAGGTCTGTGAAATCATAGAATGGATGTGTGTGATGTCAGATTGGAGGGGTGTGAAGTCAAAGAATGTAGGTGTGTGAAGTCATTGAATGGAGGTGTGTGAAGTCACAGAATGGAGGTGTGTGAAGTCATACAATGGAGATGTGTGAAGTCAGAATGGAGATGTGTGAAGTCACAGAATTGAGGTGTGTGAACTCAGAATGGAGGTGTGTGCAATCATAGATGGAAGTGTGTGAAGTCATAGTATGGAGATGTGTGAAGTCAGAATTGAGGTGTGTGAAGTCATAGAATGTAGATGTGTGAAGTCATACAATGGAGTATTGTGAAGTCACCGAAGGGAGGTTTGACAAGTCATAGAATGGAGGTATGAGAAATCAAATTAGAGGGGTGTGAAGTCGGAAAATAGAGGTGTGTGAAGTCATAGAATGGAGGTGAGTGAAGTCATAAAATGGTTGTGTATGAAGTCATAGAATGGCGGGGTGAAGTCACTGAATTGACGGGTTTAAAGTCATAGAATGGAGGTGTGTGATGTCAGAATGGAGGTGTGCGAAGTCATAGAATAGAGGTTTGTGAAGTCAGAATGGAGGTGTGTGAAGTCATAGAATGGAGGTGTGTGAACTCATAGAATGGAGGTGTGTGACGTCACAATGGAAGTTTGTGATGTCACAGAATGGAGGTGTGTGAATTCATACAATGGAGGTGTGTGAAGTCAGAATGGAATTTTGTGAAGTCACAGAATTGAGCTGTGTGAATTCAGAATGGAGGTGTGTGAAGTCAGAGAATGGAGGTGCTTGAAGTCAGAATGGCGGTGTGTGAACTCATAGAATGGAGGTGTGTGTAGTCACAATGGAGGTTTGTGAAGTCATAGAATGGAAGTGTGTGAAGTCATAGAATGGAGGTGTGTGAAGTCACAGAACTGAGGTGTTTGAAGTCAAATATTGGAGGTGTGTGAAATCAAAATGGATGTGTGAAGTGATAGAATGGAGGCGTGTGAAATCACAGAATGAGGGTGTGTGAGGTCATAGAATGGAGGTGTGTGAAGTCATAGAATGGAAGTGTGTGAAGTCACAGAATAGAGGTGTGTGAAGTCAAAGAATGGAGGTGTGTGAAGGCATAGAATTGAGGTGTGTGAAGTCATAGAATGGAGGTGTGTGAAGTCATATAATGGAGGTGTGTGAAGTCACAGATTGGAGGTGTGTGAAGTCAGAATGGAGGTGTGAAGTCATAGAATGGAGTTGGGTGAAGTCATAGAAAGGAGGTGTGTGAAGTCATAGAATGGATGTGTGTGTAGTCATAGAATGGAGGTGTGTGAAGCCGAATGGATGTGTGTGAACTCCTAGAATGGTAGTGTGTGTAGTCACAATGGAGGTGTGTGAAGTCATAGAATGGAGGTGTGTGAAGTGACAGAATGGACGTGTGTGAAGTCATAGAATGGAGGTGTTTGAAGTCACAGAATGGAGGTGTGGGAAGTCACAGATTGGAGGTCTGTGAAGTCCCAGAATTGAGGTGTGTGAACTCAGAATGGAGGTGTGTAAAGTCACAGAATGGAGGTGTGTGAAGTCATAGAATGAAGTGTGTGAAGTCATAGAATGGACGGTTTGAAGTCATAGAATGGAGGTTTGTGAAGTCACAGAATTGAGGTGTTTGAAGTCATATATTGGAGGTGTGTGAAGTCAAAATGGATGTGTGAAGTCATAGAATGGAGGTGTGTGAAATCATAGAATGAGGGTGTGTGAGGTCATAGAATGGAGGTTTGTGAAGTCACAGAATGGAGGTGTGTGAAATCATAGAATGAAGGTTTGTGAAGTCATAGAATGGAAGTGTGTGAAGTCACAGAATGGAGGTGTGTGAAGTCACAGAATGGAAGGTGTGTGAAATCACAGAATAGAGGTGGGTGAACTCAGAATGGAGGTGAGTGAAGTCATAGAATGGAGGTGTGTGAAGTCACAGAATGGACGGTTTGAAGTCATAGAATGGAGGTGTGTGAAGTCACAGAATTGAGGTGTTTGAAGTCATATATTGGAGGTGTGTGAAGTCAAAATTGATGTGTGAAGTCATAGAATGGAGGTGTGTGAAATCATAGAATGAGGGTGAGTGAGGTCAAAGAATACAGGTTTGTGAAGTCACAGAATGGAGGTGTGTGAACTCAGAATGGAGGTGTGTGAAGTCAGAGAATGGAGGTGTGTGAAGTCATAGAATGGAAGTGTGTGAAGTCATAGAATGGAAGTGTGTGAAGTCACAGAATGGCGGTTTGTGAAGTCACAGAATGGAGGTGTGTGAACTCAGAATGGAGGTGTGTGAAGTCAGAGAATGGAGGTGTGTGAAGTCATAGAATGGAAGTGTGTGAAGTCATAGAATGGAAGTGTGTGAAGCCAGAATGGAGGTGTGTGAAGTCACAGAATGGAGGTTTGTGAAGTCATAGAATGGAGGTGTGTGAAGTCATATAATGGATGTTTCTGAAGTAAGAATGAAGGTGTGTGAAGTCATAGAAGGGAGGTGTGTGAAGTCATAGAATGGAGGTGTGTGAAGTCACAGAATGGAGGTGTGTGGAGTCAGAATGGAGGTGTGTAGTCATAGATTGGAGGTGGGTGAAGTCATAGAAAGGAGGTGTGGGAAGTCATAGAGTGCAGGTGAGTGAAGTCATAGATTCGAGGTCTGTGAAATCATAGAATGGAGGTGTGTGATGTCAGATTGGAGGTGTGTGAAGTCAAAGAATGTAGGTGTGTGAAGTCATTGAATGGAGGTGAGTGAAGTCACAGAATGGAGATGTGTGAAATCAGAAGAGAGGTGTGCGAAGTCATAGAATGGAGGTGTGTGAAGTCAGAATGGAGGTGTACGAAGTCATAGAATGGAGGTGTGGGAAGTCAGAATAGAGGTGTGAGAAGTCATAGAATGGAGGTGTGTGAAATCACAGAATGGAGGTGTGGGAAGTCACAGAATCGAGGTGTGAGAAGTCACAGAATGGAGGTTTGTGAACTCAGAATGGAGGTGTGTGAAGTCAGAGAATGGAAGTGTGTGAGGTCAAAAATGGAGGTGTGTGAAGTCACAGAATGGAGGTGTGTGAAATCATAGAATGGAGGTGTGTGAAGTCACAGAATGGAGGTGGGTGAAGTCAGAATGGAGGTGTGTGAAGTCATAGAATGGAGGTGTGTGAAGTCAGAATGGAGGTGTGAAGTCATAGAATGTAGTTGGGTGAAGTCATAGAACTTAGGTGTGGGAAGTCATAGAATGGAGAAATGTGAAGTCATAGAGTGGAGGTGAGTGAAGTCACAGATTCGAGGTCTGTGAAGCCATAGAATGGATGTGTGTGAAGTCACAGAATGGAGGTCTGTGAAGTCATACAATGGAGGTCTGTGAAGTCAGAATGGAGGTGTGTCAAGTCACAGAATGGAGGTGTGTGAACTCAGAATGGAGGTTTGTGAAGTCATAGATGGAGGTGTGTGAAGTCATAGTATGGAGATATGTGAAATCATAGAATGGAGTTTTGTGAAGTCACAAAATGGAGATGAGTGAGTCAGAATTGAGGTGTGTGAAGTCATAGAATTTAGATGTGTGAAGTTATAGAATGGAGTATTGTGAAGTCACAAAAGGGAGGTTTGTGAAGTCATGGAATGGAGGTATGATAAATCAAATTAGAGGTGTGTGAATTCGGAGAATGGATGTGTGTGAAGTCATAGAATGGAGGTGTGAGAAGTAACAATGCAGTTGTGTGAACTTTTAGAATGGAGGTGTGTGAAATCAAAATGTAAGTGTGTGAAGTCATAGAATGTAGGTTTGTGAAGTCATAGAATGGAGGTGTGTGAAGTCACCGAATGGAGGTGTGTGAAGTCATAGAATTCAGGTGTGTGAAGTCACAGAATGGAGGTGTGTGAAATCACAGAATGGAGGTGTGTGAAGTCACAGAATGGAGGTGTGTGAAGTCAGAATGGAGGTGTGTGAAGTCATAGAATGGAGGTGTGTGAAGTCAGAATGGAGGTGTGAAGTCATAGAATGGCGGTGGGTGAAGTCACAGAAATTAGGTGTGGGAAGTCAAAAATGGAGAAGTGTGAAGTCATAGAGTGGAGGTGAGTGAAGTCACAGATTCGAGGTCTGTGAAGTCATAGAATAGAGGTGTGTGAAGTCAGAATGGAGGTGTGTGAAGTCAGAGAATGGAGGTGTGTGAAGTCATACAATGGAGGTGTGTGAAGCCGGAATGGAGGTGTGTGAAGTCACAGAATGGAGTTGTGTGAGTCAGAATTGAGGTGTGTGAAGTCATAGAATGTAGATGTGGGAAGTCATAGAATGGAGTATTGTGAAGTCACCGAAGGGAGGTTTGTGAAGTCATAGAATGGAAGTATGAGAAATCAAATTATAGGGGTGTGAAGTCGGAAAATGGAGGTGTGTGAAGTCATAGAATGGAGGTGGGTGAAGTCATAGAATGGAGGTGTGTGAATTCAGATTGGAGGTGTGTGAAGTCATAGAATGGAGGTGTGTCAACTCAGAAAGGAGGTGTGTGAAGTCATAGAATGGAGGTGAGTGAAGTCATAGAATGGAGGTGTGTGAAATCATAGAATGGAGGTGTGTGACGTCACAATGGAAGTTTGTGAATTCATAGAATGGAGGTGTGTGAAGTCACAGAATGGAAGTGTGTGAAGTCAGAATGGAGGTGTAAAGTCATAAAATGGAGGTGGGTGAAGTCATAGAAATTAGGTGTGTGAAGTCATAGAATGGAGGTGTGTGAACTCATAGAATGGAGGTGTGTGACGTCACAATGGAAGTTTGTGAAGTCATAGAATGGAGGTGTGTGAAGTCAAAGAATGGAGGTGTGTGAAGTCATACAATGGAGGTGTGTAAAGTCAGAATGGAGGTGTGTGAAGTCACAGAATGGAGGTGTGTGAACTCATAATGGAGGTGTGTGAAGTCATAGTATGGAGATATGTGAAATCATAGAATGGAGTTTTGTGAAGTGACAGAATGGAGTTGTGTGAGTCAGAATTGACGTGTGTGAAGTCATAGAATGTAGATGTGTGAAGTCATAGCATGGAGGTGTGTGAAGTCACTGAATGGAGCTGTGTGAAGTCATAGAATGGAGGTGTGTGAAGTCACAGAATGGAGGTGTGTGTAGTCATAGAATGGAGGTGTGTGACGTCACTGAATGGAGGTGTGTGAAGTCATAGAATGGAGGTGTGTGAAGTTATGGAATGGATGTTTGTAAAGTAAAAATGAAGGTGTGTGAAGTCATAGAACGGAGATGTGTGAAGTCAGAATGGAGGTGTGTGAAGTCACAGAATGGAGATGTGTCAACTCAGAATTTAGGTGTGTGAAGTCAAAGAATGGAGGTGTGTGAAGACATAGAATGCAGGTGTGTGAAGTCAAAGAATGGAGGTGTGTGAGGTCATAGAATATATGTTTGTGAAGTAGGAATGAAGGTGTGTAAAGGCATAGAATGCAGGTGTGTGAAGTCACAGAACGCAGGTGTGTGAAGGCATAGAATGGAGGTGTGTGAAGTCATAGAATGGAGGTGTTTGAAGTCATATAATGGAGGTGTGTGAAGTCGCAGAATGGAGGTGTGTGAAGTCAGAATGGAGGTGTGAAATCATAGAATGGAGTTGGGTGAAGTCATAGAAAGGAGGTGTGTGAAGTCATAGAATGGAGGTGTGTGAAGTCATAGAATGGAGGTGTGTGAAGTCAGAATAAAGGTGTGTGAACTCATAGAATGGTAGTGTGTGTAGTCACAATGGAGGTGTGTGAAGTCACAGAATGGAGGTGGGGGAAGTCACAGATTGGAGGTGTGTGAAGTTCCAGAATTGAGGTGTGTGAACTCAGAATGGAGGTGTGTAAAGTCAGAGAATGGAGGTGTGTGAAGTCATAGAATGGAAGTGTGTGAAGCCATAAAATGGAGGTGTGTGAAGTCACAGAATGGACGGTTTGAGATCATAGAATGGAGGTATGTGAAGTCACAGAACTGAGGTGTTTGAAGTCATATATTGGAGGTGTGTGAAGTCAAAATGGATGTGTGAAGTCATAGAATGGAGGTGTGTGAGATCATAGAATGAGGGTGTGTGAGGTCATAGAATGGAGGTTTGTGAAGTCACAGAATGGAGGTGTGTGAAATCATAGAATGAAGGTGTGTGAAGTCATAGAATGGAAGTGTGTGAAGTCACAGGATGGAGGTGTGTGAAGTCACAGAATGGAGATGTGTGAAATCACAGAATAGAGGTGTGTAACTCAGAATGTAAGTCTGTGAAGTCAGAGAATGGAGGTGTGTGAAGTCATAGAATGGAAGTGTGTGATGTCATAGAATGGAAGTGTGTGAAGTCAGAATGGAGGTGTGTGAAGTCACAGAATGGAGGTTTGTGAAGTCATAGAATGGAGGTGTGTGAAGTCATAGAATGGATGTTTCTGAAGTAAGAATGAAGGTGTGTGAAGTCATAGAATGGAGGTGTGTGAAGTCATAGAATGGAGGTGTGTGAAGTCACAGAATGGAGGTGTGTGAAGTCTGAATGGAGGTGTGTAGTCATAGATTGGAGGTGGGTGAAGTCATAGAAAGAGGTGTGGGTAGTCATAGAGTGCAGGTGAGTGAAGTCACAGATTCGAGGTCTGTGAAATCAGAGAATGGAGGTGTGTGATGTCAGATTGGAGGTGTGTGAAGTCAAAGAATGTAGGTGTGTGAAGTCATTGAATGGAGGTGTGTGAAGTCACAGAATGGAGGTGTGTGAAATCAGAAGAGAGGTGTGCGAAGTCATAGAATGGAGGTGTGTGAAGTCAGAATGGAGGTGTATGAAGTCATAGAATGGAGGTGTGTGAAGTCAGAATAGAGGTGTGTGAAGTAATAGAATGGAGGTGTGTGAAGTCACAGAATAGAGGTGTGGGAAGTGACAGAATAGAGGTGTGTTACGTCACAGAATGGAGGTGTGTGAAGTCAGAATGGAGGTGTGTAAAGGCACAGAATGGAGGTGTGTGAAGTCATAGAATGGAAGTGTGTGAAGTCATAGAATGGAGCTGTGTGAAGTCACAGAATGGACGTTATGAAGTCATAGAATGGAGGTGTGTGGAGTCACAGAATTGAGGTGTTTGAAGTCATATATTGGAGGTGTGTGAAGTCAAAATGCATGTGTGAAGTCACAGAATGGAGGTTTGTGAAGTCATAGAATGGAGGTGTGTGAATGTTTCCGAAGTAAAAATGAAGGTGTGTGAAGTCATGGAATGGAGGTGTGTGAAGTCACAGAATGGAGGTGTGTGAAGTCAGAATGGAGGTGTGTAGTCATAGATTGGAGGTGGGTGAAGGCACAGAATGGAGGTGTGTGAAGTCAGAATGGAGGTGGGTGAAGTCACAGAATGGAGGTGTGTGAAGTCATAGAATGGAAGTGTGTGAAGTCATAGAATGGAGGTGTGTGAAGTCAGAATGGAGGTGTGTGAAGTCATCGAATGGAGGTGAGTGAACTCCGAATGGAGTTGTGTGAAGTCACAGAATGGAGGTTTGCGAAGTCATAGAATGGAGGTGTGTGAAGACAAAATTGTGGTGTGTGAACTCATAGAATGGAAGTGTGTGAACTAATAGAATGGAGGTGTGTGAAGTCTTGGAATGGAGGTGTGTGAAGTCAAAGAATGGAGGTGTGTGAAGTCAAACAATGGTGGTGCGTGAAGTCACATAATGGAGGTGTGTGAAGTCACAGAATTGAAGTGTGTGAAGTCAAAACGGAGGTTTGTGAACTCAAAGAATGGAGGTGCGTGAAGTCACAGATTGGAGGTGTGTGAAATCAAAATGGTGGTGTGAAGTCACAAATGGAGATGTGTGAAGTCACAGAATGTAGGTTTGTGAAGTCAAAATGGAGGTGTGTGAAGTCAAAGAATGGAGGTGTGTGAACTCATAGAATGGAGGTGTGTGAAGTCATGGAATGTAGGTTCGTGAAGTCAAACATTGGAAGTGTGGGAAGTTACAGAAAGAAGATGCGTGAAGTCATAGAATGGAGGTGTGTGAAGTCATAGAATGGAGATGTGTGATGTCACAGAATGGAGGTGTGTGAAGTCAGAATGGAGGTGTGAAGTCGTAGAATGGAGGTGGGTGAATTCATAGAATGGAATTGTGTGAAGTCATAGAATGGAGGTGTGTGGAGTCACAGAATGGAGGTGTGTGAAGTCATAAAATGGAGGTGGGTGAAGTCATAGAAAGGAGGTGTGGGAAGTCAGAATGGAGGAGTGTGAAGTCATAGAGTGGAGGTGAGTGAAGTCACATATTCGAGGTCTGTGAATTCATAGAATGGAGGTGTGTGAAGTCACAATGGAGGTGTACAAAGTCACAGAATGGAGGTGTGTGAAGTCATAGAATGAAGTGTGTGAAGTCATAGAATGGAGGTGTGTGAAGTCACAGAATGGACGGTTTGAAGTCATAGAATGGAGGTGTGTGAAGTCACAGAATTGAGGTGTTTGAAGTCATATATTGGAGGTGTGTGAAGTCAAAATGGATGTGTGAAGTCATAGAATGGAGGTGTGTGAAATCATAGAATGAGGGTGTGTGAGGTCATAGAATGGAGGTTTGTGAAGTCACAGAATGGAGGTGTGTGAAATCATAGAATGAAGGTTTGTGAAGTCATAGAATGGAAGTGTGTGAAGTCACAGAATGGAGGTGTGTAGTCACAGAATGGAAGGTGTGTGAAATCACAGAATAGAGGTGTGTGAACTCAGAATGGAGGTGAGTGAAGTCAGAGAATGGAGGTGTGTGAAGTCACAGAATGGACGGTTTGAAGTCATAGAATGGAGGTGTGTGAAGTCACAGAATTGAGGTGTTTGAAGTCATATATTGGAGGTGTGTGAAGTCAAAATTGATGTGTGAAGTCATAGAATGGAGGTGTGTGAAATCATAGAATGAGGGTGTGTGAGGTCATAGAATGGAGGTTTGTGAAGTCACAGAATGGAGGTGTGTGAAATCATAGAATGAAGGTGTGTGAAGTCATACAATGGAAGTGTGTGAAGTCAAAGAATGGAGGTGTGTGAAGGCATAGAATGGAGGTGTGTGAAGTCATAGAATGGAGGTGTGTGAAGTCATATAATGGAGGTGTGTGAAGACACAGAATGGAGGTGTGTGAAGTCAGAATGGAGGTGTGAAGTCATAGAATGGAGTTGGGTGAAGTCATAGAAAGGAGGTGTGTGAAGTCATAGAGTGCAGGTGAGTGAAGTCACAGATTCGAGGTCTGTGAAGTCATAGAATGGAGGTGTGTGATGTCAGAATGGAGGTGTGCGAAGTCATAGAATAGAGGTGTGTGAAGTCAGAATGGAGGTGTGTGAAGTCATAGATGGAGTTGTGTGAAGTCATAGTATGGAGGTGTGTGAAATCATAGAATGGACTTTTGTGAAGTCACAGAATGGAGCCTTGTGAATTCAGAATGGAGGTGTGTGAAGTCATAGAATGGAGGTGTGTGAAGTTATAGAATGGAGGTGTGTGAAGTCACAGAATGGAGGTGTGTGAAGTCAGAACGGAGGTGTGTAGTCATAGATTGGAGGTGGGTGAATTCATAGAAAGGAGGTGTGGGAAGTCATAGAATGGAGGAGTGTGAAGTCATAGAATGCAGGTGAGTGATGTCACAGATTCGATGTCTGTGAAATAATAGAATGGAGGTGTGTGATGTCAGATTGGAGGTGTGTGAAGTCAAAGAATGTAGGTGTGTGAAGTCATTGAATGGAGGTGTGTGAAGTCACAGAATGGAGGTGTGTAAAGTCATACAATGGAGATGTGTGAAGTCAGAATGGAGGTGTGTGAACTGAGAATTGAGGTGTGTGAAGTCATAGAATGTAGATGTGTGAAGTCATAGAATGGAGTATTGTGAAGTTACCGAAGGGAGGTTTGAGAAGTCATAGAATGGAGGTATGAGAAATCAAATTAGAGGGGTGTGAAGTCGGAAAATGGAGGTGTGTGAAGTCATAGAATAGAGGTGGGTGAAGTCATAGAGTGGAGGTGTATGAAGTCATAGAATGGCGGTGTGAAGTCACTGAATTGACGGGTTTAAAGTCATAGAATGGAGGTGTGTGATGTCAGAATGGAGGTGTGCGAAGTCATAGAATAGAGGTTTGTGAAGTCAGAATGGAGGTGTGTGAAGTCATAGAATGGAGGTGTGTGAACTCATAGAATGGAGGTGTGACGTCACAATGGAAGTGTGTGAAGTCACAGAATGGAGGTGTGTGAATTCATACAATGGAGGTGTGTGAAGTCAGAATGGAATTTTGTGAAGTCACAGAATTGAGCTGTGTGAATTCAGAATGGAGGTGTGTGAAGTCAGAGAATGGAGGTGTGTGAAGTCAGAATGGCGGTGTGTGAACTCATAGAATAGAGGTGTGTGTAGTAACAATGGAGGTGTGTGAAGTCATAGAATGGAGGTGTGTGAAGTCATAGAATGGGTGTTTGTGAAGTAACAATGAAGGTGTGTGAAGTCATAGAATGGAGGTGTGTGAAGTCACAGAATGGAGGTGTGGGAAGTCACAGATTGAAGAAGTGTGAAGTCACAGAATGGAGGTGTGTGAACCCAGAATGGAGGTTTGTAAAGTCACAGAATGGAGGTGTGTGAAGTCATAGAATGGAAGTGTGTGAAGTCATAGAATGGAGGTGTGTGAAGTCACAGAATGGACGGTATGAAGTCATAGAATGGAGGTGTGTGAAGTCACAGAACTGAGGTGTTTGAAGTCAAATATTGGAGGTGTGTGAAATCATAATGGATGTGTGAAGTCATAGAATGGAGGCGTGTGAAATCACAGAATGAGGGTGTGTGAGGTCATAGAATGGAGGTGTGTGAAGTCACAGAATGGAGGTGTGTGAAGTCATAGAATGGAGGTGTGTGAAGTCATAGAATGGAAGTGTGTGAAGTCACAGATTGGAGGTGTGTGACGTCACAGAATCGAGGTGTGAGAAGTCACAGAATGGAGGTGTGTGAAGTCAGAATGGAGGTGTGTGAAGTCACAGAATGGAGGTGTGTGAAGTCAAAGAATGGAGGTGTGTGAAGGCATAGAATGGAGGTGTGGGAAGTCAGAATGGAGGAGTGTGAAGTCATAGAGTGGAGGTGAGTGAAGTCACATATTCGAGGTCTGTGAATTCATAGAATGGAGGTGTGTGAAGTCACAATGGAGGTGTACAAAGTCACAGAATGGAGGTGTGTGAAGTCATAGAATGAAGTGTGTGAAGTCATAGAATGGAGGTGTGTGAAGTCACAGAATGGACGGTTTGAAGTCATAGAATGGAGGTGTGTGAAGTCACAGAATTGAGGTGTTTGAAGTCATATATTGGAGGTGTGTGAAGTCAAAATGGATGTGTGAAGTCATAGAATGGAGGTGTGTGAAATCATAGAATGAGGGTGTGTGAGGTCATAGAATGGAGGTTTGTGAAGTCACAGAATGGAGGTGTGTGAAATCATAGAATGAAGGTTTGTGAAGTCATAGAATGGAAGTGTGTGAAGTCACAGAATGGAGGTGTGTAGTCACAGAATGGAAGGTGTGTGAAATCACAGAATAGAGGTGTGTGAACTCAGAATGGAGGTGAGTGAAGTCAGAGAATGGAGGTGTGTGAAGTCACAGAATGGACGGTTTGAAGTCATAGAATGGAGGTGTGTGAAGTCACAGAATTGAGGTGTTTGAAGTCATATATTGGAGGTGTGTGAAGTCAAAATTGATGTGTGAAGTCATAGAATGGAGGTGTGTGAAATCATAGAATGAGGGTGTGTGAGGTCATAGAATGGAGGTTTGTGAAGTCACAGAATGGAGGTGTGTGAAATCATAGAATGAAGGTGTGTGAAGTCATACAATGGAAGTGTGTGAAGTCAAAGAATGGAGGTGTGTGAAGGCATAGAATGGAGGTGTGTGAAGTCATAGAATGGAGGTGTGTGAAGTCATATAATGGAGGTGTGTGAAGACACAGAATGGAGGTGTGTGAAGTCAGAATGGAGGTGTGAAGTCATAGAATGGAGTTGGGTGAAGTCATAGAAAGGAGGTGTGTGAAGTCATAGAGTGCAGGTGAGTGAAGTCACAGATTCGAGGTCTGTGAAGTCATAGAATGGAGGTGTGTGATGTCAGAATGGAGGTGTGCGAAGTCATAGAATAGAGGTGTGTGAAGTCAGAATGGAGGTGTGTGAAGTCATAGATGGAGTTGTGTGAAGTCATAGTATGGAGGTGTGTGAAATCATAGAATGGACTTTTGTGAAGTCACAGAATGGAGCCTTGTGAATTCAGAATGGAGGTGTGTGAAGTCATAGAATGGAGGTGTGTGAAGTTATAGAATGGAGGTGTGTGAAGTCACAGAATGGAGGTGTGTGAAGTCAGAACGGAGGTGTGTAGTCATAGATTGGAGGTGGGTGAATTCATAGAAAGGAGGTGTGGGAAGTCATAGAATGGAGGAGTGTGAAGTCATAGAATGCAGGTGAGTGATGTCACAGATTCGATGTCTGTGAAATAATAGAATGGAGGTGTGTGATGTCAGATTGGAGGTGTGTGAAGTCAAAGAATGTAGGTGTGTGAAGTCATTGAATGGAGGTGTGTGAAGTCACAGAATGGAGGTGTGTAAAGTCATACAATGGAGATGTGTGAAGTCAGAATGGAGGTGTGTGAACTGAGAATTGAGGTGTGTGAAGTCATAGAATGTAGATGTGTGAAGTCATAGAATGGAGTATTGTGAAGTTACCGAAGGGAGGTTTGAGAAGTCATAGAATGGAGGTATGAGAAATCAAATTAGAGGGGTGTGAAGTCGGAAAATGGAGGTGTGTGAAGTCATAGAATAGAGGTGGGTGAAGTCATAGAGTGGAGGTGTATGAAGTCATAGAATGGCGGTGTGAAGTCACTGAATTGACGGGTTTAAAGTCATAGAATGGAGGTGTGTGATGTCAGAATGGAGGTGTGCGAAGTCATAGAATAGAGGTTTGTGAAGTCAGAATGGAGGTGTGTGAAGTCATAGAATGGAGGTGTGTGAACTCATAGAATGGAGGTGTGACGTCACAATGGAAGTGTGTGAAGTCACAGAATGGAGGTGTGTGAATTCATACAATGGAGGTGTGTGAAGTCAGAATGGAATTTTGTGAAGTCACAGAATTGAGCTGTGTGAATTCAGAATGGAGGTGTGTGAAGTCAGAGAATGGAGGTGTGTGAAGTCAGAATGGCGGTGTGTGAACTCATAGAATGGAGGTGTGTGTAGTAACAATGGAGGTGTGTGAAGTCATAGAATGGAGGTGTGTGAAGTCACAGAATGGAGGAGTAGGAAGTCATAGAATGGAGGTGTGTGAAGTCATAGAATGGGTGTTTGTGAAGTAACAATGAAGGTGTGTGAAGTCATAGAATGGAGGTGTGTGAAGTCACAGAATGGAGGTGTGGGAAGTCACAGATTGAAGAAGTGTGAAGTCACAGAATGGAGGTGTGTGAACCCAGAATGGAGGTTTGTAAAGTCACAGAATGGAGGTGTGTGAAGTCATAGAATGGAAGTGTGTGAAGTCATAGAATGGAGGTGTGTGAAGTCACAGAATGGACGGTATGAAGTCATAGAATGGAGGTGTGTGAAGTCACAGAACTGAGGTGTTTGAAGTCAAATATTGGAGGTGTGTGAAATCATAATGGATGTGTGAAGTCATAGAATGGAGGCGTGTGAAATCACAGAATGAGGGTGTGTGAGGTCATAGAATGGAGGTGTGTGAAGTCACAGAATGGAGGTGTGTGAAGTCATAGAATGGAGGTGTGTGAAGTCATAGAATGGAAGTGTGTGAAGTCACAGATTGGAGGTGTGTGACGTCACAGAATCGAGGTGTGAGAAGTCACAGAATGGAGGTGTGTGAAGTCAGAATGGAGGTGTGTGAAGTCACAGAATGGAGGTGTGTGAAGTCAAAGAATGGAGGTGTGTGAAGGCATAGAATGGAGGTGTGGGAAGTCAGAATGGAGGAGTGTGAAGTCATAGAGTGGAGGTGAGTGAAGTCACATATTCGAGGTCTGTGAATTCATAGAATGGAGGTGTGTGAAGTCACAATGGAGGTGTACAAAGTCACAGAATGGAGGTGTGTGAAGTCATAGAATGAAGTGTGTGAAGTCATAGAATGGAGGTGTGTGAAGTCACAGAATGGACGGTTTGAAGTCATAGAATGGAGGTGTGTGAAGTCACAGAATTGAGGTGTTTGAAGTCATATATTGGAGGTGTGTGAAGTCAAAATGGATGTGTGAAGTCATAGAATGGAGGTGTGTGAAATCATAGAATGAGGGTGTGTGAGGTCATAGAATGGAGGTTTGTGAAGTCACAGAATGGAGGTGTGTGAAATCATAGAATGAAGGTTTGTGAAGTCATAGAATGGAAGTGTGTGAAGTCACAGAATGGAGGTGTGTAGTCACAGAATGGAAGGTGTGTGAAATCACAGAATAGAGGTGTGTGAACTCAGAATGGAGGTGAGTGAAGTCAGAGAATGGAGGTGTGTGAAGTCACAGAATGGACGGTTTGAAGTCATAGAATGGAGGTGTGTGAAGTCACAGAATTGAGGTGTTTGAAGTCATATATTGGAGGTGTGTGAAGTCAAAATTGATGTGTGAAGTCATAGAATGGAGGTGTGTGAAATCATAGAATGAGGGTGTGTGAGGTCATAGAATGGAGGTTTGTGAAGTCACAGAATGGAGGTGTGTGAAATCATAGAATGAAGGTGTGTGAAGTCATACAATGGAAGTGTGTGAAGTCAAAGAATGGAGGTGTGTGAAGGCATAGAATGGAGGTGTGTGAAGTCATAGAATGGAGGTGTGTGAAGTCATATAATGGAGGTGTGTGAAGACACAGAATGGAGGTGTGTGAAGTCAGAATGGAGGTGTGAAGTCATAGAATGGAGTTGGGTGAAGTCATAGAAAGGAGGTGTGTGAAGTCATAGAGTGCAGGTGAGTGAAGTCACAGATTCGAGGTCTGTGAAGTCATAGAATGGAGGTGTGTGATGTCAGAATGGAGGTGTGCGAAGTCATAGAATAGAGGTGTGTGAAGTCAGAATGGAGGTGTGTGAAGTCATAGATGGAGTTGTGTGAAGTCATAGTATGGAGGTGTGTGAAATCATAGAATGGACTTTTGTGAAGTCACAGAATGGAGCCTTGTGAATTCAGAATGGAGGTGTGTGAAGTCATAGAATGGAGGTGTGTGAAGTTATAGAATGGAGGTGTGTGAAGTCACAGAATGGAGGTGTGTGAAGTCAGAACGGAGGTGTGTAGTCATAGATTGGAGGTGGGTGAATTCATAGAAAGGAGGTGTGGGAAGTCATAGAATGGAGGAGTGTGAAGTCATAGAATGCAGGTGAGTGATGTCACAGATTCGATGTCTGTGAAATAATAGAATGGAGGTGTGTGATGTCAGATTGGAGGTGTGTGAAGTCAAAGAATGTAGGTGTGTGAAGTCATTGAATGGAGGTGTGTGAAGTCACAGAATGGAGGTGTGTAAAGTCATACAATGGAGATGTGTGAAGTCAGAATGGAGGTGTGTGAACTGAGAATTGAGGTGTGTGAAGTCATAGAATGTAGATGTGTGAAGTCATAGAATGGAGTATTGTGAAGTTACCGAAGGGAGGTTTGAGAAGTCATAGAATGGAGGTATGAGAAATCAAATTAGAGGGGTGTGAAGTCGGAAAATGGAGGTGTGTGAAGTCATAGAATAGAGGTGGGTGAAGTCATAGAGTGGAGGTGTATGAAGTCATAGAATGGCGGTGTGAAGTCACTGAATTGACGGGTTTAAAGTCATAGAATGGAGGTGTGTGATGTCAGAATGGAGGTGTGCGAAGTCATAGAATAGAGGTTTGTGAAGTCAGAATGGAGGTGTGTGAAGTCATAGAATGGAGGTGTGTGAACTCATAGAATGGAGGTGTGACGTCACAATGGAAGTGTGTGAAGTCACAGAATGGAGGTGTGTGAATTCATACAATGGAGGTGTGTGAAGTCAGAATGGAATTTTGTGAAGTCACAGAATTGAGCTGTGTGAATTCAGAATGGAGGTGTGTGAAGTCAGAGAATGGAGGTGTGTGAAGTCAGAATGGCGGTGTGTGAACTCATAGAATGGAGGTGTGTGTAGTAACAATGGAGGTGTGTGAAGTCATAGAATGGAGGTGTGTGAAGTCACAGAATGGAGGAGTAGGAAGTCATAGAATGGAGGTGTGTGAAGTCATAGAATGGGTGTTTGTGAAGTAACAATGAAGGTGTGTGAAGTCATAGAATGGAGGTGTGTGAAGTCACAGAAAGGAGGTGTGGGAAGTCACAGATTGAAGAAGTGTGAAGTCACAGAATGGAGGTGTGTGAACCCAGAATGGAGGTTTGTAAAGTCACAGAATGGAGGTGTGTGAAGTCATAGAATGGAAGTGTGTGAAGTCATAGAATGGAGGTGTGTGAAGTCACAGAATGGACGGTATGAAGTCATAGAATGGAGGTGTGTGAAGTCACAGAACTGAGGTGTTTGAAGTCAAATATTGGAGGTGTGTGAAATCATAATGGATGTGTGAAGTCATAGAATGGAGGCGTGTGAAATCACAGAATGAGGGTGTGTGAGGTCATAGAATGGAGGTGTGTGAAGTCACAGAATGGAGGTGTGTGAAGTCATAGAATGGAGGTGTGTGAAGTCATAGAATGGAAGTGTGTGAAGTCACAGATTGGAGGTGTGTGACGTCACAGAATCGAGGTGTGAGAAGTCACAGAATGGAGGTGTGTGAAGTCAGAATGGAGGTGTGTGAAGTCACAGAATGGAGGTGTGTGAAGTCAAAGAATGGAGGTGTGTGAAGGCATAGAATGGAGGTGTGTGAAGTCATAGAATGGAGGTGTGTGAAGTCATATAATGGAGGTGTGTGAAGACACAGAATGGAGGTATGTGAAGTCAGAATGGAGGTGTGAAGTCATAGAATGGAGTTGGGTGAAGTCATAGAAAGGAGGTGTGTGAAGTCATAGAGTGCAGGTGAGTGAAGTCATAGATTCGAGGTCTGTGAAGTCATAGAATGGAGTTGTGTGATGTCAGAATGGAGGTGTGCGAAGTCATAGAATAGAGGTGTGTGAAGTCAGAATGGAGGTGTGTGAAGTCATAGATGGAGTTGTGTGAAGTCATAGTATGGAGGTGTGTGAAATCATAGAATGGACTTTTGTGAAGTCACAGAATGGAGCCTTGTGAATTCAGAATGGAGGTGTGTGAAGTCATAGAATGGAGGTGTGTGAAGTTATAGAATGGAGGTGTGTGAAGTCACAGAATGGAGGTGTGTGAAGTCAGAACGGAGGTGTGTAGTCATAGATTGGAGGTGGGTGAATTCATAGAAAGGAGGTGTGGGAAGTCATAGAATGGAGGAGTGTGAAGTCATAGAATGCAGGTGAGTGATGTCACAGATTCGAGGTCTGTGAAATAATAGAATGGAGGTGTGTGATGTCAGATTGGAGGTGTGTGAAGTCAAAGAATGTAGGTGTGTGAAGTCATTGAATGGAGGTGTGTGAAGTCACAGAATGGAGGTGTGTAAAGTCATACAATGGAGATGTGTGAAGTCAGAATGGAGGTGTGTGAACTGAGAATTGAGGTGTGTGAAGTCATAGAATGTAGATGTGTGAAGTCATAGAATGGAGTATTGTGAAGTCACCGAAGGGAGGTTTGAGAAGTCATAGAATGGAGGTATGAGAAATCAAATTAGAGGGGTGTGAAGTCGGAAAATGGAGGTGTGTGAAGTCATAGAATAGAGGTGGGTGAAGTCATAGAGTGGAGGTGTATGAAGTCATAGAATGGCGGTGTGAAGTCACTGAATTGACGGGTTTAAAGTCATAGAATGGAGGTGTGTGATGTCAGAATGGAGGTGTGCGAAGTCATAGAATAGAGGTTTGTGAAGTCAGAATGGAGGTGTGTGAAGTCATAGAATGGAGGTGTGTGAACTCATAGAATGGAGGTGTGACGTCACAATGGAAGTGTGTGAAGTCACAGAATGGAGGTGTGTGAATTCATACAATGGAGGTGTGTGAAGTCAGAATGGAATTTTGTGAAGTCACAGAATTGAGCTGTGTGAATTCAGAATGGAGGTGTGTGAAGTCAGAGAATGGAGGTGTGTGAAGTCAGAATGGCGGTGTGTGAACTCATAGAATGGAGGTGTGTGTAGTAACAATGGAGGTGTGTGAAGTCATAGAATGGAGGTGTGTGAAGTCACAGAATGGAGGAGTAGGAAGTCATAGAATGGAGGTGTGTGAAGTCATAGAATGGGTGTTTGTGAAGTAACAATGAAGGTGTGTGAAGTCATAGAATGGAGGTGTGTGAAGTCACAGAATGGAGGTGTGGGAAGTCACAGATTGAAGAAGTGTGAAGTCACAGAATGGAGGTGTGTGAACCCAGAATGGAGGTTTGTAAAGTCACAGAATGGAGGTGTGTGAAGTCATAGAATGGAAGTGTGCGAAGTCATAGAATGGAGGTGTGTGAAGTCACAGAATGGACGGTATGAAGTCATAGAATGGAGGTGTGTGAAGTCACAGAACTGAGGTGTTTGAAGTCAAATATTGGAGGTGTGTGAAATCAAAATGGATGTGTGAAGTCATACAATGGAGGCGTGTGAAATCACAGAATGAGGGTGTGTGAGGTCATAGAATGGAGGTGTGTGAAGTCACAGAATGGAGGTGTGTGAAGTCATAGAATGGAGGTGTGTGAAGTCATAGAATTGAAGTGTGTGAAGTCACAGATTGGAGGTGTGTGACGTCACAGAATCGAGGTGTGAGAAGTTACAGAATGGAGGAGTGTGAAGTCAGAATGGAGGTGTGTGAAGTCACAGAATGGAGGTGTGTGAAGTCAAAGAATGGAGGTGTGTGAAGGCATAGAATGGAGGTGTGTGAAGTCATAGAATGGAGGTGTGTGAAGTCATATAATGGAGGTGTGTGAAGACACAGAATGGAGGTGTGTGAAGTCAGAATGGAGGTGTGAAGTCATAGAATGGAGTTGGGTGAAGTCATAGAAAGGAGGTGTGTGAAGTCATAGAATGGATGTGTGTGTAGTCATAGAATGGAGGTGTGTGAAGTCAGAATGGAGGTGTGTGAAGTCACAGAATGGACGTGTGTGAAGTCATAGAATGGAGGTGTGTGAAGTCACAGAATGGAGGTGTGGGAAGTCACAGATTGGAGGTCTGTGAAGTCCCAGAATTGAGGTGTGTGAACTCAGAATGGAGGTGTGCAAAGCCACAGAATGGAGGTGTGTGAAGTCATAGAATGGAGGTGTGTGAAGTCACAGAATGGACGTGTGTGAAGTCATAGAATGGAGGTGTGTGAAGTCACAGAATGGAGGTGTGGGAAGTCACAGATTGGAGGTCTGTGAAGTCCCAGAATTGAGGTGTGTGAACTCAGAATGGAGGTGTGCAAAGCCACAGAATGGAGGTGTGTGAAGTCATAGAATGAAGTGTGTGAAGTCATAGAATGGAGGTGTTTGAAGTCACAGAATGGACGGTTTGAAGTCATAGATTGGAGGTGTGTGAAGTCACAGAATTGAGGTGTTTGAAGTCATATATTGGAGGTGTGTGAAGTCAAAATGGATGTGTGAAGTCATAGAATGGAGCTGTGTAAAGTCACAGAATGGAGGTGTGTGAAGTCTTAGAATGCAGGTGTGTGAAGTCACAGAATGGACGTGTGTGAAGTCATAGAATGGAGGTGTGTGAAGTCATAGAATGGATGTGTGTGAAGTCACAGAATGGAGGTGTGGGAAGTCACAGATTGGAGGTCTGTGAAGTCCCAGAATTGAGGTGTGTGAACTCAGAATGGAGGTGTGCAAAGCCACAGAATGGAGGTGTGTGAAGTCATAGAATTGAGTGTGTGAAGTCACAGAATGGAGGTGTGTGAAGTCACAGAATGGAAGGTGTGTGAAGTCATAGAATGGAGGTGTGTGAACTCAGAATGGAGGTGAGTGAAGTCATAGAATGGAGGTGTGTGAAGTCACAGAATGGACGGTTTGAAGTCATAGAATGGACGTGTGTGAAGTCACAGAATTGAGGTGTTTGAAGTCATATATTGGAGGTGTGTGAAGTCAAAATTGATGTGTGAAGTCATAGAATGGAGGTGTGTGAAATCATAGAATAAGGGTGTGTGAGGTCATAGAATGAAGGTGTGTGAAGTCATAGAATGGAAGTGTGTGAAGTCACAGAATGGAGGTTTGTGAAGTCACAGAATGGAGGTGTGTGAACTCAGAATGGAGGTGTATGAAGTCAGAGAATGGAGGTGTGTGAAGTCATAGAATGGAAGTGTGTGAATTCATAGAATGGATGTGTGTGAAGACAGAATGGAGGTGTGTGAAGTCACAGAATGGAGGTTTGTGAAGTCATAGAATGGAGGTGTGTGAAGTCATAGCAGGGATGTTTCTGAAGTAAGAATGAAGGTGTGTGAAGTCATAGAATGGAGGTGTGGGAAGTCATAGAGTGCAGGTGAGTGAAGTCATAGATTCGAGGTCTGTGAAATCATAGAATGGAGGTGTGTGATGTCAGATTGGAGGTGTGTGAAGTCAAAGAATATAGGTGTGTGAAGTCATTGAATGGAGGTGAGTGAAGTCACAGAATGGAGATGTGTGAAATCAGAAGAGAGGTGTGCGAAGTCATAGAATGAAGGTGTGTGAAGTCAGAATGGAGGTGTATGAAGTCACAGAATGGAGGTGTGGGAAGTCACAGAATAGAGGTGTGTGACGTCACAGAATGGAGGTGTGTGAACTCAGAATGGAGGTGTATAAAGGCACAGAATGGAGGTGTGTGAAATCATAGAATGTAAGTGTGTGAAGTCATAGAATGGAGGTGTGTGAAGTCACAGAATGGACGTTATGAAGTCATAGAATAGAGCTGTGTGAAGTCACAGGATTGAGGTGGTTGAAGTCATATATTGGAGGTGTGTGAAGTCAAAATGCATGTGTGAAGTCACAGAATGGAGGTTTGTGAAGTCATAGAATGGAGGTGTGTGAGTGTTTCTGAAGTAAAAATGAAGGTGTGTGAAGTCATGGAATGGAGTTGTGTGAAGTCACAGAATGGAGGTGTGTGAAATCAGAATGGAGGTGTGTAGTCATAGATTGGAGTTGGGTGAAGTCGTAGAATGGAGGAGTGTGAAGTCATAGAGTGCAGGTGAGTGAAGTCACAGATTCGAGGTCTGTGAAGTCATAGAATGGAGGTGTGTGATGTCAGAATGGAGGTGTGCGAAGTCATAGAATAGAGGTGTGTGAAGTCAGAATGGAGGTGTGTGAAGTCATAGATGGAGTTGTGTGAAGTCATAGTATGGAGGTGTGTGAAATCATAGAATGGACTTTTGTGAAGTCACAGAATGGAGCCTTGTGAATTGAGAATGGAGGTGTGTGAAGTCATAGAATGGAGGTGTGTGAAGTTATAGAATGTAGGTGTGTGAAGTCACAGAATGGAGGTGTGTGAAGTCAGAACGGAGGTGTGTAGTCATAGATTGGAGGTGGGTGAATTCATAGAAAGGAGGTGTGGGAAGTCATAGAATGGAGGAGTGTGAAGTCATAGAATGCAGGTGAGTGATGTCACAGATTCGAGGTCTGTGAAATAATAGAATGGAGGTGTGTGATGTCAGATTGGAGGTGTGTGAAGTCAAAGAATGTAGGTGTGTGAAGTCATTGAATGGAGGTGTGTGAAGTCACAGAATGGAGGTGTGTAAAGTCATACAATGGAGATGTGTGAAGTCAGAATGGAGGTGTGTGAAGTCACAGAATTGAGGTGTGTGAACTGAGAATTGAGGTGTGTGAAGTCATAGAATGTAGATGTGTGAAGTCATAGAATGGAGTATTGTGAAGTCACCGAAGGGAGGTTTGAGAAGTCATAGAATGGAGGTATGAGAAATCAAATTAGAGGGGTGTGAATTCGGAAAATGGAGGTGTGTGAAGTCATAGAATAGAGGTGGGTGAAGTCATAGAGTGGAGGTGTATGATGTCATAGAATGGCGGTGTGAAGTCACTGAATTGACGGGTTTAAAGTCATAGAATGGAGGTGTGTGATGTCAGAATTGAGGTGTGCGAAGTCATAGAATAGAGGTTTGTGAAGTCAGAATGGAGGTGTGTGAAGTCATAGAATGGAGGTGTGTGAACTCATAGAATGGAGGTGTGTGACGTCACAATGGAAGTGTGTGAAGTCACAGAATGGAGGTGTGTGAATTCATACAATGGAGGTGTGTGAAGTCAGAATGGAATTTTGTGAAGTCACAGAATTGAGCTGTGTGAATTCAGAATGGAGGTGTGTGAACTCAGAGAATGGATGTGTGTGAAGTAAGAATGGCGGTGTGTGAACTCATAGAATGGAGGTGTGTGTAGTCACAATGGAGGTGTGTGAAGTCATAGAATGGAGGTGTGTGAAGTCACAGAATGGAGGAGTGGGAAGTCATAGAATGGAGGTGTGTGAAGTCATAGAATGCGTGTTTGTGAAGTAAGAATGAAGGTGTGTGAAGTCATAGAATGGAGGTGTGTGAAATCACAGAATGGAGGTGTGGGAAGTCACAGATTGAAGAAGTGTGAAGTCACAGAATGGAGGTGTGTGAACCCAGAATGGAGGTGTGTAAAGTCACAGAATGGAGGTGTGTGAAGTCATAGAATGGAAGTGTGTGAAGTCCTAGAATGGAGGTGTGTGAAGTCACAGAATGGACGGTATGAAGTCATAGAATGCAGGTGTGTGAAGTCACAGAACTGAGGTGTTTGAAGTCAAATATTGGAGGTGTGTGAAATCAAAATGGACGTGTGAAGTCATAGAATGGAGGCGTGTGAAATCACAGAATGAGGGTGTGTGAGGTCATAGAATGGAGGTGTGTGAAGTCACAGAATGGAGGTGTGTGAAGTCATAGAATGGAGGTGTGTGAAGTCATAGAATGGAAGTGTGTGAAGTCACAGATTGGAGGTGTGTGAAGTCAGAGAATCGAGGTGTGAGAAGTCATAGAATGTAGGTGTGTGAACTCAGAATGGAGGTGTGTGAAGTCACAGAATGGAGGTGTGTGAAGTCAAAGAATGGAGGTGTGTGAAGCCATAGAATGGAGGTGTGTGAAGTCATAGAATGGAGGTGTGTGAAGTCATATAATGGAGGTGTGTGAAGACACAGAATGGAGGTGTGTGAAGTCAGAATGGAGGTGTGAAGTCATAGAATGGTGTTGGGTGAAGTCACAGAAAGGAGGTGTGTGAAGTCATAGAATGGATGTGTGTGTAGTTATAGAATGGAGGTGTGTGAAGTCAGAATGGAGGTGTGTGAACTCATAGAATGGTAGTGTGTGTAGTCACAATGGAGGTGTGTGAAGTCATAGAATGGAGGTGTGTGAAGTCACAGAATGGACGTGTGTGAAGTCATAGAATGGAGGTGTGTGAAGTCACAGAATGGAGGTGTGGGAAGTCACAGATTGGAGGTCTGTGAAGTCCCAGAATTGAGGTGTGTGAACTCAGAATGGAGGTGTGCAAAGCCACAGAATGGAGGTGTGTGAAGTCATAGAATGAAATGTGTGAAGTCACAGAATGGAGGCGTGTGAAGTCACAGAATGGACGGTTTGAAGTCATAGAATGGAGGTTTGTGAAATCACAGAATTGAGGTGTTTGAAGTCATATATTGGAGGTGTGTGAAGTCAAAATGGATGTGTGTAGTCATAGAATGGAGGTGTGTGAAATCATAGAATGAGGGTGTGTGAGGTCATAGAATGGAGGTTTGTGAAGTCACAGCATGGAGGTGTGTGAAATCATAGAATGAAGGTTTGTGAAGTCATAGAATGGAAGTGTGTAAAGTCACAGAATGGAGGTGTGTGAAGTCACAGAATGGAAGGTGTGTGAAATCACAGAATAGAGGTGTGTGAACTCAGAATGGAGGTGAGTGAAGTCATAGAATGGAGGTGTGTGAAGTCACAGAATGGACGGTTTGAAGTCATAGAATGGAGGTGTGTGAAGTCACAGAATTGAGGTGTTTGAAGTCATATATTGGAGGTGTGTGAAGTCAAAATGGATGTGTGAAGTCATAGAATGGAGGTGTGTGAAATCATAGAATGAGGGTGTGTGAGGTCATAGAATGGAGGATTGTGAAGTCATAGAATGGAGGTGTGTGAAATCATAGAATGAAGGTGTGTGAAGTCATAGAATGCAAGTGTGTGAAGTCACAGAATGGAGGTTTGTGAAGTCACAGAATGGAGGTGTGTGAACTCAGAATGGAGGTGTGTGAAGTCAGAGAATGGAGGTGTGTGAAGTCATAGAATGGAAGTGTGTGAAGTCATAGAATGGAAGTGTGTGAAGCCAGAATGGAGGTGTGTGAAGTCACAGAATGGAGGTGTGTGAACTCAGAATGGAGGTGTGTGAAGTCAGAGAATGGAGGTGTGTGAAGTCATAGAATGGAAGTGTGTGAAGTCATAGAATGGAAGTGTGTGAAGTCACAGAATGGAGGTTTGTGAAGTCACAGAATGGAGGTGTGTGAACTCAGATTGGAGGTGTGTGAAGTCAGAGAATGGAGGTGTGTGAAGTCATAGAATGGAAGTGTGTGAAGTCATAGAATGGAAGTGTGTGAAGCCAGAATGGAGGTGTGTGAAGTCACAGAATGGAGGTTTGTGAAGTCATAGAATGGAGGTGTGTGAAGTCATATAATGGATGTTTCTGAAGTAAGAATGAAGGTGTGTGAAGTCATAGAAGGGAGGTGTGTGAAGTCATAGAATGGAGGTGTGTGAAGTCACAGAATGGAGGTGTGTGAAGTCAGAATGGAGGTGTGTAGTCATAGATTGGAGGTGGGTGAAGTCATAGAAAGGAGGTGTGGGAAGTCATAGAGTGCAGGTGAGTGAAGTCATAGATTCGAGGTCTGTGAAATCATAGAATGGAGGTGTGTGATGTCAGATTGGAGGTGTGTGAAGTCAAAGAATGTAGGTGTGTGAAGTCATTGAATGGAGGTGAGTGAAGTCACAGAATGGAGATGTGTGAAATCAGAAGAGAGATGTGCGAAGTCATAGAATGGAGGTGTGTGAAGTCAGAATGGAGGTGTACGAAGTCATAGAATGGAGGTGTGGGAAGTCAGAATAGAGGTGTGAGAAGTCATAGAATGGAGGTGTGTGAAATCACAGAATGGAGGTGTGGGAAGTCACAGAATCGACGTGTGAGAAGTCACAGAATGGAGGTTTGTGAACTCAGAATGGAGGTGTGTGAAGTCACAGAATGGAGGTGTGTGAGGTCAAAAATGGAGGTGTGTGAAGTCACATAATGGAGGTGTGTGAAATCATAGAATGGAGGTGTGTGAAGTCACAGAATGGAGGTGGGTGAAGTCAGAATGGAGGTGTGTGAAGTCATAGAATGGAGGTGTGTGAAGTCAGAATGGAGGTGTGAAGTCATAGAATGTAGGTGGGTGAAGTCATAGAACTTAGGTGTGGGAAGTCATAGAATGGAGAAATGTGAAGTCATAGAGTGGATTTGAGTGAAGTCACAGATTCGAGGTCTGTGAAGCCATAGAATGGATGTGTGTGAAGTCACAGAATGGAGGTCTGTGAAGTCATACAATGGAGGTCTGTGAAGTCAGAATGGAGGTGTGTCAAGTCACAGAATGGAGGTGTGTGAACTCAGAATGGAGGTTTGTGAAGTCATAGATGGAGGTGTGTGAAGTCATAGTATGGAGATATGTGAAATCATAGAATGGAGTTTTGTGAAGTCACAAAATGGAGATGTGTGAGTCAGAATTGAGGTGTGTGAAGTCATAGAATTTAGATGTGTGAAGTCATAGAATGGAGTATTGTGAAGTCACAAAAGGGAGGTTTGTGAAGTCATAGAATGGAGGTATGATAAATCAAATTAGAGGTGTGTGAATTCGGAGAATGGATGTGTGTGAAGTCATAGAATGGAGGTGTGTGAAGTAACAATGCAGTTGTGTGAACTTTTAGAATGGAGGTGTGTGAAGTCAAAATGTAAGTGTGTGAAGTCATAGAATGTAGGTTTGTGAAGTCATAGAATGGAGGTGTGTGAAGTCACAGAATGGAGGTGTGTGAAGTCATAGAATTCAGGTGTGTGAAGTCACAGAATGGAGGTGTGTGAAATCACAGAATGGAGGTGTGTGAAGTCACAGAATGGAGGTGTGTGAAGTCAGAATGGAGGTGTGTGAAGTCATAGAATGGAGGTGTGTGAAGTCAGAATGGAGGTGTGAAGTCATAGAATGGCGGTGGGTGAAGTCACAGAAATTAGGTGTGGGAAGTCAAAAATGGAGAAGTGTGAAGTCATAGAGTGGAGGTGAGTGAAGTCACAGATTCGAGGTCTGTGAAGTCATAGAATAGAGGTGTGTGAAGTCAGAATGGAGGTGTGTGAAGTCAGAGAATGGAGGTGTGTGAAGTCATACAATGGAGGTGTGTGAAGCCGGAATGGAGGTGTGTGAAGTCACAGAATGGAGTTGTGTGAGTCAGAATTGAGGTGTGTGAAGTCATAGAATGTAGATGTGGGAAGTCATAGAATGGAGTATTGTGAAGTCACCGAAGGGAGGTTTGTGAAGTCATAGAATGGAAGTATGAGAAATCAAATTAGAGGGGTGTGAAGTCGGAAAATGGAGGTGTGTGAAGTCATAGAATGGAGGTGGGTGAAGTCATAGAATGGAGGTGTGTGAATTCAGATTGGAGGTGTGTGAAGTCATAGAATGGAGGTGTGTCAACTCAGAAAGGAGGTGTGTGAAGTCATAGAATGGAGGTGAGTGAAGTCATAGAATGGAGGTGTGTGAAATCATAGAATGGAGGTGTGTGACGTCACAATGGAAGTTTGTGAATTCATAGAATGGAGGTGTGTGAAGTCACAGAATGGAAGTGTGTGAAGTCAGAATGGAGGTGTAAAGTCATAAAATGGAGGTGGGTGAAGTCATAGAAATTAGGTGTGTGAAGTCATAGAATGGAGGTGTGTGAACTCATAGAATGGAGGTGTGTGACGTCACAATGGAAGTTTGTGAAGTCATAGAATGGAGGTGTGTGAAGTCAAAGAATGGAGGTGTGTGAAGTCAGAATGGAGGTGGGTGAAGTCACAGAATGGAGGTGTGTGAAGTCATAGAATGGAAGTGTGTGAAGTCATAGAATGGAGGTGTGTGAAGTCAGAATGGAGGTGGGTGAAGTCACAGAATGGAGGTGTGTGAAGTCATAGAATGGAAGTGTGTGAAGTCATAGAATGGAGCTGTGTGAAGTCACAGAATGGACGTTATGAAGTCATAGAATGGAGGTGTGTGGAGTCACAGAATTGAGGTGTTTGAAGTCATATATTGGAGGTGTGTGAAGTCAAAATGCATGTGTGAAGTCACAGAATGGAGGTTTGTGAAGTCATAGAATGGAGGTGTGTGAATGTTTCCGAAGTAAAAATGAAGGTGTGTGAAGTCATGGAATGGAGGTGTGTGAAGTCACAGAATGGAGGTGTGTGAAGTCAGAATGGAGGTGTGTAGTCATAGATTGGAGGTGGGTGAAGGCACAGAATGGAGGTGTGTGAAGTCATAGAATGGAGCTGTGTGAAGTATGAATGGAGGTGTGTGAAGTCAGAATGGAGGTGGGTGAAGTCACAGAATGGAGGTGTGTGAAGTCATAGAATGGAAGTGTGTGAAGTCATAGAATGGAGGTGTGTGAAGTCAGAATGGAGGTGTGTGAAGTCACCGAATGGAGGTGAGTGAACTCCGAATGGAGTTGTGTGAAGTCACAGAATGGAGGTTTGCGAAGTCATAGAATGGAGGTGTGTGAAGACAAAATTGTGGTGTGTGAACTCATAGAATGGAAGTGTGTGAACTAATAGAATGGAGGTGTGTGAAGTCGTGGAATGGAGGTGTGTGAAGTCAAAGAATGGAGGTGTGTGAAGTCAAACAATGGTGGTGCGTGAAGTCACATAATGGAGGTGTGTGAAGTCACAGAATTGAAGTGTGTGAAGTCAAAACGGAGGTTTGTGAACTCAAAGAATGGAGGTGCGTGAAGTCACAGAATGGAAGTGTGTGAAGTCAGAATGGAGGTGTAAAGTCATAAAATGGAGGTGGGTGAAGTCATAGAAATTAGGTGTGTGAAGTCATAGAATGGAGGTGTGTGAACTCATAGAATGGAGGTGTGTGACGTCACAATGGAAGTTTGTGAAGTCATAGAATGGAGGTGTGTGAAGTCAAAGAATGGAGGTGTGTGAAGTCATACAATGGAGGTGTGTAAAGTCAGAATGGAGGTGTGTGAAGTCACAGAATGGAGGTGTGTGAACTCATAATGGAGGTGTGTGAAGTCATAGTATGGAGATATGTGAAATCATAGAATGGAGTTTTGTGAAGTGACAGAATGGAGTTGTGTGAGTCAGAATTGACGTGTGTGAAGTCATAGAATGTAGATGTGTGAAGTCATAGCATGGAGGTGTGTGAAGTCACTGAATGGAGCTGTGTGAAGTCATAGAATGGAGGTGTGTGAAGTCACAGAATGGAGGTGTGTGTAGTCATAGAATTGAGGTGTGTGACGTCACTGAATGGAGGTGTGTGAAGTCATAGAATGGAGGTGTGTGAAGTTATGGAATGGATGTTTGTAAAGTAAAAATGAAGGTGTGTGAAGTCATAGAACGGAGATGTGTGAAGTCAGAATGGAGGTGTGTGAAGTCACAGAATGGAGATGTGTCAACTCAGAATTTAGGTGTGTGAAGTCAAAGAATGGAGGTGTGTGAAGACATAGAATGGAGGTGTGTGAAGTCAAAGAATGGAGGTGCGTGAGGTCATAGAATATATGTTTGTGAAGTAGGAATGAAGGTGTGTAAAGGCATAGAATGCAGGTGTGTGAAGTCACAAAATGCAGGTGTGTGAAGGCATAGAATGGAGGTGTGTGAAGTCATAGAATGGAGGTGTTTGAAGTCATATAATGGAGGTGTGTGAAGTCGCAGAATGGAGGTGTGTGAAGTCAGAATGGAGGTGTGAAATCATAGAATGGAGTTGGGTGAAGTCATAGAAAGGAGGTGTGTGAAGTCATAGAATGGAGGTGTGTGAAGTCATAGAATGGAGGTGTGTGAAGTCAGAATAAAGGTGTGTGAACTCATAGAATGGTAGTGTGTGTAGTCACAATGGAGGTGTGTGAAGTCACAGAATGGAGGTGGGTGAAGTCACAGATTGGAGGTGTGTGAAGTTCCAGAATTGAGGTGTGTGAACTCAGAATGGAGGTGTGTAAAGTCAGAGAATGGAGGTGTGTGAAGTCATAGAATGGAAGTGTGTGAAGCCATAAAATGGAGGTGTGTGAAGTCACAGAATGGACGGTTTGAGATCATAGAATGGAGGTATGTGAAGACACAGAACTGAGGTGTTTGAAGTCATATATTGGAGGTGTGTGAAGTCAAAATGGATGTGTGAAGTCATAGAATGGAGGTGTGTGAAATCATAGAATGAGGGTGTGTGAGGTCATAGAATGGAGGTTTGTGAAGTCACAGAATGGAGGTGTGTGAAATCATAGAATGAAGGTGTGTGAAGTCATAGAATGGAAGTGTGTGAAGTCACAGGATGGAGGTGTGTGAAGTCACAGAATGGAGATGTGTGAAATCACAGAATAGAGGTGTGTAACTCAGAATGTAAGTCTGTGAAGTCAGAGAATGGAGGTGTGTGAAGTCATAGAATGGAAGTGTGTGATGTCATAGAATGGAAGTGTGTGAAGTCAGAATGGAGGTGTGTGAAGTCACAGAATGGAGGTTTGTGAAGTCATAGAATGGAGGTGTGTGAAGTCATAGAATGGATGTTTCTGAAGTAAGAATGAAGGTGTGTGAAGTCATAGAATGGAGGTGTGTGAAGTCATAGAATGGAGGTGTGTGAAGTCACAGAATGGAGGTGTGTGAAGTCTGAATGGAGGTGTGTAGTCATAGATTGGAGGTGGGTGAAGTCATAGAAAGAGGTGTGGGTAGTCATAGAGTGCAGGTGAGTGAAGTCACAGATTCGAGGTCTGTGAAATCATAGAATGGATGTGTGTGATGTCAGATTGGAGGTGTGTGAAGTCAAAGAATGTAGGTGTGTGAAGTCATTGAATGGAGGTGTGTGAAGTCACAGAATGGAGGTGTGTGAAATCAGAAGAGAGGTGTGCGAAGTCATAGAATGGAGGTGTGTGAAGTCAGAATGGAGGTGTATGAAGTCATAGAATGGAGGTGTGTGAAGTCAGAATAGAGGTGTGTGAAGTAATAGAATGGAGGTGTGTGAAGTCACAGAATGGAGGTGTGGGAAGTGACAGAATAGAGGTGTGTGACGTCACAGAATGGAGGTGTGTGAAGTCAGAATGGAGGTGTGTAAAGGCACAGAATGGAGGTGTGTGAAGTCATAGAATGGAAGTGTGTGAAGTCATAGAATGGAGCTGTGTGAAGTCACAGAATGGACGTTATGAAGTCATAGAATGGAGGTGTGTGGAGTCACAGAATTGAGGTGTTTGAAGTCATATATTGGAGGTGTGTGAAGTCAAAATGAATGTGTGAAGTCACAGAATGGAGGTTTGTGAAGTCATAGAATGGAGGTGTGTGAATGTTTCCGAAGTAAAAATGAAGGTGTGTGAAGTCATGGAATGGAGGTGTGTGAAGTCACAGAATGGAGGTGTGTGAAGTCAGAATGGAGGTGTGTAGTCATAGATTGGAGGTGGGTGAAGGCACAGAATGGAGGTGTGTGAAGTCATAGAATGGAGCTGTGTGAAGTCTGAATGGAGGTGTGTGAAGTCAGAATGGAGGTGGGTGAAGTCACAGAATGGAGGTGTGTGAAGTCATAGAATGGAAGTGTGTGAAGTCATAGAATGGAGGTGTGTGAAGTCAGAATGGAGGTGTGTGAAGTCACCGAATGGAGGTGAGTGAACTCCGAATGGAGTTGTGTGAAGTCACAGAATGGAGGTTTGCGAAGTCATAGAATGGAGGTGTGTGAAGACAAAATTGTGGTGTGTGAACTCATAGAATGGAAGTGTGTGAACTGATAGAATGGAGGTGTGTGAAGTCGTGGAATGGAGGTGTGTGAAGTCAAAGAATGGAGGTGTGTGAAGTCAAACAATGGTGGTGCGTGAAGTCACATAATGGAGGTATGTGAAGTCACAGAATTGAAGTGTGTGAAGTCAAAACGGAGGTTTGTGAACTCAAAGAATGGAGGTGCGTGAAGTCAAAGAATGGAGGTGTGTGAACTCATAGAATGGAGGTGTGTGAAGTCATGGAATGTAGGTTCGTGAAGTCAAACATTGGAAGTGTGGGAAGTTACAGAAAGAAGATGCGTGAAGTCATAGAATGGAGGTGTGTGAAGTCATAGAATGGAGATGTGTGATGTCACAGAATGGAGGTGTGTGAAGTCAGAATGGAGGTGTGAAGTCATAGAATGGAGGTGGGTGAATTCATAGAATGGAATTGTGTGAAGTCATAGAATGGAGGTGTGTGGAGTCACAGAATGGAGGTGTGTGAAGTCATAAAATGGAGGTGGGTGAAGTCATAGAAAGGAGGCGTGGGAAGTCAGAATGGAGGAGTGTGAAGTCATAGAGTGGAGGTGAGTGAAGTCACATATTCGAGGTCTGTGAATTCATAGAATGGAGGTGTGTGAAGTCACAATGGAGGTGTACAAAGTCACAGAATGGAGGTGTGTGAAGTCATAGAATGAAGTGTGTGAAGTCATAGAATGGAGGTGTGTGAAGTCACAGAATGGACGGTTTGAAGTCATTGAATGGAGGTGTGTGAAGTCACAGAATTGAGGTGTTTGAAGTCATATATTGGAGGTGTGTGAAGTCAAAATTGATGTGTGAAGTCATAGAATGGAGGTGTGTGAAATCATAGAATGAGGGTGTGTGAGGTCATAGAATGGAGGTTTGTGAAGTCACAGAATGGAGGTGTGTGAAATCATAGAATGAAGGTTTGTGAAGTCATAGAATGGAAGTGTGTGAAGTCACAGAATGGAGGTGTGTAGTCACAGAATGGAAGGTGTGTGAAATCACAGAATAGAGGTGTGTGAACTCAGAATGGAGGTGAGTGAAGTCACAGAATGGAGGTGTGTGAAGTCACAGCATGGACGGTTTGAAGTCATAGAATGGAGGTGTGTGAAGTCACAGAATTGAGGTGTTTGAAGTCATATATTGGAGGTGTGTGAAGTCAAAATTGATGTGTGAAGTCATAGAATGGAGGTGTGTGAAATCATAGAATGAGGGTGTGTGAGGTCATAGAATGGAGGTTTGTGAAGTCACAGAATGGAGGTGTGTGAAATCATAGAATGAAGGTGTGTGAAGTCATAGAATGGAAGTGTGTGAAGTCACAGAATAGAGGTTTGTGAAGTCACAGAATGGAGGTGTGTGAAATCATAGAATGAAGGTTTGTGAAGTCATAGAATCGAAGTGTGTGAAGTCACAGAATGGAGGTGTGTGAACTCACAGAATGGAAGGTGTGTGAAATCACAGAATAGAGGTGTGTGAACTCAGAATGGAGGTGAGTGAAGGCATAGAATGGAGGTGTGTGAAGTCACAGAATGGACAGTTTGAAGTCATAGAATGGAGGTGTGTGAAGTCACAGAATTGAGGTGTGTGAAGTCACAGAATGGAGGTGTGGGAAGTCACAGATTGGAGGTCTGTGAAGTCCCAGAATTGAGGTGTGTGAACTCAGAATGGAGGTGTGTAAAGTCACAGAATGGAGGTGTGTGAAGTCATAGAATGAAGTGTGTGAAGTCATAGAATGGAGGTGTGTGAAGTCACAGAATGGACGGTTTGAAGTCATAGAATGGAGGTGTGTGAAGTCACAGAATTGAGGTGTTTGAAGTCATATATTGGAGGTGTGTGAAGTCAAAATGGATGTGTGAAGTCATAGAATGGAGGTGTGTGAAATCAGAGAATGAGGGTGTGTAAGGTCATAGAATGGAAGTGTGTGAAGTCACAGAATGGAGGTTTGTGAAGTCACAGAATGGAGGTGTGTGAACTCAGAATGGAGGTGAGTGAAGTCAGAGAATGGAGGTGTGTGAAGTCATAGAATGGAAGTGTGTGAAGTCATAGAATGGAAGTGTGTGAAGACAGAATGGAGGTGTGTGAAGTCACAGAATGGAGGTTTGTGAAGTCATAGAATGGAGGTGTGTGAAGTCATAGAATGGATATTTCTGAAGTAAGAATGAAGGTGTGTGAAGTCATAGAATAGAGGTGTGTGAAGTCATAGAATGGAGGTGTGTGAAGTCACAGAATGGAGGTGTGTGAAGTCAGAATGGAGTTGTGTAGTCATATATTGGAGGTGGGTGAAGTCATAGAAAGGAAGTGTGGGAAGTCATGGAATGGAGCTGTGTGAAGTCAGAATGGAGGTGTGTAAAGGCACAGAATGGAGGTGTGTGAAGTCATAGAATGGAAGTGTGTGAAGTCACAGAATGGAGGTGTGTGAAATCATAGAATGAAGTTTTGTGAAGTCATAGAATGGAAGTGTGTGAAGTCACAGAATTGAGGTGTTTGAAGTCATATATTGGAGGTGTGTGAAGTCAAAATGGATGTGTGAAGTCATAGAATGGAGGTGTGTGAAATCATAGAATGAGGGTGTGTGTGGTCATAGAATGGAGGTTTGTGAAGTCACAGAATAGAGGTGTGTGAAATCATAGAATGAAGGTTTGTGAAGTCATAGAATGGAAGTGTGTGAAGTCACAGAATGGAGGTGTGTAGTCACAGAAAGGAAGGTGTGTGAAATCACAGAATAGAGGTGTGTGAACTCAGAATGGAGGTGAGTGAAGTCATAGAATGGAGGTGTGTGAAGTCACAGAATGGACGGTTTGAAGTCATAGAATGGAGGTAAGTGAAGTCACAGAATTGAGGTGTTTGAAGTCATATATTGGAGGTGTGTGAAGTCAAAATTGATGTGTGAAGTCATAGAATGGAGGTGTGTGAAATCATAGAATGAGGGTGTGTGAGGTCATAGAATGGAGGTTTGTGAAGTCACAGAATGGAGGTGTGTGAAATCATAGAATGAAGGTGTGTGAAGTCATAGAATGGAAGTGTGTGAAGTCACAGAATGGAGGTTTGTGAAGTCACAGAATGGAGGTGTGTGACATCATAGAATGAAGGTTTGTGAAGTCATAGAATCGAAGTGTGTGAAGTCACAGAATGGAGGTGTGTGAAGTCATAGAATGGAAGGTGTGTGAAATCACAGAATAGAGGTGTGTGAACTCAGAATGGAGGTGACTGAAGGCATAGAATGGAGGTGTGTGAAGTCACAGAATGGACGGTTTCAAGTCATAGAATGGAGGTGTGTGAAGTCACAGAATTGAGGTGTGTGAAGTCACAGAATGGAGGTGTGGGAAGTCACAGATTGGAGGTTTGTGAAGTCCCAGAATTGAGGTGTGTGAACTCAGAATGGAGGTGTGTAAAGTCACAGAATGGAGGTGTGTGAAGTCATAGAATGAAGTGTGTGAAGTCATAGAATGGAGGTGTTTGAAGTCACAGAATGGACGGTTTGAAGTCATAGAATGGAGGTGTGTGAAGTCACAGAATTGAGGTGTTTGAAGTCATATATTGGAGGTGTGTGAAGTCAAAATGGATGTGTGAAGTCATAGAATGGAGGTGTGTGAAATCATAGAATGAGGGTGTGTGAGGTCATAGAATGGAGGTTTGTGAAGTCACAGAATGGAGGTGTGTGAAATCATAGAATGAAGGTTTGTGAAGTCATAGAATGGAAGTGTGTGAAGTCACAGAATGGAGGTGTGTGAAGTCACAGAATGGAAGGTGTGTGAAATCACAGAATAGAGGTGTGTGAACTCAGAATGGAGGTGAGTGAAGTCATAGAATGGAGGTGTGTGAACTCATAGAATGGAGGTGTGTGAAGTCATGGAATGGAGGTTCGTGAAGTCAAACATTGGAAGTGTGGGAAGTTACAGAAAGAAGATGCGTGAAGTCATAGAATGGAGGTGTGTGAAGTCATAGAATGGAGGTGTGTGATGTCACAGAATGGAGGTGTGTGAAGTCAGAATGGAGGTGTGAAGTCATAGAATGGAGGTGGGTGAATTCATAGAATGGAATTGTGTGAAGTCATAGAAAGGAGGTGTGTGGAGTCACAGAATGGAGGTGTGTGAAGTCATAAAATGGAGGTGGGTGAAGTCATAGAAAGGAGGTGTGGGAAGTCATAAAATGGAGGAGTGTGAAGTCATAGAGTGGAGGTGAGTGAAGTCACATATTCGAGGTCTGTGAAGTCATAGAATGGAGGTGTGTGAAGTCACAATGGAGGTGTGCAAAGTCACAGAATGGAGGTGTGTGAAGTCATAGAATGAAGTGTGTGAAGTCATAGATTGGAGGTGTGTGAAGTCACAGAATGGACGGTTTGAAGTCATAGAATGGAGGTGTGTGAAATCATAGAATGAGGGTGTGTGAGGTCATAGAATGGAGGTTTGTGAAGTCACAGAATGGAGGTGTGTGAAATCATAGAATGAAGGTTTGTGAAGTCATAGAATGGAAGTGTGTGAAGTCACAGAATGGAGATTTGTGAAGTCACAGAATGGAGGTGTGTGAAATCATAGAATGAAGGTTTGTGAAGTCATAGAATCGAAGTGTGTGAAGTCACAGAATGGAGGTGTGTGAAGTCACAGAATGGAAGGTGTGTGAAATCACAGAATAGAGGTGTGTGAACTCAGAATGGAGGTGAGTGAAGGCATAGAATGGAGGTGTGTGAAGTCACAGAATGGACGGTTTGAAGTCATAGAATGGAGGTGTGTGAAGTCACAGAATTGAGGTGTTTGAAGTCATATATTGGAGGTGTGTGAAGTCAAAATGGATGTGTGAAGTCATAGAATGGAGGTGTGTGAAATCATAGAATGAGGGTGTGTGAGGTCATAGAATGGAAGTGTGTGAAGTCACAGAATGGAGGTGTGTGAAGTCACAGAATGGAAGGTGTGTGAAATCACAGAATAGAGGTGTGTGAACTCAGAATGGAGGTGAGTGAAGTCACAGAAAGTAGGTGTGTGAAGTCATAGAATGGACGGTTTGAAGTCATAGAATGGAGGTGTGTGAAGTCACAGAATTGAGGTGTTTGAAGTCATATATTGGAGGTGTGTGAAGTCAAAAATCATGTGTGAAGTCATAGAATGGAGGTGTGTGAAATCATAGAATGAGGATGTGTGAGGTCATAGAATGGAGGTTTGTGAAGTCACAGAATGGAGGTGTGTGAAATCATAGAATGAAGGTGTGTGAAGTCATAGAATGGAAGTGTGTGAAGTCACAGAATGTAGGTTTGTGAAGTCACAGAATGGAGGTGTGTGAACTCAGAATGGAGGTGAGTGAAGTCATAGAATGGAGGAGTGTGAAGTCATAGAATGGAAGTGTGTGAAGTCATAGAATGGAAGTGTGTGAAGACAGAATGGAGGTGTGTGAAGTCACAGAATGGAGGTTTGTGAAGTCATAGAATGGAGGTGTGTGTAGTCATAGAATGGATATTTCTGAAGTAAGAATGAAGGTGTGTGAAGTCATAGAATGGAGGTGTGTGAAGTCATAGAATGGAGGTGTGTGAAGTCACAGAATGGAGGTGTGTGAAGTCAGAATGGAGGTGTGTAGTCATATATTGGAGGTGGGTGAAGTCATAGAAAGGAAGTGTGGGAAGTCATGGAATGGAACTGTGTGAAGTCAGAATGGAGCTGTGTAAAGGCACAGAATGGAGGTGTGTGAAGTCATAGAATGGAAGTGTGTGAAGTCATAGAATGGAGCTGTGTGAAGTCACAGAATGGACGTTATGAAGTCATAGAATGGAGGTGTATGGAGTCACAGAATTGAGGTGTTTGAAGTCATATATTGGAGGTGTGTGAAGTCAAAATGCATGTGTGAAGTCACAGAATGGAGGTTTGTGAAGTCATAGAATGGAGGTGTGTGAATGTTCCCGAAGTAAAAATGAAGGTGTGTGAAGTCATGGAATGGAGGTGTGTGAAGTCACAGAATGGAGGTGTGTGAAGTCAGAATGGAGGTGTGTAGTCATAGATTGGAGGTGGGTGAAGGCACAGAATGGAGGTGTGTGAAGTTATAGAATGGAGCTGTGTGAAGTCAGAATGGAGGTGTGTGAAGTCAGAATGTAGGTGTGTGATGTCATAGAGTGGAAGTGTGTGAAGTCATAGAATGGAGGTGTGTGAAGTCAGAATGGAGGTGTGTGAAGTCACCGAATGGATGTGAGTGAACTCCGAATGGAGGTGTGTGAAGTCACAGAATGGAGGTTTGCGAAGTCATAGAATGGAGGTGTGTGAAGACAAAATTCTGGTGTGTGAACTCATAGAATGGAAGTGTGTGAACTAATAGAATGGAGGTGTGTGAAGTCGTGGAATGGAGGTGTGTGAAGTCAAAGAATGGAGGTGTGTGAAGTCAAACAATGGTGGTGTGTGAAGTCACATAATGGAGGTGTGTGAAGTCACAGAATTGAAGTGTGTGAAGTGAAAACAGAGGTGTGTGAACTCAAAGAATGGAGGTGTGTGAAGTCACAGAATGGAGATGTGTGAAGTCACAGAATGTAGGTGTGTGAAGTCAAAATTGAGGTGTGTGAAGTCAAAGAATGGAGGTGTGTGAACTCATAGAATGGAGGTGTGTGAAGTCATGGAATGGAGGTTCGTGAAGTCAAACATTGGAAGTGTGGGAAGTTACAGAAAGAAGATGCGTGAAGTCATAGAATTGAGGTGTGTGAAGTCAGAATGCAGGTGTGGGAAGTCATAGAATGGAGGTGTGTGAAGTCATAGAATGGAGGTGTGTGATGTCACAGAATGGAGTTTTGTGAAGTCAGAATGGAGGTGTGAAGTCATAGAATGGAGGTGGGTGAATTCATAGAATGAAATTGTGTGAAGTCATAGAATGGAGGTGTGTGGAGTCACAGAATGGAGATGTGTGAAGTCATAAAATGGAGGTGGGTGAAGTCATAGAAAGGAGGTGTGGGAAGTCATAGAATGGAGGGGAGTGAAGTCATAGAGTGGAGGTGAGTGAAGTCACATATGCGAGGTCTGTGAAGTCATAGAATGGAGGTGTGTGAAGTCACAATGGAGGTGTGCAAAGTCACAGAATGGAGGTGTGTGATGTCATAGAATGAAGTGTGTGAAGTCATAGAATGGAGGTGTGTGAAGTCACAGAATGGACGGTTTGAAGTCATAGAATGGAGGTGTGTGAAGTCACAGAATTGAGGTGTTTGAAGTCATATATTGGAGGTGTGTGAAGTCAAAATGGATGTGTGAACTCATAGAATGGAGGTGTGTGAAATCATAGAATGAGGGTGTGTGAGGTCATAGAATGGAGGTTTGTGAAGTCACAGAATGGAGGTGTGTGAAATCATAGAATGAAGGTTTGTGAAGTGATGGAATGGAAGTGTGTGAAGTCACAGAATGGAGGTGTGTGAAATCATAGAATGAAGGTTTGTGAAGTCATAGAATGGAAGTGTGTGAAGTCACAGAATGGAGGTGTGTGAAGTCACAGAATGGAAGGTGTGTGAAATCACAGAATAGAGGTGTGTGAACTCAGAATGGAGGTGAGTGAAGTCATAGAATGGAGGTGTGTGAACTCATAGAATGGAGGTGTGTGAAGTCATGGAATGGAGGTTCGTGAAGTCAAACATTGGAAGTGTGGGAAGTTACAGAAAGAAGATGCGTGAAGTCATAGAATGGAGGTGTGTGAAGTCATAGAATGGAGGTGTGTGATGTCACAGAATGGAGGTGTGTGAAGTCAGAATGGAGGTGTGAAGTCATAGAATGGAGGTGGGTGAATTCATAGAATGGAACTGTGTGAAGTCATAGAAAGGAGGTGTGTGGAGTCACAGAATGGAGGTGTGTGAAGTCATAAAATGGAGGTGGGTGAAGTCATAGAAAGGAGGTGTGGGAAGTCATAGAATGGAGGAGTGTTAAGTCATAGAGTGGAGGTGAGTGAAGTCACATATTCGAGGTCTGTGAAGTCATAGAATGGAGGTGTGTGAAGTCACAATGGAGGTGTGCAAAGTCACAGAATGGAGGTGTGTGAAGTCATAGAATGAAGTGTGTGAAGTCATAGAATGGAGGTGTGTGAAGTCACAGAATGGACGGTTTGAAGTCATAGAATGGAGGTGTGTGAAGTCACAGAATTGAGGTGTTTGAAGTCATATATTGGAGGTGTGTGAAGTCAAAATGGATGTGTGACGTCATAGAATGGAGGTGTGTGAAATCACAGAATGAGGGTGTGTGAGGTCATAGAATGGAGGATTGTGAAGTCACAGAATGGAGGTGTGTGAAATCATAGAATGAAGGTTTGTGAAGTGATAGAATGGAAGTGTGTGAAGTCACAGAATGGAGGTGTGTGAAGTCACAGAATGGAAGGTGTGTGAAATCACAGAATAGAGGTGTGTGAACTCAGAATGGAGGTGAGTGAAGTCATAGAATGGAGGTGTGTGAAGTCACAGAATGGACGGTTTGAAGTCATAGAATGGAGGTGTGTGAAGTCACAGAATTGAGGTGTTTGAAGTCATATATTGGAGGTGTGTGAAGTCAAAATTGATGTGTGAAGTCATAGAATGGAGGTGTGTGAAATCATAGAATGAGGGTGTGTGAGGTCATAGATTGGAGGTTTGTGAAGTCACAGAATGGAGGTGTGTGAAATCATAGAATGAAGGTGTGTGAAGTCATAGAATGGAAGTGTGTGAAGTCACAGAACGGAGGTTTGTGAAGTCACAGAATGGAGGTGTGTGAAATCATAGAATGAAAGTTTGTGAAGTAATAGAATCGAAGTGTGTGAAGTCACAGAATGGAGGTGTGTGAACTCACAGAATGGAAGGTGTGTGAAATCACAGAATAGAGGTGTGTGAACTCAGAATGGAGGTGAGTGAAGGCATAGAATGGAGGTGTGTGAAGTCACAGAATGGACGGTTTGAAGTCATAGAATGGAGGTGTGTGAAGTCACAGAATTGAGGTGTGTGAAGTCACAGAATGGAGGTGTGGGAAGTCACAGATTGGAGGTCTGTGAAGTCCCAGAATTGAGGTGTGTGAACTCAGAATGGAGGTGTGTAAAGTCACAGAATGGAGGTGTGTGAAGTCATAGAATGAAGTGTGTGAAGTCATAGAATGGAGGTGTGTGAAGTCACAGAATGGACGGTTTGAAGTCATAGAATGGAGGTGTGTGAAGTCACAGAATTGAGGTGTTTGAAGTCATATATTGGAGGTGTGTGAAGTCAAAATGGATGTGTGAAGTCATAGAATGGAGGTGTGTGAAATCATAGAATGAGGGTGTGTGAGGTCATAGAATGGAAGTGTGTGAAGTCACAGAATGGAGGTGTGTGAAGTCACAGAATGGAAGGTGTGTGAAATCACAGAATAGAGGTGTGTGAACTCAGAATGGAGATGAGTGAAGTCACAGAAAGGAGGTGTGTGAAGTCACAGAATGGACGGTTTGAAGTCACAGAATGGAGGTGTGTGAAGTCACAGAATTGAGGTGTTTGAAGTCATATATTGGAGGTGTGTGAAGTCAAAATTGATGTGTGAAGTCATAGAATGGAGGTGTGTGAAATCATAGAATGAGGGTGTGTGAGGTCATAGAATGGAGGTTTGTGAAGTCACAGAATGGAGGTGTGTGAAATCATAGAATGAAGGTTTGTGAAGTCATAGAATGGAAGTGTGTGAAGTCACAGAATGGAGGTGTGTGAAGTCACAGAATGGAGGTGTGTGAAGTCATAGAATGGAAGTGTGTGAAGTCATAGAATGGAAGTGTGTGAAGACAGAATGGAGGTGTGTGAAGTCACAGAATGGAGGTTTGTGAAGTCATAGAATGGAGGTGTGTGAAGTCATAGAATGGAGGTGTGTGAAATCATAGAATGAAGGTTTGTGAAGTCATAGAATCGAAGTGTGTGAAGTCACAGAATGGAGGTGTGTGAACTCACAGAATGGAAGGTGTGTGAAATCACAGAATAGAGGTGTGTGAACTCAGAATGGAGGTGAGTGAAGGCATAGAATGGAGGTGTGTGAAGTCACAGAATGGACAGTTTGAAGTCATAGAATGGAGGTGTGTGAAGTCACAGAATTGAGGTGTGTGAAGTCACAGAATGGAGGTGTGGGAAGTCACAGATTGGAGGTCTGTGAAGTCCCAGAATTGAGGTGTGTGAACTCAGAATGGAGGTGTGTAAAGTCACAGAATGGAGGTGTGTGAAGTCATAGAATGAAGTGTGTGAAGTCATAGAATGGAGGTGTGTGAAGTCACAGAATGGACGGTTTGAAGTCATAGAATGGAGGTGTGTGAAGTCACAGAATTGAGGTGTTTGAAGTCATATATTGGAGGTGTGTGAAGTCAAAATGGATGTGTGAAGTCATAGAATGGAGGTGTGTGAAATCAGAGAATGAGGGTGTGTAAGGTCATAGAATGGAAGTGTGTGAAGTCACAGAATGGAGGTTTGTGAAGTCACAGAATGGAGGTGTGTGAACTCAGAATGGAGGTGAGTGAAGTCAGAGAATGGAGGTGTGTGAAGTCATAGAATGGAAGTGTGTGAAGTCATAGAATGGAAGTGTGTGAAGACAGAATGGAGGTGTGTGAAGTCACAGAATGGAGGTTTGTGAAGTCATAGAATGGAGGTGTGTGAAGTCATAGAATGGATATTTCTGAAGTAAGAATGAAGGTGTGTGAAGTCATAGAATAGAGGTGTGTGAAGTCATAGAATGGAGGTGTGTGAAGTCACAGAATGGAGGTGTGTGAAGTCAGAATGAAGTTGTGTAGTCATATATTGGAGGTGGGTGAAGTCATAGAAAGGAAGTGTGGGAAGTCATGGAATGGAGCTGTGTGAAGTCAGAATGGAGGTGTGTAAAGGCACAGAATGGAGGTGTGTCAAGTCAAAGAATGGAAGTGTGTGAAGTCATAGAATGGAGCTGTGTGAAGTCACAGAATGGACGTTATGAAGTCATAGAATGGAGGTGTGTGGAGTCACAGAATTGAGGTGTTTGAAGTCATATATTGGAGGTGTGTGAAGTCAAAATGGATGTGTGAAGTCATAGAATGGAGGTGTGTGAAATCATAGAATGAGGATGTGTGAGGTCATAGAATGGAGGTTTGTGAAGTCACAGAATGGAGGTGTGTGAAATCATAGAATGAAGTTTTGTGAAGTCATAGAATGGAAGTGTGTGAAGTCACAGAATTGAGGTGTTTGAAGTCATATATTGGAGGTGTGTGAAGTCAAAATGGATGTGTGAAGTCATAGAATGGAGATGTGTGAAATCATAGAATGAGGGTGTGTGTGGTCATAGAATGGAGGTTTGTGAAGTCACAGAATAGAGGTGTGTGAAATCATAGAATGAAGGTTTGTGAAGTCATAGAATGGAAGTGTGTGAAGTCACAGAATGGAGGTGTGTAGTCACAGAAAGGAAGGTGTGTGAAATCACAGAATAGAGGTGTGTGAACTCAGAATGGAGGTGAGTGAAGTCATAGAATGGAGGTGTGTGAAGTCACAGAATGGACGGTTTGAAGTCATAGAATGGAGGTGTGTGAAGTCACAGAATTGAGGTGTTTGAAGTCATATATTGGAGGTGTGTGAAGTCAAAATTGATGTGTGAAGTCATAGAATGGAGGTGTGTGAAATCATAGAATGAGGGTGTGTGAGGTCATAGAATGGAGGTTTGTGAAGTCACAGAATGGAGGTGTGTGAAATCATAGAATGAAGGTGTGTGAAGTCATAGAATGGAAGTGTGTGAAGTCACAGAATGGAGGTTTGTGAAGTCACAGAATGGAGGTGTGTGACATCATAGAATGAAGGTTTGTGAAGTCATAGAATCAAAGTGTGTGAAGTCACAGAATGGAGGTGTGTGAAGTCATAGAATGGAAGGTGTGTGAAATCACAGAATAGAGGTGTGTGAACTCAGAATGGAGGTGACTGAAGGCATAGAATGGAGGTGTGTGAAGTCACAGAATGGACGGTTTCAAGTCATAGAATGGAGGTGTGTGAAGTCACAGAATTGAGGTGTGTGAAGTCACAGAATGGAGGTGTGGGAAGTCACAGATTGGAGGTCTGTGAAGTCCCAGAATTGAGGTGTGTGAACTCAGAATGGAGGTGTGTAAAGTCACAGAATGGAGGTGTGTGAAGTCATAGAATGAAGTGTGTGAAGTCATAGAATGGAGGTGTTTGAAGTCACAGAATGGACGGTTTGAAGTCATAGAATGGAGGTGTGTGAAGTCACAGAATTGAGGTGTTTGAAGTCATATATTGGAGGTGTGTGAAGTCAAAATGGATGTGTGAAGTCATAGAATGGAGGTGTGTGAAAACATAGAATGAGGGTGTGTGAGGTCATAGAATGGAGGTTTGTGAAGTCACAGAATGGAGGTGTGTGAAATCATAGAATGAAGGTTTGTGAAGTCATAGAATGGAAGTGTGTGAAGTCACAGAATGGAGGTGTGTGAAGTCACAGAATGGAAGGTGTGTGAAATCACAGAATAGAGGTGTGTGAACTCAGAATGGAGGTGAGTGAAGTCATAGAATGGAGGTGTGTGAACTCATAGAATGGAGGTGTGTGAAGTCATGGAATGGAGGTTCGTGAAGTCAAACATTGGAAGTGTGGGAAGTTACAGAAAGAAGATGCGTGAAGTCATAGAATGGAGGTGTGTGAAGTCATAGAATGGAGGTGTGTGATGTCACAGAATGGAGGTGTGTGAAGTCAGAATGGAGGTGTGAAGTCATAGAATGGAGGTGGGTGAATTCATAGAATGGAATTGTGTGAAGTCATAGAAAGGAGGTGTGTGGAGTCACAGAATGGAGGTGTGTGAAGTCATAAAATGGAGGTGGGTGAAGTCATAGAAAGGAGGTGTGGGAAGTCATAAAATGGAGGAGTGTGAAGTCATAGAGTGGAGGTGAGTGAAGTCACATATTCGAGGTCTGTGAAGTCATAGAATGGAGGTGTGTGAAGTCACAATGGAGGTGTGCAAAGTCACAGAATGGAGGTGTGTGAAGTCATAGAATGAAGTGTGTGAAGTCATAGATTGGAGGTGTGTGAAGTCACAGAATGGACGGTTTGAAGTCATAGAATGGAGGTGTGTGAAGTCACAGAATTGAGGTGTTTGAAGTCATATATTGGAGGTGTGTGAAGTCAAAAATCATGTGTGAAGTCATAGAATGGAGGTGTGTGAAATCATAGAATGAGGGTGTGTGAGGTCATAGAATGGAGGTTTGTGAAGTCACAGAATGGAGGTGTGTGAAATCATAGAATGAAGGTTTGTGAAGTCATAGAATGGAAGTGTGTGAAGTCACAGAATGGAGATTTGTGAAGTCACAGAATGGAGGTGTGTGAAATCATAGAATGAAGGTTTGTGAAGTCATAGAATCGAAGTGTGTGAAGTCACAGAATGGAGGTGTGTGAAGTGACAGAATGGAAGGTGTGTGAAATCACAGAATAGAGGTGTGTGAACTCAGAATGGAGGTGAGTGAAGGCATAGAATGGAGGTGTGTGAAGTCACAGAATGGACGGTTTGAAGTCATAGAATGGAGGTGTGTGAAGTCACAGAATTGAGGTGTTTGAAGTCATATATTGGAGGTGTGTGAAGTCAAAATGGATGTGTGAAGTCATAGAATGGAGGTGTGTGAAATCATAGAATGAGGGTGTGTGAGGTCATAGAATGGAAGTGTGTGAAGTCACAGAATGGAGGTGTGTGAAGTCACAGAATGGAAGGTGTGTGAAATCACAGAATAGAGGTGTGTGAACTCAGAATGGAGGTGAGTGAAGTCACAGAAAGTAGGTGTGTGAAGTCATAGAATGGACGGTTTGAAGTCATAGAATGGAGGTGTGTGAAGTCACAGAATTGAGGTGTTTGAAGTCATATATTGGAGGTGTGTGAAGTCAAAATTGATGTGTGAAGTCATAGAATGGAGGTGTGTGAAATCATAGAATGAGGGTGTGTGAGGTCATAGAATGGAGGTTTGTGAAGCCACAGAATGGAGGTGTGTGAAATCATAGAATGAAGGGTGTGAAGTCATAGAATGGAAGTGTGTGAAGTCACAGAATGGAGGTTTGTGAAGTCACAGAATGGAGGTGTGTGAACTCAGAATGGAGGTGAGTGAAGTCATAGAATGGAGGTGTGTGAAGTCATAGAATGGAAGTGTGTGAAGTCATAGAATGGAAGTGTGTGAAGACAGAATGGAGGTGTGTGAAGTCACAGAATGGAGGTTTGTGAAGTCATAGAATGGAGGTGTGTGTAGTCATAGAATGGATATTTCTGAAGTAAGAATGAAGGTGTGTGAAGTCATAGAATGGAGGTGTGTGAAGTCATAGAATGGAGGTGTGTGAAGTCACAGAATGGAGATGTGTGAAGTCAGAATGGAGGTGTGTAGTCATATATTGGAGGTGGGTGAAGTCATAGAAAGGAAGTGTGGGAAGTCATGGAATGGAACTGTGTGAAGTCAGAATGGAGCTGTGTAAAGGCACAGAATGGAGGTGTGTGAAGTCATAGAATGGAAGTGTGTGAAGTCATAGAATGGAGCTGTGTGAAGTCACAGAATGGACGTTATGAAGTCATAGAATGGAGGTGTGTGAAGTCATAGAATGGAGGTGTGTGATGTCACAGAATGGAGTTTTGTGAAGTCAGAATGGAGGTGTGAAGTCATAGAATGGAGGTGGGTGAATTCATAGAATGAAATTGTGTGAAGTCATAGAATGGAGGTGTGTGGAGTCACAGAATGGAGATGTGTGAAGTCATAAAATGGAGGTGGGTGAAGTCATAGAAAGGAGGTGTGGGAAGTCATAGAATGGAGGGGAGTGAAGTCATAGAGTGGAGGTGAGTGAAGTCACATATGCGAGGTCTGTGAAGTCATAGAATGGAGGTGTGTGAAGTCACAATGGAGGTGTGCAAAGTCACAGAATGGAGGTGTGTGATGTCATAGAATGAAGTGTGTGAAGTCATAGAATGGAGGTGTGTGAAGTCACAGAATGGACGGTTTGAAGTCATAGAATGGAGGTGTGTGAAGTCACAGAATTGAGGTGTTTGAAGTCATATATTGGAGGTGTGTGAAGTCAAAATGGATGTGTGAACTCATAGAATGGAGGTGTGTGAAATCATAGAATGAGGGTGTGTGAGGTCATAGAATGGAGGTTTGTGAAGTCACAGAATGGAGGTGTGTGAAATCATAGAATGAAGGTTTGTGAAGTGATGGAATGGAAGTGTGTGAAGTCACAGAATGGAGGTGTGTGAAATCATAGAATGAAGGTTTGTGAAGTCATAGAATGGAAGTGTGTGAAGTCACAGAATGGAGGTGTGTGAAGTCACAGAATGGAAGGTGTGTGAAATCACAGAATAGAGGTGTGTGAACTCAGAATGGAGGTGAGTGAAGTCATAGAATGGAGGTGTGTGAACTCATAGAATGGAGGTGTGTGAAGTCATGGAATGGAGGTTCGTGAAGTCAAACATTGGAAGTGTGGGAAGTTACAGAAAGAAGATGCGTGAAGTCATAGAATGGAGGTGTGTGAAGTCATAGAATGGAGGTGTGTGATGTCACAGAATGGAGGTGTGTGAAGTCAGAATGGAGGTGTGAAGTCATAGAATGGAGGTGGGTGAATTCATAGAATGGAACTGTGTGAAGTCATAGAAAGGAGGTGTGTGGAGTCACAGAATGGAGGTGTGTGAAGTCATAAAATGGAGGTGGGTGAAGTCATAGAAAGGAGGTGTGGGAAGTCATAGAATGGAGGAGTGTTAAGTCATAGAGTGGAGGTGAGTGAAGTCACATATTCGAGGTCTGTGAAGTCATAGAATGGAGGTGTGTGAAGTCACAATGGAGGTGTGCAAAGTCACAGAATGGAGGTGTGTGAAGTCATAGAATGAAGTGTGTGAAGTCATAGAATGGAGGTGTGTGAAGTCACAGAATGGACGGTTTGAAGTCATAGAATGGAGGTGTGTGAAGTCACAGAATTGAGGTGTTTGAAGTCATATATTGGAGGTGTGTGAAGTCAAAATGGATGTGTGACGTCATAGAATGGAGGTGTGTGAAATCACAGAATGAGGGTGTGTGAGGTCATAGAATGGAGGATTGTGAAGTCACAGAATGGAGGTGTGTGAAATCATAGAATGAAGGTTTGTGAAGTGATAGAATGGAAGTGTGTGAAGTCACAGAATGGAGGTGTGTGAAGTCACAGAATGGAAGGTGTGTGAAATCACAGAATAGAGGTGTGTGAACTCAGAATGGAGGTGAGTGAAGTCATAGAATGGAGGTGTGTGAAGTCACAGAATGGACGGTTTGAAGTCATAGAATGGAGGTGTGTGAAGTCACAGAATTGAGGTGTTTGAAGTCATATATTGGAGGTGTGTGAAGTCAAAATTGATGTGTGAAGTGAT